>OY754333.1:46521724-48921724 GCA_963573305.1 Pyrrhosoma nymphula | reverse complement strand
ATTTCAATGCTGAGTATTAGGTCACCCTGTAAGTTCACAGCCAGGGGTGTGCGCACCATGAGGGAAGGATTAGGGGCACACAAATATGTTTAATAATTTCGGAATACTTTATTAAAATAGTCGAAAAATTATAAACCACTAACAATTATTATAATATATTAGGGTCAATTTTAAGGGTAATGGACCATTGAGGTATACCTACGTGAGTGGAAAATCGTTAAGCACAGCTTCAGTCGGCATTTAGTGTTATTCTGGGGACATCAATCACGATTATGCGGTTATCTCCTTGAATGAAAGTGTTTTTAGTTAAAATTGTTATTTGTATGTTCGTATGATAGGCGTAGAGTACCGCTAAGTCACTGCAACATTCATCAGTCATCATTTTTCCGAAGATTGGTTAGCTGCAATGCTTGTTTCATTGGTTAGCTGCACCTCTCCTTTCCATTCTCATTTCTGTCAACCGCATTATTTCTGCATGTTTGAAAACTTCCCTGATGACTTTCCAAATGAAATGTATCCTTTGTCTTTCCAATAGATCCTTCAAATTTCTTGTGACTTCCCTGAATTGCGTTCCGCAGGAGTACCAACCAACAATTACTTAAACTTGTTATTAAGGTGAATCTAAAGTACATTTTCATTGCTTTGAATGATATTGCTATAATGCATCCATTATAACTGATAGATTGTTCATCGTTTCAATCCAAGTGAGAGCTATGCGGGAATTAAAAGTAACTTTCCACAACAGAAAGCGATCCTAGAGATTTATTGCTGGAAATCTTAATCACGTATTAGATGTTAATTATTTAAATTTATTTATAGTCAGTGAGAATACCCATGGCGATTTCAACACGAAGCAGTAAAACTATGCTCACTCGTCAATTTTTTTCCTTGTGGTGTTCGAGAAGTGGTGATGCAATGTATCAAGTAATACCGACTGGTTTACGCTATGAATATCCTATGAAACGATGCATGTTTTCATTAAAAATACAGTCCATTTAGTTTCTCCCTGTTAAATATGCATTAAAATTTTTAAATAAGTTCACTAAAATCACTGTGTCGCGAAGTGAATCAAATGGTGATGAATAGCGGTGGATCTCAAACCTCGACGTGATAACGCAAGAATTATTATGGGCGAGATGCATAATAGATCCCTTTTTGAATGAACCCTAAGATTGACTTCACAGCGGTAACACTTTACCAATTTATTTTTACTTTAAAGTTCTTCTGCCGGATGTGTTTTGTTAATGTCGCTTTGAAACTAGGATCGATGACGCGCGACGCTAATTCAGTATGCTGAGTTCCAACTATGGGCGGCAGAGCATCTAAGCTTTTCGATGAACCCAATTCTTTAAAAGTTGAGTTATATTTTCGAGGACATGAATAGAAACTTTTTCGTCTCCACTCCTTGGTCTTCCGGGTTCTCTCACAGTTCCGCCGCGAGGTTAAGGTCATCAAGGAAGTGGAAAATGAATGTCAAAGTCTTGATCTTCCTTCTGAAAAGCACTTTGTCGGCGATCTAAGGCGATCAAAAGAGGTTCCTTCTGCAGTTTGCCCAGAAGGTTGTGTGAACCTGACGTCTGCACTAATGGAAACCAACATTATTCTCGCCATTCTTGACAAGCCTATTTTTCTGACTTGAGGCTTAATTTTGGATATTTTTCTGGCGTCTATCCAAGAAGCTAAAATAATCTGATATGCCTTCATCTATAATTTAAAATATATTATAATGCTTACAATGTTGAGGTTTCTTTATCATTTTTCTCCTTTATAATGGTAGAAAGTGGAGAAAAAAACTTGTCACTCTAGAAATTCCCTTTTTATCTCTGAACTGATATTTTTGTGAAACGTTTATGCTTGGCTGATGCATTTGTTTTGTTTTAGAAATTCATTATTTATTTGATTTATTTCAGCGGTCACCGTGCGCTACCTTACGAAGAGATTCATTGGGGAATACAGCTCCAGTAGAGGTGAGTAACTCGTCTTGCACGTAGAACGTGTATTCCCTTATATTTCTAAATTGCTTCGACAGTTTTTTATTTATTTTTTATAAGCTACTATTGCGTGTTGCTAAATTTTTTCTTGTATTTACGGTTGTAGGGAGCTTAGGATATGCATTCCGACAGCCAAATGTTTTACCGGTGTGCTATCCTGGTATAAAGGTGAAAGTTTTGTTGAATGCTTTCATTGAAGGTGAAAAGGCAATTTTTCACATTAATTACCTTAAATGTCTATCATTATATGTACCAAAAGTTTTCATGCTTCGATTAACAAATTTCCTACCTTTGTTCGTTAACCATTAAGCTCTCATCCACTTTTTTTGACCCCATTATTTCCTCTGTGCGGTTGATATGCTGTCGCAGGAAATATATCACGAGCATCATAATTATGTGTAGAATCCCAAAATTAAGCCTAAGTATCGTGCCTATTCATAGGTTTGGAGGTTTTAGTTGTGAAAAAAAACAAGAATAACTATCGATCCATATATGAAAACCCCCTGGTGTTTCCATCTTTTATCTTAAAATTCCATTTATTATGCCACTTTCCTGTGCTTTTTTATAAGCTTTTTAACGTAAAGCACTCTGAAATTCTTCTAATATTACTGATTAAACTTGATATCTCATCAATCTATTCATCATCAGTGGTAATTAATCGAAATTTTCGGAGGAGGAAGATTGGTTTGCTGTAGCTCTCCAATCCAATCTCCTCTCTGCCAACGGCTTCATATTTGTATAATTGCCAATTAATTATCGTCATGTAAATTTAAAATGTGTAGTTCCCCATGAGGTCATGATTATTTGGAAATGGTACTAAATTTTCTGTTTGTCTCTAGATAAATTAGTCTACGCATGCCGAATAAAAATATTCCGGTATTTCATAGGCGCATGTAAATCACGAACTACAAAAGTGTGGGAAATGGAGAACGTGTCATCACTATATGTATCGCTCAGTCTGTGACGCCCTCTTAATTCTGTTAGATTTATTATGCTGTGAAATGTGACTTTTAATGAAAATTTTTAAATATTTTAAAATTAAATTTTAATGTTGAACTTCCTCCAAGCTCATTTGTTATGACCGCACTGTTACGGTATTTATTTTATGTCTCTTTTAAAAAGGAATACCCTCAACTAGATAAGTAGGTGGCGTTACGAATCTTAACCAATTTAACTAAAAATATTGACGCAGACTGGGCCATGCTACATAAATGTAATACATATGATATGTAACTGCTTTCTGTATTATGCAGGCTGGAATATTGTGTATGACGTCAAAAACTTAACATCAGCATTTAACTCTTAACCATGTTCATTTTATTCCTTCGGTCGTTCATATTGTCCCACCTACCATTCTAACTCGATCCAAATTGGTTCATGCACACTGAGGATCGTAGTTTTGGTGTGGGACCGATGCAACACCAGGAAATAAGTTCGATCTTTTTATTTGGAACACACCTTCGATTCAATTCATGTCCAACGATTCGTGACCGGGCCTTACGCATGCATGCAGGTCACCTCGGAAAGATATTGTTCCCCACGTGACACTCGAGCGCTCTTCCTACCTTCCAAAATGCACTCAGTTTCTTTCATAACCTCTCCTTAAACCTGAGGAAGTGTCTTCGATTCTCGCCCGCCTATAGTCATACTTGAATCGTACTGAGCACGTCATAGCCGTTGCTTTCGCTTCCTGCCGATTGCGAGTTTTCGCGCCACACGTGTCCTCCTTTCCATGACAACACTCTATATCTACTTGATAACCTGCAACTTCCCTCAAAAGTGTGTGGCAGGGGCTGAATATTAGTCAACACGCACTTCACTATATGCATCAAATACTTTAATAACTACCAGTATTAATGCGTTAGGGAATACCTGCACATGTGTGGTGATGTTTAATTTTCATACACACACACTATGCTCCAAATATTATCGACTAGACGATTGTTCATTTATTTGTTTGTTAATGAAATCTCGAGGGATGTTGACTATTTTACTTCATATTAAAGTGCCTTTAAAATATATGTGAGAAGCAATGCTTCCCGACTCTTTGTCTTGTTTTATGAAGTCATATCTATATTTTAGTTCGCCTTTCTCAGTTGTGTACCTTTGGTTTTCTTGCTAAATTAAGTCAAATCAATATTTTTTTTTTATTTTTTTAAGTTTACCTTGTTCTCTACTTAGTTGCTTTTATTCACTGTAAAGCTGGTACTTGTTGACTTATACTTGTATTCAATATATACCTGTATACAGGGTTTATATACGTTTAATAAAAAAATATATTATTTCGCTACTACATAAATGTGAATTGTCAATAGAGTTATATAGAAAGAATGCAAAACGTGCTGTCAGTAGGTACTGCTTACCATATTAATACTGAAGAGTTAGAGAGAAAATCAATTAAGTAGATATACTACATGTTGAACAACCTATATTAAGTCTCAGTGGCAGCTATATCTGTTATCGCTCGTGGTAAATAATGACATTTTTAATTTGTCCTCTCCGAAGTCTATTTGCCTGATTTTATAATATTGGTCTAATTTACCTTAGCATGCCGAATTTCGCGAAATAAATTTGGCGTCGTTAGAAAATAGATCGACTTGGATCTAACTTAAAAGATTTAGTCCTAAAAGTTAATCCACGGTCTGATGAGGTGTTGCCGAGGAATATTTTGATAGTTCCTCGGTGAGTTCTTGTGGACTTTCTTCTTCTTTTTTAGCTTCTAAATGCGCATCGAATAGTTCCACTTTAATTTAACTATCGACCCAGTCCGCGCCCCCTCCTAGGGATTCATGTATCTGCATCTACTAACTAACCTGCGACCCACCGCAAGGGTGTCTGGGAAAGGATTTCAGAACACCAAACATATAAACGGAGGGAACAGGAAAGAGACAAATGATGCTAAGGAATTTTGATAACTTACTTCCCCATTCTGGAGTGAAGTATAATTTTATTCCTTGACCATAAAATAGGGAGGGCATTTGACAAGGAGACTTCGGTTTTGGGTTCCCCCTACTGCTCAGTTTGTATGACATTTGTCTTATCAATGACCTTAATCCTTAGATAGCCACAGCATCCATGGCTGTACCTTAGCATTTGGGTTGGCAGGACAGAACGTTTGTTATCAAACTGGATCGGCAGTGGGTAAATGAGTGATGGCGAAGATTTTAAACTTTAAGTGCCCGGAGATAAACACTTGAATGGTGAATAACTCTGATCCTCTCGAATTATCAAAGCTGATACTTACCATCAAATATTTTCAAATTTTTATTAGGATATAAATAAATGAATGATATAAAAATGCGATTTGAATGGTTTCTTCTCAGGTTTTCTAACAGGTCAGGTATAGGGCTTCCGATATTTCGATAGCTGACTCAACCATCGTTGTCAGGGTTGTGAAAAAACCTATCTTTCAACGGATGGGATTAATTCCTCGAATTTATATTCCCATTTATTCTTATAAAGATTCCTATTCGTGAGTTAGGGAGCGAGTAATGACTTCTCCAATTAGTATTTCGTACATCCCATAAGTTATCCCAGCTGAATAAGAGAAAAGTTAGAAGATTTTAATAATGTAATGAAATGCGGAGCCAAATGAAACGGAAAAAGAGTCGAAAGATACGGATCAAGCGTCGAAAAATACGGATAAAGAGTCGAAAGAGCGGTTGAATCAAATAAATAGACTGGCAGTTAACCACTTGAGAGAGCCGAAGATGGTCACGCCACCTGGGTGGCGGAGTTGAACTACGAAAAATGACGTCACTTTCCACATTTTATGACGTATTCTCACTTAAGTGAGATTACAAAATAACCCCCCTGGTGTTCTGCCTTTGCTGACAGGTGCCGTACACCACTGCTGTCTCCATCCGCTTCTGTCCTGAACCTTCTCTTTAGTCACATTGTAGTTGATGATTTTCACTTCATCCACCAATTTAATTCTTCTTCTTCCTCTCTTTTTCTCTCCTTCAACTGAACCTTCAAATGCCTCTGTTAATATGTTTCACCCTTTAATCACATCACCCAACCAGTTACCTTTCCTTTTTCTTATGAGCGATCTTTCTTCCTTCACTTTATTTAAGACCCCCTCATTTCTCACCCTATCCACCCATTTTACTTTTTCCATCTTTCTCCACACCCACATTTCAAAAGCCTCGTTTCTATTTCTTCCCGTCTTCCCAAATGTCCATGCCTCACATTCGTGCATGAAAACGCTCCATGTGTGACACTTAGCTTGCCTCTTTCTCAGCTTCAGCTCCAGGCTTTTACTGCTCTGTAATTTTTTCTTCTGGCTGAATGCCTCTTTTGCCATTGCTATCCTTCCTTTTATTTCTGAAACACTTCTCCAGTCATCTCTTACCATAGTTCCTAAATACCTGTAGCTTTTCACTTTTTCTATTACGCCTTCATATATTTTCACTCTCATATCATCTTCACAGTTTACTGGAATCACTTTTGTCTTTCCTAGATTTATCTTCATCCCGTATTCCTTCACCCCTTCTTCCTTTAACAACATTTGAAGTACTTGCATGTCATCTGCTAAGATTACCATGTCATCTGCAAATCTTATACTTCTTATCTTCCTCCCTCCAATACTATTTCCTTCCTCCCACCCATCAAATAATTTGTGGATCATGTCCTCAAAGTATATATTGAGCAAAGTTGGTGACAGACAGCATCCCTGCCTTACTCCTCAGCCATGATCCACCCATTCTGTCATATCCTTATTCATTTTTAATGCATTTTTTTCCTCACAAGCAATTCTCTAAAGAGTTTTCTCTCTTCCCATACCAACTCTTCTCCTCTCTTTTAGAATTTCCAACATTTTCTCCCATTTAGCTCGATCAAAAGCCTTTTCCAGATCAATAAAAAAGTGCCATTCCTTTTCCTCTATCTATATTCCTTTCTTCAACCACTCTTAACAGACCGATGGCGTCCCTTGTTCCTTTCTGAAGCAAAATTGTCCTTCTCTTGCATTTTATTCCATAATGCAACTGGAAATACGTGCGAAAATTGCACAGAGGAAAAATTATCCACCTTTAGCGGGAATCGAACCCGGATCTCTCGATATCGCGCCGAGTGCTTTAGCCAGTTAAGCTAACGATTTTTGAGGAGGAGAAGATATATGCATGCCTAATGACTCGTGGAAACAGAATTAATTCTCATGTCATCGTGTTTATCACCGGGTAATGAGGCCGTAAACTCCCTGCAATCTGTAGCGGCGACTTTTTCCGAACGAAACCGTGCCTTTTTTGTTCTAAAAAATGTAGTCACGCCGAGGCCTCTTTTTCGACACTCGTTCGTTCGAAATATTTGGTCGTGCTCTTCAGGCCACTGTCGTATGTCCACTCGTTTCATGAAAAGGGTCCAGCTAGAAAACAGTTCGCTTTTGATACGATTCTCAAAGCGGTTTCCCCACTCATGCAATATGCATGGCTGCGTTGTCTGGGTTGATCCCGAAAAGGACGCCGGGGCCAAGGTCAAGTGCCGTGCACCGAAAAGTGGATTTCGGGGGCGAAAGGGCGTGCGAGAGGGGCGGAGAAAGCCGGCCCTGGGCAGGGCAAAGCTGATACCCTATCGAAAGGATAATCCCTCATTCGGCTCACTCTACTCAGAAGTGCAGATAATACTTTAAAACAATGTTATTTGGAGAGTTGGTCTTCAACAAATTATATTACATGAGTACTCTTGCCAACGTTTCGTAAAATTTTACAATTTTTTTACAACAGTTCTGATCGCGCCGAAAGCGCGTAGATTATACAGTTTCGGTGAGTGCGAGACTCACCCCTACCGGTCAATTGACAAGTGGCGCACTTGGCATGGGAAGAGTGTGATGTCGTGTTTGTGTGAAAGAGGAAACTTAATAACTAACTAACATTGTAAATACACAGCAGGAAATATGAAATACAGGCTAATAGATTACATGATATGACAATGAACAATATATAGGGTAGCCTCACAACAAGACAAAACAAGAGGGTGATGCGTGAAACCAAAAACACACAACAGTTCTGTTCGCGCGCAGACAGTTCTTATGTATATTGACATTTGTTATGGTGGTTGTAAATTAATATTTCTTAGTAATTAAAACATTGTGATTTTAAAAAACTTATATAGAATCTTAATACTAAAATGTAGTTCACAAATAAACATTTTTATGAAATACATCTTGATACAAAAGTGTCTAATAACGATTACATATTACACATATTTTCTGAGCATACTACATGTGCTATCTAGCGACGAGTATGGAAACTAAAATACAATAGTTTGAAAGGCATCTTTACGCTAATAAAAATTATGTGCTATGGACGAGTTATTATGTTGTCAGATGTTATCAGGTAATGGTGTATCTTACTTAATTTCTGAATATCTGCTCTATTGTTACAGGACGTGGGAGTTATAGTTACTTCTGAATAGTTAGTTAATTTCTGAATTCTTAATCTAATATTTCCACCTCAAGGTATGGTAATATATTTTTTCAACAATTTGAGTTTAAAAAAAGTTTATGCTTACATGTATTATATATTATTGTTGTAGCCCTGTGATGAAAATATTAATTGCCGAAACGTTGGCAAGAGTACTCATGTGATGTAATGATTGAAGACCAACTTTCCAAAAAACTATACTTTTGTTATGAAGTGGTTTATAACTACCTCTCATCAAGTTAATTTTATTCATGTCATTATACTCCTCCGCAAGAGCAGCCGTAAGGGTGAATATTGTTGTGTACTGAGTGTTTCAGGAGGAAGCTGCGTAATATCTGGGGGTGATGGAGGATTATGATTTCAAGTATATGTTGTTCAGCACATTTAGAAGTTGCCATGTTAATGCCAAATGTTCGAGTGCTATCTTGGAAACCAGCTATCTTAAGCCTAATTGGAAAAAAGGATTCATGTCCTATGCACCGCTGAGACAAGTTTCTGGTATCTTTAATTAATAAAGATCACCGTTATTTATCGTTTATATTAAGTGCAATTCATCTAGGTTTAATCAATGTGCATTATTATTGTTTTCATATTTTGAAGATTTAAAATGTGTGGAGAGAAAATTGCAGGAATTATATAAGTGCCAAACTATAGCAGAAAATAGCCAAAGTCAAGATGGTATTCTGTCAGATGTATAGTTTTCTAATATTCAGAAATAAAAGCTTGGAAGTAAGGCAGAAATAAAAAAAAATACTTGTGTAGCATGACGATAACTGTAGTCGAACAAATTCTGTTGATGTCAATGGAAATGGTGTTATCGAAAGCCGATTAGGATCTAATGAATGGAAAGGACGAACAAGAATTCCTAGGAAGAGATGGAGATAAAAGATTGAAATCCAATGAAAACTGTAGTATAGGACGACCAAACTTATTGGGCACATCCAAGACGCAACAGCCAATCAAAAAGGATAATGAAAGGATATATGAATAGGAAGAATTATCGAGGAAGAACGAGTATGTGATGCATGAAGCAAGTTATGAGGGGTGCTAAATGAAGTTTTATCAAGGAATGAAACGGTTATCTGAGAGGACTGTGGAGTGACGAGCTATAGCAAACCAATCTTTGGAGATTTTTGGATGCTGATTGTGATGCAGAACTTGAGGGATTTATGAAGTGATTGAAAACATTTAGGTTTTGCGATATTCCACAGAGGAAAACCGTTTGCCTTAACCGGGATTCGGACCCAGATCCCTAGATTTTGCGGCGAGTGCTTTAGCCAAGCACTAAAGCACTTGGCTAAAGCACACGCCGCGAACTCTAGGGATCCGGGTTCGAATCCCGGTCAAGGCGAATGATTTTTCCTCAATGGAATATCGCACTATTGTGCACTTGCGGGTGACTCCGTAAAGAGTTAAAATGGGGCTAGTCCCGGTATCCTCAAAATATTGCCGTAGAAGTTTTGCTTTGGGAAGTATTAGTACTGCTGCCACTTGCATCGCTCTACTAGTGAAGTAATTTTAAAATGAGAATTTTTGTAACTACATTTAGAAAATTTAGGCTTCCGATGTAACTTTTGGCATCGACATAACTGAAGCCTTCCTTGATTTTGATTTTGAAGGCAAAACTTGTGAATACGCTTCCATGATATTATACAGGTGATGATCCAAGAGGAAGTCACTGTGGAGACTTCCTACACGTAAATCTGCATCTCTCTTTAGCCATAGTTCCCTCTGTCATTGGGTTTACGTCCTCGTGCAGGTGGCGCCATTGCAGTTATTGCAGTTGTAAGACAGGTGGTCGTCTAACAGAAGAGATGGGTCATTGCCGGTCCTTCAAGTACCCAAGGGTAATGCGGCCGTAGTTTTCCAAGGCCGCACGGGCGATCATTATCTTTAAGCGTTTGAGTGGCCGACAATGACCGTCTGCTGCGAGTTTGATTTAATAGTCGCCGGGGATATTTTTTTCTCATACGGGAATCTTTTTTTAATAGGAGATCCGTCACTTGACGTAGCTTTCTATTGGAATAAGATATTTTTTTTATGAGTAGCTTTTACAAAAGCTTGGCTTAAGATAGCGTTTATCTTAATGCCATTCACTGATTTCCTAACATCGGGTCATTGTAATTCACTATTACTTTCTGGGTGGTAAAATTATCGTGCATGGTATATTGCTCGATAAAGATTATAAATACTTTATCTCTGGAAAGGTTATTTCTCCAATATATTTTCATAGCCACTTACACACTTAGTGACGCTTATTCTTCACTGAATTTAGTTATGAAAAACGGTATGTGGATGTATTTTAAGTCGCAAACAGTTAAGTATCATCTAATGACAATTTTCATACTGGTGCTGTTTCCTCCTGGCTACCTGCGTCAAAGGAATTCAAAACTTCGTTATTTATGAGTATGCCGTTGAAAAATGTTTGTGGCATAAGCTATTAAAAATAATGGTAAAGCATAGAAGATGAAGATTGCTGGACAAACCTGCATGACTTTGGAGGTTACTTTTTCCAGCATGTACATGGGAAACTCCATTTGGTCGAAATAACGCTATTTTCCCTAAATTATATCACTAATTCGATAAAACTCAAGATAAAAAAGTAGTGTAACCTTTTTATTTCCTTGAAAAAAATTGAATCTTAAACATTATTATGTATCAATGTTGGTGTAAATGTTTTGTACTGTGCTATCCCCTAATTCAAGCGTTTAAAGTTAGGTAAATTCATGCTTAAATTTTGTAAAATTTAATTAGAAATAATGAACGCTTTGGGCATAAAAATTCTGATTAATTTAAAAAATAATTGATTTCACTAGGTTATAAATTTTTTAAAGACACGTCACAAAAGACAAGAATCATTGAGTGCTAGTGGGTGATCTTGAGGTTTATGGCGGAAAAATAAAGGTATGCTAGTCATACATAAAAAGTTCCTAGAGATAAGATTTATTTCAGCAATACTATTAATAATTATTCTTAATTTTTATTAATGATCCGATGCGTGATTAGGGATTATAAAAATTGGACCTTAGTAAGTGTTAAAGTGGGTTCAACTATTTTATATTCGACGCTATAATGCTTCCTAACATCAGCCGTGCTGTAACATCCTTCCGGTTTTCCAACCTCGCCTGCTTCATCTCCCTTTGATCTCCGGAGGTGCCAAACAGGGAATGGGGTAGGTCGGCTGCCATAGTAGCGCGGAGTTCCTTGTGGTCGTTCTGGACATCGTAAATGCTGAGAGGAGAAAGGAGGATCTTCTTAGCTCTGGGTTGGGCCCGATGAGGTACTTCGAGAAAAAAAACAAAAGAAATTGGAATGGAAAAAAAATAAAAATCACGGGCGGCAAGAAATGATGATCACTAACGGGTTGATTTGTGTGCGTCGGGTAAAGCCTTGAGGGTGTTCGTAAAAAAAGGAATTCATGTTTTTTTTTCGTGTTTCACCCTCCCTTCACAGCCGAGCACAATGAGACGGACGAACCCCTTTTGTGTCTTGTGCTAATGAAAGGGTGCGCGGTTGCCGCATGTGTACACACCGAGGCGCGGGCTCCACTTTGTGTCCATTGTGTATCGCTCGATCGATGCAGCCGGTGTGACTTCTCATACTATACGACGTCCGAAGCGGCCTACTTTCATCAGGCGTGCATCTTACGATACTCCTCCGCCTCAAAGGACCTCCGATCTCCCCCACCCCCGCCTCATTCGAATCCTTCTGCCCCCAAGGGTACGGGGCGTGTTGAACGGGGGTGAGTCGTATAAAAAAAAACTCGAGATACATTTCGATCGAAAAATCGGAATTCGATACAAGCCAAAAATATGTATGGCTTGTTTACCCCGTTAGTTGTGAACACAAGAAAGGCTGTAGCTCAATTTTCGTACTAAATTGCTAAAATTGTTCTTCGAAAATGTTTTTAAATTTGCGTATCTACAATAACAGTGCTTTAATCTTACAAAAAGGAAAAATGAGATCGGTATATTGAAATTCGAAACAGACAGAAAGATGTACGGCTTGTTTCCCTCGTTAGATGTGTACACAAGAAAGGATGCATCTCAATTTTTGTTCTAAATTGCCTTAATTGTTCTTCGAAAATGTTTCTACATTTGCGTATTTACAATGAGAGTGATTGAATCTTACAAAAAGGAAAAATGAGATCGATACATCGAAATTCGATACTACCAAAATTTGTTTGGCTTGTTTCCCCCATTATGTGTGTACACAGGAAAGGATGCATCTCAATTGTTGTTCTAAATTGCTTGAATTGTTATTCGAAAATGCTTCTACATTTGCCGAATTAAATCAAGGAGAAAATTTTAAATGCCCTGCTTCATGTTCAATCATGTTAAACACGAGAACCCTGATTATTTGCTTAAACTCTTTCCCCCAAGCTCTAAGTCTCCAAATGTGATTACCAGACTAGACCCGGGTTTATTGTATTCCTCTCAGTTTAGGGCAACCACATTTCAGAGGTAGGTCGTTCACTGTAGCAGCTTCCAAACTCTGGAATGGATTGCCAAACCATGTTAAAGGTAGTAGGTCACTGAAAGTGTTCAGAAATAGGCTTTGGAGCCTTTTAGACAGTGATACTAATTTGTAGCTACAGTTATATATTGTATAACTATATATTGCTAAAGTAATTATTGTATAAGTATTGTAATAGATTGTAACCATTGTATAAGTGTTTTATTTGTAGCATTTGTAACCTAAATATTGCAAATTGCATAGTTGTATATTGTTAAATTGTTACTTTGTTAATACCACCCTGAACTCATATGCTTGCTAACAATCTATTTCAAGTAATATCTTTTTAGATGTATTTTAGGTCTATTTTGTGGATTATTTTAACTTGATTTACTTTGGTAATTTATTTTAAATTGTACTATATTAATGTTCTGCTCAAAAGGTGACCTACTCCCAGAGAAATTAATATTATTATTATTATTACTTACAATGTGAATACTTGAATCTTACAAAAAGAAAAAATGAATCATCGAAATTTAATGTTGCTAAAAATATGCTTGATTCACCTCCTCGGTGTGTAAACTGCATAAGACGAACTTTAATCCTGCGTCAGTTGTATCTATTTCCTTGATTTGGTTCTTGCAAGAATTTTTTAGACAGTACTAATTATACTTGGTGCGTTCACGACGAACAGGTTTGAGTCCTTTGAAAAGAAAAATCGAGACATCCAAAGTCGCTGTTCCTGAAAGTATATATGAAATTCTCTTCTCAAGTCAATGATAAAGATAATATTTTATAAATGAACTTTGTGAATATAGTCAACACTGCTGAAAATTTTAAGTTAAGATTTAACATTGATTTTCCGCTCGTTTTGATTAAAGTTGAGTTTTTTTCTAGGTATTATCTTTTAGTGTTTCCATTGGCTGTAATGATGAACACAATGCAATTCCATGTAGGGAGCTTTAGTCTTACCTCTTAGCTTCTGCAGTCATGTAGAGAAATTAATAGAAAGTAATAATTATCGGGAATTTTAATTTTCAATTTTGACTAAGATTTCATTCAGTATGTACTTTCGCCTCTTTAATGAGTGGTTTCCAAATAAATTTCAATTAAAATGGTGGGATGAATGATTTACCTCAATGAATCAACTGAGAGTTTTAATTTCCACAAGAGGATTTTTATGGCCTTAATTAATACTTGCAATGAAAAGTAAAAAATGAATAAAACACACAACGTTGCTCATTTTTCATCCGCTTTATTACTTGTGGTGATTTCATTAATTGGATTGAGAGCATCGTTAATTTATTTTGGTCACAAACTCATCTACATCCTGCACTTTGAATGACATTACTGTCTCGTTTTGGCAGTTGTACAAAGAACATATTTTTATTTAACCTTTTGGAGAAAGTCCTTTGACGATCGCCTATTGCATACGATCAAATCTCCTACCATATTTATAATAGCGATTAAGTATTTTTATTCAAATTAAGTTGTGCGAAAGTATAATTTAACTTGCTTAAATAAACTTAGAATTAAAGGAAAAACTCCTATATCTTTGATTAGCCGGAAATATTTTTTTACAATTCAATTCACGATTAAATTACAGTTCAATTTAAGATTAAAAATTCGTGTATGACTAAAATGAGTATTTTTACGAAAATGCTGGTATCATAGAAGTAGTTATACTGTTTTTGACGTTTACTTTGACGCTTACAAATGTGCGTGAACGATATATCAACTGGGAAAATCTAATCTAAATCCTTTTATAAATACAATGACTATGAAAATATTGAGACCACCACTAATTTTGGTACTGCCTTTCCAAAAATATACTTCTTGATGATTCTATACTGTAAATGGGCAACATTCCATGAAAAGACAACACAATGTTCCACGAGCCAAGAGCCACCTGGTAATAATAAGGATGTTATGTTAGCATGCAATATTATGGCATCCATACATATCTATGATGAACGTGAACTCAATTAATGACTTACATGTCCATTCTATGGTCTCCAATATGCGAGTTACTTTCCGATCGAATTGAGTTCAAGTTGATTGACGCGTGTTAACATTGCAGGGCGGCTAGAATCTTTTTAAGGGCAATGGACGGGTGAGGCGGCTCACGACACGGCAGCTGAGACCGAGAAGGTCTTATTGTCTCTTTGGTTTCGGTTCCGGGTTCTGCTAATGGCTCGACTCCAATCTCGATAGCGTTTGAGAGATCGTTTTGGGATCTTAATAAACCAATCCTTCGCGTCACACTTGGGTCGCCGTTTTGAGGTGAAGAGCAGCCCTGAGCTATTTGCCGTACCAACTGTGTGTGCGGGGAGGAAAATGCCAATTGAATAATGAACCTCGATGCGAATGATGTCCATTAACGGTTAAGGCGTATCAATTCGAAGGAGTTACGAAGTGGTTTAGTAATTAAAGATTGTGAGAGTCAATAGGCGTTCGTGGGAGTCACCGCTTCTAGATTTTCTTCTGTTCTCATGTCTGGGCGCAGTATTATGGAGTGCGGTGCCCTATTTTAACTTTTCGTCGTCATATCATGTGTTGGTTAACGTAAGTATTTCACTGTCTGATCCAGCACCGGGTAGTAAACCAACAGAGTATAGGCTATGCGCTAGGTATTGCAGCAAATGGGGACTGATTGTATAACCTTTCAAAAAAATATACACATTAAGAATTTATCCTATTTAATAATAAAACTTTTATACTTTTCTACACTTTATTTAAAACGACATTCCCTGGAATGTCATACTAACACAACGAACAACTTCGTACTTCCACGAAGTCAAGCCTGAAACTATCAAACTTAGTTGTTGTGCAAGTATGGCAGTCCAGGCAAAGCTGTTTTAAGTATAGTGTACAAAAGTACACATTTTTATCATTAAAATGGATCTCTTTCACTTTTATCGAGTCAAGGCTGAAACAGTGAAATTAATTATGATTTTATTTCATTCCAAGAGTAAAGTATTTGTAGCCGATCGATATTTTCGCGCTGTCATTTAGAGGATGTTCTCTTATTCCTTTGAAATCCCACAAAAAGGCATCACTACTCTGTAGAAATGTATTTTTTTCATGGAACTGTTTAAATCTGTGTATTGAATGATTGCGGCCTGAAACAACGCACTATATCATTTGGAATTAATTTTTTAGTTAAGTGTTCCTTTTTAAATTTTAAGTCTCATACGCAGGTAGAAACTTGCTTTGTTGCAGGAACTAAATCAAATGATTATACTTATCATGGATTAATAGATGTGTGGACTACTACACTTATGCAGATGTTTTACGTTCGCATAATCATCCAAGAAATTATTTGCTTTTACACATCGTAATTTTTACTGCATACCTACAACACATCCATCCTTCATATAAAATCATACGGGCCACCGCAAGGATGTGTGGCAGTATTTGGTAGGTGGATAGATGGAAGGGACTGATAGAGAGATGAGATCTAGTGGATTAGAGCTTTCCTCTGTTTTTGTCTTAGTAATTCTGTAGTTGCATGAGTAAGGAATAATAGGGGGCTGATCAAGCTTCCTTATGGCATGCCTGGTGACACCCTCTGTCACCCAGGATCTACTTCCGTCCATATAAACTTTATTTTTTGTGATCAATCTGAATCTTGTCAGTACAACAGGCAGAGCAAGGAAATTCCTCACACAAAACGGACTTCTTCGCTAAAGATTTTCTCCATCAACAAAGTGATTCGACCGCTGGATACACTTGGTGTGCTTAGAGTTGTAAATAATTTTCTATCAGTAGGAGTCATAACTATCCACGCATCAGACAACGCTAGGAAACTCCTTCAATGAAGCGTCCATCATAGCCGAAGATTTCCCCCGTCAAATGATTGTAAGTGATTCTGCAGGTGGATGCACATGGCGTGGGTGGAAGGAAGGAAGGAAGGAAGTTGAATGGATGTTAGTCATCCAACGGCGAGAGTTTAAATGCAGATGAAGAACTCATGTCCCGGATGCACGAGTGGATGTATAGATAGATTTACGTATCGGCGGTTATCATATCCCATAGCCGACGTCACCAGACTGATCTCTGATGCACCTGAATCACTATAATCGGTTCATTTCGTATACATCTCGTAAAGGAAGAGACTTTCACTCCTCTGGTCGCGGGACGCGTGAAATTTTCGGGCCCAGTTCCCAAGCGAGCCGATTATTCGTCGTGAGCTGTTGTGTTTGATTTACGGCTTCCTTCGCACCCGGACTGCCTTTAATGCTATGGGAGATGCCGAGATAAGGAGAGAGAGGGCAAGATATAGGTTCATAAATCACTGTTCATTCGCTCCATCACATCCAAGGGATCCTCGATCTAATTTATCTTTTAACAAGACGATGATATCTCCGGCTATAAAAAACGGGGCGTTTTGATGCCGAAAAACGTAAATTCGAAAGAAAAATGTTTGGTCAAAAGATAATGATACACTTCAGCACATTTCTATCCCTTAAAATGCGAATTCTCATTCAAACTACGTTTTTCTGGCCTGCGTACATAGCTTTCATCCAAGAAATTTGCTTTTTAATGAATTACAAAAGGAATAATAATGGTGATGTTGAAGGCTAGTTATTAAAGTTGGTTAAAGGTTAGTTGAAGGCTTATAAGGCTGAATACACCATCATTTTCTAGGCATAAGTTGTATTACGTGTAGTAGTCCACACATGTATTAATCCATGATAAGTATAACCATTTGATTTAGTTCCTGAAACAAAACAAGTTTCTTCCTGCGTATGAGGCTTAAAATTTAAAAAGGAACACTTAACTAAAAAATAAATTCCAAATGATATAGGTAGTGCGTTGTTTCAGGCCGCAATCATTCAATACACAGATTTAAACAAGTCCATGAAAATAAATACATTTCTACAGAGTAGTGATGCCTTCTTGAGCAAAATGCACTACACTATAGAATTACTACCAATGCTAGAGAAACTAATTATATTAATGCATTTAGCAACTAGATAAATGCACAGAAATACAATTTATGCAGGATATATGTAAGAAGTTCCGTTATTACTACGTAGCAGATTTTGAAACAGGCATTAGGGAGCAATTCAACTAATCCGATACGCTACCTATCGAAAAACCTTGTTAAAAGTTTCTTTGGCAGCTCTTATGG
Organism: Pyrrhosoma nymphula; assembly: GCA_963573305.1. Lineage (NCBI taxonomy): Eukaryota > Metazoa > Arthropoda > Insecta > Odonata > Coenagrionidae > Pyrrhosoma > Pyrrhosoma nymphula. The sequence goes on along the minus strand of OY754333.1, from coordinate 48,903,719 downwards.
CCTCTTATCATGCATGGGAAAAATTGCATTTTAAACCTGTCTGTTCGGCAGTCTATTTTCCTAGTTTTATTCGCATGATCTTATCTACCATAGTATGCCGGACTTCCTTAAATGTTATTGATGCCGTCAGAAATTGAACAGCTTAGAACTTGCATAAAAGATTAAGTCTAAATTTTAACCCACAGTCTGAAAGCCCCAGCCACAGCCTGAAAGCCCCCATCCCAGTTGTAGGAGAAGGCTAGTGACACTAGCGAAATTATTGTGACGGCATTTAACGCATCTTTCCGATCTTCGCTGCATGCGTTCTAACTCGGTTTTTACGCCTACCTCCTAAGGATCCCAAGTACTGGCATAGTAATCCAAGTGGGGCCTACCGAGGCAGAAGTAGCTAGTTTCCCCAACATAACCGTCACATTTGCCAAGTACTCTTTTAATAAATCCCAATTTACGATTACCTTGACCAGTTATTCCCCGAAAATGTTTACCCCACGATAGTACATTAACCAGTTTCTCCAAGGTATTCAACAGATTCTAAGGTCTCTATTTGGCTATGCCGCGAGGAATAGGTGTAATGAGGAAAGTTGTTCTTTTTCCAGAAATTTACTACAGCACTTTTTTTTTCAAATTTAATTCTAGCTGCGATGCATTGCACTACTCTTGGATTGCTTCGACGTCCATTGTTAGCGCTTGCTTATCATCATTGCTACGTTTATCCCTATATACTACTGCATCGTCTATAAATAATCGAAGCTTACTATCAACTACTTCGTAGATATCGTTAATATATAAAATGAAAAATAGTGGGCCTATGACACTCCCCTGTGGAACTCCGGATGTGACTGTTACTTATTTAGAGGTAGCGCCGTCGAAAACATCCCTTTGTACGCGATTAAGTAATAATTCTCTAATCCAAGAAATTACATCGTCGGCTAAGCCTTAAGATTTTAATTTTATAATCAACTTTCTATGATGAACTTTATCAAATGCCTTTTTTAAGTCAAAAAAATTGCGTCAACTGGAGCGTTATCTTCATCCGAGACCAAATATCGTGGGCAAAAAGGACTAATTGAGTTTCGCAAGATCTTTCCTTTCTGAATCCATGTTGCGTCTCTATTATCAAATACTGCATATCCAGGTGCCTCGTAACTGAACTTACAATTATATTTACAAGGACTTATCACAATATGAATGTGAGGGATATCGATCGGTAATTCGATCGTTGTTCCTTATCACCGCTTTTAAATATGGGTCTGACATTTACAATATTCCAGTCCTTGGGTCTAAGTGTTCTTTAATGGATTTACTAAATATTATCTGCTAGTAGGAAACTTTTTCTGAAGGTTATTCTCTATACTCGCTGGCAGGATTTTCTTCAGGACCTTCAGGAAAAGGAGAACAATTTCAGCAAATTTTCTATTTCGTGGGTACAAACTTCGATAGGCGACATCTTTCACAGGAAATGATCATTTACCATGACAGAAGTATCCTGTGTTGACTTAGTGAAGACGCTTTAAAAGGTGACATAAGTGGCGCATGCACGGGCTGTAGCCCCCACTTCAACTGGGTGCATTTACTTTCACGATTGTGAATCCACACAGATATCCACTAAAGCCTTCCCTAAAAGTATTGCAACTACTGCAACTTGCTGCTCAGTAATAGATGTTGGATTTACTATAGCCATTCCTCCTTTTAAACTGAAATGTCTTCCTTACAAGTTTATCGAAATGATGATAGAATAGTCTACCTTCAAAAACCTTTGAACAACTGCTCCACAGTTTAAATCCTCAAAAATTACCTTTAACATGTATCGTGTTAAGGGATTTGTTCTCACTGTACATCCGTTTATATTTGACTGCAGGAACTGATACTGCGTCAAACTGTGTGTTGAAATTCCTTGCATAAAATGGCCTTCTTCCTTTGTAGTGTATCTTAATTGATAATAATTGACAGCTGATGAGAAGGGCCATCTCAGTGTTCTTTAAAATAAAGCTATTAATCTGTTTTATTATAGTTTTTCCTTTAGAGTTGTTTGCATACGACAATTATCATAGGAGTTATTCGCTTTGAGGTTCTATAAAATTGCGCAGTTACTTTTTATTGCCTTTTCGTTCCTCTAATCATTTTCATTCATTCAGGCGATGGATCATTTCAGCCTAGGCTGCGGGAAATAAGTCGATTGCATTGAAATGCATCAGGCCTTAAAAGTTTGATCACGAACGTTTGGGAGAGTGATATCCTTGATGACCCCGCTGGAAGAGAGGTGAAACGATCTCTCCTATTTGTTCTCGAAGGGATTGATGCTGTGCCCGTCATTATAGCAGTCCGCCTTAGAATGCACTCGTTAAATATCTCTCCTGTTCTGATTAATTCTGAGCGCTCTGGACCCTCCCCTATTTGATTCCCCTTCGGCCCTCGTAGACTTCTCTCCCCCCCCCCCCCCCCCCGTCGTAATATTCGTCTTAGTCCAATGTAGAATCCAACACGCTCCTCTGGTTGCTAAGGGCGGTCCAAAACGCAGTCAGAACAACAATGCACGGTATAACCAGAAACTTGGAGAGTGATAATTGGTGAACATGCTAACATACAGTTAATGGTTGCACTGCTACTACATATTAGTAATACAAATAGTATTAACTCATGGATACTACGACATGATAATAAATTAAAAAACTGAATCAAACAGGCTGAGCTCTTATTACTCTCATGGTCTCCTGTAGACTCGAAGGTTACCCGCTAGATTGCTTGAGAAATTCAGAACAGGTGTGTTTCAGTTTGACAAAGAAAATATCAAGCCACACTACATCTCTACGTCCAACAGGATAGATAAATTAAGAGAAATACATTGGCGAACAGATAGGTACAAAAATTTGTTCTTCCCACGCACAATAAGTGACCATAATAAAAACTGAGATCCACTGAAAACACTGCCGAAATACACTTCACCTTTTCACCTCTATAACATTCTCCTTCACACCTTTACACTGCTGGTATCCAAACACCCCCTACCACACGCCCATACAGTTGCTCGCGGGGTAGTATGAGGACGTAAATTACTAATAAACTGTAAATAGCTGTTAAACACGAATACCAAGTTTAGTTTACCTAGAGAAAGTGGAACTATCAAAGGGTAGTTCCATCGCCCCTATTATGATCCCTTATTGACCGCGGAAAAAATGAATATTTTGAATCTACCCGTTCTGCAATTCATTTTATTTATGTTATACTTGTGATTGTTTCTACGGTAATACGTTGGCTTTAGCATAATATGTTGAACGTCTTCCGAAAAATTGTCTGCTTCGATGTTAACGGAATAGTTCAGTTGGACGACATGGTGGTGTATTTTTCAATGCTACCTTGGCTTTTTAAATAAAAAGTAGTGATGCGTGGTGTCTTTTTAACGCTGGTTGTCATCCGCTAGTTATGACTGTGGTAGTGTACTTATTCATTAAAAAAAAAACATATCTTGAAATCTTTCTTTCAAGGTAATTTTCCAGATGTGAATGAGAATTAAATGTAAATTCTTAAATAATTGTGTAACTTTCCGCTCTATCTATCAGAATCACTCATCGCTATGACATAATTTACGGATCCACGATGGCTGAATGCCCTGCCATTAACGAGAAGTCGGAATAGTGAAGTCGTTTATGAAAGGAGTAGGTGTTCTAAATTACAGTTGAGATCGTGTCTTAGTGGTTGTTGAGTAGTTAATCCATTTCTTGCAAGCCATTATATTTAATATATTAACTCTACCATCACGATTGGAGTCCCCAATAATTCACCGGCAGACGAAACCATAGGCCTACTTCTATTAATCTAGATACACATAAGTGATGTAATGACAGCCTAAATATATGGTGCTTGATTACATGACAATTAATTTCAGGACCAGATGGTTTTTTTGACTAGTCATTCAAACTCGCGTAAGTTGCACTCGACGTCAGAATCAGGCATCAGAAACTATAATGCCCTTCTCAGTCCCGCGATGTGCCTTTGACCTCGATATCATTTAGAACTCAACCTGCTGAGAGCGTTGAAGTCCACCCTTCACCCTAAGATCCATCGCCGATGCACTTTTTAATCACCGAAAACGTGCTAGTCATTTTCGTGGGACCGGATAATTGGTGAGGGTTGATATTTTATGTTCACTCTCAGCAATTTTTTTCCCTGCATCAACGCTTTTCCCACAGTGTAAAGCAATCGTAATATTTTTTATCCACCAATTGTAGTCTTTCATAACCTGAAACAAGAGAATCTATTTTCTCTCAAGAATTTTACTTCTTTTTCTTCATCGCAGTGAGGTATTTATACATTTCAAAACGGTATAAACTTTTTGTTTTTAAAATTGCCCTCGCGAGTACCTAATCCTTGTGATTGTGAGCACGGCGTTCGTGAGGGCAACCAGTTCCTTTATTGCATTTATAGTAGAAGGAGACGTCTGGCAATATTAACTGGTTTAAGCAGATGATGCGAGTTCAGGAGACCTTGGTTAAGATCTTAATCTAGGATAATGATAGTTTATTCATTTGTATTGTTTTTGGTGAACCAAAACCAGTCATGACGATAATTACACCCCTTACATGAGAAACAGTTCTTTGCCTAGGGAAATATTTTCGGTTCACAAAATAAAAGCCTCAGTTTCGGTAGCATTCTATCGTTATTTTATCATATACTCGGTCCTCATCTGAAAATAACCTGGAAAAGTATCGAAAGAAAATAAATGTCGCGCTACATGGCTGTGTTAGTTACGAATAATAAATCATGCTTTTAAGCTATCGGAGTAAAAAAAATGAGACGAGATGGAATAGTTAACGGAAGCCAAAATTTGTTAGAGTAAAAATGCGTTTGTATTTGTATCATACCTTGATTGGAAGTCATCACTGCCCGCTCTTAAGGAATCCCCACCGGGAGTGGCTACTGATAGCCTTCCAATGCACAGAAGATGTTGGGCTGGTTTCTTGCCTTCAGCCGTGCATCGCATGCTTACCAATAATTTCCGTCGTAGGCACAGAAAGAATTGCAGGAAAACTACAGAGCATGCCGAGGTGATCCATCATTGCGCACTCGTTAGTTGCCGGACGGGGAATGAAGATGCCCAGGAATACGGGAGCCAATGCCATGGTATGCGCTTTCACTATTCCACTCTCCTCGACCAAAGTTATGTGAGCTGCTCCATTGCTACTTCTAACATTTAACTGGAAACTCTGTGTTGAAGACGCTGCAAATTTGGCGTGTATGCGGTAATCCACAGAAAATTGGCATTATCATCGAGATTAACCGAACTGTCCCCTGTAGCGAACTATTTCGGTAACTTAATGAATATAACAATAATACAAAATGTTTTCCATGACCTTTCAGATTGACTGGGAGTAAACATTTGAAATTATAATTAAGAATGTTGTTAGTTTGTATCCTCTCAAAATCACGTGTATTCGCTCCGTTTTAATTCTTAGGCAGTGCGATATAAGAGGTCACTTGAGCGAATCAGGGTTGTAGTATAGTTTGAGCTGTTTTATTGCAATGTAGTCATACCGTGAAGAGTTTTCCAAATTATTTTGCAGACTTCATGAAACAGGTCCGGCAGATTGAATGTCGTACGCATTAGCGATTTCCTACATATATCTTCACCGTAATTCAGCAGACATGAAAGTCATCACATGCGTATCTATCTGCGGCATTAGTAATTTTATAGGATTCAGCCTTACGGGTTGTGGCTTCCCAATGGCTAACATCTGAACTCCTTAAATCTTCCAAAAATGCCCGCGAGAATAAGGAAACCTGAGTCGTATAGTGCTCATTGGCCTGGCAAGGTACGTCATTGATTCAATTCTCAATCCAGAAGAATTTTTTGTCGTGGCTATTTCTATACAAGGCTGTGCTTTTTTCAATGACCCAACCGTCAACCAATCATTCGTTCAATATCCTTTGAGCCGCTATAATATTAGCTGCTTCATACTCGGTCTCAGCCAAAGGCAACAGTGAGACCCATAGAACATCAATTTGGCTGCTCTCTTATGATACATCTTCCTGTAAGCCTTCAACTAGAGGATTATTTTATCAATTACTTAGCCAACGGTGTGCAAAATTCACCCTCCAGTGCTGTGCTAGCTCCACTTGTCATTGCCACTTGTGGGAACCCAAATAATCTAGAAACCAGAAAATCACGCATTTTGGGTTTAGATGAACTTTCCTGGTGGCCTATCCGAGGTAATAACCAACGATCTCATGTTATATACCCTACGACTGGGCACCACGGCATTTCATACTAATTGATTTAATTGAAACTGAATATTAAAAGAATGGATTTAGTCTTCAAAATAAAATACTATCTCTCACTGGCTCACGCATTTGTTGTAACATATATAAGAAAAACTGTCCAATGGTTTGGTGCAAAATATCTTTTGCATGCGAACAGTCGGAGACCATAATATCTGCCATTGAATCTTTATGAATAATTTGAACAGGTAGCTTAGTGTGTAAGTTTTGTGAATAAATATTTTTAATAATATGCTAAATAGTACTAAATTCTTGTCTTGTCTAAGTTTTGCATACATTCTTTACTTTCAAAATTTTTAGAATTTTAATACCTCTATGCATTCATGGAGTTGAATCATCCAGTAACAGTTACAGCTCCTGAATTTAGTATTATAAAATGTAGTGCATGTTTCGGAATAAATTCACGCGCTACAAAACATCTTCGAGATGGTTTGCAGGGTAGACATTTTTAGTGCAACTAGTATCTAGAAGGATAAAGCACAACGCTGGGAACTTTACTATGTCTATTCGTAACATATAGGCCAAGTCAGTCTCATAAAACCGAATAATATCTGGGCCCTAGCCCAGTTCAGAGGACATGCCAATACCTGCCTTCAAGAAGGTATTCACGAGGTTCATCACCATTGAGGATTTTATCAGCCGATTGATCGGTTTTTAGGCCTCCTCATCCTTATTTCCCCATCTCTGTGACTTGTTTTCACTCTCCAGCACGCTACAAAAAACAAAGCTAGGCGCCTGCATAGGGATAGTAATTTGAAGAATTCATGCGGAATATGTGTATACATGTATGTTTGTGTAGAGAAGATAGTATTGGCTATCATCGCTTAATCCAAGATGTGTTTGTTTGAGCTCAGCATTTTTTTTTAAGGATGACCTTCCAAGGTTGCCATCTCCCGCGGGCTTGGCATTCCTCGAATTCGCTCTCCCCAACTCCCATCCCCCACCTGCGTAACAGTTCACCCCAGCCCCACCCCTCCTCCTCCTTCCCTACCCCCTTCCCCTCTATCCTCCATCTCCTTCCTTCCTAACCCCTTGTATTTCTTCACGACGTTATATCTTTCGGGCACGACCCCTTTACACGTGCAAGTTGACTAATATATAAGTGGCGAGCGTAGCAATTCCTCGATATATATCGCTACTTGTGGGGCATCGTTCTGATTACATATTATCTACTTCCGGATTAAAACTTTTGACGAAAGTAAACAGTGAATATGCAATTTGTAAAATTTCCGAACTACGGACATGAATTCGTTTGTCCTATTATTACAATCGAGACGAAACTGTAAATATATTTCGTAGTTAAGGTAAGACGCCTAAGGCGTTGAACGATGATGAATATAACAAACACGTTGATTTGTGGCTCCATCTAACTCACTTTGCTCCCCGGAATTAATGAGTGTATCACTTTAGAGAGTAAGGAATTGCGTGAAAATATTTGAAATGGAAGTTACCACGAAGAAGGCTCAATATCTAAAAAGATAAGCGAAAAAATTAGAAAAAACCCCACATCAGGGCATCGAACTCCATACCTTCCACTCCACATTCCACCACCTTACCACCGACCTACCGCCTCCTCGAAGAAATAGGCAGTTCACTGGGGTCAAATGCGTTTTCGTGACTGTGGCTCCATCTTACAGCGTTACGGAGTCATTCAGTCAGTGATGATCGTAATTATATATACTTAAACAATTTATTTTTAGAATTATTTAAGCCCTTATTAATTCTCAGCAGTCACAAGTCTTTCTTTCAGTAATCTATAACAGCAACAGACATCTCTATGTAAGCATAAACATTTATTTTTGCAAAAATAAGCCTCTCTGGACAAATTAATGTGCTTAGTTTTTTAGTCCCAGGTCGCGGTCATCTGATTAGGATTTGTATGTGATATCGTGAAATGGCCGAAGAAATTCGTGAGGAAAGGTGAATTTCTTTCGTTTCCCGAAAGATTCAAATAAGGGAGTACGGAATATACTTGCACAAAGAAGGAAGGACGACTTCAATGTAGGGGCAGTCGAAAATGTGGAAATACAAATGTATTATTCTTTTAATGTAGAATGAAAAAACAAGTAGTTGATTATGATTCCACACTTTATTTAAAGGAACACGACCAAGTTTCAGCATATTATGCCATCATCAGGATATGCCAAAACCTAGGTCGTGTTCCTTTAACTAAAGTGCGGAGTCATAACCAAGTACTTGTTATTTCATTCAATATGAAGGAGCTCCACCGATTAACGGTAGAGACAGTGTCTTATATGTTTCAATGTAATATTACTTATTTTATGTTCAGAGGATATGTAATTAATGGGGTGATGGAAAAATACGTCTGGCCATAAAACATCATTATCCGTTGCACTGCACAGTGTTGTACTTTCCTTGCTAGCGTATTTTGGTAGCAAAAAAGTATCGTTTACTCATGAAACTTGCCTCCTAAAGTTAATTTAAGGGCATAATTCTGCAATGATAGGTACTGCATACCTAAGCATGATAGTTTCTGGTTTTCCACCGTCTGTTCCTCTTTTCTCTTTCCCGTTCGGTTCTCGTCCCCACCACCTACGTCCAAACTCCCCTTCCAATTCGCCGAGTCCTCCCTTCCGCTGCCAGATTGATGGTTTTTCGTCTCTTCGATCTCCTCCTCCCCTGAGGGGCGATTCTTTGGCTGAGGGGAAGGGGGATGAGGCCTTAGCACCCGTTACACCGTGCTTATTCTTCCCCTCCACCCTCTGTTCGCGCCTCCCTCCACCACTCCTCAGCGTTCCCCCTCCTGTCTCTCGAAACTTCCTCATTCGTGAAAGGGTAGATGTGCCTAACTTCACATCGATTTGATTGACATTAGCTTTTATTTTTATTAGTGGTGGAATAAAGTGTTTTCGGGCCGAAACTACTGCAGCCGCAACTATTTCGGTCAGACAACTGTTTCAAATAACTTTTGAAAACAACAGGTTAGTTTAGCTCGTAGGCTTCCGTGGATGTAGTGCTGACTGTTTTATTTCGGGATTCATTCCGCGATGTTAAAATTGTAAAAAACAATATTTCGCTGGTCCTCTTGCATCAACGGGCAATTAAAAATACTAATTACCGCATTTCTGCAATAGCCGAACACCATCTCAGCGGCCCCACTCATAATTTCAACTTTGAGACAAAATTAATATAAAAGGAGATGCGCTATTACCCAAGATTAATCAGGGAGGCTATAGAAATTGCGAAGACACCGGAGAACGTCAACCGAGAAGACGGTTACTCGTTGAGTAGAAATCTTAAACGAATTTTTCAAATTTAAAAATTCCGGCTACAATGGGAGTCCTCACTCATATATACAAATACGAGCGAGACTAAGGAATCAGTTCAGTTAACCTGATGAAGCTGGCAAGAGGACCAGCGAAATATTGTTTTTTACAATTTTAAAATCGCGGAATGAATCCCGAAAAAAGAAACAGTCAACAGGATAGATTCGTGATCGTGCTGCAGTTGCGCTCTGTACTGTGCAGCGGCAACTGATAGTTGAAGCTGACTGTTTCGTCTTCTATTCTGTTCCAGTTGCACTGTACGCGTTGCTGCGTTGCGGTTATAAGCTGCAATTTGTTGGATTTGAATCTGTTGCAGGCGGTTGCTGGTTTATTCAGCCAACACATGTGCGCCCGTTGTTACAGATAGAATTAGAACTGTGAAGTACTTATCTTTCATGAATCGAAATGTAATTATTACTTTATTTAAGTGAAACATTTCTAATTACATAGAATACAGAACAGCCAGCCATGTTCTAACAGCGCCGATCGATCATCTGTTGTTTGGAGTGCCTCTAGCTGTTGTCCGCAAAAGAGCGTTTCGCGGAACTATTTCGTTTTGAAACTGTTTCGGTTGAGAAACAGTTGCAATGAAACTGCTGTGCTCTTTAAGTGCCACCACTAATTCTTATATGTACATACTCAAAGCATTTTTTACGAATACAAATCTATTCGGCTTCTTTCATCATGAGAAGCTAGTGAATATAAATTCATTTCCCTGTTCACCAGCGTCATACTCGATTTTAAAGCGTACTTTTTGTAGGATGTGTACTCAATAATAGCTGTGAAAGTTGTGTGATGAATTGATGAATGCGCTCCAAAGTCCACGAATACTAAATCAAAATAATATCGAAAGGGATGATCGACTAAAAGTTACAGTTTCAGGCTTAACTTTGTGGAAACGTGGCACATGAAGTAATTTACCACTTTTTACATTCCACACTTTTTTTACAAATACCGGCCATTCTTTGTCTATTCCAAATGTTGATTTTTCAAAAAGCAGTGAAGTTACACACATCTGCCCTTTCATCAATCAAGAAGTTTCCGGAAACAGGAAAAGAACGCTCTAAAAGACAGTGGCCACAGCACAGTTTTCCCATGTCGATGGTCCGGGTTCGAAACCAGTGACGGAAATTTTTCTAGTGGCACCTTTCAGCCCCTACTTTCAGGGCTGTATGGTGAGGTCCAAACAGAACTCCGTCCGTCAGGTGGGACGTTAAACGGAAGACCCTATGACGCCTATCGCTAAAAATCGTAGCTATTACCGTCTCCAGGTTTCTATCCAGCCTTACTCCATTCCCGGAAAATCCTAACAGTTCCTAAACACCCACTTATCCATAATGCTACCGATAACTTCAGTTGTCGATCATCCAAGGAAATAATTTCTCGCTTCGTCTATTCCACACTTTTTACAATTACCGACCACGGTTTCGACATTTAATGTCATTATCAAGGTAATGATTAATCATTAATATGATCAAGGTAAATTTTGGTGAGATAAATTATATCTATGTCCGTCGAAATAAGATACTTCATCTTTAAGCGTATGTACGGAGCGTGCTCTTATGTGACAGTGAAACTTATACGAGCATGAAGTAAATGGCTCTGAAGCATGGTGTAAAAACAATTTGTACATAGCTAAGGATCACCCATTTATTTCAATACATATAACCTCCGGGAAAAAGGATGAGACAGGTGAAGAGCGGCTATCCACAATCCATTCTTAAAAAGTCTTTGAATACCGCTTCCCTTTTCTTCACACATGCCCTTAAGTTTGGTTTATAATTTGGGGATGGTGATAAAGTAAGGTATGTTTATCTTACGACCATTGGTCAGTCGTCCACCACCAGGTTCTTTTTATTACCTTCGCACATCCCTTCCGTATTGCTTGTGTCATTCTCGCATTGCAGCTGTCAAATTGGGAATGGCAGAAGCCGAAGTTAGCTTCACCTGGAAGAAGTGAGAATGAAATGTGCCCGTTATGAATGCTTATCGGTGGTGGAGTCCAAGCGATGGCTTGCCGAACGCGCTTTGTATCTTGAGAAGTGGGAGATGGCGAAGATTGGCTCACTGCCACCATTAACTCAGTTTGCATCTCAGTTAACCCATCCACTTCTGCGTAATCCCTAGCCATTGAACGAATTCCATTCGTTTCCACCGCATACATTTTTGCTGTCGCTTTTCACTGATGTTATTCACTTTAGTGATTATTTATTGAGCAAACTTGTCTCACAAATTAATGTTTAAGCTTCAAGTAATTTGGATTGCATGCGGATACCGCGTAATATTTATTTAATCAGTAACATATTACCACCACTTAATTTTCACTGAGTTTTTAGGTAGTCACTTATTTAGTTGCAAATGGCAGCAAAACAGAAAATTAAGGCACATCAAATTTTACTATCAGCGTTCTGATAGCTTACTTATGTAGATATTCATTTTTACAACTCTGTATTTTAAAGAGTGAAACATCCATGAATTCTCTTACTCTGAGAATTGCGAAAACATCTTATGTTAAATAAAATTATGGTGGAGGAGGAAAGTGTCATTTTACTGCTCCATGCTAAAATTTCATTTGCTAAGGTATTATGGAATGAATATTCATTAAATGGGGTGAATGGAGTCGTTTATGATGGGTAGAAGGAAACCAAACACATGTATTTATGTGAGTTCAACGATAGTCAATTTGCGATTTTCAAGAATGAAAATTTCGCGCAGTCATGTGCAAAGTTGCAAGATGTAAGGATAACCTTTGGAAATTTTCGTTAAAAAATTATTTGAGTTTAAAAAATTCAGTCGCTCCTCGCGATTGCCGATCAGATATTTTAGACAGCTACTCCACGGAGTTGGCTCAATTTAACGACAATCGGAACCTCCGGGTTCGAATACAGATCAATTAATATGTTTTTTTATTTTTAATATTTTATTCTCAGCTTAAGGGTTTTTTAAATCTTGTGAATACATATTATTTTTTTTAATCCAACCGGGAACTGCTTAAGTTTATCCATACTAAATAATATACTTTGAATTCACCCACACTTCTATGTCACGGTATAACCGCCTCCTCCCTCACTCATACCATCCCCTTAACTACGACAAAAACAGCGGTCAATAAACAAAACAAACTAGGGATTTGTACCTGATGATGCCGTAGATCGGCAAAACGCGTTGTACCGTTAATAAATTCTGTGGAAAAAAAATACAAAGTATATTATTTAGTGTGGATACTTAATACTTCTACAAAGAAAAGCCTGAAACCATAGAGTGTACTAAATATTTTGTCATTTTCAGGTTTAAGCTAGGCTACGTGGTTCTAACCATCCATAGCGTTGCATAGGAGTACCAAAATGTAATTCAGAAGTTTATTTTAAATAGACATGAACGCAACAAGACTGCAGAGAAATTACCGAAGGATAATATGGGGGCCAGATTAATCTCGATGGAGGGCGGTGAAGAGATCGGAGAGATTCCCTGGGGTACGAGCGGGATGAGAGATGGGGGGCAATTTTGAGAAGAAGGTAATCGGGGCAAGGCTATCTTCATCGAGGAGGATGAAAAGTGAACGGATACGCGGAACATTGGCTTCAATTTCGAGCTAACTTTAATGCAGACATCCTGGTTCATATACTTTCGGGAGACATTTTTCAGGCCTCGAAAATGTTGCCTATCATTAACAATGGAGTTTTGATGAACGTTGGTAAATATTTTCTTCTTCTTTTATTTTAGTTTTTAGTCAATTTAAAAGTCCCTATTTCACCGCCAACGTTTCTGCAAACTTATTGCCGTCCTCAGAGCTAATTGACATAAACCATGAAACAAAATTAACAACATAAACAGGTATTGATAAAACAAAATTGCATCACAAACTTAGGAGATAGTTATACTGAATATTATTTCTCTATCAGGCACACAATAATTACAAATAACAACAAACCTGTGAAATTTAAACTTAATTAACAAGATGGGTTAAACATACGTCAACCATTTCAACATAATAGGATTTCAGGATAACTGATTGATAACTGAAGTTGATAAAAGATTACCTAATTCAACAAGATAATTGTTAACAAGAAAACACACCATATTACACTAAAAATTAGAAACCCATTAATTTAGAAATAGTCATTAAAACGCTTTATATAAAAATAAAAAAAGAAGAAGTGTCTAATTTTAAGTGGTTATTACATACATTTATTATTAACGAAGTTGGTAAATAAGTCAGTAAGTTTATTCACTGCAAATAACGAATGCCCTGTTGGGCATTGGGCCTGCTTTATCATAATTGGCCGAATTTCACGCGTAGATCATTTCGCATTTGCGTTAAAACAATATTGAGATTATTAGTTTTGTGAAGTGAATCAGACTTGCATTCAGTTGAAGTGAGCATTAACAGAAAAAGAACCATGCTCCATGCCGGGAAAATATTAAAACAAGACGTCTTAAAAGTGGACCTTAGTGTAATTAACTCCCCGAATAATCGCGCGTCAGCCATTAGGCTCTTAAGGAAAGATGAGACGAGATTTTCTTTCCGTATCAATTAATAAAATTTATGGGCAACGAATTACTCGGCAAAATCTCAGTTCTATCTCAAGCGCTCAGACCTCAATTCTTTTTTACCTGGAAATGCGATCGGGGCCAGCTAATTCTGTGATAACCCCAATTCCAATGTACTTCTAGGAGCATAAAATTAGTTCAATGCTGTCAAGCGGTGAAACTATTAGTAAATTTTGTGAATTATGTATTCCCCTCAAATTAAAGCTGTTTGTGAATATCACTTGAGATTAGAAGTAGTTTCATTGATTGAATTAATCTATAACATTATTGCATAGCTGAATTTGAGTCGGGAACATTTCCTACGTTAATGCATCCAGAATTGGATACCTGCGGGCCTATTAAACTTTTGATTTAAAAGGAGTAGTGATACAAGAAAAGTTTTCCATTCACCTTTATGTTCATTGACGACTGAATGAAGTACTTGGAACTTCCACGCATTTTATTCCTCTAAAATCATTACACTCCACTTGTATGTGAACATTCCAAGTGTTTTATTTGGCCTTAAAGTATTTGTTGAAAGTGTTTGAAGTTAAGTAGAAGACGGTCGATGCTTGAAATAAAGCGCTTTTTCCTCAGGAAGGATTCATTCGAGTCTCTATAACTCGTCGATGGTATAAGGGTTTATTTTTAGCTCTTAATTGCTCTCCGTATAATCCTCGAGGAAGCATTATTGCTAATAGCAATTACCCTACTTTTCCTTTGAGATTTCCGAATCTTACTCGCTTGCGCTTGCCGCTTTGAAGCTTTCATCCTGGACTAATATTTTACTATGCCCTCCTTACTTAAGAGCTTGAAAACTCGTGCCCAATCATAATTTCCGTGGTTTCGCACGCATCTCGGCACCTTTAGCCCACTTTCCCAACGGAGAACATTAAGCATCCCCTCGATTCTCAACCACATTCTATCAGCTAAAAATGTGCCAAGACAGCTCTTTTGAACCATTTACTTGCGATTTGATCCCGAATGCAGATAGGAGCTCATTCTGCAGTCGATTACACGGTGTAACTCGAAAAAGATCGCATCTGAATGTCCCACATGGTTTACCGTAGCCCAGTGGGAGGTAATCGGAAGCTGGAATTCCTCGCCGAAGTCCATATTTTTTGGTTAGGTAGAAGAGGATGCCCCACCGAAATTTTTCACTGACTTCTTAATTATGGGCGAGTCGGATTCCGCTTTGCAAGCGGTCGTTTGGGTCTTAATATGCTCGGCCAACTCTTTGAGAACCACCACGCTACCCACCAGTACCAGCTTCGGCCGTTTAAATGGACGGAAGGCAAAGCGTCGCCGGTCCAGCAAGGTGGACCATTGGCAGTATCCCGTTCTCGATTGCCGTAGATCAGGCAAGAAGGGGGTCCTTAACATCGCGGTTTATCTAAGGACGGATCAGATGGTGATCATAAGATAAACGACCTCATCTAATCCTATACCACTTCATTATAACCGTTTTACAAAACCTGAGCCATCATGTAATTCATGCCCACGAAATTGTGAGAAGCACGCAGGCTATATCGCCGATTTGGTACGAGAATAAAATAAAGATAATACCCCCGGCTGGAGTAAGTATGATGAATCAAAAAGGCGAAATGAGTACACGAAACTGTAAGAAGTTTTTGGAGCGTAACAGCATTACCGAAATCGTGACCGTCGATGTGGATACACTCGTAACGAAATTAATGACCGACGGAGAAAGTATGCTCTTTTCGAGCGCCAATGAAATGTTTAAAGTGATAAGGATGAGTAATTGTAAGTTCCGGGCAAAAAATCAGATCTCCCACTGATTGTACTAACGATTATCGGTAGCTTGAACACCACCATTGTAATTCAACTGGCTGCGAAACATCTGAGTGACTAACAAGTATTTATCGTGGAGTGCACTGACTTACTAATGGATTACTTGTGAAGCATGTGTGAAATGTGTATGAGTGAGTATCAATTTCCTACCCTTGAAAGAGCATAGAGTTTTACCACCGAAGACTTGCTTGAAATATCTCAAAATTAAAATATCAACACCTAGGGTCGTTTCTTTTGGAGGCGTATTGTAGTTAAGTTTGCTTTTCTCAGTTGGTGTAATTTCCTTTCGTAATTTTCATCGCTGGTCTTATATTTTCTGCTTTGGCAATGCTTGACATATCGTATCAATCTTGTCTAATTGTGTAGTGTCTTAACAATCCTCTCCATGAATGAAATCCTGTTTTTCTATAGCTAATATTTTATTTAACCAGTTTACCTTGGTTTAATAATGTTTAGTTAACGCTGACCGCTAATTGGTTTGTTTTAGAAAAATTAGGCGCTTTGCGTCAGCTATGGTCTTACGTTGGCTTTCAGATAGGTTTCAAAGTGAAACTTAATGAATAAAATTTGAGAATGGATGTCAAATAAGCTTTTAACATTAAGGAACTTACATCGACTGTCAGGATAAAATCGCAGTATAATGAGGTTTAACTTGATATGAGGAAAATGAGTAGAATGTGTAGCTATGTTATACCTTTCCGGATCCCTTATCATTTTAAAATGTTTTTCTTGAGATAGCCATTACTACTCCGTTGGCCACAAATATATAAAATAAACTTACAGGAGGTGAGAGAAAGCGATATAAAAAAAGATTTGATCTTACAGAACGTTTCGGACCGGTTGGTCTCTTTCTCTCACCTTCTGGAAGTTTATTTTATATATGTCTTCGTCCAATTTCAATTATATGTTTCCTATCTCTTTCTTTCACCTTCTGTTTAAATTATAAAATATATATAAACACAAATATAAATATACTTTTAAAACACAGGCACACGAAAATTATATATATATACATATTATTCTGAATGTCCTGCTTTTTATGGCTAATAATACACCCAGAATCCTCTCAGAATATTTGCGACTCATTTAACGTAACATCAGGAGTAGAATAAAGAGGGCGATATTTTTTTAAATACTTCGCCTTCCATTAGTTTTCATGAGCGTCATGGATACAATTATGGGTGTGTTCCTCCAAGCAAGGCTATGACATCAGCTCTGGGATTTAAAACAACCTTCCGTGTCACTGCCATGTCCGAAACGCTGAAAGGCTGGGGTCAGCGGCGTTGTTCCCCGCCTCAGCGCAAACCAGTTCCCCCTTCGCTTTCCCGAATATCCGAGTGAATATCCCTCGGAGCATTTCGGTAAAGATCCACAAAGAAATCTTCCGGGTGTCTGATACCGTTCGTTGGGGAAGGAGCGTAGCAAGTTGATATTGTTGGGAAGGGGACACGCCCCTAGTTTGGGGAAATTGCCACGGAAAGTTGGCTAAGGCGGTATTTGTAAAAGATTCGTCGCTTCTTTGTGATGCAGCTCACCACTATGCTTGAACACAATATTTTGTTCCCCCGCAAACCGGTGCGACCAGTGGCCCCTTGGCCTTTAAATTTTTCGTCAGGGTGGCTATGCTCAAACCCATCAGAGCATCAGCGAAGATAGATAGCTCGATACGTGTCTTTCAATTACTGGAGGGATTGAGACTTAAGTCTTCCACTTTACCATAATATGGTAAAGTGGAAGACTTAAGACACCATGCAAACTGCATGCTTAGAGATTGGAATCCGTTCGCTAGTGCTTAGCCAAGATAATAAATAACTAAAGCATGGACACATATAGTGATTTTGGAAATGAACAACTTACGGAAATAAAGTGGAATATTCTCTTTAAATGCTTAGTGGATACGCAGCGCTACTTTTCATTTAATTCCCGGTATTCATTGTTTGGTATCGCACATTTGAGTTTTTCTGCTCAAAACTGCAATACACAGCCTTTCTTTGCCTAGAGCCTTATAGATTATCTGTATAACAATGACTAAATGTAAGGAAACGACCGATGAGCATGTAGGTATAATGTTTTGATTATGCCTCACATTATTCATTCTTACAATGCTAAAATATAGCTAATTATGAGAGACCATCAAATATCTCCATTTATCACATTTTCTTCTACTATATTATAACTGCTATTGGAACAATTTATTGAGGAATATTTCTTATGATAAGGGTGATTTTAATGCTCCAAACATATTGAATATGGTTCTTCGGCTGATAATTCAAGTTGTTCTAAGGTACCTAATATCGCCATTACAGTTCAAGAGGGCATTTTCTCTTACAATTTCTGAAGATAGTCATCGATAGCTCCTGCCTATTGCTTAAACGCTGGGAAGATATCATTAAGCATATGTGAAAATAACTTTGCGCTGTGGCGTGATACCATTTTTCAATAAGTCAAATCCAAACTCTTTCACGTAGCTTGGATCTCAGAAGAAGCATGCTTTGTAGATGCTTCATCCATTTTCATCCCCTCGGCCTTTTCAACCATTTCCTTTGGTTTATACCCCTCTTCCTCCTGCTACATGTTTTTTCTCCTGCACCGTTTTTGTTCATTTTACCCCGTGTACCTACTACTCTCTTTCATTCCCATTTTGCGCCACGTCATCGTCATATCTTTTGTTCCACGTTCGATGGTCGTCAATATATTTAGCAGTGTCACGCCATTAAATTGACCTTTAAACCGGCGCCATCTCCCGTTCGTCCATGTCTCTCCTGTCTTATCCACACGTAAGAGGCAAACCCTTTGAGTATGTGTGTTCCGAATCCACCTCAGTCGGTATCCGAAGCGTGACATAAGAGAAGATGAATAGGAAATACGGAGATGGTTGTTGTAAATCAAAAGAATATACCTATTCACTTCACGAGGCGATTACCGTCGGTGAGCTATGGTGGATGAGACTATGGGAATGTTTTCGGTGCACTTCTCAATAACCCTCTACCTGAGCCTTAATTTTTTCTACCGTGCATTGGGAAAGAATTTCTCTAAGTGTTAAGAAATTACCCCATTCGTACATACATAAAGGCATTCTTCACCAGTTTTGTGCCACTTTTAGAAAAGATGAAGCCACCATTCATTTGTAACGAATCACAAATTAATGATATGCTGCTTGACCAAGATAAAGACGGTTTAACTGATTAATTTGAACTTAAATATCATAAAAAGTTGATGGAATATCATTTGAATTTCTGTTTGAGACTTTCGCAGCGCTGTTGTGCTGGTATCTCCATGTTTTTCGGGCAAAGCTGCGTCGGTGTATCTTTACGATGACGTTTCGTAGCCAATGCAGGCCACATCTTCAGATCAGGTCCGAATTCGAAACGGTGGAAGTTCCATCGTTTGGCATTCGGACCTGATCTGAAGATGTGGCCTGCATTTTCTACGAAACATCATCGTAAAAATACACCAACGCAGTTTTGCCCTAAAAACATGGAGATACCATATCATTAATTTTACACTTAGCTTTTTGTTGCAGAAAGTTGGTATTTGAAATGTTTATATGTCAATGAATAACTTTGAATTTTCTCGTTTTAGAGAAAAGCTGGGCTAAAACGGTGTTAGCAGTGATTTTATTGCATATTGCTGTAAACCTTGTGGGTGAGATTTATTCTGAATAACATTGGGTCTTTGGAATTGAAACCTCGAGAATATTGCTTCCATCAGAGAGGGAGAGAGGTACGACCCTTATGAGCATAAATGGCGACTGCTTCATAAATGAACATCATTGAAGCAAGTGGAAAGCTTACGAAGCGTTGAGTGCTTTTTTCATAAAATTGGATTATGCCACTCGTCTTTACACAATATAGCAATACGTTAGAAAAGAATGAGAAGTAGAAAACTGAAGTTTCACTTTGGTTTAAGAACCCTTTTTATGATATTTCAAATAACTCACCAAATCACACAACGGTAATCGTGCTACAAGACAGCATAGACGGAGCATGCTAGAGACCCTTGTCTCTACTGTGAATACGCAAGATTTCCATACTTACTATCTGTAGCCAGCCGTTAATATGCAAATAATGACGAGTGCTTCACATCATAGCTTTTTCACACCTAAAGAACACTCCATTAGATAAGGTTTTTTGGTCGGAAATAGCAATTTTCTCAGTCTTTGCGTTTCAGGAGCCCTTACCCGTTTTTTCCCCCTCGCAGCACCTATCGCAGGCACCGAGGTATTTACCCGCTGTCGGCTTTGTGCGCCACTCGATCAAGAAATCTCCGCTTCTATCTCCTGGCAGGATGAGGTGCCAAGACGCCTCGGCGATTAGCGAACGGGAAGACTTTGACAGGAATTGCGATTGCAGTGCTGAGGCGGAAAATTGCATCCTTAGTGTTTCGAAAAGCCGGTAGCGGGGAGCTCACTGATTGCTTTGGCAGCCGAGTTCCGCGTTTCTACCCATCCCATGCTCGAAAAGGAGTGAAAATCTCCATTTGCATTATTTTATCCTTCCCAACAATTGCCGCATTGATTCATTAGCATGCGCTCAGGGCAAAATGCACTCCGTGGCTGAACGTGCTATCGGTGCTCTTTTGGTTCGACGCGGCTCTGTGTTCCTACGCGTGGAGTTTTTAACGTTTTATGGCTCGTAATTCTTCAAAGTGTTAGAGTTCACCACTCGGTAAAAAAGGATAATGAGCGAGTCGTTAAAGACGGTTGAATATGTACCCAAAGCCATTTAGTGGGATTAAAAGTTTTCTATGCATAAAGGGGTTATATATTATCGCATTTGGTAGCTATTCAAGCTGTTGCCAGTCAGGAATCTGCTGGTTATAGGGATAAATTGAGTAGTTATCATGGCTAGGGGTGGGACAATATATAGCATTAGTCTCTTCTTTTTCACCACTTATTTACCATGAATTTTATATTTTTATTTTAAGAACAGTTTTATTTTCTTATTTTTTAATGATAAAACTTTACTTGCATGCTTGACTTACCAGATGCTGGAGTCTCAATTTGACTAAATTATTGTATTGAAAAAAAAATGAAATAACTTTTTTAGTCATGATTGAGTTTTAAGACTTGATAAGCTTTTGTTCGTAATTTAAATACTTTTAATACATCAGGAAAGATAAAACTAAAGCCTAAATTTGATTGATGAATAATTTTCATGAGATTTTCCATAATTTTCGTAAATTTATTATTATGAATTGGCTTGACAAACGATAAAAGTTATAATTTTTTGTAGTTCTTGACCAATGGAAGTGCGATTACAATTTTTAGTGTGTGGACATCACAGGTATTGAAATGATCATCCCCGAGTAATTCCATGAGCCATAGGATTGTAATGAAATCCATTTAGGATACTTTTTCTGTATATTTTGGTCCCGTGTAAACCCATCGGAGCGAACCGTTGACCCATCAGTATTTTTCACTGCTCATTCCACGCCAGCAGGGCCGCTGCATTTTAGCCCACCTCCCACGCTATACATCGGTCACTATACGTGGTTGGTGCATCCAGTGAAGTGGCTCTGTTAACAAAAAAAACCGTAGTTTTACGCTGCTTTAAATGCATTTTTTTTATTTATTCATAGCAGGAAAGTTAGATAAATTTTCAGCACAGCTTTTTCCTCATGTAGTTTTATTTATCACGGGCATGGTTTTTTTACCGAGTAAAATCTTCAGGTGACAAGGCAAAATCAAGTGCTCATATTTTCATAGGATATGTTTTTTTTATTCTAATGAATGTCATTTAACTTTTGGTAATGATAAATGTGAAAATGATAGCTCAAAAAGGTATAAAACACTGTCTGATCGCAATTATGGTATTTGCGGTAGTACAGACATAATTGATGTTCAAAACACTGCTTCCGAGTGATCAACCTTATATGCCGCGAGAGGATTGTTCCTTTGAAACCGTTGTGGATGTTTTTTTTCCAAATCTCTCCGGTCCCGCATAAACCCTTTCGAGTGAACCCTTGACTGGTCAGTTTCCTTACCATGCAGCTCGTCTCATGCCTGAAGGGGCTGCTGCCTGCCCCTTCACCCCACATCCAACGCCCTCCGTGAGCGCTGAATCCGTCGAGACTTCAACGGGCGGGTCGTGCCCATTAAGTGGTTCCCCGTCCCGGGGCCCAGTGCTCCGTCCCCACGATCCCTACATCAAGTCTTATTTCTTGAGACACGTTCTCCTCTCTCTCTCTTCTTTCCATGGACCATCCTCCCCTTTCCCCTGCCTCCAACTGGCTTCCCTCGGCGTTGCATCGCAGGGAAAACTTCCGAGGTGTGGAAGGCATCAACCGCGGGGTCAAGAATGCTAGGCACAGTCATGTCAAGGCGGTCTCAAGTTTCGTGTTTTTGGGGAATGCATCATCAGTGGTTGGTGTAACAGGCCTCGGGGGTCTAATTTGTGTCTTTTTTGTTTCGTTCCGGGGAACAAGATACTGTCGAAGTTTTTTTTGAGTGTGTGGGAAGCGGACGAGTGCGTATATATTGAGTGAAGCGCTGTTTGTGCGTCTTTCTGTTGATTCTCAGGCAATCCTCCTGGTTCACAAGCCGTGGAAGGTTTTTCATCGCGAAGCAAAACGCGATACATCATCTGAACGCTATCTTATGTCTTAATAATGCCAAACAGAAGAGAGTGCGAAGAACGTATGTGTAACTTCTACATTCGATCCAGGAAGGATTCTTGATTAATAAATTTTTTTAGGCGCACTGAAAAGGGTAAAATTAATGATTTAGGGGAAAGGAACACTTTGTGAAACCTTTGAAAGTTATCAATAAGTGTAGGACTTCAAAATAAAATGGCGTTTTCCACTCTTACTTCACAGTATGTAGTTCTGATATAAGTCTATAATCCGCTATAGGGGTTACTTTGCATCATCAATAAAATACATTATTTAATTTATGACGATAGTATAGCAAAAAATTAGCTAGTAATTATGCTTCCGTGATGCTTAAATATAGCTATAATTTGCATTAAATAAAATATCATGGCCCGAATATTCGCTACGAAATTTTCCTTAAAAAAAATTCCGAAAAGTAATTCAAATCATTTCCATTATATGGTTATATAGTCAGTCATATTATAAATACATTATAAGTCTCAGTAATTGCTAATTTGAGCCCTTTTCATATATGATCGATTGCAAGTTTTATTTAGACCGAAGCTCATCGGTTGCCTTGTAAATAATTAAAGAATTTCTTTACAAATCCAGAGAAAAAGTCACATTTGCGGTAGTTCAGTGCTTCCGCATCCCTATGGCGTATTGGTACCCCGAATGCACTTTTGTTTAGTCATTGAAATACATGTCGTGCGATCATTCGTACTTGGAAAGGCTTTGCAGGTATCCTCCCACGCACTGAACAATCCCCATGGTCTGAGTATCGGGCAAACGAACGAACTGGACGAATCACATGTCGCCGAAAGAGGTTGAACGTGAAAACGTCTTCGTTTCGATCGAGGATTCCATTCGTGTCGAGCAGAGAAAAAACGAGAGCATTACCGTCGCGTCGTGACTTGCTTTTGCCACCGGAAGCAGTGAGTTTCGTGGAGGAGGCCGTTGATAGGAGATGGAGTGGATGAGACATGCGGTTGCGGGTCGCATTGCCACGAGAAATATATAAGATAAGATAAATTTATTACTCCACTTGAAAACAAATACAGTAGGTAATAATTTTACCAATACAATAATGGAGATTTAGGTACATTCAATGGCTTACACCAGTATGGAAACTACCAGCAATGATTTTTTGGGTTCAAATAAATAGCAAAAATAGTCAACATGTAGCAAAAGAGTTTTTTTAGTCATGAGCAAAAATATGTAAAAACACAAAAAGAATGAAGATTATGCCAAAAGTATGAGCTTACAAGAATAAAGAATAAGTTGCTTGCAATTTTTTTAGAATTTTAGAAATTACAATGACAACAACAAATTATGTTACACTTTTTTATACAATAAACAACCATGAAATCGTAATTGAACATCTACCTCATGATGAGATAATAGCCAATCTCTGACCTTTTTATATGGACGGGGAAGAATAGTTTGATGGGCTGGAGTTAGTGCTCTGTGGTACACAGGTTTCAGTATACGTCTTCAATACGATAATGT
The DNA here is from genome assembly GCA_963573305.1 of Pyrrhosoma nymphula. NCBI lineage: Eukaryota > Metazoa > Arthropoda > Insecta > Odonata > Coenagrionidae > Pyrrhosoma > Pyrrhosoma nymphula. The sequence continues at coordinate 48,879,717 of OY754333.1, read as the reverse complement.
CTCGGTGGAGACGACATTTTGATATGAGTATCGGGTTGCTATGCAAGCTTGAGTTTTGGCTTCTCATACCAAGGTGCCAGGCTCGGACCCCGGCGGTGGAGATTTTATTCAGTGAAATCCCAATCCCTGTAAGGATGCTACATGTGGAAAGCACTTCAAGTATAGTACTACGTCCGTTGTTGGATGTGAAGTATAAAGACCCCTTGGTGCATTTCATTAAGAGCAGGCCAATGCCATCGCCGAGTTTCTCTCCATCATCCCTGCCATTTGCCATGCACAAAAATGAGGCAAGTGGCCATTATTGTCGGTCTCCACTCGGTCATATCCGAGGAAATCGGTCATATCCGAGGTGATTTCCGTCAAAACTTCACCAACCTCCATGATTACTTTTGGGTATGTTGATAAATAATCGCCAATCTCGAGTACAGTTTATTTATCACCAATATCGTGGTTTCAATAATTATAATTCATATCGTTCCATAGATAAATAACGTCTCTATCGATAGGTTGATAATTATAGATTCTATAGAGGTGTCCATATAATCCATATCCAATTACTAGTAGGTTCTTAGGACCCATTATAGTCGATAAATATCGTCCTAGATAACAATAATTATGCGAATAACTTGGGTCAAAATTATTTTTTCACTTGCGGAACAATCATAACAGTATGTGTTTTAACTCCTTGATTTTTTAGGTAATTAAGCTATACCAAAAGGTACTTTGATAAGATTAATTGAGGGCATTTTTATCATCAGAATTTGGTGTTTTTAATGGTATGTCTTGGCGAGATTGTAAAATAAATTTCAAGTCTTTTTCCCTATGCAACGATGGTGGAAGACAAAAAGAGGGTCCTCATATAGAATTTGTACCATTTTCTTGCCAAAATAAAGAAATATAACCCTGTTTAATCCACTGTACTCATTAGTCACAAGATACATCCTCGAATCAAAATTCAAGCTGAGATCATTGCAAAAAGATCTCTCTATGTTAGGTATAACTTTTACTTTAGGGAAAAAAACTAACAGTGACGAAGGTTTCCGTGACACCACCGTGGATGTTAGTTGCGTGAATTGTCTTCTTGTGAGTCTGGTATATCATGAATTAAAATGGATGAAAGGAATGAAAAAAATAACCAAAATAGTTATCTTCGCTTTCAGCGTACTCAAAACCACATTCAGCGTTAGATATGGTTCCACCACTGCTATCAACTGCTATTGTTTCCTCGCTTATAGTGGGCGCTGATTCACCAGTCGCTTTTAGTTTCTGTCGCTCCCGAAGTGTTCTGGAAGGTTACGTGGAGGACATTCTCAGTTGCTTAGATTAAACTATTGATTGTCTTTTCTTTTACTAACACTTTCGACGGAAACGCATTACTTTTTCAATATTTCAATTTTAAATACGCAATTTAAAAACAAACCATAAATTTCGTTTATATCGAAGTTTTATCTCTTACAATGATCTAAACGCTTTTAGATGTACCCGCTCGCGGAATTCTTGCACGATTTTACGGTGAACAGCAACATTTTTACGCTGGTGTCCACACGTTATTTGATACCCATGCTGGCAATTTTATTTTCTGTGGTGGAGTCATTTCTTCCAAAATAGCAAATCGCTTTGCTCTTTCAACCGTCCTCTTTTGAATGACAATTAGCTGCAACGGGCATCGCCTATACTTTCCGAGGTACCTATAATGATATATTTGGTGAACATAGTTTTGCTGCATCGCCACCAGCCGTAGGTACTGTGCCAGTTTTTCACACCTAGATTTCGTCAAAAAACTAACGGTGTTTAGTTTGTATGATTTGTCAGCTATTTATAAAAATTAATCTATTACTCACCCAGGTAATTTTTACAGAATAGTAAAAAAAGCCTGCTGTTTTTAAAGCGGTGTAAAAAAATGAGTCAAGCTAAATACTTATGTGGTTATATTTATTTAATTACTGAGAATTTTTGTCATATGTAACTATACTTTTGGGCCATTAATATTACAATATTTACTTCACACTTGTTTAAGACGCCGAAATTAAAATGTAAAATTCGAATATGGTCTACATTATGACTAAGGAAATATCTCGCTCAAACTACCTTAGCGTAAGAATATCGATATGGCGTCAACGTATTACCATACTGCCCAGTGCTAGCCGGGCCCCAATCGCCGATGTCTGTCGTTCCCGGGACTTGTCACCGTGGTATATGATGTTGTAGGCTCGAGAGTTCCCTATAGCCATCCGTCCGTGACGCCAGGCACGAGTAGCCTGGGACAGTGCACGCGCTCGCGCTGCTAGTGACACGATAATGCACGAGGCCGGGAGAGAGAGATTCATTAAATGCGACGGAGAGGGAGACCTCGATGCTCGGGCGGGTCTCCAAGAAGCGACCTCACCCTGATGCCTCCGCCTTCCCCCCCAGCGTGTCGGCTTATTGCTCCCTCTATTGGGTGGGTAATTGGTCCACTTCCTGAATGTGGTGGACTAGTAGGGTTTTATTCCGTCACGGGGCAGTTCCATTCCTCGTTAGGCACGAAGACTTTCTATTTGTCATGTTTCAATGGAAATCTCTTCCGTGATATGATCCAAGGGACGTGTACCTACAATGTAGAGCGTCCGCCCAAATTGAAGGACCAACTGTTTACTTGCACGAGATATCATGTGCATCTCACCAAATGCATTGTAACGACGGGTTTATTTGATTATCATTTACTCTTAAAGTCATCCTTTAATTCATTCCCATTTTCAAAATAAGTTAAATTTTACGTATATTTATGTATCTTCCGTGCAATTTTAGAACTGAAAACTGTGTTTTTTTCCGAGACTGAATTCCTTGTATTTGAAAATAAATTGATTAGTCTGCAAAGAAGATGTAGGTTGCAATACATAAGTTTGAGAACTCAATCAATTTATCCATAAACACTATAGCTTTGCAAAAAGCAAATGGTGTATTAGTGAAAAGCGGCAATATGGAAAAATATTTTCATTATCTTTACATAACTTTGCAATAAAAAATTTGAAATGTCAGAGTAAAATTAGCCGAGGTTTAAGCGATAGGAATTTAAATGCTTTCGGAGAACCCGTGTCATCAGTAACTGTGCTAATTCTGTAGTCTGCGGAAAGGATAAGCAAATGCTAGCAGCAAGGGACTTTAAACGTTCGACTCGGAAAAGACCGCAATTCTGTAGCCATTAATTACACGGATTCAGAGATTTTCATAATATAATTTTATCACTTGCTTAATTAAGTGTGAATGCGGACGATATTGCCAGTTCAATCATCCTCTGCAATCACTCCTTAGTTCCTTTGACCTTTGAACTAATTCGTGGTGCGAAGACTCGCCAATTTAGTGGAAACAATGAGGAGGAACATCGAATTAGGGCGATAGAGACGATATAATTGTAGCATATTTTCTCATATGCTTTATATTATTATAGTAACTAGTTACTTATAAGAATTTACTTTAGGTGCGATAGGAGCTTGTTTTCACGTTCTATTAAGTACTTTAATGTGCCTGCATAAGTCTACTTTTTAAACAGTTTGCTACCGTAGATGTAGTGCAATTCCATTTCTTTTTCCTTTTTGTGAGGATTTATTTCGTCATTTACTACCCTAGAACTTTGTCGTGAACACTGCACCCCAAAACTTGCAGTTAAATATTTGGAGGTAATTTGAAGGGGAAAAATATCAATTTTCAGGTGAATAATTTATTTTTATTCTTTACGAACCCTGAAATTCAGTATCCACTTGAGAAAATAAGGCAGTTAACCTGATATACTCAGAATAACTGGTAGCAATTGGACTTCTCTAAGAGTTTTTCCTAATAAAGATATAAATTATTCTTAATTTACATGATAAATGGCAATTTCGCTGCCATGTTTAAAAACCATGCTTTTTAGATCAAAATAACCCATTTTTGACTCTTCTTATCCTAATATGTTGTACTATTTCCTTGTGACGCAATGGTTACAATGGAAATGTGGTAAAACTAAATTTAAAGCGTCCTCACTGTTCATGTCCTGCTGCTACTATCCAGCTGAAAAATCGGTGCATATAATTTTCGAAATTCCATGCTGAGAACATAAATGGAGGGCAAACTGCTCAGTAGGATGAAGTAATTTGTCTCAAGTAACGGTAAATTAAGACTTCGTAGGAAGTAGTTCACTGACATGAATCAAAGACGCAGGAACCCCTTAAAAAGATCGATAACCTGTAATAGAAACGCACTAACCACAGATGCACGCGACGCAAATAACACGGCATATTGATTAAAACGTTTGATCCCGATCCATTAAGGCGCAATATATCATCTCCTAGGTGGCTATTTAGAGGTTCGTGGAGGTCGAAGGGGGAATTGATCTTTATTGAGCAGTTTATCAACCTTAATCTTCAGCTACAGATGTTTTAATGCACGGAGAATGTGGAATGTGTATTTTCGCGGGCTCTGATGCGCGGGTATGAGAGCGGAGCGAAGGCAATTTCGCTCTGATGGACTCGGCGATCGACGCGCTGAAGCTAAGAAACGAAGTGGAGAGTAGAGATGAGCAAAAATGTTTTTTAATATATTTTTAATTTCGAAAAACATTTTATTTTGGCGTGAATACGTCTATAAACTCAGTTAGACACTTGGGTATCGGGACAGAAACGGCAACGTAACGTTAGCAATGTGACCTATGATGTCGTGACTACTCACACGACGCTAAATTAACGTTTCCTCGTCCAATCGGGTACACGACAGTTCGTTGCCACAGTACATGCGCAAGGCAAGGAAATGCCAGCCATTTCACGTGTGGGCGAAAATATCTGCGCAGCACAGTTTGAAATTCCGATGTGCTAGCGCGCTGATTTTGGTATCAAACCAAATACCTGTCTGATTTTAAATCTACGAAATACCGTGAAAACCTCCTTAAGGATTTGTGGCACGGGGTGATTCTGTACCAGACATACGATACTCGTCCTAGGTCAAGGTCAAACTCCGCACGCTCCCCCAGCATCTAGGTGCAGAGCAAAAATGCAGTCTAGTGAACTATGCACGGCCATGCCAGACTCTAGGAAAGTACTACGTTGGCGAGCATGCAAACATGCAGTACTCGTGATAGGATACAAATACTGATTGATGTTAATATTATTATTAATTATTGAACTCTACGAAAAACCAGTTCTTGCAGAAAACAAAATTATGCGAGATGTCGGCCCCGGTAGCGGCGGGGTAACGTCCTCGCCTGCCAACCCAAAGGTCGTGGGTTCGAGTCCCGCCTGGGGAGGATTTTTCTCTTCCCAAGACATGGTTGTGGGTGTTGTCCTTTGTTGCTGATACAACGCCTGATGTAAAACGGTCCTCGAGGCTGTATTCAGCTTGATGAAAAAAAAATTTTAAAAAAATATTTCAAGCTTAATTGGGAGATAATAACTGTGGTATGTTTTTAAACACAAGTGCCAAATCTAGTCTACCAAGCAAAATTCAGACCCGTCTGTGTATCTTTATGGACATGCTATAAATTTCTAACTAAGTCAAAATAATGCCTTTGTACTACTTACTTACTACTTTGTTTGTTGACTTATTCAGATGCCAGCCCAGACTCACTAATAGACTCAGACTAGACACAAGGAAACATCTAATTGGAAGGGGCGTCTAATTAGCCATCTATTGGTACTACTATGCACGTACAGGAACGGATGAGATAGGTCGAAATACAGAGGGGATTCTCAAGGAGTTATTCAAATGTATTTTAACAATTTTTCGCTTGGTGTATACACTTAACTATGTTAAATCCAAATCAACGCTTTGCTGACCCACATGAAAAATTTGTATTTAAAACCTTTTCAAACAAAATGAAATCAGCACGTGCTTTGCGTCTTAATGCTCCAGATAGTATTTATATACCCTTGGTGATTAGAGAAAGAAGATTTTCAGCACTATACACAGAATTCTTACGCTTTTGTTGCAGACCTAGAATATCTTGTCAGTCAACCTACACCGTTGACCAATTACTGGAAAAGAACTTATTTTTTGAGTATTGAAATGGCTATCGTCGAAAGATGCACATTTTCCATATTATAGAGAACATAGGGCCATTGCATATCGGCGGAACATTTTATTTTGGTTTCACTGTTATGTTTCTCGGCATTCGTTTTTTATGCAATTTTAAAAATCATTTTTTCGTACCATTTGTGAAAAAAACGCTTTTGGCGTTCACTAGTGTTGAGTGGGTTAGATGGACCACTCTGGGATTTTCCTCCGAGATCGGGAAGGCTATAATTTCGGTCCAGAGAGACGTTACTCGCCCACTTTCATGGAAGTGGAATCTCCCACGAAGCTTCAGCCCCTCTCCGCCGACCCCAAGTTCAAAGACCCGGCAAAATTCAGTGGAGTCGCCGACTGGTCCTCTCCTCATAGAAGTGTTGCCGCCTGAGCCTGCAGCATTTGATGCGTCTGGATAATTCTGTTAACGGTCGCAGGGAGAATCGCCTAGAATTTTCTATCACAAGCCGTCGTTTTTTCCCATTTCCATCTCGTCACAAATGCATAAAAAGGAGCCGAAGGATTTCTGAAGACTCAATTTCGGATAGCTGGATCAAAGGAAGGTATTATAGCGCCTTGCATTATTAAGTAATCAAAAAGGTAGAAGACTGCTTCGCCAGCCGAGATTAAGAAACTTTTTTCGACGACTCGGAAGAGTGACGTCTGCTACCACGGCGAAAGAATCCTGTCTTCACAAAACGGAGTTTTTCCAATTTTGAGTTACGGGGTGACTGAATTTTTTTTATGCCTTAAAATTTCACGCTTTAACGTGCAAGGTTGACTGTTGCATCTCTCGAGGAAACCGTTACAAGTCCACGAGGTCAGCGTTTCAAACTCATTTTCTTTTCCTTTTGTAATTCCGGAGGAACTAGAAGACCACCCTGCATTGTCTTCTCCCGTAACAGGCGGACGTTTATACTTACCAGGAGGGATTGATATAACTTAACCATTACGGGTTGAAATATTTTAACGCTGAACCCCTGAGCTCTGTCCAGATAGCCATCATCTCATATTTTAATAAATGTACTGTTTAAGCCGTAAGGAATTCTCATTATATCATGATAGCGTTGTAAATTACTGGCCAGCTGCGTGAAAACCCGGTGATGGACTCCGCGTGCCTGACCCAAGATGCGACCATGGGGGGTCCATGCCATCGTGTCTTCAGTTTCAGATATTCCACTGTCTCATCAGCATCCAGATAGAGAAATCTAAAGATTTATTTGCTCCTTTCTCAGTTTGATTATCCTTGAACTGCTTCACGTTTCTAAAACATTTAACGCACTCCGTTCTTTATTCACGTCATGGTCCTTATAATCTAGAATTTCCTGTCTTAGTTTCGGATGTACCTTAGAAAAACTGAAAAGATCTTGTCGTTACTCACTTGTGTATGTTCACAGTTATTTACGTCAACATTTGCTTCGTTTACTAGTATATTATTCTATCTCCTGAAACGCAAAATTTACTTATATCTTATCGTTACCGCCCCTGCAGACCATTGATCATGCCTCTTTGACTCAAGAAAGTAAAGGTAACTCAACTATTCCAAAAGAATATTTTATTGGGATTTTTATTTTTTACCTTTGTTTATTTTATTCTGAGAGTACCAAGCTTTTTTCCTTTTCAATCTGCTTAGATCGGTGAAATCATTTTCATGAGCTTTCACTTGTGAAACAATTAATTTTATCTTCACCCTCTTTAAAAGTACGTACCAAAAGACGAGGGCCTTTTTTGTGGTCCTTGTCTTAGAATGGGGACTGAAAATCTATTTTCACGTTCCTTTCCCCGAAAGCAACCAAAAGTCTGTTTTCCTTATCCTCCATTTATTCATAAAACATATACAATTTTCAAAACTGAATTTTTATGTGCATTTTCAGCTGTACTTTAATAAGTTAGGGTGCATCAGGCTTAAACCATGTTTTTACCAAAAATACTTTGAAGGGATAGGATATATCAGAGGAGGTTATCATAGCATAGAGAAAATATTGAATAAGGAAATCCAATCATTGAAGCATAAGAGCTAGGCAAGAATATATTTTTAAAGGGATTTTTCTTGTTACATCTGAGGCTTTGCCTCTTTCCAAGCATGAAGGGTAGGATGTATGAATGTCACTTTAAGGTTTGGCAGTTGTGAATATACTTACATGTTATTAGGATATTCTTGTCTTAATTCACGACCAAAGCATAGGCATAAGAGTAGAAACACAAGGATATCATAGCACATCTCTGATTATGAGGTATATTTCTCCTTTTTCATTTTAATGGCTGGTATTCCTGCACACGCAAAGAGCTCTAGCAGGCATAACGCAAGTGGGTAACATATGATCAGTGGGTTGATTTCACGCAATCAGTATTTTCCTTACCCTTATCTTTCACCGAGAGATAAGGGAAATTCTTCCTCCTGACAGCGAGTTGCCATATTAAATAACCCTGTCGTCTTCAGGGAAAACACGCGGGGAATATGCTTTCCCATCCACATGTTTATTTCAATCTTCCTCTTTCGTGTGAGAGCTATTCTTAGTAATCTCGTAAAAACAGCACAGCTTCACAAATCGGGACGTTAGACGCATGCATTATGGATATTTTAGGCTATAAATCACTCTCAAATTTAGCGTCCGAGGTCTAAAATGCTTTCTCTAAATTACTCGATGACTATAGCGCGTGTCCGCGGCTCATGACGTGGAGGTATGCGGGCTCCGGAGTCGTTGATGAATGTTTGCAGTCCGTGAGGCGTGCTCGGGGCAGTGCAAGCGACATTGGTCTTCTGGGACCGAAATCTCTTCATTGCCCCACGGGAGGTCAAGAGGCATAAATCAACACTTGAGAGGAGTCTTTTAAAAATGCAGTCGAAGTGAATAATCTTTACCGGGCTGCCCGATAAGTGGCCGAGATATCGTCGATTTGATACATCTTTTAAATCTGTCGTTTCATTTCGTTCGAGAAATATAATCGCGCTCTCTTTCACCTATTCTCGGAAGGTGATATCGCATGAGCACATGTCTCTAACCCACGGATACCATTTAGGACCGACGATTGCCCATTTCTTGGACTAAGTGAATTGTCGTTAGAGGTAGCATGTCATAAAATTATTTAATTATCTATCATTGTAGTATTTTTCGCTCGGTTTTGAATAATTTTGGACGGTCTTACCTATTCTACTCTTTTGAGTAACGCAGGAAACTTATTTTAGTTGATTTTGAGTAATTTCTGCACTAAATTGCAGAGCACCTATTTCCAGCTCTTTTAAAGACTTCATGATCTCCTATGAGCAATATTTCCTATGATTCCGCACAACACAGAAAAGCAAGATAACGTTATAATTTCAACCGAATAGCAAAAAACATTATGTTTAATCCATGCGAAGTGAGATTTATATTGAATGCCGTCATTTGAGAGGGGAGGAAATTTTTCTTATGGGAGGTTAAGTTGTTATTGTATGAAATGCAGTGTTAGTTCTTTTGAAGAAATATAAGATTTTGAAAAAATTGTTGAGGATTAAAGAAAGGTTTATGATTTGGCCACAGTAGCTAGGTTGGAAACCTAGGCTTGGTAGCAAAAAAATAAGTAAGATTGAATCACTCTTCAGGAGTAGATGGTATACTTCTCCTTTAATTAAGGCCTCGGGTTACACGATTCGGTATAACTTTATTAGTTGGAGTTTCTGACCTTCTGCCACTGGTTTATTGATACTGTTTTTAAAATGTTTTCGAAAAATTTCTAGCCCAGTTTGCGTTTAGGTGCCTTTATCACACAGCGCTCTCATATTTTCCCAATGGAGTATGCTTTCGGGACTTGAGTTATCGTTACATCAGAGTCTTTGAAGTCGTCCCTGCTCTTGGACTCGCACCCGCCATCACAGGACATTGCGGCCGGTGTTCTCAACCATCCAATTGTAAAAAAATTACGGCATTATTGGATGCAACAGCACGCTGCGCACACGCCTTCAATCAAGACCATCGTCTTGCAGTCGGCGTATCAATGGCACAGGACTCGTTCGCGTGTAGTTATGACTCGGAGGGGTTCATTAATTACGCGTGATTTTCCATTGTTCGAGGCAGCGGATGACAGAGGCGCCATGTAATGTCCCGCACGGCCATTAGGTCATCGCATGGCTATAGGAAAATCATACATAACCTTCCTTGGCCTCTTATTATGCATGGCATCCCCTTAACTCCCTCTTTGTACATCGGAATGCTCTTTGCTCGACCCGGGTACAATCCTCGGACGAGGCTGGTTGAGCGGCGGTGAGCGATGGCCGCAGAAAGTGAAGACCCTTCGGAGAGTGCCTACAGTGCTCAGTTTCTACGAGTTCGAAAACCCATTTCATCGTAAAATTGATTTAATATTTTAATGTCGTCATCAGTGAGCTCTTTTTTGTTCTAAGCAGCCACTTGTGCATCCAAAGAAAGGAGCATTGCACATTGTTGTAGTTGAATCAATTATGGAAATAAGATGAAATTAAGTGAAATCTTCTCACCATGATTGCTGGGATATCATTCCCGAATCATAATTTTTAGGCATAACATCAGAAAAATCTGCGCTAATTTTACGTAAAACAAGTCTCTGTAATCGCATAATCCTCCATATAATTGTTTTTAGTTTTATGTCAGCAAAATAAAAAACTATTTTATATTCTGGTACTGAAACCCTTATTTTTCCCAATTTTTTTTAAATTATAGATTAAAGGGCCCAGTTATGCCGAAAACATTTGCATGGATTCATAGCAATGGCAATAAGAATGTGCATATTATACTGAGGGAAACTTCTGAAAAATAAACTCCTGTGGGTTGACCACAAAACTGATGTGGTCCCAATAAAAACTCTATCGGTGAAGGTAACTGAAAACTACCTCAATAAGTTTTTCCGTGGCAATAAACCGTTCTATTTTTATGATGAATTCCGACAATAATTAGAGGTAGACTTCCAGGCAGGAAACAGTCCTGGGAACCTATCAATGTTGGTAAAACCACTATGTCTGTATGATGAAAGAAATTTATGGACAACATGGTTCCCGGCGAAATTTGTTGAAAGTCAATTCTTAGTCGTTGCGCTTTTAAACTTTGTTTAAATGTAATTTTTTCATTAGCATTTGCGCCTCTGTGTGCACGAGAAAGGCGAAAAAAATTTGTTCTGGTCCACCGAAATTATGGGACCGATTGCTGTGAAAAGAGATTTTTGCGTGAGTGACACCTTGGATGCAAGGGTAATCGCTAGCAGTCCCTCGTGGGGATGTATTGAGCACGCTTTCTCAGACCATCTTCACTCACGCAAGCTCACGGGTACTCCCGAGTCTTCCTCCTATTCACTCACTGCCTCTCCTCGGCGTTTCGACGCCTCCACGCCCGTGGTCGCTCTTTGAGTGGCACTTCACCCGGCAGACAGACCCTTAATGCCAACACCCGTTCACCTTAGCCCTCCGTTATACGGTAAACGAGCGTGCTCGTTCGGTTTTGGGGCTTAGATTGAGACGTACATGTATTGTACGTGTGTTGCCCCCGCTGCTGTCGGATGCGTAACTGTACTTGAGGTAAAGGATCCCTAAATCAAATGTCTATTCTTCTGGGGAAGATGGAGAAAAAGGATCCAAGAAGTGTTTTAGACGCAATGAAGTGTGGTGAAAGGTGCAAATAACTTGGAAAAGAGGAACAAATAATTGTTGAGTGGGAGGAAAGCCTAGGAATGACCCCGTACCGGGAGTGGAAGGGTTAAACAAAAGAAGCACCACAAATATTGGTAAAATATCCTTTGTAGTGCTTACATTAGGTTAGTTTAGTCCAGTGGGACTCTTTTGGCCCCAGTTTTGTGAATTGGACGCAGGCCCTTGGTGAAAATATATTATGATGTCGTGAAATAGAGAAATTGGTCGGTATTATTACGTGATTAAGAAAATATTTATTTTGCCGGGAAACTTAAAATTATTTAGCATAAGACCTGGATTTCAACAGTTTTGGCATCTAAAACTTTTGAAAGCCATCTTGGAAACTCACGCCAAGTGGTTGAGACTCAGGTTGTGTATTAAAAGAATTTTCAAGTGGAATCCTAATATTATATAAGTTTATCTCTTCTCCCGTGCGAGGAAGTTTCTCCAAGTCAAGCCAGACACCGTGAATTTTAACGTGAGTTTTTATATAAATAGGGCGAACAAAGTGTGCAGATAAGCGCCCGTCTGTTGACCCATTGGATGAATGTTCATGTCTTGCCTCAGTTGTGACTGCTGCGTAGGCGGTGGTCTCTTTTATTGGAAACCTGAAAACTCTCGTGGTTCCACCATTTTGAGACCCGGGAAACCAAATTGGGTGGATTGGGATGCAAGAGGAAACTTTTAAAAACTCTTAGCTCCTAGGATGGTGAAATTTACAGATGCCGCTGTGAGAGTTTGGCCGTGCAGTCACCTCCAGTTTACATTTTAGTTTATATCAGTACCAAAACATCATCAAACTTAAGCAGTACAATCATCCTTTGTCAAAGTAAATTTTATTTTAGTTTGTCTCCATTTTCTCACTCTCTTCTCGCCAAATCGTTCTGATTCTAATACACCAAGCTACTATGCCAATAGCTAATTCAGATACTCAAACGACCACTTTAAGGTTAATCATTTATTTAAACTCGGACACTTTTCTGCGAGTAGCAAAATAATTTGTCCATTCCTTGTCAGTTTTGTAGTATATTGCAAAATATTTGCTTATTAATGCTAACAGGATCAGGCTATGACTATTAGTAGGTAATACACTAGTGTGCATACTCTATTGAAGGCTTTTTAATTTACGTACCTATAAGACTCATGAGCATATAGATAGAGGAGAATTCCTTGGAATCGCGACTTCAAGACGCCGATGTGTTGTTAAAGCAAATATATGGAACATCCTTATTTCCTACTGTATACAGCCATTTAAGTTCTTACAATTTATAAATAACATGAGAAGAACACGTGTGTTGTGACGTATAGCATGAGAGGAAGATATGTATGGAAACGATAGTGCTTAGATATAGCGTAACCGTATTTCCTCCGTAAATACTTCTCATGATAGGAAAACGAGAAATTTTCATGTCCGATTTCGATGAATCGTGATTATGATTTTTTTTCAAAAATTTTGTCTTCCTGGTGGCACTACTACAACGCATTCTCGGTAATTCAATGGGCGTACATATTTACGGGCCTTCTCACTTCTTGGTAATCTTGTTTTTGCAGGGCGTATCTTCAAACGGAACCTTGAAGGATTGAGCACCACGAAAGAGCCCTTATTCCGCCGCTAAGATGCTCCCTCCACACGTCAGGATCGAGCTCAACCCCTCGGCAGTCTTAATTTCCTTGTTTGCGCATGGGCGTAGCTTTGAATGTGCGCGTCTCGGTGCGAGTCCCGGGAAGGCCGCTGCAGTGCATCAATCGTGCGTAACAGTTTCGTTTCGCCGATGGTTGCTTTTGCCGCGCGTTGAAATCCCCGCTCTCCTTACGAAGACAACTTGACCGTGCATCGACCTTGTTGAGTCCCTAAAGAAAACCTCTATCCACTTGAGCGTGACTCGGTGGCAACGAAAAGGATCATAAGCGTAGGAGGGTTGGGTGGGATGTAAGTACTGATGGGAGTCACATAAATGAAACAAACTTAAGACTGATTCACGCTGGTTCATTTTTCCAAGTCCAGGAGTCATTTGAGCTACAGCTTTACCGGCCTCAGTGGCGGCGGGGTAACGTCCTCGCCTGCTAACCAAAAGGTCGCGGGTTCGAATCCCGCCGGGGGAGGATTTTTCACTTCCCAGGGCATGGTTGTGTGTGTTCGTCCATTGTTAATATTGTTAATACCTCGATATAAAGGCCAATGAGTGCTGTTTTCGGTGGTTATTGAAAATAAAAAAATACAGAAATTAATACAGATGCTCCAATTATTGCCACTTATCTTGGGAATGATCGCGTCGCAAAGCCATAATTTGAGCTATTATTGCCGCTATTCTTGTACTTGTACGCGAAAAATGACCGTGCATATCAGTCAGCGTTTCAAGCACTTTTTCAATATAGCGTTACGACAAAAGTTTATTTTTAATTATTCCATGCGGGCATTTATACTCTAATCTCTTAAATGCAATTATACCCTCAAGCTGCTTGTAACGTGCGGATTCAATCTAGTATATAATAAATAGTGTGCACGAGAGTCATGCTACGTGCATTGTACGTGAGGCCTAGTGATAAATTGCGTGAAAAGCAGTGCAGGAGATAGGTGTATCGAAAATAATTGCAAGAAAATTTTCTTTGCCTAAAACGTCGTTTTATTTGAAAATTGGGTTCGGGGACTGACGATAAGGACTCTGAGATAGGGCGTACAATTTATATATATAATAAATTATATATTTTATAAACCCTAATATAAAGTGCAGCGCAGTTTGACTGTCATTTGCAGAAAGAAGATGAACGGAGACTGGAAGGTTTTTTAGAAGTGTATTGGAAGAGGAAGTGATTGCACTGAGTAGGTGTGGAGTGGGTGCCCTAAGAGGCAGGGAAGACTATTAAGGTATGGTGGTTACTGTGGAAGAAGAAAGGAAATTGGTAGCGGAGATTCAAATGAGAAAGCAACAATGGATTGAGGAATTTCTTTGAGAAGAAAGTATGGCATGAAAGGACGTGGCATGTTGAAGAGAGTGAAAGAGGAGAGAATGTGGAATAAGTATAGGCGGAAGTGTAATATCGATATGAATGAGGAGAGTAAAAATTTTTGACTCTGTAAAAGGGGGAAGATATATTAAAAAGGGAATCAATGTAGGGCAAAAAGTGTTTTCAGGCATGGTGAGAAACGACTATACTATGGTTTGAATATAGGTAGAGCCTGTCCAAAGACCTACTCTTCTTTTCAAAGAGCCCCAAATTAATGAACTTGATTCATTCATACGAGAGGGAAAAACATGGCTATTGAACCTCAATGATATAGGGAAGTTGCTTTGCATTATTCATGTAATTAGTCTTAAGTTAAAAATTATAAATGAAAAAATTAGTTTCTTAATACAATGCATGATACATTGTTTGTTATTTTTACATTGTTACTATTTGTTTACTTGCATACTTTTTTCATTATCAATAGTGTTCTTTCATTCATCGTGAAAGAATTCATTGATTTTTCTGATAAACCATAACCATTGTAACCGTTAGAGTACTTCCTGTTTTGTTAAGTTTACGTAACGGCGTGGTTTATTTTCTGGCACTCGCTGACAGATGTACAGGTCATCTAGTACTTCATAACCTGCCACCTTCATAAGAAAATTTTCAAGCAAATAAGTAGAATCAAATAACTATTTGAATTAAGTTTGTCAAATTAAAAATAATATTCTGCCCATCACAAGCGGTGATGGTCTAGAGCAGCGTGTGCTAGCGGCACGGCTCAATTGAGGCAGGGGGACGCTGAGAGTGGGAGGCCGTTTTTACTACGCCGATTCCGATCACGTTTGGCACGCGAGCGTGGTAGTGGCGGTCACGCCCTCTGCAGGAGGGCGGCCCCTCTCTGCCGTCTTGGGCGCAGTCCTCCTTTAAGGGCCCCCTTTCCGGATTTAACAAGGCGTCTCCACCCACGCCTGGCTTCGGTGGTTTAGGAAATTGGGTCTCCAAGGAGAGCGGACGGGTCGAACTCCATTGACGCGTTGAAAAAGAGTGTGGATGGCGGCCCAGCAATCCAGTTGGTCTTCTGCTGCATGCCGGAAGTTTCTAGGTCCAAATTTATCCTGCCATACAGCTCCGGGAAATTCATAGTTCAAATTGATATTTGTACAGTTGTTTGATCCTTAGCAATTGGCTAATGATTCTCAGTATGAACTGTTTTGTAGTGACTTCTAGTTATGGTAGAGATCGGACGTTTTTATGTGTCGTAACAGCTAAGAGCGTATCACATCGTATTGCCTACAACCTTAATTCTAAGACAAATACAGTATGCATTCGTAAGACGACATTCGAGCATGAAACTTTTGCTTTACCAGGTCGGATTGTTAACAATCTGGCTGCCACTATCAGTGTGAACACTTGTGTAGTTGTAGTAAATACGGGAGGCAAGTGGCCGATGAGGTCATTAGAGCCATTGAGAGTACAGGTGCTACGATTAAAGTGGGATTTTTTACATCAATTGCTGAACCCACAAAATACCTAACGGTTCAATGCTATTACATAGCCTCTTGGTCATCCATAATTGCAGCATATCAACTAGTTTAATTCTCATTGTTTATTTTAGGCCAGAATTACATTATCCGCACGAAATATAACTTTTCGAAAATGACTGTTTGAAGATAAATCAAGCCGCTCTTTATTTTGTCGCAATTGCGCTCTCTGTTGCATTTTCTCTTTCACATTGTCGCATACTGCATTATCAGGCTTTATTATGCTTTATTACAAAATTGACTAATGCTGATGTGCTAAGGGACCCAACTCTTTCTTTCAAGGGCTTTCTCTTTAGATTGGCATTCATCAACATGGTAACACTTATATATGACCATTATGGGAACTACAATAAACGCAATTTCACTTGGAGCTAAACTCTCTAAACTCTCTCTCTCTAAATGAACTTTTATATTCATGCATTGCTGACTAAATACTGTATTTTCCGCTTCATATTGGCAGCTGGATGACGATTTAGACATGAATGTTTTTATGATATCCTATTTTGATTATGAAAGTAATGAGTTTTGATTGAATTACAATCAGTCACCCAGCCGTAGTGATCACGGTACGGCACGAAGGCAAAACGTTTTGGCATTACGCACTTCATTGGGCATTTTATAACGAGTGGAATAAGTTTACCTCGACCGAGTGCAGTTAACATTGTATCAACTTTGTACCTACAGACTTGGGAACCCACCAAGCGGAATCTTTACGTAGTATGGCGTTTCTACTTTGTATTATTTGAGTACCGTAAAATATTCTTAGCGGTACAAGGAAAACTGCGGTGCGAATGAAATTTTAAAAAATCATTTAGATGCGCTGGAATATTTATAAACGCATTTCAAGTTCAAGGCTGGGGCTCTCCACCTGGTGAGATGCTTGTGAATAAAAATAAAGCTCTCTTCGTGGTACAAGGAAGTTAGGTAGTCAGGTGCGTACGCGATGACTTTGACGGATAGTCCATGGGAGAAGGATGACAATTGTTGGGTCCGTCCCTTCATCGTGTCCAAGCGTGTGTTTGTGCGCGCACGCTTGTATTCGTGTCCACGCTGGGGCTTCCAGATGGGAGGATTCCCGATGTTGAGGCCCTAAATTCCCGGGGTCAAATCCTGGATTGTCAGCAGGGAGAGGAGGTTCCAAAGGCTTCGGGCAGGTGCGAGTTAAAGAGTCCTGTCGGTAAAACCTCTTTTATTCACATTTCGCTGGTAAATATCAAGTGAAACTTTTCATTGGAAGTTAAATGTTTACTACTCTTTACTCTACGGGTTAACATTTGCTTTTGATGATGAGTTCTGGCATGTATAGTTATTCACTGATTATAAGAATGAATATTTTTGCAGTATGATTTTTTAGGGTAATTGACGACTATTTTGTCACTACTGAGCAAACCTTTTTAGCTTACAATTGTGTGAAATTTACTGCGCGGCCAGTTCCGTTGTTCATTGAATTTTTAGCTTACTTATTTCATGGCTTTTTGTATTAAATTTGTCTGTTTTTAATTGTGAACAATTCAGTTCATAGGTAAAATGATTCTGTACCTAATTGTGTTTTACATTATTATTTATTATGACATAATATTTGATTTTATCGCCTCTTTTTCTACTAGTATTTTAGTAAATTTTATCTTGACGAGCCTTCATTTTCAATTTTCAGTTGTAACGTGAAGAACAATTACACTTATTATTTTGTAAACCGTAACAAATTTCAGTTAGTTTTCAATGAAAACTGTAAATTGTTAAGGATTGCATTGGGAAAAAACTCGTATATTTAGTCAAATGTATGAGTGAATAAATAAACGTTCAAGCCTCTGGAAAAAAGGTCGAATAGCATATTGAATTGACTACAATATTGAGGGATGTGATTTTCGTTTTATGGGCGTAAGTGTTTATTCGAGTATAGTCGAGATTTGAAACAACGGTCCTTGGATTACAAGACTGGTGGGTTATTAATCTAAGCTACAGCTGTCGTCTGCCAACACGGATCCAATGATGCGATATATACCACATGGTTTGTTATTTTTCTCTTGAAAATAATTACCTTCATTTCCATCATTGTTATAGATTATTAATAGTATTTTTACTCATCAAAATCTTTGTCTTCTTCTATATCTATTGAGGCTCCCTATTGATATTCTACGAAAAGAAAAGATTGTTGCATACAATTTGAGAATTTTTTTACTTCGCAATGATGACTCTTATACAATGTCGAGTTTTCCCGGAAATATGCAAGCATATTCACGACCCTGTTGGAAAATTTCATAGAATATCAAGCCCCCTTTTTTCCTAGAAAATTAAACCCCTGTTTTCCCCAGAAATTATTCATCTAGGGAAAAATTTCCCTATAGTGTATTTTCCGTGGGAAATGCTTTTGAAAGTGGGTTGCAGTGGCTTAGAATACATTTATTACACATTAAAAACGATCATGGAATGTTGTCGGTGTATGTATATTAAGTAAATTATCACTCTCAATACGAGACATGATATTATACCTCCAATTGGGGAAAGGCAATAAACGCAGATACCATCAAATTTATCAAATTTTAAACGACAGTCGAACGGAACCAGCTGGAAAATAATTCCCTTGCTTTTCCCTATGTTCTAGGGAGTTCTAATAGGGAAATGTCCATCAGGGCATTGTGAACCAAGCAGCAGCATTCGGTAAGTGACGTTGGACTAATTGTAAGCATGAAGCAAAATAACGGCATGAGTTTTGGTGCTAAGAAATACGAAAAACACGGCGAACATCGAATCGTACCACGCTATACCATCCTCCCAACGTGGGAGAGCCGGAGTGTCCGCCCTGGAAGAGGGTTGATGGATGACCGTGGACCTCTCCTCGTTCAACTCGGGAGGGCCCCAGGTGGAGTGAGCCCTTTTGTGTGCGGGGGATTTTCGGAAGACGGCCGGCAGGTTGGTGTGAGGCAAGGGTCGATGCCTTCGGGAGTGTTTTTCGAAGTCTTGAGCCGAAAGAAAAGCCGTTTGCTTCCCGAGTGGACACTGCCGGAACGACTCAATAAACTACCGTCTTCTCGCTCGGCGTGAAAGACGAGACTTGATTTTTCATCGTTCCTCCTGAGGAACGCGGAGTGTCCGCTGGATATTTGAACATCAGACAACGCATTCGAATTCAGCGAAGGGTTAAACTTTCCTGGCCCGGGTCCAGTAATAATCTGCAAGAAAATCCCATGGAATCCTCTTCCGGGGAGAAATATTCCGAAACTTGTAACCAAGACTAAGACTTATGGCCAAGAATTCAGACTCTTACAAAGGCACTGTATATCTGTGTTTTTCTTGGTCACTGGTTTGAATTTAAGGTTACCACCCTTATTTTGGCTGATATTACCACTCGAATAAATGAGAGAATGAACTACAGAACCGATAGGTTAAAAAATAGACTATTTTTCTCGAGATATAGAAGTTCGTGGTCATTAAATAACAAAAGGAAAACATGCTTAAAGTTTAGCTGAATTACCATGACACTGGTATTTATTTTCGCGAATAAATTTCCCTACCCATAATTATTCAAAGCTTCTTAACTGAATGTTGTATTATAAAAGCCGCTAGTCGTAAGCGCTTTGGGTGGTTCACGAGAGATGACATTGATGTGAGTCAAGTAGTAGCCGAAGGTAATTTGGCTTGTAATGTACTTTTTAATTAATTCTATTTTAATTACTTTGATGCTTATAAAGTCGGAATCTTACTTAAAACAGTTCGTAAAAAAGTGCTCTTTGCGTAGCGTTCCTTGTAATCAGTCCAAGAGAAATACGTCGAAAAAAAATTGAGATTTTCCTTATAGCTCAGTACCCATATATCCTTCATTATCTTGGCGGAAAAAGGTTAAGAAGAGTTTAAGGCTTAACTTTATTTTAATAAAGTGTATTTAAGAAATTTGAACGTTCCTACTCATGATTTTCTAACAAGGAAAGACATATAGTGGCCCATGATATGAGCTTTTATTATAGAATATTAGTTTCATAGACCCAGAAGCGTTACTTTCTTCGTTTCTAATCAAACCTCATAACTAAATATTAAATGGATGTGGATTTAAAAGTAAATTTTAGGAAGAAAACCTTAATAACTTTTACTTAAACCAAGGGAGCAGTGGTTTTTCATTCTCTCATACGGACCTGCATGAAATCGAATACACAAAGGTTGAGCATTTTCGGGCCAATTCCCTTCAGTACAGCTACAGATAGGTACTCTTATTCTGGTCAGTGAATCAGAATATTGGGGGGTCAGGAATCATTCATTTCCGGAAATGCAGGATAAAACCTGTTTGAATTGAACCTGAATTAAAAATGTTCACGCTGCAAGCGTAGAAAGATTGTGGCATTCACCTGAAACAGAGTCCTTTTTGGGATGGGGAGTTTTTATATTTTTGAACTGGCATAAGAAATGTGATGGTTCAATTCAAGATTTTCTGGCAAATATCTCGTGACCTGAGAAAACGTTTACTTATCTGTTCCCTGATGCTGTTCCCAAGTGCTAGCCATTTCTCTAAAAAAAAATTCCTAAAATTTACATCTCCTTTGTTTTAATCATAGTGAATAGGAATTGTGAGATTACCTGCGTTATAACGAACTCCATACTTGTTGGGTTGATGTCTTCATTATTGCTCTCTACGTCAGTTTAAAAACCTTTAACTTTCTTCTTCCCAGTGGTATTTGCTTATTATGATTGCGAAAAACTTCACACGCATATTTACAAAGATGCATATAGCGAGCAAGAGAGTCATCATCATTATGAGTGGAGAACTGTGCAAAAGGAATGGTTGCAAATAATTTCAGCCCGGAAGCTTTTTGTGGTGAAAAGACCTTGAGAAGGAGTTCCACGCCCACGTTGGTCTTTCCCTCCTGTAGTCGTGGGACTTCCCAACGCTTCCCTTTGCTGCTCGCTTACCAGAGAAAGTCATCCAGCAATGAAACAGAACGCGCAGAAAGAAATTAGAGGCACATACAAATGCAAACCAGTAGAGGGAGCAACGGGAATGGATGACCTCGGTGTTTTTTTATGTCGCGCATGGGAGTTTAATAAATGACCCAGTGACTGCTTATTAACAGTATGCATTCCCATGGATTGTTTTTCCGTCGTCCCATCCTGTTCCACTTTCACTTCGTCGCTTTCTGGGAGCACTCGTTAATGTGTGAGCGAATGGCCCCCCACAGCCAACAGGTTTTGACCCCTGGTGAGATCTCCACACCCTTTCCTCAGGGACCTCAGATCGTCCCAGAGTCATCACCACTAGCCTCTACACCTTCCCACTGTCCATCAAAAATAAGTTGATCCCCTTTGGGCGTGGGAATTTAGGCCTGCAAGGAGTCAACTGGTATCTGAGAAACAAAAAATTCTATAGAAAGCCCATTTTTTTATGATTGAGCATAGAAAACCTTTTTGACCGTTGCCATAATTTTACTGTTCGCTATTTGAAAAAGGTAAGGTTTTCGGTGCTTAAAATCCGACTGCCCAATTGAAGTAATCACTGATCTTTAAGCTTTTGGAATGAGTTTTCGGGGACATTTTCATTAAGGCAAATGATTTTCTTGTTTGTAAACATTAGCACGAGTTGCTGCTGTAAATCTTCACTAATTTAAAGACAAATTTCGTGGTTTTTTCCTGAAGCACATTAGAAAAGGTGAAGATGCCAGCAAAAGAATGACCCGCAGTATTATTGAGATGAACCAGTTTCATCAGTATTCTCTCAGTTAACTCTTCAAATGGAGGGACTCTGATTTTTTTATAGACAACAGATGAATTTTCTAGCCAAATTGAGCATTTACTCATGACAACTAAGACAGGCTGCATCTTATATGCATAATATTAGGCACTTTTGAGCAAAGTTACTTGTGGGAGAAAGTTAATACAAGCTTTTTTCCAAACCCATATTTTAAAAATCAATGAAGGTGACATTAATTTTCATAGTTGTGTTACTAAAATGAGTATTAAGAAGAATTATGGTGCTCGTAAATATTCTCTTCATCGTAAACCATTGGGTGAGTATATGCCTTCCGCTTGCTTGGACCCACCACATCCTCCTTCTCATGTTAATTTAACCAATTGAAAAAAATGTAGCGTCCATTTAGAGCAGAATGAATGAGGCAATTCTTAGCACTGACAGCATATTAGGAGCTATTGTCGTTTTCTTGCCACATATTCATTTTATTTTGGAAACATTCAGTACCTATGATTACCATTAGTGATGGAATCTCCACTTAAAGTCCACGAGGCGTTTATTCATTCCGGCATGCCGGAGCATCGAAAAACTAAGTGGATGACTTCACCTCGTTTGCGTAACCACATGACCGATGGGCTTATTATCTCCATTCTTATGACCTCGAGATGCATATCCTTGCATAACTTAATCCGGTCATGATTTTACCCAGTTTCTCGCTCCAGTTGAGATGGCTCCTGGACCGCTTGGCGTGATGCTTGCATTCCATGGCTCGTATTAGGTTGATGCCCGTGCGATTCATTAATGCTTTCCATGCTAATATCCACCGTGGAGGGCACTTTGAATGGCGTCTTGTTTCTCGTCCTATTTTGTAGTGGAATGAAGTAATGTGTTTCCTTATTACGCACACCAGACGGCGGGGCAAAGTATTCATCAGCCCCGTGATATGGTCACGGTCAAAGCCGTAGTTAGAGATGGACTATAATCATCAGTCTAGCTATTTGTAAGCTCTGTGTTCTACTCTGAATTCCAAAGACCACCTTATCTCCATTACTGTCAGCCTCATCCTACTCCAAAGAATATTCCCATTCCATTAATTTGTTATCCTATTATTATTTATTTTGCTAGATAAATCCTGGAGGTATGCCTTTAATTGATTTAGTTTCACGTCTGTAATTATTTTACTCGCGACCCACCTACAAGGTAGACTGAGGTATTCCTCAATGCCCTGAACATTTGTACCACCAAATGAGAGAACGCAACGATGACGTGCTAGCGAAGTGAACGAAATGAGGTTTCCTCGAAGTCACCTAATGAACCTTAGCAAGGATTCGTGCGTGATGATTTCTCTTGCGGGTTTCACCCCGTCGTGCCGTAAATCTGCGTCGAAATAAAGGTGGTAAAACTTTACTATTAATTAAAATTAATTCGTTATATTTAGTAGCCGCATTGATTTGGATTTCTCTAGTTTAACATTATATAACTTCTGTAATTACGGAACTTATATTCGCTAAATCATATTTTAACGAACGTTATCTTAATTTTCAACTGCCTCTCTGGAAACAAAGACGTCCTCCTTTCGGTTCCTGCCAAATATTAATTATTGATCTTCGCCCTTACAGTGTAGACGCACGTGTATGTTTTTTCGGTGCCTTCTAATGCCTACTTCATCATGGTAAATGATGGCTTTTTGACGATTTAATCTCATCTTGCAGAGAACATTTTCTGAGCATTCTCGCTATTTTTCAAAGTTTTATCACCGTGGTACTACTTTATAGCGTCTATAGTCCTACTTTAGACGCATTTAGTAGATTCATAACTTCTATGATCCTACCTTAAACCCATGAACTTACCAGTCTCTGTGATTGAAGACAATTAATTTACGAAAAGTATCGAATCAAATCTAAACCTAATTGTTTTATTTAAATTTTATTAGTTAAGTTTTAACATTTTATCCGGAAGAAGATAATTTTTGGAAAATAATACATGCAATTACGTAATTCATTTCCAACATTTTGCAATTATAATTTTTATTCTTCAAGGATTTGAGTATTTATGTTTCAAAAGTGAGTGTGCTTATTTTTTTGGCCTCTTCGTCTTGTGTTTGGTGTGGATTATTCATGCTATAAAAAAGAGGTGGAGAAAATATAACATCTGATTGTTTTCAGTGTGAATTCTTAAAACGATTTGAATGTTTGTTGTCTAATGAAATCAGGTAAGCTAGCCCTTTGATTTTTTTCCAGTATATTTGGGCCAGATGGACTCGGAAACTGAGGGAAGGAAAAAGGGTATTATTTTGTAATCGTCCACGATACAAGTGATTTTACGGCAGTAAAAGTACTGAAGATACTCTAAATATAATGCCAGTATATCTGCCCAGAGTGTTTGCGAAAGCTGAATGTATGCAACTTCACAAGGCATTACAGGATCAACTTGTTGCAGAAATATCCATTCCACCTCACCTTTTGCTCAACGCCTACTTGATAACAATCATACGAGCGATTTTATACCCGAAATTTCATCCGTTCTTCCCTGAGGCCTGAAAATGGACGCACTTGAACAAATAGAAATTATCAGACAATCCAATAACCTCTGTAATGAGTTATTCTTTCCGCATCCCTCTCAAATCCTTTGCGATAAAAGTAACCTTTCCCCCTCACCAGCCCTTAATCAACGTGTCTTTTCTCCTCAGCCCTTCCCCAATATTAGTTTTTCCTCTCTTATCCCGTAACTACAGCAACAATTAACACAAATAACAAACTTTTGTACTTGACGATGCCGTAAATCGGTGAAACGCGTCGTAAAATAAAACTTTTGTATAAAAATACTAAATATTACCGCTAGTCATGAGTACTAGCATAACAGGTTGTTAGCTAAATCGTTAAAAAATCTAAATCGTATTCTGTTGTTGATTATTTCTTTTATTTTAGTCTGTTTAAGTTGTAAAAGTTGCTGGAAGAAATGTTGACGGAAAAAAGCGATCATGGTCGAGTACATTAATAACGTGCGATGGCCGTTTCCTTCGAATCGAAGCCGATATCCTCGCCGGGGACTGTTTGCTAAGCAAAAAAAAGAAAAACGGCCGATCTTATCCTCGACACCATCCGCTCGCTCCCAGCCGCAATCGCCTCCGATCGAAATAGCCCCTCTTCGCGGGACATCTTTCTTTTTTTTTCTTCCTCTCTCGACCCTTCGGTTTGCAAGATGGCGCCCCATTCTGCAATGGACCCAATTGTTTCCGCATCACGAGCGCCCTGGGCTCCCAGTTCGTCAACCCCAAACCAACAGACTCCCTCCCCCGTCCTAACCCCCCTCCTCCCTCCCGTACCCTCTCAACCTCTCCGAACTAACCAACCAACCATCCACCCTGTACGGGCAGCGCCACCCTCCTATTCACCTCCCTCCAGCTGCCTCTGTCTCTTCCATCCTATGGCTCTCAGATTTGCTCATCCCAACCTCTGTCCTCCGCGCTATTCCCATCCAGCGTGTGCATTACGTAATATTATCTATAATATGTGATATAAATATCAGGGGTTTATGTCAAATAAAAATGCAGAACTTCCTCCAACGTTTCGGATATATTATATATCCATCCTGAGGGATTTTAAGTTTATTGATATTTTATCAAATATCAACAAACTTAAATCCCTGAGTATGGATGTATAATATAACCGAAACGTTGGAGGAAGTTTTGCATTTTTATTTGACTTAAACTTTTGATATTTGTATCATATAATAAAAGAGGTCGAGAAATCACATCATATAAATAATCTACTTATATTTACATTGTACCCTGCAAGCCATCTCAACGGTGTGTGGTAGTGGGTGAATTTTTACCAACATGTACTGTATTATCTGCTACAAATGTTGTAGAGCATACGAATCAAAAATCACTACCCATAAAATATACTTGAATATTCTCCCTTTGGAAAAACTCGCACTATACAAAATAATCTATCTCATAAAAGTGATTATAAAAACATATTAAACACGAAAATTATATGGTAATAGGAAAAAACGTACTATGTGGCGCCAAAATGAAGGAATTACAATGGGGAAGCTAGGTTGAGGATTGGAGTTCTTTACTTTTTCAATAGGTTACCATCTAATATGAATTAATAGAAAAGCAAAAGAAAAGATGAGAATATACCGAATCCAAAAAATAAAATTATTATATTAAAAAAAAATGCGTATATTTATTACCAAGCTCAAGGGAATATATTGTTAAATTTTTTATAACATGCCGTATATTATGTGAGAATGATGCTAACATGTAAGCCCCAGCTGATGATCCTAGGGTTAAGGGGGACTTGATTGTAAAACGCAATTAAAATATAGTGTTTTCATTTCTCTTGTGATCTTTTGTATTTATTTTTGAATATATATGAGTATTTTAAAAGTAAAACAAATTATGTAAATGCACTATGTGGTAGGGATGAATATTCAACATCATTTACAATATTATATGCTACAGGTATTAGAGAATATATGATTATTATTTCATTTCGAAAACGGAATACGTTCTCTGAAATGTTATAGTTTTTTAGGAAGCATGTGGTACGTGCTGTTAATACCTTTTAGCATATTTATGCTGGGGCGTCACGTAGTAAATCAACTAATTAGCTTCGAAGCCTGTCAAAAAAATTAATCATGAAGTCTCAACTGTATGAAGTACTATGGGGTTTTATTGTAATCAGAAAAAATGGCATTTTAACCTTTCCGCTTTGCAGTCAAATACCTCATTCCTTGCCCCTGCAGTACAATCAGGAAAATTCAACTCAATATCTTTGGCTGTCTTCCCCGGAAACGCTAACTTATATCCTTTTTATAAATCAGAACCCATAAATAGGTACGGAGGCGAAACAGGATCAACTGAAAAACCCTAAATTCTGATTGTACAATTGACGATTTGTGTGCATCTGGAGTCACCCCAATTCTAAATTATGCTGAGCTATTCCTCAACAGGCATTGAATGTACTTCACGGACTTCTCACCAGCCATGGCACAATACGTTACATGCTATTACAGGAACCGTACTCAAAATTACACTTGGATGGAAACACAATATTTCCAGTTCATGTTCCATGCTTGTTTTACGTTTCGCCAATAAATTAACCACCAAATATAAAATATAAGAATAATTTTGTAATCGTTATACAATTAAAATACTCATGGCGTGAGCATTGTAAATATAGTGCCCTAATAAAATTAACCATATTATATTTGACTAACAATATTTTTAGAATATGCTGCTTCCTTGCTCACTTCAAGTCACTATCGCCGTCAGACATTTCAACGTATTATACTCGTATATCATAGAACAATGAAAAATATTCAATTACCTGTTCGGCAGAGATTTTAAACCCCCATAATAGCATGCCTAAAAAATTAAGATGAAAATAGCGTTGAGTCGACTGTTCACCTTGCAATAAATGATTATTTGGAATCAACCAAACCCAACATTTATCGAGGAGAATATTTATAGAAAAATCAAAATTTTAGTTGATTTTTTAAATTTGAAATATCACTCCAAATCGATAGAAGACGTTCCATGTGGTCTGAAACTGTTTAGAGAGCAAATCTGGAGAATGTTTGATTGGAAATATCTCCAGTTTTCCAGTGTGATTTATAGCATAGTGAATTCAAGCATCAAGCGCATGAAGAATGCCGACGCTGCTTCTCTAGATGTCTTCATACCCTGTAAATTACAGTCTTGGCTATCGGTACCGGCTCAGGTCTTCTCTGGGTGGAAAACGGTGTCATTTTGCTGACAAACCATATTTGTCACATGACAACTATGGTTTTGATTCTTGAAGTGAAATGTTTTATAATTCGGTACGAGTGGGTAGCTACCTATGGCTGGTAGCGATGCAACGGAATTGTGTGGGACTAACATATTTTGTTAACTTGGAATGTATATGAGATATCCAAATACGTATTCATAAGTCATACGTAAGTCATACGCAATTCGAAACAATAAGGTCAAAAGAGTTAAGATATAGGCAGTTTCGTAATGGATGATTTCATCAAAAAATTAAAATTACCTCCAAATATAGAAATATATTTACCTGTCGTCCATAGCGTAAAATTAGCGTAGCTCAACGTAAAAATATTTGAGGAGTTGGCAGGTGGATTCATTTGAAAGAGCTTAAATAATTTTAAGATATGAAACTTCGCCGCAAGCTTAATTCATAAAGTTGAAAAATATTATGTGCGAGCAATTAAAGTGCAAGACTGCGCCTCAACTCATCCATACAACACCTACCGTAGTTTCGCGGACACCTACTTTTTGTTCTGTTTCGAGATGAAGAATTTTCTAATGTGTATGATCTCATTTTTTGGCTTGCTCTGACTTCGATGCACATTCTTTTTTCCGATAAATGGAAAAATCTCATCATTATTACTTATTGATACTCACTCACTCACTCACTCATTGATACAAATTCCTGTGCATTTCTAATCAAGTTGGAAGGTTGAAATTTTCAGAAGAGGGTTGGAATTTGGTGTTGAGTCAGGAAAAAATCGAAAATCCCATCATTTTTCATTCAATTCGAGCCCCGATAGAATTTTGTTTTTTTTAATGGGATTTAATGGGAAAAAAGAATAATTTCCGTGTAGAGTAATTTTATTTCATTCATTAAAATATGAAATAATTGAGATACAATTTTATTCTTCGACCAAAATGAGGCCAAAGCATCAAAGAGTTTAATTTTTGCAACCGAATTTTGTCTATCAATCGATAAACCGAAGTATTTGAAGTTTAAACGCAAAACTAATGCAAATTTCGATCTTTTTTCATTTTCATCGCTAAGAAATTTTTCCATTGTTTCCGAGGCTTGCAGTACCTTATACTGGCTGTAAAGGCTGCATTTAAGGGGATTTAACCTTCTCTGTGCGTATATCAATAGCTTTCTACGATATTATGCCTTTGACCTACAAGACACAATGTTTTATGATGATGATATATATTAATTATGGTCATTTATAACCCTGTAGTCATGCAAACTATTAATGAAAGGGATAGAATTACGAATTCCTTTACATAAAAGACACAGTAATTTCACTCTTACATCTGTAAACTGTAGTCTTGCTCTGATATTTTATTCAAATCAGATAAAAAATAACCAGCACTCTCATTACAAGGATGCATAGCAAATATATTTGGTGGAGGCCATGAATTGGTTAACACCTCAATAGATCGAAAGAAGACTATTCCTCATTAACTATTTATTAGTTTTTATGATTTTCTTTGCATATACGTTATATGTAGCTAAATGGCACATGAATTGAAACAGAAATATATCGAACACAAATTTACAACAACCGAAGCTTTTATATCGATCATTGACTCATTCATTCACGGCTGGAATCCTTGAGTATTATTATTTGCTGATCTTCATTTAAAATTGTCTAACTATTAAATATTATTACAGTTTTTGCTCACAAGCATCAACATTCAATGCAGAATAGAAGACTCTTGCACCCCCCGGGCCGTTTTGGTACCCACGAAATCATTATGCGGTCAGCGAAAAAATATTTATTCATACCGCATAGCTTATGGCTGCTTATCATTCTTATTTATAGACCAAGTAATTCATGGTAAGAAGTCCTTGATCATTTTCTTCGCTTTGATATAGCACGTAACCTTAAGAAGTATGAAGAGGTCCATAAGCATGTTTCTCTCGCATTTCATGTTTTACAGGGAAATATCATATGAAAAACATACTTGCAACCCGCTTACAATTTTCATTTACATTGCCATTTTTATCTTCAAGGGTCCACTCATTCAATCTTAGGTTTCGCCAATTATCTTTGCTTGCTTATTGCTCGCATCAATAAGAATCTTCTTGGACTTCTTAAGAATATTTATTACGCATTTATATTTTTTTTCAATGCGTTAATACAAAAATAACCAAGGGTATTTATCCGATATCCAGACCAGAAAGGATTTAGTTTTTTCATGTTAAAAGAGTAAAATTAAAAGTTTCCATGGATGATAACGTTCTTTTTCGAATTTTTACATGAAAAAACTATACAACCAAGGAACTTAGTGATCAATATGCCCATTTGATCAAGGTTTAAGTTTCTTTCCACCGATATTAAAGAATTGGTACCTACATATCTTTCGCAATTTTAGTTTAAACGCTTGGTTATTGCGTTTCTCGCCTCTTTTCTTAGATCAAAACAATTGCAAACACCATTTGGCTTGAACTTAAATTTGATTAACACCTCAATAGATAGAAAACGACAGACAGCTCGCGGACTTCATTGAAATGTGAAAATCCATTTCATTTAACTGGACTGATATTCATTCAATACCAAACTATTTATTAGTAATTATGATTTTCAATGAACATGCGTTAGAAGTACCTAGCTAAATGGCTCATAGATTGTAACAGAAATGCATTAAATAAATATTTACAACAACCAAAGCATTTTTGTCGATCATGGACTCATTCATTCACGGTTAGTGTCTTAAAGTTATATTATTTGCTGATATTTATTTAAAATCGCCTAACTATCATTTACCCTGTATCTCATTATTATATTCTTAGGTCACCCTATAACCATGAAACTTAGGGAACAATATACCCAAATGAACAAGGTTTAAGTTTTTTCCACCGATTTAAAAGTATTTATACATGTTTCATACATTTCACGTGTCATTATGTTTAGCAATTTTAGTTTAAACGCTTGATTATAGCGTTTCTCCTTTATTTTACAAGATCAAAGCGTTACCAAACAGCATTTTTTACCATAATGTGTTAGACCTAATTACTTTCGTTTTTAATGACTTGCAATGTACAATCATACACTTTACCCCTTTTGCTTGCAAACTGCAAGCACCCATTTACTAGTCTTAATAATGTATTCATAGATACCTGGCTAATTCATTCAACAATCACCAAATTTTTAACTTTAATGGTGAATTGTGACAGAGTAGAAGGAAGAAATGAAATATGTGAAGGGGGGGTATAAAGTAACCTAGGGGTAACGTGGTGGATTGACATAATTGTGACGATGCAGTGCTACTGGAATTTGAAGCCACATTTATTTTGATTTCTGGTGCTTTAGAGAAAAAAATTCTGTGGAATAAAACGATTATGCTGTTTCATAATTAATAATAAAATATCTCTATAGTCCTTGGAACTTATTCTATGCATGAATAAAGTATGTATTGAGCTTTAGGTGCCATATGCTGACTAATGATTTAGAGATGGAATCTATCATGAAGAAAGTTATCATCCGAGTGTACTTGCATCCTCATTATTACAATTTTCCCGGGTGCGTTTTTCAGGTACTGTGCACACCCGATAGATCGGGAAATACTGATGGGTGGTAGTCTCGCCTTACTTGGAGGAGTTATGTAAACGTGGGTGCTTAGATCTCAGGAAAACCGGATGATGATCCAAGATGGTCCTGTTCAAGTCCTTGCAGCGCACCAGAAGTTTCGATAGCGCAATAGGTACACACCATAGGAAATCCTCAGTGCTTAAGCAATTTTTGTATTAGCATAAATGTTTAGTTTCGCGTGTGCACCTTGAAGAAAATGCAATTTCTTCTTCGTGGGATTCGGAACATACGATTGAATAATTTAGCTTAGGGTTGATGCGAGAAAATATCTTACTTGCTTCTGATTTGGTGATATTTCCGGCCTCAATGATAATGTTTTTTTTAATCCGCAAAATGTTTGATAATTTTGCAATTTAAAAAATCATAGCTTAACTTATAAAATGAATACAACACCGTAAAAGTAATGTTGACCTGCATTTTTTGTCATGTTTTACAGTTTTGATTGTGTATTTTAAAGCGAATGGCACTCATCTCTACTTATAAACACTTTATCTATTTGATTTACTATTTTGTATTCTCATTCTTAATTTTCTTCTGATACCTCTCACTATTCCAGTGTTTACCATAGCAAGTAAGCTGTACGAATTGGAGCATGTCAAAATTAAGAAAATCAAGGCCGTTTCCAATCAAAGAATTGGCATTGATACTTGTTTTTTTGTAATATTTTTTATTTTATCTTGAATCGCAAAGTATACTTGGCTATCTTAAATCTGAGCGCGTGAATTATTAATTGTGCATGATCATCCAATCGTGATGGACACATTTCTCGGAAGGTATCGACGCTACTGCCTCCTATCGTTTTGGCATGTCAAAAATTGGCGTCTGGTTTGGTTTGTTGGATGAAAATATTTATCGATCCACTGATGAGACGCCAAGCGTAAAATATTCGTCATCGCTGACGTAGGCAAATATATGTTATGAAGTATAGTTGCTGCATCATCCATTGTTTGCTGTAAGATCACTCTGTTATTTATCGCACGCGTCTAGTCTTATCATTGTGTATTATCTACAGTCTGACAGGCGATATTGTCTTGAGGTTTTCTTAGCCAATAACTTGGCACAAACGATGGACGGGGGCGGGGCATCGAGTTTTAATTACATTCATTGTGAAAGGAGTAAGTAGGTACCAGCTCTCGACTCTTTATTCTTCTTTCTCCGACTCCTTTTTCCCATTGCTTACCATCGTACCATGGTTCTTATGTAACCATATTCACAGTGGCTCCTTTTCACCCGCGTATTGTTAGTTAAGGAGCGTTAGAAAAAAATCTATCAGCATTAATTATCAACATTGTGAACATTTTAAAGAAAAAATTCACGAAAGGTGAAACTTGCTAGTATGGCACAATGGAAAAAATAGAAGCTTGGGAAGTGTTGATGGGCCTCTTGGTACACAGTGAAAACGTGTGATTCTTTGGCATTTTTGGATCATTTGGCATTTGAGAGGATTTGACATGAAGAACATGAAGATTTTTTTGCAGCTAAACAAAGAAATAGCTAAAATAAGGCCACTTAATAACTTAGCATTCCGCAAAAAATACAATTCTTTAGCCAGTTATCTTTATTGCTTCCTTCATCTCCCAGGATAGAACACTATGAGCTGACTCACCCAGCGTTGTGTTAATCTTAAAGCGATGAGTGAATTATTATTAATTTTTGGGTGTGGACTATTTGACAAATTTTGCATTTAGGTTTGGTTATTTTGAAAGATGACCGGCATGCCATTTACGCCTTTAAGGGTGGGTTGATAGGTTGTCAGGGGATGCATTATTTCAGGAAAGAAAGAGAGTTGAAGAGAAACAGAGATTTGAACCTGGGCTCTCAGGATGGGGAGCTGATACACTAGCTAGCACACTAACACAACTCCACATGTGATGAAAACGTAATTTTATACTATTAATGAATAATGATGATACACAAGTCATATTGAAGCTAACGTTTGGCTGGAAGTCGTACGTGAAAAATATGTTTCGTAGCTGATTTGGAACAAGAATCCATCCAATAATGCTAATTTATACACCGCCAAACGAATTATTTACAATATAAGGGCCTTCCTACGTGGAAGTTGGGAAATGCTGTGAGAGCGAATTTTACCATGCTAAGATATTAGTATTGAAAACGAGGCATGGTTGGCCTCTCACTGCGAACTCTCTGCGTTCATCCTGAGCGGGTCAACTTCCTTCGCCTTGATGTTACTTCTCCTTCCCTCCCAGACCACTCCGTCCCTCCCTATTCAGCCTCACCACTGCCCCCCCCCCCCCTTACACGGTCGAATACGAGGCGGGCGTTCCCAGCATCCTTATATCCCCGTCTGCAATCTATCGCTTAATCACCGGACGCCTCCTGCTTCGCGGCCCGATCGTCATTTGTCTAAGCGGATGAGCTTGCGGTTATAGTTAGCGCTGACAACAATGAGGATGAGAGAAGAACTCTCTCCCAACTAATTTGTGCCTCATAATTTATTATTTTTTTTATTTTTCCTCTCCATACATTTTATCTGTGTACTTAATGGAATGGATTTAATGAAAGCGATGACGTTAGTAGATCTCCAGGAAGATCTATTATCGATACACGCACGAACGAGGGCTCCTCGTATACAAAAGGGTGTACCCGAGGATAAAGGAATATTGCAGTAATAAGGGTGCAAAAATGCTAGGGCAATGCATCAAAGTGACGACCCTTCTGGGCTGGGGAAAGTTTACCCGTGGCATCTCTATTAGTTGGGTATCTAATGGGGCAGTGCAATATCTGCGGAACATTTATTAACCACTCCAGTGGAGGTAAATGTGAAGGAGAAAATATTCATTTCTTTATTTAGAATAAAATCACTTGGTTGGAATGAGATATCAAGGTTGAATGTGAAACGAAGTTTTGAAACTGTTTTCGGCTATTGATAAAATAGTGTGAACTTAATAAAATGTATTTATTCGAGATGGATATGTGTCAATTTCACTAAGTTATGCTAAATAGTATTTCCTGCGTCAACATTTATTGCTAAAATTTACCTTTCAAAATTGTTTTGAAGTTAAGCTTTTATGAAAATACTTTACTTCTTCAATATTTCTATTTTTATAAAAATACATGTAGGATACTCGGCGTGCTGACAGCTAGTTTTGTATATGTAGCGTGGCATATAAAAGGAATAAAACGTTTTGAATAAGATACTTTTGCAATGGTAATCGTTAGAGAAGACTTCTATAACGAATTCGGTCAAGAAAATTATTGCCATGATTGTCCGAGAACCTACCATTTACTTTATTAAATAAACCTATGCTGATGATGTATCATGTAGGATAGATGTTAATTAATAAAGTCTGTAATTACTCCATATTATTATTTCTAGTTTTTTTTATTAGAGAATTGCTTTTCAATTGTAGCATGCGCCCTCTTATATTTTGGATGATGAATGTAAGTATGAATGGGTACAACCCGCTCTTTCCTGCGGTAATGAAAGGAAATGTATTAATAAAATTAGCTACCGGGTTGACTTTAATTTTAAAATATCATGACGGTCAATTATAAGAAAATAATTCACTTAGGTCTCGTGTACAAACGGCGAGCAGTTTTTCATGATACAGAGACGTTAAAAAATTTTTCGCTTCCGTGAACTGTCGGAGTTGTGGGATAAGCTTTCTGCCCATGTCTAGAAGTTGGGAGGCGTGACCTCCCAGCTGTCAAACTGTCAAGGAACTATCAACATGTAATCTGTATACCGTTATCCCGCAGAATTTTATTTGTTAACCCTTTTAATTATTTGAGCTAACTGTTTATCATGATTAATTCTTTATCTACGAGCATCTATTACATAATGTCGGAAGAAAACATTTACGACCACTATTTTTGAGCAATTCGGCAAACGTCTACGACTTTACGTAATTGAATATGTCAGCAAAAGTGAAGTGAACTTTATGCATGATGAAAATAAGACCGAGGTCTAAAAAATATGAATGCCAATTGTAGGCGTACATATTTTAGGAAGTCCTTAGAAGGATTGATGAAGTGGTAAGCTCGTGGAAGAAGAGGATAGAATATCAAATTGGGCATATTGTATTGAGAAAAAGTTTATCGAGGACGGTAATAAGAAAAGTTAGTGACCTACGCACTCCAAAGGATGAGAATTTACGAACATACTTTGGAAGGAAGTAATTTGATGACCTTTTAAAGGAATACAGAGGCGGATGAAGGTTAGTTTTATGTTGAGCATTGCACCTTATCAGTACTAGTGACAAAAACCTGTAGCAATTGCCTGAACACTTTTCAATTATCATCTTTCAGTGATAGCACTTAATCCACTACCCATATCTGTCTTACAATGCTTTTAGTGAATAAATTATTGTTTTATGATCCAAAATTTATAACTGATTAATAACGCTGATCGATGTAGTGACTTCTAGTCGCCTAAAGCATAGAGGTGTACTTTTCTTCGGATCAGGATGGAAAAGGCAGTCTGATGGAACCCTGGAGCCATAGAGCAAGTCGCATTTTTTTATTCAATTCCATAAGGAAATATTATTAGGATATTCCACTGTTTTGGTTTTTGCTTGTCAACCAAGACATCACGCTAAGTAGCCTGAATTAATATCCCCGTGAAAGAGATGTTTAGTATACCAATAGCACGCATGAACTATTTTACTCTCATCACAGCGTTAATTGGCCCGAAGCCGAAACTAGCATAGCATTTTGGGGTTTCCGTTGACGATGATGTTTAAAACGCTGATATTCTTAAACATTTGTAAAATGGTTCTTTTTCATGCTAATATTGTGTTATTTTTTATTTCAGGTGAGTTATGAGATGCTTTATTCCATAAATACCCAGATAAACTAAGCTG
Source organism: Pyrrhosoma nymphula (assembly GCA_963573305.1). Lineage (NCBI taxonomy): Eukaryota > Metazoa > Arthropoda > Insecta > Odonata > Coenagrionidae > Pyrrhosoma > Pyrrhosoma nymphula. The sequence continues at coordinate 48,843,732 of OY754333.1, read as the reverse complement.
TGACAACTGGTGAGTAGTAGATCCTACCCAATACCTCCCTACTTGGTACCTGTCCGCATGCAGTACTTTTTTACTAAATTATCTCGGTAAAAATCGTGAAAATGTTTAGTATGCTTAAGAATGTAATTACTTTTTCAAGAAGATGTTAATATAAATTCTTTCTGGGTGTCCTAAGAGAACCGTAGGAATACTTTTCTTTAAAAAAAACTTACTACAAGACGGCTGGTATTTTGGAAAATTAAATAGGAATGTTTAACTTTTTGATACTTAACAAAAATTTTAACTTTTATACTTTTTTAAACTTGAATAGTTTAAATTTTTTATACTTAACAAAAGGTTTAACTTTTAAACCAACTACACCAAAGTTTACTCCATGTGACTATAGTACTCAATGGTGTATTTTGTGAGACAAATGAGCGCATCATTAACAGGTTTATAGAGTTTTCATGGCAAGCCATTTCGAAAAATCAAGCGATAATATCTGAGCGTGGCTATGAAATGACCGGTTGATTGAGTGATTTGATTGAAGTGTTGTTCTTTCAAAAGATGCCATGCTTGAAATGTGATGGCTGTCTAGTGCTCTACGGTTTTGGAAATAGGTTGATTCTTTACAAGAGCATTAAATCACCTCCTTTTGGAGATCAGTCCAAGTGGAAAGATTTTGAAGTAGGCCCGAAGAAGATTTTCTCACTTATCCATTGTCATGGTAGAATGCGTGTGAAAAATTTTCGGGGCAAAGAATATAGGACGAATTTAATGCCACCCTTGATTTAATACGGAGACTTGTTTTGTGCATTGTTGGGCCAGCTTCGAAAATCTCCAATATCTCTTCTTGTTGACTTCCATCATCACCATCGATTTTACTCCCTGGAATTTTTATACAGCCCATATTTCATTCGATAATCTCATCCATGCCTCCATTAGTAGCCATTCGCACCCTCAATGAAGTTTGGTTAGCGTATCTCATTCACCCAGTTCACCTCGAAGTAGGCGCCAACCTTCTTACGCTCTTCCCATCTTTGCCGTACGTCACCATTTCTTTTTTTCCCTTTCAATCGCAGGAAGACGAGTATGAGGATTTTTATTATAGTTTCAAAGTGGGCGCCGCTAAGCGGTCTGGTCCATTTCTCCCTCGTTTTCGCACCTTCGAGAAAGGTCTAAGCCATCTTCCTCACGGGAGTCGTAAAATTCGACCATGGCTGGGGCCCACCTTTTATTTAAGCGGTTCCCAGCGCCTTTTGGATTGCGTATGACTTGGTTACTCTTTTTCTAAAATTCTACTTTTACTACTTTAATTATTACTATTTATGTTCTACTGCCACTTCAAACTTATTTCAGCCAGTATCAATCTCAGGGTACGCGTATTGCAAGTTGAGAATCGCTGTTCTGTTGCCTCTTTCGCATATCTGCCGTTTCTACGTAGCCGTAGACTAAAGAAGTGCCTAGATGGCGCAATGGCGCATGAAAGTGAAGTTTTATTTACGAAATATGATCTACTTGACATGGCTATCGCGAAAAATTTGTCCATATATTTTATGAATAATATAGTGATTTTTGATATTTTTTACATTTTGTGTATTTACGAAAAAATCATTACGGTACTTAGATAATTCCGCTACTAATACCCATGTTTTTGGCGTATTATGCGCGCAACTGATGCATTCAATATGGCCTAATGCACATTTTAATGGCCTCCATTCTCCGCTGTACAACCGCACTGTAAAGTACCATCAATCTATTATCTTCTTAAATCCGTGTGTGTAACCAATTGACATCAGCTCACCCTTATTATTGGTATAGTCCGTGCTGCCCTTTTCAGAATTCGCAAAGGACAAGTTAAACAGCTTATGTCGACCAAAAGAAAATTATCCCTATTTTTTTATTTTAATCATTTTTTTCCAAAGTGGATGACACTCATCTCCATGTATTTTACGTCTACCCGTGAATTCTTCTCTTGGGAATTTATTGCCTCTCTCAAGTCCGTGAACTATCGGACCTTATCTCCTTTCATCTTTAATGGACAACTTTGTACGTGAAACTTCTCTTTCTTTCCAATCGTGTTCCCCTCGTCCTAAACGAAACTGTAATTTCCTACACCTCCTAAAAAATCTTTGCATCTTAACGCAGCTGGTTTTACCGAATTCCCTCCGGAGTGAGCAATTTTTCCTCAAAATATCCTTCACCAGATCCTTCTCTTCACCATTCGTATGCAGTGCAATTTTTAAACGCCGCTTGAGTAATGAAACCCTACTAGTGTCTCGTTTGAGTTAATTTTGCTGTTCCGTTTCATTTTATTTTTTTATTTCATTCTTCTAGTTATTCTTATGTGGTTCTGGTATTTAGGTATTTATTTTGACTGCGTCGACCAACCCATTTGCCGTTTTCAGTTGTTTAATAACGGTACAGTAATGAGGGTTTAACTTGTGTTTACCACTCATTTAGCATATATTTTAAATGATATTTTTTAATAAGAAGCGTCTCTTATTCTTTACTGTTTATGGCATTGGCCTCAATGAACTGCTTCCACCTCTTCCGATCACCTGCAATTTTCTTCGTCACCCTCTAAGTCTTCCCTTTTTCTTTCCACACTTCTTAATCCCATGCATCCAAGTCTCTCTCGGTCGAACTCCACTTCTTTTCCCATCCGGTTTTCCTTCCAATACTTTCCTGGGTACTCTGTATTCTGATCCATTCGATTGGAATGCCCATACCATCTAAGTTGGTTTCTCTCTATAACTGTTATTAAGGGCTCCGGCTGAATTTTTTTCCGATTTTAGTGTTTCTTTCCAAGTCCCTTTTGGTTTATTTCGTATTCTTTTCAAGAATTTCATTTCTGCTGCTGTTGTTTTGCATTCTATTTTGGTTGTAATCAGCCAACTTTCAGAGCCAGAAGTTAGTATAAGCAAATAAATTGATTATTATTATTATTATTTATACAGTTCTAGTGTTTTTGGGCCATCTCTCTTTTTCCTATGATTGTGTTATTTATCTAATAGTTTACACTACTGGCTTGTTGTATTCTGCATTGTATTTCTTGATTTATTTTCCCATGTTTTGCTAAGATTGCTCCTAAGCATTTTTATTCTGTTACTGTCTCCATTTTTTCATTTTCTATTTCTATTTTTTCAAGCATAATTAACCTTTGAAGGACTAGCGTGCAATTCAATGCACGCTGGGATGTGGGGTACTACGGCTGTGCGTACAATATATTGTACGCTGTATGTGATATTTCAACCCATATGGTTTCTAATGAGTGTTAAAAATTAAATCCGGCCGGAAGAGTCCGATGTGGGAATTTTAATTCGTACGTTAAAGTTAACGCATGAAATTATGAAATTGAAAAAAGCATGAAATTATTTTCGAGGTGTGTTTGGTTGCGTTATGAACCACGAGTTGCCTCGGAACAAACTCGCATCTACATCGGATTTTCATTGGTGTAAGTTAATTACGTGAGTGCAATCGGTGTGTGGAGAACGTGGTCACTAAGCGTTTAGGCGCCACGCCGGTCGGTGAAAAAATCGTAAGATCTTTCGCCTTCACCATCCTCCTGGGTGAGATCCCCCAACCCCTCCCAATGGCCTTCCCCCCGTAACCGCCCTCAGTCACCCCACCCCGAAGAGTTACCCTCCCTTCCCCGTCGCGTGCCGAACCCCCCCAACCAACCACCCACCCCATCCCACACCATCTTCCCCCGGAGCACGGCCGCGACCTCTAACGGAGAAATTTTTTCATCGCATTCTCCCTTTAGAGGGGAGGTTGGGCGGAGGGGGGAGGGGTAGCGAAACAGGAGGAGGGGAATTGGGGAAGGGGTTCGGTGGGAAAGTGCTGAGGGTGGGAGGTATATTGCAAAGTGGGAGGGAGTAGCGATTGGCGAAAGGACTCGACGCACCCTGATGTGTGACATAACATTGTCAATTGTTTTAGGCTCCTCCTCTTGTAATTCGAACATTTTCTAAGCTTAAAATGTTGGTATTTCCAATTGATCATTTAACATTTCACCTATGTTCTCATCGCTTTCAAGATAGGGAATATTTTGTCATATTCATGACTTAATCTCGTTGAAACCTCGGTATACTAATTAATGAATGGAAATACCAGATGTTTACTTTAGAAAAAATAAAGATGAACGAAATGGCAACAACTTACAGCCTAGCATAAATCGGATCCTAATTTTTTCAACAATGACAGCAAAAAAAGCTTAAAAATTACAATATTAGCAATATAGGTGAAGGAGTTCATCTAGCTTGAACGGAAATCGGTGATTATACCCCAATATCTTCAGCAGCATGGGAGGTTCAGTTGTAACCAGTTTGTCAGGAAATTTCAGGGGCATAACAAAATTAGATTTCGTGATTAAGGATCTGTTATTTCAATGGAATGTTACCATTACACTAATCGTGCTGTCGAAAAGGAAACTTCAGTTGTTACATCTTACGCCGTCAAGGTGGTCACTCTATGATACGCAAGACTTGGAATAAGTAGTCGACGTTTTTGAGACCATAGGATTGGGAGTGAGAGCCAAACTAATGATTTCCATTGGTTCTCCTTTTTTGACATTCATGGGCGATTCTAGTTTAAACAGTCACCGCAGGCACTTTAGGAGGATAGAAAAATGTGCTGCGAATTATTGTGAAATGAAAAACACAAAACTATATCATAATTTTCTTTGGCAATCTTCATCAGAAAGTTTCAGCAACTGTCCTACTTGATTTCCTTACAATGCTAAATTTTAAATAAATAATGAAATGTATGTACTTCAACCTCTGTGTTTCAATGGCTATTGTATCGCATGAGTACATGGTTCCACAAATGACTTTCTGTTGGTGAAAATCACACGAGAAGTATTACTTTCGCGCATGGCGATGTACCGTTATTTCATCTCAGTACCGTCTGTCCATGACCACAGCAGTCCACTCACGGATTGCGTTCCATACCATGCCAATACGTGGTCGTCGCTATCTCACACGCTTGCTTGCTTCACCGGGACGGTTCTTCACAAACTACGTCGCATCTCAGATATCATCTCACCCTGACGTTCTCTAGTTCCCAAAGGGTGACTCATTCGGCTCATGAAAGGGGTTACGGCCGTTCGTTCACGCCTGGACGTCTTCATCTGCTCTCGTCCGGGCTTCCCACGTGTCAGTGATGATCGCAGGACTAGTTGTTAATACTTTTATTGAAATGAGGATAAAATGCGATGCGGGCTTGTAAAACTGTCCCATTGTGTTTAGAGTACTTTGTTGCTTCATAAGGAGCAGTTATCTATCAATGTTTTCAAAACCGTTGTGTGTTGGCAGATATCTGTTGTATTCATTCATAGATTAAAGGATAGGTTGGATAGTTAGTTTATATTAACCATCAATACGATTGCTGAAGTATTGATGGTTGCATAATTCCTATATTTTTAATGGTTTAATCAGTCAGCACATGAATTAATGCCTATTTTGATCAATTGATGGCTATTGATAAGGACTGATTTATGTATGTACATGATAACATAGCATGAGAATTAAAGAAACGACGTTTCTTGTTCACTACTCAATTTTATGGTCGTACTTCACTATTCAAATATTGCAATGAGTGAGAAGAAGTTTTGCAAGAGAATAGATTTTCTAGCAGCAATAAAGTGTTCTGTTTGCCTTCACCGGGTCATCATAAAAGACTTCCTTGAAATCCTCGACCTCTTCCCCTTAGCTGCCTTTCCTTTTAAGCGATTGTTGTCGGTCGGTCAATCAACCGTTTACTCATATGCTTCAGAATTTTGTTTTCCTTCTAGCGCTTTACAGAAATAGGTATATGTACCGGGTTACTATGGTGATCCTAAATGAGGTTCCTTCCCGCGCATTAGCAAACCCATAAATAGTTGATAGCCGATATCTCTAATCGATGACCAATAGAGGCGATTCACTGGATTTCATTTTTGGAGTTAGGGACAAGTATATCTCACGGTCTGTTAGCATCCAACCTGGCAATGAACGCCTGCGGTCGGCGAATGTTGAATTGGATATCCGAAAAGCTTGGCTGCGCCACGCGGAGTTAATATGTTTGCCCCAAACAACCGCATTGTTAGAGATTGATAGATTCGGATGTAAATCAGACCCTTCAAGGACTTTTTTTGCAGAGTGGATTATGGAAAATAGAATGGGATTATTAGTTTACATATAAAATGAGGTGATTGATATATAAAATAACTGATGTTAATTCCCTAATTTCGCCAGTATCTTGCCTTTTTGATAATATAAATTTTCCTCAGTGTTTATTTTGACAGGAATATGTACAGGTATAATTTGTATTTCTAAATAAACCCGACGGATAAATACAAGTTTCAATACGTATCACTAAGTGTTTCCGTATGTTAACTCCCTCAGGTGTGTTTTATGTTGGAAGTGATTTTTTTATGGAATACCAAAGGTGAAAGTTTGAGCGAAAAATCACTTCACCTAGAATTAGATGAGTTTGGCCTCATTTTAAAGAAAAAACTCATCTTTCCAGTGATATCAAAATATCAACCCCTTGCCGAACTACTTTTCGAGTAATTTTCCTAAAAATATAAGCTGTTTTACATGGGATAGATTATGGCTGTGCGCTCTAGAGGGAGAATATTAAAAAAAATGGAATTTCTAACACCTAGATTTCGTCAAAAAACTAACGGTGTGTATATTGCATGTTTTCTCAACTGTTTATAAAAAATAATCTATTACTCACAGCAGTAATTTTTACAGAAACGCAAAAACCCCTGCTGTTTTGAAGGGTTTTCAGCCGTACGGCGGGAAAAAATGAGTCAAGTTGGAGCCTTATGAAGATTCATTTATTTAATTACTGAGAATATTGGTCGTATATAACTATATCTTTGCGCCATTTACAATATTTATTTCGTACTTCTTACAGACGCTGAAATAAAAAAATAAAATTTGAATATGGTTTCCAATATGACTAGGGAACTATCTCGCTCAAACCATCAAAATACACTGAGCTTCGAGAGGAGCGAGGCAACAAGTGGCAATATATTTTTTGCTTCTTTTCTAAAAATTATTGCCACGTAAATTGGAGTTAATTACCAAAATATTGAAATGTAGCATAAAAATGCTAATTTCAATTTACCGCATAGCAGCCACGTGTAGGCATCGATATCCGATATCCACCCTGCATTCTCGACCGATGACATCATCCTACTCTCATGCAAAATCATACGTGTATCTAGAAAGTTCTTCCTTTCACTTGCTGAACGAAAATGCATGTCAAGGCAAAAGAAAGTGGAAATATTCGATTTATTTTAATAACTTCCGACAGGTCTTAATTATATATTAGTGGAGAGCATTTGAATGAATCGGATAAAAGCTCGAGTTGTTGAGTTATTATTTGGTACAATTTATCATACAAATTATTTCCTCTTCATAAATCCAACACGAGGAAAATACTTACTTCGAGTACAAGATCTAATTGTCATTTTCATAATGGACGTAACCACCTCGTAGTTTCGACGGAAGAAAAAAATTGATCCTCAGTGTAAGCAATTCTTTGGTTTCTCTAAATTTCGAAATTTTTGCACTTTAATTGTGCTTGTATTTTTCAGCAGGTACTATTAAGAATGAAACTAATCCTTGGAATGATCTATGGTATTTTTAGCTTGATACATAATATGTGGCACTGGAAATGGAATGTAAAGTTTTGGCTTTGGACATACACAGGCACTTATACCTTATCAGTGCGGAACAATATGTTTAGGATATAACTTAATGACTCACCTACTCGAAAATTCACTGGAATATCCATTATTCTTCATCCAAGATGGAAAAAATGTGAATATTCTCCCCTCGGTGTTCCATAAATGGATTGGATATTTTATAGTCGACGTTTTTGAAAAATCAAAACGTTAATGAAAAAATTCAGATTTCTCAGTATTTTTTGCTTAAGAAACGTCTTGTTTTCTCAAATTGTCGGTATCACCTTACCTGAAGTTCTTGTTGACTTGACGAAACTGGTCGTATCTTTTTGAAAGTATATGAAATTTTATTTTACTTACTCTGCGTGAAATCTCTCATTTTCTCTCATATCTTTCTCTCTCTCTCATTTTCTAAATCCAACATGCTGATTTTTCACGTTTTCTAGTGGTTTTTTATTGGTTTTGCTGGTGTACTATGTACATATTCTTTACCGTTGAGATTTAATTCATTCGGAATGGTACCGCATTAGGGTTGTGAGTGAAATTAACCGCGGAGATACTTCGTGTAGGGCACGGAGCTTTGTTGAGATCGTCCGCGGTGGAGGGCGACGATAGCGTACAGGGGAACGGTCGGATTGGAGGCACGGTCAATCGAGAGTCTGTTTCCCGGAGGGCAATGAGGAGTCGGCTGGCGAGGCGTAGTTGGCGCAACCTCTGCAATTGGCTGTCGGCATAAACAACGGATCATTTCTCTCAAGTGAGGAAAGCATCGCTGGCAGTATCCTCGTCGAACGAGTATCGGGATGATCGTCATAAATTCAAGCTCAATTGGAGACCATACTTTTTCAATAGTTATTGGAAGCAGGGAGATGAATCTGAAATCTCGGTGAAATTGACGGTGGATGAGCACTTGTTTGTATTGCATTACGTTGCTGTTTTGGCCGATAGCATTCGTGTTAAATTGCGAGGAACTTTGAAGGGAAATTGCTACGCATGAGAGCATATTTCAATCCGGTTTTCGAGTAACTCCCAATTGTATAAGCTAAAATCGCGAATCGCTCCCTATCCAATATTTATTAAATTTGAAGTCAAATTTTAGTTACCGTGTGCTTCGAATGCGGAACTCACCAGTTGCCAGAAAGAGGCAAGGGCGTACAGAATCGAAGCGAAGCATTTAAATTATTTTTGAAAAATCTTAATCTGACATTGAACGTTTCCATTGGGGTTACATATTCAGGTCCTTAAATTAAAAATTGAATAATTTAATTAATTAATTTTTTAAAAATAGATATATTAAAATATAATCAACTGTACGATTGATGGATTTTTTCTGAATATAAAATTGATTTTTTTTACTTAATAATAGTCTTTTTTATCCAATCATTTTTAGTCTAATGGGATTCTCTTTTTTTCATATATCCAATGCAGTCATATTGTATTAATGCGCAGTTACACAAATCTTACTTTCAAGAACATATGAAAGAGGAAAACGCTATGATGGAAATAAATACTCTGCCGACTTTCTCTGAGAAAATGTGCTCGAAGGTACTATTGTTCGCACATTTGAAGCCTTTGGTAATCAAAAGTCAGGAATGCTAAATATTATACATTGATAGGCCATGGTCAGGAAAAGATCTTTCGCCATCAAATGCGTTTATCTTTTCACATCTTTCGACTGTGATTTTTTGCCAGCCGATTGACCTGAACTCTGATGATATCCTGTGGCGCTCCGCGGCACTAGTTGCCGCGGTCCTTTGGACGGACTCCTCATTGATGAAAAAAACACCCGTTGGAATCCCGGACCTACCATCTGTCTGATAAAAGACTCATGATGCGCTCCTATCATTAAGACTCTCCTCAGAGGTCGGTCCGTCATATTTGTGCTCTTCGCCTCCGGGTGGGGTAGATGGGAACATCCCACGGTCCGGAGTTCTCGTGGCTGCGCGCCGATTTCGCAGTTCGTTTCTCCCGGTGACGACGCGGTGGCGCCCGGAGTTGGCGCTTCCAGCTAAGTCAAGGTCGCTCGGCGTATTGAGAGCGTCTGAAACAATACGGCAGTCAGCGTTCAGTTTAAATATTTAGGCTTGAGTGACTTGCCTCTCTGCTCACTTCTTTAATAATGCCTCCAGGTTCTTCTCCCAGCAAACAACAGTAGATACAAATTCATTAAACAAATAAATTTTAAAAAACTTCAAATAAACTAAATTTACTTAAATATTATAAAACAACGTAAACCATCTTAATAAACAATAGAAAATCATAAATCAAGTACAGTACACTCTCCAGACATAAACTTTGACGATAAATCAGACTTCGTACTTGTTTTTGCAGCCCGAAAACCTATTGTCAGTTTTGCTAATATTTGAGATATTGTAAATTAAACATGTGACACTACTTGTTTAGAAGTTTGTGAACTGATTGATTTATTGGATATAACTCGTCAATAAATTTTGTCAAAATTGTCGACATAGGAGAATTCTGGTGGAGCTGCATTAATATCCAAAGTGAAGAAGACTAAATGGTGAATGGGTGTTTGTTTTCCATCGCAAGGAGATATTATATCAGAGAAAATCTGATAAAAACCTATTTGAGTAAATCATATGAGATTTAAGAAGCGCCACGAAAGATAGCCATTGAAACCCTTACATCTCATCAGGAGTAACGAAATTACAGCCCTGTTTGAACATTTTGAAGCTGTTAGTGCAACGCTTGCCATTTTCATCTGATGTTTTCTTCAGTCTGCGGAGATAAATTGTTCCTATACTTACAAGATCGTTGAATTTGTCCGTTGGAAACTTTAAGTAATTGATTAGTATCGCCTGTACCCATGTCTGTGATAAATTATAACTATTCATCTTAGAATAAACAAGCTGCATAGTTTTCACATAATTCTTTTCCTACAAACCTCTTCCCATTTCTACGGCTATGGAGGGAGAAGGGGAGATTGGGGCGAAGGAGAACAAAGGTGAAGAGATGGGATTTGGCCAGCTTTGAAGAGGATATAACTAAGATAATTTAATTCTTCCACTTTGAAGAGGAGTATGTCAAAATCACCTTAAGTTAGTTCCTGTGCAGCTGAAAAGGATATTAATTGTTCGTTTTTCTCCTCCTGCGAGCTATAGAATAAGCCAGGATGAACTCTGGCTGCCAGAAGAATAACATTTTTCCAAACGTAAAACTTTACTAAAAAATCAAATTTGCCGACTAATTATTTGCTTTCACTATTTGGCGGAATAATTCTTTAAAAGAGTTTGGATGAGCATGCGCCCTTGATGACCGAGAAAGACCACGTGACGAAAGGTAGTTCACGTGATGGTGTCAAGTTAAAAATACTTTTGGAAAGGGCAATGAGAATCAACACCCCAAGCTATCATTTCCCAGATAAATAGACGTTGACACAAATACAGGGAACATTATGTTCTTGAAGTAGCCATGGCACGAATGAAGAGGCATTTAAGTCATTATTAATTGGCATTTAAGGCATTTTGCCTGGTCGTAATGGTCCATGTATAACTCACAATGCTCAATTCATACACAATTAACAATATTTTTCACATAAAAATTATGAATTGTTTGCTTAAATTTTTTTACATGTCACAAAACTAAATATTTTGGGAAAAGATTTAAGACTTCTACAGGCATTCCACTCCTCTATCGTCCTGTTAACGAAGAAAAGTTTTCCTTCGTCGTTTTTTTGCTGTCGTTCCCGTATTTTAAAACTTTGGTCATTTATTCAGATTCGGCTTGGCTCGAGCAATCTTACTTTTCGATTACTGGTTTTCATACACCCCTTATCCTTTCTGTAGGCCTTGTACAGGTTGCCTTGTCCCGCCTTTCCTTAAGAATTTCTCAGCTCAATGTAGTCAGCATATCACTCGCAGCATCACATATCTCATGCCTGCCTAAGACGTGTGCTGCCTTCCTTTCTACTTTTTCCAATTTTTTCACTAGCCCTATCTCATATGGGTCCCAAGCACTCGTGGCGAACTCCTATATTGGTCGTACCATCGTTATGGAAGCCATTTCTTTAACTTCCTTTTATGCTTTCTTTAAGTTGTAGATGATGAAATGTAGTGTTTTGAAACCTTTCCCCGTAACTTTTTGAATATGTTGCGCCCAACCTAATTTTTTTATTTATGGTCACCCCTAGATACTTCAGCGTGTCATTTTTAGGCACCACCCTATCCCTGATTTTATACACTAAGGCACCGGTATCTAAATCTCTTCTACGCCTCGTAAATGAGATAACGCAGAATTTGTCAACATTAATTTTCAATCTATTTAACGTTGCCCATTCCATGATCTTATTCAAGTCATTTTGAAGAATTTTTTGATCCGCGATGCCACTAATTTTACGATACACAATACTATCATCAGCAAATTGTTTAATCATTTATTCAATTCGTTCGGGAAGGTCATTCATGAAGATAAGGAATAGTAATGGACCTAATACACTGCCTCCTGATATTCGGGTAAATACGGCGATGTTGCTGGATCCATTGTGGTCCGAGCGCCATGTCGCCTCGCGAGCGGACACGCTCTCCAGAGCATTCGTCCCAGCGTCGCCCGTCTTACTAGGTCAGTGAAAATCAGTCAAATCGCTCGCTCTTCTGAGACTGCTCCCCCATCCCCGGCTCATAACCCCCTCCTAAGAGATCCCCCGCGCCGGAGACATGCCTTCTCTCCCCCGCGCGTCCCTTCCTTCCCAGCGATTCCGTGGAAAAGCGGCTCGGAGCATCCCTGGAGGCTCAGCCGGTCGTATTTTTGATCCCCCCGGGCAGAAAATAAAGACGAATTTGGAGGGGGGGAGGAGAGACGCGCTTTTTAATTGCTCCTCGTCCGAGATGGCGAATTTGCATCCTCCACTTGATCGGAAGTTTTCTCTTCCGACCCACCTAATGCTCTTCTCTTCCCTCACCAACCCCGTCAGAGAGAGAGAGAACGCCGGTAGCACAGGTCCTCCTCCCTACTCTTACTCCCAATGGACTCCAAATCTCTTCCTTGAAATAGTTCCCACCCGTCGCTAAATTAGTCATTTTCCTTGTATCTGTCGGTCCACGATTTTTTTGTTGCAAATTTGCATATCGGACTTTTTCTTATTCTCAAACTCCCAATTTTCAGCACTTCCTCTTCGCATTAAAAATCCCTGCTTCGAAATCCCTCCCTTGATCCCTGCTTAGCTAGTGACGTTGAATCGTTATTTAGTCGTGAAAAGCCGCTATTTAAGAAAGTTTTTTGTTGAAAATTTGGACTAAATGTTAAGGAAATCAATCCATCCTAATAATACTTCTTAACATTGCCATCAGCAGTCATCAATCAGTAGACTTCAACATCAAAGAGCAGATCGGTTTGTTGCAGCACTCCATTAAATTCTCTTTGCAGCCAACAGTGCTATTCCTTCATTAAGTATCTTAACACCTCTCGCAATATGCGTCATCATTATCATCCTTGATCTTCCCTAATAATTCCTTCCATTCAAATATCCTTCCATTATTTATTCTAGAGATTAGTGTCCAATAATGATGGGATGAAACGAAAAGTGTTACCTACTTGTATGTCACTCTTGATATTCGTGTATATTTTTTAAAAGATATACTTGCTTTGGCAATACGAATACGAATTCCATGAGAATCATTCTTCTTTCCTTTCACGAATGCCCACCAAGTGCCCTTCCCATACTCACACATAGTTGCAAGTATTTGATGTTCCTTATTCATACCAGCTGGTGTTTGCAACATTCCTTTGCTAAGAGTCTAATCACTTTTTTATCTTTTTAGTTCATTGTCTATATGAGCTGCGGCACGTTACGGTTAAATGCCGCTCACAAAGAACTCTAGTCATCAGGCATTTAATCAATCTGAGCTCTTGCTGATTTTAATGCCTCCGAGATAAAATTTCCTGGCGGTTATTACAATGGGCATCCTTGGTAGATCTTGAGTCGGCCTAACAGTGTAAAAAAGGCAAGCTCTTAGGTTGAAATTTTGCATATATGACTTCATTGAATAACCGCTTATTTGCTTAGGATTAGAATTGGAAATTTTCTCACCGAGGAAATCAGAAAAGATAATGTAACAAACATGAGTGCTGTTTCTTCCAAAAGCTTATCACACTGCACAATTTTTGATCTCTCAAAAATACCTACCATATTCTACATAAAAGGAGATGAGTAATCGGCCCCTTGAAAGCGATATTGCCGTTAGAGACTTTTCTATGGTAATATTTGTTGTAATATGTGAAGAAAATTCCAGGGATAAATAACATTGCTGAGATTTTTCAATAGTACAACTTATAATTATACTGTTAAACCCTTACAGAATAAGTGCCTTAAGTGTCGGTCAGGTAATTCATGAAAAACGTGACATAGTTTTCAACTTGAATGTATATTGAGAAGATTATTTGCAGCATACTTTAAATTATAAATGTGAGCTCAGTTTGGAAAAATTTGCTCTTGGAGGAATAGAAGACACTATGCGCAAGCTGAGGAATCCAGTCTTAAGTAGTCGCTCTGATTTGGAACCCTATAATGTGAGAGGAGTTAAAAATCAAGTCGTAAATATAACTCTTACAATAAAAATTGTAGGTCAGACATGAAAGCCCAACAGGTAATCGTTATTTTTCGGATTCATCTCTCATGGTGCCTCAAAAGATTTAAATGACTGTTCCAGTTCAGAGTTTATATGATCTTAGGAGATAATCCATTGGAAGCAAAAACTTTTTACGTTCATATCGTTCTTCCAACTTACCCCTCGGCCAGGTAATTACAAGTCCGGCTAATCGTTTACTGGATTGGAACTGACGAGGAGGGCAACCCTCTTCCTAAGTAAATATTGGGTAGCAATGAAGAGAGGATGACTTCAGAAGCTCATAAAGTTTTACCGTAATTTTGCGATCAATACATTTGATGGCCACTTAAATTCCCGTTTACGGGGGAAATAAAAAATGGTATTAATCATCAATTGAATGTGTAGCAGCTAGGTATCAAGTTAGAATCTCGAATGCTTATTCAAGCTGCCAAGTAACTTTTGAGGTTCTTTGGAATGCCGTTTCATTTTAATGCCCCGTAATTATGGAAAGGTGGATCTTTGCGTACCGATGACCAGGGAAAGAAGTTTACGAATATAAATGTCATTCCTTGATCTTATTAGTTCGATTAGCTTAAAATTTATGCGCTAGTTTCAGATGTGTAGTTATGAGTTGATCTTTCCTTATCTCTAGCTATTAGGTACTTTCTGGGCTCCCTATTCTGCTTCACCGTAGGGGAAAAATTTTAACCATACAATTAAATTATATCTAGGTCTGACTATTACCAAAGGCATTTTCTCTGAATACCTGAAAAACTATTACATCATTGTCAGTGGATTAAGCTAATATTGCATCATAAGTCATGTTATCCTGATATTCTTCTTAAGTCACCTATCCTTTCCCGGGCTTGTCACCAATTATTCCCTCCACCTTTCACTCATGGCTTCATATTTCCTTTGTTTCTGATACTTCATCCCCCTGCTCAGGAGATACTCAGTCAAAAAGTGTACGTTGATCTTAGTCCGGGCCTGGGAATTAGTTGTGATGTTATGAATATTTTTATTCAATCTTCAGAGTTTTGGCTCATATATTCTTCTACTCATTACCCTTCATAAGGGATTTTAAATATAATTTATTGTAGTTTTCTTGTGTACTTAAGGATGGCTTGTTATATTCTTTTGTTTATGACTTTTCCTTACTATTGGCTGTACAAGCCGGTACATAACAAATCTCATCCGATACTTAGTTACCTTTACCTAAGATTGTAAGACGATGATCTCTCGACTCGTTTTCCAACAAACTTGTCTAAAAAATTACTTCTTTCACCTCAAATTCTTCTGTTGTGACTTTAACTCTATATGTTAATTGTAGCCACGCCAACTCCTCCGTATACCATGGAGTGTCATGCCAATGTCTCGCCGAGGTTCCTTCCGTAATCTGAGTTCAGCTATTTGGATTATGGAGACGTGAGCCTATTGCTGTACAAATATCCTTTTTACCTAGTGCATTGCCATGTTAACTTGTATCAGTACTTGAAAGAGCGCTTCAAATGATGACTCACCTAGACGTCATGATATGAACACGTACAGTTTCACCTCAAGTGGGGATTTGCTGAAGTGGACTTCTGGCACGCAGCTTAAGTAGCCGTTGCCGCTTTCCGTTGTGTCATTTATGTGGAAGTCATAGCTTCGAAGAAAGGTCTGTGGAGACATTAGAACATTATGCAATTACAGGTGAGATACTCTTGAACGCAAACCAAATAGTTTTGTAGGGTAAACTATAATGTTAATAAAAAATAAGAATTGAGAATAAATTCAGGTAACTTTGCTTTGATTTCCATTTTCACTCGTGTCAATTTCAAATTGAGATATAACAGTAACAAAAGATAAGTAATCTACCTGAATTTAACGAGGGTATCTATATACTACCCTTTGAGCTATCACGAGGGCGTAATCAGAAATCGAAGAGAAAAATTACGAAAAAGTATGTGTCACACGTATTTATATAAATTTCTATGCTTTTACAGTCATTTTTTACGCAAGGAAAGAAGGATTTTCAGTATCTGTTACTAAAAGTTTCTCTCTAACTTCGTCTTTTCTGATCTTTTAGTGATATAGAGTGGAGTTAAAATAATAGTACGCCAAACTTTCAGGCTTTATATGGTACTAAATCTGCTAACGGATGATGTATCGATTGGCATTTTCATTCATGTAATTACAGTTTTCATTCTGATTGCCTTCAAAATGTAACCGTAATTGATCATTTGTCACCATTCTATTCCAAAATCTAATATTTCTTCTTTAAAAATTTACATCAATAGGATATATATACTGATTTTTACAAACTGAAAAACTACAGTAATTATGTTAATACTGTTGTCTCAGGACTGATGTGGTGCAACTTATACATGACAAAAGAACTCTTTGCTGTTTTCCACTGATAATTCGTTAAAGACTACATCATAAGTAGGTACACGGAAATAGTCTCTGGAGTCTTAGCTCTGCCTGCCTGATATGTCCTGGCTACTAAAGGGGTGTATGACCTCCATGTCATCCTGGCTTTCTTTTTATTTGATTTTTTTTTCAAATTATCGTAGCCTTGCGTTTAAATTCTGTCATAATTCTCTAACGGTTCCCAGCCATGGCTGGTTATGGTAGCACTAGTTCCCTATTGAAGAGTTTCGTACGCACAATTACTCATTCAAGCAAGGTGGGTCTGTTTATTCTAAAATCGCACCTTCCTTCTGGACACTTGAAATGTTTCGTAGTGTAGCTCACGCATTCAGATGGTATGTCATTGTTTCTATCATCCCAAAGGGAATGAATAGTATGCATCCCTTACTTATACCGCGAGAACTTTCCTCGCGGGGCGAAGAATAATCAGCGTCAGTTAGCAGCGTAATCAAAATATAAAGAGTAGCTGAAGCTCAATTAGAGAGGAGGTGTGAAGTTAAAAGTAACGACTAGGTTTTATAATATCAGGTTTACGCTAATTGCAAGATGAAAAAGCTTCTTCGTTAACTTGGAATTAACTGAGAGTTGGGGTTTTGTGCATTATATCATGCTGCCAGTTAGTTGACGTGAGTGTTATCGATGGGAAAGCGTACTTACAGCAGTAGTCATGCTCGTATACTATTAAACCAGGTATTTTAAAAATGGATATAAGCATCACAACATTATTTCATAACTTGTCATCTATCATAAAAAACTATGTAAAAAGGATTGATCAGACTGAATGATTTGTAGATCTTTCACGGACCACCGTAGCATGAAGCAGGATGTTGCTATCTACAATGGAATAATCGAAACCCATAGCAAGTTGTAGTTGAAACCTTCGGTAATTTGAGAAATGCTGTTTCTTGGAGTCGATGACTCAATTTTACAAAGTTTTAGTGATTCGTTTCGTGTTTTGTTCAGTTTGGCGAATTGCCTGTTCACTTTTTTCGATGCTATCCCAACATGTCACTTCATCTTTTCTTTGGCCTTCTTGGGAATCGTTGTCCTGCTGGTTGGTGTTCTCTCGCTGGTTTATGGTGTTTTATGCTCTTCCTCAGTTGCTTATTGATATGTAAATATTGTTCGCTTCAGAATGTGACTTGATTTTCACTTCTCACTCCATCTCTCATTGTCAGTTTTTCCCATCTGTCCGTTGCAGCATTTTGAGTTCTGCTATGTTTCAAAGGCTTCTGGTTTTTGTTGAACCCAGTCTCATCTTTTCTACGTATCCTGTTACAGATCATTAAATTGTTTTATATCTTCTTGTTTTGGCTCCGCCTCGTTTCGAGTCAAATGTAGTTTTGGCAGAATTTCACACCTCATCATCTTTGTCAGTAGTGGTATTTAAACGCCTGCCGTACGAACACGTTAGTTATTACAATTCGCTCAATAGGAAGCGGTTAAATTAAGCGTTAAAATTTTCGGGACTTTTGAGTGCTGCATTCTTTCGCGAATCTAAAAAGCTAAAAGTACCGTTCATCCAGGTCGTTGGGTGTATTGAAACAGGGAATGCAGGCGGTGGAGTTGCAGGTGCCTCTTCTGTGCAATTCGCTCATTGAAGTCTCCTGTATTTTTCGTCAGGGTCGAAAGAGTAACGGGGAAGCGACTGCCCTGCAGGTTTGCAAGGGTGACCTCGATGGATGTGCACCCGAGGGAGCCCTGGAGGCGTCCGTCCACCGTCCCGAACAACATCGCACTGTCGGAAAATTCCCTAGGAAATTGAAACCCTGTTTTCTCTAGAAAAAAACACCTCTAGGAAATAATTTCCCTTGAATACATTTTCCATGGGAAATGCATTTGAAAGTGAACTGCAGTGGCTTATAATATATTTGTTTTACAACAAATGTAATTGACTGTGAGAGGCGGTTTTTTTATAACGGTTGCACATCTTTTTTTATTGATAAATATTTTGTCAGTCTCATTATAATTAATTGTGATAACTCTATGGTTCTATAAATGAAACTATGGAGAATATCACTTTTTGTATTTATGAATATATATTTTCCTCTATATTCATTCACTCTATGCACTGAACTTTGCACTCTATGCAATTGCTGGTGTAATTTTTCCTATGCCTGAATGTTTTCCCTAAAGTCGCATTTTGTTAAAGGGAAATTAGCCCCTGCAACCCACTTTCAAAAGTACCTATTTCCTACGGAAAGTGCACTCTAGGGAATTTATTCCTCGGAGGCATATTTTCTAAAGAAAGCGGAGGTTTAATTTTTTAGGGAAATTTCCGTCAGGGTCATGTTTTTCACACTCATTTAGCAAAGAAGCAATGATAGTGGATGGGCGGCGATTTGGTGTGCCAACTAGAATTGTGCAGTGAAAATGGATTACGGTTAAGTTTGAATCCTCAACAGATGACTGCATGAGTTGCTGACACCTATCCTGATCTCTTCAGAGTAAAACATGCCTAGAAAGAGTTTTGTCTTCTTTGGAACATCTATGGATTTTTCGCCTTTGAGTATGCTTTTTTCTTCGTCTTATTCTCAGCCCATCTTCTCATGAGATAGCCATACACCTTCGTTTTGACTCTAAAGATTGTCTCATCCCAATGAAAGTCATCCGTGTGCACTTCCTGTTCGTTTCTCAATCTCCATCCGATGACTGGATACTTAATTTATCTCAACTCCGCTAATTAACCAAAATTTAATGAAAAGTTTGATAGTGAACTTGTTCACCTGCTTAAAGTTTCATTCTCTGCTATGAGTTCTCGTCGTTTCAGCTGCTGGGAATCACATATTTCTACTCTTTAGTCATTATTTTTAAAATTGATCATACTAATTCCTTCAAATTACTTAGCTTCTTGTACGGTGGATTTTAATTAACTTTACTGCTGCTACCTTCACTTAGTAGAATGTCTGAACGTTGGTATTCATAATTTACTAAAATGCTGAGGGCATTTAAATTTTTTCGCTCCTCTTTCATGAGCAAACGACTTCTTGTTCTAGGTGTTTTTGTGGCGGATTGAAGCAAAATCCTTAATTGTATCCCTCGGAATTAACTGTTTTTGGTTATTTCATATCATGTTTAGGTAATAATGTGTGATTTATGATACATAAATGTGATGCCATGTATATCAAAACTGTCATTTTTCATTTTAGGATTGTGGATATTTCTCTAGACGAAATAAAGGCCAATGGAACTGATTCCTCAATTTGTAGACTTTTTTACAAACACCTTATTGTCTTCAAATTTAAAAGATTGTATGTGATTGTTATTCTGCTGTGAGACATGGGGTTAGGTGCGAGCGGGGCCCCAAGAATATCAATCTTGTGACTCCAAATAAAGAATATATTATCCGTCTATATCTCTTTATATTAATTTTACATAACAAATAAACAAACATAAATATATATTAATCTGTTCCCTCTGTAAGGCTTGATTTTTGTGGCTTTCTAAACCTCAGTAGGCCTCAATACCTCGCCTAGGTGGGATTTTTCTTTTGAAATTATCTACTTATTCAATAGCCGTAATTCTTGGCTGAGTTAAAACTTTAAATTTGGTTCAGACTCGGTTAATACCATATGATGACAATAAAAATTTGGAACTTCCGCCGTCCCATTTCGACCCCCGGATTCCCTGTCCAAGGTGTGGGAAAGAAACTATTTTCCGTTCATGCTCGAAATTATATAGATATTACAAATACGAAATTAATTAATTAAATATTACATATACGAAATTACATATTACTTATACAATAATTATATATATATATTACATATACGAAATTATATCACATCTTTCCAGTAGAAGCTATCCCGTGAAGCTACGGATAATCATACTCTTAAGCTATCAGACTCCATCATCCCGCATTCCCCATCTCCGAAACATTTTCCCAATACCTTCTCAAACTTCCCTCTTTCTCTCTCTCTCTCTCTTCTCCTATCTCTCTATTTCTCTCGCTCGTTCCCAGGTGAAAGCGCAACTGGAGGATTAGAGCAGCAATAAATTCGCATTCTCGGTCGAAAACAATTGCAAGGCTATATTCGAAGCCTCGGCACGGAGCTAGTGCATTGGGTGCAGATTCGATTGGAGGCACGAACTGTGCATTCGGAAGTGTACTTAACGACCATGGGTCGCGGGCATAGCGAAACAGTATCTACAACATCCGTGACTCAACAATTACCTGGCCTACATTTCGCGATCCCTTCAGTCGTATTTCAATGTCACGCGAATGATCAGTGCTTGTTGTTTTGCAGGCTACATTTTTTCAACGGCCCCCAAAACACTTCGACAAATAATTTGAGACGACTGCTCAGTCGTTTGGAAAAATACCATCACGATCCACCGCAGAAATGATATCATTGGCTAGCAGAGAAAAGGCTGTGATATGCACGATCTGGATCTCATTTGGTGCGGATGAAACAATAGGCAGGTATTTAGGCATTCAGGCCTGGTTTCATCTTAAGTAGTATCGTCAAGCATGTACTAGCGTATTATTAACTGTAGCATAAATTATTAGGTACGCATACCTCATAGATTACAGTCGGTATTATTTTTTCTGCAGTCATCAATACGAAGATTGGTTAGTCATAGTTCTCCACCCCACTCTCCTCTCAGATAACGTTTTATTCTCACATTATTCAATTATACGTACCTCACAAATTTCCTAATATATTCTCTAATAAATTCTATCCATGGTATTTTTCGATAATAATTCTTCCCATAAATTTCTCCTTCCATTATTGTTTTCAAGAGACAGTTGCTTCACCAAATATGTCCAAAAAGTTGGTCTCTTCAACTTCGTAGTGACTTCAATATTACCTACATCATTGTTTCCAACTCTTCGTTTGAATTTTGATTCGCTCCATCCAATCATACCATTTAAGTTCTTCCAAATCACCATATTTCCATTGCTTCCACTTTTTCTGTTGGGTGCATAGATCACGTTCATATTAAAGCATGCTCCAAATATATGTTATGTCGCACTTTATATGTTACATGCATCAGTGAACTAGTTATTAATGAGCAATAAACAATGAAGTGCAAGCATTTCTTCAAAAAGAGATTTTTTGTAATGAATTATTATGACATCTTTTTTCAAGTGATATTTGATGAGATTCTGGTTGTGAAAAGGGATTTGAGATCACTGATTACTGAAAGGTAATGAAATTAATGTAATGGATTCTTTGTTATTTTTGCTAAAGGTAACTGGCCAATATTTCCTTTGGTCTACATTTTCCTAGGTCAGCATTCTTTATATTATGTTTACATGAATATGTGTTGGTTAAAAACGTGGTATTAAAGTCACAACAGAAAATTATAATGCGTATGCCATGCATTTTCCTTAGTTACTCCAATCTCACCAAATTACTTAGTTACCCCAATCTCATTCAACTATTTCTTTAAGGGTCGCTCTCCAAACTTTTAAAGTTGTAACCATTCAAGTTGCTGACGGTCTGCGGGCTACATGGAAACGTTTTAAAAGTTTTCTAAGGAGGTTAGCATGCTTAATAAAAAACGTTTGTCAAAGCTTACTCCGAGGAAAGTAAATGGCAAGTTTAGCATAAATAATTTCGTCCATTAAAGCAAATTAAGAATTTTTGGTCACATTTCACGCATTAGGTGTACTTTACTCATCTCAGGTTACTTCGGGGACTATTTTTGCCCTATTAACCTTGAAAATCTTAAGAATAGTTAGGTGCACCACTTACGAAGACCCACTGCTTTGTGCGAATAACTTCATCATGGATTGAGGTTTCTTGTCTGTCACGTTACGGTAAACCGTACCCTGTTTGGCCACCCTACAGTTATTGGCCACATGGTATTTTGAAGAGCATAGTAAGAGTACAGTTAGATAAAATTTACACTAATCACAATTGTAAATCTTGCTATCACTATTGTCAATTTTTTCCAACTGTACTCTTACTATGCTATTCGAAATAATATGTGGCCAATGACTGTAGGGTGGACAATAACTGTATGGCTTACCGTATTGTACTTGAATGTACCGCAGCCTGTTTGAATCTGTGAAATAGAGGTGAGAAAATGAAACCAGTTTTCGTTACGAGGAGGCTTATTGCTTTGCTTCATAAGGGAAGTTTTCTTGATGCTCTTTATATGTCCATTGGAGTAACTTCGATCGAAATAGGGCAATGATGACAGTCAAGGATAGCATCAGACCAAGTAATACGAAAGAATTTGAACTATGGATGTGAGAAATCTGAGTCATCAACATTGCGTTGATGTATCTATCAAATGAAGCGAATCAAGGGTAAAGCAGAACTTAAAATGATTTCTAGACGTCATATTGCCTTGTTTTTAATTCGAGGGGCAGTATGAACGGTGTTTAAAGGTCGTGAAATCGTTTCATTTGGAATCACCTGCATATTGAATAAAATTTTATCGGAAGGTGTCAAGATACTTGACCAGTTCTTACATAAAAAAACTTAAAATAAATTTTAACTGAAAAGTAAAATTTGCTGCTAAAAATTTCATTTCTTCGTTACTATGGCGAGTCTGGTGCGTATTCAGATTTTTCATTTTGTCCCGAAACTTTGGAAAAGATCGACTTCGTTGAATTTCTATTAGTTTTTCCTCATTGAAACGTAGGAAATGAACAAAACGATTCATTATTTCCCTCTCACGATCCATGTGGATGATGTGACAGCCGGTGCACATTTGTTGGAGCACGCCAAGTGGACGGAATGACCCAGAAGAAATCGAGTGCCAACGCACGTACGTGCCCTGACCTCTCGCGGTCGCAGCTGTTGAGCGGGTTCATTGAATATTTGGGGCGATTCTTTCTGCGGGATAACCGTGCCAAGGCTGTAGGGTTAGACGCGAGCGAAAGTCATCACCGAGCCCTCAAAATTCCTCTGCAAAAACCGTCAACGCAGGCTATTTTATCTCACGATATTTCATACGAATAGTACTAAAATCACATAGTAAGCACTCATATGCACATCCTACATCTCCGTGGTACCCTGCAAGCCACCTCAAGGGACTGTGGAAGGTGGTGACTCCAAACTAGGCATATATAAACCGTCCAACGTTATCATACAGACATAAGCTATTGTATTTACTAAATTTGCTAAGATATTCAATAAAGTAACGTAGGTGTCACATGCTTAAAACCATCATTCTACTCTCGCGGGATGGATACTGCACTCATGACTCACACGCTAAAAGAAATAATACAAGATTATAAAAAAAAATAATTAAAAAATGTTGCCATGAGAAAAAGTATTGGATTTAATCGGGATTCGAACTCGGATCTCCTAATGTGTTTGCCAGTTACGCCAAAACGCCATCTAAATTTCTTCGCGGACGTTGATCGTTCTTAATTGGGTGACCTAAATGGTTTTTTTCTCTCGTAATTTACTTCATCCTGATGAGTAAATAGTTTCATTTTCAATAGCTTTATTCTAAAACACTCCAATTGCTGTAAACGATAAATTCGCAAGGATATTTTGATCTTTCAATAGATGTAAAGTAAAAGTTGACTCCGTGTTCCGTTTGGTTGCGGGAGACATCATGGTACTCTTTTTCCTTTTACAGTGGGACGTGAAGGAGTCTTCTCCTACACACGGCCTAATAAATTATAATAGAAATATCTCACTGAAGGAAATATGTATAAAATATTTATTGTTTGATGTTAATAATAAATGCTATACAACATGTGCATGTTTCTCCAGCAATGATCCACAATTTCCGTTGGTACTTAAACAATTGATGGTTCAGTTTACATTAAAACTTCATTAGTGAGATATGGAAAATTGCCTTCAAGCAATGTCGCAAATACATTTTTAGAGCTGTCTCTCGTGTTATCAAAGGCTTCCGTTGGCTTAGATTTTACAGAATTGGAAGAAATAAAGAAGTCTATCGATCATGAAATAACTGGGCACCCATTCTTTAAATTTGAGTAACGCTTTCTACTATAATACCGCTGGATTTACTAATTTCGTTTTTCACGCGAAAATTTTGGTGTACGACTAAATAAAAATATTTGTCGAGCTCAACATTACTTGAATACATAACAATTCAATTCATAAAACTTGTTAAATAGATGTCATCTAGAAAAATCAGTCAAATATCAACAAATATATAATATCTTAGTTAGTACCATTCTGACTCTGACATTATTCTGCGGATATTAAAAATTGAATGAAAGTTGCTATCCACAGTGTTATTGCATTATCATATTCGAAGCTAACGGAGAGCTATTCATGCGGTTATGCCCTTAATGTTCTGTATCTCATTATGAATTTTGGATTTTTAAGTTTAAAATTCCCTTAACATGAGAAATATTTTTAATCATTTTGTTGTCGTCGTTATTTATTGATTTCTCTGTGATTAATAACTCTTTTTTACCTTTGGTTCTTTAAAGCGGGCACAAAAATATTTAAAGTTGAACATTTCAAGACAAAATAGTCTCTCTTAAATATTTAATAACCGTCTGTTGGCATAGGATATCTAAACAGAGCATTTAAATCCGTCACGGTCTTTTCCGCAACGAAGAAATGGAAACCTGGGACGCATAGGAATTTGAATCTGTGCCACTTTACAGGGATTTCCGATTTCTCTAGCCGTGATCTCACTTACACTTCGTCTGACGTGCGTAGCAAATCACGCATCTCTCTCCATCTCACGTGTCTGGAAGTCTTCCTTCAGAGACGTTACGCGTTCAAACGGCCGGCAAGATTAGGTGCGCCCGTCAATGAGAGAAGGTGGATTAGCGTGGCCGGAAGCATTAGCTCATATCGATGCATTGGCGTGGAAATCGTGGGAAGTTGATTTAAAGAAAGCGGCTGTTAATAGTGGAATGACATCGGGTAATTAAATATTGCTGTGCGTCCATTTTAAAATCAGGTACTGAGGAGCTGCATGCAATTGGGTTAAACCCTATGTAGATACCTACGCTCTTCCAGGAACATAAAACAGTAGCATTTATTGATGATTTTGCAACCATAATCTTGCTTGGAATTCATTATGACAATAACACAGTACAAAATTCCACTATTTATTTTAATGGTGTCGACCAGTTTTGACGTCTAAATCGTCATTTACAATACAAACAGTGGTATAGTGGAAAATAGTGGAATTTGGACTGTGTTTTTGCCATAGTGAATTCTATCTTCAATTTCCAAAAAGTATCGCCACAATCGATTAATTTGGTAATCTTGCTTAGTTGTCTTGTTTGTAAATCCTGTGCTTGTGTGACTGGAAAAAGGGAATGTAGCATGCAAATCACATTTTTGAACCTTTTGCTACGTATGACACCTAAGCAAGAATGCAACGCTAGTGCTCACTCTGGATCCAAGCCTCCAATTATATGATGCATTTGATGCCACATCGGGCCAATCGGGCCACATCGGGTCTGACACAGGAATTGAAAAATATATTCCAAGACTCAAAATGACCTTTGCAATGAAGTACGAGGTTCTCAAGTTTGACTCCATATTGTTGTGTATCCATCAGCCCAACGTTCTGTGCACAACCACTGCTTCCCATCGCCCACGAATTGTTTCCCTTTGCTCTTTGCCCTTTTCTGCTCTTTTTTACATCAAAACTCAAACGTTGACTCTCTCTCCGCCGTGCAGTTCTGACCGCCACACAGTGGTCGGAAATCGGAAAAAGCTGGCCAAAAGTCCAAAATGGCTTTTTTTGAGATATGAAGTTGAAACTTCGCATGAAAACTCAGAAATGATTCATGTATCTGGAATAGCACTTCATTTGGTGTAGTTCTTACCCGTTATTGAGATACAGAGGCTCAAACATGACCAAATTTCCAGAAAAATGCCCGTCTTCAGTTTTCTCGGAAAATCTTCCGACTAAAGTTGATGGTGAAGTTAAAAGAGGATTTTTATGGAATAAAAAACGATATTATCTGTTAACATGGTACATTGTCTTTACAATTACGTAGTTTTAAAGAATAGCTATGATACAATATTGCTCTGTCGTTACAAAATGGCGGACGCTGTTTTTAGACAAAATTTTACATTTAGTAGGAGATTCAAATGGATTTTTGGCAAAGTCACGCGACGTTACTTACATCAGAGTATTATTTGAAGACTTCTCAAGGTTTATATGCAGTTAACTTTGAAAAAAGTTTGCGACGCCGGAAAAAAATTTGATTTTTCGATCGCGCGTCGGGGCTCGGGTCCGCGCGCCGGGAGCTGGATTTGCCGCGACGCGGTAAGGTTATTGAAGTGGTATGGATTTTAACGCTCAGCATTCACCGTTTTTAAGCTGTGCTTGTGGGCAACGATCCCCAAAGAGTCTATAATGAAGACACGGGAGGATTTTCAGTCGAGGTAAGTGCACGCGTAATCGAAGTTAAGTTAGTTTTCTTTGGATACGTTCGGGAACCATGCCTTATATTGAAAGCGTTCAAACCTTGAAAAAGTGAGTATTTTCCCTCAGACATATAGAGAAAGACCTCCCAGAAAGACAACAGCTGGTATTCCTTCTCCCCGATCCTTAAACCCTCAGGACTCGTGTGCGAAAATGGTCGTTTTATGACACCGCGGAGCCTTTAACGGTCTTTACCGGGCATTTTCTGGGAAATTATTGTCCACCAAAGGTACACATACACATGCTTACATTTTTGGAAATGGAGGAGATTTAAAGTATTGTATTGCCAAATTTATGTAATTCTGAGAATTGAATCAAGGAAGTTAACCCCTTTATGTATATATTAGTAACGGCTGTAGCAACAATTGAATATTGGAACCAATTTTAGCGATAACGATGAAACACTCCAGCAAAGCATAAGGTCAAAAAAAGAATGTATTAACAAAAGGCAAAAAAGTACAAAAAGTGATCACGTAAGATGTTAATAGTGCAACTCAATTACATTTAAATGAAATAAATAAATGCAATACAAAGAGAGAAGTTTTAACTTTTTTTAAGCCAATTTTGGAGAATCGAAAAAACGCCGAGCCGTATTTCCATCATTGGTATTACCCGATCCAGGTCGGGGCACATCAACAATTAAGCCCATATTTTCTCTTAATAACTTCTGCACCAATGCCTTTTTCTTAGTAAGTAGTAATTTAATACTTCCACGTGCCTGTAAAGATGTTTTTGAATAATTTACTTACTATCTTTTTCAAAATAATAATTTTTTAAACTTAAATTTTAATGATTTCTCACCTGCCACCGTTTAAACTCCAGCCGATACGATATATGTAATATACATTCAAAAAACCTTATGCGGCAGTGCAGCGTAGACAAACCAAAAGAATATTTATCTACATCAGCTGCACGACCTTTCATATCCCTTAAGTTATTCATCTCCGACGCTTTTGCTCCGCAGATGTAGCACCTCATACTTCCGCTTTCGGTCAATGCGTTGCATACCTAAAAGATTTGTTTTGTTTTCATGTTGGCATAAAAGTTTATTCCTATTCGATTATAAATCAACATAAGCATTACCTTTCCGTTGACCATTGTCAGTAGTAAACATAAGTTGATAGAGTAAATTTCCGAGTGGAAATCCTTTAGGTCATCAATCTGCTTCTGAATATAATTTCTTTCTGCCTTTGTAATGTCTTTAGTTTCTTTTGTCCACTGAAAGCGGATGGGACGACAAAACTGTGTAGATGACGGCCGAGGATTTTCCCAGATAATGTCACCTAAAATAAAAAGAGCCTAAATATGAATAGTGCCAGTGAGACAAGTTAAATTATTTATCAATAGGTTCGAGATGAATCTAACTAACCAAGAGAAAACTAGAAAAAATTGAGTCTTTACCTGTAGCGGCATTATTAAGACGAAGAGGTACTAGGGAGCTCATGAATAAGAACTCGTCCGATGCATCCACTTGTTGCCACATTTGTTTATATTGAGAGTGGCCCGAACTTCCGTCAAAGCCGTACTTGCATGTTAACGTGCATTTTATTACATCTTTGAATACTTGAGTGGTGGATACGAAGGCCAGGATTCGCGATGCAGTGTGATTCAAAAGAGCTTGAAGGTTGACTTCGCACATGGTCTCAGTTGTTGTTACTCCTTCAGGGTAAGCTGCCATTTTTGCTTGCACCATTCTGTCATAGCTCGGATATAATTCGTGGCCATGGCTCAAAGCTGTGCTACGGAGAGACATATATTGACTCTTGGTCAACTCAGAGGAAATTATCAATGACAGTGCCTCCTCAACTGTCATCTCAGTTTGGATATTTTCACTCTTCCTCCACTTGGAAAGAACTCTCTTTGCCGGAGTAGGTGTCGTTGTTGTTATTTCCGTAACTAGCTTAGCTGCTGCAGTATCATCTCCTACCTCTCTCAAACTCATAGATGCTGCAAGAACAAGCTCAGAAGTAGTGGAAGAAGTTTTTAAGACTTGAATTTTTCTTCTTCGAGATCTATCACTTGAAGTGTGAAATTCTTTTTCTGGCCGCCCGAAAGTGCCTGGTAAATAAATTATGAAATTTTGTCACACAAGGCTAAAGTTTGGATAATTATTGAGCTAAACTATTGGAAAAGGATTAATATGTAAAAATACAAACTGGCGCTTGTAGAAGTACCGGGCAGGTGTTGAATTACAAATTCTGGAAAAGTAATAGATTCCGCGAGCCACTTTTGGTATCGTAACATAAATCTTTCATTGTTCCGGGAACTCTCCGTCCATCTCTTTAGGTATGGCCATAAAATGCGCTTCTGTAGGAAATCACTGACAGATTTCAGAGCGTAGGCGTTTTGTCTTAAATTTAACTTTCGTGATAAAAAGTCCAGCAAAATTTCTTTTTTCTGGGTCACTGATTTCTTCCCCGATTCCATTATTATTTTATGAATGTCTAGTCGTGTAACCTCGTGAGGAGGCATTTCTCATTGAATGACGGAGAAGCCTGCGTAAATGTTCGAAAAATAGTTTTCATTGATAGAACCCGAGGTTAGCCGATTACTACTCCTAATAACGCGCAGGAATAACGCGCGGTAAATGTATCACGGACATGAGCAATCTAGGAAAATACTTCAAAACACATAAAAAAATGTTAAGAAAAACAAAGTGGACGTGACGATTAAAATATTGGAGACTTAAAAAAAGAAAAAAACACATAGCATACCTGAAATAAAGGTCGGATGTATAACCAAAAAACACCGCTGACGGTCACCAGGTAATCACGGAAAAGTGATTACATTCTTCACAAACTAATTGAAACCACTATCACAAATTCTAGACACTCACGAGAACTCAAACTTTCCTTCCCCACAGTCAGGCTAGAACTGAGTGTAGGATGCGTACATTAAAATATTAGGGGAAGTTCCCCTGGAAATACACGGGTAAGACCGTTAAGACTCCGCGGTGTCATAAAACGACCATTTTCGCACACGAGTCCTGAGGGTTTAAGGATCGGGGAGAAGGAATACCAGCTGTTGTCTTTCTGGGAGGTCTTTCTCTATATGTCTGAGGGAAAATACTCACTTTTTCAAGGTTTGAACGCTTTCAATATAAGGCATGGTTCCCGAACGTATCCAAAGAAAACTAACTTAACTTCGATTACGCGTGCACTTACCTCGACTGAAAATCCTCCCGTGTCTTCATTATAGACTCTTTGGGGATCGTTGCCCACAAGCACAGCTTAAAAACGGTGAATGCTGAGCGTTAAAATCCATACCACTTCAATAACCTTACCGCGTCGCGGCAAATCCAGCTCCCGGCGCGCGGACCCGAGCCCCGACGCGCGATCGAAAAATCAAATTTTTTTCCGGCGTCGCAAACTTTTTTCAAAGTTAACTGCATATAAACCTTGAGAAGTCTTCAAATAATACTCTGATGTAAGTAACGTCGCGTGACTTTGCCAAAAATCCATTTGAATCTCCTACTAAATGTAAAATTTTGTCTAAAAACAGCGTCCGCCATTTTGTAACGACAGAGCAATATTGTATCATAGCTATTCTTTAAAACTACGTAATTGTAAAGACAATGTACCATGTTAACAGATAATATCGTTTTTTATTCCATAAAAATCCTCTTTTAACTTCACCATCAACTTTAGTCGGAAGATTTTCCGAGAAAACTGAAGACGGGCATTTTTCTGGAAATTTGGTCATGTTTGAGCCTCTGTATCTCAATAACGGGTAAGAACTACACCAAATGAAGTGCTATTCCAGATACATGAATCATTTCTGAGTTTTCATGCGAAGTTTCAACTTCATATCTCAAAAAAAGCCATTTTGGACTTTTGGCCAGCTTTTTCCGATTTCCGACCACTGTGCGCCATCACGTCGTGGCATTCCTGCGGGATGCTCTGGGCACGCGTGACGCGAATGAGTGGGCAGGGTACATACAGGGTGTCCGGGGAAAGTGGCGTGCTCTTCCGTTCCTTCAAGAGCGTGCCCTCAAGAGGGGGGGGGCACTGGGGCAGTTCTCCAGTTCACCGGTCACGCACGTTACCTCCTTGCTTCCTTCATATCCCTTCCTGGCTCGGCGCGGTGGGGCACATTTCCGCATCTGACTTAGCCGCTTCACTCAGTTCCACCCTTCCATATCCCGATCGTAGCCTTGGAGCATTATATTTCCTAAGCGTACTGAAATAGGACCCCGACGTAATCACTTTAGTGAGGCTAAGAAATATTCTCAGGGTAGAATCGATTAAAGCAGTTTCCAGGCAATTGCTCGTTGAAAACAATGCTGCATCTAATCATTTTGATCAAAGTTACACACCCAAGAGAAATTTATCGAAACAAATTTTATGTATAAGCTTTAGGAGACACTTTTTGCCATAATAATATTCAGTAATAGCCTTCTATAATAGCTGCCGATATCAATATTAATCTTTCAATCCTTCAATAGTATATCAATAGTTATTTTCAATAATAATGATAATATTAGCTATTAGAAATATGCTGATCCGGTCATTAGTTCATGCACAGAATATAATAAATAAGACCTTGAGATCTGAAAGTCCTTTGGTGTGCGACGAAGTAAAATGTGGTTTTTATCATTTTTAATGTGCCAAACCACTCTCCTAAAACTATATACTTTGTTGATCGGCAAGGTTATCAACAAATATAGTATCCTTGTCTCTTGGCATAGCACTACCTATATGATTGGTAGTGATTTGGGATTGATTTGTGATTACTCGTGTTATTTTAGCACACTATTCACCGAAAATTGGCCAAATTCAGTTTTATTTCATTTTTCATGTGTTTAATCTTTCATTTTTTATTAGTATTGAATAATATTCCCCTTAAAAGTCCACTCTGCTTTTATTAGCCTGAATATTTCATTTTGAATAATCTAATTGATGGAGACTTTTTTTCTAACGCTCGAGCATGCTTACAGCATAATTTTGAATTGTTTTCAATATGTTGGCCTTCAAAACTCTTCGTCAGGGAAACTGCTTTGATTTTTTAAAAAAATCTCTCACCAATGTTGTACATAGAATCGCCGCCGTTTTGTTTTTTACAAAGGTGCTTGTACCATGTAACTGGAATTTATTTCTCACGATCCCTGGCCATTGATGAAATACTATCGTGAGAATATGGAATCTTGAAAGATCTCGCACCCCATGTTTTTTTTCTGCGGAGTAGGTCAGTGTGTGCGCATCTAATGAAGTGGCCGTGAAATGCTAGATATTCAATTCCTCGTGCACCTCGAAACCCAGTAATCAAGCGTGCAACACCTTCATCTTCTCCATTTGCTCCTCTTCCATCTCACGCCTTTCATTTATAATCTGGCGAAGTGATTCCGTAATTGACCTTCTCCAGGGAATTCATCTCCTCCCTAGTGTCTTTCCTAACGGTCTTCATCCATCCTTCGTGCTTCTGAAGGAGTGTGACCCAGTAAATGATTCCTCATTCTTGCCAAACTTCTTTGCAATGTCTTTTTTATTCGCCATCTTCTTTTTTGCTAACTTATCAAAGGCCACGTAGGTATCTGCGTAACATCACATCTGGGACCCTTTTCCCATCCAATGCCAGGAGCGCGCGAAATTCCCGCAGATTAATATGCTTCTCATTTTCTCGAGACGATTTATGTGACTGGTGACCTTCATACCGGATTTGGACGCCATCCTCCGCTTTCCTCATTGCGATTTGCGTTGATGGAGAGGAGTGGGCAGCGTGACGTACGGAATGGTTCAAAAATCAATTTATTCACGCGGGGAATTCGGCTTATTGAGTTCGCAAAGCGAGATTTACTCGCAGATAGTGCAAAATGTGGGTGGCTATTGACGCTGCCTTTATATTATGAACACGTTTTAACATTCAGGTATTTTATTTCTTTCAACTCATATCGTATCCTTTTCTACCCATCCACCAATATCACCAATCCCTATACCTAATCATTGTCGATGTATCTTAAGGATGTTGCAAGTGGTTACAACTTCGTTAGAAGAAAATAAAGACGTCAGAAAATTTGTCAATGCATTTCGCATTTCCCTCGCTAGAATACAGCAGGATACCTCAATTTTGGCACTAGAAATAAGGTATAATGCGATGATGAAACCAAAGGTTTGTCATAAGGAAAAAGGAAATGATAGGTGTGTCAAATAGATAGCACTGCAGATGTGAACATAAGCTTTCTATTATTTATTCCATGTTACGGAATGCGATAACGTTTGCTCCGTTTGAACCCAGTAAAAGGCTTATATAAAATCCAGACAATCTCTTAACAGTTCCCACCCTACTATATCCTTAGTCATGTTTATGATATGATTTCGTAGAAATATTCCTGTCGATGTTAGTTTGAATGGCAGCTAAAATGTCAAGTGTTTTCTTCTCTCAGGATTTATTTCGTACTATGCACAACTTTATCTCTGTGACTTGTTTATTTTTTGGAGTTGGGAGTGATTCATTGATTTATATGGGACATCGAGAAACATGTTCGGCTATTGTAGGTATAATTTGAAAATTAAAATATTGTTTCAATTCAACTCAATTTTCGGGATATCTCTGTATATGGTTGCAGCTATTTACATAAAATATTTCTTAAAAAATTATCATGAATTGCGGCGTGTTATTGTTGTTGGCAAAATAAATATGCGAAATAAAAAAGAATTTAAAAAATTTGAAAGGAGGAGGTTGTTAATTACCAGAAATATAAGTTGCCTGCTAGTTTTTCAGGAAATTGACCTTGGTTTACATTCGCTCTCTGATAGTTTTAGTGAACCTTGTCTGGTAGTAATTGTATATAATTTAGTCGTTATCAGGTGAAAACATATTCACTCTTAGTCAAGCCGTAATCTATTTTTCACTCTCATTAGAACAACGCCGCCCAAATCCCTCTGTGAGCCTGACTGCTATGGCCAGAATGCCATGGTCTCTTATGCAATACCTGATGGTGGCCATGTTCGGCAGAGGCCGATTATCACTGGGCTGAAGTGATCGATGGTGAGGACCATCATTGACGGTCGTCTCACCAAGTGGTTACGCAGGGCCTCCAATACGGAGCGGGGTGCTCCTTAACAAGTGGCCGTGCAGCCAAGCGCATATCTCTACAAGGCTGACAATGAGTGGCACCAGTTTCTACCAATGTTTTGATGGCCTTAATGTCGTAGAAATATAATAGAACGCAGGAGTGAAAATTCAATTAAATACTTTAACTCAACATAGGTTTTATATGTGGGTAATATTAATCCTCATTAATACCAGGTTTTTCTTGAAATTGTCTTGAAAATGGCACGGAGTTGCCGAAACCTGGGTCGGTTTTATTATTAAAGTGTGGATTTTTTTACTAAATATATGTTTCAATATGAATATTAGAAATTTCCACAAGTATCGCCGGAAACGTTTTATCATACTTGCATAACTAAGTTGTAACAATCTCATTTCTCATCTTGACTGAATTCATGAACGTAGAAGTCTAGGCGCTTTGTGGTCTCGGCGCAGATGATCAATCTTGATGCTCGCATTAAGTTGTGCCTTGTTCTTGGGCCTGTAGTTTTAAATAAAAGTAATGTGGGTAGTGAGAGTTCCAATTTGCATGGCGAGCGCTCGTTTGAGCGTTTAATCCCTCGATAGATAATCGCTGTGGACAACCAGCGCCGATTTACGCGTAAACATCGCGCTCATTTGTTCGTTTTGCCGCCTACAGGTGTGTGGGATTGGCGCCCATATTCTTCGCATAATTTTTTTCCGTCCTAGACCTTATAATGCCCTGGGCATAGAAACCGCATGGCGTCGAAGTGTTGACTGCTGGTGAATAGAAGTACCGACGCAGAAACAATCGCACGGACACATTCGAATGTCTTTCGCAATCAGATCGAAGAATCCGCTCCATTTGCTCCATGCAATCTCAGCTACCTTTCTAACAGATACCTATGAGAACGGAGACCTGGTTAGTTATCCGTTTGTAAATACGCTTCCCTGAATAAATGCGGCCTTAGATTGCTTGCCTGATTTAAAGGTACACTTTTTGAGGCAGCCAACTCCTTATGTATCATAAAATTGAGCGAGTATTACACATGGGACATATATCGAGCTTAAAATGCATTTCATCTGTATGAAGTAAATAATTTTCGCAGGCAAAACTAGTAAACTGTGCCCTTAACTTTTAAATAATTAATATTTTCTTAGTAGTGGAGACTACATAATGTACCATCCATTGTATACCATCAACGATTCCTGATGTTTGCAAATTTTCTAGTACAGTTACTGGAAGATTTGCATTACGCAGCAACTCATTGTCGAAGTTTTATTATTGCTGGTATCCTAAGCTTGCTAAACGATCTCCGGGCTAAACACTGACCGGATGACTGACTTTATGCCGGAAGAAAACGACGCGTTGCTACGCATTCACTAATAAAGTCTAGCTAACCGTTCCATTCAAGAATTTGTCTTTCTCTCGCATCATTCATTCCCGTAAATTCTGTCAGTTTGAGACCGTTATCCATTTGTTATTTTCACAGACTCGCAGTCATGTCATCAATGCCTCATGTATTTTTATCTTTATTTTTTTATTCAATGCCTCATCATATACCATCATGTATTTTTTTGCCTTTCGTGATGCATTTTATGGCTCCCGCCTCTATTTCGTGGTAGTTGGCTATGGTCCCTTCAACACGCCCGTGCTTCAGCATATATTTTTAAAGTATTTTTTTAGATCTTGTAGGGTAACATGTAGATAACTCTTGACTCCTTCGAATTCCCCGCGCGGTCGCCCTTGCCCCACGCTCCACTTCTCCTCCTGCCGCTCTTGCCCCTATCTCTTGGGTCATCATGCGGTCCCTGTGCGACATCGTGGACCGCTATTCCCTTGTCCAGCCTCCACAGATGATCATCACACTCAAGCCCGCTCACTTTCGCTCGTCACCGACTCTCACTCCTCCCTTTCCCTGTCAATAGTCTTTCCTCCCCCCTCTCACCCTCCCTCTTGTCTCACCACAGTCTCCTTTGGAAACCACGTCATTCGCAGCTTATACCATAGTCGCACACACCAACGTGGCTGATCAACAAGCGTTCACATTTCTTCATCATTTGTATTTTGAATTTATTTGTGAATGTGAAAATTTCATAAACCATAGAGTTAAAAAAAAAGCAGGAAGTTTTAATGCATCAGCGTCACCATCAGGTGGTTTTACATCGCAAAAAAATTGAAGGGATTAGTGGAATAAGGGGTTACCCCACAACATGATAATAGGTAATCCCCTTATTCCACTCATATTTCAGTAACTACTGAAAACACCTTTAATATTTTTATTTATTATATTTCATTAAGGCTACCTAGCACTCTAATAGTTGAAAAAATACATAGTAGATAGTATTGTTCCTTATTACGCAGTTGCTTCATTTCTGACCAAAACTGACCGCTTTTTCCACTAAACCCTTCATTTCTCTCTTATTGTATACATTAAGTGGAGAGGCGTAGGAAGACAAGGAAGGAGGTGGGGATGAGTGTGTGGTGGAAGTATGTGTATTTTTCAAGTTCTGTGAGTATGGGGGATTTCGTAGGGAACAGACACTCGTCGAGGGGATACACTTCAACATCACGACTCCTCCTTAAAATTTCGCGATGGTCAAAAGCATTGATCTCACGTCGGTCACAATTTTAATGTCATTCAGTCAATGTGACAGCACTAACAGTGTCTCTATAACCACAGCTCGATTCACCAATTTCGTTCAATTTTATGGATTCCATGCGATCTTCAACCGTCTCTTTCGGAAATTGCCGGTTCTCCACGCCTGTAATCATTCTATATTCTGCCTCAGTATCTAATCGCTTAGGCTAGCGTAGTCGCATACGATCTTGCGTACTCAAGTACCACGTGACGCGAGCGTAATTTGGCATTGCTTCACTATAAGGACCAGACCCATCATTTTGACGGGTAACCTCTACTTACTTAATCATATTGCCTATAATTTTTTTTCTGTCGTCTTAATTTTTTCTGACTTTTATTTATTTTGTATGGTACGTATCCTGTTAAAATATAATTTAATTTTTTCACATAGAAATGGAGTTATACCACCTGTCTACTTTAAAGGACCAACACCCGTCAAAATGACGGGTTAGGCGTTTCTATTTTATTTGTAACGGTAACGCGTGTTTTATCCAGGAAATCACTACACTATATCACGTCTGGCCTTTTTGATGTTTTAGCTAAAGAAAGTTAGTTTAGTTTTTGATGTTTTAGTTAGGGAAAGAAAAGGCAGAGAAGGGTTATATCGTGCGTGGGTGGCCTTACAGCGCATATATGAGTGTGGCGTCAGTAGCTTTCGCAAGGCTTACGGGAGCAGTGCTTCTTCCTAGAAATTATTTGTAAAAAATTACTCATTTGTATTGATAAATAAAGAAAAAGGTTATATTTAATGAAGTTATCAATTAATTTTAACATAAACGAAGAAATATTTAAAATAATTACTACCCGTCAAAATGACGGGTAATGGTCCTTCTAGATGGCCATACAACCCCGGTCCTTCTAGTGTTATAAATGCAAGTTACCATAGTTACTAATGCGCGTTCACATAGCGTTTTCCGATTAAGATAGTGCGTACGATGGTCGTATGCTGGTGAAAAGTGAATGGGACACCACCAACTTCAACCGTTAGGTACGGTAACGATTAATGTTACATTTTAATTTTACATTTAATTTCACAAATAATAAAAATTTGTGAAGGCCTTGGCTGGGTTTTATGACTTAGTAACGGGTGTTGATAAATAAGGGGTTGGTGTGGAATGTTTTGATTCTGAGAGAATTTAAAATAATTAGAAGGTTATTGTGTGCTCTTTACGTTGATTGAGTTTAATTGTCTTACTTTATCATCCTTAGTGTCCTGTGGACTTTGATGGTGATTTTTTCAAAATTACTCGGCGCCCTCAATAATAAAAGAAGCAAAAGTCCCCCCCCCCCTTGCTCTACCATCGAGGCACTAAGCTGGTTTGGGAAGTTTTAGGCATTTGGTGTTATAGTACCCCCACGAAGTTCTACGAAGGCATTCCAACGGCTCTTTGGACCCCTGAAAATAAATCCAACTCATCGATCAATCATCGACGCCTTTACAAAAAGAGAAACCTCCCCCCCTCCCTTGGGATGAAAATGAAGGAATGCCTTTCACCCTCTCTGCCTTCGCCCTCCGCTTGCATTTATTTCGGGTCACCCTGACAAGGATCGCTCCCTCAAAGGACACGGTTGTGTTTCGTGGCGTCTCCTCCACTCCTCTTGAGGAGATCTGGGCCGAATGATTGGTAGAATGTGGAGGGGATGAAATTTCAAAGGGAAGGGATGTTGCTGCTCGGTGGCCTTTAGTGCAGGTTCCCTTATAGACTGCTCAGGGGACTTAGCTGTCCGTTTAAGGGAGAAGGTCAGTCAAAAATTGAGGGGGAAGTCCCGCGACAACTAACGAACTCCCGTGTTACACCTTTTGGTTGTCTTAGGCTCTGTTCTCGCCGGGCCAGATGCCTTTCCTCTCACTCAGTCCTCCTTTGGAATTTATTCGATCCACCGTTACGTACTATCTCTCCCTGCTGGCTGTCCGAGGTGTAGAAAATTATTGAGATAAAAGGTGGCACATTGGAATGAATGATAAATCGATCAACGGCGTAAAAAATCAATTATCCTTTCTGTCGGTCTGGTCATGAGTGTTCGGGCAGGATAGTGCCCCTCTAATCTAATATTTCTCTTTTATTAATGCTTGATAAATAAGAACGAAAGTATTGGGACTGAATGTGCCATTAAGAAAGCACAGATGAATGAATGCCTCACCTAACATCAATTCCCCCTGAAAATCTTGAATGACCGCCATATCTTCAATAGTAAACAGAGAGAGGACTGCAAAGTAAAACGCTGGTCCGCATCCTACGTCCTTGTCACAGGTGAGAATGTGAAAGAAATAAGAAATATAAGGAAAGAAGATACTCGGGACAGATGTAGCTTTGGCTTGAGTTTTGTTTTATTAAGTTCAGGCTTTAAAAAATTAAAAATTGTGTAAATATTTGGGCTCATTCCGCCTTTTGTGTTTGATGACTCATATTATGCTTCACAAATAGATGCACACTGTTATAAAGGGCACAATTATTGTCAGATAATCAAAGCAGCTAGATACGTTGTTACAAATGAATGATGCTGCCTCAATAACTTTAAAACAAAGAAAATAATAAATTCTATGGTAGCTTTGGGCATGTTTCTCCTATGATTTTGCCTATGGCGAGAGAAATTACTGGTAATATACGTTGAATTGTTGATTATTAATGTATCTTACAAGCTCTTACACAAATAGGTAACTGTGAAATTCAATAATTCAGTGCTCAATTGTGAAGCCAAAAAGAACCTCAGAACATGCACGAGACGAGCTACTTCCACAGGGGATTGCAGGATTGTAAGGGTTGGTGGCATTGTTTGAATGGCCACTTGTTAATGCGTGGCCACGGCTGCTCCATGGAGCACTCTCTTGAGTTAACGCCCCTTGTTTACTCCGGACGGAGGTTTTTAAAAGAAGGGTCAGTCATGCGAAGGAAGAAAGTAGAACTTCCTATCCCCCATGTTATGGTCGCTGCACTTTACCGGAATCTGAGTGACTTAGCATTAATGGATGGAACTGTTGATTACAAATATTTTATGACTCCATGACATGATGTACATAGGCAGGTGTCCTTTGAATTTGTAAGAAGTCCGCATGTTTGAAAAAAATGTATTCTTTTTTGTACCAATTTAAAAAATATTAACTATGCACATGATAGCAGCTAATAGCTCACACAGTATAAAAATGTTGAAAGTTAGGTGTATTTTAATATTATTCAGAGTTTGGAGAGCTATTTTTGTTGCAATAAGAATAATCTATATTGAGTTTAAGTTAGTAATGTCATGTACCTTATAGCTGGTATGGCTCATGGTTTACAGATGGTAGCTTTCTGAAAGAGAGAAAAAGATACATGAACTCATTCGAGCAAGGATGAGGAATAGGATCATTTAAATTGAGTTTGTGCTTATTTCCAGACATTTAAAACGTCAAACTAGGTATTTTCCATCGAACAGAGACGGTAAATTTGTATTACACCAGAAAAAGTAAGTGTATGTCAAATAAATACTAAAGTGCAAACATTAGGCACACACTTAAATTGTGCAGTTTCCTGTGAGCAAGAATAGATTTTAATTCATTTAAGCGGCCATAAAGTGACTCCATTGTGTATTGCTAATTCTCAAGAGCTGATGGAAACATTTTCTTGGCTGTTCATTAACCCCTCTCCGCCTTGAATAGTTTTTTGTGACCTGATCCCCGCGCATGCTCTTTCCGAGTCATCTGCTCAAACTGCTTACGTTTTACTGTCAACATATTTCACTGCCTGGGAGTTAATCGTAATGAAGCCTTTCTACCACCGCTCGAATTAACGAAGTAAATTGCATTGTTCTCACGCGTTTGCTTAATCGCACTGTATTTCCAGTGGATGTTGGTATGAAGAACTTCTTCCCTCGTGCCGTTCACACGGGGTTCTCTCACCGGGAAACCTGCGGCTCTCGTAAAGGAACAGGGATGCTAATGCACTCCCGAGTCGCTATCTAGCGTCGTCGAGCATTCTTAAGAGTCCTTGAAGCTATTTCTCGCTGGTATTTTACCAACGGGTGCAGGCACTGGTGCGTAGGCAGCGAGGAGGCAGCGCTTATAAGGAGGTGGAGCGAGATTAAGAGTAAGGCTGCTGCTTGGTAAGATAAGAGATACGAGGTGGAAAAGTTG
Organism: Pyrrhosoma nymphula; assembly: GCA_963573305.1. NCBI lineage: Eukaryota > Metazoa > Arthropoda > Insecta > Odonata > Coenagrionidae > Pyrrhosoma > Pyrrhosoma nymphula. The sequence continues at coordinate 48,802,992 of OY754333.1, read as the reverse complement.
GCGGCTAAAGTCTACAAAACACTAAGAGAAAAATACCCTGTTTCAACATGCGCGACATCTCGGCGCCCAGAGTCATGTTCTAACTACTGAATGAAAAAGGAGCGCTGACACGGCAGGCACTTCGGAGATCTAACCTTTAAGGAGCCTTCTGCATTTTGTAAGCAATTGGAATGAGAGTCAACGTGATTAGGTTTGCTCGAATCCTTATAAATCCGTTTCCAATTTGCAGCCATTACCAAAACATTTGGGGTTTAATTGTGTAGTGCGGGACAAACTCAAGATTGACATTACTGCCCTTTTGATTTCTCGGAAGAGAAATGCTCTAAGAATGCACTCAGTGATCCTGAGCTACTTGAAAATGGTTATTTACCCTTATTTTTTAAGGTAAGGTTTAATTGAAATTCGGCAAGTTTCTGTGGAAAGCGTAAAATTATCTGATTATAAAGAGGATTATAATTTTAGCTTGAAATCTGTTTTTTTTGCTTGAAGTTCATACGTATCTACAAAAAGCAAAGCTTCTGCTTATTTTCTAGAAAAATTGTCCAATTAGTGGCTGACTGAAACTATTACTTAACTTTCCAAAACTATTTTCCATTTTATTTTCCGCGATGCATTCAATCATTCAGATGCGTACATAAAGACTAAATGAAGTGTATGTTCAAAATAAGTTGCCAATGTAATCGTGAAAAGGTGAACGCGAGTTGCCTAAATAGCCATGCACAATCATTGATCGTAGTCACAAAAGTGAGATGGAGGAAGGCTGTGCATGAACAATTCCTTACCGATTCATTTTATTTTGATGGTAATCATGAAAGGTGGTCTTTATGGTGAGTGTCTTCGCTAGAGCAAAAAGCTGGAATGGAATGCACAGCATATTGGTGGTCTGGTATTTCCGAGGAAAAATACTAATTTGCATCCTAGATCATAGTTTGAAATTTGGAAAGTGTTCCATCGGTGATTGCAGATCTTCTCTATTCGTCTCGGCATCGTCTGCGTCCTAGCATATTCACACCCATACCTGCATGCAGACATAATTCTATGGACCGATGTGAGGACATATTTCGGGCACTAGGTCAGAGCCACTTCGGGGACATAATGTACTGCAGCACGAGAACGGAGTGACGGGACACGCATTGGGTGATACCTAATTCATCTCGGCGAGGAGAATTCCCGGCGGTGGGGTGGGGAGATGAGACGGCCTTTGAATGGAAGACTCAGTGGAAATAATCGCTAGTTTGAGCGAGACTTTTCTCTAATCATAAAAATGATCATTTACAATTCTTTTTAAATGTTAGCAGTTGAAATATTAATGACGCAAAACATTTTTTTACATGACTGAACTTGTCAGTGATTAACTAAATAAGCATTTGTAGCACTAACTTCATTTGTTTCACGCCATGCGCTGACAATGCCTTTGTAACCGTAGGTTTTTTTGCAATTCTATGAAAGGTATTACGGTGGGTAATATGCTTCTTTTGCAAAAGTAAATGAGAAAAAATACGATCCCCACATTTCTCATGCGATCTCTTCGTCTAAACCTCCTCATTTTAAAATAATGTTTCTCTGAAGCGCACGGGCGTAACAAATTCCATTGATGTCAAGTATCTAAATAATTGTTCAATAAGAGCCAGATATTCTAGTAGCATTAGAAAGGTGAGATCTTTTTCTATGAAATGAGCTCGAATTCATTGAGTTTATGGTGTAGCGATAACTACCGCAAGCGACTCTTGAGCGTTAAATTTAATAAATCGTATAGCAATGCTGATAAAGATTTATCATTTTTGTAACTACTTTACCTGATTTATTATCGGAATATAAATTGGAAGGAAACGTTATTCGCACACTCTCTCCCTGATTTAATTTCGTTTCGTTTAAAATTGTTCAAGGCTTACATAGCGCATTACCACAGCATTACTTAAGAGGCACCATCTCCATCTAAGGCTACTTTAGATGGAGATTTACAAAAAAGCTAGGATTGACGAAAATCAGTTAGTAAAATTATGTATTTATAACTAATAAATATTTGCGGATGAGTCAAGCAATAGAGAGAATTTATGTGGCAATTCCTCTATTATGGGCCATGTAAATTAAAAATCGTGGGGTGTTACTAAAAGAATTCATGCACTTAGAAATAGTTTTAGAAATATGTTGGTGAATTTAAAATGTACAATGGAGTTTGAGGTAATATTAAAATTAGCTTGCTGGGATGACTATCCCCTCGTAGACGTTCTACTTAGATCTTCAACCCTTTTCAGAATAGCTGTGCTATCTGGTGATTACACTTTGTATTGGTAGTTTTTCAGTGACTTATGGATTAGAATCACAAGGGGGAGTATGTATCTAGAAGGGCCTTCAAGCTTTCATTGTGACTGCATCGTGATATGATATGTGTCAGAAAACTTTATGGTGATAAAATCCTTTTAGCTCATTTATGTGGCATTTAATGTTTTGCTGGAAAATGTAGCTTTTCATAAAATATCTAATCAATAATTTTCCCCATCATTCGTGCGATCACTTCCGCTGTATGCCAAAATTATCTGATATCAAATTTAATCCCCACATGAGCTCTCTATTTCTGTAAATATGAGACTCAACTCTCTCCGACTGAGGCATTTATTTACAGAGGCCTAAAATAATATTGCGGCAGAATGGATAGTACCCGTCTTAAGGTGGTTCCACCGTAAAATGACTTAAATGTCATTTTATTAATATTCTGTCTACTTTATCCAGTTTTACTTTATTTATTAATATCTATTTTATTCTATAGATGAACTTGAATTTACATGGTGTTCAATGGGGGAATGAAAGAAACACGGGGAAAAATAGTATTTTTACATAAAATATAAATGCCATTTTTGCGGAAAATTGTTTATAAGAAGGAAATAATCCAGAGAAATTTAATAAAAATAAAATATAGGCCTCTTACCACCTTATTTTTTTAGTTATTAGGGAATTACTACCGTAATTGAAGTCAAAATGCGGTAATTCGTAGGAAATGGCGCTGCAGTCGGCTCCTATGGCTGGAAAAAAGTTCTCATTAAAAATACATTTTTGGAATAGTAATACATTCGTGTAATAATCTGCTTTTTTCTACCTTACTTTTGGGTTTCTAATGGTAACGCATTTCATCAGCGAAAGCAGGATTTTTTGGACAAAATATAAAAAATGTGGAATTTAGTATTTGTTTTGACTCACAAAGTCGCGGCGGAACCTCCTTAATGCCATAAAGATGTTTACTGCTTTCCCGCTTCCAAGATGATATTTTGGTTGTCTTGTTTTGACCATGAGCCTTGATTAATTAATATGTTTTTTATTACCTCCCGTACTAGTATATACACCAAGGGGATGATGGAAAAGCCATTTGACTTGACCGGGATTTGAGCTCGGATCTCCCAATTGTCGGTGTGTTAGCCAGTTACGCCACTGATGTAACTGCACTACCACTATGGTGGTGTAGCTGGCAATCGGGAGGTCTGGGTTTGAATCCCGATCAATTCAAATGATTTTCATAGCGAATTTCTTCCCCTTGGTTTAAATATTTGGACCCATGCACGTGACTGCGTACCGCATCATTTACTCAATGCAATGATTGGAAAATTGTCCAGTAATAAGTGTTATCATATGATAGGTTTTTCTATTTTTTATGTAATCAGAAAATCTTTATCTTTAACGTGTATTCCAATGTTTCTGTAGCCAGTTTTCTTCAGAATTCGGTACTTTTTTCTTGGGATGTTACAAATAACGGCTTGCGTCACGAGGTTCCTTAAGTCTTGTAATTTTATTAGTTTGTTTTTAATTCTTCCTTTTCCCTAGACATATTTAATTCAAATTATATCTTTTGGAGCATTTAATCAGTTGAGGAAAAACCTTAACGATTATTTTATCTCAAGGCATAGCGCCCTGTCCGCCCTTCTTTAAGAGTCGTCTATGACTGACGCAAGGTTAGTCTACATCTCTTCATCTCTATTTCTGGAATAGTCTTTTAATCTACATCCTACTACCCTTTCCGTTTTGGCTGCAATGACCTCAGTTGTTGGTTGCTACTCCAAGTAACCAGCAAACCAATTTCAAAAGGCCCTCAGTACTTAAACAGAGCATGGCAATATACTATATCTCAGACTGGTTGTGTCAGGCAAAACTTCGTGGAACTTGCTTAACACTGTGAAATGAAAGCTTTAACTTAGTATTTCCGCATAAACTTTATTAACGACCTAGGTTTCGACTTATGAAGTCATCATCGAAACCGAGATAATTAATAAAGTATATGTGGAGTTACTAAATTACAGCTTTCATTTCACAATGCTATATATCGTCGCTACCAGCGATAACATTTGCATAGGAACATTAAATATGTTTAACTGTTTATTTTACTGAAATATTTTTCAAATGTGACTCCATTAAAACTTTTCTTGACAGATTTATAAATGTCGTTCAAAATTTAATCATCTATAAATGGTGGAGAGTTTGATCGCGGAATACAGTATTAAGGGATGTTTTTGAACCATCATCTTTTATGCGGTGGCTTCGCCGCCAAGTATTCTCAACGGAATTGTGAGGATTTAAGCTCGCTGACGATTAAGCCGAGGGCGGAATGCAAAGAGTGCGGGGACTGAAGGTGGCACTTTCGAGGAAGTCACTCTTCGAAGCCACGGAAGGAATTGGAATGGAAGGGTGGAGGTGCGGTAATATGAAGGAACAGAGAGGTGATGTCCCGCGGGAAGGATGCTTATCTCACGCGGGGGAAAGAGAGCAAGGGTGAGCGGAGAGGGATCAAAGACGATGCCGCCGACTTGAAGAACCGGCACCACGCTCTTACCATTCGCTGAAGGTGCTGCTCCGATATTGACATTTCAGTGTCTCTAGTCGCGAAGTTTCAACCTTCCATTCCTTCGAGCGTTAAGAAAGTATCATAGAACTCTACAATTACCATTGAACTACCTAGAGACTATAGAACTAAGCTACGCATCTAAAAGCTAAACAGCAAAAGAAATAACATTTTTAACAAAAGGCACCTGCTGACAAGCCGCTTTGGCTTAGCAGGACATAAATTTTATTGTTATGATTTTCTCTACTTTCTTCATAATTGTCTCACTGGATTCTGAATATCATTATCTATGAAATTTTCTCATCCAATTTCTAATTTTACCCAACTAGATGAACAGATAGCTACAACTAAATTATACACAATGAAATACTGTGTTACCAATAAATACTATTTTGTTAAAATTCCTTTATTTTTGGTATCATAGATTATAAAAAAATATTAGATCGTATATTACACAATTTAATTTTTACATGTTTTATGAAATTTTTGTAAAATAAACTTTTTCCACAAATAAACTTTACAATGTAAATGTTAAGTATAGAATTAAATAAGTTAGAGTTTTGAAACACGTTGCCTAACTTCATTGGGTTGCTTTGGTATGGAAGCCATTCTTCTTGAACCCTTTGGACAGTATGTTTAATATGTATTTTACTGATAATTACAAAGCTAGAATCAAGAAAGAACTAGATACATGTGTTATAGTACATGGTGAAATAATATTCTTTATAAGATATGCCGACAACATTGCTGTATTACGACGTCCTTGAGAACAGGATAAAATGGAAATTATCATGGGAGAGGGTTGCAAAATTAAAGTTAATGAATCAAAACCAAAAGTATTGGTGTATGACGATGAGGAACAGACTAAAATAAGAATTAATGATGGCAACGAAAAACTTCAACAAGTTTACGCGTCCGCTTATCTATTGGGTAAGAAAGTAAGAGATGGAAGGAGAAGAATAGCCCAGGTAAAAAGTGCTTTCGGAAAAGAGAAGAAAATCCCAACTTCCACAAAAAACAGCCTTGAAATTAGAGGGTGATCACCAAAGAGAGATTGGAAAAAACGCCGGAGTCACGTTTTAATTGTGCGATTTTCGTGTATATTTCATTTTGGAAATATAGACGGTCAGCGTAGCATAGCCTGTGACAGAAAATGGGCGGGATTTTTACAAGATGGTCTCAATCATTAACTCTTGAAGAGGGAAATATCTTTCATAAATCCGCATTTCCGATTTGCATACTGAGCTTTGTAAGGATATTTTGTCAAAAATAGTGTAGGATCGTTTAAAATATGTTGAAAACTTTTCTCGTGCTTCTACTTAATATTTTTCACTAACATGAGTGTGGACTAACGTGGTGACTCAATAATTGGTATATTTGCCAATTTTTAGTGTTTTTTGGCAGTCTTCGTGCTGAGGGAAGGAAAATGGGCAAGTTTGCCACAACTAAGACGCCTTTTAGTATCCCTGCTTCAATTAGATACCTCTACTGGAATTCCTGTCTACTGCGTACAAGGGTTACTCGTTAAGTCAATTACTGTTGTGTACTTTCAAAGAAACGCGCCCTTTGCCTTCATATTTTGGAGTGTATAGTATAACGCTATATTTTTTCAGGATTTTTGTCATTAGACTAAAATACGTTATTTAATTTGTGTTTCCATATGATACATACATATGTGTAGGAATAAGACCAAGTTTACATAGTTCATTAAGAATTTTCTCTTTGGATTTTTTCCTTAGGCGCTGAAAAATATTCGTCATTTGGCAAACTGCCCGATTTTATTCAAGTTAATGATACAATCCATATGCCATATAATTTTGCGAAGCATAAAATTAAATCGGCAATAAATAAATATCTACACTCCACTGCATTTATTTGTCAACATTAAGTGCTGGAGTGTATGAGATATCCTGTTTTCTAAACGCTATCGTTTAAGAAGTAGGTACTCATTTACGTATATTTCACGCTATTATGGGCAATCATCGAAGGTAAGCCGAGCTTATTTCCGCAATTCAATCCATTTTCGAAGGTCTTTTGCTGGCCGATCTCGCAAATAAAACGTAGTAATCGATGAATCGATTTTTTGTCCACTTAAACCAATCGCAAGCGATCTTTACCGATAACACATTGCTTGTACCCATTATAATTCTCAACGGTCAAACGCAATCTTATTCAATTCTAACCTTTGGCTCTTTATGATTTACATATCTTTCAATCTCCAGAACTGCCGGCTCCGGGATTCCGCCCCGAAAGGGGTCTATTTGTGGCGCAAATGATAGTCCTTTAGGGCTATCAGTTGGCGGTTTCTCCTCCAGACAGGAACAAGCGCAGGCAGATCGACCTTATGTACACTAAAAATGCCGAATCAATAGACTATTTTCAATAATGCAGATTTTAAAAGCCTTGGAACTGGGAATCATCCGGAAAAACAAGCGACGTAGGAGAATGTGGGCCAGCGGGTATGATGGTGGGTGTTTAATTTGAAGTCACGTGAGAGGGTGCGGACTTCGCTTCTATATCGCGTAACTGCGTTTCCGTATGTGTGGTATATGCGCAGTTGCGAGTCCCAGTGATAATCCACAAATATCCATAACCTGTTTACATGATTCGCATGCTTTGCTTGAATTTTATTCTCGCTGTTTTTCATCTCAGTCAGAAGCGGCGTTCCTATTATTTATCTGCAAGATAAATTTTCTGAAAATTAACTAGCGATCAACCTGATCATCAAATTGTACTAGTTACTGATGTCTTAACACATTCAATTATTCTTTATCATCCCCAATGTGATAGGTAATATGCTAATATAGAAGAAGAAGAGAAGGAAAGGGGAGGGATCCTTAGGAACCTCTCCCAATTTATTTTTAAAAAGCAATATACTACATATTGAGGGTTCCTTAAAATTAACCCCTCATTAAAAGGACATATATTTTTTTTTTGCATTATATAGGTACATTTTTTACATACAGGTACATTAGGTAGGTTTTGAATCAGGATGCTCTGGAGAATTTTTTCTCCGTGATCCGACAACCACATGGGTGTAATGACAACCCTACAATGATGCAATTTGGGAAGGGTTATAAGCACTTGTTGCTTACATCCATTTCCAAATTGTCATCGGAAACAAATTGTGAGTTAGACTTAGAAAGTTTTTTAGTTAGGATTAGCCAGTTTTTGTCCAAAAATAGAGATAAGGGTAGTGCTGATTCCCAAACAGAGGTAGCTTTTAATTTTAGTGACCTTAGAGTTATAGAATTATTAGATGTAAGTGAGGCTAAAGCCCTAAGTAATGTATGTGGCTTACTCTGTGGGATGTTTATTAAGCAGCATAAATGTTCATCCTGCAGGGAAGCTATGCAATGGTCAATGTTCTTTAGTTCTTAATGAACGTTTTTTTTCAATTTATAATTTATTATTTTCAAACCTGATATGTTTAACATAGTCCGTCTTAGTTGTTTTCTTTCACTTATCAAATTCCACGGTTTCCTTAACAATTTCAGTTTAAAAGTTTTTTAAAGTTTACAAATACAAAAGTTTATGTTCAAATTGAAATGCTAATATAGATGAAAACAGTTTTCACGAAGTCAATGAAAGTGCGTTGCGTCATTTCAGTCTTGGATTGCACAGTGGCAAGATATAATGACGACGGCTCCTAAGGCTAATTTTAGAATTTTCGTTTCCCCTGGCCAAGTTTTTTTTTCAGACAGTGTTTACAGCGATTTTATTTTTGAAAAACATCGTGGGGTAAACACGGTTTTTTTGCGACGTCGCTGCCTGGACACCATGCAATAAAACCCTCATCCCTCACGGGGCGAGCCTTTCCTCTCCATTTCCACTCGGTCCATCTTCCGCGAAAGGAAGAGCAAGTGAGAAGGGGGGGAGAATGTTCCCGTTAAGGCGGTGGCTGCGAATGGAGTAGGGAGGGTGGCTGGGATGTTGTATACAAGGGTTCCGTTTCCCATCTCTCCTCCTCCTCTTCCTACTCCTTCATCATCTTCCTTCCTGCTTCTCCCCTGGGGCTTGCAAGGAAGGAGAAGTGGAGGAAGGCAGGGACGATTACGCTCTCGTCCGACCGGCAGAGGAAGGCCTCCATCGCGGACGCAACCCGATCCTTATCGCCTGAACTCGCGCCCAAACCTATTTCCCGGAGACCGTAATTGGTCCAAGCGGTTGAGTGAAGTGACGCCGAGGCTGCAGCCTTGGGCTTTGCCATTCCGATTTTTACAATATCGACTTCCTTACAAAATATATCGGTGCACTGGCGATACATCAAAGCTACGTGAATGACCCTCCCTCGGATTTCGTGCCAGGTATCCTTAGAACGGAAACGTTTCTCTGCCATAATCTCCAGGGTGGAATATTATCTAATGAAGAAGGTTGCAGAGTAAGATATCAAGATGTTGGTGTCCTACTGTGCGACCTTCTGTCGTAGGCTCCATATCAAACAGTTTCCCCTTCCAGATAAGTCAAGATGGATGACACCGAAAATGATATTGATGTGCTGAGATTAGATATTAAATGTTAATATCGTTTTTTCCAATTCGTATCGTATCTTAGGGGAAATATCTGTGGTCCAAAATTTGGGCAAATAATACCAATGAATTTTTTTAAACTCTTCAATCTCCTATTATTTCCATTCAGTAATTAGGAATTGAGCATATTTCAAGTTGTGAGGCATGGTTAACATGCTTTATCAGATTTTAGTCCGAAATTTAAATTTAAATTTGAAATTTTACTATAACATAAGCATTTATAATTTTTATCGGGCTCTGAATCCATGTCACTTCTGTTAAAAAAATCACCAAATGCACATATAAACTGATGCCAGTGTCACCATGTACTGAGCTCAAAGCAAACGATGGACAAGGGAATTACGATAATATTTTGGACAGATAACTCTCATGACTAGTTTTGACTATTGCTATTTGAAAATTGGATTGCAATAATAATACATTCCCTCATTATTTTCGTAGTTTAGGGATATTAGGTGTTTAATTAATAAATGTAACATTAAGATTTTTATAGTTAGATTCCGTGACTTAAGTAGCATAGTATAGCACGTATTTATATCTTTTGTTCTTTGTGCTTGTAATAATTTTTACTTTATGGTAAATAGCGACTCGTGTTAGACTGAGCAGTTTATTGAATTTGTGATCGTTTAGTTAATAGCTTCAATTCGAATTTTATATTATCCCTGTACAGTTCTTTCCTTTTGCGTGTATTATTAATACATCTGTTTTAGGTGATACCCAGCCACCACATGATGTCCAATGGATGTCCATTTAGCATCCAGACATCCAAAAGTCCCTAATAGACATTCTTTGGATGTTCATATGATGCCATGTAAATGATACCCTAAAAAGGTCCATAGAGTTACATCTATATGGAGGCGACGAAATGATGTCCAATGGGCATGGTGTAAAATAGATCTTAAATAATATTAATTGCATCTATGTACAGTTTCCCAAACGTACAGGAACTTCTAAAATCTAAATAGTCTAAAATCATAAATCTATCTGTTGCTAAATTGGAATTTTTAGGTTTTGGTTGTAAATGGGCTTTGGAGATTAAAATAACTACATTTACCATGCGTAAGACAATTTTTAAAAATCTGATTGGTACATACTCAAAATACTTCCCCGCTATGACATTTGTATCTTCTCTGTCTCACTCCTTGACGCTTGAAGCACTTGAAGCACTTGAACTATGGGAATTTCAAAATGGTAGAAGGTTTAGGAAGGACTTCAGACAGCCTAAATCTGATGAGCGAATTGGCTTCCTATATCTTCTCCCTTATGATGCCCAACGACTTTGGACACACGCAAAGATGGCGTTCTCCCTAAATTTTCGAGTTTAGGTACCTAACTGGCGAGTTTGGACGCAGCGTGAATTTCGCGGGATTTCGTACATTTTTTAAATTCGATATGTATCGATATAATTATGACCCTCACTGTACTGGTGAGTCCCGGGATGTGGCGGAAGTGATGGACGGTCTCCACTGCGTTCATTAATAAGCCACAGTACGTGCACACCCAACGACCCGGGGTAAGGGCGTGCGAAACACATTCACTTATGTATTTTATTATACGGAGTGGAGCCGAGTCTTGTCCCGCAGGGCACAAGGGAGGAAATTGAATTGGGGCGCCATTCGACAGAGGTGGCGAAGAGATGGGTGCGGCGATAAACGCGACAGCCCCCGTATGACGACGGCATCCAAATGGGTTCTCAGGGGGCGCGTCTATGTATATGGGCCGAGTCTATTTCCGCCTGCCACCGCTATCCGACTAGGAGTCGCGGATGCATAGATTTAAGACTAGAATGCATTCAGTCATGCCGCACGATGACTCAGAGGAATTTTAAAGCCATTAAAATGCTCATTTTTCCATATTGATTGAAATTATTTTGCTGCCAATAGGCTGAAAATATAGAAATAATTGTCGCGAAGCATTGATTTGAACGCCTCTAATTGAAATAGTCAAAATATCATGTAAGTCTGTAGTTCTCAACCTTCCTAATGCCGCGACACTTTAATACAATTCCTCATGTTGTGGTAACCCCAGGAAATATGGAAACCATCATAACACCAACGGAAATATGTTTTCCAATGGTCTAAGGCAACCCGTGAGAAAGGGTCGTTCGACCCTCATGTTGAGAACCGCTGATGTAAGTTGTGAAACTAAATTGGACAAATTCGCCCAGTAGACATTTTGGGTAGATAATTTCACTAACACTAAAATAGGCTTCAGTTACTTGCGCCAAGACATCCATTGAAATTTGAATTCAAATTGAATCCAAATTTTAAGTACCAGAATTGTCGTGTGAAATTCGAACGCTTTCAGTCAAACTAACCTGTATCAGTGAAAATCTGCTGAATGATGTAGGATTCTACCAAATATAAGTTTATAGCAAAACGTTTTCGTTAAACAGTTATGTTGTGCTAACTCAATATTAATGAATTTCCTTGTTCCTACAGTTTAGGCGAACACGCGTTGCTTCACTTTGCAACTGCTGCACCAGCGCCACTGCAGATTCAGGAGTTAAATTTTATAACGTCGTAGTTTTCCGCGTGACGTCTAGGAAGCACGGCAGTAGCGACCGCGTCTTCTTTCTCGGCGTCCGCAATCGTACTTATCTTGAATGCTAATTTATTTGTACGGGGGCGTCGATTGGCTTTTCAAACGCCTCCATCGCTTCAACCAGCGGTCTCGGGTGATTTCTCGCGCATAATCACCACGGAGGAGAGATATGGTCTGCGGAACGGACGATTTTAGGCCTCTGCTTATTTTTTGCTTTGATCCGAACGAGTTGTTTATTCTCAGTGCCACCCACGTCCTCGCGTTATATCTCCTTGCCCTTCATTGGGCATTCCGTATTCCTTCCCCATTCTCATCCACATACAGGAATCCTTGAGGTGGTGAGCAGATTTGTTTTAGTAAGAAATCAAGTAATGATATGGCTGGTCAAATCTGTCCGTCCATCCTCCGAAAAATGTTTAGGCTTCTGCAAAAGAATTGTAATCGTGCAATTAAATTTATTTAAGCTGTTCTAACTTACTCAGAGAGAATAGTATTTCTGCTAGTTATCCCCTTGGTCTGAATTAAGAGATAATTCTTAGCCCTACTTAGGCTTATGCTATATTTTCTTGTCCTACGTAGACAATTCCATCTTTAAGCCCAACGTTTGCCCAAATTGGCTGTTCTTTTCGCCAGTGAGCACATTTAAACCGACGAATGAATTGGTTTTAATTAGTTTCTGCGATGTTTTCATAGTTATATTTTATACTTCCTACTGTGCAAAATGTGAAAAATGTATGTAAGCTGTAAAACTTTAATACTTGCGTAAATCAAGTAAATTATAATAATTTTTCTTTTGATCCAAGGCAAGAATGGCAACTCCACAAATTGATAGGGAAAAATTTTCAAATAAGTGCCTTCATTCCATCACTAATGGAATAATTCTAAGGAAAATAAGGGCAGACCATTATGAGACCCGAAGAAAATATATTAGCCTCATTGCCGATATGTTAATGGGTGGATTCTTTTAGTAATAGTAAGCAATGGTATGTAATACAATCTTTCTGTACCGTGGCCTTGAAATTGCGGTATAATGTTTGTTGTTGGTTACTTAAAATGTATACGCACGAAATATTGTGCACTTATTCCAATTTTAATTCAATTTTTGGTGACAGATAAATTGTTTTGTTATTGGGTAAAAATAAATTTCCAGAAATTTGAACCTAAAACCACGGAGCACCTACTTAAGTTTCACCGAGTTTCAATAATTAGCTCAAATTGTCTTGCAATCAGGAGACAAGTTCAAGAGAACCATCGAAATACTTAGAGAGTTTTGTATTTAATAATCGCTTGAGCACGGGGAAGCATGTTTGTATTATAGTAAGACTACTTTTTAAAAAGATAATCCTTACATGGGCACGTACATTTCGCGAATTTATTATTATCAATTAACGACCGGAAATTATGTGAATCATTCCACAGTATAATGTATGGCAGATTTATAAAGTCACTGGTAAATATTTTATCATTTACCTTTAATGTGAGGGCTGCGGTGCTTCGTGTGGAGCCTGCTCGTATAAAAAATTGGTCCTGGAGACTAGAATTACCAAGTCTATGCATGCGTAATGTAGTAGCTTAAGCCTCAAACTGAAGCATACCTAATGAATGTTTATAGGATCATTTATGAATGCTAAACGGTCAAAATGCCCATGTACTCGCCTCATTCCGCAATTTTCACGCCTCATAAATCAGAAAGGCATAATTCTGCAATTTTGTATGCGTTCCAGAATTTATAGGGAAGCAAAGCAGTCAGTAATTACGGAAAAAAGATGTATGTCAAAAAGATATATGCATAATTAACTATTTTAGTTCCTGTAATCATTTTCAAAGCGAGGCAAAAAGATTCAATGTTTAAGCTAAGTTTACGTAATTCTAATAAAATATTTGATCTCACCGATGGAGGCACCACGGGACAGGGCTACCTCTAAGTATTTTTTCATCGTTCAGTACAAAGAGTGTTTGCCGCTGCAGCGACGCCAGGCTAACGGCAAAGCGCAACATCTTCATCTTCGATTCCGAGGCTCCCAGATCAGATTGTTCGCGTTCTTGCGCTCTGGAGACACAGTATTAACGCGGGCCAGAGCGACAACAAAGCGCTTCAAGGCGTCCATTAATCTCGCCCAGGCACGTCTGAATCTCCAGTTGTCGTACCTATTACTCTGCACCCTTTGGAACATTTACCGCACCTGATACTTGCATTTTTGCATGTCCATGCGTTGTTTGTAAATTCACTCGTAATCTATTCGTAAGAAATCGTACATTTTATATTTTTTTAGATTAAATTGAAACTTTAGTTTTAACTATTTTAGGGCTGCGTTGAATTTTAGTATTACGGGAAGGGAATTGACAGCGGATAACAGGATGGTCGAGACATAAGGAACAGGTTGAATTATTTTAGAGACATAGGGACATGGTTTGCTGATCCACCTGTCGTTGATTCGCAAAAAATCTTAATTTAACTAGGTAGAGTGAAAATTTAAATTTTGCGGAAGAATATTTAACGCAATGAGCGTGATCATAGAGATGTACTACCGTCAATAGGATGGATACCAATTGGTGGATATAATCTTGGGATTGGCATCAAGCAAGCCACATCTACGCTCTAAATGTTGCAACCAAATTGGCTGTCATTTTCACTCTCATGAAAAAGTATCACTCTGAAGGAATATTGTATTTAATATGATAACATGCACGTTGTTGCACTAGGGTTAGCGGCAAGGGGCGCCAATAATAAAGAAGTTCGAGTTTTGGGTAAAATAAGAATTATAAGGAATGAACAAAATGTGAAAAATCTTTTCACAGATTTTTTCCGATTTGTTTTGGTTTTAGCGGTATTTCTTTGTGGGCATGACGACTTCTTTCATCTTTACATTCGAAATAATGTTTCTCTTACTATGCCGTTTTTGCCTAAAATTTAGATGCTGTAAAAAGTCCAGATTGTCAGTTATTAGGAGCCGGGTCAGCTTTATTTCCACGTAGATAGTTTCAGGCATAACTTCTTGGAACTAATTCATTATAAAAATTAAAAACTTTTGAGTTTATGGTTCCACAAAGTTTTTCATTTTCATTATTTCCGCATGTTTGCAGCCACAGTTGCATGAAGAAATTAGCATCATGTTTCTCTTGGATTCTTATCGAAAAAATACATATTGTAATTCTGTGGTTAGATGGCAAAATATGATATGTCATGTTTAGCAAATTTTTCAGGAGAACAATTTTAAAGTTTAGTACGCTCTGAAAAATCATAATCTCAAAGTTTGTCAAATCTTTTCGTAAAAGATGTTTTAAACTGTTGTTATCATATTGTTTAACTTTCCAAATCCAACGGTATTAGCATTACGAATCCAACGGTATGCATTACTCAATTTTGCAAAAAATGAACATATCATATTGGCCATCTTACCACAGAATTTATCCTGTGAGAATATGACATTTCATAGAGATGTTATCGAATGTCTGAATGCATTTTCACCAAAAACTATTATAAATTCTCCATGTAAATTAAACTCTTTTTTCAGTTACTTTGTGGTACTCCATATTTTCAGAATATTCAATCGAAAATAACTTTTTCAAAGACCACACTTAACTCATCTAACACTATTTCAGCGATTTCTCGTCATCATCAGTTGATGATCACCTCATGATGACGATAAATCGTTAAAACCCGGGTCGTGTTAGATGTAATAAGTGTGGTCTGCGTAAAAGTTATTTCTGATTGAATATTGCGAGAATTCTCCATATACCTACTTGTTGCAATGCCATAGACTAAAATTTATATTATTTATGGGTTTGTAATATCGGCAACGCGCTTTGTGTATCGTGAGCAAAGTTTCTCAAATACCCCTGAGCTACACTCATCAGTCTGCGCTTGTTCCTGCCGTGTTTTCTTTCTTCTTCCGATGAATGATTGCCTCGCGAACTGCTCATCTACTCGAAGAAAGTGCATCGCCATTGGCCCGCGAGCATTTGAGTGTCTCCCTCGCTACACCGCGCCATGAACCGCCACGCCCAGCGCTTCCTTCCGCAGTCTCGAGGTGCGGATTGGTCGAGTACTTGCCACTCTCGTTGAAGCATCATCCTTTGAACACGCCGCCTGGTATCATGCGATTTTTTCTCTCATTTTTTTTAAACGCGAGTTCGTCACCAAGACATTCAATTCCGTAGTCGAGTCTTCATGTTGCTGATGTACAAGACGATGATACAAAAAATGAATTATTTATTCAGTAAAAAAAGTAAAGACTTTATTATCTGAAAGAACATATACGATACTATCATCTACGTTGAGCTAACAGTAATAACCATTTTTGGGTATTAAAAAAGATTGTTATCATATACGCAGATATCTTTTGCATAGAGGTCGAGTTAGAAGTTCAAAACTTACAATTAGTGAATAAGTCAAAAGCCTTGGTAGTACATCTACATGCTATTTCTTATGAATTTATTTTATACTTTAAATTCAATGCCACAAGAATTTAACTTTGACAGGTAGTATACCGTGTTAAACTCGATAATGTGGATAACACCATTAAAAAAGGGTCAATAATGAATATTTATGGTTTTTATCCAATAATTACACGTCTTAGCATATAATATGAAAGTTTCAATCACTGCAGATAATGTAGACTTGATATGTTTTCGCTGAGGTAATTTTACTCTCTCACAAAAAGTAAACTATTGTTTAGCGAAATATTTTATTTCAATGATCTTTCGATGAAATATTCAATTTCGATATTCGATAAAATTTCGATGTAATCGTTCACTCTGAATACTTTAAAGAAGAAACACCCTGCTATTTCAGACATTGAGGATTAGTTATTGAGGATTATGATTAGTTTGGGACATCATTTACAAAAAAAGCAATATTTTTTATATCTTCGGTAATTTAATGAAATATGAAAATTTTTAATCAGTTTCGTAAACGCTATAGAAAGTATTAATCGTACGTCGTGCCACTACCTACGCTGTGAATAAAAATAAGTATCCTTTCATGAAAGATAGTTATTCGCGGGATTGTGTTAGGCATGCTTTCCTTTCTGGCATGGAAGTGCTAGAAAATGTATACCAATTAACCTGACGTCATTCCATTAATTTCAAGCCGTTTTTATGCTGAATTTCTATGCATGAGGCTTCCGTGCTAACGACCGGATTCTCCCCAAGTCATTTGCGTGAAATGTTTGACGGTGCTCACTTAATTTTCTCTGCGCCTCATTAGCTTAATTTATTATTCGCATATGTTCATCCCTCATTGGTTATCTGACTCTTTATGCATACAGCTTCGGCAGCGTGCGTTGTGAGTAGCGGCTACCGGTAATGAGCCGCTATGTTTTGCGATTCACACTTTTGAAAAAAAGTCATATTTCAATTTGAGCCAAGTTTGATTCTCCTGTGGTCTCGTGGGGTCCAATTTCCACATCTATTTTCCTATTTGTATGTGGGGACACCATCTCAAGCTATAAAGATTTATCATTTTTGTTCTGAAATTTGTTTTTTCAGTGAGAATGTAAGCTTTTTGCATCCATTGACATCCATTAGATACTTTAAGGGCGTAAACAGACTTGACTCAACCGAAACCTGTTCCATAACGGGCACTTAATAAATTTACATTCCATTATGTTCCCTTGGTTTCTCCCTAGCCTTTAAGGGGTAATTTAAGTGTTTTCCCCTTGTTCGCTCTGCAGATGCAGTATTCATTCGTTTAAGGAGAATAAAAATTTATTTTTCTTTTTAATTCACGGCTTTTTATGTATAAATGACGTAAAATTTATGGTATTTAGGCTTCCTTTAATTATTTTAGACTTTTAGGAGCTTTTATTGCTTTGTTACCTCTGCTGATCATCCTATTCTTTATATTTTAATTTTGATGCTTATCAAGTATAATCGCAATATTAATTTACTTTGAGATTGGACTTGCCTACGCATTTTCCAGCAAGAATCTTGAAAACAATTCCTTTTATTTGCTTTATCATTTAATATAGGCCTCGCAGTAAAACGGACCTATATCTAGCTATGTCTGCTGTGGAATCGATCTGTAATCATCCCCCAATAGAGTATAAGAATCATATCATTAATATTTTCACGATATTTGTATTTCAAGATGGAAATCTGTCGCATAAATGCTGCAAAATGAACCATGACTTTATTTACGTTTTCGATGCGTCTGATACCATTAGTATCCGGCGGGTTGAGAGCGAAAAGAAGCTATAAATCCGTTTGTCTGAAACTTCATTCCAGAAATATACAGTGGATTCAAAAACCTACCCCTAAGTGGTCCCTTTATGTTGATTTGGAAAAGAAACTACTTTTATTCATTGAACTTAGTAGGTTTATTTATTCAAATGGAGGGAAATAATAATTTTTTCCAGGGGTAACTCATTAAAGTAATATTTTACCGTATTAATTTAAATATGAAGTCACTCCCTCGCCCTCCATTGGAAATCACTTTTAAAAATATCGATTCCTTAGGAAATATTCTAATTGAATTTTAGAGGGATTTTTTGTTAAAATGACTGTTAAATAAGACAAAATGATTAAAGAACGACGCGAGGAAGATGCATTAACTCTTCTCCCGTGATGTGGAATATTTTGCTGTGGAGTTGTGTTCTTTTCTGAAGAATACTTAAGAAAGGAGCGTGCTGCATTAAATCTTTGTGCAGATAAATAGAAATAAACAATGATAGCAAATAACGCTCATAAATTCTTGATATCATTCAATTTAGGATATCTATCTCAAATGAGATTTTACAGGGTAAATATATTCTCATTGCCACATAAATGTATGAAAATCGTATTAAACAAGGAATAATACATGCAATCGCCATTATATCGGCTTCTCAGCCAATTTTTACAAATTTGGCAAACATTTGAGTTCTTAATTGGTAAATGTTTAACCCTCTTTTAACACTGTACTAAATACTTCAATCAAAGGTTTACCTATAACCTTGTATAAGAGTAATTACGTTTATGTCCTTCAATGTCAGCTACACGAGAGCTGAAGTGTAACGGAAAAAGATATATGGGTCAGGCCCAGAGCTTCTACTATCAACTTTTTTTTTACTAAGTTCAGGGAAATATATTGCTCACGGTAAATTTATCTGTTGAGCGTTTTTACAAAATCAGCATTAAAACTAATTACTTCATACAAACCATGCTTGCGTTCGATTGGACCACTCCGTTAAAAAATTAGCAGTAGCCCTGTTGTATATACATTTGATTTTATGGGCTAAATCCCTCAGAAGAGACAGGAGAAGAGCACGCCGTGCATGTTTTCAGCGTAACTCGCGAATCTCTGCCCATTTATTTAGTTGCAAAATATGTAAATACTAATGGTCCTTCTAGAATTGGTATCATACCTAGAGTGTAGTGCATGCTTGTGAGGCTTTGCCTCCTGTCAAGCATTAGCGATTAATGCTAATGCATTAATAATTGTAGTTACACTAACTTTAATAGGGTATAGTGTAGTGCATGCTGGTGACTACACACCCCCTGCCACACACCCTTGAGGTGGCTTGCAGGGTATTTTCCAGATTTAGACATAGAAGATTTAAAGCACCTCCTGGTGATATTCATTTGTCTTGTAACTCAAGCAGTTTCCAGCTGTTGCAACATGCGTCGGAAAACGCCCAAAAGGAAGGAGGGGTATCTCATTCCCGGAAACGTTCCTTTTGTCTACTAGTAACACTCTGCTCGAGTGGTTTAAAAAAGGACCTCGCTTTCACCGCTTCAGTTCTATCGTAAGCTTGTTTCTAGAGTGAAAGGGAACGGACTAGAAACAGGTGATGACCTTTGGTGCTTATCCGTGGCCAGCACTCACGTGGCCGAGTCGGACCCTCAGGGTACTCCAAGACCTTCTTCTTATGATCACTCGCGTGTCCATCTTGTGTGGAGAGGGTTTGAGGGTACGGTGGTGGGGGTTGAGCGTTTTGAATGAAGCTGGAAGGAGCTGGGGGCTGGTCAGAGGAGGAGTGGTGGGAAGGAGCGTAGCCTGATCTGCAAAAGGAGCATGCTGCCCTCCCCCTGGCTAAACTTTCGTGCGTTGATCTCTCTTCCACATCGTACGGAAGATTTAGCTCTCTAATAATCGAGTCATCTATCATCCTTGGCGGTATGCGGGGCAAAAAACAGTCGAAGATCGTTAAATGGCAAAATTTTAACGGGGATTGCAATTCGCGCGGCTGTTTTTTTTGGCGAAGGCGGGCCAAATTATCTCTCGCGGTTTCAAAGGGCGGCCCCTCGGTTACGTCCCAGGCCTCCACCTCCCTGCTTCACGTCTTGGCGCGCGCTCCAACTGTCACTTTGTTTTTTATTTTCTGCCCACGTTTGGGATAGCGAAATACAGCTGGAGCTTCAATTTTTTCGTTATGGCTTGTTAGTATTATGATAGCCTAAGTCGAGGGAGTAATTACACGAGGTAAGAGGCAACTGTGCCCGTCAGGATTCGCAAGACTGTTTGCAATAATGCCAATGACGATACATTTCCAACAGAAAAAATATACTAATGTCCTATATTGATAATTTCCGAAGTATTGTGGAACACACAAATGATATGGTACGCAGCCAAGCTCACCCATTTGATGATACACATTAAAAGGATGACATTTACCGTGAAAAAAGTAATTAGACCTGACCGTGGTTTCAACCAGGATCCCAATTTCGAGTAAGTTGGCAAACAAAATTATTTTCCGCACAAAATTATTTACCTTAAATGCTCCAGGTATCTTCCATGCTTGCTTGAGGCAGCGCTTTGGGTGTTTAAAAATAATGCTAATAATGACTTGGTGTTAATTAATTTTAGAATGAATTGAACGATAACATTTTGCTTTTTTTGTGTTTATCAATGTTAATATAGTTTTTTACTCATGATTTTACCTTAATTTCGATATTTTGACATCAAATTTGGTTTTGAAAAAGAAAGATATCCTCTTCAGAGTAATTTTTTGCTGTAGGCTCGAACAAACAGTATAAGCAAACAATATAAAAGATCGATGAGGCAACTTCATCATCTGTTCCACAGGCCGCAACTTAAAATGTTTTTGTCTGCACACTTTTTTAGAGAATTACCCAAGGTTTTGATTCATGAGAGTCAAGGGTTTCATTCCCGCCTCTCAATGCCAATTTCCCATGTGTTTACCGTTAGCCTTCGGTAAAAAAATGAAGTTTCGGCGAAGAAAAGAAATAATAATTACGGGCTTGTAGAGAGTATATATTAATATCACGTTTTATGATGTAGACACGTAAAATGATTGGGGAGACCCGATACCTCCCTTTGTGATTTCAGGCCCTCATGAAGGAAAGTGGATCATCATCTTGAATAGGGCTGTTCTCATATCTTTCTTTAGCCGCTTCTCTATTCATCTCATGTCTGGGGGTATTTTTTCACACGCCGCTCTTTCCAAACTAAATATCATCCTTATCCGATGACATCCTTTATTTTTGGTTGTATAATGATGCCATGCACCAGCCCAAGTTTCCATTTAGCAGAAAAGGCCTTTTCTTTGCGTTAATTCATGCGTATATCTCTGGGGATATTTTAATGTTAATAATTGATTCAGGTGCTCACGCTCGAGTTTTACCTCGATCTGCCTTTTGATTTTAATAATTAGTAACGATTTTACACCCATAAGGTCATTTACATTGGCTTTTATGTTTCTCATCAAGATATCTGATACTTATTGAGGTTACATTACTGAGTTGTGCCGTATTTCCTTTAAAATGCTCCATTTCAAAAGTCATAAATACCCCTTCAAGAATTATTATGGGCTATTTTTATCTTCGGATTCTGATAACAATGGAATTATCACTATTGGTAATTATTTGAAGCGCACACAACATATATTCCGCTATCAAGTATTTCAGGAGAAGTAAAATTGCACCTACGGTAAATGAAAATGACTGGCAATTTTCCACAAGTATATATATAAAAAAACGACCGGTTTCAGTGTACAACACCATCATCAGGTCTGATGTGTACAACACCATCACCTGATGATGGTGTTGTACACTGAAACCGGTCGTTTTTAAAATATATTCTTGTGGAAAATTGCCAGTCATTTTCATTTATGATGTTATTCCATAAAATTAAGCCTGAAACTACAACTTTTATGCACCTACGGTGTCTAACAAGATTTGAACACTGAAGTTTGGTGGAAAGGCACAAACTTTGCGAATTTCAGTGTAAGTTTTTTATTGACGACCTGGGTTTCAACAGTTTCTGTGATCTTCAGGTGTCAACAGTTTATTTCATCTTTAAATTCTTTCGCTGTTTCATAAGTTTATGTCATCTTCACCTGAAGATGTCATAAACTGTTGCAACCCGGATCGTGAATTTAAAAAAATACACTGAAATTCGAAAAGTTTGTTCCTTTCCACTATGGAGAAATTCACATAGTAACCCCTGACAATGTACGATTGGCTGACGTTGGTAATAAAACTCTGTAGAGCTTGGAGTTATGCCATTGAAACTTATCAAAATATTCCATCCTGTTGGCTAGAAAAATCCGTGAGGGTTGGGATCACTAAGTATCAATCCCAACGACAGATGAGAACGGTGCATGTGGATTATTAGGGACAAGGCCCTGTTGTACTAACTGGGGATTCCCAGATTTGGAGGTGGCACCTAGAAATTCTTACGGCACATGTGAAGCTGGCTAAATTGAAAATTACTTGAAAAATTATACCCACCGATATACGACTTCAAACGGCCACTTCGCAGATAAATCCTTATTTTTCTTACTGGGGTACATCGTAAGGGGGATTAAGAGCTCTGCTCAGGCGCCCCCTAGTGTTTCCCTAACGGGAAGCGCGGTTAGTAGGTCGACCCAAG
Source organism: Pyrrhosoma nymphula (assembly GCA_963573305.1). NCBI lineage: Eukaryota > Metazoa > Arthropoda > Insecta > Odonata > Coenagrionidae > Pyrrhosoma > Pyrrhosoma nymphula. Next base: position 48,780,278 of record OY754333.1, on the reverse strand, counting down.
AAGAACCCCCTCCTGGGGGTATTTCTAAGGTCCCTCTAACTGGGGTACATCGTGATAATAATGTAGAGTTGTATATTATATAATTGACAACCCTGAATGCATGTGTTTGGTTTGCATATATTGTCCCAAAATCCAACCAGTTTATTACAGTATGTAAGAGGGTGAATATCTTCCTTTGGTGACTTTTGTGGTAGTTAACTATTCGTCAATATTTAGTGCAATCGTTGCAAACAGTTAGCAGCATTTACATTATACTTTTTATTAAATGAAACTTTCTACGCTAATAAAACGTAATATGTATGTTTTTTCTCTTATATTGATGATAGAATTTCATTTGTAGTGCAGTTTATTTAAACAAGCTTCAGTCGTTCGATTATTGTAACTATTTATCTGAATATGGTATCATACGAGTTTGCTACTCACTGTATCCATTATCGTGTGATATTTATTATGCTTCTGCGAATGATACTTGTCCTTGAATAAATAATGATTTCATAAATTAATCGGAACAGCCAACCTCATTCTTAATTTCTGATGCCTCTTCCACCCTTATTATAAGCCTTTCCGCCACTTATGCCTATTTTAATATGATTGCAAATACACTAGCTCCCTCTTAATTCCTGAGATAAAGCGAAGTTCTACTTATTTACTCATTGAAGGAGGAGGAGAAGGATTAATTAGAAAAATAATAGGAAAATAATAAATGTTATGTGCCATTAGAAAAACAAACAAAATTTAATGCATCGGAGATATTTGATTAAGATTAATATGTGATGGGAGATTCCCGTTTTGATATGGGAAAGAAAGAAAAAGAGATTGAGAGATGCAGTTTAACGGTATACTCTTCTATGTGTTCACTCTCTTTGTGCTTCTGATAAATTGTCAAAGCTGAACAATAATTGGTTCCGGGGTATAGACCTATAGAAAGGATCAGTGTGTTACCGCTTTCCTTTTCACGGCTGATTGATTTCCCATCCAAAAACAGAGCATCTAATTGCCGCCCATTTGTTAGGATTTCGACAATAATTTGACTGTCATCCCACGAATGAAGGGGCATTTGTCAAAGATCAAACGTCAATACGCGACCTCCTTGTCGTCAACAAGGCATTTACTCTACATATTCAGCTAATGAGGACAGCTCTAATTAAGGTCATAACATACTTACGGCAATTTAGCCTTTGTCTGCGTGCGGGCTTGGTAAAACCAGAATGATTAATACGCAAATTCTGGGAGCTCGAAGACAGCGCGTTTCGGGAGCTCAATGCAAGTAAAACATTCCCATTATATTAGCACGATGACTCCGTAAACCATTGAACTGCTCGTACGCGTACACGCGTACGGTCGGATAGGAATAGGTATGCCGCAGTTTACGTTTTCTCTAGATATATTATGAGGGAACACATGCAGTTTAAATAGCTATCCACGAAAAAAAATGTGTCCTGGAAAAGGTCCTACATCTTTTTCCCATCCATATAGCCAAAATTCCCCCTTTCTCCATTCTAACATTATTTGGAGTGACCTAACGATTTTCGTTAGACTTTATTTGGAGGAAATTAGCTATTGCAGAGGTGATACTTCAGGAATAAGTTCTTATGTAATAAAAGTTACATTACCTATGATTGAAAATTCCCTGAGATTATTATGAATAGAATATGCGTTATGAATTCGTTTATCAATTATGAACATGGTGCACGGTATCGATGGCAAATTTTACTAGCCTTAATAAAATGTCTTTTATCTCACTAGTGAGGCATTATTAAAACACACGAGGGAAAGTTTGACTGCTTTCTTTTTAGTTTTTATTACGTGCCAATTATACTATTTTTGTGACACAGTTGCGGGGTCATAAGTTATGGCGTCCGTGACAGATATTCGGTTTGATGATCCTTTTTAAGGAAACAAGCTGGACAGATATCATGATTTACACAAAAAGAAAATAGTTGGAGGAATTTCTCGGGAAAAAACAGGCATTTTGCAACCGTAAACCTAAATTTATCCCTCAAAAAAATTGCTACGCGCTGCAATTTAACCATGTCACCTCATGCAAGTAACGCTGACGTCCCTGAACAATATCCCGTCGACAGCTCGCTTCATTGGTTTTCACCTTCAGTGCCTCTTCAACATTGACCTATATTACGTTCCAGATTCTCTCTTGAGCTAGACTTCTTTCCTAAGATCTCCTGCCGTGCCATGGAAGATATACGATCGACAAAGTTATCCATCTATGTTGGCGTTTGATGAAGCTGTTATTTGTAGCGCTCGGCCGCGACTTTGAGCTTCCTGCAACATGAGCCCTCCTTTCCTGCTCGGAAGTCGGCCAAACACAGCCACATAGTCTCTCACGTTTTCCTCCGTTAAGTTTTTTCACACTCAAATCGTTATTGTTTTGCATGCTGCGTGGAATTTAACGATCTCAATCCCGATGAAATATAGACCTACTGTCGTAACTCTTCTTGTATTCCACCTCTCTCTCCCGACCAACAGCTTTACGCTTTACGATTTCATTGTGAACTCTGATGAAGCTCCAGACCGTGCATTGGAACTTGAAAGGGAGTACTGCGAGGCAGAAGAATAACGAATTTAAACTATATTTGCCAACGATCTGCTCGACTTGCATTTCGGACTTTGTTTGAGTACGCGATTAATATGTGTTATGTTTAGGCGGAGGGGTAATTTGATGAGTTTTGGCGCCATCACCCTTGTAGGTAGGTAACACCGGTGGATCCAATTGATATGCCACGATGGACAGCAAAGCACAGAAAAGGAACAGTGTTTTTCCGTCTATCGTGCCATACCTATTGGCTCCACCTATCGTGATTAAGCATATATTGTGTATAAATTGTTTACACTGCTGCTCTTCACAGTTTTTAACGTAATTTACCTTATGACATGAGGACACTAGTGTATGTAGGGCATCTTTAGAATTTATAGCTGAAATTTTATTAAAAGTTAGTTATTATATTATATCTCATGGTTACAGTTATCTTCAAAGAAAGGAAGCCCACTTCTCTTTGACTAAAGCTGACGAACTAAGATGGCGGAATTTTGGCAACGCGAAAGACTAAAATATGGCGCCTCCAATACATTTAAACATCCTTGTACTGGCGCCATCATCCGACTAAATTCCCATCTTTTGTTCTTCCTCCCCGTGCAAAGCCAAACACCCGTTCCATTGTTTCCCTGAGTCCACCGCACATCCGCTACCGGCGCGCTTATTTAGTTCTCACTTTCGCCGCGGCCTCGTGGGAATAATATGCGTACATGTGTTCCTCGGCTGCCGGCGCTAAATTGCTTCCCACACCCCCATGCCAATATTCTGCCTCTCTCCACCTCCGCCCCGCAGTCTTTCACCCTCCCCGTTCTTAGGGATCAATTTACACCTGCCTGTCCTCCTCTGCAGTCGACCTCCGCGACCCCGCTCCTCCACATTCCCTCCCAACCCTCATTCTCTTCATCCATCGGCACGCCAACCGTCTTACGCCTTTAGCATGCGGCGTGAATTGCAAGAGCGGGCGAGTCCAAGAGCCGTTAACTCGACGTCTGCCTGCTGAGTCAAACGAGATGGAAAAATTATTCTTTTTGGGACGCAGAATTCATCCATTACGCCCGTCATGGGTGTCAAGTAGCCGGATAGTAAGCGTTTTGTCGAAAGAAGTGCTTGCAGTAAACATTCGTAAATAAAACACTTCGATGAGTGGAAAGTAATCTTTTCTTCCATCATCCTATTGGTTTTTGACTTTTCTAAGTTAGAATATAATTTCATCCCTTAATAATTATAGCAACCTTTCCGAGCTCATCAAATATCCACTTTGGTCGGCTAATTGGTGATGTGATTGAATAACGAGGCCATTTTCATCACTAAGGAGTGGTTTTATAATGCCTTATTAACTCCTATCGCGAAAATGGCGTAGTTCTTGCGTTAATATGATTTTAAATATGAGTTGGGGTTTTGTATGTTGCATCCAGCTGTCTGTTAGTTAATGATCGTTATCTGTGCAAGAGCTAATCCGCATCGGTTATCATACCTAGAAAATGTTTATCCGTGTTCTTTTTAACTGTGCACAACTAGGTTTAGGAGTATAGATTGGTTAGAAAATAATTTTTTGGGGATCGGAGGAATAGTGAAGAGAAAGCGGGCATTAGCCTTACCTAGTTTCAATTGGGTATACTTCCAGCTGATTGTAAGGTTTTTGGACAGTCCTTATTCTAACACTGCAATTGCTGGGACATCATCTCACATTTCCTCCAATATAAGGCTCACCACCAGTGTAATTGATTTTATTTGGGATATTTTTCATCTACATCTACGAAGTACCGTGCAAGCCACCACTAGGGTGTGTGGCACGGGGTGGTTCCACACCAGGCATGCAGTACTCATCCTAGCACAAATGGAAACCTCGCACGTTCCCCCGGCCGCTAGGCGCTGGCCAAAAAGCAGTCAGGAGAACAGTGCGCAGTCTAACCAGAAACTGGGATAGTGATACGTAAATGAACATGCAGAACAATGCTATAGACACCTCTAGTGGTTAATATTACTAGTACTGTTGATTTATGAATGCTACGAGATGTTACTTCATGCAGAGAACAAAATAAAATAATGCCGGACAAATCAACCGGTGTGAAGTGTTAGTAATGATGTTGTGTTATTAAGCACAAGTGAAAATTCTACTCTACTTGTTGAGGGTAAGAGTTTCATATGATTGGTTTATCGCTACTTTTTAAGAGGGAGTAGATGCTTATAAATGATTTTCGTGCTCGAGTTAAGTATATGTAATATGTTAGGTACTTTTTGCAGATTTTAAAACATAAAAAGACTAAATTACCCGTCCCGCTTTCCTTTATGAAAACTTACTGAAATAGAAATGTAATTTCGATCTCGTAAGTTAATTTAGAATATTGTTTTGCAATGGAGTTGACATAACCCTGCGTTGACAAAGTGACTGTTGCCCGTTGTCCAGTGTTTTAAACCTACTGCGTTAAGTTACATTTGTATCATAATATAATCATAAAAGTCTAATGAAATTAAAACGTATTACAGTAACCTTGCCAATATGGAAACGCACATTAACAAGTAGGTTAGCTATACATTGACACAAGAATTGTGTGGTACTGCATTAGGCTTGTGAGCCATTTCTTTTATTGCGTCAGCGCTGAAAACACGAACGATTTTTGTAATGTTTTTGTCAAATTTTCACTCCAGCTTTAGATGGCAATTTATTAAATAACTATTAATTACCTTCCCTAAGCTATTTACTGAAGAATAACCTTTGGTCTAATGAAAGTGAAAATAGAATTTTGCTTCGAATTACGTATCTTTAACACTTAATGATGAATTGTAGGTAGAGCGCTAGAGGCCCGTAATATGTGAGGATGAAGGTTTCTTGCTCTAAATTCCGAAGATGCTAATTTCCCAGAAAATCATCTCTTAGCCAAGCTGTTTGTTTACTCACATTGCGGTAATTTCCTCATATCATATTTTCCCCTGAGGCGAGAATTGTATTTCACGAAGTTTTTCTCTGAAAATTGGCTAATCCGTGTTCTTTTTAACTGTGCACAACTAATCGAACCTTGGATTCGTATTTTCCGTATTGGTTGATAATCATGCGATCTCCTAAATTTATTACGAATTTGTAAAAATCTCGCATAATGTTCCAAAAAAGTAGGTATTGGTACTTTTTGGTGTCATAATATGTGTTAAAAACTTAATTACGAATGTTATTGGTAAAAATAATGGAGTAAATTATAATTTCTTTTATGGCGGGGTTATATATTCTGAAATTATTTTGTAAAGAGAATTATTAGAATCTGCCCGCGCTGCAATGTTGTCAAACGTTAGTCTCTCAAACCGCATTACTTTTCATGTCTTCTTCTCGAAAAATTGGATAATATAGTATAATTTCAATACTCGAAATTAAGATCCCATGGAAGACAGCGTGATGAAGAAGAGAGATATCCTTATTTTGGCTCTTTTATACCAAGTTTCCCTATTTTTTCATAATCATTGCATGTGAAAAATGTATATCCCCTCTGAAAACTCAATATTAAGTTTAGGGAATCCAAATGTGGTGCTTGATTAAGTAATCGGTTTGTGGTTTAAAGCCAACGTTATTATGCCCTAGGGTAACAAATATTTTCGGAGTATGTGAGTAATTTCAGTTGATGAAAACGGATCAAAATGCCCATTGATATACGTGAGAAGAATTTTATTTCAATCAAAGTACACCTCGAAGAAACTTTACAATTATTTTAGCAAAACCTAGGGGAAATCTGTAAAAGATGATGAAGTCACTATCATGTATGTTACTTCGTAGGCAATAAAGAATTAACCAATCGTATTGGATTTATAACATTTTTTTGCCGTACTTGCTATTCAAATTCAGCCCTTCACGTTGCCAAAAGAAGACACAATATCGGGTTCCACAATTTTATTCAGTAATCAAAACTATTGTTTCAACAACTTGATTAGCGTGATTAATTATTATTGGTATCCAAACTTTGATGGTGTCAGTGGGTTAGATACTTGCAATGCCCCATCCTTTCTGCCTAATCGAGAGACATTTTCCCGATGAGATCCTTACAAAGGAGAAAAAGGTACCTAAATCCGACTGAATTGCATTTTGAGCTGCTGAAATAGAAGCACATAAGGGAAAAAATTATAAATTAGCTAAATATCATTGCCCCCAATTTGAAGTGTCTCTTTACGTATTCCTCTGCTTTAGACTCGGCCACACCGTATAAAATATTTGAAAATGTTAAAAATACCCTTATGGGTAAGTGCAGTCAATAAATATAATGTATTAGCGATATTTTTATAATACTTTGACAAAACATCTGTGATTAATTTACAAAATACAAATTATTGGAAAATGAATATGTATATAAGAGAGCAATAAGACTCTACTCTATGGGTCCGAATGCTGGGCTATGCGGCGGTCAGATGAACAACAACTCCATGTTACGGAAATTAAGATGTTACAATGGTCCTGGGGTGTGACCCTAATAGACAAAGGTAGAAACGAGCACATACGAAGAACATTTAAGGTGGCTAAGGGCAAGAACTCGGAGAAAATCGTCTACGCTGGTACGGGCATGTCATGAGCTGTAACGAGGAACATATGACATAGAGTGTTATAAACATAGAACAACCCAAAAGAGGTCCAGGCCGCCCGTCGACGTCTTGGATCGGGACCATTACTAAAGATATGAAGACAATGGACCTACAACCTGAAATGACGCAGCTAGGCTTAGAGAGGCGAAGAATGAACAGGAGGGCCGACCCCAAGAGACATGGGAAATAGGCACGGAAGAAGAAGAGGAGGGTTAAGGTATTTCCATTATATGCTTCCCGAAAGTAACCCCAGAATTAGACGTAGCAATCTGTGTTGAGTGCTCCGCGCGATTCCCATCGGTATGGTGATGGAGGTGATCTCTGTAAAAACACTCATCGAAGCCTGCCTCCCCCAAACCGCCCCTGCCCCCCCACCAACACTGCACCCTCTTCTTAACCCTCACCCTCCCGCAGACCCATCTCTCTGCCACCAACCTCGGGGGTGAAAATGAAATCCCCGCAGATGCAGACCTATGCGTATATGTATAACCGACGCAAAAGGCGAAGACGGTGAAAGTTCCCTCACGACAATGGCTTCCAAACGGCGAGCCGGGGAGGATGGTGGTGATCGTTGGCGTTCGGAAAGGGCAGAGGAACCGAGTTCGGGATCGACGTTTTGCGGGGAACGTTTGTTTCCACAGCACTGGAGAGGAGGATCTGTCACGGTTCTTTTCGAGAAGAGGGGGAGGGAGAGCATTTATCAAACGCTATAGGATAGTGAAGGTGTTTCTCATCCTCAAACGGTCGTGATCACCTCCGCCGGCATCATTAATAGCCCTCTGTTGGCTTATTCCTGCATGCATTCCTATATTGAATGAGATTCGTCATGCTTTATCATATTATCATAATTTTTTATGCTTTGTCTATTACTTTATATTCCATCATGCGTGTAAGTAATGCAAAAGATTATCTATGCTGCCTGTTTTAATTTCTCAATCCCTATTGTGTGATCTTCAATCTGTGCACTGTTGCACCGATTTTCACATGGAATATATTTTCGTATTCATTGCTTATTGCTGGTTTATATGCGGTGCTCCTTAATACAATTTTTATCTACTCTTGTCACCACTGACTCTATTTGTTGTGGCATGTAACTATGTTTCAATGTTCCAGGGGGCTTAAAGTCCCAGAACAATAAAGATTAATTGTGAGGATACGGGGACTAGCCACGGTAGTTATCTTTATGGAGTCACCCGCTAGGTAACTACCGTGGCTAGTCCCGGTATCCTCAAAATTAGTCAAAGAGCGAACACCTCAATGTGTTCTATGATTGACTTTACCCTCGCGGACTGTGGCGCTTAGCGCACGATTTGGACTGCTAATGGCATCATATGTCTAGCAGTTCTGACCACCATGCTCTTATAAAGCCACCAAATATTCCACAGTGGATAGGGACGCCTCGGTAGCCTAACTGGTGAAAGCACTCGGCGCGAAATCGAGGGATCCGGGTTCCCGGTCAAGGCGAATGATTTTTTTCTCTGTGGCATATCGCACAATAAAGTTTGTTTTCAATGGCAACATGAAAATTGGATTTAATTCCACCATTTGAAACGTCTTCCATTTCATTGTCATTCCATACCTTTTCGCGGAGGAAACTACTCTATATCGATTACTTCTACGATATAATATTCTTTTAAGTCAATGAGTCTTTAAAGAAACTGAAAATATTGAGTTTCACTAACAAAGAATACGGATGATTGTGATCAGTAAAATATTGAGAGATAACAAAATTGCCCATGCACTGGTTTTTGTCGTGGTATATAATAATTTTTATCCGTTAAGCTTGGCAGTGGTGAATTAGCATAAGTGAAGATCAGAAGATGAGTAATTTATTAATCAATTAATTATTGAAGTATTTCGTCGTCCCAGAAAGTTTTGTACATTCTTGGCGGGTTAACTACAGTTTCTACACTTGAGAGAATATCGAGAAAAAAGTTTTCTTTTACGATGCTCATGAATATATTTACGGTACTCCTTAGGAATGCGTAACTTCTGATTTCAGGTATTTGTATGAGTGTTACAATATACTACGGAAGAGCTGTATCTAATCAGAGTAAAATAAGGAACAGCTCATACATTAGACTGCTTTCACAATTTGTTGATTTAATTGATTTGTTGATTTGTTAAACATTCCATGTCCTAGCCGTTGCTATTCATAAGAATATCATAAACTTGTATGTAGTTATAAGAGAATTCTAGCGTTAAATCAACGCGGGGCTATCGAGATCTGGAGATCGAGATCTCATAATGCTGGATTATGTCATGGCAACGCATTTATCTTTCTTTCTTTCATACTAAAAGTTTATTTCCTTCTTCAAGCCTATAACCTACCGTAACATAACGTACTACTTTAAAGGGATCCAAAAAATATTTGAGCCCTTATTTAAGTGGTTTTTAGTTGTTAGAATGGTGTAAATGCTAAGAAAAAAATCAATCATTCCTTGTAAAAATCTTTCTCTAAACCAGGCAACTTGTTTCTTTCCTAAGCGCGGTACTAATTTACATTTCCTTTCACGAGAGAAGAAAGAATTCCCCACTCCTGCTAAATGTCGTTAAATCCCCCTCCTTGCTCTCCACGGCGACGTGCGTTCACCCAACATTATGCGACATCACGGTCCCTCACTTTCGACATTTTGAGCCTCTTGTGCCGTCCAGCACTTCCTCTCGAGGCTAGTGTGGCACCTCGGTGCTCGTCTATTTCCATGCATTTTTTGTCGAATCACTTTCAAGGATGCCGCTTCTGACTCGAAGTCTTTAGTCACCTAGACTGGATTCTATCCTGGATCTTTCTCCACTGTCATCAAGTGCTCGAGCGGCTCATTCAAGACTAGAATGAATAGAACAGAATGGACTCGGCTTTTTTTCCTGTTTCTGTCACGCTTGTTCAACCATAGTGGCGTGGTCTCTTTCTCCTCGTGAGATTCACGGGGCAAAGACGAAAATTAACCTTACATTAGTGACGCATCATATTTATAACCTTTTTTCATTCTGTAACTTTGTGGTGGTGCATGTATCTCTTGCGATCCTATTGAATCTTTGCCTTGAGACCCGGGGAAAGGCGAAGCTTGCATTCGTTTGTTCAATAGCAATGCTACCATACTCCCGCGCCATTGATTGTCACTCTGTTTAATTGCTTTTCGGTGTTGTTGATTTGACTTTCCATCCCTGTTGATTTTCTACTTCAAAGATACGCTGCGTATTAATTACCACTGGTGAGTAATATCCTGGTAAGCGCCTCGACCAATTAATGGCTAATTATGTTGTTCAGCTCTATGAGGGTTTAAAAGGATGTATGTGATTACTTCGCCCCATTCTTGGGAAGAAATTCTAATTTAATTTTTGAAATTATTGGCATGTAATGGAATATTTACTTCGACGTTTATGAGCGCAGGCTTTAAAGGCATATCTTGTCCTGCATCGCAACTGGGCGATCAGTCGTTGAATTAGTTAGTTCGTTCTGCATGACGATCAATAAGACCTACGCCCACATCAGTTTCCCGGTTTTGGAGTAGGTCCAAAGTGATATTTGTAATAATCCAGCGATACTTGACATTGAAAATTTCCTTTTGAGGAGAGAAATTAATAGAGCGGTCAATGAACGTCCTACATCGATGGTTGTCATTCCTCACTTTGAGTCTCGAACGTTGATTTAAGATCTGTCGAACGTGTTGACGAGTACCCGCCCAGAGGTGGCGAGTCGTGTTCTCTGGGGATCATTAACTCACCCCGTGTAGGAGGAACTAATCCAATTAATTATCCACTTTCGTTTTTCCCTGTCGGTTTAATGGGCACGTATCAAGTTCACTGTATGGCATTTTGAGTGAAAAATTCACGTATTTCCTTCCAGAATGGTAATTAATAATGGTACTTACTCTGTTCTGATTTCGCGAATTTTCTATTTCCATTTACGTCAGGAATAGTGCTCTAATCCTTTTGCTAACAATGAGATATTTCCCTACTCATAGCGGAGACCATATTCAAATTTTATTTTTTAATTTAAGCGTCTATAAGGAGTATAAAGTGAATATTGCAATATTAATGGCGCAAAAATATAGTTATGTAACACAAAAATTCTCAATAATTAAATAAATAGATCACGTAAGTATATAACTTGACTCATTTTTTCACGCCGTACGGCTAAAAAGCCTTCAAAACACACTGTTTTTGGTGATTCTGTAAACATTACTGCAGTGAGTAATGGGTCATTTTTTATAAATAGTTGACAAAAAATACAAACTTCCCACCGTTAGTTTTTTAACGAAATCTAGGTGTTGTAAATTACTAATTTTTTTCAATGTCCTCCCTCTGGAGCGCTCAGCCGTAATCTATCCCATGTAAAACAGCTGGTATTTTCAGGCAAATCGCTCGAAAATTAGTTTGGAAAGGGGTTGATATTTTAATATTACTGGAAAGATGGGAGTTTTTCTTCAAAATGAGGCCAAATTCATCAAGTTCTAGGTGAATTAATATTTCGCTCTAACTATTTTTACTAGGATGGGATAGGATAAACGGATAGGATAAAAAATTAGGATAACAAAATGTGCCAAGAGGTGGCTCTCCTCGGATTGAGGTCCACTATTTATGCTATTTATATTTTCAATATCTCCCTTATAGGTAGTGTGTTTCTCTTCAGTATGGATTGGGAATCCACTGAAAAAATTTCCACCACTGTCAGTGTTCGAATTCGCACCCTTTGGGATGTAAAACAAGTACATTGCCTGTCGCAGTAGTTCGCTCGCCAGAAATTGCTTTTGTCGGTACCGTTAATTGTTCACCTCCCTTCGGAATGACACGGTCGATACGAGCAAGCCCAGGAATATGGAACGCTCAGGCGCTAAGAGGGTTGCGAGATCCGAGCTTATTCCACAAGCCTGTCACTTGCGTTCCGCTGATTTATTTACTGCGGCTTTGTCGTCATGAAGTATTCTGACCCATATCCCTTGCTTTTTGCTCGCTCGAATCCTGATATGCAGGTGGAAGTCAGAAGAAGACGGATGGAATGGGAAAGAGCTATAAGTTAGCTCCTGAGGTCTTTCCCGCCTCTTTTTTTGAGATTTCTGTTTTCTCTCTTTATGACTTATCTCCGTCATGCATCCGTCTCTCTCCTCGTCGTGGTAGTCAGGAAGTGAATCATAATTGAGTGCAGCATACGCAGCAGGTCCTGTTTTTAAAATCCACTCTGGGGAAGATTAAAATTCTCTCCCAACTCTTGCGCTTAGCGTTGACGACGCATTAGTAACGCAATACCTTCCTTGATAATCACAGCCGCCGCGCTGTTAATAGCCTATAATTTTCAACGCTTTCATAAATGACTAATTACCGCTTTTTGATCTTTATAAAAATAAATAATGCCCGATATTCATACCTCGAAGGGTTTATGAAAGTTTCCTACTAAATTCAGCCCGATGGAACGCTTCGGGGAATATTACTTAGCATTTTGGCAAACTGGAGTTGCCAGAAAATAATTTCCTTTCCACAGGGCATATGGTCCAGATGTACGTAGTGGAGCCTCTTCATCCTCTGTAGGCTAACTTCCTCGTTTACCAGTATGCCTTCCACAACGCAAATAGTACTATTTAATGTCCTCGAGGTGCCCGAAGAATTACATGATTAGCGGCTTTCCCTGAGTCACCCTTGGAAGCACATTACATCCCCACGAATTTTGAATGAACTGATGCCTGCACTTGAGGGTCTTAAGTTGTACTAAGTCATGCAAAATAATCTTTGACCATCTCCATGAAGCATTTTTTATTTTTAAATACCAAAAAATAATGCGTTATTTTTTTATTCCGGTTATTGAAATCCTAAAGAAATTAATTTCCTACATTATTAAATTATTGAAACATGGAAATATATCATACAGGTATGCTTGAGATAGAATACCGAAATGTTTAGCAAAATTTATCATTTAAACTTTCAATTTCTTATATCTTCTCCAAGTGAGAAAAAAACGAGGGAAATGCATTGATAAAAGAAGATTAAAAATGTTTGATTTTAATTCTTCCAAAATTTCATCTTAGTGGTCATTTTAGATGGGAAATACTGGAAATATTCCGCGCTTAGCAGTTCTAGAAACTAGTACCAAAATGGCCGAGGAGCTTCAACCTTCCTTCCTTCCGAAAAATAGGTTATGTTACTATGGACGATGTACGAGAACAAACTTGTAGTGTTTCGGAAGTCTCCGACAAATGAGACGTCATTATTAGTGCGAAATTTCTAGCCAGTTTATTGTACGTATGTACTTCAAGTTGTATAGTTGCATTTGTCAGCGTCTTTACTTGTACTTCTTGGAAATATGCATATATTATTGTCTGTAGCTGGAGCACAATACGTGAGATGTTTTGTGATTATTCATTTCTCAATAGTTCCGTTGAAGATATATAGGTATTTCGTTTCTGATGCGAAAAATTCATCTCTCTTGAGAAACTCTTCCCCCGCGGAAATTTCTCCCTCATTTATAGTGTTTTTATAATGAATCAGCGTTGCTTGAACAAGTTGTAGATCATTTCCTTTTCAATATATAATTATATTTATCACTACAATAGTCTCTTAATTTTTTCAAAAGAAAATGTAAATATGTATATATAGTTACGTACACCCGAAATTTTTTATTGTTAATTAGCAATGCTTGTTATGAAGCGTTAGCTACCGTGCACTGCACGTATGTTAGTCTCGTGGTCGTGCTAAGTGTTTCGTCACCGAGACTCAACGCCACTTCTCGTTGTTTCGTAACTCAAGCGGTGGCGATTACAAAGCGACTTTGAAATCTTCTCTCGGTCGGAAACAAAGGGATTCTCTAGGGGATCTAGAGAAAGATGAGCGTCAGGATATGCGATCGTGCCTGTGTCGTATAAGGGGAGCTCTGGGTTGCAGGTAATGATTCCTTAAAGAGCTTTTACTTGCAGTAAAGGTTAAAGTTTGAGTCGGAGAACGGCTCAATTGAGCGCCTTTTAATGAAAAAAGCCGACTGGGGAAGCTTTCCCTTCATCTATTCCCTAATTCCTCCTGACGTTCCTACCATTGTAAATCTCGTTCCGCGTGATTCTGGTTTTTTTTGTTATTTGGGGAGGCATCTAGAGGTAATTAGTACCATTAAGAACAGGTTGGTCAGTTGATTAGGGAGGGATATTTTTCGGAAATTCGGAAAACAGAGGAGAGAGAAACCCGGTGTCGACATTTGCAAATTCTTAATGAGGGCGAATACTACGCCAAAAACGGCGCTTTCAAGCCACTGGGATTTACATCGTCAGGGTTGTGTGATTATAGATAAAATTAAAACCTATTTACACCAATCTGCTCTAAAAAGATGAGGCAATGAGGCAAACGCTTTTTTTTAAGTTGATACTAATCATATTGGAAAATAATCCGTGAACTTTGGTGTGCCAGACTATTTCCATCTATACTTTTTCCATGTTATAGTTTCCAACTCGTTAAATGGGAAGTGATAAAAATCCAGCTGACCAATGCGTCATTCAAAGATCCTTCACCTATGATTTCAGTAATTTCTCAAGAATATTGGTCTCATAGAATTTTTGTAATCGTGACAAGCGAGGCCCGCCCGCCCAAATTGCCTCTCTCCGCCACCTCCATAGCTTATTTGCGAAATACGTTTTCATTTTGACAACTTTACATTTGCATTTTCGAAAAGTATCCTCTCCCTTTCATGGACGACGTAAAAATGTCCTCAGGTTTACGTCCCATCTGACTGGCTTACGTTTGAGCTGAGCCCAGAGCCCTGAGCCCAGTTTAATAACCTCTATTTAAATATTTTCTCGGAATGAAAACTGATGCATAAACGTTCTCCCATATATCATGCTCACGTCGACTTTTTTAAAGAATAGAATTTTTATTTCAATCTATTTTTACAAAAACAGTAATTGGGTAACCCCTAAGGAATACACCTGTATTGGGGCTTGTATAATGTTATCCATGCAAAACTGCCAATAAAATATACATAAGTAAAATTGTACACAAGTAAATATTTATAGAACCCAGTGAAAATTATGACAATAATAGGGGAATTGACACAACGATAAAACACCGATAACAGTGGTTATGAGTTAGATAGATACATACCTACATGATTAGCTGTTGTAGACAATTAACAAAAAAATAACAAAATCATTTCAAAAGCTTTCATTTTTTTACAATTTATTCAGTATTTATTACATGAATATTACAGAAAAAGACCTCTAAATGTTTTATAAGAAGTAGCCAGGATTTTATTTCATAAAGAAACTCTGATGTTTTTTTCTTCCTTGATGTATGTCGGAAGGACATTAAATATTTTTTTTGAGATTTATATAAAAAACATCTTTGGTACAACGTCAGATTGGCTTTTGATAAAGAAACATCATTTCTTTGACGCAAACTGATGATGTATGACTTAAGTAACAAATTTGTTTCGTCACCACTTCTCAAATAAAAAGTTTTTAATACTTTATAAAAAAAAGTATCTGAGAGGCAATATTTTCAGTTCCAAGAACAATGGGAATGCATGGGAGAAATGGTTTTTGTGACTAACTGACAATCTGATGTAATATCAAAACCCAGACTTTCAGATAACATCAAGTTAACGTTGAGGCTGCGTAATCTTACGGTTAGCGTTAACCATACATTGTAAAACCGCTGCTATCCACATGCCTCTCAAGTGGGTATGTATCCAGATTCCATCTATAAACTCTCCACCACTATAAGGCATCGAGCCCGCCCCTCATGAAAACGGAAGCCAGTTCTATATTTTCCATGCAAATCTAATCTCTTCGCTTAAATGTTATCAGCTTAAACAAATGAAGGCCCATCAACCTGATGATGTTGCTTCGGTTAGAATATAGTGTTAGCTCGCAGTATAAATGTAGTTTTTGAGGGGGGACGAAAGTAAAGAAAGAACTGATTAGAGGGATCATTGGAAAATATGCCAACGCTTTGATGATTCACGTGGAACATACTTGGATCAAATATTTTTGATTCGTTGATTTTCTGATGAGTCGCATGGTGCATAACATGAATTCAATACAGCGGAATCCTAATTCAATGTTTAAACTCACGAAAGCATAATAATTCCTTCTCTTCGTGAACTGCGTTGATTTTTTCATTTCGGACTCTCCCATTTATTTTGTGCTAATGATTTGGCGATAAATTTATTATCGATGATGTTTTATTAAAAAAATTGTTTCTGATGTGTGAAAAGGCTGGTTGTAAGCATTAAGCTAATGAATATCGATATGTTATAAATGGGAAAACATGGATTGTTGACGAATTTCACGTTATAAAAGGAATGATTTACCGTGGTAGAGCATATCAAGTTGAAAGGTGGATAGGTAACGAAAGCAAAGAGCAAATCCTGCTTGGGTAAGACGTTAATAATATAAACCAAGCATAAGTTTGGGGCGTGGTCGGAATGATATTGGTGTTGGCTCATGAGGAAGCCTCAAGGGCAACCGCATATGTGGATACTTCCGAGAACCCTAGCCTCGATCGAAGGCATGAGAAGAAAAGTCTAATATTGGAACGAGATAATTGCACAGGGGTGTACTTGATTCACAGTGTGGAGGAGATGTTCCGAGAAACGAAAATTTCCTATTTTGAACCTCACAGTTTCTGGAATCGCTTGCCGTTATTCGGCGCACGTAGCAATTTCAGTGCTTTCCGAGAATTTTCACAGAGAATGTCGGTTGGTTAAGGATGCTTCATTTCATTTGAACCTTCTCACGAATTAAAGTAGGCAATCGATTATGCACGCCTCATTTATCCATAATATTTGGGCCTCATCTGTATACAATACCTACCCTGTGATGGAATGTAAGCCTCAACAGAAAATACACATCGAACCAGCTGTGGAACTAATTCAATTTATAAGAATTAAATTGTTTCACCGAAATTATTCAACGTCTTCTTCTTTCATGTGAAAAGCACCACCTGTGTGAGATAGATGTCATTTTATTTTGTAGGTATCAGGTTAAACTAAGGATACAAATGTTAATACCTTCCACCTCCTTTCCACCGCAGGATCAAATACTGCTATTTTCGGATTAAAAATTTGAAGGCCTTGAAATCTGAATAAGAGTTATACTCCTAAGTTTTTATTTAATTACCACACGAGTATTATAAGCTTCATTACTCGAAGATGACGAGACTATTGTTGATAGTTGGAGAATATTAAGGGCGGTCGGTGGAAGAGAAAAATATTTGCGTTGCACCTTAGCATAGGCATATTACCAGCGACGCGACGTAAGCTGAATAACTGCACCAGTGTAGGAGCCGGTGTGTATGTCAGAACAGGTCATATAATGTATAGATTTAAAAAAAAGGAAAGATTTTAATTGGTATTTTATAATTTTAATAGAAACGGCATGAAGGGTGCAATATTGACACCGAGTAGTCCCTTACTTACTTAGGTAGATCATGTGAAACACAACTCGCGCTCTTTCTTCATGACGTTCTCAAATCTGGCGAATCGAAAAGACAAGTTGACGCATTATTTCTAGATTTTAAGAAAGCTTTCGACACGGTACCTCATAACAAACTTTTATACAAATTACAGTCATGCGGCCTAAACGAAACAGTAGTAAACTGGATACGCGACTTTCTGAGTGATCGTAAGCAAAAGGTAGTTCTTGACGGAATTAGCTCTGATGTCGTTAAAGTGACATCAGGTGTCCCGCAAGGAAGCGTGATCGGACCCCTTTTGTTCATTATATACATAAATGATCTATGCTCTCGAATTAGCAGTAAAATACGTTTATTTGCCGACGACGCTGTCATCTATCGTGAAATTAGTGATCACTCTGACTTTGAAACCTTATCATCGGATTTAAACAACGTTCATGAGTGGAGCCAAGAGTGGGGACTCGAACTTAAACTAAGCAAATGCACGGCGGTACAATTCTTGCGGAGGTCGTCCAACTATTCCCATGTATATGCTGTGGATGGTGTTAACATAAAGGCGACAGATGAAGTGAAGTATCTAGGAGTTACGATAACTTCGGACCTATCGTGGGGAGCACATATAAGAAATATTTGTGGCAGAGCTCTGAAGAAGCTAGGATTCGTCAAGCGTATTGTGGGAAGATTTTCGGATGAAAAAGTAAAAGAGAGGTGCTATTTCGCACTCGTCCGGCCACACCTTGAATATGCAGCGAGCATATGGGATCCGGTGCAGAAAGACTTAATCCGGGAACTTAATAAAATACAAAGGAAAGCTGCGCGATTCGTCAAAAACAGCTACGGGCGTACTGACAGCGTTACACAGATGTTAAACGAATTAGGCTGGGAACCGCTAGAGACTCGGAGGCTACGCGCTAGGCTTAGATTGCTTGAACAATTGAGAATAGATATCTTTCAGAGCGACACGGAGAACATCATATTAGAACCCCACTATATTTCCAGGTCCGACAGAAACGATAAATTACGAGAGATATTTTGCCGAACGGATAGGTATGGGAATTCGTTTTTCCCCCGAACAATAAGGGATTTTAATAAATTCAAAACTTAATTTCATTAGAACGTTTCCTTTTTATCTTTAAACGGCTGGTGTCCTAACACCCCCCGCCACACGCCTATTGAGGCGGCTTGCGGGGTAATATGTAGATGTAGATGTAGATGTACTCCACCAAAACCCAAAATGGATAAATAGCTAAACCCTCATATATAGACAATCATACCATTATCTGGAATAGTAAAACTGTTCTCTTATTTTTATTACCAAAATTACCGATTGGAAATGAAATTTAGTCGCAAATAAGGTGCTAAAATGTTTTTGCCTGAAGCTTAACAGAATACCATACACCTCTCAAATTACCGCCTGATGCGCTAAAGCTATATTATTTAGGAAAATTATATTTTCAGTAGCTTATAAAAATTACTGATAAATTTTTAAGCTCATTGTTTTGTAGTTGTGGTAATAAATGAAACCCATGGCATTGACACAACATTTTATTCTTTGGCTTTTAAGAATAACACCTAAAAAAATTTTATTAATCACTGACATTTTTTATGTATGAGTAATGGTCCTACAGATGGCTCATTGCTGCTCATTTTTTTGTATTTGTTAAATTTCAACACGTCAATGCTGATTCGATGAGCTCAATAACTGAAGGGAAACTTCCTCTTCGGACATCCTGGATATGCTGGACGGCTTTAATACATTTCACCGTTGGATGTTTTCGAAGGAAATCTTGCCGTCGCCCGAAGCAGAAATATTTACGGAAGCCTTATAAATATTCTCCGCACGTAGTCTTGGCAAGGCATAATAGACGTTTATTTGCGCGAATTATTAGGTGTTGTTCGGCCTGCTAAATGCTCACCACCGGACCCACTTCGACGAAGATTTTTTAATATTTTTAAATTCCTCCGAAGCGTGCAATGCCCACGTCGTAATTGATCTGGTCAAATTAGTCATTTAGAAGGCTCGGACATTCAAAGAAGACCAATTTTCATCGTGCTATTATTCTTGCGATTAACTAAGTAATCTGGGCGCTAAAGCGGTTCTTTCTATAATTAGCCATCAGCCTATGCTTATTGAGTTGCCCCTAATCCGGTTTTTTCATCGCCACGGGAATATTCGATAGCCTCTGAGCCCTGCCCTTCCTTCATTCTCATGTCATGCATCTCTGCCTAAAGAATTCAAAGTTCCTTCATCTACCTGCTGAAAAGTGTTTCTCATGTATTCATATTTCGATATTGAGAGCAAAATTTGAATGTTGAGAACTTAAATAACTATCGTTTAGCATATTTGCATCCTAAATGTACTTTCCCAACGGTGAATTTACTTTTTTCAATTAATAAGTGAACCCTAATATCATTAGTGATAATCAGATTTTGTGAGACCATTTGTTCCCGTTCATTTAATGCATAATTTCACTTTATTATTGAGCTGTGAAAGTCAACATCAAATAAAATGGGTTGATAAATTGATTATTAAATAAATCACAATCAAAATTATTCAACTGCCTAAAATAATAAATGGTTGTGATCACGAATGAGGTATTTATAGGCAAATGTAACTAAGTTTATAAATGTTTCAAATTTCAGCTAAATTTGCTTTTGACATTTAATTTTGGAGTGGATACCATTGACTTATATCAGTGCAAATCCTCCTTTAACTAATATTTTTCATTTTAAATTTGTTATGTATTTGGATTCAAATATACTTAATGATTTTTGTTGAAAAGAAAAGTAAACCTGTTCCAAATAGTTTTGGATAAGAGTGTTTAGGCATTTTCAAGAATCGAAAGTTTTTTTTACAGTAACAGCGAAGAACCAGCTAATCACTGTTCTATATGTTCATGATTGCTAAGAGATCAAAATTAAATGATTTATAGCGGTTATTTATGCGTGCCTTAATTTATTTCCTAATGCGTAGGTATTATTCTATAGATGAGCATTGGCAGATGCTAATTTATTTCCTTAAATTAAGAGCTCAATTATTCAGACGCATAGTCAACTTTGGGAACTAACCCTCTAACGCATGGACTCTCTTTTTAAGGGTGGAGTGCAAACGATGTTTACTGTTTGTCGTTCACTTGCAGATTCCATGCGAGAATTTAGCTACTAGTGTTCCAAGTGGACGAAATAAGAATTAGGCGGGTTCCATGACACATTTCCACTTTCGCAGGGTAAACCGTGGACATAACACCTTGCCTTCATGTAGCTTTATTTTTATATTGGCGATTATTCAGTTCATAGGCTAATTTCGATGCGTCAAAAACTGACGGAGGACGATGTCGAGAGAAAGCGGCATAATGAATGGGTTGATAGAGTGGAGAATGTTTGGTAAGCTCGTATGAGAAGGAAAGATATGGACTTATGGAGTATGTGAATGAAGGCAGAGAGCATAATAAGCGGAAGAGAGTATGTAGATGGCTCTGTGCAGGAAGGCTTAAAGGTGAGCACTGAAAAGGAGTAGCTAAGTTGGGGTCTGTCCAAAGCCTATTGAATACCATTGAAAAGTACCATTGAATCGGCTGAATACCGAATGAATGAATGCATTTTTTCGGGCCCCGGCCTTCACGGACGTTGGCCCCAACTTTCTCATGTTGCCAAACCCCTCTCTATCTTCCCGAATCCTCGCCCCGCCTCCCCGATTCCCCTTTACCCCTTCGCAACCTGACTCTTGTATACAACCGTAGTTACGACGGACACGAGAAACGGTCCCTCTCTCCTGCTTATATTTTTTGCACGGGTGGGACTTCCGTGCCGCGAATGAGCGAAGAGGAGACATCGAAGGGTTCCTCATAAGTGCTTCACGAGAAACAGGGATTGTTTACTGCTTCACTCGGTCGCTAACTCTTCTCTCCTAACCGACCCGTTCAAGCAACGAGCGGGCCAAAAGCGGGAAGGAGGGCCTTGTGCATAAGCAATGTTGCAGAACGAGTCGAAGAATTCAAAAGCAGTGCCGGACGATTCGCGTTGGAAATATTTAGAGATTCGCGAATGTGCGAAATTCACAGCTGCCTCCGGAGGCAAAAATATAGTCATTTATCCCAGGAATAGAATAGATACGCAGTTAATACGTCGGAAGAGCTGACTGACAATAGTTGGTATCAAATTGGCTCTAAAATGTGGTTAAAAATAGTTTGAACCTCGTGAGCTATAGAGTTGAGTGAACATTTGAGTGTTTGTTGAAAGGTAGCCTCCCATCCTTAAAATCCTTGAAAATCGAGTGCACTTGAATTCGTTTCCTCCTTTTGAAATTGTGGCATTTTCCTTGATTTTGACATTTTTTATTAGAGTTGATCTACCGGTTAAGGTATCTAAGTTTAGATGGAAGGAGAAATAATTATTCTAGTCTTGTATGGTCGCAGGCCCTTGGCTCCCTATACTGCTGTCTCTCTTCATCCCATCCATGAAGCCTTTTCTCGTTCTTCTTCTCCCCCGCTTGCCCAAAGCACTCTCCTCTATTACGGTCTTTACTATTCCCCTCTCCCCTCTTTACCCTTTCCAACCACCTACTCCCTCCTAATCTCCTCCAGCACCCTTCACTCATTACCCAGCGTCCCTTACACTTCATCGTCCGTCTTCCTGTCCTTCCATCGTACATTATCCTCCAAAACCATATCTCAAGAGTCTGTAGTCTGTTCATATCCTCTTTCCTCCAGATTCAACGTTTCTGCACCATGCAACACCCTCTTCCATGCTTGACTCTCTTCCAGTGTTTTGCTCACGTTATTACTTAAGGAGTCTGTTACCAGCGTTCTGTTATTGTTGAACGCCTCTTTATCTGAGGCAATTCTCCTTCTATTTCCCTTATTACCATGCTAATTTTACACAAACGCACACAGAAATTTAAGAATAATATTAATAATTTCTCTATTGGTAACAGCTTTCGCCAATGACTACCTATTTATTATATTTGGATAACACACAAAACCATGCACTGGATGGGGAAAAACCACCCAGGCGGGAGTCGAACCCACGAACTTCGGGTTGATAGGCTAGAACGTTACCCCGCCACCACCGATGCCGACGCTAATCAAAATCAGCCTCACTGATATGTCTTAGAAAATTAAATTTCTCTAGGTTTAGACATAATTTGTAATTCATTGATTGATTTTTTCTAATTTTAACTGCACTGAATTTGCCGTGTTAATTTTGGTTTTTACCCAAAGAATAAGCCTGCTTTGGATAAAGTGGAAGGGTCATTTAGAGAAATCGATAATTCCCCAAAAATTGCTCTTGCGGAAGTCCGGGAAAAGGTATTGTCGTTTTTTTTTCTTGAGAAGTTCTGGAGTCACTAACTTGGTCCTGTTTATAACTATGAGAGCACAATGCAGTGTCAACATAAAATTATGAAATCGTTGTTGGGAATGGCTGTGGAATAGGATGTCTTAGTGGCGTAAAAGAGCTTCACGCGAATTCGTGGACCTGGTTTAGAATGCCAATTCGAGCGAATAATTTTTTCTTTCTGAGTTTTTCGCGCGAATGTTGACGAATTTAACGCCTCGGTGATAGCACTGGGTTTCTGTGATTCGCCCTTTAACTTTAGTTATTATAAAAAAGTACAAATGTAATCAATTGCTTGCGCCCAAATAATTGTTTTATTTTTTTCCTGTAAGTGATTTTCCTGTAGTGTAAGTTATTTCCATGTCAGTGTTTCTTACTGCTCTGATAATTACGGAGCGAGTTTTAATTCTTTCCTCTGAGCCATGTTGGCCCTACCTCAACTATCGTTTCATATCTTTCAGCACTGTCTAATTGACATTGTAAAGACACCGAATGAAGTCATCTCAGTGTAAACATTTTTAATCTATTTTTGTTCAGTGCACCTAAATGATTATTTCAATACAAATTCAGTTTTTAAGGGAAGATGAAAAGTTACGTGAAATTCCACCATTAATTACAATTCTGCGTGTGTAGACTGCTTCTAAACATGGTTAAAATGTGTTAATATTTTTTTCCTGTTAGCCTTTCATTACCAATTCTGAGTACAAAAATCCACTTTTTTGCCACTTTTTCGTTGTGCATTCTTCGAACCTATCTTGGCAGCATCCAAAATTGCCTATTCCTCTCCTTTTTCTCGGAATTCCACCTTCCATAGCCGCATTTATTGTCTTATCCCCTTTTATTGTTACTCCATTCGCTGACTATTATTCGTCCTTATTTCTTCAGTCAATAATATTTCTCCCCTGCCATTAATATAGTTTCTCTGCCGGTCCATCGTGCCTTCTCCATGCCCTTCCACACCCACATATCAAACTTGCAGTATCTCTTTTCTTCCCCAGGGTTTCAAATTGCTCCACCAAATAGCCCTTCGCTCCATACCAGGCTCCTCGCTAACCTTTTCCTAACGCTCATATGCGTATTTTGTTTTTAGTTCCCTATTGTTAATGAATGCATTTTGGATATGGGAATTCTCCTTCAAATATTCTCCAAGCAACAAACTTTGTATACCAGTCCTAATAAATAAATTTGATATAAATATAAAAAATAAACAAAATAAAATTGTGGAGGCCAGGATATTGACTTCCCATCTTTAGGTCCCGGAAGTTCGAATAGCAGAAGCCGGAGATTGTTAATTGGACTCCCGAACTCTACTTTGGATGCTGAAAGGAGAACATTTAAAGTTCATTGCTCCGCCTCTCAGGTGGGACCTTAAACTGTGGGCTCCTAAGCGCCCTTTGTAAAGAGCAGGCTTATGCCAGCGCCAGGTATCTCTCCATTTTTCCCCAAATAAACCTTACCATCCGACCCACCTTGCGTTAATAGCGCGAACGGCCTCAGTTATCTGTTGCCTCCTAACTAGTCTAAATAGCCACCTACTGCATGTTGTATTTTGTCTTTTTTCCTGTACATATGAATGCTTTTGTTTCATCATGGTTTCTCCTTCCAAGGAATCAATATCAGTTATAGTTTGTTTGCAAAACTGTTATTGGTCGATTAGCATATGTTATGTTAAAATTAATCCTAAAGATTTGATAACATTAAATATGCTTCGCAACCAGGCCCAGAAACACAAGTCAGGTTAAGTCTCGGCAACAGATGTCTACATGCATGCAACCGAATCCTATCTTCTAAATCCCTGTCACACAAAACAAAAATTAGATTTTATAAGACAATAATATCCCCAGCACTGCTTTACGGATCCGAAACATGGAAGCTGTCAAAGAAGGTGGAGAAAAAAACTAATAGTAGTCGAGAATAAGATATTGTGGAAAATCTATGGGCTCACATACGAATAAGGACAATGGAGAAAAAAGCACAATAGAGATACAGAAATCTATTCAAGCATCCATACATAAAAAGTGAGATAAAGTCCAGATGAATCAGGTGGACTGGACATATTCTAAGGAAAGGGGTGGGAAGTCTGCTGAAGGAGGTACTGCACGGGAGTCCTGAAGGAAGAAGACCCCGGGGAAGACCACATCGGAGATGGTGGGACCAAGTGACGAAGGATATAGAAAAGATAACAATGTAATATAGGCCTCTTACCACCTTATTCTTTTAGTTATTAGGGAATTACTGCCGAAATTGAAGTCAAAATGCGGTAATTCGTAGGAAATGGCGCTGTAGTCGGCTCCTATTGCTGGAAAAAAGTGCTCATTTAAAATACATTCGTGGAATAATCTGCAAATTTTGTTCCTTACTTTTGGGTTTCTATAGGTAACGCATTTCATCAGTGAAAGCAGGATTTTTTGGACAAAAAATAAAAGATATGGAATTTAGTATTTGTTTTGACTCACACAGTCGCGGCGGAACCTCCTTAACCCATTTATGCCGAAGGTTTGAAAAATGCGAATTTTACCCTGATTTTTACATATTATAGATAGGAATACGTATGAAAACAATATCCGAAAGAAAAAACATTGTATCTCTTGCCAATTATTAATTACGAGGTGTTCCAAAAATGGAACACTAGGCAAATCCACTACCATGACGTACTCAATGATAACAAGCAAATCATTTGATTCAGACATTTATTAACTCACTATTAAGAGTGATATCCAGGTGATCACTTAACATTGCATTTTTTACATTGAAAAGTGGTATTTTTGTGACATTGGACACAGCGAGTTTGCTTTCCTTGCTTTACAATCGTATGATTCATGCCGTCATGACGTGAGTCAAGGTTACGCTTCATAGATGGTCTCCCTTTCCTACCAAGCTCAGCAGTATTACCATATGTCTCTGTATAGTGACAGGCCACACGGCGACGAAATTCAACAAGAACCATTGGCTTCACATCGTTTATTTTATGCAATTGCCAAGCATTTTCTAAAGCCAGCTCAAAGCAGAATAACAGAGGGCTCGAGTACCATTTCTTTCCACGGATTGATGCTCGATAATTGTCAATATTTTCATCAGCTCGGTCCACTCCTCCCATATACTGATTATAGACCTTGATTAAATTTGGTTGATTAACTTGTATTTTTTTTCCTGCTTTAGAGAACAAAGACTGACCTGTTGCAAAGGATTGACACTGACACCAGAAGATACAACAGTCAAAACACTGTTATCATTCCATCTACAAACAATATTGTCTTTTCCATCAATTCGGTAATCAAATGTGCCCCTATCTTTTTTCTTTAGGGTAGCATCAGATAGTAAAGGAGGTTTGTCTATGCGATCTTTTTTCGCTGTGCCTGTTGCTTGATGGTCCTTTGAATGAAGTTTATCAAGGAGTGCAATGCTTGTGAAAAAGTTGTCGAACACAAAATGGTATTTACCAGGATGCTGTGTTGTGAGTGCCTCAGTAAATTGCAAAACAACTGAAGTACCTATACCATATTCTTGGTATTGAGTGTTCGGGTTTTTTCCTTGATAAGGCTGAAACCAGCAAATGTAGCCTAGACGCGTTGCACCACACCAGAATTTAAACACAAACCGAAAAGGCTTACCCCGAATGAACTGTTTGTACCCGTAACAACCGAAATATTCCTTATTTATGGCCTATATTTATATTGGTTATTCCCTATATTCATGGCCTCATCCAAGCTGAAGTATATTTCATTTGGTACAAATTTCATACATCTGTCATTCAGTTGCTCTATGAGAGGTCGCAGCTTGGAAAACTTGTCCATGTGGTTCAAATTAGAATTGTCAGCAACATGCAAATTTGAAAATATTGTTTCAAATCGGTCACGTCTCATTGCACCCAAGAGAAAGGGTCACTGCACTCTTGGTCGAATGTGGCGCCGAGGATTTCAATACCTTAAAGAAAAGACTAAAAGTCCCTTTGTTAGACACGGAGAGGGAAAGGAGTAAGCATTACCCGGGAAAAACACTCTAGTCGCCGATACGGCAGGAGTGGGGGAGGGGGGGCGGCGTGCCACTCTGTGCAGGACAAGTGCGTAGCCCGAACACTTACAATAAACTTTCTGCTAAAAAGAAGAGGAGAAGAATATTGGGTGCAAGCAGCCGCACTTCGCTCATTGATTAGTGTTCATGAGGACAATATGACCCAGGGGGCTTGGTCCCGAATGGAAGAGTGCACAGCGTGACTCATATGTTTTCATCTCTCTGTTCACAATTGATCAGTTGGTTAACGATGTATTTATTCTTTCACTGAAATGGAAACTGATTATAGCCAAGACATAGCATCGTTTCCCTCAGTCACATAACATCTAATTGCTTACTTGATTTAAAGTTAAAGTGTATATTTCTATGCGCCTGAATGCACGCATAATAGTAGTGGATTTGCCTAGTGTTCCAAAAATGGAACACTGTTAAATAAAAGCTTATAACTAAAACAAAATACATTTTTTCAAAATTTTCTTCTTAAAACACTATAGGTTAACTATTACTGAACATGTAGGGAAAAATTTACAAAATTTGGCCGTAATGGCAAATTGTTATTAATATAACATTTGAGATGGTCTCAGAAAAACTGCCTTGAAAAAAAAGACCGATATTTCTCAACACATTGGCTGAGATGGGTTGGCAAAACTAACTAATTCTTTGCGCCCCGTAATACAATATATCTTTATAAAAAGGTACAGAAATAAAAACCATGGCATATTGGTGTATAATGAGTCGTAGTCATTAAATTAGAAAGTCGCGTCAGGTGTTCCAAAAATGGAACACTAGGCATAAATGGGTTAATGTCTTGGCCTTTGCTTAATGAATGTACTACTGGCAGGAGTGAATTTCGTGTAATCACCGCCTGTATAAACGGTGGGTCTTCCGTTAAAGTTCCTGCCTTAGCCAGTAAATTCCCATCAGAGTCAGCGCGGGTGTAAATGTGCCTCCTCTTGCTTTTTCACTCGGGCCGTATGGGTTGCCTCTACTACGGGGAGGATGTGTAGAGAGATGGGGTTGGGTGGCGAATCGACCTTTCCTGTCGAAGACGCGGGTTCATTCCCCGGCGGAAGCGAGCGAGGCCCCATTGGCTGTCGGGGAGACTCGGACTTTATGACGCCTCGCTGCCGTGCCACGCTGTGCCGGTCGGCGGCGTGCTTCCGTGATGCCATCCTCGTGAGAGCATCGCACACCTGCGTATAAATTTTGCACTTGCATGGGCGCATGTCTGGTAAAGACCTTCCCGCTATCATTTCCACCGATTGAAATATGTGAACGAAGAGGAAAGCATTCAAAAAAGAAACATACCGCATGTTCGTCAGGTGAGGCTGGAGGTATGACCCGGCTTTTTTGAACCTATCGCCGATCTCTCATTCAAGTGAATTTCCCCAGAAGTATCAGCAGACATCATTTAAACATCATTGGTCATTAATCCGAATATTGGCTTGCTGCAAATATCCATTCCCTTCCACTTTTAGCTAATCACTTTATTCCTGCATACTTCATTTTATGTATATCTCACCATTTTCTTGATTTATTTCTACCTTGGTCATACTCTTCCATGTGGAAGCCACGGAGGAGGACAGGAGTTGCGACGATTTAATGATGGATTAGTTTCGTATACATATTTAAAGGATGCTCAGGGAGAATTTTTGTGACTTCTAGAGGTGAAAGGGGATGTGATTTCAAGCATTTTATTTCGCATTTTATGCACAATGCATTGTACATAGAGGTGAAAGGAGCTATGGTAACACAAGCCTTTTTATTCATCTCATTTTGAAGTTGCCATGGAAGCTCCAAATAACCGATTGTGTATATCCTATTGAAGCAATATAAGACTTGTCTAAATTGTGTCTGAGATAAGTATCGTTATTTTCGTGTTGCCGCTCAGACTTATGGTAGCTACATTTTGGGATGGGACTCTAATGAACAAAGGTATGTTTACCTATCCATTACTCGATATATTCGAATGTAATTAACGTTTCCTTGCTTCGAAAACAATGTTCAATAGACAAAAAATGCTTGAAATCATATCCCCTTCTAGATTAGAACGGGCCATTAATTTCTGAATGAAACGAAATGATTGCTTTTGCGGCAATAGGACTAAAAACGTAAAAAATGTCACCCATAAATACCTGACAAATACCAATTTAAAAAAATAATTAATTATATGCACATATATCAACGGAAATTTTATATGGCTCTACCGGTTTCAACATAAAGACATTATCTTAACAACATAAAGTTACGTGATGCTTCGAAGCTTCGTTAAAATCAGTAGTGCCAAATACAATTGCCGTGAAAATTATACATTGGCATGCATGTATTATCATTCAGGATGAACTTTCACTAAGTTAAGAGAGAATCTATCAATTTTCCCCGACATGAATTTTTGTAAAATCAACACTTTTCATCACCTATCGTATGCTTTTAGAGTTTGAGATTCAATTTTTCCTAAAACATGTCTCACAGTTGTCTGCTTATTCGAGTTATTTGCCTAATTTTCGGTGCAAATTAGTATGGCTTAAAAGCTCAATGTTTTTTGTTATTTTGGAAATCACTTTTTATAAATTAATGACGCACATAAATATGCAAAAAAAGTTAACGAGAGAAGGAAATGTCCGTCGTTTCTTCATAGTATCAATCGTCAAGTTGGTCTCATATTACGGAAAAATGTAATTGAAACACATATTAATTCCACTGAATACTTTAATAGCTCCAGGTGGAGAGTGTGTCGATGAACTCTTGAGGATGATCCAATTATTATATCGCGGCTAATAATTTCTCCTTGTTCTCACTTCACTCCTACTTAACCAGCTCGATGAACTTCTCGAGCCAACTTCCGCTTCGTGGGATCTCATTTGTATTTTTTTCAAATACCCGTCTACACCCTAGAGACGGTCGATAAATAAGAGCCCCACTAACCTACAGATAGCGTCATCCGATCCTATTGATTCATTCACCAGCGCGGGGAGAATTCGCGTTTTTGTCGAAGCCGTGGCAACCAGATCGAAGCATGAATCTCTCCATCTTGCGAAGTCGTCCGTGATGCTCTCAACTCAAAAAAGTTTCTTTTCACGGAAAATAAGAAATGCTTCCAGGACGTCGATATGAATTATGGAAAATTTTCGATGCTAGCGGATGTCATTTCATGCCTTAGCGACTGGCTAAGAGAAAATTCAACCGAGAAACTAGCCGCCCTAGTATTGCGACTCAAAGCGTATACACGTTGGCTTGCTCTGTTTTGCGATTGTTGCAGCTTTGATGATAGGTTGCCTTTTATGACCTCATATCGTAATTGATCAGTCTACCTTATCCTGCGGCGGTCTCCTCTGAATTAAAATGGATGCCTACTGTCAGTTGTGTATAGACACGAAAGAGCTCTTACATGCTTAAGAAGTACTGCCTCTGAGTCAATAATAATTTTATGCCGACGATACCATATTCCATTTCATGCAGAGGTTTTCATGCATTAATCATGAACTCAAGTACAAAGGTTGACTCCACAATGCGTCTAATGCAATTATATTGTTGAATTACACGCATTGACATGTTCCGATTCAAGGCATAAGAATGATAGTCCCCGTCTATTAAATTTTCACAGTGAAGAGCTGTTTTCGAGTTTAAAATAAAAAAGTAGGTTTCGTCTGCCAAAAGGCTAATTCATGTGCAAGTTTTTCTGTTTTTCCGAAGCTGAATTCGTAGCAGGGGAGATAATTTTCTTTTTATGTTTAACGTCGTAAAGCGTACTTAGCCACACGAAAAATTGCTTCAGCATTCAAGCTATTACTTTCATCTTTTATAATTTAGTGTTTCTCAGTGATTAAACATCTAATAATATCCCTCTGATTCATTGGTCACCCCTAACTACAAAACATTCATCTAGTGAGTGAGTACTGTTACAGAAATTGTATACACTTATACTATTAATTTGATTTTCTGCCGAGTAAGTTTCTTCTGCAAACAAAATTCAGATCGGGTTGTTCATAAAATTGAAAATGAAATAGGACTGCCTATCAGGTTAGATTAAATAGGTGCATTTTACTCCAAAGGTAGTTGAGAGTCTAATAATCCCTTGGGTTATTCTCGTTATTAACACTTACCGGCTCGGATATTGTGCCTATTATTTCGCTTTTGTAATGTGCAGCAAGAGTAAAATTAATTTATTTACTTAAAGTCACAGAAAATATTGATTTTAGAAGTATTTGGCTAACAAAGGTTCTTATTGTTAATTTTATATTTCTCAAAATAAAGATCAGCATATATTATTCAATTATCTTTTTATGCTGAAACAATTCTTCGTTTTCCCTCGAAATTAGCCCTTTTTATAGGCTATTTCTTTCCTTGGTATGACCATTAACAATTTCAAGACCTTTATGAGAAATTTCAAACCAAATGTCACTGTTTAGTTGAATTAGAGTATGATATGATCATGGCTCAATTCATACTCGTATGAAATTCAATAGGCAGTACCACTTAGATTAGTTGGAGAGTTTCTTCTTTGCTAGTGCAGCTATTTTTACCACTACTTTAAAGATAATTGGGATAGAAATTTGGGATAATATTACAAGAGTGCTACTTTAAGTTTTTATACATAAACTTTTACGAGTTTAGATTAGGCTGATCATTAGATAGGTTAATTATTAAGACTAATTCTGTATCGTGCTATCAATTAAAGTCTCCTGACTAAAGTCATGAACGTTTCTTGGGCATGTTCGGTGATGCAAAATATTTTCTATCGGCAATATTTCCACTGGATTGTATCGGTTCTCAATAGTTTTACCTAGTTTTAGTGATGATATACTCTTTATTCAGAGACGGCTTTGACTCCGGAGAATGACACTGTAATCTTCTATGTTGTGTTATTTGCACATTGGTCACTTCCCTTCGTTCAGTCAGTGATTCGCAGCCAAAGAGTGAGAAAATTAATTCCCTGACATCATTTCATTTTGCTTATTTGCGCTCGTATTCTTTCACCCATGATGAGCTCCAGAGAGATGGGAATCTTTAAGGCGAAAGCATATACGGGGGCAGGAAGGGGGAAATATGGAGGGAAGAGAAAGGGGAGATATATAAGAGGTGTCTTGTCGCCGATCGGCCGCATCAGTTTTCTCGCCGTCCTGCGTATATCGTCCCTCCTTGCCTTTCCTCTCCTCAGTTCCTAAGCCACCTTGCATTTCCCCTTCCCCAGCCAGCCAGTGAGCTTCGGACAACCTACATGAAACAATCGTCCGAGCCAATTCGTCTCGCCTGACGAGACGAGATTATTAATCTCACTCATTCCTTACCCTTCTCTCCCTCATACCCTCAACCCCGTCCCTCACCCTTTGCATTTTCCCTCTTCTCATGCCTCCTCTCCATTCTTCGCTCCACTTTCCAGGCCCCTTCGAAAACTCTTGAGTGCGTCTCGAGATCAAAAGAGGCTTTTTGAGATGCAACTGGAACACGCATGAGGATTGGGTTGATGTGGCGAACTAAGTGCCGATAACTTCCCATCCGGAAAGCCCGGGTTTGAGGCCAAACGGAGACAGGGTCGGACTAACCTATTCAAGAGTCCATTATCCTTTTAACGTCTTCCTTGCCTAACATGTAGGTGTTGTGACAAGGCGTTTACTCCACGCGCGGAAAATCCGAATGTTCGGTATAGTTCTGTTTAAAAAAAATGGAATGCCTCGGTACCGAAAAATTTATGTCCCGGATTGATAACGATGTGACAACGTGAACGAACCATACCTTGAAGGCTTTCATGGTGAACCCACCGGGGGGGGGGGGGGATAAAAGGAAAATAATGGTAGGAGGGAAAAGAGTAAAATTTTGGCACCCGAACGTCATAAAGGACGAACGGTTACCGTTACGAAACCTGGGATTTCATCTTCCTAGGCGTGATCAGAAAAACGCGATCATTTCGAGTGTCTTTCTTCACGCCTTGTTTCAGCGCCAGAGCCTCGTCTGCTGCCACGAACGGCACTCGGGTTGCACCACGAGAAGGTGAGAATGACTCGGAGTGTATGGGCCGAACCATCGACCTGGGTCCCAGAGGCACTCCGTTGCAACCCTACCAGTAGAACTTGTAGGATTTAACTTTCTCCCGGAGAATGGTTGAAGTGAATTCTCCTCGGGTTTCCATCCTGGTTAGTTGCTCCATCTTCTGCTTTGCCGACGTTTCGATGAGAGACTTATTCATCGTCATCAGGGCCGTTGATGCCGGGTTTCGAGGTGCCATGTTCATACGGTGCGTCACTCAGTTCATGCCAGTTTTGATTGGTCGAGGTTTTTTTGCAGTTCCCCCCATTTTCAGAATTGGGTTCCAAGTCTTTCTTAAGTGTAATCGTCCCTGTTTCGGTCCCAGTATCCGTTGGGATGACAGAGCAGATTTGTCTCTTCCCTCTCAACGGAATGGTCGAGGTTTATTGCGTGTTCTGAGACTGCTGACTTAGCGGGTTGACACAGCCGGAGGTGCTGTTGATGCTCCTTTACTCTGTAGGCGTTGATTGTGGTCAGTGTGATGTGATCCAAGTCGTACGTTATGTCTTTTAGTAATTTAAATTTCATCTTACGATGGATATCATTGAGTTTGTTCGGATTCATCATTAACGTTTTGCATGTTTAGATTTTCAATTAGTTTTAGATCGGGTTGGTTTGGTGGCTAGAGTACCTATTAGGTTCCTAACTTTATAGCCTGGGTTCGATTTCCGACTTAGGCAAATTCTTACACACATATGTGTTCATTAGTCCTATACACTTTCGGCAAAACTCTTGCCGAACCTTCATGTGCTTTGTGGGGTCAGTGTTATATGACCAAAATCGTTGGAGAAATATGAAGGTCTCTAATTCGCTTTCCGATCCCATGTCCCTAAGTCCCTAATCTCATGCATCTAATTAGCTAAATTTAGTTATTATTTCTCCAGATTTTCAATTGATTGAGAATTAGGTCGGAGCACTGGTCAGGGCGCCAACTTGACCTTTGGAGGCTCCGGGTTTGATATCCGGGATTAGAGAAGGTTTATAAGTGGAATTCCGATCCTTACTTAGGTGCCCTGAGAAGAATACCTCTCGTGCAGCTCTCTGTCGAATGGATAGAATGTAAAACTTTCGAGACCTTAGCGCCTGTCCTTTAGATTTGGCTAAAAGATTTTTTTAATGTCCACCCTTCCTCCGTTTCACAAGTAATTCTCTCGGTCACCTGCCCTAATTACTACTTCTGCTGGAGCTCAGATATGAGCTAGAAAGCTCAGCACACTCATACGAGCTCACATCCAAATAAACATAACTTTGTTTTGGTGTGAGCTCGCATGGAAACATGGAAAGTTTTCCCTAAGGTAGTTTCAGCAAGATATCACTTCATCCAAATATTTTGGTGAATTTCATTTCTCTTCATCTCATTTTAAATAAAACTCTCGTATTTTCAATTATGTCATAATACTAGCCCATTGCCGAACTACTTTTCGAGCAAGCTGCCTATCAATATAAGCTGTTTTCCAAGGGACAGATTACGACTGTGCGTTCAAGAGGGAGAATTTTGAAAAAAAGTAATTTATAAGACCTAGATTTTGTCAAAAACTAACGTTGTGTAATTTGCATGTTTATTTAACAATTTATAAAAAAATAATCAGTTACTCACCGTAGTAATTCTTACAAAATTGCAAAAAAACGTCAGTTGTGAAGCCGTTTTCGCAGCACGGCGTGAAAAATTTAGTCAAGTTAGAGGCTTTTGCGGAAAAATGTATTTAATGCTGATAATGTTTGACACATATAACTATATTTTTTCGCCATTAATATTACAATATTTACTTCATACTTCTTACTGCTGCTGAAATTAAAAAATAAAATTCAAATATGGCCTCCATTGTGGCTAAGGAAATATCTCGCTCTAACTACCTTTAGCAATGAGAATAAATATAACTTAGTTTTTCCACATATATTTATGTGAAAACATAGACATCTATGTGGAAAAACTAATTTATACTTATCATTTACAATGCTAAGCAAATTCTAGGAAGTCACGCCCGAGACAACGGAATACAATGAGTATGAGGTTAAAAAAATACAGTCTCTAGATTAACTTAAAAAATTGCTATGAGAAGAAAGTAACTGTGAAGAGTTTATCGTAGAAATTTGGAGAAATGCAGTGGAATCCCATTCCCAGACTCGAGACGAACAGGTTTGACTAATTTTTATTAACACTCTGTGCACTCACCTTAATTTCTGACTTTCAAGAATCTAGACCACCGATCGTAGCCATCCCGATCGGCCACCCAGATAAAATAAGTAACTGGGATACATTTCTGAACTGAGAGATTCGAGGACTTTGGCTCCCCCTGGTAAAAAGAGTCGAATAAATCACCGTTTTTCCACGCGCGGATATCCTGATTCCGAACGTGGTTTCAGCAACTCAATGTAACTGCCGTGTGTCGTGGATAATCATTCATTAAAATTTCCTGCCTTTCTATGTGACAAATACCCATGCAGCCTCTGACTTGTACCACCATTGATCTTAATAATACACGAAACCGTGCACTCTCCTTGCATTTGTATCGTGGAATTTGGACAAACGTTATTGATTACAGAAATATAGATGCTTGGCGATGCATACTTGAACAAACATTGTTGTGTTCTGCAAACTGTTTACTAGAGTAATCAGTAGTTTCATTTAAGTCAAGGTTGTATTTTAATTTTTATCGAGGATCCTTAATTTTAGTGGTAAAGATTTGAATTTCCTAAAAGTTATTCATTCACTATGTTCAATCTGCCAGGATTGCATTGACATCTAATTTGCGTGGACGCTTGAGCATTTATCTGAAAATAAACGCATTATTTTATTTAACTCATCGACATATTCCACCAAAAGTAAGTAAAATATGTGAAAACTTTGCGATGTGATATTGGACTCGTTTTGATTAGACAATGCATTGTCCTGAAATGAGATTATGCAGACATTTTCCTTTTCAGTAGTTCGTTTTGTTTGCTTTAAATTTTTTTAGCGTCTGTGCCATCATAGTAAAAGTGGGCTAATTTCAGAACACGGTTATTTGCTTCCAGTTTATATGGATTACGTGTTGATCGAAAGTTTGAGGAAAAAAGAGTGCCCAACTTTCATTCATCTGCACTCAGGAAGGCATTAGGGCTTTTTTAGAACCAAGCATTTATCGGAAGAGCTTTCGTTTTCTACAAACTCAACTTTCTTCTACATAAGAAAAATGCAATCGGAATAAAATTTCAAGAGGCACCGCAAGAAAGTCTCTGTAACAATTGAAAGATGGAACAATCTCGAAAGAGAGCAATATTTGTAGTGAAAACATTTTTATTTTCAATATCTCCGTCGTTACCCTCTATTCACACATGATATGCTGCGTACAAGTGAAAATTTCTCTCCAAACAAAGGATGTCCCTCAAGCCAACTCTGATGCGCAATTTGAGCTTTTTTCAAGAGAAAAATCAAGATCGAATGCAACAAGGATAACTGCGTAAATTTAGTTATGCATGATTATAAATGAGAGTACCAATTTGCTATCTCGTTTGTATAGATACTCCACGTCTAGGTTTTGTGCTATGAAAGTTTAAGACTGTTAAAATGGAAGAAAAACAAATGGGCACAGTATTTCTGGTCTTAGAATCCATTGAAAAAAATCTACCCCACATTTGATAGGATATGAAGATCATTATAGAGTTGAACTTTCGCCTCCTATTCAATGCATTGAGCTACATCCGAGTATTCCTTCCAATCAATCGATTGTGCGCTGTGAAAATTTCTCCATCGATTTATTGAGGTAAAGATGAACTGAGACAGTGCTAAATAAATATTAACATCATTTATCAGGATGATATCCTGCCTTTTTCTATTTTATTTCACTTCCACAAAGACTTATCCAGAACATGTTGGCAAAGAGAAATGTTCAATTTTGATCGCTCTCACCAGAACGATGATGAATGTCTGGGTCACAATAGAAAAGATGTGATAGAAAAGAATGTGATGTCCACATCATCCGATAATTTCAAGACCTTGACTGTTCACTCTATTCATTGCGTTTGAATATGCTATAGTGAAAGTAAAATTATAGCATCAAGCGTCGGGCAAATAATTTTTTGAATATTTGTTTTTATTTCATCAACCTGAATACAGTCTCGAGGATCAATTTACATCAGGCGTTATGACAGTAGCAAAGGACAACACACACAACCATGTCCTGGGAGGATAAAAATCCTCCCCAGGCGGGACTCGAACCCGCGACCTTTGGGTTGGCAGGCGAGGACGTTACCCCGCCGCCACTGAGGCCGATAGTAATTATTAAAAATACACAATTTTCTCCTTGTGTTATTATGTTGAATGGTATACCATATACTCAATATACTCTTCTTTATAAATATAAAGTAATTATTAAAAAAAAAAGTTTCTTTTTGTCTTGTGTTACTATTTCGAATGGTATACCTTGTCCTCAAAATACCCTCCTTACCTGAGGTCAAGAACTAAATGGCATTAAGTATTTATTTCACATTTCATGTTGAAAAATGCATATATTCGTGAGAAAAGTCTTGATTGGTATATCTTCAATTGTTTCCTCATAGTTTACAACGTACTCTAGAGACTTATTTCTAGTGACCAAACATTGCAGAGAAAACTACAATCTGTCGCTCTGAAATAATTTGTCTAATCTCACCTTTATCCTTCAAAATCTTTTCCTCTGTGAAGAATAAGTTTACAATTAGCACGCTATGAATATTTCCTGTATGTGTATCAATAAATAGGTTTCGACAGCAATACCTCTCTTCCCTTGATAATTTCTTGCACTTAGAACAGTGCAGGCCGAAGTGAAGTGGCGAGTTTTAAAGATAGCAGCTGATGGTAATGATAATCAGATTTTTCACGCGTACTTATTCCAAATGAAATCATTTTTCTCCTCTGCAGGTTTAGAGAGTCCTCAAAATTTTTCTAAAAACTTTATGCAAACATTATTGAATAAAAAAAATTAGATAAATTTCCACTGTGTCACTGTTGGCACCCGTTGCATACGATCTGTTGTCAACAATTATTGTAACTAAATTGGACCGTGAGAAACCGGCTAATTGGTCCATTAAATACCAATAAGTGTTTCAAAGAAGCCACTGTTCTCGAGGATGGAGCCTCTAATCTATCGGAAATGATATCGGCTATCATTTTCTAGCTCGGATGACTATCGTATAGGATATCATTTACATATGCGCGAAAAACAAACGCTTTCATGAAAAGCGATTTGTGATGAGTAGCTTGTACCCTGTCGCCAAATTCCCTAGAAAATTGAACCCCCGTTTTGCCTAGAAAATATTCATCTAGGAAAAAATTTTCCTAGAATGCATTTTCCATGGGAAATTCTTTTGAAAGTGGGTTGCAGTGACTTAGAATATATTTGTTTGACACCAAATGTTGTTGAGTGTGAGAGGTGATTTTTTATAATGGTTGCACATCTTATTTATTGAGAAATATTTTGTCAGCCTCATTATAATTAATTGTGATAACTCTATGGTTGTATAAATGAAACTACGGAGAATTTTATTTTGTTTTTATGAATACATATGTTTTCCTCTATATTCATTCACTATATGCACTGCAAACTGCACTCTATGCTGATATAATTTTTCCTATGCCTGAAGGTTTTCCCTAAAGTAGAGTTTTGTTCTAGGGTAATTAGTGACCGAAGTCTGTCATTTCTAATGAAAATAGTTCTAGGATTAAACATTCCCTGGAGTTTTAGGGTATTTCTTTACGGAAGAAATGTCTCGTAAGGAATTTTCAATTTTTTTCTTTTTTTTCCCAATATCCTAGGGAATCCTTACAGGGAAATTTCCATCAGGGTGCTGCAATAACCGCCCACACACGGCTGCACGGCTCGGCTTCGTCCTCTTCACTCACTCACATCCCCACAAAGGGTTGTTCACACCTCTACGTTTTTACTCGGGAGAACGTTTCACCTCATTAAGAGTCATCCTGGCGCGACTCACTTGAGTTTCCCATTGCTCCTGAAGACAGTACTCTATTTTTTCACACTTCCTTTGAGCACTTTCAATTTATAGTCGATAATTTAGTTAAATTATTTAAATGTTCACTATGTGTAACTGCTGGTGTGATTTTTCCTAAGCCTTACCCTAAAGTAGCGTTTTGTTCTAGGGAAATCACTAACCGAAATCTATCATTTCTAAAGTATAGGTTCTAGGGAAAAAAATCCTTAAGAGTTTTAGGGAATGTCCTTGGGAAAGAATTTTTTCTAAGGAGTTTATAATTTTCCCTTTCTTTTCCCTATCTTCTAGGAAATTATTATAGGGAAACTGGCTGTATTACCCGGCGTTACTCAGGATCACACTTCCTTCATTATCTTGCATTCGGGTATCCAATCAAATAAATGTTAACTCTCTATCTTGAGTGAAAGTAGTTTTAAAAAGCAAAAACATAAACCACTGCACAAAGCCCAATGCTTAGCATTCATAATCAGCTTAACTAAGCAAAATGAATTAAGACCAAAATCTGGCTGTCAAGGAAATATGCTATTGTTGATTTAAGAGAAAAATGTGCGTTTTTGCAGCTAAATACGTAATTTTCAGACATATTCGAATTGGAAAAGATAATTGATTGAAAGAATAATAATTTTCATTCTTTCAGCCATTTGATAAATAAATCTTGAGAAGAAATAATTTTACAAAGCATAAAATGAAAGCACTGCAAAAAACCCTTTACGTAGCGTAGACCACCAAAGGACCCCCTTTCTGGGACCTTTTGGTGCCGTGAGATCTTTTTAATAAACCTACAATTTTTCTCCTGTCTTGAACTATTAGTCTGCAAAATTTCAGGACGATCGGAGTAAAACTGCCGATTTCTATAAAAGACAGACCGACAAACAAACAAACATTCTTTTTAATATATGCATAGATTTCCATGAGGGTAGAGAAACACTCTGAACTGACTTCAGGAGTATTGGGTCGAGTCTAGTGCGATGTTTGGCAATTCACCACGAAGATTGTTGAATGATACGATGGTGACTCCCTTGCGATGACTTATTGGAGCAGAAAATGGTAATGTAGGACTTCCACCATGGGGGATTGAGGGGCTCCTATGTTATTCTCACGGGTCCCCTTTCGTTCCGGGCTCTTTTCGTCCGTTCTTTGTCTCGACGTATGAGTCCGACTGCGAAGCGGGTCATCGTGCGATCAAATTGTGACGGAAAAAATTCTCGAGCAGCCTCGAGGGGCAGAGGAGGAGGATGAGAAAGAGGAAATTAGAAAGTCCCATCGTCCATTTCGGCGTTAGTAGGCTCGATTTATTCGGCCGGGATGTTTCGCCCGGAAGGTAGGATGTTGGCACTGTTCCGGCACAACGATTTAATAAGGCACTGTCTTCTTCCCTCCCCCCCAGCAAAGATATTCCCCGTCGCGAAACTTTCGACGTCCAAAAGCTCATGCCGTCTGACGGGGTTTCGCGCCTCGCCGGACCTTGAGGCGGTCAGTCATTTTCGCCGCACGAGGCGGACTGTCCAAAGTGCCCTCCGCGTGGGAAAAATGACCTCCAAATGGCAGACACATCAGATGCTAAATTTCCCTCGACGAAGAAGCGTTTTTGAAGGGAATCGGTGAGGGAGACTCTTGAGTGGAGACATGAGTAAAATATTTGTGAGGAATCTTTTATGGGCTGTGGCGCTGTATGGGTCGGAAACTTGTACTTAGCGAAAAGAGGGTTTGCGTATACAGAAGGATTTTACTATTTGAGTATGGTGAGAAATGTAGAGGGCGAACTAGATTACGAAGAGGACTGGAGTTTTACATATGGCGTAGGAGGAAAGGATACTGATGGCGCAGATACGAAAAATGTGGCGGAAGGGGATGGATTGCGTATTAAGAGGAGAGGGCATGCTGAAGAGGGTGATAGAGGAGAGAACGTTTGTTAAGATTGGAAGACGAAGAAAGAGGATAGGTATTTGAACCACTGGGTAGTTTTATCAGAGTATATTATATTTTAGGTGAACTTTTCTTCAAGCAAGGTAAATTCTCAGAAATCCCTATGCAGGCAATATGCGGAGGTAAAGAAACTTGAGGATTGAATGCGTTTATGAACATGATCGTATTTTATGTTCTACGGTTTTGAGATATGAATGAATCCGATGATACTACGGGAGTTTTAAAAGCATTAGTTTTTTATCATATTTCACAGTTTGATTCCTGCATAACTATCCTTTTATTAGTGAAGTCTTACTTTATCCCTCCATCTTGTATATTGAATCGGAGGGCGTAGGAAAGTGGTCATCAGGAATAGGAGTTCTGAGGATAAGTAATGGCCAGCGTAAGAAAACTGATCTACAGTTACAGCGCATATGCTGACGTAAGGCGCTGTAGGCAAGCTAAGACCACGAAAATATCGTGGATATATAGATGTATTTAACTTAGAAATAACTCAAATATTGTCTTAAATCAAATGAATTATAGATTTATAACTCAGCGTATCAGACATTTAGCAATCTAAGTGTCTCTACCGAGACTCCTTGATCAAATTTTATGCTTATTACTCTTGAGGTATAATTTACCTCTACTACTCTCTCATATCCAGCAATTCTTCGTATTTAGGCATAAGAGAAGTTAACTAGACGTTTATGTATTTCCACTTCTTTGTATTTATCGTTTTTTCATTTGACATTTATAGAGTTACGAGAATGATATATAAAAGCATGCGCTGAATCAATTTCTTGTCCGTGCACTGCGTCTGAAGCCATAAAAATATTGATTTACCAATAAACAAACGGCTTAGCTCTCGGATCAATAGTAGCCCGATCCTATATTAATTCTCAACACGCCAGGCCATGTACGTTTCACGTGCAATTCACGTCGCGTACATCTCTTTTCTTTATAGTATCCTCGCACATTTTATTATGAGAAATTGTCACACCAGGAAAAATGGAGCAGTGCATTTCAGTGCGCTTAGAAATGAGCGCGATGAACTCATCTTTCTTCCCACCTACTTTTTTCGTCTCGTAAAGTGTAATTTTATTTCGCATGAGTGCCTTCTTTCATTCACTGCGTCTGCGATCCCTATACCTATTTACATTTCATTGCGAGTTATTTACCGTTCGGCGTCGGCTTTTGTACGTGTGAATCGCCGGCGAGTCGGCCGACGATTTATTAAGTCGACTTCTCGTCCGCTCTGTCCGTGGCTTGTCACCTGTCACTCAAACGTTCGCCCGCCTCCGCGGCAGCCTCTAGTTCCCTCTCCCCTTCGGTAACATGTCGCCCCCATCTTAAGGTGGTTCCACCGTGAAATGACTTAAATGTCATTTTATTCATATTCTGTCTACTTGTAGAAAAATTTGTCCTCTATCTGATATGAACAACAAAATAATACCTTTCCACGCCATTTTATTCTATAATTGAACTTGAAATTACATGGTGTTCAATGGGGGGAATGAGAGAAACACGGGAAAAAATAGTATAAAAAAATAAATAAAATATAAATGCCATTTTGGCGGAAAACCATTTATATGTTGGAAATAATCCAGAGAAATTGATTAAAAATAAAATATAGGCCTCTTACCACCTTATATTTTTATTTATTAGGGAATTACTGCCGTAATTGAAGTCAAAAATGCGGTAATTCGTAGGAAATGGCGCTGCAGTCGGCTCCTATGGCTGGAAAAAAGTGCTCATTTAAAATACATTCGTGGAATAATCTGCATTTTTTCTACTTTACTTTTGGTTTTCTGTAGGTAACGTATTTCATCAGTGAAAGTAGGATTTTTTGGACAAAATATAAAAAATGTGGAATTTAGTATTTGTTTTGACTCACACAGTCGCGGCGGAACCTCCTTAATGTCGTCTTTTTGCCGACTGATGTTCCGTCTCCGCACTTTGATGTGCCCAGGGCCGGTTGTATACGTATAGTGTGTAACTATGGAATCGATTGTCATGGGAACCACTAAGCTGTGGAACTCAATGCTGAAATCGAATTTCAGGAGCTTTTGTTACTTATCCCACAATATAATTTTTCCATCATTTGGTTCACTCTTCTACTATTGGATAGTTTATTCTTGTTTATTTTATGCATAAATCTACTCATTATGAATATTCAGCATTGATAGATAATCTTTGTACAACATTTTTCGCGTAATGACATTTTTACTAACGAGTTACGAATCGAACTTTTTGTTGCATATCCCACAGTGTAATTTTTCCATCATTTGGTTCATTCTCTTACCACTAGATAGTTTATTTTTAT
Source organism: Pyrrhosoma nymphula (assembly GCA_963573305.1). Lineage (NCBI taxonomy): Eukaryota > Metazoa > Arthropoda > Insecta > Odonata > Coenagrionidae > Pyrrhosoma > Pyrrhosoma nymphula. Next base: position 48,737,214 of record OY754333.1, on the reverse strand, counting down.
TTATTATGCTCCCAAAGTTACTCATTATGAATATTCAGAATTGATGAATAACCTTCGTACAGAATATTTCGCGTAATAACGTTTTTCATTAACGAATTCCGCATCGAATCTTTTGCTGCTTATCCCACAATATAATTTTTTCATCATTTGGTTTATTCTTTTAGCGCTTGATAATTCATTTTTATTTATAATATGCATAAAGTTTTTTATAATATTTAGCATTGATGGCTAACCTTCGGACATCATTTTTCGCAATAATTTTTCTATTAACTAGTTACGCATCGAAGGAACTAATTACACTATCGCATTCTCCTTCACATACGCTTGTTCCAAGTTTATTAACACCATGCATAAGGCCTACAAATCATTCATGGAGCCTACTAGTACCCAATATTTCTGCAATACACATTGAACAAATTCCACGACTTAATGTTTTATTACTCCTCGGGATACGTAGATATTTGCTGTATTGGCAGTCGGTCTCTCGTTGCTGAGAAATAGCTTCATTTGCACGGACACTCAAAAGGACCAATGGAGACTTTTTTTAAATTTTTTATTCCACATTTTTCTTTTTTATTGGACTCAATCTCATAGATAAATCTTAGAACTGACAACCGATGAAAGTAATATTCATCTTCATTTAAATAACATGCAATGTTTTAACTTCATCGGTGCATTTTACTACTTCGGGCCAAGTGAATTTGATGCGTTATATTTTCCGTTAATTCATTAGCATTTTCAAACTTAAAGAGTGTCCTCCCAAAATGTTTAGAACTCTGAACTGTAGGTACTGGAGTAATCATCAGGGTCGAAACTATTACAATGACTCGAAACTCTGGGTTTCTGTCGAATCACGCTGGATTGCTGTTTCGATGGCGGTCTGGCAACTGCAAGGTGATAGATAAGCTTCCTTTGAAAACAAGCTACTTGTTAGAATATCACAATTCAGTTTTATTGGCGTTTATATGCTACGTTGCTCTCCTCTTCGGGCGAGATAATATTGATAAACTCATCATATAGTCAGTGCCGAAATGACATTCTAAGGAATGGGACAAGAGTTTTGACTATATTTTGTGCGGAATACGGTATATTTATCGTTACGAGAGCTATTTTTTGCCAGGAAACAATTGAATAATATTTTTGCACCTAGGAAGAATTAAGAGTAATAGTATATTGAGGGAAAAACTAATATAAAGTTTTTTTTGAACCTTTGAAATTGCTCCTTTTTTTAAGATGGCAGTCTTCAGTTCACCCCATTGCACCCTCCTGATATTTCTTATCAAAATGTCGCTGAAATCTTACCGTATGCACGCGTCGTGTCACGGACTGGCACCTTAGTCATGCACTGCGATATATCGCATGTGATCGGAGCGGGACGCGGAAACTACAGTCGCAGCAGCCGGTGAAGCCGCTCCTATCGCCCGTCGCTACACGCTGCGCCGCATTTGCCGATGCTTCCGGCGATCTTTCTCAGGGAATGGAGCGAGACGTCATGGCAACAGATCAGGAGATCGTATCCCATGACAGTCTTCGTCCTCCGCGCGTACCTCGAAGAGCCTCGGCTTCTTCGAGCGACCAACCGACCGCTATTTCCCCGTGGCGTCCTTCGTCCTTGAAAGCCATGATCGAATTCACCTTGTCCCATGAACTTGGCCTCGCAGGATATCTTTCTGCCACCGCCAAGTGTCATTGGGTTAATGCATCGATTTAAGCAATAAGTGTATTACATCTTTACGGGACAAAAGTGAAGCCTTTTTTATGCGTAAAATGATCCATCTACCATGGATGTTGCGTGAAAGTTGTCGATGAACGCCACATAAAATGCTATCTTATTTCTGACTAATGACAGATTAACGCACGTCTGGATAATTTATCATGGTACGGTTATGAAATCCTAAAATTTCTCTTTTCAGATTAATACATGCATAACTGATTCACTCAATATGGTAGTATTTATGCGCAATTTTCCTGGCTTCAGTACTTTCCTCTGCTAATGAGCCACGTGGCTCTATGTATTCTCTTCTTTAGCCTAAGCGACAATAAAATGAAAAGATTAAAAAAAAGTGTCACTTCTCTGTATGCCCATCCAAAGTTTATGGATTAATGATAGAATATGGACTGAAATCTCCCCTTTGAAATAGATTTTGCGGCAGAGCAAATATTTGAAAGGGAAAGGTTAAAACGTATATTCTTCCAATATTTCCGTCAAGCGATTGAAAAACATGGCAAAGTTTTACGTGTTGTTCAGGAAGCATATAAAATTGCAAATTTTCTCTTTTAATTTTACCTCATTGCTTCTGGTGTGACATCGGAAAACCACGTTTTCTTATTGGCGATAAAAATGCTTCGAACAATTACACTAAAATATTTATTTCCCTCCATCGATTGCGATGACTTCCGCATCATTTTTAAAAAGGAGGAAGAGAATATTCCCGAACGTTTTTAATCTTCCGCCACCCCAGAAGGGATGTCTTCCTGGAATGCCAGCGGACAAATCTTCTTTCCTTTTCTCTCCAAGTCTCGGATAGTCTCCTTCCTACTCCTCCTCCACCAAGCTCATCACCTCCTCCCGGAGGACGGTGTGAGTTTAAAACTCATCGCTAATCGCAGCATCCGCTTCCGTGATTAATTGACCAGCCGCCCGCGTATTCTGGACCATTATTCCCCATTGCCCCCGGTGATGAAGGTACTGGTCCGTGTTGGGAGGGGAGGGGAAGGGGGGGGGGAAAGGTGTCGGCCTATTATCAAAGGGAGCCCTCGTTCGCCTACCTCAATTCCTCACCTTCATTTGTTTGCACTACCTACCTTCGGCTTCCCCGCTACTCTCTGCCCGATACTTTTCCTCCGACGCGCGGCGCCGCCGGCGAATAAGAAAAAAGTAACTAATAAATAGTGCGTGGATAGTGGAAGAAGCAACATTTTCATTTTCAACCCTTTGCTACATATATCTGCATCTACATATCACCCTGCAAGGATTATAGTTACCCGGTGAGCCACCGCATGGACGTGTGGCAGAGGGTGTTAGGTCACCAGCCTTGTAAAGATGTAATGGAGAATGCTATAGGTGGGTGAAAAGGTGAAGTTTTTTTCGGCAGTGTTTTCAGTGGATCTCAGGTTTTATTATTGCCATTTATTGTACGTGGGAAGAACAAATTTTTGTACCTATCTGTTTGGCAATGTATCTTTCTTATTTTATCTTTCATGTCGGGGCGTCAAAATGATACACACCTTTTCTGAATTTCTCAAGCAATCTAAGCGTAGCGAGTAGCCTCCGAGTCTCTAGTGGTTTCCAAACTAATCCCTCTAAAATATGTAAAACACTCATTGTTAGCTCGCAGCAGTTTTTAAGGAACCGCACAGCTTTCCTCTGTATTTCATTTGTTTTTCGCATTAAATCACTCAGTCTAGGGTCCCAATTGCTCGTGGATTATTCGAGTGTCCTAACCAGAGCGAAATAGCACCTCTCTTTCACTTTTTTTTCCGAGGACCTTCCTTCTATACGCTTGATAAATCCTAGTTCCTTTAAGGCTGTGCCGCATATATTTTTTCTCCACGATAGGTTTTAAGTTGAGGTAATTCCCAGATATTTTACTTCGTCTGACGACTTTATAAACATGTAGACTCCACCCACAGTGTAGACATGGCGTTGCGTTGATGTGTTGACTTCCTCAAGAAGTGTAATGCAGTGCATTTACAAAGATTTAGTTCAAGCCCCCACTCTGTTCGCATATAAGCCCTAAACCAATACATGAGCTAAGCTCACCAATGCTTATTCAATTGCACTCAGCTACGTGCCAGCATTCGATTTCCTTGAGACAATTTCCATTGATACGAAATCAAAATCTTCGAAAATATTTACCAATTAGCTTTTGTTGAAAAAATTATTTTCAGGATACCTCACCATTTTATGAAATATATCATAGAGCAATTTTGATTTGACCACAATGGTTCCAAACCATGGTTTCTAAGGAAAAAAAAACCAGTCGGGAAACTTGAAATTTTTATTTGTGTCCTTAATTTTTAACTACTAAATGACTGGTTATAAATGTAAAATCATTTCCTACGGCCGATAAATTGCCTTTCTATGATATTCAAATAGAGGTTTTGGGAATCTTGTTCAATTGTTTTTGAATGAATCAATGCTGTAAGATTTGTTACAAAACCATCATAAAACCTCTTGCCTTCATCTTATTGTGTCAAAGTAATTGCAAATTTCCTTTGTTACATATTGTTCACCTTGAATGGACGGAATTTGTACGGTACGCAAATGTTTATATTTATTATTCCAAGTAAAAATTAGTGTTTTTCAGTTGGTGGTTTTCGGCGTAACTTTATGGAACTTGCTATTTATTTTGAATAAAAAGGTTGAACTTTGTTTTTCCACATTACATTTTAATTTTCACGACCATGGTTTCGGCGGTTAACGTCATCATCAGGTAAAAAATACAAATTGTAGGACACTTACACACAGTTCAAGGTGGAGTGGGGAAGGGGAAATACCTGTAGAGCCCATTTCCCCTCCCCCTTTCAACTCTCAACTGTACCTATATAGTGTTTTTAAGTTAATGAGAGCTTTGTTCAGTGAGTAAACCCTTTCCTCATCATGATTTTCATCTCTAAAGCCTAAACCAGTGCGTTTATGCTCCAATTCAAGGGTTCATTTTGTTTAAACGTGCACACAAAAGCCGTTATACAGTTCATAAGTTTAATTTAGCTTCAGGATTCTCATTTAAAACTGCGCCTTTTTGCATTTCTCAAGATCATAAGGAATTCCAATTCCAAGGCGTGATTGTTCCACGAGGGATCCTTGTGTACCGACTTGACTTGGTGCCATTGCCGCGCTCGTTTTAAAGTTTTCGAAGGCCTCAAAATGCGTTGCTCATTCTTGCCTCATTGTTCGCGACGGCATCCTTTACGTCGAGAGGCGAGACGCGCTGAAAAGACACGGAAGAGCGTAGACGGAATTAGTAATGCAGATATCCTGCCTATCGAGGAAATATTATGGATCGTATCCTCGGATCTGACGGCTCCGCCGCTCAATGATGTTGAGTACATCGAAGGTCGTGACCTTTCTCACCTCCGCGACGTCTTCGAGGTGGTGCTGGGGTTTTATAGGAAAGGGTCAATGCCCTTAACAGTCACCATATCCTTTTTTTCCCTCAGCGTTTGTCCCTATACACCGTGTTTACCAGTGAGGGAAATGATGGATGCCCGCCTCGGGACAGTTCCTTGGTGAACGCCCTCTTCAACTCTACTATACCCGTGAATGTGAGATCTCCAAGGCCTTCACAGGGGACGCCTGCGGGTCTCCAGCCGCCGGGTACCGTGTCCGAGTGATAAGACATCTTAAGTCCCCACGCCCATGGAAGACACCGCGTCCAGTTGCTCGGGTGTTCTTCCCCGAAGACGTACACCTCTTAACCTCCCGTCCATAGTGACCCCTTCCTACTATTCCTTGCCTTCTACATCTCGAATTCTAAAGTACGTGAGGATGCATCTCAAGAAGGCAGTGGTTTTCCAACTCAACTAGCCCCCTCGCCCGCTGCGTAGGTCCCTACCCTTATCCTCTCCGTGAAGGGAGGGGTATTGGAGACATATTAGTCTTCAAACCATCTTATCGGATCACCGTTCCAATAATATCAGAAAATGATCAAGCTTGAAAGTCAAATTATTACAGCTTTTCAATATGGTGACGATTGTCCTTTATTGACATGGTTGTAAATGTATTCTTGTCACTCCTCCTGAGTGTATTCTGAATGGAATTTTTTTCTCCCGATACACTTTCAATTCGATTGGGCAGTTATTCTAGCTTATAACAATAAGGTTTAATTACTCCCAAATAAAACACAGAGGAAAAGGAGCTGTAGGTTACCTCAAAGTAGTAGGTTATCCATTATATAGTTTTAGGTTATTAATAATAAAATAGTTGTTAAGGGAGGCAAGGGACAGTCACGGTATTTGCGCCTTGAAGGGTGAATAGCTAGGTTGTTTAGGGAAGGATGTTTTGGGGAATGAAGATAGGGTGGAGGTAAATCTTGAGATTCGGAGTTAGTCTACTCATAACGGAAGGCGGCAATGGCCCTATAAAGCGGCGGCAATAGTTATACGTCCCATATGAAGGACGGCGTGTCCTCAAACCAAGTTACCTCTGCCAGACGGGGTGCTTTCGTATTCTGCCTACGAAGACCAACACTTGAATATCAGGGGAGCACTGGGATTATATTTGTGTCCAAACTCTGACCACCGTGCTCAACTTATCCAAAAGAATTGAGTTATAAATTCAAGTAATATAGATCTTTTCCCCCAAGACGTTTGTTATTCCTATCGATTTGTTGTTTCTGTCTAGGTTGAGATTTTGTTTTTTTATTTCTTCTTAATGATATTTACTTAAACGAATTATTTTCCTCCGGTATAAATTCAATGGCAAGTTATTTTAAGTACATCAAAGTGTTTTTTTACGTAGCAGTATTCATTGGTAGAACACATCTTCAGCTTCTTTAGTATGCTGTTTCGGAGTAGGAGTGGTGATAGTTATTTGGGAAGGCGACTGACAATCAAGGTCCTATACACCAATGAAGATAAGTGGGTAGGTTTGTTATGTAAGGATTTGACTTAAGATAATGAAAGTTGTAGACAACGAGTTATTACTATGACTGAAATAAAAAGAAAGCTTTCAATTACCTAATGCAGCCATTGAAATCTGAAAGAAACTAATGGCAATGTATTTCACGCCAAAATGTGTTGTGGTGGAATGTTTGTCGTTCAAATAGGCAAATAAATGTATCTCCAAATATCAGGCTATGAGAGATGCGGAGAGTCAGGAAAAGCTCTAGTGAAACTATCTCAGTAATAAAAAAATGATCCATTGGTCCCAGTTACGGGAACATGAAATGGTGCCGAGAAACTGTGATAAATATGACACAGTTACATTGTTTCCTTTGAATCATTATCACAGGAAGTGAGGATGAGCTCTTAAAGTAGAACGGCGTAAAGTGAACTCCCTTGTAAGCGGGTGTTGAGTCTCTACTGTGCTCTTTGCATGACCGCTCTTAGTGGATGCTTTTTTGCACCTGATTAGCCAGGTAATGGTAAACATTGTGTGTGATTCATCAACAAAAGTCCCTGAACTTGTTAAATAGTAGCGTAGCACGCGAAGGCGTTCTTATCTCTTCGGCGAACTCCTTTGAGTCCTGACGCGCGTGTGGGAATCTGTTTACGTGGCTGCGTTTCGCAATTAGTTCCTACGCGTGCTACACCGCTGTCACTCGCGTGATCGTGAGTACGTCTCCCACGGCCGTCGGTGGTCCGCTTTGGCGCCCCTTGACGGATGTGTAGGTCGGCATTCATGTTGACCGCGGTCCATATTTTGCTGCTGCTTGCCGAAGTAGTGTATCATGATTTAATTGAATGGGAGATTAATAATACTTTGAGTGAATATATCCTTTCATTAGAACATATTTAAAACATTAAGATAGAACTTCCCGAGGTTGGAGCAATAATAGTTAGGCCAGGCCATGGACCAACTATGTGTTTTGTAGAATACCTATGATGATGAAAATATCATAACTGCGTGTACTTGAAGTCACAATGAAGCAATTCTTTGCAGAATATGTAAACTGTGTGCACCTCTTTACTAGCTAACTGCCTTATGGATATGATCCGTCATTAGACTGACCTGACAGATATACCCGGAGCGTGGGAGGTTTTACTCTGACATTTACTAAAAATACTCTCCATTTCCCACTCTTGAATTTCTTTTTTGTACTAATACCTTCCCTTAATACCGTCCGATAATCAAATTCTTCCCTAACCCCTCCGACGCTTACCCAACATCCTTCCCACTATGACCCTCATCGGCTAGCTGTTATCTCTCAGTACCCCTCCCATTGCTTGTAATGTCATCTTTGAATTTTGAAAGTAGCTTCCTTTACTCTCCCGCCTGATTTAACACTTCATTATTTGCCGTATTCGTGATAGATTTGTGTTGGACTACGCCGATTTCTGGAGGGCAAGTGTATTCCTTTAAAAGATTACAGCAGGGATTGCGTGTTCTAAATAACGAAAAAAATGCTACAGAGCTATTTGCGCAATACATCATTTCACCCTTGGCTGTGCGGACTGGTACTGCTTCGATCTGCGCATTTAAATGCCTCGTGTTAAACGGCCTTAAGACTGTGATCGCCGCTTACTCACGCGACCAGTAATGGGAGGAGGAGAAATGCCGGACGATAAATCTTCGATCGCAACCAATTGCGTCCTCCTCGCGTGTCTTTACACCAAGTCCGTGACGATCCGTGAGCTGGTTGAAGATGCGATGACGTGGGGCGGGCACGCACGAAGGATTTTGGCCCAGCGCCCGCGCCGATTCAACGAGGATTACGCACGCTGTCTGGATGACATCCAGGGTTCTGATGAAGTACGGAAGCGATCCAGCTGGGAGTGGAGAGATGATTTTGTTTCATTTTTTCCTTTAATTTAACTTGCTCTATGCTCACGCAATAGGAAGTTTCACTTTCCAGTAAGTCGCATTTTTAAATATTCGTGCGTGGATAAATTGTCATTGGTAGTGCTGCTAGTAGTGACACAGTGATTGAAGGTAGTGTTTGGTTCACCTATGAACGGATCTTTGAAGAGCTGAGTAGAGCTTGGGATAAGTGAGCAAAAAAAGACTAATTAATCTTCCTCAGTCCAAGAAAACTGAATTTGATTTACTCACGTGACTTAATGACTTGTCATTAAGGACAATCAGCTAGCCTATTCGACAGGAGAAAATTGACTCCTGGACGTCATACTGCTCAGTGCTCACTCCTCACTTTCCCATATGCGTAGGAGTTTAGCTGATTAGTAGCAAACCTGATCTGTGGATCTCACTAGGAAAATCCAACTTGGAGTATACCGTCTGGGTAATTTTCTTATAAATTAGTTTAGTGACCCAATTGCAAACGGCTAAGTGGTGACTTTTCTTGTATCTGCTAGCAATATTTTCATTACTTAGACGAGTATAAATCGACTGAAATGGAACGTACACTACGAGGATTTAATGAGGCGTGTGATGTTCGTATAAAAAGCCCTTTCAAGATCTGACTGGGAAAAGATTTACGATGGACACTTAAACGAAGCCTAATTTTGTGGTCCTATACCAAATAAATGTTTATTTGGTATAGGACCACGTATACCATGTTTGTATATTTGTTTGTTTGTCTGTCCGAGATTAATAGACTTCAACACAGTTTCACCGATCACCATGAAAGTTGGCACATATATGTATTTTTTCAAGGAGAAGGTTTCTATGTTTCTATCTAAAAATACCTCAGGGACCCAAAAGGTCACTTTGATGGTTTATGCTATGAATTGGGTTTTGTGCAGTGGTTTCATTTTTAGCTTTTTAAAACTACTTCCGCTTAAGATAGAGGGTTTAGATTTTTTTTAACAAATGGCTGAAATAATGAAGTTTATAATTATTTCAATCAATTATCATTTCGTATTCGTATTTGTCTGAAAACCGCGTTTTAAGCTGCAAAAACACACATTTTTCTCAGAAATAAACAATAGCATATTTCCTTGACAGCCAGATTTTGATCTTTAACGCATTTAAAATTGATTTGGCTTAGTTAAGCTGATTAGGAATGCTAAGCATTGGGTTTCATGCAGTGGTTTATTTTTTTCTCACAAATCAACAACAGCATATTTCCTTGACAACCAGCTGTTGTCTTTAACGCATTGGAAATTCATTTTGCTCAGTTAACCTGGTTAGGAATTTGAAGCATTGGATTTTGTGCAATGGTTAGTGTTTTGCTTGTAAAAATACTTTCACTCAAGTAAGAGAGCTAAAAATTATTTTATCGGATACCCGAAAGAATGAAATTTTTCATTTTCTTCAATCGATTCTCCTCTTATATGATACTTTATAAAGGAAGTGTTATCCCGAGCTTCGCAGGGGTAATTCAGCTATACATATAATATAAAAATGTTATGGTGTCTGTATGTCCGTCTGTCTGTCTGTCTGTTGCTCCATCACTCAAAAACTATTGGACCGATTAAGCTGAAATTTGTCATGTAGATAGAAAATATAGATATCTGGCTGTAACATAGGCTATAGTTAAAATCCTTCGGGGCCCCCAAAGGATCCCCCTGGTGGTCCATGCTAAGCTTTGGGTTCGGTGCAGTGGTTTCATGTTTTGCTTTTTAAAAGTACTTTCACTCAAGATAGAGGGTCGGGATTTTTTTATCGGATGGCTGAATAAATAAAGCTTCTTTCTATTGATTTTCTTAGGCTTCATATTTTTCTCAAATTAATTTTTTTATCTGAAAAATCTCACATTTTTCTCTTAAATCAGCAATAGCTGATTTCATTGACAACCAGAGATTTGATTTCAAAGGATATTCATGCCTCAAGCATTTAAATGTCATATTTTCCTGCAGGCCCATCATAACACGTAGAAAGGAAATCTATATAAGACGGGCCCAGAGTCCCAAGGGTCCCATGATAGATTGCTTCCGGGGTAATCGATAATTCAATGCACATTTACAACAAGTTTACTCTTCAATGTCTATTCTCAAAGTAGCTCTTATAGGGGCACTGCATGTATATGAGAGAACACTTTTCAAACGATACACATAAAGCAATTGAACGTGCAAGAATATTTACGTGCAGCGAATTGTAATGCCTCTGTTTCTACAACAAAGACGGCGTTGTTTATTGTCGTTTAATACTCAGATGTATTACACGTAGTGGAACCGCCTGCCTCGCATTACGATTGTGAACTGTTTTTAGACCAATTCCCAAATCATAAACGTTACAAAATATTTATACAGTTTTGAAAGTGTTATAATGCAGTTAACTCACATTCACTCAATCATCGAGTTGCCTATTAAAGAGTCTCACTCACCGCTGTGTTTCCCCTCCTTGGACTGAAAAATATATCCATATATATGCCTAATAGAACAAAGGGTAGCCTTTCGAAAAAAATCTTCTAAAGAATGAGGAATGTCTTCTTGGCGAGTAACTGAGTCCATGCATGTAAAACGACAAAGGCTAGACTTGGATGCTCAAAGACATGTCCACCAGCGATCGCATGAGTGTCTCCCCGTGGTTTTTCTCGGGTTGCGCTAAGAACCACACAAATTTCATCCCAACCCAACCTACGGTCGGGTAACCAACTATACATCTGGTTCAAATATAGATCCATCTGTTTCGAAACTTTACTCTGTTTTAAGATGGCGGAAACTATAATGACGTTGCTACATTCTTCTCACCCGAAAGAAGAGTGGAAATTCTGCACAATGAACGACATCCGTGCATGAAAATCGGCAAGTTCACTAAGAATCACCATATATTTTTTTGTTTAGCAATCGTTACCAATGACAATGGCTACTATTTACACCGAAGGCGCAGTCCAGTTGACGGTGGATTGATAGGTCAAATAAACATGGCTGCCGCAACAAATGCTCCTTTTGACGTTGTCAACCGCGGGATTGTACCCTACTATCCAATCCTTATTAAGATACTATACGCACATATCAAAGTTGAATAGCGCTACTCAATTAAGTCATTGAATGCAAATATGTTCATGCACACATTGTAAGTGATCAAGCTGTTAATCACTCAGAAGAAGGCTCAAGAGAAACGGTGGGACGAGGTGACCATCTATCAACCTGGGTGCTATTTAAGTAGTAATGAGTCTCCGTGGCCCATTTTTGGGTTTCCTGTCATGAAAGAGGACCAACGGTAACTCATCTTTCCGTGCATCTGGAAAATGGTCAGCGTGTCTACTACAATGAGCACAACGTACAAGATAGGTTACAAACTCCTTAAATGACCACGCTGTCACTTTTCTTCAGGATTTGTGGTTTTCTTATAAAATAAGTTCAATGTTTTTCACACGTGTTGAATTTCAACGGGTACCTTCCGCTTTCCACTACGTTTCGATTTAATTATAAACCATCATCTATGTATTGTCAGCATATTATTATTCGGTTTTCGATTTTTTATCTTTTTAATATAAATTTAAAAGCGATTTCATTATATTTTTCTCTCGAAATCATTTCCCTTTTGTATAAACAGCAGTACTACTTTATTTTCAAGTTCTTTCTCTCCCGTTGAGAATCAACGGGTATTTTCACTAGTCTATTATAACCATTCTGCCTGTCATAGCACACAACATTTGCTTCTGCCTCATCTAAGCCTTGCCTCCTGATCATGAGATATCTGTTATTCCTCTCTTTGAGAGTCTCTCCCTGCACAGTCACTGACGATATCTTGGGCACAGGTAAAATATAAAAGGTTATGATTTATATAAATTTATCATCACTCCATGAAAACACATGGGAAAACATCGCGAAAAGACGGCGTATATGTGGTGAAAAACGCTATTTCTAGCAAATTTGAGGAATGAAATATGCATTAAACGGAAAAAATGTAATTGAATCTTAATTTGGAAGACTCTGAGACTAAAATGTTATTTCTTCCCACGATAAGCAATAATTTAGCTAGATTTAACCTTATGCTCAACTTCAACAATAGTCTCACCCGCCCTCTGCCGGAGCCTAGATAAAAGATCCCTGACTTGACAAAACTTTTTCCCAAGGAAATCGTAAAAATTCCTGTTCTTCAATAAGTCCCTGCTCACTGTAGAGAGAGGATCGCTTTAGTATTGCGGGTTTATTTAGATGGTCCGTCGGTTCAGTACGATGCACCCATTTCCGCTCCAGATGCCAACACGTTTTTCATGGGCTAGTCAAGGGAGCAAAGGACTATTCGCATGCGAGGAAGATCTCAGGATAAGCCGGGTTCATGGGGAGAGAACGGATGTGGTCTATCCTCTTCCAATCCCTTTCGCCTTCCTCTCAACTGACTCCATGCGTGCATGACATTCCCTCCACCTCCTTAGAAAGGATTCTCTCATCTAGGCACTCGAAGATTTTTGCCTCGACTCCTCGGTGATCAAACAAAGGCTCCTTATCAAGCGAGTTGCATCTCTCGTCACATTCCTCCAGGGGTTGCGTCCATCCGTGAGCGGTCCAAGTCCCGATGGCCTTCTTTGCGCTAATTCATTCCGATGTCTCTTCCCGCCTTCGGTGAGTGACGAAGCGGATGGTGTGATGCTGGCGCCAGGGACGGCTACGCGTGGACATCATACTCTACGACTCCGATTCACTTTCCATTTTCCTCATTCGCATGTTTGCGCACACTGGGACTTCGTATGGTTTCTCTCACGTGGATGGATGTTTTTATTCCATGAAGTGAGATTGAAAACCTTTATCACCAACTAACTCCTAGCATTGTCAACTTATGGAACTACGTAAACATATTAAAGATTATAAAATGTAGATTTGACAAAGTGCATATAAATAAGCTTTAAAAGTAAATAAATAAGTATAGTATCTAATTCTTTTGTTACGATAAACATTTTCAATTTGAGTGATCAATAATTTTAAATGTAATGAACAAGTTAGATCGTGCATATTACATCATCCCTAACCGTAAAAACTCGTACGATATGTGGACAATACATTTTGGAAAAATTACCTATTATTAATATTTACCGAAAAAATAAGGTTTTGATTTTACGTTTTAATTACAAAATCCATCTCAGGAAAATAAACCAGACTTACTGCAGATTTACTGGAGAGTGGGACCTAAGTCAACCAGCTGGTATAACCTGGGAGCAGCTTGTATCATTTAGTGGTTGTAAGAGCGGCTATTTCTTTTTACCCTTGTTGGAAATTTGAAGTCATAATTTTTTCCGATGGGTAATTTACCTTGAACTTTATTTTTTAAGTAAACATGTCCCACTTATTGTTGCAGCGTATAAAAGTATCATTTGATCTATTTCAGCCGTTTATAAGGTACCAACTAGAAAAGAACATGTGAAATTTGTGTTTATATTTCTAAGAATCTACCATATGAAATCTTAGCTGCAGTTTTTTTTACCAATCTTTGCAGTTAAATAAGCATTATACTCGTCGTTCATCAGTTTGTGAACATATTTTGCATCACCTATACTTTGCAATTTGACTATTACTCATACGTGGCAGCCTAGTTACTAGTCGTGTAGTTGAGGGAGAGGTAATGGTCAGTCAGTTTGAAGTGCGCTGAGTTTCCAAAGAGTGGCGCTGGAATAAGGCGTCCTTGGAATAAGACCCGACCTTGGCGGTCATCCAGAAGCTATTATTATAAAGATGTTATTCATTAACTGTAGTGATTTTGCCGATTACATCTGTGATGTCATGTCCTTGTAAGGCGTCTCAACCACTCTCCTGAATTACGATTTCCTCGTGGAAAGCACAATTAATCACTCTTGATTAGATATATGCGCGAGTGTAACCTCCGACAGAAGTCGTAAATGACTGGAATTGAATGCTCAACTCACTTTTGGGAAGCAATCATTACGATGTTTACTTGTTTTGAAACAGTTTTTTTCTCCCATTTAAATATGTTTTGATTTATATGATACCGCCTGGCGCCGAGGCTGGTAATTTTGGCAAACGGCTGAAGTCTTCAGGAGACTACTATCAAAGGTATAAAATTCAAAACTTGAAGTTAAAATTCATCGCGATTAACTTATATTTACGTTCAAAAAACGTTCTTGCTATTGATGAACTATGAAGTAAATGTTTATTATTATCCTCCATCCGGGTGATTGTTTTGTATCTATGACTGTAATTAATAATATTAATTTACTTCTTGTTTATTTGCGTTTTTCAAAACTAACTTTTTATTATGAAGTTGCTATTTTCTTGTTTTGTAACTGAAATTTTACGCTACATCTGCCTAATTCGTTAAAAAAACTTAGTTGATGACAACTAAAAGCATCCATATTTTAAAGCATCCATCCATATGTACCAGTTATATTTACATTTATACTTCGAATGAAAAAGTGAATCACGGTACATTTTAATATACATCCATTAGTAACGTATTTTATTATATACCACGGAGTTTTTGACATTATTAGCTACTGTTAAAGATGATTTCACGGAGAAACGTGAAAGAAAGACGGACATATAAAATTGATGTAACACTTGTGGGATAAATTGGCTTATTTAACTGTGATCTAAGAGCATCGTGGTACTGAGGGACTGGAGAAGAAAGTTGCCGAGGAATTCTGTAAAAAAACACGTAACAGTGATACGATAGACTAGGTTAGCGAACGCAGATAGCTGAAGTGAGAAAATTCCGCGGAGGAAAAATCATCCACCTTGACCCCCGGAGCAGGTCAGAGGCTGCCCCGGAATATGAACTGACTCTAACACTCGGAGCGATGCCGAAAGATTTGGGCCTTGGTCACGGTAAAAGAATTTTTCCTCCGGAGAATTTTCGTACTTCTGTGCGCTTGTTGGAGACTCCGTTATCTGGATACTTTAAGTTTATCTCACAAAATTATAAGTTAAACCACTCGTTTTTCGTATATACTTCAAACCTTTACCAAAAAAAAATTCAAGAAGAAATATGCTTTTGAGGTTATCGAGAGTCTACTTTTTAATGTACAGGAAGTAATATTCGTCGAATTCAAAAAGAACTGTCCCAAGATTTTTTAAAAATTCAATTAGTATAATTTTAATAATTCTTGTTCCACAAATATATTCCTCCGATATAAAGTGATCTCCGTTTGTATATGATTCACATGCTTGTTTTGTAGATGAAAACGAGTACTCACTCTGGTGCTTTAGAGAACATGTGTATAATAACTATTTTGACAAATTGAAATTTCTGGAAATGTTAACGAAAAGAAAATGATAAGAGGAAAAGAATTTAAGAAATTACTAAGAATTGACGACATAGTTTATGTAAAAATGACATAAGTATAATAAGTGACATAAGAGTATAATGTTTGTAACAGAGGAGTTGAATAATAGGTACCCTCATATTACAATTTAACAAGGAAATAAATCGGAAAGGAACCGATAGGTTTATTCCCATTTATTATTATATTATTAATTTTTACAGTTGTAACATGACCCTTCGAGTCCCCGGCAAGCATCGGATTTCATTGCCGTCATAATGGCCGAAGACTCGAGAGGGGTTGGGCAGTAATCGCAGCCACGTCCGACGCCCATCGGATGAGTGGCTACGCTGCTGTCGGGTCATGCGTCCGTAGTAGACGGAGTGACCCCAGGATGACGGCCTTCTGCATGCGTGCAACTAGTGATTCCGCCTGTGCCACGCAGAACGGAATGCACTTGATGTTATTTATCAGCTAGCCCTTTTTTATATTATTAATATTGTATTTAAGGGGGTTTAAGGGAGATAGTTCCCTAGTTATACTGGAGACCATATTTAATTTTTTTTCATTTCAGCATCTGTAAGAAGTACGAAATGAATGGTGAAAATATTTAGTTATATATGACTAAAATTCTCAATAATTAAATAAATAAAGCTACATAAGTCTCTAACTTGACTCATTTTTTCCCGCCGTACGGCTGAAAACTCTTCAGAGCAGCAGGTGTTTTTGCGATTCTGTAAAGTTTCTGCGGTGATCAATATATTAATTTTGATAAATAGTTGAACTAACATGCAAAATATACATCGTTAGTTTTTTGACGAAATCTAGGTGCTAGAAGTTCCTAATTTTTAAAATATTCTCTCTCTGAAGCGCACTGCCGTAATCTATCCCATGTCAAATAGCTTATATTTTTAGGCGTATTGCTCAAAAAGTAGTTCCGAAAGGGGTTGATATTTTGATATAATTGGAAAGATGAGAGTTTTTAAAATTTAAAATGAAGCCAAATTCATCAATTTCTAGGTGAAGTGATTTTTCTCTCAAACTACTTTAAGGAAGGGATTCCATTGATTGTACCGGGACTCTTCATTAAGCGTCGCATCCAACGATGTGAATTCACGAGCGTGAGTGGAAAGGAAGGGGTTGATGGACTCTTCCCTATCGATCGCGCGATCAGTCACCCTATGCGCGTCGCTCACTGCCGCCCCCGGCCAGCCTCCCCCTCTGGGCGGAGGTCCATCTGCCACCGCGCCCCTTTGGGTGGATATCGCTTGTATCCAACGCACCGCCCGCGACGACCTCTCGGCTGCCGTGGAATCCCGGGAGCTCTCCCTGTCTCTGTCCCTCGATGGGCCGTCAGAGATAAAGAGATGGATACACCCACCCACAGCATCTGGACCGACCGACCCGGCTTACAGTTCTCGGAGCGTTCCGCCGCGACGCATCTCGGCGGCTAAGTGGTGCGCGCAAAGGATTTATCGGACGGAGTCCCGCGCCTCTGCTGTCGCCAGCGATCACCGAGGTCCAATGACCACATCGCGAGCCCCTTGAGTAAGTGTTACGTAACTTAACGATCGTTGGGTATCGAGCGTTATGAAGCTAGCCGTTGTCACATATCCCCCTCGCCGACTTTGGCACGATGAGCCGGTGGATGTTGACGGTATATATGTGGCAACACTGGTTACGCGCCATTCCGCGCGGTTCATGTTGAAAGTAGAGTTTCGTAATTGCTGCCCCAAATTTTGCGTCTTTTGCGACCCAAGCATGCCACCGAGCCAAATTTTCTCAACTTAACCCTACTTTTCATTACTGACCCCAAGCGCTTCTAATTTATCCCATTTTTTAATCTGGATATCAAGTTATTGTATCATTCCCCAAGAATTGGATCTAATTTCAAAAACATTTTTTTGAAAACTGGATCGGATGTCTGATATGTGATTTCCAGTTCAAATCTGGTCACATAAACTATCTATTTTTTATGGCCCTTTCAGGCAGTGGACCAGGCACCAGGGTTGTGTCCTTGTGACTTTCTTCTGCGTACGACCTTGGAGGTGCCTCATTAGCATCCGTGATTCGTGTCCATAGGTTCCTAAAATCGGATTTCAAAATTATTTTTAGAAAGAAATCGCTTCAAATAACAGATTTTTTTATTCCATGTTAAAACCGAATTGCAGAAAGTTAAAAGTGCCCATTTTTGTTAAAATATTTAATATACTTTCTTTACAAACGATCTTGAATCGCCATCAAATCGGTCTTAATTTTATCTGACATGATTCAGTTCAACGTTGATGTTGTCATACCTTCACTCCTACCGAGGTGTAGCTTGGTCTAAGTGGGTAAAGCTAACCTGGTTCTTTGACTTTTTTATAAAATTCTAACGTTTTGGTTAAAGGGGCACATTCTTTCCCAAATAACACTCTTAATGGAAGACAACCACTCTCAATGAGTCCGATCGGCTTTTATTTGGAGTTGGAGGGTTTAGTTGGAAAGGGATGTATTCTACCGTTATCTTTGCCAATTGCAGTTTTTCGGAAAAAAAACTAGGAGGCAACATTTAACTCCTCCGTGGCTGTAAAATGAGTGTGCCAAGGTTTCACCGAGGAACTTCAGAACCTTGTTTAGTTGCCAAGCACATTTCCCCCAAATCCCACCACCTAATGTTAGAAAAATCCATTTTGTGTGGATACTTATCAAACCCATCAAAAATTTACATGCGATACGAGCTATAAGCAACAATGTATATCAAACAGCCATCTAGTTATTCTTTCTTAAATTTCATGAAGGGACATAACGCATACTGATCAGGAACATTGGCGTAGTTCGAACATCGTCAATTGAGCCTAAAGATATTAAATAAATTAAAATTAATAGAGCTACACCACTCTGTAGATAATTAGAGTTGCAAGTCATGAGTTATTCCTTAGATGAACGCTTTAGGTCTTCTGTGAGTGCTATTGAATTGAAATGTGAACGCAGCTCAATGCGTCCGACGTTGATCACGTGACATAAGTAGTCCACCAGTAGCTATGAAGAAGACGGTAGTTTCTCATGTCCCGAAAGCACCGGCGGCGATTTAATTCCGTGATGCTGCGCGCGTTGGAATAAGTCATGCAGCTCGAGCTGTGCTTTCCCTCATTTTCAAAGGCGGCCCCCTTAGGGAATAAATGATACATTCCGTTTGCATCGCGTTCTCAATGAGGAGAAATATCTTAAGACTCCCAACCAGGCCAGGGAACTCCAATCTGAATTAAGGAAGACGCGTGGACTTAGGAGAGACGAACGAATCTCATCATGGGGTGAGGCTCGAAAAGGGATCTACTTCAAAATACATCGTCTTTAGCTTGAAATTTCGGGCATAAGTATCCAATCTAGTCGTGTAGCACCAAGAGTTGAAATGCCTGCGCTTAATGGTTCGGAGGTGTTTTTATTTGAAACGGCAAAATCTTGCTTTGTATCGAAGGATAATTATTACATTGTCAACGTAATATCATCGTCATTTTATGTGTTCATAATTTTTTGCAATTCCTCAGAATTTCTACGTCCATCGTATTCATCAGGGGTGACGTGGCCAAGGCGGGGATTCCCACTCGGGCCCCGATTTTAACGTAAATAAAATAAGACGTTTATCGCATCGAAAATTTTTGTGTCGTTTATGTATTATTTGGAAATCTTTTGCCCTTAGCGATCTGAAACGCGTTTTTAACGCAAAATGTTTTTGAGAAGGGGGAGGGGGGTCACAAAAACCGGGTCCCTCCGGACGTGCAGTGGCCCGGGCCCCTGAGCACCCACGCCGCCCCTGGTATTCATGATATAATAAGCTACGATTCCTTTAGCCAGGCTTCGATGGGCCTTGTCTTTAGATAGTAAGACGATAATGGGCCGGAGGCTTGAAGGAAGAAATGAAGTGAAGACATTAGTGCTAACCTAAAGAGAAAAAAAGAGCAATTCATAAATTTATATATCAGTCATAGGTATGAATATGTGCGAATTCTTTTGACAAAGGAAATATTAACACAAGGAATATAAAAACAGATATATAAGAGGAAAACGATCAGCGTAAGTTGCAATTTTATCCTTCCCTTATACCCATAATAATGGAGGAATGTGTATTTATTCTTTAAATAATATAATTAAACCCAAAGTTAGCTAACTTTATGGATAATTTTATATTTTTAATTTATATTCATAACAGATAAGTGAAATAATATCATCTGGCGCAAAGTAATTAGGCCTTATCTTCTTCTTTCATGAATTTCATTTCAATCCATCAGCATTGTAGCACTTGTGACTTCTATTAGTTGAGCTTATTTCTGTAACCCTTCGAGCCACCTTTCTCCTTTGCATACTAGTGAATTCCACATGTACAAGGGTCACACGAGTACAGCTGTAGAACATATCGTTTAGTCACCGTACGGGCGTGCGGCGTTCTGGTTTAGGGTAACAAGCGCTCCCGACACAAAAGGAGTGACGAAGAAGCCTTGCAAGAGAAGGGGATCGAACACGTGTCCCCGTAACAGGAGGGCCTTTGAACCGACGCCTCCCTACGTCCAACCCGAGCGTAACTAATGCCTGCGTATCTGCGCGAATCTCGAGATAACCTCATCCCGTCTCGGATCGAGGCTGACCTCATATCCTCGGGGTCATCAGGAAGGAGGTTGGGATCGCCATGCTTCCATGAAAGTACCTGTGCATACAAGATGATGACTCAAGTTATGAGTGCAGCGGAGTCTGGAATTGCGAATGTTGCACTCTTATCGACGTTACCCACGTGTTTATCTGTCTGCAATCGGCCTCATTTGGTCCCCGCGAGACGCAAGGAGTTAATCATCGAGATTGGTTTCACTCCAGCGGTCGATGAATGCCCTCACTGCCATTTTGTAGGTCGGAGGGGTGATTGACATATGCTATCCAGGCTGCGCTCTTCAGGGAGGTATGGCCCGTGTTAAAATCTTATCTTCACTTACTTCAACCTTTCATTCTCCATTTTAGGGTACCCACTTCGTCTCTTCAATTGATGGTGAAAAAATTTAAGTTTGATTGGCACATGCCTTTAGGCTCGAACTCCACTCTAAGGTACGACCCATGTTGAATTTATACTGTTCCCTTATTTCTTTCTCCTTGTTAGCGTACTGTTTTTGCGATTGATAATAAAAGCTGTTGGATCAACCAGCGCTCCTACTGAATATGTAACCCGTATTAAAATGCTATCGCGAAGTGTTTATCGTCTTTCTTTCTCCGTGTTAGGGCACTTATTTTCTGCTTTTATTGGTAAAAATAGTATGAATCGGGTTACGAATATTGGCTCTCTAAGGGTTGAAAAATATGACGAGTAAATTTTGTAATTCTTGCGGCCGTAATAGTAGAAAAGGAAAATTAGCCATCTATTTATCTGATATGTGTAAAATATCCATCGCACACATTACATTTGATCGGAAAAATGGTAAGGAAAACATACATAGGTAAGTTGGCTTGTAACAGTATAGATGCATATGTAAACTATCCCTAGAAAACTGATTGGCGTGCTGCACCGTGATTGAACTTATTTAAACTGATCCAGTTACTCCAATAAAGTATCTTTCCATCTAATTCGTTATTTTCCTCAGTGAATAAAAATTCAGTGATTTTGGAGTAAAATGTTATCACTGAATCAAATGACGCATGAAAAAAGTAGTTGTACTCTGGTTTTTGGCGGTAGAATGTCGCAAGAAATAGTGGAGTAATTAAGTAAAGCGTGTATCATATTAATAAATTAAAACTATAGATAAAGAAGGAAGAAGTTGGATAGCCTGATTCCTGGATGGCAAGAAGAAAGTAAAACTTTTATCTTGTGCTGACGTTTATTTCTACTCTGTAACCAGGAGATGCCCTCGGCCATCTTTTGGCCTTTTGGTTCTTCGCTAACCAGATTGGCGCCACAACCTGACCCTCCACGTCCGTGTAAATCCGATTCAGAAACAAAGGGAAAGGGGTCGGGATGTAGGTTACAGTAAGCATCCCTCCCGTCGCAGCCAATCTCTCCGCACCGGTTAACCGCCGCTCTCCGGGTTCAAGGGATTCACTCATCCCCCGGCACGGACCGCGCGCGGCGTGATGCATTACGTGTTGGTCGCGCGGCGATGGAGACTAAGAGGGCCGGCCGCTCGCGGCCCGCGGAAGACGAATGGGTGGACTTGGAGGCCGGGACATATCACCACTTCACCGCGTGGTGGCTAGATGGCCTCAGACCCAGAGTAAATGCCCCGCGCACCCCACCAACGTACCAACCATCGTAGTTTTTAGTTCCTAAAGCTGCCCTCTTACTATAGTAAGCGCTTGCATCGCGAAGGGAAATGTGGTAAAACCTGAATAACGATAATATAGTAAGGACAGGAAGACAAACAAAATGGCGAAGAGCATGCTTTTCGGTGGTTGATAAAGGCTGTCATTCCGTTTTTCAAATATCTAAAATAAACTTGAAAGTGGCAGGCTTCACTTCGTAGAAACTCATTATGTTAACACTCATGAATAATACTTGGTACTTTTCTTCAAAAATTATATTGTACGTCGCGTTTCACCGACTTACGGCATCGTCAGGTACCGTGTCGTACAATAACATTTTTTCGGAAAAGTGCCCAAGTATTTTCATTAATAATGAGTACTTACCTACAAAAAATTGCAAAATATCAATGAGTGTCACGAATTTAACTCGTGCAATTGTAAAGTTAAATTTCGTGTACATTGTCGTTGCGGCTGTGCTAAGTTCGCATTGTTAGGAGCTACTAGTAACATTGGTACAAACTGGCGTCTACGTTGCATTTTCCGCTAACAACAGTTAAGTCCCATGGTTGGTAAGTTGGTGAAGTGAACAGGACACGGATCTCAAGCGGGAAGGAGATACTAAATACGACGACATCTAGCAGGAGAAGGGTGGTTTGCAGGGGAAAGGTGTAGGCGTTAGAGTGGGCATGACACCGACATGCGCAGGTCGTTGCTTGTTCGTCTGCCTGCCAGTTCACCCTCTCCCTTTCCTCTCTAAACCAGTCCCCCACCTGCTTATCTCTGGCTGGTTTTACTTGCATTATTGTAAACCTTGAGCGAGAGTAATTTCCTGTCCTTTTCCTCATGGAATTTTTCCCGCCCATTGAAGAGGGAAGATACGATGGTGCTGTAGTCACGCGAGTACGACGACATCTATGGCCATTTCGCATCCCAAGGTGGTTCACACAAGGGCCCAACTGCTGGGAGACGCAAAAACGTAAGATGGTAGTGAAAAGAAAAGCCATTGGGTGTATACTTTCACAAAATACAAGAAAAAATGACTATCCTTTTTGAGAAAATAAAACAAATTTTTAATTTTCACTAACTTCATTTCGCTGGCACGACGCTGTGGCATAGTCGTGTGCATTTAAACGGTTGGTTGGGTAAGATTATATAGCCAGGGTTCTAGGCTAGGAAAGGAGTGGGGGCGATGGAGGAAGTCGAGGGGAGAGGATTTAGGTTGAGTTTAAAAATGCAGAATAACTTACAAAGTTGGTTTTTTTTCTAAACATGGATATTCATAATTTACTCGATGTCAGGCCTGGTACCATACGTTTTATTAAAAATGACTAATTGGATTTCTACAAGTGAAATGTTTGAAAAAATTGTAGTTTCCAAATGCAATAAAGCTAGCATAACATTCGAGGTACAACTCTGAAGATTGAGTTTCCTTCACAGCTTTCGGCCTATGCCGTCCTGAATATGGAGCTTAGCATTGTCTGTTTCGGAGGCTTGGTCCTTGCGGAAAGAGAACGCAGGCTTCCATGGTCTATGAGAAGTGGGTATATATAACAATGGAGAAAGTAAGCTGGGTAGAAAAGGAAGCAAACGTACAGAAGATAGGAGAATAAAGGAAATTCATGGCTGATACCCGGTTAAGGCTGGAAACGTGGGTGAACAAAGAGTTGAACGGGAGCGGAAATTTAAAAAAGGCGATAAAGGGAAAAAGTTGGATATTCATTAATAATAAAAATAATGACAACTTTATTTTCGAGCTTAATTAGGACTGTTTGGTCCTTCCTTTCATTCAACTCATACTCCACACTCTAACACCCATACCCTGAGTTGAGAAAAACTCACCCAGGTGGGACTCGAATCTGAGACCTTCGGGTTAGCAAGCGAGGACGTTACCCCGTCGTCACGGAGACCGGTATAAGAGAGGAAAAAATAGAATTGGAAATTCGGTCGAAACGCAAGGAGATAAAATATATGCAGAGCTTAAGAGATACAGATATGTATATTTAACTATTATGTGCTTAATTTCCTTAGTAATTCTCCCGTGGTCTTATCCCTTTTCTGTTGAATGTGAACAACTCAACATACGCGAACGTGATGCGCACTTGGCAATATCATCGCTCATTTGTTTTGGCACGATCTTTAAGTTGTAACGTTTTGTATCTAATTACATAAGAAAAAAAGAATGCTTGTTGCAGTAAGAAAGGAATAAAGATGGTTCAGATTTCTTTTTATAACGAAGGAATTTAATATATAAAATGTTATATAAAATTATATTAAAATGTATTAACTTAAATGGGAAAATAAGTTGTATGAGTATGATCTTATCTGTACTTAATTTTGTGTATACATATATATGAATATATACATATCCATGTATATTTAAAATTGTGTATATATTTAGGTGTTATTTTTGAATAGTCATCAGATTAATGCATGTGGGTTCTCTAGAATATAAACGCACCAAGTTATAGAAAAATTAAATAACTGTTCACTAATATAATAATGTAACTAACAAGCAAGAAATAGCACCTGCTCTGCCGTTGTAACACTATTCATAATGGTAACCCCGAAACAGGTCTTCCTCTGGGGTACCTATATTCCATAAATTTGTTATAATTGTACTATATTGCACTGTAAATTCTAAATGAATGGAATAAAATATATATTTTATTATTATTATATTTTCTCCCTAATACCATTCCTTGGCAATGTTCCATGACGCATAGCCACAAAAGAAATTGATTTATAGAACATCTTACTATTACTCCTGTGGCCACTCAAATCCTAGCTGATTTTTGGCCTCGTCAACAAGCCGCCTCCAAGCTCTTCTGTTCTCCGCCATCTCAATGACACCTACCAATTTTCTCACCTCATTTGCTACTTGGTCATCCCATCTTATTCTTGGCCTCCCTGGAGGACGCTTTCCTTCCGGACGTCCTCTCCATACTCTTTTTATAGTTCTTCTCTTCTGCTGACATGACCAAGCCATGTAATCCTCCTGCTTCTAACCACGGCCACAATATCAGGCCTCCTATATAATTCTCTAAGCTCTTTGATCTTTTTTACTCTCCATGTCCCCGTTTCAAAAGTTGGCCCGCATATTCTTCTTAATATTTTGTTTTCAAAAATTAACAAATTTTTCTGCGTGTGTTTCGTTAGTGTTAACACTTCTGACTCATACAAGAGAACAGGTTGAATAATAGCTATGTATATCCTAATTTTTGTGTTTCTTGATAGAAGGCTATTCCTTAATAATTTTGAGAGACTCCAATAACACCTATTGGCTGCATTTAATCTTGCTTGTATTTCCTTGTCCATTCTATTTTGACTAGTTATAGTAGCTCCTAGATGGAACATCACCGAGTATAAATCTTTTATCTGCAGTCATATCGAGTTCAAAAGGTTTTTACCATCACTCATGCAATATTTATTGCGATACGTACGTGAAAAATTTCATTGACATTCTCCTTAATTCTGTAACATTGGCCAATTTATTTTGCGTTGTTCCGATTTTTCAAGGAAATGTTTTACCTGTCATGGCCAGTTATTTGACATGAGTGCAATGCATTTCTTAGATAAACCAATCCAAGTTTTATGTCACTCACTATCTCATTTCTCCGTGTGGACATCGCTTAAGAATTCCCGCCTGCTCTTCAACTCTTCTAATTAAGTGAACACGCGTAGGCAGAGCAGGGCGAGTTACTTTTCCAAGTGTTTTCCGTGGAATTTAAAATAAGGAAATCACTTTCGTAGTTGATCTTGCTTATCTCAGATAACTTTCACAAAAATTTTACTTTCTCCGAATCCAGTACCATTAAAAGATTCTTGAAATGTTCTTTTAGTTAATGCGTCATTTTAAGTCTAAGATAAAAACCTCCTGACTGCCATATTCCTGAACTTCGTGAAAATATCCGTTTATTTATGTAATTGTTGAAAGGTTTTTTGAAACGGAAGTAGACCCTATTTGTGCTTGTAAAATGGATGTGTATCGGTTGAGATGGCTACTATGTGGATGGTCAAGTGAATGAAGTTTAAATATTCATGTATATATCACTTCTTTCTGTTTATTTATATTTAACATTGCAGAGGAAAATAATACAATAGTTCTTAAATATTAGCATAGTAGGTATTTTTATCTTATTTTATTTATTTATTAAAATATTAAAAAACAGTCTAAAGTGGCCTTTTACATTTAATATAAATACATGCATGTACAATATTTTAATTTAGCTCATCAGTGGAGATCTAGGGTTTCCATTTTCACGTAAAGTGTAATTGTGATTGTCGTATTGCGTGATGAATGTAAAAAAGTTGGTAAATATGCAAAAATAAATTAAGCCTTCATTACTACCTAGGTTTCATTGCTCTTACATCATCAGTGGATTATGGCTCAGTTAAGCCACGTCGATATTGCATGAAGTAATCTTCTTAGACATAGGATGCTACCATGCTCCCGTGGGTTCATAGCACGTAGTCCAAGCTCACTTTCTTTCCTTCTCCCATTTTGTTTTTCCTTTTCCCTTTCACTCATGGGTTTAGAGTTTAATTCCGTCCCCTTTCCAACCTCGGCTCCGCAACATCCCTCTTCTCTCCCAACTTCCTGCACCCTTATGGTCCACTCTGGAATAAGTCGTAAAAAAAGTCGTCCCTCACCACTCTCCCACTGCGACACGAGACTCGTCCTCGTAAATTAAGAGCGAGAAAAATTTCGGTCGTTTAATTTCCACCCCAGCACCTCCTTCCTCGCCCGATGTTGGATTTTATTATCGGGCGCAGCGAAAGGAGTTGTCGCCACGATTTCGTTTCCTTTCGGGGACGTAATCTCAAGAGTGGCACGCGTTATCGCAGTTGAATGCGCGGATATGCTTTGTAAGGGCAGAGAGAGTAATATATCAGGAAATTACCCCTTGTATTTTTTAAAAAGAAATTCGTTGCAGTCATAAGGAAAGGCCTGTTGCTAGTTCTCGACATTGTTAGCTGGAAGACTAACAATAATCTAGGAGTACAGAAACATGTGATAACTGTCTTTCAATTGCTGGGTCGAATCATTAAGTTTTTAAGATGGATTAGCTTTAAATATGTTTGGAAATCTTCTCGTGAAAACCGTCGCTTAAATTGATCATTGTCATCATTGATATTTTTAGGCGTATAATTTATTTGTAAATTATCTCTTTCAGTTTTTGGAGATATATTTCGCATTCCTGAAGAAAGTTCGGCAGTGATTTTAGCTTGACACTATGCGATAAGAGTTTAAGATCTAGGAAGCCTGCGACGCTTGAGAACAGCCTTTTAATTGCTGGTTTTCATTATCGACCGTGCATTCCAATGCTTGAGTTTACACGTAAATCTTATGTTTGATGCTAACGACGGGTTTATTTTAAAATTCTTCTGAGAATTTACTGAGAATCCAAATTAATACTCCTCTAAATCTATGCCTTGTGATGATGTTAAAACTGGAAAAATCTGCAAATCACGCATAGCACAAAACATGTGTTTTAATAGTAGTTATTCGTTGTTAAGATTGGTTGCAATTTTTTTAAACAAAATGCCATTGAATTATGTTTAAATTATACAATAGAGTGGCAACTTTTTCCCTCCTAACATGCTATAAAATATTTGACCACTCAACGTGAAAAGTTCATATAAAACGCGAAAGTTATGGCTAAATATTAGCTGGCAGTACTATGAGCATCCCATGACTAGTTTTATGGTGTCATAAAAGGTCCGACTAGTTCGAACTATTTTTCTGAGGCGATGATTTTATTCATTCCTTTGCTCTTTGCCTGTGAATTGTCGATGAAAGCTCACGAGCGATGCACGGAAACCATCCACGCTTTTAATCCTGCTAATCAATTCCTATTAGCATTTCACTCCATAATAATATTTCTCTTTCTTCTTTCCTCTCATCGAAATGATGCGTGCGGCAGAGCACCGGCTAATGCCATGCAGGAATGCTAACGGTCGGAAACCCGAAGGGCCATTTCGGATGGATGGTCAATGGACAGGCGTCGTGCGTTTGAAGCTGCCTATTCGTGTTCGCGATCCCTCCTGCAGTCGATACCTTTCAGTCGGACCCGACCAATCCATAGCTTAGCGCCTATTATTTATCGTTTTATTACCACTTTCACACCTTCCACCCCACCGTGAATTTTTTCCCAGTTCGGCTATCGGGGTAACCGTTCCACTGTGGAGGCAGCATAGGCGAAACGGTGAACCGGTTCCGGTGTGTCCTGAGCCTCCCGAAGGGGAGAGATCCTTTCAATTAGGCACGCCTAATTAGAACGAGCGGATAACGGTCTTCGGCGTCGCACATCGGCTGCGAATGGATGGATCTGTGTGTTCGCGAAAGAAGAGAGCAACTTGCCCTTGCGACTCCCAGGACACGCGAGGAGAGGTTCCGCGGAAACTTTAACGCGTGCATCACTTTCACATTTTTTCTCCGCGTCCCACCGGGTTCGATCCCCTGCCGATCACACGTCATGTCTCCTTTTCCGCTTCTCCATTTAGAAGCCGCATATTTTTGCCTTGCCGTTCAATTCTCCGTTATACTCACATGCTCCTCTCTAATGAGATGCATTCTCCTGTATGTCCTCCGGGCTTTTCTGTGAGTATGGGCCGTTAACTGAGTTTTGTTTAAATCTCATTTCTTATTATTAATTTGTCACCAACATGTAAATTTCTATGCTATGGTAAGCAATAATTTGAATTGAGTGTTAATTTTTGGCTTTAACAGAGAGATCTTTACAAAATTATTCGTTTGGCACCAAAATCAACGCGCTAGCACATCGGAGTCGCGAGATGTTCTGCGCAGAAATTTTAGCCCTCGGCCAAACTGGTTGCCAGGCATCGAGGTCCACCCCCCTGACACTTTTCTTTCCCTCGTAGTTTTTGAACTATCTTCATCTCCAAACGCTTAAAAAAATAGCCGAAGAGCAGTTTTTAAATCAATGATTATAGATCCCGTGGCAATCTCGTGTGATGCCTGCGTTTCGGTTTCACTATTGAGAATCCGCATGCGTTAGCTTAACCAATCAGTTTACGGTTATTTTATCCCACCTTCATCTTGCATCTAAGCACTTTTCAGAATATGCATGTCTTAAGTTTAAAAATTAAAAAAAAATTGATTTGTAGGGCAATATTCACGGTTCACTTACCGATGATCGTCGCATGATATGATCGTTTCGAGTGACCTTTTTTTAATCCTTTACTGTTTGCCTTGCTTATCAATTCTCTACTATTTCTACCGTTTTATCTTACCACCCATGCGTTACTAACAATCTAATCTAGAGTATTTTTAACGAAGCACTGCGAAAATTTACCCTCCCATGATTTAGCTTCTTACAGTCATCTACTGCTTCAAACGTCAAACGTTTTAATGCCTCCTGACCAGAGCAACTGGCTTTGGATTTTCAAATATTTAAGCTTACTGAGATACCTTCCTTCCGTGAAGGAGACGCCGTTGACATTGTCACTCGCCTATATTGTCACCAAAGTCTTATCCCGGGCTTAACTAAGAAGTTTTTCAGGAATTTATAGTAATTTACGATGTTGCCCTCTGGTAGTTGCGCTCTTAGTTACGGATAGCGTGAAAGTAGCGGGGCGTGGGTGTGATTTGGCTCCAAAGGAGGCGTCTCGCGGCGGAAATGGCAGTTTGTCCCGCAAGGAATGGGATACTTTCTTCATCCCTTTTTAATGGCCCTCTACCAGTTTGGAACCTGGTATATATAAAGTGTGAGTTCGCAGACATGACTATATTGCATATTCAAATTCAGTCAAACATTGTAACAAATAGGCAAAAATTAACACTGTATAAACTTTCCTTTCTGTATATGGGGCCAAATGCATTTAATATACCACCCGCAGAAATGAAAAAATTTAATTCTCAACAAAAAAATTAAAACTGGCCAAAGACTGGCTTTTTTTCTCAAGAAAATGTTAAGTATTTATTTTGATGGTATTTTCCATGGAACTTTAATTATTCAACTGTTACTGCTTTGGTAACTTTTACAAAAACCACAACTTAAAAACACACACACACCACCCGGGTTTCAATGCTTTAGCGTCATCTTCAGGTGCTTTTTTAGGGTTTTCAAAGTCTTATATATAGGTTGGAAGAAGGGGGGGGGGGAGTTTGTGAGGATTAGGGTGGTGTGGATGCGGGTTGGTTTTACGACCCTGATTTGATTCGAATTATACGACCCTGATTCGAAAATTTTAAATGAGTATTTGCAACCTTCCTCATCTCCCATTCTCACAGCCGCCTCCCGAATTTCCCTCCCCCCTCCCCCGCTAAACTCCCCGCCAACCTTGTTCCTGACCAACCCGCATCCACACCACCCTAATCCTCACAAACCTAATCCCCCCCCCCTTCTTCCAACCTATATATAAGACTTTGAAAACCCTAAAAAAGCACCTGAAGAAGACGCTAAAGCGTTGAAACCCGGGTCGTGTGTGTGTGTGTTTTTAAGTTGTGGTTTTTGTAAAAGTTACCATTAAATCATTTAATATGGAATACCACAATGTTACTGCTTTTATTGTTAAAGGCTTACATTTTTTATACTTAAATGGTGGCTCGATTCAGACCTTATGAGCTTGGAGAAAACCTAAAGCTACTGTCATTTTCTTTGTACCCATAATTGTAGCAATCACGTTGGAGTAAATAAAATATTGCTATAATATCATCCCAATACGCTTCGTTACAAGCAAAAAAATACCGTTATACTCGGCATCCTCATGGGAGTAGTGTTTTTTTTAATGAAATTAATAATGGTATTTGCTTCACTCTGTCGAGCAAATAAAGATTTTACATAAAAACAAGTAAAATTGGCACCCCAGAAAAGAAAATTCTTACAAAGGGTTGCCCTTACAAGATTATGAAGAGAATGCTTGTCAGCAGAAAATGCATGAGTTCGCAAGTTTGCAAAACGTATGTCCATGGAATGCAAAAATTTGTTCACTGTGTAGAGAGCAGAAAAAATAGTAAATTCAGCAATGCAAAAGTGTGAAAAATTATTTAGCTCAACTTATTTGCATCAAAACCATTAAGACAATAAAACCCGCATAGTTGGAAAATAATTAAACATCTTTCAATAAAAATAACCATACGTAATGGCTTTTTAGAAAGTAAATTGCTTATAAATACACAAGAAAAACATATCATTATATAACGGAACATACATTTTAGGTGCTAAGTAAGATTTGAATGAAAGCTTCATTGGTTGGTTTTGGAATTAAAATTCTTCGGTTAGCTCTTAGCTTAGTTCTAATTAGATAGTGTTTATTTTTTGGCCCCCACGATTATATAATTCTCCTTAACTTTTGTACAAAGGCAAATTCCTCACAGGGAGAATTTTTATTTTTTTAAAGAGTGGAAAGAAGGATTGAATTTGAAGAGATTGCAGAATGACTCTTAATATTGTTGGTTGTCTTCGATGTTTATTTAAAACATGCCACGCACCACTTTTGGGACAGCGCAAATCATGGTATTCTTCGTTAAATATATGCGAAATTGTGAGAAAATTAATACTCCAAAATAAATTGTACCATACTTGCTACTAATCTTCTCTCATTTGGCAAATGCAACTTACCAATGAAGCTACTAATAATGAAATCAATTTGACCCAAGGCGAGATCAACTAAATCGTGTATTTAAATTCACACTTAATATATTTCATATCCCATGTCTTGGGCTAAATATATTTTTCTTTACCGTGAGAGCTAAAATCTATTTTCTTGAAATGGTAGTTTCAGTACAATATACACTTAATTTGCGTTAAAAAATCATATTATAGCTTACCTATCCCGTAGTTTAGAGGGTTAGCACTGAAAGGGCAATGCTAATTAGCATCCCACAACCTCCGCGGATTCCACGACCGCAATTTCAGGGTCTGAGTGCTAAGCCTTGTTGTGCTTTACTTGGACTGGTAGGCAGCCAAACGCCTAGATCCCGTTATTAATGGAGGGTACTAATTGCACCATTCTCTCAGGGGAATAGAAGAAAGGGAGAAAGCAATCTGAGAAATCCTCCAAGAGGAATAATGAACTGTAAATGCTGCAAATCATTCATGATAATGCCTTAGGGATATATAACTTCTAAGTTAAAGCTGACTTCTTAGAATCATCAACAGAGATAACTTATTGACCATAATATCCATAATATTTACCCTCTGCCCTCTGAGAATACCAGGAAACTTCAAGGATTTTGTTGGGTGAATGATACCTCGGGGTCAGCAGCAGCCATAATTACACTCTAATTGAGTGTAAGCTTGAATCTTTGAATATTGGTTTTAAATTTCAAAGGACCTAAGGAGGCGAAGTGGAAAATCTTATCTTAGATATTTACTGCGCTGGATGTGTATAAGTTTTTTAAGGAATGAATTTGTTTAGAAGATATTTAAATATACAAAACAAAATGTATGTCATATCTTGCTCCTTCAACCGGAAACAACCGGCTGCTACCCCGTCCCGTGGGTGTGTAATATTTTGCACTGACTGTGCGCTAAGACTAAGTTTACAATGGGCACTTTCTTTCTATTACTATTCCGCATAAGTTATGCTTATCATTTCTCTTCAGCTCTAGAGTGTTGACAGATTGAACGGCATAAATTTGAGCGTTTCAAAGGGCTTCTTGAGCTCAGAGTAAACTTTCATTTTCCACCCTTGCGCCTAAGATGACGATACAGACATCGAAAAGGCATATTTTTCTTTGTTTCCGTTTCAATCTCTAGACGGACGCAAGGAAACGTGAACCAGGGGAATTGGTTCTTGAGATCCGGCCGCCTCCCACGCATTTTTGTAGTGAAAAGTGCGCAGTGACGATAGCAAGCCCGGAATGACCAAGCTTTTTCCTCTCGTCGTAACCCCGCAGATCCTAGACTTTCCGTTCCTCGGAGTGAAAGAATAGTTACGAGGATAATTGAAAGGGAAAGCTCCTGCAAATATTTGACTGGGAGTTGAATCTCAATCGAGATAAGGGGAGAAAACCCTTTCGTCTTTCATTAAGCATGGCTCTCGCTTTCGTCCTAGCATTCATCTTCTGCAGACGTCCCCATTTCCCCTTCGACCCAGCCAACGACAGCGCTGGCTTCCCTTATCAGAGGCGATTCCTCTTCTGACCCGGGCAAGAGGTTTCCATTTCGAGCCGCCCACCGTTACGGGACGCCACTACTCGTTCAGAGCTGCTCTCGATGCGAAATGTGAAACTAATGTATGCACTCTGAAAAGTCACACTTCTGAAAATTGTCATTTCCACTGTTATGGGTGTGCAGGGAGAAATTATGATTGGTAGATATAAAAAAGAAAACATTGAAAATCAGCAAGATTGAAACAAGACGGAATCGGGGACAATACTTTATTGACGTTTCCGAAGAATTCGGGTTATTTTAATGGCTGTGCTTACGGACTTTTAATGAAAAGCTTGTGCTCATTACTCGCGGTTATCGTCATGGATATTAATTATAATGTTGTAAAACTACCCCTTTTCCATTGTTTTTTCTGGAGAACCTACACTGTCAGGGTTCATGTTTTCAATTCAATTCGTAAGTCTCCAATGCATTTTTATGTCATATTAATTATTTACTTCTTTGGATTTACTTTTTATTGCATAAGATACTCGCTTGATAAAAGCATGACGTCATGGAAGGAAAGCATGTAAGAGAGGTGAGATAAAGAGGCCGAGGGTTCTTCAAGAGTTCCAAACAGGAGCCCTGTGGTACCTCTGCCTGCTCATCGACGCGTCACTCACCTTCACTGACATAAGATCCTTCGCTTTCGAATGCCACCAAGTTTCGCTATGCCTTGTCTTAATTTAGTGAAAATACAAATAAATTATCTGCCATTAAAATTCTTTTGCGAAGGATTTATGAACATATTTTGGTTATTTTATTATTGTTTTTTCAATTTACAAGCTAAGATAAGCTTTATCAGGAGGTTGAAATTAAATTTTATTTATTTTTATTTTTTACTATTTTATAAAGTAATTAATTAAGCACTTTTACAATTTAAATTTGATTCGCCTTAACTTTTCTTACTAATTGAGCGGAAGTGATATGAAACTCTAATTGTCATCTCATAGTGACTATAAGACTCCACCTGAAAGTCTTCGTTTGTTTTCAATGGCCAATTCCAGGTTTGATATTCTGATAGAAAATCTGAAACTGAATCATGTTTCTCCCGTCACGTTAAAAAAATTATGGAAAACGAGTATTTAATTTGATAATCTAAAGCTATTAAATTAAGAAGGAAAATGCAAAATATTTTAGACGGAAGAGAATATTACATTTTTATGAATGTTAATCTGACGTATTTTATGTAAGTTAGAATAAAGCCGTTGACTTCTTTCGGGGGACGCTGCTTACCGAATGGCTTCATATAAAATATAATATCGAAGTCATTTCCTGTTTGCTATTGTAGATGTGCACACCCCCCGGTGAAATCGTCTTTCGGGATACGACCGGTTGAAAAATTGAATTTTTTTTCTCAATAGAGTAATTAAACGGCTGAATAGGAACCACCTTGTTATAAATCGCCGCTGCAATCTTGCGGGGACCAACGTGAAATTGTCACTTGGGAACATCTCGTATCTCACACGCTTTTTCTCTCACCGAGAGAAACCTTTTTGCCGAGAAATATTTCATCTTATGTCGTTGGTGGCATGAAACTTTTCTTCCTCCACCTCATTCAATGATTGGAATTTATTGCGTCCGACTTTTGCTCAGCAGTGTTTTGGGTACATAGTTTTTTTCAGGAAGATTGTTTTATTTTAGATTACCTTTTAGGAGAAAGCAATGGCACCAACGGTATTCTCACGGATGCTGTCGTCCTATCCCTACTTTTCTCTGCGTTTCCGAGAGATCAGGGAAATTTTCACACTATCCTTGGCTATTAAGAGTTTACGGGGCAACGTTGCGCTTAGTCAGCGTTCTTGATACCTTCAAGGCGTTAAACGGCTTTGAGTAATTGCAACCCATAAACTGGCATCAAGGGTTGAAGGCGCGCAGTTGAGTTTTCTCGCACTTATACTATGAAAATCTCGTCGGATAACTAAGAGCATGAGGAAAAAAAATATTGAAAAGATTCACTACTTGCCCATAGTTGTTATTCTTGATGGCCAAAACCTTACTCGTGCTGTAGTCGGGTAAACTTTTATTTCTAATTGATAATGGCCATTTTTTTCGCCTAAAATTAGGGTCAACTCTTTGACGCAGATATCAAGAAGGTGATAGAAAGTCAGCTATTTTCAAAAGCGTTCAGTGAGTCAATTCCTGACTTGAGGACATGAAATTCTATATTTTACTCTATAGTAGACCTGATATTCCTGTTTAATGGTAATTACATAGCAAGTTATTACGTTTTGGCTGCGATTAAAATAGATGGAATTAAAGCAAATTAATTTGCATTAGAACTTTTACAGCTGAAGTCCCGATTGATTGGAGGAGAACACTATTTTTATAAGTCAATATGTCGTCCTCCGGTATGTGATGGAAGGTATTCCATATGAAATCAGTTTCACTGTTGGCGTGTGTGGATCACAGAAAGGTTTTCTCTAAGAATTGGAGAGTGAAAGTTAATATTTAATATACGTATTTATTAAAATTTAATTTCTCGATGAAATGTGTGGTCGAAAAATATAAATTGCATTCCAAAAAGAAGACAGACTCTGTTCAAAGAAACCCTGGGGCGGAACCATAATTGACACGACTTGTCCGTTGCTCTCCTAAACTTTCCCTGAGAAATTATAATCGCAGTGAGTGATTTCGAGCATTTTTGTTCCACCGCTGATTGTTTTCTTCGAAATTGAATTTCATGTGCTGAGCCTTTCCCGTGTTTTTATACTGATTTTTTTTAAAGTGCCACTGCTAGTCCTTGCTTCAAGATTTCATTTCCAGAAACTCTTATCTCGGTGCTCAATCCATACATTTTCTCTGGCTCTCTATATTCCTCTCCCTTTCGCCACGAAGTCATGTTACTCTTGTCATCGCGTGAAAAATTTAGTAGTTTTACTTAGTGAATATGACTAAAAAGCATAAACTAAAGCTAAAGCAGTTAAACTCCTGCATATTTTTTATTATATTTTCACGTGCACATTTTCTCATCCCAAGAATTTGAACTGAATAACAAATTGTGTAGATCAGGTAATTAAATATGTACTTATGGCGTGGTATACATTTTATATGCCGACTATCGTAGTCAAAGTTGTTTTCTAAGAGTAAACTTTAA
This sequence comes from Pyrrhosoma nymphula, assembly GCA_963573305.1. Taxonomy (NCBI): domain Eukaryota; kingdom Metazoa; phylum Arthropoda; class Insecta; order Odonata; family Coenagrionidae; genus Pyrrhosoma; species Pyrrhosoma nymphula. The sequence goes on along the minus strand of OY754333.1, from coordinate 48,701,020 downwards.
TCATTGCCGGCAACTTTATTCAACTGCAGTTCCATTCCCATTGAATTTAATATGCAATCGGTTTGGTGAAGTAGAATTCTGATTTTGCATTCTTGGACTTCGATTCGAATACAGGTATCGGGGAATTTGGAATGCAGATAACTATCTACTCTTTAATCATAATTCACTGTTTAGTGAATTATGATTAAACAGTAGATAGATAAGGAAAACATGATAAAGTAAACGATAAATAATTTCTTTGGGCTACTCGCAAAGGCCCAACTACGAAGTGGAGTCAGGCAATTTTGATCACTGCCCTTGTTTTGAAGTAATAAACCCCTAAGCATACTGTATTCATTCAGTAGCTCAAAAATGGACCATTTATATATTATCAACTTAATAATGTTTTTAAAAACATTTTAAAAATGTCTGTTTTAAATCAATTTAGGAAATAATAACCTCGAAGATGATGATTCAGTGACTGAAATCAATTTTCCGGTTAATGTGATGTTATTTTCCTTCTCGGTTGGCGCTATGCTGAAACATACAGTAGGGAACAGATGAATTACCACGTCCATGGAATGAGACGTGAAACTGTGAATCTCTTTTAACTTATATAATACACACAAATAATAGGCGAACACCGTCTTTTCTTTCCTCTCTTTCTTCAATTCTCAAGTATCCTGCCCTTAATTAAATATCCACTAATGGTTCAAAAACCTTCAGTAGTCGGTCACTTCCCCTTATATACATTACCATGAGGCCTACACTACCTACCTTCATGGTAGGTATGTTATAACCCATTTCCGAGCGCTGAACGAAATATTAATTCTCCTATATCGGCTCCTAAAAATAATATGAATAATGGGGTGATCTCTTAAATAAAATTTGAGAATTTTAAACTGATTTTCGCAGTATTTTTTTATGAGGCATAGACGCATTTTTTCCTTATGCATTCTTTCTCTTTCATAAGATCACAAAGCGAGATGTGTTTGTTCTGGATAGCTATGGCGCCCGCAGGTTTTTACGTCCGCTATCAACCCTGTGATCCCAAGCGCAACAGTGTCTTCATTTTTTTTATATGAAAACGGTGCAGCGTTCCAAAATTTCGACTTGAGTGAAGTGAGAGAAGAGACTTGAGGGTAGAGGGTAGAGAAGAGTTTCGGAGGGTATGTTCCTTAGGCCCTTCGTCTCCGATTTTCTCTTTTTGACCCTGTCACTTTCGGGAATAACTTTTTAATTTATCGCGCCTTCCATCAAGTCTCGCGCCTCCCTTGCCACATAAATCATACGCACCGCGGAGCCGGCAACCCGTTTTACGCGTCCGGCCCAATCACGGTCCCATTTACATCCCGACCCACCCGCCACCTCGGTCGCGTCTCACCTCGCACGCAGCAAGTGGCAGAAAGTGGGTGAAAACCACGTGCGTAAATCATTCGCTAAACGAACGCTTTAATAGCCGCAATGACAGATCTCCGCTCTTTCCATAAAATCTAGTTTAAATGGCCGACGACATCATTGCGGGATTTTTCCGCATGCATCGTAATTTTTCGTCATTCTTGGCGAGAGAAAATATTTTCTTGCCTTCGTTTAAGTCATCATTAATATGTGCATCCCTATCGGTGAATTATATGCTTCGAAAAGGTTTTTATGGCATAACTATGCGTAAATTTGTGATCCAAATATCTGATTAATCTAACTAAAAATTAAAGGAAATCGTGAAATATTTTTTATGCTGTAAGAAAGACTTATTTATGGTACTTGCGTGACTTAGTGCTCTGAATCAGTTGCTATTAAGTAACTATCCATATGATATTTCCATAAATAATAAATGTATGACATAAATCAATTTAAATTACGTAAAATCCTGAATAAATTTACAAAAGCAAGATACTAGTGTACGTATTAATGCCGTAAATAACGATTATATACAGTAATAACGTTATGCTAATAATTTAACTATTCACTATGAAATCTACTCCCTTAGGATGTATCTCAAAATATGCAGTCGTCCAATTGAAAATCCGTAAAATTGCTGTAAAACCAGATTTCGATATAAAATAGCCCTAAGTCAATATTTTTCAGAGGTGTGAAACTGGAAAGGAGAGGAATTTTAACTCATGCAACTCGGTCTACCATACCCTTACCTCGAAGTATTATCATTGATGCATAAACGATCCTACGGACAGAATCATCTGTACTCGCTATTCAATTTTGCTAACAAAAGAACGTATTTTTAATATCTGTCTATGCGGAAATGGAGATAGATAGGTGAATCAATTGTGACAATTATTCTCTGTGTTGCGTTGATGAATAATCCATAGTGGGGCTATACTTTGGCAACATTAACTTGTGATGGTTTTATTTCCTTCGTGCAATTTAAATTACACATTAGTGCGATATTTGCAAGGCGAATGGTTTTTCTCCTGTGGAATATCGCACTTATGTGCACTTGCGGGTGACTCCGTAAAGATTACTACCGTGGCTAGTCCCGGTTTCCTCAAAATTGGTCAAGAGCGAACACCTCCTTGTGTTCCATGTATGGCTTTATCCTCGCGGACTGTGGCGCTTAGCGCACGACTTGGACTGCTAATGAATTCATATGTCTAACAGTGCTGACCACCATGCTCCTATAAAGCCACCAAATAATCCACAGGTACGCCTCGGTAGCTTAACTGTTTAAAGCACTCGGCGCGAAATCGAGGGATCCGGGTTACCGGTCAAGGCCAAATGTTTTTCCCCTGTGGAAAATCGCACTTATGTGCACTGGCGGGTGACTCCGTAAAGGTTACTACCGTGGCTAGTCCCGGTTTCCTCAAAATTACACATTAGGTTTCATACCAGACCTTTCAAATCGTGGAGAGATTTTAATCTAGTGCATGTCAGTGATTTTTACTTGTGTCACCGAAACGCGAAGTTCTATCCAACATAATTTTCCCCGTGGTGGCAGTCAATTATCGAGGTTGCCGAAACATGTTTGAAAGACAAAAAAATATAGGACTGCCTTGATTTTACTCTTTCGTAATCGTTGCTATATTATTGCTGCTATTGTTAGAATTACAAACTAATGAGAGTGAAGTTTAACAGATTTTTAAGCCTTGACACTCATGATGCCTCTTCAGCAATTGTAAAAGTTCAATCGTTTATCTACTCTTTGCCAGATAGGGTTTTTTCAAAGCTACAAAAGCCGAAAGTGAAATAATTTCAAGTTGAGCTAGTTTTATTGGTGTTACTGGGATGATAGTGAGATAAATAGCTCGAATTTTAAAGTAAAACCTGTCGCACTCGTAAACCGTTAGTGATATTTGTATTAAGGCTTAGCATTAAAACAGTTAATACATAGGAGGAAAATTTAAGCTTGAGTTCAATATGCCAAGTTACCACTGATGATTTTTGTTGAGAAAAAACGAGGAATTAATTTTGGGCTTTGAATTGGGACAATGTAGGCATAATCATGTAGGATTAAATTGTCAGAATTGGCATTATACTTTGTGTTGAATCCTCAGTCGATTATAGTCGTGCACCTACGAACAGCCTACCGTGGAATGCTAAAATAAAATAATAGTGAAACATTCAATTGAAAAGATAGAGGTCACTTCAGGTATATCCACAATCCTACAGATATAGCCGCGATAGCTAATTTAGAGATGTTACCCGCTAAGAAAATGCTCAAACCTGTGAAATTCACCACAAAAATATAACTCTCGTAGGCAGGGATTCAAACTCCGTTCTACCTCCTATCGCTATTCAATTGGCAAAAGCACTAGGCACAAATGCGGGGATCTTGGTTTGAATCCCAGTCCAGGTGATACATTTTTTCATTGATAATTTCTCTCATGTGGTTAAAACATAGAGGCACATTTGCTGCATTTTGGAAGATATTAATCCGGCTAACGGAATATTTTTACTCATTCACTAGGCGGGCTCACCCATCCTATAAGCTTCAGCCCATGTAACTCCATTGGGAACTGTAAAGTAAGCTTCATTTTCCCCTACGGTCGGAATCAGGTTACCAATCGGGCGCCTTGCCTCAATTTTCATCAATTATGGCGAAATCAATGCGGCGAGTAGTCCGACCAACCCCTCGGCCCGTTTTCTCCTCTCTCCCTTGCGATCGTCAAGATCTTCCTTTCGCTCTGACCCCTCGTGCGTCGTCACTACCCATTCCCTTCCTCATCGCTCCCCTCCACCCAAGAGACACAGACAAGACGCGGCCCGACAGACGGACAAGGGCTCACATACCTTCCTCTCTCTTTCCTTTCTCGTAGTACCTTCGTACACTAATACATGAGAATTCCAACACATTGTAAATTAGTTTGTAGTGATAAATAACACCAATGTGAAGTTTTACATAGAATAGACGACGAATATTGAACTAGATACGTGGTTGTAACAAAAAAGTTATAAAAATGTCCTAAACTACGAACTAGTTCCAACATTTTAAGGGTACCCTACGGTTTACCTCAAGGAAACTTTTTCGGTCCTCTCGTTTTCCTTATACATTTGCACGATGATAACTCCAAAGTTGACTGTGATGTTAGATTGTTTTCTGGCGATGAGGTCTGAAAAATTATAGCCAAAAAAGACTTAAGAGCCGCTAGAAATGGGCAGTCACAACCTACTTTGAAAATTAAGATTGCTCAAGGTTTAGGTTGACAATATGAAATTTTTTTACCAATAAAACGTATCTCTAGGACATAGGGAAAAAATAGAGATTAGTACCTGCTATAAAGTAAATATTCCTTTATTTGAAGAACCACTGATGACTGCATCAAGAACGTACGAAACCCTAATTCACTAATAGCATATCACTTTTTGTGCCACTCATTTCTTTTCCTATTCTCTTCCTTGTCCTTGGCTGGTATCTGAGAGCAGTTTAAATAGGAAAATGCGAAATAGGAAAAAAGATGATAGGAATTATTTAGGATTTAACGACATAGCAAAAGCTGAATTAACAAGGCTAAGAGAATCTTAGCGATGAGATGCAATGGATCGAATTAAGATAACGTTTGTCCATAAATCCTCCAATGAATTGGTACGATACTTTTAGAGGGAGATTTGTATCTATCCATGATAAAACCTAATGAAATTTTATTTTAAATTATACAGTTGCAGAAGCATGGCGTAAACATGGTAATAATCATGCCACATAGATGTTTCTATGCCTAAACTAATCGGTAATTAATTGAAGGAATATATTTGAGAATTTATCCTGAGTAATTTAATTCACGCAGTACCCTGAAAACGTCTTCCCTACCTAAGCGATTTTTGCGATTTCATAATAATTATTTTGCTATGTGAATGACTAATTCATATTAAGAAATAATGGCGAAAAAACGAACTACTCATCATTTCATTTCAGATTTCATCTGTCCGTCAGAACTTCCTCAATTTTTATTTAAAAAATTACCTCTTTCTATGAAACACACTGCCGCAACATACCCCGCAGATGTTTTTTTGCAAATATTTCAAAAAGTACCTACTGCAATAAGCGACTGATATTTTGGTATCATGTGAAAAATAATTTCAAAGTGATTTAGAAAAATGGAATATAAATAGTTTGGAAAGAAGATTTTTTTCTATAGGACTAGGTCAAATTCATTACATATTATGAGCTATGGTATATCGCTTAAACTAACTGTGTACCATTTGATGTTAAGTGGTTGCTATGCGGAGCTCACCTCTAGAGTCATTATCAGGTCAGTTATCATTGCACTATGAACCGAATTTGGTACAGACAAAAGTTATAATACTTTAAAAAGTAGTGAATGCTGTTTCTGTAATATCCATTTATGTAGATTAGATGATGCAGGGTTAATGTGAAGGAGGAAAAACTCTGTATAAGTACGAGCACCTAATAAACATTTTGGTCCGTAAAGGATTAAACGATGAAAATGAAACCCCCGGTGGATCGAAGGGTGGCGAGCAGGTGTAGGCCTATAACTCACCCGTTTCTCTCAGCGGAAAGCCATTAGCGAAAATATCATTCTCTCCCATAGCGTTCGCAGTTGCTCCCCTTCTGGATGTGCGTGGTGCCGCGGGGTTGGAAAAAGGTAGAAGGCGGAGAGAGTGCTTATCGTAGCTGGTGTCTTTGGCGAGAGTCAAGTCAGTCATTCGAACAGGCGGGAAGTCCTCCCTCTGGCATGCCGGTGCTCGCCTCCTTCACCTCGGCTGTCAGATATCGGGATGATGGATGCCTCGATCTGTATGGGCAACCGCGGTGGTAGCGAGGAAGCGAGGCGCCCGTACGGTCCACCGCGGGGAATACCATCGCGAGAGAATATGGGGCTTCTCGCAGAGCGTGTCGATAAATTGTTGACTTCAAACAATCATACACTTTAAGGGGGAATTTATTTGCGTAGTCAGAAGTTTACACTTTAATTTCAGGTGTGCTGAATCCGGTACAGCAAAAAAGTTAGAAATGATTTTCCAAAAATAATGCTGAAACAGTTTTAATGTTTTTTCTTTCAACTCCAATATTTGATTATTTGGAAGAAAAACCATTTCTATATATAAAAAATATATTTTCGAAAAAAGGGTTAAAATAAAGTGTAGCTAATAATCATTAAAGAATATTTTCATACTTAAATATATGCAAAGTAAAATATATGCCCAGACGATTCACACACTGAGAGTAGCATTTTCCAACTGGAGTCGCAAACTTTTAATAGGGAATCACTCATCGTTATGTGCTTATTATACCAAATTTTGTTGTTAATCGTATCCAGCGTAATTTTATGGAAAATCTTCATTATTGAAATTAAAACTTCGTGAATTCCACATAAATAAAATTTATATACGACCTAGGCGACATCAGGTGGCGCTCAGCGACGAAACTTGCCTGGAGTTAGTAAAATCTGTATAAAACTCTATATAGTGGTAACAATCAAGAGGTTTCCCGCGTTTACTAGTGAGTATGATAAAAGTTGACTGATGGCTCTTCTTTTTGATACGGTTCATTGCAAAGACTATTTGCATTCCAAATGTTATGATTTTATCAAGCAAAAATGAGTCTTTAACACTAGAACAGCCGAGCTTCTCTAACACCCTGGAACAGCCAACGGAGCCATTTTGGCTCCGTCACTAATATCATGTACTTGGGAGACTGAAATGAAGAAATAACTTTAGAAATATGATTTTTATTTGGCAGATATACATAATAATTCACTCAAATGTCAGCTACTTTACAATTCCAGACCAGCCATATTTTAAAAAGTAGGAACTTTTACAGATTTGAAAATATGTATTTTTGTAAACATGAATTTTGGCTATATTTTTTGTCTGAGATGGTCAAATTCTAAGAATTAAAGTTTGTCATAGTGTAATGTTTAGCGTTTTAATTTTTACAGCCAACTCTGCATACATATAAAAATGATTTTTTATTTAATGATACATTTATGGCATATGCATAGTGTTTTCTCATTGCACTTGTCACAGACGTATTTTTCGCACACATGACATTTCCCTATTCCGTGATTTTTTTTGCAGTTCTTCTTGACCTGAAAATACATTCGCTTGCCTTCTACCTTTTCTATAGCATTCTCGTTACATGGGAATTTCAAGCTAATACTACGAGAGATGACATTCTCCGTTCCTAGTTGTTCTGCAAGTTTGTTCAGATATTTACGTCGAGTAATCTTACTTCTTGTGACTGACTTAAAAATTACCCAAGAATTTATTGCTGCTAAGTCAAGCAAATTATAGAGTGTGTGAATAGGCTATCGGCGTGTGCATGCTCGTACTGAATATTTCCTCGCCATTTGATCGACATTATCCACCCCATACTTAGTGCTGGTGTCATATGTGACCGTTTCTGGGGTCCTTTTCTCATTGCAACATTTACGGATGTGCTGGGAACTCAAGAGGAGAACATTGTTTTTAGCTTTACCTTGGTACACTGTAAGGGTAACATCGTCGCTTTTTAAATTTTGGTGGTGTGCAGTAGTTCTTTCATGTTCTTTATAACTTTCGGAATTTATCTACGATTTCTGTTTACGGTTCCAATGATGATTGTATTTTTACTAATCAGTTGCTTAGCTAGATGGTGAGAGGTGTAACAGTTATCAGTTGTGACGTTGATTACAATGTGGAAGTATGGTTCCATCAATCGCCTTGCAACAAAATCAGATACTCGCTCATTTCCTGGCCGAAATTCATCCCTCCTACATTTCTTAATTTGCTGAAGTGTGCGAGTATCGACGAAAAGTCGCCAAGCACTAGAAACTCTGTCTTCACTCACGTTACTTTTTGCATGTGCAGTTGGACCCGGTGGCTCTCTGAGAAAAATGTGTTGCGCACGTCTTCCAGGAGCCTGAGTGCCAATCGGCGATGATCGCCACTCCTTACTATCTGGTGCAATTAGCGGATCATTCTTCTCATTCTTGCCATTGTGCTCCTATTCCGAGCTGTATACAATGGATCTAGTAGGGAGCCCACGGGTCACACCTCGGCGACTCCGATTTCTGGCACGGCTGCGGGTAGAGCGGCAGACTTCTGGCACTTTCGGAGATTTATTTAGAATAAAAGTATTTTATTTTGATAGATAAAAATACAGGAATAAATTAAAAAGTTAATGAGGCGACTGTAGATATCTGTACTCATTATTAGCGGGAGTAGTTAGTAAGCTTCTTTTTGCTGGGGGTTCGTGACATGAAGACTCGGTGTCAGTTGAAATGCCTTTCTTCTTGTAATAACCCTCATAGTCTGAATCGTCGTCACTGTTAGGTGAATCATCTTCAACTTCTGATTGATCTTCAGACATTTTGCTTAGAATCTTAATAATGTCTTTAGGTTGTGGGCGTTGCTTCAAAGACATTGCCGAAAAAAGAAGCTCGTACTTCTTTCGAACCGATCTAGATTTCTCGGCGAAAGATAGAAGACTGAGTGATGAAAATCCTGTTTGAACAATGTATATGCGAGCATGAATCGATTCAAGCAATTACCCAATTATTTGAGCTATTGAGTTCTGAAACTCTGAATGGATACAAAATAAAAACAATCATAACATGCTTGGGGTTACCCAGATTCTTCAGCTTCTTGACGTCATTTCAAACACATTGTCGTGTAATGAGTGCCACATATGTGTTTTCATAGTATAAATGGGAAAAAGAGTAGATAATCGAAGTTATTTTAATAATACGCTTGATAAAATGTAAAGAAGCAAATAAATACATAGTCACTTGATGTTTGTAGCAAACTCGACGCTTTAAAAACTCAATGCTATTCACGGTCCTCAATGGAGTCAAATTGAATCTTGTGGCTGTTCGAGGTAAATTACCTTTTTTCTGACGAAGTACTCGCAATGAGCCAAAGTTATTTTTCCAGTGGCATTGTCATCAAAATTAATTAAAAGTCAGAAAAAATGTTGATTATCAAGGTAAATATATAACAAAAATAAAGCTCTTGAAAATCTAAAAGGAGCCAAAGTAGCTCCTTCGGCAGTTCTACTAGTAGTGTTGACCTTCTCTGTCAGACTTTGGGATGAGGTGTGCCGACCTGCGTTGGTGGAAGGGAGCGGGAAAACACGTCCGTGCGGTTCACGGTTGAAAAAATACAGTGAGAATTAAGTGCGTGTCGCCTCCAGTGATCTGGGACCGAAAGATAAAAATCTATATTTAAGAAGAAAAGAATCATAATTGTTTTGTTAAAAAGTATTGACGGAATTAATGACAAAGTGCTGTTAACACTCGGTGAAATATGCCGTCAATGTCACGACACATGCCGCACTAAGAGGCAAAAAACGTGAATAATGAAAGCCTGAATGCACCAACAGGCACGTGACCTTCACAAGAATTCTAAAGGGGAAAGATTTGACGTAAAATTATGACTTAATCAACATTTGGCGTAAAGTGAATCAGTCTATATTTTTAGTTATCCATTCGCATTTTTTAATGATAATGAGAAAAATGCGAAAAATGAGATTTCCATTACTTATCCTGGAGTTTCTTTGCTTTAGATATGTTATAAGTGAAGATTTAAGTTATCTTAATTGCATATGCTTGTGCATACGCGTAGCAATGCTCAGGATATAAATTATCTAAGGTTCCTTTTGGTTGACGTTCGCATAAACATAAAAAACTACCCATGTTTGTTGAAATACCCTGGGATTTCTTGCATCTCGTAAATGCATAAGTGGTGATTTTATGCTATCTTATTTACGCTTATTTGAGCACACGCATAATGTTGCCTAGGGAATATAATTGACAGTTACGACGGATAAACAGTGATATTTTAGCGAGGAAATGCATGGGGAGTGTCTTGCATGAATAGCGAGAAACTCAGGAAAAGCGTCATTTGGCGAACCGCTAAATGGCTGTTATTTCTTTGCCTCGCAGCCCTTGGGGGGCTTATACCTGCCGTGGCGAATCCGTAGCTCCACGATACTACTCTTTATCATGTGGGAGTGGTTGCCTCGTTCCCGGGGATCAACAGATGAATGTATCCGTTAGGTGACGACGTGGTGCCATTTGTAAACTGAATCGCGCGATTTTTCACGGGAATAAAACATAATCAAGGCGAAATGGAAATCGGAGGACTCGTAACAGCCCTGAGGCAAGGGACAAGACTCCTCATGTTATCAGACTCTACGAAGGAAGAATGAGTTCTTAGGAGCGGATTTCCGTCCGCGAAGAATCGTTAGGTAAACTATTTGCCATTTTTTCTTCGCTGAGTATCATCGAATATTAATTCTCCCTAAAGTCAATGAATGGGCAGGAAATTATCTCAAAGTGGTGAGTAAGTGACCCATTTCGATGTCTACTGAAATAAATTCCCTCAAAGTTACTTACCTGAGGAAATATGAATACATTAATGCATTTTAGCATTGAATGCGAAGGGTGGTAGCTGAAATCAGTTTTAAGTTTATCAAAAAAATCACAATTGGTAACTTTAGAATTCCATTTTCATTCACGGTTATATTACGGTGGTTACATTAAGCAGTAATCTATGCTTTATCAATAAGATTGGATAATAAAAATCTCCAGCGCCGCCCACAAGTTTGGCAAGACATCTGACAGATTTTGTTTTTCACTCAGATGAATTCGCTATCCAGGAAGAGATTTCAGTTTTACAAAAGAAAATTATATTTTCACATACCTATAATTAGAGTACCTATATTATTTCTCAATTTAATAGCTTAAAAAAGACGTATTTCTTAACTTTATTTGTTACGTTATAACAAGTAACTACTCTCGGCTCTTTCTTCGTAATTTGAATGGGTGTCGAACGGTGGAGAGCTAATTAATCGAAGATATTTGAAACCTTTTTTCATTATTTCACGAACCGAAACAGCCCACGCTCGCTGAGAGCCTTCCTTTGAGGGAGCGAATGAGTATTTTTCAACCTGATTAAAGTCAGTTTTAAAATATTTCTTTTTGTAAAAATATTTCTGGTCAATACAATAAATCACCTTGAAATATCGTGGGATATGGATTATATTGCAATATGACGAGATAAAATGCTTTAATTCGAGATTTTTTGCGAGTAAATTTTATCTTGCATCAAAACTAAGTATAATATCACTCAATGCAGTGGCTGTAACCTCATCCTCTTGAGCCCATTCCAATTTTCTTTGACTGCAGCAGACGTTCGGAACATGCAACCAACGTTTGTTCTCGCCATTGATCGACGTCTATTGAGTTTTCCGCGCTCGAGTATCTTGTCCCCAAGTTCTAGAAATTTCCCGATAGAGGAAGGCGTGCTATAAAGTTATGGGTAAGAAGGTTAAAGGGTTCTCGAAAAACAAAGCCGAGACGAGATTGATTGTGCGATGGTGGTAGCTTCTTGGATTTCGCGCCTTAGTCCTCCCGTGTAAGACTGTACGTCGAGGCCAGTGCTACGTTCCCTGTTTTCAGCAAGTCATGACGAGGACGTCTGAGACCCATGGACCACGCTGTCGGTTGAAGGCAGTACAAATCGAGAACTACGCGACCACAGGAAGCAAGGAAGAAAATACTTACCAGATAGAATACTTACCAGATAGAATACAATAGAATAGAATTTTATTTACATCCATATGCAGAACATTACACTAAAAATCATTAAATATATCAACGGAAGCTTTAGATGGGCTTCAGGGTCATTGAATTGAGCCACCATTATTGTTTAACATGTGCCCTTAACAGGCTCGCAGTGATAAAATGTATTTCTTATTTCAGTAGCACAAAAACAGGAAATAACATTTAACATCATTATAAAACACAATCTTTAACCATTTTCCAAAATGTCAACGAACATTTGGTTGCGGTAAAATTGTGAACTTTTAATTCAGTAGAATAAAAACATAAAATATTTGAATATTCAAAACTTTCATTTGACAGAAACTTGCAATAAAAATTTTACAAAATTTTAATTTGCATTTGTTTACCAGTGATATAAAACACTTTCTTGAACAGAAAAGAATAAGAAAAAAGATTCAACGTTTCTATAAGATAGTAGTCATTCTTTGACCATTTTCAAAAATGTTTGACCAGATTTGCATCTTTTTATTATTTTTGGCAAGGAATTGAATATTTTAGGTCCCATGTACAGAAATGATTTTTCGCACAAGGCTTTTCTTGGTTTGGGCAGTATATATAATCTAAATAATTTCTTAAGTTATACTGAAATTTTCTTTCAGCACCTGGTATATTTCCACTTCTGTCATAAAATATTCTCAGGACCTTGTAGATATACAACTGTCTAAGAGTTAGTATTCCAAGACTTACAAATATTGGATATGATATACTTACTCTCTTAGACAGAGGATCAGCAGGTGAAAACTTATACACATGTGGATACATAGGCACATACACTAAAGCCCCACACATGGGACATACATGTAGAGTGATACGTTTCACATATATGTGCAATATTTGGAGGTATATATGGATTCTATTGAAAATTGGCCCAATGAAAATTATTGACCATGTATGGAGTAATATATTGGAAATATATGGAACAAAACAAAGAATATATATGGTCATACATGGGAACTATATGTAGGAACTATATGTGAATGAAAATACATTTTAATTTCATATATATCACATGTATGGAAAATATATTGGTGAAACATACATGTTAAACCCATATATTCCCCCATATATGTAACATATATCGACAGTGAAACATATTGTGAGCTGATATATGCAGCATATATGGTGATTATATGTTCATATATATCCATTATATCTCCCATATATGGCGATTCAGTGTGGGCATATGTGTATTAATGCATTCAACTCGTTGGTTTGCATGGAGTCATCCTCGTAGCGGAGAGTGCGAAAGGAGTATTTAAGGTAATTGCTCACGTGATTATGAAAAAGGTAAACGTGAAAGGACTTTCACTGGTAGTCTTGTTTGTCGTATGAGTCGGTCCTCCGCACATAGAGCCTCGTCGCCCAGTGGGAAAGACGGAAGGCACTCGCCCACCGCATAAAATGACGCTCCGAGAATGAAAACATCAATTAATCAATCAGCATAACCGTCACTTAGCGCGCCATTGCTTGACACTGATGCGCGCTGAGCCTCGCCCGTCACTCCTCTGCTTGTCACGTGACTGATGATCCCATCTTGTGTGTTTCTCTATCTTACCCTTCCTCCCAACTTAGCTCCATTCAGTTGGGAATGCACAGGGGCCTCATGGGTAAGCGCATATCTCTTCCGGCAAATGAGAGGCGAAGAAAAATATTTTCAAATTGGCTGTCTCATTCTCTTCAGCGGCCATGATTGTTAGAATACAGTTAATCTCTTATACGACTTCACCATAAATATTTCCTCTGCCTAAGTATTTATTATTTACTACCTTTACATCATATACACGTACATTTTTTAATTCATCATAGGCAATCAACAACAGTTTTATCAAAATTATAATTTTATTAATGCAAGTATACCATAGGAGTGCCCTTCCGAAAAATATGTCTTGGTGGAAAATAACTTTGAAGATCCCTTTGGATCTTTATATCTCATACTACTCGGCGCCCACAATGGGAAGAATATGGTTTACGCTGCCATGTTCGTATTGCCATATTAATTGATAAACTTTAAATAAAATTGTCATTAAATTCAATTTTTAGTTTCCGTAGCTCGTATAAATTAAAACAATACAATGTTTATTTTCATGTGAGCTGTTACTGCCTATCCCCCTAAACCTTTGTATTCATTGCTAATATTTTCGAGTCCTGCGTACTTTTTTTATTTTTACTCCAGCATCTACGACCTGGAATCGTTGCGTTAAAATTGTAATTTTATCCCGTTATTTAATCCGTTAGGGCTCGGACATATCCAAAATATCACGTGCGAAGGTATATGTTCAAAACGGTCTTTTAAGTCTCTCCGGTTTTCACAATATTATAGGAGTTATAATTTTAATTTCCTTCATGACTTATGTATTTATTGTTTAAACTTTGTAAATACTCATCGTGTGCAAATATTTATCTTTTTACTCTAATATCTCACGTTGCAAGTGATGTTGCGCTTATTCAGGGTGAAGATCTTCGGTTAGCCGATGCGATATAGCCTTAGCAATCGCACCTAATAGAAACTAAATTTTAGTAGGTACTCAATACTCTCCTTAGTAGCCGGCATAAAAATAAATTTTGCTAAGCATAATAAAAGATCGATGAGAATCAAAGAGAAATTAAATTTTGTAAAATCCAATTCAAAAGCATTATTTATCGATTCATAGAGGTGTGAAGTTGATGTGACAATGCTAAGTTAACGGTCAAATACAACTTTTTTCTGCTTTATTGATGTAAGATATTACCTGGTAATATGCAACTTGACTTATTTTCATTGAATGGAAATCGACAAATCTTTTATTTGGAAAACAGATAATTGGTGTAAAACGACCCTCAGCATGCTCACGTGGAAAAATTCGTCCACTGCTTCGCAACAGTAATATATTATATCAACTATATATCTGCTCTGCTCCAAAATGAACTATCTCGCCTTGTTTCGGGAATATAATAAATGTCAAACTTATTAAGTACGTATTTTTTGGGTTAAATAATACAAAAGAACTAATGCTATGAAAACATTAATGCAATTTCTAAAGAAATTTGGGAAGTAGAGGGTAACTTTAGGTATTTTCGCTTCTGAAACTGTGACTTATTTGGCATGAGTTGGCAAAACTACGCTTAAAACTATAACGCATGAAATTTAACGTGCGAAAGTTTAGAAGAACGATTAGAAGAACTAATTGAGAAATGACGTCTAGCGTTACAACTTGTTTTTCCGACGGCGGCATTGCCGTGACCTCGACTTTCGCTGGCACTAATTTCGCGGTCTTTCACATCATTAACCCAGGCTTTGTGAGCAAATCGACGATTGAGTCAGTAGGAAAATCCAGCGATCCTATTTCCACATTCTCATTGCGTGCATTATGTGCTCAATTCAAAGCAAGCCGCTAAAAGCGATTCATGAGGGTAAGAGGGAAACCTTTGATGATATGGATTTAACTTCATCTTCCTCCTCTTTGCCGAAGAAAGTCACGCTGTAAACAGTAATTATGACAAGGGCTTTATTGTGTTCTCGGAATACCTCGGGGCAAGTGGATAACATTTTCATTGTCAACCACCAGGAAAAATGGATAATTGTATTCATTCTGATTTACGGTTTATAACTGTGGAGTAATAACGTACTTACTGAAATTAGGATATCAACTGTACTTCCCTAAAATCATAATTGATTATGCACAAAATAAAATTCAATTACTTCTACTCTAAAACTGTCATGTTTTAATAAAGGGTTAAAGCTGTGAATTTTTTAGATGTGATAATGACTTTTTTAAGATATGGAATGCTTAATTTGTGCAACTTTAATAATCTAGCGTCAATACATTTTATGGTATCCATTCTCAATATTGAGAAGCGTTTAGCTTCTAGGTATAACGCATACTATTCTAAAATGGATGGGCTTCTCTCGTTAAGGTACACTCCTGATAGCCGGATTTTTAATAAAATGGATAATATTATTAATACCCAGCCTATGTAATTGTATTTTTTCGGTCCTAGACGATTCACTATGTATCTATCTCTTATTCAACATGGTTTTTTCCTGTATTGCCTTCTCCTCGTACCCCTTATCGTAATAGGCTGCAGTAAAGATACCTGTTATTCTTTTGACAGTTATTGTTGTTTTTGATCATGGTTCTCTTGGTGGATTTATTGAGTATATTCTCAGATAAATGCTGTTTTTCAACAAATTTCTGATTTTCCTGTTACACCCAGGGTATCATTCAGTTACTGTAACGCAATAATCCCGAGTCTAAACCAGGATATCGCCTTTTCAGAAATCATTTCTCTTCTGTTAAATAATCTTTGCATTACGATAAGTAGTTAATTCAGCTAGGAGCCAAATGGAAAAAGATATTAATGATATATCTTTGCTTGTCCTCTTCACACTTAAGCGTGGGAAAACCCTAACTTTCCAGTGTTATTTTTTATTTCATTGATTTTTTAAAATTTTGTTTACTCAGAAAAATCAATAAAATGCTCACATTTATGTGTAACACCTATTAAGAGTCTCGTAATTTCATTTGAAAATGTATACCTCTGATTCAAGCGAGCCTCCATATAAATAATATTAATTAATTATTTGTTTAATTATTCGTTCGTTCCAGGGCTTAAAAAACACGAGTATACGTGGAGCATATTGATGCTCAATGCGTCACTAAAGCTACCTCACTCCAATTGTTATGAAATGTGAAAAATGCTCTTCAGGTTCAAAAAGGCTTTTTTCTATTTTTTTCATTTGCATTGTTTTTCCTCATTGAGTTTTCAGTGTTAGGTTTTTTATATTTTTTTTAATTTTTGCTTTTAAGTACTTAAGCGCACATTTATAAAGGAGTTATAGTTGAATGCAGAGGTCACTCATCCCTTGTTGCTCACTAATTACCTTTTATATTTTATGTCAAAAATGAAGTCAGATTTTTCTTTTAACAGAGTAACTTTTTTTAGTGTTCAGCTATATTCAAAACCTTCCATACTCGCGCCGGATATTTATGCATTTGCGCATTTTATCGTAGTCACTGTGGGCCAGGATTTTGACCCTCCCCAATCTTATTTTTTTCCCATGGATCATTTATCCCCATGTTTCGGCGAACTGTCCGCCAAAGGTTTGACGGATCCCGTTACCCAATCGAAGGGCTTTGTCTTGGCTCATTGAGCCCTCTTCCTATCTAGCCTATCGTCGTGTCCATCTTGTCCCCCGATGCGATCACTCCGTCACACATCAATCCCTTTGCCCTCCGACCTCAACCGGCTGGCTTCGTTGTTGGCGTCATCTATCCGGCGGTCTGTCTGTCCACCTGCACGAGGGCCACAGGTCCCTAACCCTCCCCTCCCTCCTTGCTGTCCTATTAGGCGAAGAAGCCCTTTCAAAACACTCTTGTGGCCTGTCCACATCCTCTTTTGATGTCCTCGGTTCCGCATTTCCGTCCGATGCGGGAAATTTGGGACGCTAAAAAGGCGTGGGAAAATGTCCAAATTCTCGAGGAACAACAGGGAGTGTTCTCTATCTCGGGATCTGAGTGGACCCTGGTGATTTCATCTCATGGATCACAGTAGAGAATAGATAAAATCATATAACACGATAGCATAGAAATATCGAATCCATTAAAATGTGTCATCGGCCGTTCAATTGGATAAAAAACAGAGGGATTATTTGCAAATGTATCATTTTACTTTAGTAATTTAAACGCTTACAAACAAAAAGTTATTTACAATAGAAACGTTGAATATAATGATTATGGACACATTTCGTCATGTAAACATACGATAGCCATGTAAATCGGATCAATGTTCTCAAAAAACAAGTGGCTTCTTCTATCTGGCAACTTCCGTACCCTAATATGCAATCTCTTCTCTACATTAGTAAGTGCATGGCGTGCATGGATAAGTGCTTTTCCCCTTTGATACAGACGTACAATGAGATGTTCCCTCATATACTGTCTTTATTTTCATGAAAAGGATGGTAGTATCCTTGAAAAGAATTTTACAGTTGGATGAAACTTTCTGTTTCATTCAATTCATGAAAGAGATCCTAAATCAATGTGAATGAATTTCAATGAATAAAACTTTCCATAGAAACTTCGTAGTATTTCATATTTAAAAATATTTAATGAAGGAAAACCTTTACAACTCTACTTAATATAATAAGTGGTATTGCAAAAGGTTTCCCTATTAACACCCTTTTACTGTGATAAAAATCGCTCAAAGGTTTTGATTGAATGGACATTCGTACCGAAGCCGCGTATTTTTGGAACTTTTCCTCCTAACTCATCTTGAACCTTTATACTTGTAATCTCCCTGGAACTGAGAAAATATTATCTGCCGAATGCTGCAGAGTAAAAAAGTTATTTCTTTGGAGCTGCAGTGATGCAGTTACTGAAATTTAATGTGTCTGCCTCTGAGAAAGTGTGAAAGTACGTCACCCCGCTGTTTGTTACTCGATGAATAATAAATTTGTGTATCTCTAAGGAATCTACAGTTCAAATCATTTGATTATTAGCAATTTCTCATTGGTGCTATATGCTGGTGCCCTTAGAAACCTTACACGTGAAAAGGTATGGCAAAAACGTGAGATCATATGAAGTATAAAATTATTGCTGCTGAACAACCATTTTCATGATTTTGGTTTAAGAATTTTCAAATCAATGTTTTTTTTTTCGTTTTTTTTTGCAATGGTGTAAGTGGTAAGGCTTTGGGCTAGAATTTGGTTAAAATATTTGTAAATATTACTTGCTATTACAAGATATGTGAATTTCATATATGCTCAAGAAACTAATTTTGAAAATTTCTTTTTTTCAGGTATGTCATCTACTCTCCAGTTAAATATGAATACGATTCATCACTATCTTTAGTAAGTACTATAGCCTCGTTTATCGTGGCGGGAATATTTTAGACCCACCTGGGTGATATGCATTGATTGCATGCATTGATGCTATTTACTACGTTACAGATGCCATATGTACAAATTTGAACGCCCAGATTTACAAGCGCATGCATTTTGTTTCTGAAATTTGGCATTGATAGTCACCTTAGAAGATTCTATTTACGAGCTTAAATCTGTTCTGGCAGTTGTTATTTCACATGCGTCGAAACTTCCATGTATTTTTTTACAAAAAAAGGGTATGGAGAAGTATATATAGATATTAGCATAGCATTAATGGTATGCTTAGAAAAGAGTGAATATTAGGGATGGGCGATTATCATAAAATAATCGATATTTTGTAAATCGATTAATTGCAAGCAGCCGATTAACAGCGCCCGATTTTTTTATTTTATTAATCGATACATGTATTAATCGATTCGATTATGACAACATACAAAACGTACATGGTCCCTCCATAAATAAAGTAAAATAATTTCTTTTAAATTTTATAAGGTTAATGTTATCATGAGTACAAATTGTAAAATCTAGATAAACTTCCAGGAGGCGTGTCATGGAACAGAGTTGGAAAAATTTCTTAACTTAATTTAAATTTTGGACGATTTCCAAATGTTTATAGGAACTGAAGCAAAAAATTGCAATTTTTATAAGTGGGTACTGGTAATGCGGCTTCTCAGATCAGATTGAATTAGTTTCATCTCGGAAAAGAGTATCTCTGATGGAACTGATGTTGCTTCTCTTGGCAGGTACTTCCTGGTTACCTGATATAAGTGAGGGTATTCAATTTTCATTGACTCCCACAGTGAAAAAGGATTCAAATGGCGGTCAACGACGGGTCGATTGAGGAATTGCCGTAACTCAAATGGTGTCCGACCGGCGACTACTTCATTATAGAGGGTTCTCTGTGATGCTGCTTCAGTGTCATGAAACCTCCAGAGGTCATCTAATGGTGCTGCATCATGCTCAGCGTGTAAAAAAATCTGCAGGACTTTCACCTAATCTTCCTTGCGAAACATCTCAGCCATCACAGCGATGACGGTGCTCATGGCATTGGCTACAGCGATTGGGATCTTCAAGTGCAGTTTTGGAACTGTGGGTCCAGCATCGAGGCGATTGCATAGTGCTTTCTGGACTCAATAGGACCGAAGCGACGGTCCAGCTCCGACAGAACGTACTTCCTCACCCGTTCCGCTAGCCTGTCTCCTTGCGGAAGCTGTTTCAGCTGTATATTCTCAGCAGCTCCGAAATTAAAAATCGAAGTAAATGTCAGAGAAATGAAATAGCATAGCATATCAAGAGAGGAATCAATGATCGCGTTAACTTCACCTGTTTAAGCAATGTCACGAGGGAATTACCTTGCTGACTGTATTAACTTGATCCGCGCACATTTCCGTAGTCACTTTAGCAAATGGTTTCAGCACGGATATGAAGACACGGACGGTGTTCAGCTCCGCACCGCTCAGCATCGTCACGTCCCCATTGTCGAGCAGCACCTTGGCTACTACGGGTGATAGCTCTACGAATCGAGAAAGCATCTCGTAGGTGGAGGACCACTGGGTAGCGTTCGACTGGATGAGGTATAGAATGGTACCCTCTGTCTTCCCTTGAGAGTACTGAATGCGTATGAAAGCATCACTTGTATTGTCACTGTGGTGAAAGAAAGTAACAATACCCTTATTTTTTAAGATATCTAGGGTTCCAGGAACATACTCCTCGTAACTATTTTTATCGATTGATTTTTTTTTTGTTATCAAAATAGCAAGTGCAAATAACACACGACTATGCCTGGCGAAGCAACATCTGACACATGAAATTTGAGAGGCCAGCAAATTGGTGCCGTGTAGAGTTACGTCATGCGCATTCTACTTTAATACCTCTGTGGCGTCGTCGCGCAGAGTTCAACCACAGTCGAATTTTCGAACTGAAGACGAACGTGAGCCGCCCAAGCCATCACAGTTCACCAGACACAAAATCCCGAAATAATCGCTAATCAGTAAAGTTAATCGGGTACACAATCGATATCAGCTGTTGCATTAATCAATTCCAAATATTCGATTAATTGACAAAAATAATCGATTATTCGATTAATTGATATCGTAATCGCCCATCCCTAGTGAATATCTTAAAAAATAATTAAAAATTGATTCATGGAGGGTAAGCAACATGTGAATGAGAGTGACAGCGTCTATCATATATGTCTTATAGTAAGATAAGATAATATTATTTTAACCAGGTATTACAATAAAACAGTAATTAGGGAACCCCTAAGGATGAGCCTGTATTGGGGCAACTAATAGGTAATTCATGCATAACAATAGTAACGAACAAAAGATAATTAAAAATTTTCAATCAAATATTTATACAATCCAGGGAATAATTGGACACTAATGTGAAAATTGACTCAGAGATATAGGCGAACAGTGATAAACAGTGGTTACAAAATAGGAGACACCTAAATGCAGATATAGTATAACAATAACAATAGAATTTCTAAAAGGCTTCATTTTTTACATTTAATTCAATGCACATTTCAGAACAAAACCTTGATGTTTTTTATAAGTATTAACCAATTTTTATTTCATCAAGAAATTTTCGGACGTTATATTTCTTCCTTGATGTGTATCGGAAGGACATTGGGAGTCCTCATCTACTAACCCTGGGGTTGCGGGTTTGAGCCTGTCTCGCCCGCATTTTGTCACTCGGGAGTATGGAAATGCGTTTAACTTCTAAGAGTAAAATGTATTTAACAATAAGGTTAAGGAAGTTTGAGCGAGACATCATTTCACATATAATTAAAGGAACTCGGTCTCGTCACAATGGAAAATATCTTACCTTTCCAAAGATACAAAAATTTTAGCCACTTTCTGCACTACTTTTAGAAATATTTTCCAAAGAATACTTCTTCTTCATCTTCCACCAGTCATCTTCCACTGGAAATGGTACGGTAATGCACCCCAGAGAAAATTTATTTAAAACAAAATGAGAAATTTCAAACGAGCTTATCTTGTCAATAGTTCAACAGTGTGAAGTGTCAAACTACTAACAGTTTGTATGATTTATTAGCTATTTCTGAAAATAAATCAATTATTTACCGCAGTAATTTTTGCAGAATCGCAAAAATATCTTCTATTGTGAAGGCGTTTTCGCTTTATGGTGTGAAAATAATGAGTCTAGTTAAAGACTTTTGTATGCATATTTAGTTCATTCATAATTTCATTCATAAGAAACAACATTTTCGCGCCTTTGCGCCATAATATTTGCTTCATGCTTCTTACGGTTGATAAAATTACAAAATTAAATTTGAATCTGGTGTCTGTTATGACTGGGGAAAACTCACGCTCAAACTACCTAAATTATAAAATAAGTTATACTAAAATGAATTGAAAAAGTGAATATATAATAGCTTCTAGTTTTTCTCGTGAGGAAGTCGTCATTATAAATAAGTTGATATTAAATTATTAAAATTTCTAAAAATTATTATAACTAAAGGAATTATTCTACTTTAGCTCGTGATGAAGTTGTCATTATTATTATAGAATAGAGGAGAATGTTAAGTTAGCGTGGAAGTATGAGGTGAAGAATAAAAATTTTGGTCAGAATGGGAAGCAGAAGATTTATTCCTGAAAAATAAGTATTTTTTCCTAGGAGGCGTTGGAGATGCTCTCTAATTTCACGAAATGTACATGAAGAGATTTCCATGGACCTTAAATTTTCATTATTTAGTAGAATTCGTATTAAGATGTACGCGGAACTGGAATATCATTTTCTAGGGTAATAGCAAATATGCGATAGTCAAAATAAATCTAACGAAATAAACTTAAATTCCCTGTTTTAAAAATGTCTGTTTAGGTTTTAATATCAGATAATTTCTCATTTCCGTTAATGGAGTGTCAACATTTTGAGTTTAGATTGTATAGAGTTCATCGAAGTGTCGATTGGTTGGCATAAGCCTTATCTATGGAAAAGATTTTCCACATTTAGTAATTAGGGTATCCATAAAGAGTAAATGTTTAACCAGGCATAATGTAATAGCCTTAATACTATTTCATACTCCATATTAAGTGAAAAACTAAATATTTGTGCCATAACTGCTATTCAAGTAACAGAATAGTTTGTGGTAACACGGGACTAAAACCGGATTTTTGGGAGATATTTTATGACAGCAGCTCTGAGGATTCCTGGAACTTGGACGGAAGGTGCCCCCGTTCTCGTTAAATTTATCTCTCCTACCATCCACTTCTTTTCGTTCCCTATCAACACATTTTTTATTTGATCTCAACGGTTTCGGAAATTATGCCCAGAATCATTATAATATTCCCGTTATCGTTCCTCGCGCTATATCCCACTCTCATAAAAGACGATCGTGAATTTGGGTGCTAGAAGTGGTGTCGAAAGACCTTAATGCTTATATTTTGCTCTCTGGTTTAGCATTTTAAAATTCCAGTTGAACGAGGGAAAAAACAGCTGAGCTTGTTATTTTACATTCATTGTTCATGTATTACATTTTTCCATTATCTTTCGCAAAATATTTTCTATAATATTGATTTATACTACCAATAATGACAACATTTTTGTATATTTAGGAAATAAACTTTGTGAAAACTACACTTTTTTCATTAAAACAGACCTAGATTTCAATAACTGATGTGATTACCTTGGTCACTATCACACGAAGCTTACATAAATCAATTAAAATCTGAAATAATATCTCTTTTATAAAAAGCGCATGGTTGTACAATATACGCGCTACTTAATTGCTTCAGGATTTATCTACCAATTACATTGGTGCCTGGATCTACCTGGTGTGTCATTCGAACTAAGTTCGCAAAATTAAAGTTCGCTTAGGTGTGAACTTCAATTAACTAGTTTGTCTTCTATACCAGAGATAAAATGTGTTTTTTGCCTAGGCTTAAAGGCATCTTCCCTGATCTGCCGTGCCATAAGAAAAAGAGTTAGCTTTTCTTGGAACCCCTTTTTGTGACTGCCACTAATTACTATTGGGATAGTTTTGGGCCTTAATTGCGTGATTTCTCATTTGAAAAGCACGCAGTTAAACTGTTATAAGACTTCTTCTTCCTTTCCTCTAACCTCTTCGTTACCTTGGATCTCCTTGAAGAATGAATTGGAAAATTGTATAGAATTGCTATTTCTTACAATCCGCAAATATTCCCAAGGCTAAGAAATATATCTCTACACTTTTGAGCATCTTCTTTTCTTCTCCATTTCATTTATTTCATTAAACATTTTTAACTATTTCAGTTTATATTCAGCATATATATCAGCATGCTCAACAATATTACATGGGAAGTTTAAAAACAGCGATTGGTAGACATCTTAAAATGACCAGGAATTTTCATAATAACCTGTTTTTGGAAATAGTGAATGGATGTATGTATTTACTGAATGGTTTAATGTAAATTTATTAATCACGAAAATGGATTTTTCTCACTTGTTATTACCATTTAGAGAGATTTAATATATACATATATTCTCACTAAAAACGAGGATATGTTAAAGGTGGTATATAATTTGAAATTTATCCTTTTGTTAATGAAACTTATCATAAAATAATGAGTAGGGATTATAAATAAAGAAGATGAACATGATTTACCAAGGTTAGTATGCTGGTACCTGTTAGGGCGAAGTTGACATAATCTGTTTCTCAAAATCCCCGTGGAAATTCACAGTAAAGGTTTTGTAGTTTAATGACTGAACTTTGCTGACGCAAAACTGGTGGTTTAATGTTTACGTTGGAATCCCAGTCAGATAAAATAATTCATCCATAATGAATTTCCTTGAATAATCAAATTACTGCATCATTTACAATTAAAAGAAATAGGCTCGATTTCCTTTCGTTACATGTACTTATCAAAATCAAAAGAATGAAATGAAACATAGTATCAAAATACAACAATTTGGGATGAAACTTGTATGTTTACAGTTGCGTGGCACTATGATAAAACCGTTTACAAGGATAAGTTCAGGCGTTATACTACTTTGATTCATTATCATAATGTCACAAATGTACTACTGCCAGCATGTATTTTGTGATTGTCGTAGTCGACCCATGGTAATTATACTATGTATAATTATTTGGAAATTTGCAAGATCTACTCATTTGGTAACCTTTTCATCTTTGATGAAATCACAGTTATAAGCGTAATACGGAAAATAGCTTTGGTGAATAAATGATTTGTTTACACTAATACCCGGTAGAAGACCTAGTGACCTCAGCGTGGGCAATAAGCATTCCTGAATGATAGACCACTTAACTCATCACTTGTGGATGTGAGGTCATGTTTTAAATCTCTTACCGATTCAAGCACAGCTGGATTAAATGAGATACGATTGAGGGAGGTCATGGGTCATTCTCATCGCATTCCTCGAAGAAAGTCTGTTGCTTCACCCGAGCAACGTAAAAAAGTTTTTAATAGCCCTTTGATATTTAAGGCTACGTCTGTCCTTCACAAAATTCTTTGTGATTTTTGTCACCCCGCTGCTTAAATTATTATAACTATTTTTGAAGGCAGCTGGAAAATGAACTCTCCTTCCGACC
Source organism: Pyrrhosoma nymphula (assembly GCA_963573305.1). Lineage (NCBI taxonomy): Eukaryota > Metazoa > Arthropoda > Insecta > Odonata > Coenagrionidae > Pyrrhosoma > Pyrrhosoma nymphula. The sequence goes on along the minus strand of OY754333.1, from coordinate 48,675,612 downwards.
CTTAAACCATTGTTGATGATCATATTCCTTTTACTTACACTATTAAAATGGAAAGGGTAGCAAATTAGAAAGATAAAACAGGGCAAAGTTACTACAGCCTTCATACAACACTACCGCTCGAAGGGGACAGGAGCAAGTTATCGTGAAACAAAGTAAATTAATTTATTTTTGCGCACTATTTGCTCAGGTAAATTGCTTGTCCCTGCCATTCAACAAAATACTATTTTGAATGCCATAGCTTTCATCTGCAGAGTCTAAATTATCTTAGCTGCAACATTAATAAATCTTGGTAGTCAGTTTACTTATCACCACATGTGGTGTGTTTCCACTGGCTAGTGGGCATGTTGTCACTTGCTATTTGAATTTATGATTGAAAAAGATGTGTTGAGGATGATGAGGGAAGTGATCACTGTAAATTTTACATTAGGGTACACCATAGGAGTAAGTTTTAGACCAAGGTTATGCATACACAGTTATCTTGAGTTATTCAGTCTAAAATTATGCCTTTAGGCTTCGTACTCATCATAAGAAGCTATAATCAGTCCAAATCGGTTGGTTTTAGCTCTCCACTCCACTCTCTTTTCAGCAGACCGTCTGGTTTCTTCTTTTACTCTCACTTTAACCCATTAATGCCCAGCGGCAACATAAGTTACCAAAATTGTCAACTTCTTAATAATTCATTCCAACTCCGCAGTTGGTAATTATTCTTTAACTTTTCAGGTTAAAAGTCTTTTATTTTTCTGTTGTCATGTATTGGTATAAGATAAAACGCAATAATTGCATATAATGTTTCAAAATATTGTATTTTAATACCATTATTGTTATTATTTCACCCGAAATTGTAAGGAGTAACATTTAAAAAATAGGTATGGCGAGTGACACGTTAATTTCCCAGTAACAAGTTGAGCTACCAGCAAAAAATGTTATTTTGCTTGCATAAGATGTTTAAGATATTTTCCTGAACAAGGTATCTCAGTAAAGAGGTATTTTTAAATATGACGAACTATCAAAAATATTAGTCGACGCGCATTAATGGGTTAACATTCTTCATATTTTGCCTGATGTGTTCCATCCTCGGTCTTCCTCGGTAAATATTCCCATTTATTACCCCTTCCATCATTAATTTCTAGAGTCTGGTTATGTCTCAGAATGCGTCCAATAGTTTTGTCTCTTCTACTTTCTACTACCAGCTTTCATTAAGCAATTACGCGTGACGGCTTTTCCCAGCTCTTCGCTGCTCTTCCTCACTGGCGGTTCTCATTTCAATTCTAAGAGTGAACTGTGCTAAAACACAGTGCTTGTTCCCTTCCAGGAAAAGTACAACTGTAAAAGATAAATTTATAAAATTAAACGGGAACAAATATGAGAGATGTAATAGGTTCAAGTACTTGGGAGTGCTGGTGACAAAAGATAACAAAATGCAAGAATAATAAAAACTAGGATTACAGCAGACAAAAGGGATTATTGAGCTTTTTTGAAGGTGCTCAAGTCACATAACTTCAGTTGGTACTTTAAAACAAAGGTTTATCGAACAGTGTGATATGGCCTTTGGTTATGTATGGTTCAGAAACATGGACCTTGACCACCACAGAAGGAGAGCTACTTAAAAACTGGAAAAGCAAGGTACTAAGAAAGATTTTTGGTGCAGCGAAGGAAGGCGAACAGTGGAAAATACGGAGGAATGGAGAACTTCTACAATCATCCGAACATAGTGGCAGAAATTAATAGTAATATGTTAAGGTGGTTAGCGCATGTTGAGAGAATGCCGGAAGATAGGATGGCGAAAAAGATATACTTTGGACATCCTGGTGGTTGAAGACTGAGAGGAAGATCTCGGAAAATATAGTTGTATAATTTAGCTGTTGATCTGAGAAAGATGAGAGTAAGAAGATGGAGAACGCATGCAGGAGATCGTGATGTCTGGTCTAAAATTGTCGGAGATGCCAAGGTCCTGCAAGGGGTGTAGCGCCGAGGAGAGAGATATCTCATTCCCATTGTTTAAATCTCCTTTGCTCTGCTCCCATAGTAATCCAAGCTTTTCCGTCATATAAGAGCAAAGCTTTGTGTTAAAACAAAAATGCAACTGTCAATGCGTGCAAAGTCTGTCTCTGGCGAACCCCCTCAAACGCCGGGCATGTCCTCCTGTTTTGTCGCTCGCAGCATAGCGCACGAATCTCTTCCTTTCATCCCTTGCCCTTTGAGCTTCTCCCGAGTGTCTGTGAGGCTCTCCCCTTGCTTCCCCCTCCCCCAACACCACCCCCCTCCGTCTGGAGGAAGAGCCGTCCCGTTAAGTACTTTCATTCCTCCAGACCCTCCGGAACGACGCCCTCGGCAAACACTTTATTCACTGGGATGCTGCAGGCATCTTGCTATCGCAAGGATAGCTCGGTCAAGACGCGCTCCTGTGAAAGACCATGGTGAGATGACGCCTTGACGATGTTACGCAGGTCATAAGAGGATGATGACAGACAGAAGAAGAGATTGGTATTTTATTGCACGACGTTAATGATAAGTAGGTTGGCATTTGGGCTGAAGGGTACGTCGACGACTGCAGGTCATTCTGCACCACCAATTATAAAGAAACATTTTACTGCATAAAAATATATATCCATATATATTTAATTAATTACGAATTGAATCAATCAATATTTTTATAACAAATCAAGTTTAAATGATTTACAAAAGATCAGTGTGTTTAAAGCATGTTTTGATACGGCTTAGGCGATCAGGGCCGGTGTCTCAAACGCACTTAACCTTCCGATGTTTGACCCGCTCTGACGAAAAAAATACCTAATCATACATTAATGACTAATGCGCTATCATTAGTGTCCAAGTGCAATTTCAAAGGTGAGTAAGAAAAACGCAATAAGCATAATATTATTATACTACATCTTTCAGGGAAACTTCTGAAAAACATCTTTTTAGCATAAAAGTAAGGTTTATATATAGCATAATCTCATAAATGACTTAGCAATTTTCTGCAGATACGTCCAGAAAATTGTTGCTTTATCATTCCATTTACTTTCCAGCTACCTCAATTTAGGTTAAGACAATTTGTAAAAATTCACTTGAAGCCCTTTTATTGCTATTTTAAAGTATCCCTTGATACACGCAAGTAGAATAACCAATGATGGTAGTTTGAGCGAAAAATTACTTCACCTAAAATTTGATGAATTTGACCTCATTTTAAAGAAAAAAACTCCAATCTTCCTAATGATGCCAAAATATTAACCCCTTGCCGAACTACTTTTAGAGCAATTTGCCTGAAAATACAAGCTGTTTTCCATAGGATTGATTACGGCTGTGCGCTCCAGAGGGTAAATATTGACAAAATTAGGAATTTATAACACCTAGATTTCGTAAAAAAAACTAACGGTGTGTGGTTTGTATTTTCTCAGCTATTTTGAAAAATTAATACATTACTCACCGCAGTAATTTGTACAGAATCGCAAATAAAACCTGTTGTTTTTGTGGCTATTTAGCCGTACAGCGAGAAAAAATGAGTCAAGTTTGAGACTTATGTAGATAATATGTATTTAATTACTGAGAATTTTGGCCATATATAACTATATTTTTTACCATTAATATTACAATATTTACGTCACACTTTTAACGGACGCTGAAATCCAAAAATTAAATTCGAATATGGTCTCTATTATGACTTGGGAAATATCTCCCTCAAACTACCTTAAATGAAGAATCAAGAGAAATGCGAGAGCGGAATACGATAGTTGCAGCATTGATGGAGTCAAGTGATTGCATTTAAGCAGTAGTAGCGTTGATAGACGGTAAAATTTACGTCATTGATTGTGTGCTACTGGATATTGAAGAAAGAGCGCTCAATGAGCCTGCCGTGATGGGTTCAAAGCAAATATGCGGACGTTGAGGCTCTATGAGGTGAACTACTATGGCGGTGATTGACGTAAATAAAGCGGAAAAAGGACTAGGCAAGACTCAGGGTTGCATTTAAGAAAGGGTATTTGGTAGAGAGGGAAATATGATCGAGTGATTTATTCCCTAAAGTTGGCTGATAGCTGATCATTTCCAACTCTTGTAATTTAATATGATTTATCTAAGCCGGAAATTAACACTCGGGTGAGGAATTTTATGTTATTATTCTTTTTGATTTATTCACATTAGGAAAAAAACTTTAATTATTTTTTGGCTCGAAGATATAGTTCATAGGAGGTGGGGCACCACTCATTGGCCGTTAAAACAATTGATATTCGATTGAAATCAAATTATCATCTTCCTGTTCCTCAGTTGCATAAAGAAAAGAGTTGATTTTACCTGAATCAAAAGTCAGTGATTCGAGAAAGGTCCATATAATGAGAGCGCCATGGATTATCTTGAGAAGATCAAGTCAAGATCACCTGTGGAGACCTATCTCTTCATAGATTTCCACCATGACGTCCCCCGAATTTTTATCAATGTTCTCGCCGTCCTAACCCCAGCACGACATCCAAGGAATGAAATCTCTGTGGTTCATTTAATTTTACATGGTCACAGTTGACATTAATATATCAATGCCTTAAAGCAGTGATATCATTGGCCGGTTGTCTCAACTGAATGAAATACTTTTTTAAAAAGTCGTCATCGAATTAAGCACCTTTGTTATATCTATTTAATTAATCTCCTATTAATATGAATGTCTTCCGTTTTTATAATCTTAATATTTTTGAAATATTAGAAATGCAATAATGCATTCTTTTATCCAACCCAACGTTAGGAGTTTCTCTGGGAATACATAATTCCACGATTACCGGCTTCCACCGTTATTTCTAAGCAACGCAAAGACCGTTTTGAACTCTCTATAACCAAGTATGACGTTTTGGAGGAGAGTATGCGTTAAATTATTATTATTTGGTGATTTCATGAATTTTAAAAAAGTATTAATCCTTCTTGATAAATACCAAAAGAGTACTTCAAGCTGTTTTTGGTAATGCTTAAACAGCAGTTAGATGAAAAAAGGTGCTTTTTCATCTAACTACATGGCGCGCGCGCGGCATTTCTTTCAGTCGAGGGACAATGGAAATGGAGCGTGGCTCGGCGCCTACTCAGGTGACGAGAGCTAACGCGATGACTAGTTCTACTAGAACTAGCGTTCCGCTAGTATGGGGAATGAAGCACGTTCTTCTGAAACATGATAGTATTCCATCTCTAAATTTCTTTTCGTGTATAAACTTTTACATTCCACAGACATGTACAAACATCACCACCAGGGTTTAAATGCTATAAAAGGTCATTACCAGCTCTTTGAGAAATTGCAACAGCTTTCATACCTACTAAACAGTAACTGGAAACGGCGGGGGGGGGGGGAGGGAAGAGGAATAAATGAAATTTCTTTCCACCCATTTATTTCGGGGGGCAGTAAGGGAAATCACATGATGAAGATGTTTTAGCATTGTCATTCTGGTGGTGAAGTTTGTTTATATATGTCGTTTGTAAAAGTTACCTCACGGAAATAAATTTACTGTGGGATAAATTGTATTTTTACCGTATATTTCCTAGTTTTTAATAATATTGATTACATGATTAACGGTTTTTGGCGAAATTTCATGGAACAGGAACATTTTTGATAATAAAGAAGTGTTTTTAGTGTCCCCTTTTATTTAAAATATAAAGACTGACACAACGCGTTCAAACGATTTACGTCATTATCAAGTTAATTCATACTTACTTTGTGTTGTGCACATGAAATTTGCATATTGTGGTGAGTCGCTCTGTTGAAAATGACGTATTTCGTTGAAGCGCGTTATATCAGACCTTATATTTTACATAAATGGTGCGCAGTACCCAAAACTTCTTATTTTATTTTAATATTAATTACCGCTATTAGATATCAATTGAAAACTTCAAGGAGGGTGTGTTTAAATTTATAAATGTTGATGAAGTTGATACATTTTTATTTTTCAATGAAACCACAGCAATTCTGTTTTTACATAGTAAAATAATATTGGTGGGTTTGAACTGAGTATTGTCACGGTTGTCAATAGGAGCCAATTGAATTTTAAACAAATATGCGTTGGAAACTAAGATCTAGTATCGAAGTAAAATGGTGTCGTACGAACCTAAGCGGATACAGCATTTGCGAAGAAATATTATTGGTACCTGGACTCAACTTATGTTTTTCTACCTAACTCAATATAATTCCATGATGTTCGAAAATGTTATATACCTGTAAACACTTGTGTTACAGGTAAATAACATTTTCGAACCACTGTTACAAAATAACTCTTGTAACGTAAGAAGATCTGTAGATATGAAACATCACATCCAAAAAACTTCAAATACCTATTCCTAAATTAAGGGAACCCAATTTAAATCCTGTATTCACTGCTATACATCACATGGCGCCGATAATCTGCTTATTCGAGCGACAAAAGCTGTTATAGCGCGGTGTACCGCTGCAGTACTATACGATGGCAGTGGATAGATAGCTTGAAATGGGCGGCAGGAATGAGTTTTCTTTAAGTTTCCCAGTATTTCCATTAGTTTTGGAAAAAAAGTGTGTAGCTCTTACTACGCACGCTAAGTGTATTTCAAGTGGACACGTGAGGCTGAAGTGAGCTCAGTCTATTTCTCGATGCACTAACAGTGTACCCTTTGGAGCTTATTAGAATATTATTCTAGACTTGAACGGAATGTTTTTATATTTTCTATTGGCACTTGAGACATTTTACCCGTTCGAAACGGATTAAGCATACTTGGTGTCACGGTGTTCTATACGGAAGCAGAATATTTTCAGAAATATTACCGAATTAGGCTAATGGGAAACATGGACCCAAAGTTTATAACTTATTACCAAACGATACATCAAATACCAAATGATTTACGTAAATAGCTGCCAAAGCTGTCAATAGCTTTCCAAAAAGGCAAAAAAATGGATATATTAAAAAGATGAAGTATTCTTAAGATAAAATAATTTTCGGCATATTTATCGTATAATTTGTTTGATTTTTTTCAATACCTACTTGTATTTTTTTGCGAGATGGTGTTACATGGCCAGATGGTTTGTTTGTAACTTTGTTGAAATTTTTAACAGAGTATTTTATTCTCTGTACATACAAAAAGGCACTAAAGGTAAAAACTCTACAATACAGGTATCCTTCTGGGACATATTAAAGAAGGCTCCGTGATACATTACTTATATGAAAACAATGATTACTGGAGCATATTCATTCATTCGTTTTTCTGCTCCAGATGGCGGATTTCCTCATGGGCTCTTCCTCCTCCACTCCACTCTTCTCTCAGCCAGCCGCTTTGTGTCCGCGTACCTTCCGTCTATTTTAATGTCATCTAGCATTTGCTTCCTTTTCCTTCCCCTTCCCCGCTTTCCTTCCTCCATTCCTTCTATACCCGTCGTCAGCAGACAATTTCTTCGCAGGGAATGTCCAATCCAATTCCTTTTTCTTCTTCTAATCGTTTCGATCAGAGTCCTTTCTTCGCCCACTCTCCTCAGTACCTCCTAGTTTCTCACTTTTTCCATCTTCCTCCATATCCACATCTCCAGGGCTTCCAGTCGTTTTTCATTCACCTTCTTAATTGCTCAAGTTTCCGCTCCATATAATGCCACACTCCACACACTTCGCTAGTTTCTTCCTTAATTCACTGTTCAAAGGTCCACAAAATATCTTCCTTTTCCTTTGGAATCCTTCTTTTGCTAATGCTATCCGTCTTTTTATCTCCGCTGTACAAGACATATCATCTGTTATAATACTCCCCAGATATTTGAAGCTCTTCACTTGCTCTATGCATATCCCTTCTAGTTTGATTTTAATTTTCTCCCCGTTCGCTCCGATGACCATACACTTGGTCTTCTTCTTGTTCATCTTCATTCCAAATTCTATACATTTGGTGTTAAGGTCTTCTAGCATTCCAATTGTTTCTTCTTTGGTTTCCGCCAATACTGCCATGTCTTCTGCAAATCTTATACACTCTACTCTTTTCCCTCCCAAACACACCCCTCTTCTACCGTCATAACACCCTTGGTTAATTTCTTCCAAATATATGTTGAATAATATTGGGGACATGCAGCATCCATGTCTTACTCCTTTTCCCAGACCAATTTCCGCAGTCATCTGACCTGCTATTCTCACTCTAGCAGTTTGGCCTAAATAGATGTCTTTAATTAATCATCTTTCTTTCCAATGGATCGCTCGTTTTTTCAGTACGGCCTTTAATTTGTCCCATCTTACTCTGTCGAATGCCTTTTCCAGATCTATGAAAGCTACATATACTTTCCTCTTTTTTCCATATATCTCTCTCCAATTACTCTTATCAAGCCTATAGTATCTCTGGTTCCTACTCCTTTCCTAAAACCATACTGTTCCTCTTCGAACTCTGGAGCATAAAACTTTCTTTAATCGGATAGACCGCCTTCTTCTCTGAATATCTATGGTGCAGTGTCACCGTCATAACAGGTCTCAAGCCTGCCGTTAGAAGTTAATACAATGTGAAACATGCTGTGTAAGATCTTAGATAAGGAACAGCAAGGAGTCTTCATCCGATTTGATTTCAAGCAACTCCAAACCCAGAGGTATCGATTTCCGAGCTGTGGTGAATTGAATCACATGGCGCATAGCATTTGTTTGTTCGAGGGTGAGAGGGAGGTGAGGGAATCATGGTTGGGCGTCTTGCAACGGTACCATATTAAGGCGGCGGACGTGATGGCTAGGGTGGGAGGGCGGGGAAGTGGTCGCTGGGAGGCTTTTATTGCCCTTCGCATGACCGCCCTCGTCCTAGGATCCCACTGTGATGTGGCCGAAGAGTTGAGAGTGTTCGAGAAACGAAAGGGTCAAAGGTTATGGTAGGGGCAAGGGTAAGAGCGTTGCGAGGAGACGTGGGAAATGAGGGTCGGGAATGTTTCCCAAAGGGAAATGCTGTCGATAGGCGTGGTTGCTTGAGGTAGGGCCTCAAAGGTTGAGTTCCAATCCAAGCCAAGACGTACTAGTCGTACATTTTTTTCCTCTGATGCCGGGAGTGACGTTACGGTCTCAGCCTTCGGACTAACATTAAGACCGCTATAAGGGTGGTATGGACCTGTATTAAGCAAAGATTAACTACCAACATATAACTTTTTCACGGGAATTCTGCCAGGTAATAGGCTTCATATTTGCGTATATGGCAGGTATGAAGCCTATTACCTGGTGGAATACCCGTGAAAAATTATATATCAGATTCATCGGGAAAACCTTTGATCATTTATAACTAATTGCCATATCAATCGAGCTGATTCGTTAAATTCGATTTTAAGGCGCGTAAATATAGTTTCATAAACGATGACACGCTATGGATTATGAGATGACAAGAACATTGAGTTGCCGTGTTGGTAAGTTTGGATGCGGATGTCAATTATCTTGCCATATTTTAGTGTGGTAGAAATGTTTTTAAAAATTCTTACGTCACTAAATACATTTCTTAATGAGTGATTAACAGCCACTCGACCAAATGGATGCAAATTCTTCTTCTTCCCACGTGCCACTATTGGACGAGTACAGAAACAGATTGAGAGATTAATCCTACAGAGCACATTTAACTTTTTCTCTAATCTTTCCCCGATTCCTGTTCCCCATTCTCTCCTTTCTCCATGCCTAGTATCCCAACACCCCATGCCACACGCCCTAGCGGTAGCTCGTATGCAGATGTTCATTGAATTCCTGGTTTTCTCTTTATCCCGGGAGAGTCTGAGATGACAGCTACTACCACTCTGTGTTTGTAGTCTTCTTCGACTGCACCTTAATACTGGCGCTAGTCGTCCGCTCGATTTTGCTAATGTGGGCCAAACTCCAATTGATTGCTCTGATTGTAGTACATATTATATACCTAAATTAGAGTACGCCCCAAGTATTGTAACCAAGGACCTGTGTTTCGCGCGTGAAGAGCATGCGGTACAACGACTATCTACCGAGTTGATGAACGCCGGCGTTGCAGCGGTTTCAAGAGCCAAGGTTTCCTTTGAATCTTTCCTTGTTCCTTTCTTTTATTTTTTCGTTCCTATCGTACGAGGTGAGAGATAATAATGATTCCAGGGTTTGATGGATGGAGAGGGGATACAAGGCAATAGAAACAATTTCCCTTCTCTCGGTGGGGGACAGACGCCTTTTAATGCATCATAAAACGGTATGGGATCAAATTTTACCCAGCAATCGCGTTTCCCTTTTAGAGTCATTGTCTATTTCGTGCCCCACAGAGATATGATTCTCAAATATCCTCTATTTCATGGTACTTTCATCTTTTAAGTATTTCTCAAATCCTATAAACTTGTTGTGGGTGTACACTAGTTTGGTGGGTGGTTAGGTGGTGGTTAGGTGGTACTACACTAGTTTTTGTAACATAGAAAGGATGTCTAGAATGGAACGGGAGAGAACGGGAAAGGGTACTTCGTCTTCAGTGGAATTTCAATTCTCCTACGTTCTTTATGCATGTGCAAGTAACTTTTTATGCAAGCCATGTTTCTGATCTTGGTTTAATTGTTGCTAAAATAAGGCACTGTAACAATCTCTATATCTATAGTGTAGTCCTGATTAGGTATTCAACAAATACCTGAAATTTATCCAATGAATACAGCAGATGATGACAACAGACGAGCCTTTTGCTGGAGCCTTTCAACCGTTAGTGTCAAAAAGAAGCTAGGAATATGTATGTCTCTGATGTCCTTAAGTGATATTTTGTACCAGACGTTTTCCACTTATGAATGCATTTTGCGTCCAGCCTCAAGCATTTACTATCGGAAACATTTGCAAGGGTTTGAAACGATTTGCAAGGATTGCTTCAGTGATGCCCTGCGTGAAAAAGTCAAATCTTGGTTGAGGATAGTTTGGTGGTGGATGTTCATTGAGTTAGATATGCTTTAAGTGTTCTCCATTGGCATTGTATGTCGATATTATCAGTAGCAAAAATTACTTAGATAAATTTTCTTCCTATAAATATTGCCTAGGTTGATACTATCATTCTAAGAATAAGATTTTTATGTAATTTGAAGTCAATGACTTCTTATGGCTCATAAAGGGAAAATACTCAATTTCGGTCGCATTTGCCTTTGGATGAAAAAAAGAAAATTATGGAAAAATGGAGTCCAAGTCTCGCAGATTATCTGACCTCCGGCTTGAATGTGAGTAGGGAGGATGGTGTGAAAACGCAACTGGATATTAAGCTACATTGGAAAACGTGAGATTCCAGTTGGGACGGCAAAGGTGTAATCAAAGTCAAATTTTCTCTGGATTTCCTCTGAGAGCAGCCACCTCTCTTGAACCCTCAGGGATGAACGCAATGTGTCATTCCTCGTTCATCGCTCGTCGTATTTTAAAATAGGATAATGAAATTGCGAAAAAAATGGCGAGAATACTGTTCATTAATATTGAAATGTGCCTCGCAGAGGTGGACAGAAACCGAATTGACATGCGAATCTATGCTATTCAATCGCATATTTGTGAAATTTTGAATTTTATGAACTGAATGTACATAAAAAGAGAAGCCAATATCGGTCATATTGTACGCCGTCATCACCATCAGCCCTTAAATACTTATAATAATTAACTGCTGCCCTGAAGTCTTCCGTATCCCATGCATCCTCATGTAGGTCGTTGTTTAATACTACATCCTTACTTACTGTACTTCTATCTCGACTCCCTCTTTATTTGTTCTCTGTATTTTTCCTTTCCCGTGGGCTGTTTCCTTCTATTTCTCTCGCAACTACGTTAAGTAAAACGACTGTTGTCCGTATTAGATATGTACCTTTAAGCTATGATAGTGAAAATGTTCATCGACATAAACTCGTTTCTTTGAAAGAGAATCGATTAATGGATTATAAATTTATGTTAAAGAAATCTCTCCCACGACGTCGGATTTGAATAAAATTTCACTTTATTTGGTTATGTGAGCGGCCCCCACTGTTCCCTGAGGAATGCCCTACAGACGTTTTCCTGTCGCCATTAACATCATCCGGCCGTGCCTCTAAAGCCAGTTCAGAGGAAAGTTAGTCCTAAATTGACTTAAAAGTTTAACGTCTTACCGATATTTGTTCTATAAATTGATACAAGTGATTTTATGAATATGAGATCATCGATGCCAAGAAGATACAAGATTTCCTCGCTAAGTTAATTGAAAAATGTCCTTTTTCTCGAACATTCTTGGATTGTATTCTTCATCTAATGCATTTGTCAATCCTGGAATACGCATCAATAATTATCAATTGACTTCTTAAAAAGTTCTGGAGCAATATCTACGGCACTGAGCCTGTAGGTTAAGTTCAAGTTGATTGACTTCTGGCCTTCCCGGTTTTACATTCGGCTTTGAGGCCCCGTGACCGACGTTTCGAAAATTAACTCTCCTGTCTTCCTCAGGGTAATTAGTGATATAAGTTACTTCAGCTTCCACTTGATTTTACTCTGATTTTTTCCGTCACTCGAGATGAATTTGGCACTAAGTCGCCTTAGGTCTCTTGCTTAGTGTGACTTACAACCAACGCAAACTTGGTGGCATTTTTTTAAAATACGATCTGAATCAAAAGGCTACGTCTTCCGCTGCTTGATAAATTTCTCTATCTTGCATCTTTCTTGAAATAAAAAAAATTCAACTCCCCGATGCCTTAATTTACTTTATTCTCGGTTGATTACTTACCTCACCTTTACCTGATCTCGGAATAGATTTAAACGTAAGTATTTGAACGTAAATCCAAGTCGTATGATTTGTATAATTAAAGATCAATGAAAATTAATTGGATTTGATACAGATTTCTACAATATGGAGAAATATAATTCCACGGTGAGGAAAGAGTGCGATTTGAAAGTATATGACAAAGTAGCTGAATTACCCGGCGTTTCTTGAGATCATACTCCTTCATTACTCGTCATATAAGAGGAGAGGGGTTACTTAGTAGTTGTCATAACAGACTACAATGTTATTAATCACTGTATTTATTTAAATAATGTGCTGAAAGTGTTGTTTTTAGACAAATACGATGCGGTAAAGAAAATCGATTGTAAAAATGAGAAACTTCATTCTTTCGGGTGTCTGATAACAAATTTTAACTCTCTATCTTAAGTGAAATTAGTTTTTAAAAGCAAATAAATAAACCACTGCACATAACCCAATGCTTAGCATTCCAAATCAGTTTAACTAAGAAAAAGGAATTTGAACTGCGTTAAAGACCAAAATCTGGTTGTCAAGTAAATATGCTCTTGTTGATTTCACTGAAAAATGTGCGTTTTTACAGCTAAAAATGCGATTTTCCGACAATTATGAATTATAAATGATAACTAATTGAAAGAATTATGAACTTCAATTTTTTAAAGCCATTTTATAAAAGAAATCATAATCCCCTATCTTTAGCGAAAGTAATTTTAAAAAGCAAAAAATGAAACTACAACTCCTGCTATCGAGTTAACTGTCTAAGCTATCATTCAAGTGTAAAGGGAGCGATGGATGCATTTTAGCTGCGCTACTGAAATTCCTTTTGGTTCTCAGCGGTTCCATCTTGGGGTTTGGCATAAGGAGAACATTTTTTAGAGTTGAATTTCACCGGTATTTATTCTCTCTCGACCGACGTCGTGACTGATGGAAAACATCAACTTATACATAAATGAATGGCGCCGGTCGATTGTTATGCATAAATTCTATGCATAAAATATCCCAGGGCGATGGATTCAGTTGCATAAAATCTTGTTGAAATAGCGCATGGTGTATATCATTGTTCTGAGATATTTGCGTCAGCAATGTCTTGTCGTTAGGTTAAATTATTACTAAACAGTTGCCTCTAGGGCTCTTGAAATACGGTAAACTGGAAAATCATTTTCCCGGAAGCAGCTAATTCCACATGGGGGGTAGCGTCAAATGAGAACTGATGGCCTATTGAGTTTTGTGAAATGGGTACCTAGATATATTAGTGCTCATCTAGCCAGATAAATCTTTATTTAATGTCGGAATTCATAAACATGGTAGTACAATCAATTGCTTCTCATCAAAGCAAAAAATGAAACCATTTTAAGTCGTTAAGTGTCTTGAACTCTGATTTTTTTACAATACTTATCGCTTGAAATAACTTCATGAAATCTTAAAAACGATACCTATTAGATCGTCCACAGTTGGAATTGCAAAGTGTCTATCAATATTTAGTTATTTTAGGTTATTTTTTAGCATTATAGAGGTATTATCGGCCGCGCTATCTGGGTCTGGCATTCCAAAGCTAGCGGGTTTGAATTCAACCTGGGGTATGAATATTTAATTTGTCCTAGGCATTAGATTAACGGTGTAATGTTGCCTCAGTAGTAGGAACAGTTTTAAACTGCAAATTCACGACTACTGTAGAGGCAAGTGTGGAAATGTTTGCACCAAATCTTCAAATTTTAGTGTGGCTGAAATAGGCTAAAATTTTTAAAATAATAATAAAAGGTCTTTATTGGGCGAAATTGAGATAAAACTGTCCCTTCTGCCACCTAACCCCTCGTCAGTATAATTTCATAAAGAGTATGATTGTCATGTTAAATCATTGTACAGTTGAAATCTGAGATTTAAAAAGGATACAAATCATGTAATAAACAAAAATAAATACATATACACAATATATAAATATTAAATATCAAAGAAATCTTGGTGTGTGAAATTGTTTACAATTGTGGGGAAAACGTGAGGGTTATTATACTTACATCCTTAACGAAAAAAGCACTGCAGCAAAACACCCGCGCTAGAAGAGGGTTGTGAAAAATTTGCGAAATCCTCCTGCTAGTGTAGCTAGTGTTCAAAAACAAATTATGGAAATATAATAGTGCATAGGAAAAATAGTAGACAAAATATAAAATTAATAAAGAAATATTTAAATAATAATAATAAAACGATACATTACACAAACAAACAAGGGGTAGTGACAGTCAAGTTTAATGCAATGGCCTTTTTTCCAGGCCAAGTTCATTTTATTAGGGTATCTAACCATGACCCGAGGCATCTGCGGCAAATAGGTGAAATAGAGTTAGCATAAGTATTTGCAGGGACTTAAAACCGATTATCCGAGTTTTAGTCATTATATTTGGACTCACCCTTTCTACCGTGTAATTGGTTACTTCGGAAATGTGCATAAAATCTTAACAAATATAGGTAGTATGATAACCAATTCAAAGAATATGTATTAGCCTCTAAAAAGAGTTTATTTGATCTAATTAATGATACCACGACGAGCAACATGTGTGGCTAATGGATGAAATCGGTCCACAGAATTACATTTAAATCGATTTTCCGGTCGTTACCCTTTGAATTCGGATATGTTCATGCAACCGAATGCTCGGCAACCCCGGAAATCTGCTATTTTATGCCCTTGCTACTGAACCGGTGTCATTCTACATTTACATATTGCGGAATAAGCCCACTCAAGTGTGTGTTGCATGGACTGAATTTTCAGGGACGTGGTAAGAACGAGCGTTTATGCAAAAATAAAGCAAGCAAACTAAGCGCGCTCTTAATTTTGGTTTAAATTGTGAAAGAAGCTTTCTCCAGAAATTAAACCAGCTCGGCCACCTGCCGAAAAGCGTATCTTATCCAGTTTTAATTGTAACTATTGCGATCCCTTATTTTCGGATAAAAGGAATTTTACATCTGTCTATGCGACATTCAACTTCTTAATTTGATGATCATAATCTTATCAGCTGTAATAAGGTCGGAGTTGACGAAATGTTAATAGCGTTAGTAGCGTCTTAAAATAAATTCGTTTTGGACTAACTTCTAAGAGTCAGTCAATGGTTGGATCGACGGTCTAATAGTGATTCTCATATAAGCTGTTTCAATTGGCTCGTGGCGATGATAAAAATACGTTAAAGATAATTTAAAGGTCCTGGAAACCTTGGCTGAACACTAAAATTCCCTTTTTAAATCGATATTTTTAGGATCTAAAAACTGGAAAGTTATCCTGAATAAAATATTTGGGGAGTTCAAAATGCTGCTCCCATTAATTTGATAACTACTTTAACAGAACATTGAGATACTTCGGCATATTTCATTATTTACAGATAATAACACCTTTATACCTTCAAAGACCATGCCTATAGATCTGAAAATAAAAAATTTATTCATTTTATATTAGCTAGTAGGTAATAAAAATCGTTTAATCTAAAATATATAATTATGAACTATTTTATAATGATAATTTGAGTTAAAAAATTGTGAAATTCTGACGTACGCCTCCGCTGTGTTTCATGATGAAGTAATTCAGAATGGCTTCCGGTGTTTCACCGCGTTGTTTGTCTTGAAATGACGACAGTTTCGTCCTCGTTCCAGAAGAAGAGGTCCTCTGGAACCTGAATAAGTCCTCTGTGACGAGGACGAAACTGTCGTCATTTCAAGACACACAAAATGCGGTGGAACACCGGAAGCTAAACAATGGTGGCCAACTGTTGTATAATGTAAACTTGAGACGAATAAATTTACTTGATTTTCTGCTAGCGTGTTCATTAGGGAGCTTTATAGATTCCCGCGGGAGGGGAAGTTATTGGTGGATCTGCTATTTATTTGGTGGAATACCTGCGATGGTGATTTTAAATGAGGCCAAACCCTCAGTGGCCTAGCTCCTGCTTGTACCTCAGCGGCTTCTGCCAGGTTGCTTTTGGGAGGCGTCAGCTGTCAGAGGGGACGCTACCCCCATGGACAGCGACCCATTTCCCTTTCGTCCGTCCGCCCGCCCATGCTCTGGACGACAGCCTCCTTATTCACGAAGACGGTCTCGTAAGAGGAAGCAGAGGGCGAATCCCAGCAGGTGATTCGGAGGCAAGGCGCCGGTCTCGCCCTCTGGGCGCGGGAAAGCGAATCTTGTTCAGCCGACACATGGCAGGCGGGGATTTGTGCTCCGTAGTGCTCTCGAAGGAAGGAATGTCTGAAGGAATTTGAAAGGGCGTCGGATGTCAGCTAATGTTTCGCGTGCTCATACTCAAAACGAGACGATCTTTGACGATTCCGAGATTTACGGATCCCTTGAGAGCCATCCCTCAACAGTTGGTAATTACATATTAATTGAGCATTTGAGAAAACGAAGACTCCTATATTGTCAGTTTTTCATTCCAAATTTATGATCGAAATTTCAACGCTTCTGTTTAAGTATCAAATGGCTCTCTCACTAGTAAATAATAAAGCCAGCCGCAGTAGCCAGAATGTTTAAGAACTAGCGTTGCTAAGGTCTTGGATTTAAATTCCACCTCGTAAATGGATGCTATATTTGTCTTAGAAATTATATCGTGTTAGATGATTTGTTATTATTTGAGAACATTTCAGTTTAAAAAACTTTAACCCAAGTTTTCTACCACTTTAAAAAATCATCTTTATAAATCGGAATAAAATCTCAAGCACATCGCACGACATCGGTATATTTCACCAGCTCTGTTTGGATGGTCAAAATCTCCATAATTGCACGTACTTACTCTTTTGGATATAAATTTTCAGTGCATGTCAAATCTCTAAATTGAACTTAATAAATCAAAGGTGTTATGTTTAAGAGCTTAAAAAAAAGAATTCATACAAGTAACGCTGGTACTAAAATAGAAATTGAGGCAGCTAATGGTACATACTTTTCACGGCCATGCCCAAATTCTAGCTGTAATGCGGTTAAGCAGATTTTTTTACAAAAAATTTATTTGGATCAAACCTAATATAAAATGGACTATACAAACTAAAAACCAAAGACGGTACTAAAAGTTACTCGTAAATGGCTAAAGCGTTTGTGGCGGTGTTCATTCTACTCGAAGACTATGGTTGGAGCTTCACGCATGTATCCGCTCCCTTTTATTGCCACGTTTATGGGCTTAATTTATGTAACTTCCCCTATTTCACCCACGCTTTTATTAGCTGTACGTGGGGCACTTCTACGTGGGACACACCCTTTCCTAACCGTCTTTGATGTCGTCGGCGTTGAAAATGGAGAAGCTGCCAACACAGGGCACGGCCTCAAAATGGCATGCAACGAATCCCTATCAGTGCGATCCTCCAAAAAGAATCCTTCGCCCTTTGAGTGTACCTGCCGGCTAGTCTCCGAGAAGGCAAACACCAGGCTCCGAGTCCGGAGATAGCGCTTTCGCCAATTGGCCCGGTGCCCGGCTTTAAGTCGCATAAACCGGTGTCTCTGGATGTTTTTCCAGCGCTATCCCTTGCGTGCAGACAGGTGTTGTGGTCACTTAGTTCGCGCTGCGTTCCTCTCAGCAAAAACTACGCCAGGCGATGTGTCAAAACGATTATCTTGGTCTACGGTTGAACTATATTATGCCTACGCCACCTACAGTGAGGAATTCCTTGTCCTCATAAAAAGACTAATGACTCGTGATCGGACTAGGCTTCTTTCTATGCAGAGAAATATTGCACCGGCTCTAATAAAAAATCAGGGTTTCCTTGTGGTGAAAATAACAGCAGTATTGCTATTTTATAACTCTTACTGAACTCTTCGTTGGTCCATTGGCAACAAAAATCCTCGCATGTTACAAATCTTTTGAATATTTCCATCCATAACGCCATTATGCACCCCGGCATAATACAACGGAAAAAAGTTACATTTTCTCCAACAAAATTTCGGTTTTTAGAGAAAAAGTACAATATTTTTAAGCACCTCGAGTGGAGGCTAAGATTTTCCATGAATGACATAAAGCTGAAGCTAAGCGGTTAAAAAAGCTAACGAATATTTCCCGCTTCCAAAGAATGTTAAATCGTTTGGTTGGAATTGTTGGTTCACCGGTAAAAAACTTTTACCAGCGAGTATGATGGCATGAAACTTACTACATAATAGTGATATCCACTAACGAGTTGTTAATATTGTTAACAAATAAATAATGTCACTGCCATGCCTTGACAAATTAGAAAATTGGTCTAAAGTGGACGTAATAGAATCCTATAGCTTAGTTGCCCAAATTTTTGCGTTAGTTTAGTGTACTTAGTTTTGTGTGTACATCGCTATTTATCGGATGAGAGTCTGCCAGGAAAAAAATAAGATGCTACCATCCAGGTGAACTGATTATGTTTTATTCTAACCTTCTCCATGATATACTGTCCTCGCGTGTATATTTTATTTCTCTCTGACTCATGTCCACACTTAAACACTTTCATTACAAATACTGCTACTCTAGATAGTGGAGAATTCATAGTGAGGATATTATCTGCCAGGATCTGGGCTCAAACCTAGATTATTTTTTACTCATCCGAGTTATTTTATAAAATGACTTCTCCATAAGCCCTCCACTGTGCTATTCATAGAGATTTTAAAGGAAGAAGCATTTCCCTCTATGTGTCACGTTTGTAATGCCATATTCGGAAACTGCGCGAATTCCACCCGGTTGAAGCAACTATTTTAACGCTTAACTTTAATTTTATAAAGTATGGTTTCCTTTTTTGTTTGCCTTGGTAGAGTCTTTTATTTTATGAGTTTTTCACATTCATGTTCTCCTCTGATTATGACTCCAAAAACTTGACTGCCGTGGTCTGTACTATGCCTACTGCCTTGGCTGTACTATGAACTGGTCCGGGGAAAATTTCTCTTGGAAGTCTTTTAAACCGCGCCTTCAATCCTTGCAGATTCCAGCTTGCTATACGCTACGCAGGGTGAAACGAAAGGGTAAATATATCCCTTGTGTGGCGCGAGCTTCAGCGCTTGGATTTAGGCTGCGGGGATCACTCGCTTATTCGAGCGTTGAAATCACCAAAGGTAGACTCGAGTGACATCAATGCTTGCAAAAGTTCACAATCCACTCTTATGCTTTCGCTCTCTGAGCGCTTGGAATTCACAAGTCTAAACACGCTCCACGTGTGGCGTGAATACTCAATCAGGTGATGCTGGTGGATACAGCGAGGTGGAGAGCACAACCAATAAGGCCTTCGTGTTAAATTACAAATGCATGGGTCAGAATGTGTAATGCCTGTGCTACCAAAATCAAATTCCGGGTGTGGAAAATATATTCCAATCGCCAACCGGCGATGGCAGGGACATCTTGTAATACTCATAATTAATTCAACGTCACCAGTTTTTTCCTCTCTCCCCTTGACAGGCTTCCGTGATGGATTACTCGTTGTGACAGCCGTTGCTTACAAAAGAGTGTATCCACACTTGAAACTAGATGCTGCTTTATTGTGAATTCTGTAGATTCGAAGTTGATTTTTTTATATGGTTGTTCATCTTATCGACCAGTAGCTTTGTGTTTAAAATTGTTTTTATGACTATAAAAATTTCAACCCTCATTTTTTTAGTTTTATACATTTTTATCAACGATTTTCAATATAATCAATGGCAAATTCCGTATATTTTCGTTCCCTTTTCATTATAACCTATCTCTGATTTTATGTAGGTGTTTCTAGTGTAGTTGATTGCGTAAAAATTTAAAAGTAGTGTGCGTTTTATTTTAGCCTTCGTGATATCATGTATTTTTCTTCAAATATTTTCAAGCTAAATATCTCCTTTTCTTACAATTAGTTTTAGAAGCGTTCCTAGATATCTTTATATCATTCCCACCACAATATTTTCTCGTTCAGTTGAACAGAATTTTTATTTCAAACCTGCGCTCGAGTTCAATTGCAGAAAAAGACATTTCCTTAGCATTTGTGGCCATACATTTAGCGATATTTCAATATTTTCAGAAGTTTTGACTGTTCTGAATCTTATCGTACTGAATATCTTTTAAAATTTGTTAGAACCCTTATGGCATTTCATATAATTACCCTTTTTGTGACTTTGGATTGTCATACACAGCAGGTGAAATTGTTTTAAAATACAGATTCAGGTGTAATGTGGTGGAGCAGTTCAATAATGACGGAAAACTCACAGTTTTCTTCCAATAAATCGTTTATTTCAAATAAAAAATCATTGGCAAGTGGAAAGTATTTTGTTTCCGTCATTGGATAACATAAAATTTAGGCCTTCCTTGTGATACTCTAGAACATGGGTCAGATTGAGGAATAAATCAAGGTTTTATCAATACTTTTTTACCAGCATGCGTTACATCTACTAAATAACATTTCCATGCAAACCTTGTATCTCTTCAGCTTCTCGATCAGTTATAAAGAGCTTCGTCAGTGAGGTCCGTCGTATTTCGCATATATGGTTTTGGCTATAACTTTCTATATGCTAATGCATCTTCACTTTTTTTCGTGGATTTGTCGCGAGGACATGAGGAGTGAGATTTCAACAGTGGTGGGGAGGACTGACCGGGGATGGGGGTAGGGACCGAGCCAATTCGACAGGGGCGTGTATTCTTGTATTTGGGTGAAGGGGGTCCCAGTGGGCTCCATTTGACGTTCATCGCTTTCTCCTCCCCCCACTCCCTCCGGACCTCCGGGCTCCAATTAAACAACCTCTGGCCTTCCGTCCCGATCGACGAGACGTGACGAGAAGTGCAAATTGATTCCCGAAGCCCGGATTGGTCTCCGTTTCATTCAGCGAGAGAGAGAGAGAGACAAGAGCTGACGTGAAGAACGATGAAGAACAGAGGTTATTGCCACCGCCGTGTTGGTCCCTACTACCGCTATATGAAGCTCTGTTTACGCCACTAGGGTTTAATAATACGGAGGGCTTCATGAGATTTGCCCTGAGCTGCGCAAAGGAGTGAAATCAAATGAAAGATCCCAAATTTTCGTTAGCCTCTTCGGAAAATTGTCATTTCCCATCATGTCATAACCGTACAATCCTGGAGTACTGTTTCCCATTCAGCACTGAAAAGTAGTTGTATCTTAGTCTCAAAAATTCCCATTGATTCAGTGTTTTATTTACAAGCAACCATATCCCAGCCTAAGGAGCAGAGTTCCGGACAGCTTTGACGGAACTAAAGTTACTTTATTTTTATTGCTGCTGTAATGTTCTAATTATTCGAAAACCTCGTGGTATCATTGCCTTAGTTTTGACTATTATAACATTTCCAGGAAAACATCACAAATTAAATTTGCTTTAGAAAGTTTTTCGTCGGAATACATCTGGTTAATTTTGATGGTATTTTAGAGTTGGGCTCTGAAGGAGTATAGCCTTTGACTGAGATGAGAGTGGTGTGTAGAGCTAATGAAAACCAATTTTCGGATTTATGACTAATGAAGGAGATGATTGTGATATTCGGATAAAATAACAAAAACTTTTCTTTACGGGGGAACTTCAGAAAGAGGACGAATGCTGTCTCGCATGTACAACACCGAGTGTATCGGCATGAGGCATATCGAGCTGGCTTTCGCGTGAGGGTATTTCGATTTTTGCTAGCGAAAAACGATTATGTTCGTCGCAGGAGAGTCTGGAGCGATTTGTCGCTCCGAATGAATGTCGTAGGTATGCTAAGCACCCCGAGAAGAGAGAGCGGTCACTCGCCACTTGCTACCTGTCAAGAGAAATTTGCATTTCTTTTTTCATCGTTTTTCTGGTTTCTCCACCTCACTCTGCATCCACATACCGATGGAGGTTTTTCTTTAAAGTTTGTTTTTTTTCCTCAAGGTAATGTCTCTTTTCTGACCGCGTTAATATGCAGAATATACTACACTTTTGCGAAAGTTGTTTTTCCACGAAGCGTTGCTGAAGGATAGAATCAGCGAAAGGTAGTAGAAAGAAAAGTAAAGATTATTAGTGGTTTCAAATAAGAGAACCTGCAGCATTCACTGCGGACGTCAATGCCTCAGCATGAATCGTACCTTTATATGCCAACTTCCATGATTTTTCTATCCCTGAGAAGTGAGGTGCAAACTGTCGCACCAAATTTCAGCACAAGATTTAGCTTACGGGGAAAATTTGAACGATTATGGCATTTCAGTGCTTTGAATCAATGCCACCATCATTTTTAATTTTTTAAGACCAATATTTTGAATTTTCATCCATTGAATTTTTTTTTCCATTGACATTAACTTTCCTTCAGGGCATTCAAAGGGTAACGCGTGTTATTCTTCAGGAAGAAATTTCTAAGAGATACATTAATTTCTACGACAGATGCACGAAAGATAATAAACCTCACTACACTTCACCGTTAGATTCTTAAATCTATTTATTCGATATTTAAGCCCGAAATCATGAATCTTTAAAGTTTTAGATGATTTATTAATTTAAAGACAATCATCGTTTGCATAGAACCTTAGTTGTGAGTTATTGTATGAAATAGAAAGCTTAGAATAACTTTCTCAGGAAATATTTTTTTATTTCTGGATGTAAAACAGGATATGCAGGTAGAATGAATTACGAGAAGCTCCGAGGGTATTCGAGTAACAGTATGATAAATCACCTACTAACTCAGGAAAAAACATAAGCTAATAAGACATTATTAAATATTAATCATGACTTCATCTCAACTTCCTCATAATTTTTGCTGTGAAAAAAGGGAAAAAATATGTATTTCTGGTTGCGGAAATATTTTATGCCATTACCTTTTTTATAAAATATTGTTATACAGGCGTAACATGTCGCTGGAGTAAGCTTATGCATGGGCCTTAAGTAAGTAAGACCTAGTACGTGGTTGCTTCTTAAACCTGCTACCCTACCTTGAGACAAACTCTTAGTGTTAAAATTTATTTTATAATATGGTTTTCCTACTCTTAGCTTCAATCTATAACTATCAGCAGCGTAAATCCCTCATCGTACTCTTGATAACAACAAACCAGAGGCAAATGATAAAGCTTTGAGAGGTGGTGGAAGATTATTTCTTTACTCTGTTTACATTTTGTAATAATTATTACCCTTTCATCAACATAACTGCTTTTTTATTTACGAAGGTGTATTAAAATTAATTTGGTTTTTAGGTTGTAATCACGAAGGCTTAAATGAGCCTGAATAGAGTGGATTAATGTTGTTGGTGACGCAATGATTCGCTTCAACTTAGGCCTATTCAATTAATAGTGAATTCTATCTCTTTTTTGGAGGGTGTATTTTAAAATATAACTTAGTTATTCCAACACCATCCCTTACAATCTGTGCGGAGGTAACTCGCTATGAGGCGCTTAAATACCCTTTATTTATACCCTTCTCTCCCAATGAATCCATTAAAATGCGGAGTGTAAACATTTTTTTGCTGCACGCTATTACAATTTTAGTCAAGTCATGGTATTTGTAGAATTATGCCTATTTAATTAGATTTTATGCTCCATATTGCGGTATTTTAGCTATGTTACTAAATATGTTGCTATTTCTATCAAACTTTCTGTATTTGTTTATCATTATTTCATGTTGCAATAGTTTTAAGCACATATTTGTTGAATTTTAGAAAGCACATTAATGTTATTTTTTCTAATTCATATGAAAATCCTTTTCAATAATTTGGATCTTAAGGGAACAAGGTACAAGTATTTTCGCGGTAACCGTGGATTCATTTGAGCCCAGGGTTCTCACCGAACCTCGGAAATGCATTCCCCCGTGAAGCATGAGGCATGCACTTCCAAGATCGGGAAGAGCAACTTTCTCAATTCGAAAGTGGGGTGTCCCATAACGCTTACGGTGTCCATGCATCTTTATGATGAAGCGCTCTTTGTCTTGATAGTCGAACAGTTGTTCTGTGTAACGTGGTTGGAGCCGCATGCTCAACAGCCATAAAGAATGGCTCTCATATCACTGGCAGCCCAACTACTACCCCCTCCCCCCCCCCCCCCCCCCCCCCAAGGGGTACAGTTACGAATACTCACTCGATGGAATTGGTCGCTTGAATTTTAATGAATGGCAGCGTCTCATTAGTGAACTATGCAGCTGCTATTGACTGATTGAACGGGCTTTTCACGCTATCCCTGTTGGGAATCCGCGAATATTGCAATCCCACCGACGAAGTGAAAATCTCGGCTTCAGCTTCCGTTCATCAAATCCTTTCTCTCTGCACGCAGGACAAAACATTAATGCTTTACCGCAACACTGGAATGGAAATGATTGTCTCAAAAGCTCACTTTGGTTTGAAGTACCTAATCGGCTAATTTGTAGATCTGGAAATAAAAAGTTTTTTTAGAGCATATGATAAAAATATAAGGTGATAGAAATTGATATCTAGCCGTGCGAAGTTTAGACTGAAATTAGTACCTAATTGAAATTTTAAAAATATGCAACTGGCAGGTGAAACTTAAACCGTGTTTACTTCTGTAAATTTTTACTAAGTACTCTGGAAAACGAGTATCAATAACCATATGAAATTAGATGTATACTTACAATATTTTGAAGCCATGGTCACTGAGAAAAAGGCCATGAAATATCTAATGCTGCTAATTAGCTCACATTCACTAGTGACTTATTTTTCGGTTTTCTCCTTTCTCTTTCATTGTTCCTTGTTTGTTATCATAATTATTACCTACGTCACTTGGGATGTTATAGAAGTTGTATATTTGGGGGTTATAAGTGCCCTAACTGCCAAAGCAATATTACGCCATACAACCCAACACTGCAAATTACAAGTTCTCTCACATGCCACGATGCATGGCTGCGTGGAAAAATATCCCAAAGAAAGAGTTTACAAAAGTGTTAGATAGGAGAATGCTGGGTATGCAACTCAGGAGAAGAAAGATGATAAGATTTTCGAACACCATGGTGAAGACAGAGGGTATGAAGATCGTTATAGAGTTAGGCTGTTAAAGAAAGGGAAAGCTTTGGGGCAAACGAAGCGAAACGAAGGGAGGAAGCAGATTTGGTGGCTGGAATTGGTGATGAAAGGCAAGTGGATGCAGAAGGCCGTTTTATATGGGGGGATGTTTGGTAAGCGTGGAACGGGAAAAAATAATAGGTTTTATGGATGGATTGAATAGAGACAGGACGTATGCCAAGCTTAAAAATAAAATCTTGTTAAAGGATAGGGGTTTTCGCCTCTGAATGTCGTAGAAATTTTTACTGTTTTACATGTGAACCTACCTTAATCGATATAACACGTCTCATAATAAATATAGTAACGAAAAACGACTCTGCTTCACGAGTACCTTCATGGATGGATGGTAATAAAACTCAGCACCCAGCTCCTATAGAGTCCTTATAAATTGCGCTAGGAAATAAAACTCCTGGGTAAAGTATTCATCTGATAATTGTTCCTGAAAGCCCAAGGTTCAAGGTTCCAAACCTTGC
The DNA here is from genome assembly GCA_963573305.1 of Pyrrhosoma nymphula. Classification (NCBI taxonomy): domain Eukaryota; kingdom Metazoa; phylum Arthropoda; class Insecta; order Odonata; family Coenagrionidae; genus Pyrrhosoma; species Pyrrhosoma nymphula. The sequence goes on along the minus strand of OY754333.1, from coordinate 48,649,622 downwards.
GAAGAAAACCTTTTTTATCATGCATTTTGTTTTAAGTTGAGACCATCATCCTAAGAAAAGCAAAGCTTCGGCGCAATCAGGGTTCGTTCCCGTGACCTCTGGGTTCAGGGGCCAGTCCGTGACCAACCTGACCACTTGGACCAGTTAGGTTGTTACAATCTTGACCATTCTCTCAGCATGATCAAAACAGCAAAGCGTACTCCTTTCATGTACAGGAGCACCGGGGAATTTAATCAACGTACTTTGAGAACCCACTCATTCCTCACCCTATCTCTTATAATTTAACCTCGAACATTTTTCAAGTATTATCCCATGTCTACCTTAATCAGTCTCTATGCGTGTTTATCCTGACATGCATATGCATAGCGTGCAAACCTGGTAAGGTGCTGCGAGTCAATTCAAAGGATCCCTTTCATAATCATGAGTCCCATTTTCAGTGATTCTAGGCACTCTGAGTTGCTTACAATGGTTTGAGATTTCCATGAGCCCTAAACAAAGTAATCTACATTTACACACTACCCTGCGGTTAACTTTAAGAGCTTGTAATGGCATGTATAGCAGTAACACTTAGGCTTGTGAAGAGGAAAAAGAAGTTGGCAGAAGGGAGGGATGAAAAATTAGATGTTTTCGGGCGGGTTAATGCCTTGAACTTGTTCTCGTTGTGTTCGTATATGATGAGCAAAAAGATTGCAATGCCCATCCAACCAAAGGTATATCTCTCTATTTATGCATTTTTTCGCTTTTTCCTCTTCTGTGGATTATTATGGGGCTAAAACAATGGGTACTTTCCATTCAATTTCGTGAATTGCTATTAACGTATGTATGCACCACTAGAAAATTTTATATACCCGTAGCCACACGAATATTTTGACTGTTTACATTGCAATTTCTAGAGCACCAACAACTGAAACAGCGCTACAACGCAATATACCATGCGTCGTTAACTCACCGGCTACGCAACTTAACGTTGCATCCGGGGGATAAGGTACAGCACTTAAAGTAATCTCCGCTGGGCACCCAAGTAGGGATGAGGTTTTTACTGAAAAATATCCTCCACTGCCGGGACTTGAACCCGACCCTATAGAATGGGAAGTCTCTGGTGACTACACCAATCCGATTCCCGTAACGCGTGCTCTACGTAATACGCCCGAGTGAAATGAAATAACTTCAATCTCGAATTTGCTTGCGCCTCAACTAAGTCATTTCGAGACAGGAAATACGACATGCTTTTTTTCGTTTCCGTGTGCGATCCCACCGACCCCGCGATTTGGGACTTGATGTTTCCGGTGAACAGTCGCTGCAGATGCCGCGGGTCCTTCCGATAGAGCTCCGTCAGTCGGCCACTTCCTGTCACCCCTGCTTACGGTGGCATTTGTTATGCTGCGACCTCGCCATTCATTAAGTGTCATGGGAACTGCCACAGATGGCAGCTGTACAGGAAATAGTGTACAATTCCATTTCGAAGGACGTAGTAACAATAATGAAAACAGACTAAAACACAGAAAAATTCCTCGTTTCAGCCCTACATACTTTTCAAGTTACTATTCAAGAGATCTTTTCAAGGTACATCTTGTAGGTTGTGCTAAATACATAATATATTGCCGTATTGATTGACTTAATTTATTTCCCTAAAACAATTCCAGCAAAAATGTTGCTTATTATATTCCTTCAGCGGTATGGAGGGAATTGATTGCTCATATGTCTGATCTGCGCAACCTGTTCATATTTATTCGTTTCACTGGATTATTTCCATTTGCCTTTTTCTTTATGTCCACTGATTTTTAACCCGTTATTTCACAAGGAGAGTAGAGTAGAACTCTCTTGCATAGCTTTTATGAATGAAGATAGTGCAGGAGAACGCTACGTCAGCTATAATGGGGACTTCCCACGTCGCCATTCATTCGATGACATTCCCGTGGCTCTCCGACGAACTGACTTCCGCTTGCATTTAAACCACTCACAATACTTCATATAATTGCTGATTCGAAGAAAAATATGAGCAAATATGCAAATGGCAGTGAAGGCAAAAATGTTATATTTTACACTGTTCGCAAAATATTCCGCATATGATTTACAAATGAGTGTGAGTTTTATTCTATAGTATTTTTCTCGAATTTTTAAGTTTTGTTTTGCCGAAATGCGTGTAATTTTTCCCCATGTTTTCCTCATGAAATTAACGAATTAACGTTCTTATTTTCAAGAATCATGGTTCATATTTTCAAGAATTCCTTCTTAAAGTTAGACACTCCTGCCTTAGTTTTAGTTAATGGGAAGCGTTACTTTGTCCCAGGTGGTGAAAAAGATAGAGGCCGCTGAAAATAAGCTTGAATAGATGTTTAACTCTTTTTAATTGCTATTTAGTAACGTTTTGAAGTCTATTGCTTTAAAATATCTGCATTTTCAGCATGGTATATTTCTTTAAATTCACCTACCTTCTTAAATACGTTTCATTATCCCCATCAAACACTATTCTTATTATAATATCCTTCAATATTACTACTCCTAAGTGCGACATTCTACAGGAGAAAAATCATTCGCCTTGACCGGGATAATATTCGTGTAGCTTTAAACTTAATTATTTATAAAATAAATCACTACTCCTTATCATCTCCTCCATCAATCCGTACTACTTCTTTCGATTTTCTTCCAATGATATCCTTTCTACCCCTATCATGCTTAGCTTTATTTAGTTTGGCCTTCTTCCTGACCATTTTATCTTCCCCGACCCTCTCCAAACTCGCAAAATCTCTATTCTGATGTATTTCGTGAAGGAGTGCCGAAAGCTAAAGGTATTTGTTAGCAATCAATTTTTGAATGCTTAATCCATGCTGATCAAAAATGAAAGTAATTTGTTTTTACGGAGCAGGCTATTCGTGCACCACTTCGTGTAAATTAATTTAATTTCTAAGCATATATAATTATCCACTTGTTAGGCAACATCTGTAAATACAGGGTGATTACAAAAGAATGCGTCGGTTTCAAAGACCTGTATTTTTCAAATGGTACAAGCTACAGAGCTGCGCGACTTCTTAAAATGACCGGTACATTCTCTAGTTTTGTTGAAAAAACATCACAAATGTTCAATATGTCCTCCTTGAGTAGCCCGAACAATATGAAGTTGATATTCAAATTCCTCCCACACTCTTTAATGCATGTCAGCAGTTACTGTCTTCACAGCCAAAGTTATGCGTTCATTCAATTCCTCGCTGTTAGTAGGCATAGATTAAGATTGGCTTTTTCCTCTACTGGAAGCAGATTCCAATGTTTTTGTGTTTCAGCAAAATGGTGCTCTCAGTTCATGCCCATCTTAATGAGACCTACCCACAAAGATGGATTGGTCGATCTGCAAGGCAAGACCTCTCCCTTCATCTGTGGCCTCCGAGGTCACCTGATCTCACACCATGTGTTTTTTTTGTGGGGATATGTCAAGGGTAAAGTCTTTGTGCCGTCATTGCCTACTAACAGCGGGGAATTGAAAGCACGCATAACTTTGGCTGTGAAGACAGTAACTGTTGACATGCTTCACAGAGTGTGGGAGGAATTTGAATATCGACTTTATATTGTTCGGGTTACTCAAAGAGGACATATTGAACATCTGTAATATTTATTTTCAACAAAACTAGAGAATGTATTGGTCATTTTAAGAGGTCGCGCAGCTCTGTAGCTTGAACCAATTCAAAAATACAGATCTATGAAACCGACGCATTCCTTTGTAATCACCATGTATTTCAGAAGCTGTGAATGTTGCAGCGATTATAGGAGCCTCAGACAGCATGACAAGGTGTTGTTATGGATCATTGAGGATTAAAAATTGCTAGGATAAATGCAATAAATTAGAACATGTGTTTATCCGTCCACTCATGTTTTTTGCGAAGTCATACAAGCACTACTTCAAATTCCAGGACGCAACTTAGACTGCACATATAAGCCATGCATCAGACTATCCCAGTCTTTGAAGTACTGCACTTCTCTGCTCCTCTACTGAGTCCCCTTCGAAAACTTGGAAGAATCGCAGGATTTCGTGCAGGAGTAGGTTAAGCAGAATCACCCGCAGTGAATAATACGAATATGGTAAACTAGCAAGGAAATATTTTTCTGTCAGAACAGGAACATGAACCCAGATCCCCGGATCCCGCGCCGATGGCTTTAACGAAATAAAAGAACCATCTTCCCTCTCCACCGACTTTCGAATGTGATATTTTGGGTATTTTTCCATCACTTTCAGTTGATGAATTGAACTATGAATGGGTTAATGCTAAAAAATGTAACATTAAAGTTTATGTAATCTTTGATTAATGAAATATGAATTTGCGAAGTCAAGTAGTACTCTGCACATGGTGATAGAATATTAACAGCTCCATTAATAAGACTGAACGAGGAAATTTCACTTGTAAAAATAACGTAAAGGCCGTTTTACACGACGCAATTTATTACACAATCTGATGCATGTATGGATGTACATTGAAAATTGCGTCCTGTAAAGCGGTGAACTGCTAGAATGCATGCGCTAATGCATAAACGAAAGATGGGAAAATAGCCCCTGCTCTAATTCCGAGCTCGCATTCTCGCATTGCGAAAACAGATGCTCCTTTGTAGATCAGATAACGAACATAAAATTAGGGAACTAAACTGCAGAACGGTCAAATTTATGATGCCATTTTTCCCGCGAACGATAAGGGACCATAACAGCTGCCAGTGAGACTTTTAACTAGGTTTGTCGATAGGTGGTACAGCTCTTAGTAGTATAGTAGTCATCCTTAATACTTGTATCCTTATCTGCTACCTAGTACTTGCAGCACGCTGGGCATGTTTTCAGAATAACTTTTGAATCTCTGTCCGTTTATGTAGTTGCAATATACATAAATACTAACGGTCCTTCTAACATTGGTAACATATCTATGGTGTAGTGCATGCTTTTGAGGCTTCGCTTCGTGACAAGCGTTGACGATTTATGCTAATGCATCAATAGTCGTAGTTACGCTAACTTTAGGGTATAGTGTAACAAGGTATAGTGTAGTCACTTCTCTCCCCCTGCCACACACCCTTTCGGTGGTTTTCAGGGAATATTGTAGATGTAGATTTACTTCAAATAGTGCAACAAAGTGCCTTGTGTAAAACGGCTTTAAAAGTTGGTACAGGTCGCAGATTTAATAAACCACGAGACGCTCCATAACAAACATGCGACTAATCGATGGTAGAAAACGATAATACATCTGCATGCCTCGTACATATATATTTTGCCGAACCCGTTCCCCTATCAGATGGCCGTTGGTTTTTTTTATTTCCCTCACGCATGGACGGCCGCATTCTCGCATGACGTCAAATTGCACCACAGCCCAATCAATCCGGCCACCCCCGCCCAACCCAAACACTGGCGGCCCAAAACTTGCGGGCCACGGACCAATTACGGCTTCTTTCCCGTGCGTGGATCCGCAGCGCCACCCCGAGGCACGTCCCGCAACACTCTTCTTCCGGATGGAGTGGAAACGAGGCAACGGGGACGCGTGACTGACTGCCTGCGCCTTCCGATGCTCCGCTGTTTTCGCTGTTCACGTTGCGCGGTAGGAGGACAGATTGTTGCAGACGAGATTTGCAGGCGATTTGCTTTGCCCGCCAATGCAGGGCATTATTGATCGTCGTCGTGTAAACATCGTTGGGTACAGGGTGGGTTTTGGACTGTCCCTACCTTGAATTTCAATTTCTTTGGTCATCTTTGAACTTTATTATTCTTCTGCGACATCAATTCCCTCTAGATTGCATTGCTTCTGCCACTTTTTCTGACGTTATTATAATTTATTTATTTATTATACTTCAAGTTCGCCCAACAAAAAATACAGGGCAAACATTATCACATATTAAATATAAAAAATGTAACACTTATGTAGAAAGAGAAGTGTTTACAACATGATTTATAAGACAATTTTATTTAGCTGAGATCAGAAATGGCTTCTATTTTGAAACAATTAAAGTTCATGGCAATTTTTGTCAAAGGTTTGGCACAATCTGTATTAGTTGAGTTTGCACAATAGTTTCTTTTTACACTGTTTAAATAAAATGCCCTTTTTGGCCTTACATTAAGTTTTGGTAATAAAAAATACATTTCACTATCTTGGTTGGTATTTTCCCCAGTTTTGATTAGATCAAACAAATACAATAAATCCTTTTTTGTTCTTCTTTTCTCTAAGCTTTGATATCCATACATTCCCAATAAAACAATATAATTTAATATAAACAATAAATAACTTATATAATTTTTGAACATTGGATATATATTATTATGGGAATAGTAAGCACGCATAACGTATAAATCTGTTACGTACATTCTCTATACACTGTACATATTTCATTGAATAAAATAATGTACATGTTCTTCCATCCTCATTTGCGTTTACCAATATCTTTCTGCTCTATCCCCCTCTTTAGAATGCACTCATCTTTCCATACGTCCTCCATCCAAATTTTCTTTCTTCTTTGAATGCCCGCCATAAATTTACTTTCCTTTCTCAACATGTCTGATTCCATAAACTTACTCCCTAAAAGCTAAAAACTTACTCCCTAAATACCTCGCCACACCCACATATTAAGAGCATCTAGACAGGAATTAAATCACAATATTTTGTATAGGTCGTATTTCGTAATCCCTTCAATGGGTTATAGATGCAGTGATCACAAATTCTAATGCGCTCTGCGACAGATTTCAAGGTAACAATTGGCTGCCCATTTTTTAAATAGGGGCTATTAGATACTTTATGTAGACGGTTACCTGTAGTAAGCTGCTTACACGTACACCATGCTTTTCACTTAAGGAGATTCGATACTAAATCCGCTGGTTAGCCCACTAATATATACTTTTAATGAATACGTTTTCCATTTAGGGGAGCCGATCGCAGAGCCATTTCTAATTAATCAAACTATTTTATGTTCAATAATTGCAGGAATTTGCTGGCAACTCAAAAACTTAAACAGATTGGTGCATTCATTATATTGTCATATTTTTTCCAGGATAAAGTCGCTTCAAAAATGAGTTACTCACAAAAATGACTTCGTCTATGGCAGAAAAACACGATTTTCCTTACCACCACCTAGTCTCACCTTTGGGTTGAGACTGAGGAAAACAATTGTGTGGAAAGCCAGGATACAGTAGGCGTTTAAAAGAGGCGTTCGCTAGTAAAAAAAAAAGGATTGATGGCTTGGATCTTGCGTGGGAATTTAAAAAACTAACACTGGCCAGGGGTGTAATATGGATGGTGTCGTATTTTAGCGCAAAAACGTGGACTCTGAGAAAGGACAAGAATAGGTGGCAGGCGTTTGAGATGACAGTGTGGAGGAGGATGGAGAAAGTGCGATGTACGGAAAGGAAGACATACGAGTAATGTGCTCGGTGATGTGGGATTGGAGGGAGTTTTGGAGGTGGCAGAATAGGTGGTTAGAACAGGTTATGAGGGGGTGAAGGGATTCTGAAGGCCGTGATGGACGGGAAGAATTTTGGGTTTGCGGGGAATGGTAAGAAAGAGAACAGAAGACATTTTCTTTAAAATTCATAAATGGGATGAAGGGAGGTAGAACGTATGCCGAACTGAGTAATGAAATAATGCAATGATATAAGACCCTGCGGATTTAAAAGATAGATATTCCTGCTTCCATTTAAACCTACCTCAACATGTATAGGTACCACCTCTAATAATAATATTAATGAAATAATCATGTGTGTGGGAGACGTTTTTTTTGTATTGAAGAAAATTGAATATGAAAAATAGACAATTAGGTCGTTTTGATGAGGAACCTCCATGAAGCGGTGGTGGATGCCTGTCACAACCCTCTCCGTTGTCTGATGCTGTTGAGGGGATGCAGTGAGCAACCGCGCAAATGGGGAAAAGTTGCGGGGCGAGCAAAGTGGGACGTCATCATCTTCACGAAAACGATCCGGCAGTTCGTAAATCACAGCTCATATCACATTCGCTCGCAATGAGAAGGTAGGGCAGTCGGCCCCTTAACTGTATCTCTTCCTCCTTGTTCCATTGTCCGATTATCCGAATGCTTGGCCTCGTTGAAGCGAATGCCGCGATGCTCGATGGCAGAGATTGGTTTCGCGGCAATATGAGGGGGCGGGGGCCGGCCGGATCCTTGGGGGGTGCGGGGGAGGATACGGCCGCCAGCCGTAGTACGTACTACATCGCCCAGGGATCCTTGAATGAGCGCGGAGGTTGGCAGGAGGGTGAGTTTCGAGACTGCAGATGAGGGATTTTCCTTTGAAAGATGTTCTACGCGAGGGCCATGTCAAGAAAAGACACCTTTTTCTTTTGGGACCTTCATCAGCTCTGAGTCAATTCTTAAGGAAGTTCGAGGGAGATTTTTCCATTATTGAGATCGTTTTCAAAATTGACGGTAGTTTGATCGAGATAGTTCTCTAGTCATAATGGAGACCATAAGCGAATTTTATTTTTTTAATCTCAGCGTCTGTAAAAAGAGTGAAGTAAATATTTTAAGATAAATGGTGCAAAAATATAATTATACATGACAAAAACAAATATATCTACACAAGTCTAGCTTTACTATTTTTTTCACGCCGTGCAGATAAAAAGACTTCATAACAGCAGGTTTTTTTGTGATTCTGTAAGGTTAACTGCAGTGAGTAATGGATTAATTTTTATAAATAGTTATGAAAACATAAAAACTACACTCCATTAGTTTTTTGACGAAATCTAGGTGTTAGAAGTTCCTAATGTTTTCAATATTTTCCCTCTGAAGCGCACAACCGTAATGTCCCATGTAAAACAGCTTGTGGTTTTTGGCAAATTGCTCGAAAAGTAGTTCGGCAAGGGGTTAATATTTTGATATCTTTGGAAAGATGAGGGTTTTTTAATTAAATGAGGATAAGCCAAATTCATCAAATCGTAGGTGAAGTGATTTTGACCAAACTGAAGTGACTGCCTTAAACACTTGTATTTTCCCCTCAACAATTCACTGGGGGAATATGCCTGCAAATCACCACAAAGCAACAACTTTATCTGTTAAATATGTGCAAAAATTAGGAGCAGGATGCAATAAAAGTGATGTAAATGACGTAAAAACAGTTTTTATGTCTGTAGACGTCTCAGTAATTAACCAAGCATACGTATTTGACGTTTAAATAAAGCAACTTTGTTTCACACCGCACACAGAAACTATCTTCGCAACCGAAGTTGGTTGCAACTTTATAAAAGTTAATACGTTAAGATTTTAAAATGAGTGACAAAACATACGAACTATAAACCGTTACTTTTCTGACGTGGCTCATGCTTCAGAACTCCGTCTTTGTTTTTAAATGAAATATCTCTGGAGGGTATAGCCGAACAATGAACCATAGATAGCGGCTTATTATTTTTTGTCAAATATCCTGCATAGTCGTGTAATGTGAGATTATTTTGAGATTATTAAAATTTTTATTCCTTTATATGTATTATGAGGCTAAATTAATTGAATTATATGCGTATTGTTATCTTGCTCAAACTTACTGAAACAGTCAGGCAATTTTAGCTATATGTTTGATTGTACGAAGGTCTTCTGACGAAAATGTGACACAGATTTATTTTGCTCCAGTTAGGCATCTCAAAGACCCCGCAAGCATTTGAAACCCAATAGAGAAATATTAAATTCACGAATCAACTCCAGAAAAGCCTAATCCAGAAAAATGTCCATATACTTACTTCCTCACCCTGCCCGACACCCTTATGGCAGCTCCAAGTACATGATGTAGACGATGCCGTGGAAGGAATTCATGTAATCGGAATTTTTGGTTTTCATGCGGCTACCTAGTCGTGATACCACAAGCAACAAGGATTCGATTATTGTAAATTGGCTGATGATCAGTAAGCCAACTCTTTACCCAATTGATTATCGCTTCGCCATTTTTCTAATGCCTAGCAAGAAGAAATTTGAGTGGAGAATTTTGACAAGAGGGACCTGAGAAATGGATCTGAGGGAAAAACTGCCAGTATTGGATCGAGATGCGTTTCCTTGAGGAGAGACACCATTCAAGGACAAAGGGGAAGTGAAATTACGTTGCCCAAGAGAAGAGCACGTTCAACCCGTGTTCGTTTCTCCGCCATTTGCCGATCTCCTTGCGGTTGGTGAGTACGTCTCTTGACTGGGAATGTCATCATACATCTACGTCCACGAAGTACCGTACAAGCCACCACTAGGGTGTGTGGCACGGGGTGATTCCACACCAGCCATGCAGCACTCGTCCCAGTACAAATCGGGACCTCGCACGCTCCCCCGGCCGCTAGACGCAGACCAAAAATCGGTCAGGAGAACAGTGCGGAGTCAAACTAGAAACTGGGAGAGTGATACCTTAATGAACATGCAAACATGCAGCACACTGCTAAAGAGACATTTAGTGATTAATATTACTAATACTATTAATTTATGATATACTACTTCATGCAGAGAACAAAATAATCCCGGACATATCAAGCGCTGTGAAGTGTTAGTAATGATTCTATGTTATTAAACACAAGTGCAAATTCTTCTCTACCTAGTGAAGGTGGGAGTTTCTTATGATTGATCTATCGCAACTATTATGATTCCTAACTGCACGTTGAAAAAATGACATTGGAAATCTATCGATTCTGCAGTCTATTTCCTTTAACTTATTCCTGTAATCGCTTCTACCGTAGTACGTTGGCTCTAGCAAAATATATTGAACGTCCGGCAAAAAATTGTAATTGTCTGCTTCGAATTTGCGCAAACACCTACCTTAGTGAATGGACATTACAATGCCATGCTCAGCTTTAATCTGAAAATGCTCGGCAGGAATTCCACCATGACTGCTCATTTCGAGCACTCGTGCTTTTTGTACAAGCTTGTGCATTGAGGTGGTCCATGAGAAACCATCATGTTAGCATTTCCTCCTTCCAGTAATTTCTTATATATTACGTAGACGAGCATTTTATAAATCTCTCTCTGATGAAACAAATATTGCATGGTGGGCCCTAAAAAGTGCAAACACAATTATTTCTGGATCGCCAGCTAGTATATCATGCTCGGCTGATAACTGCTAAAATGTTTTTCCCACTATTCCATTGGTTTTCCCACCATTCCATCCATCTATCATAGACCTTTTAAGGCTTATAAGACCGGGAAATTTCAGACATTGAGTGTCCGACTTCGTGACCATCCTTTCCGGCAATCTTTTGCGAATATCTCTAGCAATTTGGAGGAAGATCCAAAAATGAAATTCGCGAAGGTGTAATTCGAGAGCCGACAGCAAGCCGCATGTAATTCCCGGGAGCACCGACCGGAACTCGAATTGAAGGAAGCGACCATTAGTGGGCGTCTGATTACAGCCCTCATGCGGAATGCAGCGGAATCGTCTTTTTCCCCTCGGGGGAAACAACCCCAGGAGGCAATGTGTGGTCGGAGGATTACACTCTCTCAAGGTTACCTCGCATTTGGATTTCTCCAGCTGCATCGACCTAAGAGTTCGCCGTCCTCTGTCTGTGCGCGAATCTCTGAAAAATGTCTCAATTGTTCTCCAATTCTACCTTCTGTCGCATGATTCTGCTCGACCACAATGGAAAAATAAGATACATTTCAACCAACCATCTTTCTCCACGGCAGTTAGCAACCACAATGACGAAAATAAAACGGACTGACTTACGTGAGAAAGGGGCAATTTTGAGTTTTGATTGAGTGCTACTGTTTCTCCCCAACTCTTCATTTAAAAATAAATTCTATATACTTGTTCGCAAGTTGATCTCAATTATTTATTTTCATTGCTGTTGTAATAGCGTCTCTATTTACCTACCTTGTTGCAATTCCCATTGACACGAAGGCATTGAACATTAAGTATATGAAGGAAAGGTGGAGATTGTTAGCTTTCAGGCTGTTAAGCTTTACTTTTTAAAACTTATCCCTTATACGTTTTTATGTGGCAGAGTGAGAGCTGTTTATGATTATTAATAAAATTCATGCAGTGAAGGATAGGAAATTTGCAATTTTTAAGTAATTTAAGTTGAAATAAGGGAACAGTAATAATTTAGGAGGAGAAATGTATGTAAATATACGGTATTCGTGAAGCAACCGGAGAAACTTAAATAACCTACGGTGAGAGCATCGGATCTTTTGATAATGACTAGTATCTAATACAAATAACGAATATTTTAACTGATGATAATCAGCATTTTTCTGATAACTCTTGATATGAGGCAACTGCCACACAGTTGTGAGCTATGAAAAATCAGTCGAGCGAGTAATGGGAAAGACATTTTGTCGCGGAGTTCTGTATTTATATCAAGTTAGGTATCCTTTATAGACTGGACACATTTACCAACTAACACACTTCTTCTTATCAGGAACCATAGATCAATGCTAATCAATTTTTCTATGCCATCTCCAACAAATTCCAATTTGTTTTTCCTGCGCTGTTGATAAAACAATTATAACATTTTTATTTGCTCCTCCCTCTGTTCAATGAACTTGTTTTAACTGCCGTATTAATTGGGGTAAAAAAATACTCGTGTAAGAAATTTTATCGGCCAAAGCCTCGTGTAGATCTTGTTCAATGAGATGATGCTGCGACTTATGTCACGCGTCCACCATGCGGCATTCGCCGAATGAATGGACCAGTGCGTTATGCATTCCAAGTAGTCGCTGTCCCTTGCCCTACTCCTGAAGCGACTCAGGAAGCAGGCATGTTTCCATGGGGGGCCCATAGCTAGTTGCTGCAGCCACTGCCCCACTGACCCTTCCTTCCTCAGTCCACACCGACGACATCTTGCACTCTGAAGGGATACGGAAGAACATTCGTCATCCATGCGGGCCTTTTTACAGGACCGAGAGACTATCAGAGAAAGGAGTCGCACAATAGTCTCCTTAATCACTACCACTGGTAGGATACTGGGGCAAAGAGCCAAAAACTGATACGTTCAAAATACGCGTTTTTTATGTTTTATTGATATATCATGTTTAATGTGATTATTTTAATAGTCAAAATCTGACATGTCTAAACATAATGCAATCTCTAATTCAATTTGATATTCAAACTACATACATTACATAGTATATTTAAATAATTCAACAAAAACCTAAAATGTTCACCTTGTAAAATTGTGAATTTAGACATCAGTTTTGGCTCTTTGCTGCAGTTCTCTCTTTTTGCCTGAGCTCTGATCTATTTAGGATTGAAATCGTGGGTGGCTATTTCTCTTTTCGGCAAGTGAGCTGCATTTTCTTGCATACTGACAGAACATTGACATTCTTTCTGTCTGAATGCCCACTGTTCGCTCTAAACGTTCTTAAGCTGCCATTGAAATAAAATACCCGCTTTATTTTTCCAAATGTCTTGTAGATGAATCGGAAGAATGTTAATACGTACCCCGATGAATCAGATTCAAATTTTCTTACGCCGCGAATCAAAGCACATATGTTCATTCCTATGCATCCCATCGGATGATGAGTAATGCCATTTCAAAATGGAGATTTAACATTCAATTTTTCCCACCTTTGGTTATTTCAACAAAATAGTGTTTTCATTCAATTCAATGCATGATGATTGATATAACCTTACCCAAATTCATTTCACCATACTTTCACAATTATATTTTTGCTATTTAAAGTAAAATAACAGTTTTATGTGTGTAAATAACATCCAAATTCCTGTCACCTGAAGATGTCGCTTATGCGATGAAACCGGTCATATTGACTAAAATCCATTGTAAAATTTACAAAGTTTGTTTTGATTCTGCCAATATGGAATTTTACAAAGTAACGCCTGAGAATATCGAGTTCATCCAAATTCCTACTTATTGAGCTATATATCGTTGATGAAGCTAAATTTCAATTACAATTAAGGCTTCTTAACGTGAGAACTATCTACATGCCATTTCTTAAATTTGCGTCATTATGGAGTCCCTTTGGAATTTGTGTGTTGAAAAATATTTTAAGCACATATCAAATGTCTCAGTACTTTTCTTTATTCAGAACAAGAGAACAAGAGCCCTCGTTCTGATTGACTTTTGTCTCATCATTGGATATACGCTAGTTCGATGAAGAGAAGTAATTGAAGTATCCCGCAGATGAAACCAAAGTGACTGTGGTGTCTTTTATATGGCGTGATGAGGAAGCTTTTTGATTCGAGTGCACCGCTGGTGGTGCAATCCACACAGTGCGTACAAACAGGGTCATGCAAAAGCATTTATCGTTCACAGAATAGCTTTTTCAATTCCTCACGCGTAAATAATGAATGGTATTTGGCACACTCTTAAGTGGCCCAATGCCGAATCTAGAGCATAGCAATGGTATGTTTCTTCAAACTTCCGCGAGTAAAAATGGAAAAATAAGACGATGGAAGTATCTTTCGTTCATTGTTTCCATACTTGAGTTTGAGCTAAATATCACCTCACCTAGAATTTGACCTCATTTTAAAGAAAAAAACTCATCTTTTTAGTGATATCAAAATATTTATCCCTTGTAGAATTACTTTTCGAGCATTTTCCTGAATATATAAGCTGTTTTTCATTAGATAGATTACGGCTGTGCGCTCCAGAGGGAGAAAATTGAAAAAAATAGGAATTTAGTACACCTAGATTTCATCAAAAAACTAATGGTGTGTAGTTGGTATATTTTCTCAACTTAAAAAATATTATTTATTAATCACTGCAGAGTAACCTTTACAGAATTGCAAGAAAACTTCTGTTTTGAAGACGTTTTCACCACTCGTCGTGAAAAAATGAGTCAGGTAGTTATATTAGCTTATATATATGAGCAGACTTAGTAGATATATTTCTTTAAATATTGAGAAATTTTGACATCTATTACTATATGTTTGCGCCATTAATATTAAAATATTTTATTTATACTTCTTACAGACGAGGAAATTAAATTGAATTCGAATATAGTCTCCATTATGACTAGGGAAATATCTCGCTCAAACTACCTTAAGTACACACATTCAGTCTACGTAGAGTGCACAAGCATGACGAAGTAAGTACTTTAATGGGAGATGGGAGAATGGGAAAATATATATTCTCTCTTTCACGCAAATAGAGATTTTAGACGGACTTTCATATTGGCTAAATATTGAATGTGGAGCATAGCAGAACATGTTTCGTCAAATTTCCGCGTTCAAAGGTGTTAATAAAAAAAGCGATTGGTATTCCTGTCGCCCGACGCTCATTCTAATTCGCCCCCATCACCATTGCCGTCCGCTTTCGCAATCTGTCGCACCTCCACGCAGCAAATGCCCTCCGCGAACATTCTCTGAATAAGAATGAACATCTCATTCACGCCCTCCTTCTGCCAACGCGCGCGAATGTAATAGGGTATTTTAACATTAAATGAATCTAGTTGAAACACCCAAACACATCTAGTTACTATGTGCAGAATTGTATCTTGTGCCTATTTCGAAAATATTTTACGTTAAATATGTATATTTTCTTATAATACCATTTATATGTAATTTTAAATGTCAATTTTATACACTATTTCTCTTTCATTATGTTTTTCACCAACCCAGCGGATGGAGTTTTCTGTCGTAAGATATACAGGCATGTTAACTTGAGTATTTATCTACTTTATGCAAAATGTTTTTTGTACTAATCATTTGCGGTAATAATTTTTTATGTTTGCCTAGTATAGCACACTAAGTAACGATTCTCTTACTATGTTTTTTTCTTTTTTTGTATAACTTTTCCTGTATATCAAAGATGAAATTTAATCTCATTTTATTTTAGTGATGTTCATTCTTAAGTATCATGCCAAGAGTATGCATACAGACTGTCTAAAAGGTTTGTTGGTTAGTGACAATAAACTTTTATTAGTATTATTAATATACATACAATGACACCTCTTCTGAAGGGATTCTCCTGTAACGTGGAAGACAAATCACTCACTCGTTCTCTATGCTCTCAAACTCATAAAGTTGTCTTTCGCCTGACATTTTCGAAATAAAACCTCTTCAGTTCTCATGTAGCATGATTGAAAAGAAAAACTCTGTGAGTTCCAAATAAATCGGTTTGAATTACAACCGTAGTTTCGTCGCTGAATGACATCAACAGGCGAATTTATTGACCTGATGATGTCGTTCAGCGACAAACCTAGTTCGTAATAAAAATGTATTTATGTGGAACTCACAAAGTTTTTCTTTTTAATCATGAAGCTGTTCCATAAAGTTACGCCTGAAACAATTTTTTGTCATGTAGCATGTATACTACATCGTGTTATTATTTTTTTGGACGCCTATTACACATTGAATTTGAATTCGGGTGGTTGTATTGTAATCTGAATACTTGGGTCGTTTAATTGTGTATTTGCGTCACATAATTTAATTGTTCGTGTTTTTGTTTCAATATTTTTCGATGCAACGATAAATATTATTTGTACCAAAAAACGCCCATTTTAATCAGTCATGCCAACATTTCTTGTGACAGAGAGCGGAAGAACTGAAAAGGTTAAAGAATTTCTGCATGAACATAGCAAAAAGCCAAATACCTCTCCACACGGATGTAGGTATTTACTATCAGCCACTTGATGGGACTAGATAACGGTTGGGGTTTGATTTTAAATGCCAATGTGTAGATACCAATAAGTCCAAATTACTGACTATACACTGCAACTTTTCTATGATTTTCAAGAGTGAAAGTTTTTATATTGATCACCCAATGCGTAAATCTCAATTTATCCAATCAAATTATTTATATTTCTTTGCATTATTTTCTAATACATTTCTTCATTTAGTGAAATAGTCTCAAGTGAATACGTTCAAGTCAATATATCATTAAATCTATTCTCATCTTCGTATGTTTCTCTCTTGACGTGCCATTTGGGTATTCTAAGGTCTTTTAAACATTAGCAATACTCTACATCTATGCACCGCTACCCTGCGACATACTCCAACGGAGTGTGATAAAGATCATCAGGTATGATGAAAAGGATAAAAAGAATGGAATTAGGACACGTAATTGACGAAAGTTGAGGTTTTTTATTATTTGCTCGCTGAATTTCGTAATGTTTCTGGGTATTCTGTCCTTTTACTTTGTCTGTCTTTCTCAGTTTGGGGTTAAAATATGTCCTAAAATATATATCAACAAAGTTACGAAATTGCTCGGTTCTGACTTTCCTCTCAACTGCGACGTGGACCTCTATTCTACGCTAGAGATAGTTGGTACGAAAGTTAAAAGATGAACCCCCTGGTGTTCTCAATATCGTCCGAAATAAAGAAGCATGTATCTTTCCATATCTTCTCCTCCCTCAGTTACCCTCATAAGCCCCAATCACCCATTTCAGCGGGATCCCCCCCAACGGAGTATGATGCCACTTTTTCTCCAAATCGGCGGAGCGTAAATTGGCCGACCAGTCAGTGAAGGGGGTTAACTTCCTACTCGTCCCCCTCCCCCTCTCTCTTAAGCTGGACGCCGCGAAGGTAGCATCCGGTTGGCCAAAGGAATATGTAGTATGTCGTGAGAGCTCGCTAATCTATTTTGGGAAGGGAAACGAAAAAAATTAATATTTTACAGGCTTCAACTTCACGTCATGGTACATAAAAGATACCCATTTAATTGATTTTTCTCTCTATTCTAGATTATTGGGAATAATCCTGTACCCAGGTCTTTCCTTCCACGTATCTTCAGAATTGCCAATTTCTTCTTTATCCTTTTTAGTTTTCTTTTCTTACCGAGGGTGACTATGAAGATACCTTAATTTTGATTGCCCCATTGAGGATGTAATGATATGGTTTATAATATATTATCCCTCTAGCTAGTAAATATTTATTTACTTACATTGATATTACAATTATACATTGTCTGGTTGGAAAATAACATGAGTTTAGGTGGAAATGATAATAATCAGATTTCAAAAATGCACATATCTACATAAAACATTACACACTCTTCGTTTTATATGTGTAACATTTTTTTTAAATATTTACATTCCTTGGTAATGGTTTTGTGAGTTCTTCTGGCAATTGATTCCATTCAATGTCCCCGCGATTTAAGAAAGAGTATTTGGAAGCATTTGCTTTTAGCCTCCTTAATTTGAGTTTAAGAGGGCGGTCATTTTTCCCTTCAAAATTTAGTGGTTCCAGCCTCTTCTCCAATTCGAACCAGGCTGGATATGTTAGGAAAATAATTGAAGAAAAAATGGTAGATAAGATTCGAAGGGGAAAAGACATCAGTCAGTTAATTATGAAAGTAATCAAGAATAATTACTGTAGATCATACTGTTCAATTCTGTCGGATTACCGATTAATTGAAGAAAATGGTGGGCTGCATTAGAATGAAAATACTGATGGCGATGCCAGGCGTGAGTACATTGTGCCCAACTATTGGAAGCAATATCAGGCCTTTTACCTTTTAGGAAAAAGGGAAGGGTTTCTTATGACTTGCTCATCGCCGAATCTGAATAAAGAGCATGGAAATAGCATACACTAAGAGAAGCCTAAGAGCAGTAGACTACTACTAATAGAAATAACCTAGTCACTAAGGCTAATTAAATTCACTTCACGAATCGTGTACTTCACTATTTCAGTAGTTATGTATAAATTTTATTACAAAAATACTCTTGGACACAATGGTATAGAAAACACTATTGTGAGAAAGATGGGATGAACGTTATCAGATGAGCGCAGTAACGGTATTTACGACGATTATCTGAACATAGTTCTTTTTTATTATAACTCGTGGAAGCACGGTTGACCCGGAAGAAGAAACCTTCCGGCACTGAGCTTAAAAAGAGTGATTGGGGGGGGCTCTGTAAAGAGAGTAGCCAAAAATAAGCTGGATCGAAGAGCGTTGAAGTGCGCACAATGGATGAATGTGTGGACAGAGGAGCAGGCGAAAGTAAAATTAATGAAGGCGGAAGGAATAGGGAGCGAATGGGTGGACGTGTAATGAGGGGAAGGTGCGTAGTCAAAGACCGAAAAGGGGATGGTTTTTAAGGTAGGGCTTTGAAGCAGGAGAGATGACAAAGGAGCGATAATGAGCGAGAGAATAAAGGGACTGACGCAACTCCGAAGATGGCGAGATTGCTGAAAGCAGCGGGTAGTCCACCCGGAGGAAGGGAGGCTCGTGGGCTGTTGTGGTCCCCGGGGGCCTCCGCGGCGGGGGTGGAGACTGGGGGTGGGAGTTGAAGCGGGGGCGTGATGGTGCTCCATTCGTTGAATTGGTTCCCGGGGATGAAAATCCTCCGGACAACGTGAGCTTCCAGAATGAGGGAGTAGTGCTGCCTCGTCTGTTGATACGGGTTGAGCTATATCTCCGAGTCCGCACTCGACCACCGGCGCACAGTGGGATATTCAAGGTAAGTTCACTTTCAAAATCAAAGGACTTTTGATAAAATAAAGATATTGAGATGTATTTTTCACCATTTTAAAACTTAAACTCTGAGGAGTACGTAAAAAATATGTATAAATCCGTAATTGTTCATACAAACTTGCAAAAAGTCTGCAAATCAACAACTTTTTATCAAATACGAAGAAAATCTGCTTTGAATTAGAAAAAAATATATATTTTTTAATAATTTGAATGTATATATTACAGTGTTTCAGACTAATCACTAATATAATTATATTTACTTGATGTAAATCCTACTATTGTATTTCTTTGTTTACAGAATACAGTTCTTATATCCAAATATGTTCTACATTTCATGATACACAAATTATTCAATTGGTTCAAATAAAAATGTTTAAAACAAATGAACTTTTAATTTTTGTACCACAGACTACAATAATATTATTGATTAGTTTAAAACACTGTGATACATACATTCACCTTATTAAAAAAATCTTTTTTTCTTAATTGAATGCAGATTTTCTTCGTATTCGAAAAAAAGTTGTTATTTTGCAGACTTTTTGCAAGTTTGTATAATCAATTACCGATTGCTACGTATTTTACCATACTCCTCAGAGAAAAGCTTTAGAATGGTTAAAATTAATCTCAATATCTCTCTTTTATCACAAGTTCATTGATTTTGAAATTGAACTTACCTGAATATCCCACTGTGCGGCGCTTGCTCAATTGCGGCGCTGCCCACCAACAATAATTAACGACCAGGATAGATTAGCGGAATACATATAAAGCCCATTCCAAATTGGGTACTTTTTCTGTAATCTAGGTAAATATAAGAAAGCCCGCGAAGTGGGCGGTCTCTAACTTAATGCAAACAAAAAAACACTAATACGTGCTTTATCCGTATTTAATTTTATCTTTATTAACTCCGGCGTAGTAATTAAGTCTGTTCTTCTACAAACATTTGAAAAATACCCTGAAAGCCACCTCATGAGTGTGTGGCAGGGGTACCCTATTAAAGTTAGTGTAACTAAGACTATTGTTGCATCGTTCGCGGGAAAGATAACATTTTAAATCTGCCTGTTCTGCAGTCTCGTTCCCTAAGTTTATTCTCATGATTTGATCTAACGTAACATGTCGTAATTCTTAAAATATTATAAACGTCGTCAGAAAGAAATCGGTTAGTAACTTACATAATAGATTAAGTCTAAATTTTAATCGACGGTCTGAACGCGATTCCCATCCCAGTTGCTGCAAAAGGTCAGAAATGCTAACGGGATTACGAAACGAATTTTCCTATACTATTGAATTTTCCCATGTTAATGAGAATATTTCCTTGCAGAATACAAATACAAATAGTACAATCGTACTACTTCTCGTAGTGGGTTTTACTCCGAGCAAAAAAAAACAATTTTAAAAATATCATCAGTCATCAGCGCGACGATGGGTTTTGCTTTAAACGTCTCCATTTTCTTTTCAACTAAACTCTGTCTTCCTTCATAAGTCCCTGTTGAAATATCCCGCGCAATTTCCTCATTTCATTCTTTCTGTATCTCATTCGTTAATTCTTCCCATTCATATATTCATTCATATATTCATTCCCTTCCCTTATAGTTTATTATAGTAGGCTCTTATCCGATGTGACAGTTTCTCACGCAGAATATTAAGGAATTTAAAAATTGCGAAGCGTTAGTAACAAGCCTTGTAGATATTGCTACCTTACTCTATGATGTAACGCATACATTATTCAGTGAGGGAGAGCGTATTCGACAAAAAAGTTTTTTTTTATTTTGTCAAGAATTCCAAATCTTGTACAAATTTATACCTGCTGTGCTATAGCATTGCATTACGTTCACATATCCTTCCCATTTTTTTTAAGCAATGAAGGATTCATCTCGTAGTCCAATATTCAGTACAGATATATATTTATTTTTAATCTTTGATTAAAAACTAAATTATTAAATAACGAAAATAAATCAAGTTATATCATTGCTGGTTCTCCTTAAAATATGTCAAATAATGATTTATCGTCCCATTGTACCCCAAAAGGTGGCTTTACTTATCTAAGTCTACTCCCAGAAGTCTCTAGTTAATCAATTTGTCAATGTGTACTGCTATTGGCGGGACATCGTCCTCTTTACACGTTTATTCCAACATCCTCCACAAAAATGAATAACGAAAGTTTGGGAAATAAACAATGATTATGGAAATTTCGAAAACTGCCGCATTTCGGCAATCATCGCAAACATTTTACTCCACTCTCCTTGTACTCAACAAGCATTCGTTTGATTTATATGATGCTTAAAACATGTTAAATCCCCCTCCGGCCAATAAATTTTCTCTGTAAGTTTTGATTCCCGCTTTTATTGTAAGCTGTGTGATCAAGATTTCATCGGAAGAAATGCGATATTAGCGCACAATCGAAATGCCACTTTCAAGCAACTAAGAAGGATGCATATTTTTGCTGGAAGCTCGGACCGTGGTCCATAGTGTACCGAATACTTTTCTTATCGACCCTTAATCCTTTCGAAGTCCGTGATTAGACATCAAATTGTTTCTTACATGCGACTTTGCTTTCAGATTGTTGCAAAGTCATTCTCCATGTGAAAATACTATTTTACGATTTTATAATCTCTGACTGAATATTATTCCGGCGTGTAATCCGAATTTAACGCTATCGTTACAACTCAGACGTTAATATATCGTTATAGTGAATTACCTCGACTAGCGGTCAGTAATATACTTTATATAAAACCTAAACTCTCAGTTTTTGTCAAGTTAACGGAAAGACCTTTTTCTTGCGGTTAGCCTTCACCAGACATTATAAAACAATGCAAAGGTATGTTACCACTAACTTCGGGAGTAAAAATGACTTACTTCGGGAGGGATCTCGCAAGAATGTTCGTTATTTTTGCTCTAGTGTCGTCTGTAAATATCTTTCAGCGGTTAGCAACGCCACCACTGGCCCGCGTGAGCGCTCTGGCGGGCATATTTCGAAGTTAATACGCGTTGATGTCGGTGGGCGGGAAAAAGAACCTCGCCTAGCACGGGCAGCGCCGTTAAGTCATTTGCGTATAATGCCTCGCGTCTCCCTCGCTGGTACATGAAAGGAAATCGCTCCGCGAACAGGATATTCGCTTTTTTTCTATCATACGACGGACGTCGTAGTGAAGAGAGAGAAGTGAAGGAGGCAAGTATTCCTTCCAGCGGGTGATCCCTTTGGAATACCCCGAACGGCCGCCCTGTTCCGCGGACAATGTGGAGTCTCCACAAAACGGATTGCCTGCAATGAGAGGTGACAATGATGGAACTTGCTTTTGCACCGCAACTCTGCTCCGCTCAAGAGATGAAAACCTGGTAAAAAATAAGAAATTTTTACAACAAAAAAATGAATAACTTGTTCGCTCGACTTGAAAAAAATTACCGTTCAGAATTGGCGTTATTTCTTTGCATAATTGCCACTGTGATTTATTTTTCTCATAAGGTCCAACTCAGTTGTGTCGTATTCGAAAAATTTAAGTTATTGTAATTAATTTTCCGAGTCTTGAGAATTAAGAGAGGTAAGACGTATGCCCAGCTGAAGAATAAAATGGAGCATACAAAAAACTCCTATTTACATATAGATTTAAATTTAGCTGTAGATCACCTCTTATAAATAAAATATTCCTTAGGCTCAGTTAATGTTTCATTGGAATGTGCACAGCGGAGTATTTCATCAAATGGGGCGTTACTAATAAAATGAGGCAATTCAGTTGGGAAACTTTTCATTCACTGTTAAACTTGGATGTAGAGAAGGATTAGTTGATCAAATCACTTCGAGTTTGTCTCAAATAGTTATCCATTGAAGAAGGTGAAATTTGAATTGAACTTTGCATGTAGATGCTTATACAAAATTGTGAAAAACATGTTTTAGAAATCCGTGTTATTAGGCATTATATTATAAATTGAATCCCAAGTTTGTAAGTTTTGACACTCAACTTTTAGCAAAAAACCCGTAAAACTATTTTCAGGAGCTGAATGCTATGTCAGAAAAGTTATTTCAGGTAGACATACCCATACGCAGTTCTCTTTCGGTGTATGTATTGTCAAAAGAGCTTAACTATTAGTGTTAGAACGTAATTAATGACTTATTTTTATTATTATTTATTATAGGTTTTTTAACAAATACTTTTCTTTGACTCTTCTCAACTCCTTGTTATTATGATTTTTTCTCATCCCTATTGGGAATCTTCGGCTCTCTAACAGCGGTTTACAACCCATTCTCAGCGTCTTTGCCGGCAATGGCTGCAAGAATCAGTTCGTCGCTTTGGAGGATACTGGTGCATTGTTGGGTTCGTGAGCGTCTGTGTTCAGGAGGGGAGAACAGCCCCTCAGTACATCCCCGGCGGTGAGGAATTTGCATTCACCTGAGGGAAGAATGTGGTGCTCACTCACTGGGGGTCAATTAACACCGCGATAACTTTCAACGATCCTTGTGATAGGCATGTTATTACAGCTTTTGCTGTTTAGATATGTCGCTCACGAAGGGAGGATCGTGCGGGATTAGGTCGAAATCTACGCGTTTTGTGCTTCGCGTACCATGAAATTCATGAGGGGTCGTCCCATTATCAACGTAATAGCTTTTCGCGCTCAATGGGAGAAGCTTAAGAGGAATGGGCACATATAACGAACAGCCTTATAATCGGAGTATCGCATTCCCATGAGTGTGTACAACACGCCGGTGATTCTAGACGTAAAAGCTACTTTTAGTCCAATTTTCTTCATTTGCCACTCGAATCTTTGCCTACTAGTATCATTTGAATGAAGATGGCTGTGAAGCGCATTGAGACTGAACGGATGAAGAATATTTTTATAGTTTGCATGTCATATCATTTGTGTTGAGTAAGCCGCCACCAATAAAATATCTTATTTATCTTATTTATAAAAAAGTTAATCGCCGCTGTGGTCTCTGTACACACAATGCGGGGCTGCTTGCACTCGTAGATTTTCCAATTACTGCTTATAAAAATTGTCCACCTTTGTGTAATGGAAGGAGCATTGAATGTTGAGGTTCAAGGAGGAGTACCAAGGAGTATGTACATTAAGCAAGTTATGAAGGCTATCGAGTTAAGAAATTAAGAAGTGATGAAAGTATCAGTTTAAAAGAGAATGGAGTGTAGAGCTGCAGTAATCAATCTATAATGTAATGACGGCTGATGATGATTGCAATAGCGACGCCATAAATTCGTTATATTCCAATAATTCGTAAAAGGAGTGACACTGCTTTATATTTTAGATACTAAATGGGAGTAGAAATATTAATTTGTTAATCGCAGATTGCGTCATGCACTGTGCTTGTGTTGAAAAAATAAAATGCATTCAAGATAACAAAGCAATAATAAGCATCACTGACGATCGGTTGTTGTGATTTTAGTGAACCTGCATCATTCCCGAGGCTTATGCTGTAAATATTACTGATGGGTTTACAGTAATTATATGCAACTGGAATATTCTTCGGGCCATGGTTCTTGTAAATCTGAAGATTTTGAGGAAGAACTGTAGGCACTATGCCACCTTTTGGTTTTACACCCATCAGTATCTTGTGAGTGAGTGAGTAGGGAGACAACTAATTGAGAGAGATTGTATGAAACCATCCTTCTCACAGAGGATTAAATTAGCATTTTGAGTCGAAAATATATTGATTTAGTTGTTGGGTTCCATAAAGACACATAAGTGTAATATATGCATTTGTTACTGAAACGAAAATGAAAAAAATGAGTCATTTGTTATTTCATGGCATAAAAGACATATTTGAAACTCACTTTATCATAATTTGACACTGTACACTGATTTTCACGCACCTCTTTCTATGAAAACCACCACGGAAACATTGGATATATTAAATTTCGGTATTATCTATGTCAGGTAATTTAAGGGAAAAGTGTAAGGATTTCAGCTCCTTTACCTCAACGAATTTTTAAATATTTCGTACAATTGATGCAGCACAAGAGAATATTTTGCCTCTTATGTACACATTGACTTAAAAATAGACAATAAAATGGATGTAGTTAGAAATGAAGGCAAGAGCATCGAGTAGAAATGATGTGAAAGGGATGGTATAGATAAAATCCTCTTCCACTTCTTATCCATACGGAGAATAACTTTCCCTTGACTTTTGGTATCCCCATAAACATAACTACGATACGGATAAATTGAACGGTAAAATGATGGTTTTCATAAAATACTTCATTGGTTTAGTAGTTAGAATCATAATGAACCACCGACAAAGTGTGCCCCATTCCTCCACTTCATATTCCCTAAGGGCTTCACTGCTATGAAGCGTGGTCGCTCGAGAAAGAAAAAAACTTAGCCCTTCCTGCTGGCTAATTGCCTTCATAATTTCCTGCGCGAACATTTCTCATTAGGGGTGACGCCGGAGAAAAAACAGCATCCGCATCACGGCTCCGGTTATAATTATTGAACATAAGTCCTTTCACTCGCAGTGTTGAACGATCTGCCTTGCTAATTGTAGTAAACACATGGCCTCTAAATGTGTCTATTTTAGTCTTGGTTGAAATGGAATGTGCATTAGGTTTGTGAGTAAGCAATGTTTTTTGCAGCATTTATGTCAAAATACCATGGTAATAAATTATTTATGAATATAATGTATTGTGATAACTATTGGTAAATTCAACGTGTGCTAATAATTCCTTATATTATCATCTTTAAAAATCCGAGCTTACTTTATGCACATATATATAGCCAGATGGTCTTTCGTCACTCAGCATTAGGTAAGTATTCTTATTCCCAACAGGATCCAAGTTTGCTGAAAAATTAATGTATATAAGGTCATTTACAAAATATTATAACCAAAGGACATCGAATAAAATGTAAAGTGCAATCAAGGGTGGAATACGTATTATATAAGATCAACTATTAGTTATGTGTAGCGTAAATAACTTGAGTAATAACAATTTCGAAGAAAATGAGGATGATTAGATATTAATTTGAATAACTGGAGGCATTTATAAAATACTTAAACATTAGAACTGTAATTGGCTGCAAAATAAATAAAGCCCATAGCTTGAAATTTCGTTCGGAAAGCATGTTTTCCAAGTCAATTTCTGTGCCTGTGTTTGTAAAACGTATCTTCGAGTGAATAGGAATTGACTTATATTAAATAAAAATACTTTAAATAGCATTCGGCCGACATAGTATTTCATCGCAATTATCTTATTTAACTGGTAAACTACTTTAGATTTTTATGTGTCTCCGTACTTTACGCAATGATTTTCTGATGCGCCAATCAATTCTTGCTAACATCTGGATTACTAACCAACGCCTGGTCGTCAGCGAATGCAAACGATTTTATTTACTGTCCTCCTACGTTTATTCCTACATCTGGCTCTTTCACTGCCTCATCTACTATTTCCTCGGATCATTACGAAAATTAAAGGCGGCATCGGACAACGAAACTTAGATTACGCCACTGCTTACCTGATTCTCTTTCTGCCACCCTCTCTTGAGCCATTTGAGGTTTACTATGTGTAATGCGAATGAGTATCCTATCTCTCCCCCTTATTCCTAAATCCCTTCACTAGTTTTCCCCAATTCACTCTGTTAAACGCCTTAACGAAAACCACAAATCAAGCAAAACTGTCTTGATTATGCCTTAGCTTTTTTTCTATTTGTGTTCTAATACTGGAATCGCATCATGATAAACATGTTATGTTTTAACATGTTTATCATAATAACACATCATGTTAAATGTTCGATAAAATTTAGTCGTTCATGAATAAATCGCCACCATACTGCAAGTGAATGGAGGCTTGACTGATTCGCCTCTGCTGCCTAGAAAACTCACCTCCGAAGGAAGGATGCTTTAGGATGAAGTCCCGCTCCTGCTTGACCGGCGCTAAGAGCAAGGTGTGCTGGCAGGTCAGATCGATAAGATTTTCCACGCTTTCCTGCTAATAGAGGCAATTAAACCTTGAGTCAGCGAACCCGGACGTCATTCACGAACGGTTCTGAGTTCTGAAATTTTAGAAATCACGCTTCGCCCCGAATGGCCCTTTTAGAGCAAGGGTTGCTGAGGCGCGATTCGATGAGATCAGAGAGAAAAAGCCATTAGCATGAATTTGCGACTTAGGAAAAGAATTTTAAACGCACCCACAGACCAATCAATAGATCTACATCTGTATTCCAAGTTTATGAAATTTTAGTGACTTCAGTCTTAAAAACTGCGGAATATTAACGAATTTGACGGGAAAATTATTAAATTCAGAGGGGTATTTCAAACTTAATGAGTTATCATAATTAAATTTTTGTATTTGATGCTATAATTTTCTTTTTAATGTAATATGATAAAGTTTACAAACCATATAATAATGGTTCTCATATGCAATATTTGCCTCGTAAAAATCAGCAACAATAAAGGAGAAATGTTCCTATAATCCTCCTTAACTGCTTACATGTCTAAGGAGTGATTTTTGTAAAAATTATTTTTAACTCTTCCCTGTTACCTTTGGATGCTAAACATGTGACATAAGGACCCAATGATCTACTTAAAATGTTTTGTTACATCACCTCTCATCAATTGAAAAGGTTTTGAAATGAAGGAAACTACTTTTTCGTTCCCTGATCACGTAGATTTTCCGGCAAGTAATTCACTCATGTCCCGCTGGTGCAACGGAAACTATTTCCAGTGCACTTCCAATCCGCTCGATACCGTCGCAGTTTTCCCCTTCCGTCCGGTAGAGCGATTTGCATTGAGTCATCATGCAAAGGAAGTCGAAACAGGGACGTGAGGCCGGAAAAGTGAGGAAGCCTTTTCTCCACGAGCAATGTATGCATTTGGAACAGTCCTCTCGCACTAGAACACTGCAATGGCTGCCGACATAGAATCCTCCTCGTGGAAGAAAGCATTCAGTCATCTCGAGAAAGCGGGAAAAATCCCCAGTGCTATTGGAAATTGTCGTTTCCGAGTTTATAACAAAAGAAGAGCTATTTCTGTGTGATACATGCTGTCTTCATGAAGTCACGAGGCTAATGAAGTTAATTATGAGATGACACTGAGTAAAAATTACATTTCTTCATATTTAATGAACTCCTTTGACGCGAGTAGTGTATTAATTTCGTAATGAGTATCGATGGGAGAATGGGAGAAAATTCAAACAGGAAATTTTCACATTTATTGCAACGCCTCAGCATCTTCATTAGGTACTTTGCGAGGGTGAGATTTGGAACAGCGTTGCACAACTATTAAAAAAAAAACTTTAGTAGACAGTACCAAATTTCATTTAAATGTGTCATCTGATCATCAAAATGCTGTTCCAACACATCTCGCTCGACACACTTCAATTCATTCCATTTTTATGAAGTTCCTTGATGATTTATTGCTTTTATTTAATGGAAATATTGCTTTTATTTAATGGAAAGACGTAGAATGAGCTTTAGTGGAAAGGAGAATGATATTTTTTGCCATTCATCGATACATTGCAGAAAAACTAGTTTAGTTTTCTCAAGAGCTTGGCCATTGCAATGGGAAATGATCCGATAAAACGAAAAGCCAAAACATGATCACTTGCAAATCAATTCCCTTATGAACCAAATGGACATCGATGTTGATCCAAGTAATATTTTATAGGTATTTGTGATTATACCTCACTTTGTTCTAGGATAAGATGCTTTTATGGAAGTTCTTAAACTCTCAAATCGGTTAAACTTTAAACCACGAGCGTACATTTAAAAATACACAGGGCAGCAAGATCCAACGACTGTGTTATAGAAAGCATGATGCATGTTGAAATTTGTATTTAAACCTATATCTATCGAATACCGAATATTAAAAACGTAAGATAAAGGATAGTTGCACAATTGCCGGCTCTGAAGAATAAATAAAGGGAAACAACTACTCCAAATGTTGGAATGGGAAAGCCATTGACGTCAACATTTGCCCAGAAGGGATCTTTCGAGCGGAAGGTGGCATGCAACTGAAGTCCCTGAAAGTAGTGGAGATACGAGAGTTTGAGATCTAGAATATCAATTATAAATTAATATCTGACAGTAAAATATACTGAAAATCAAATGTTAGTTATGCATTTGTTCCATAATTGGTATGAATCATTTTTTGTGCGAAGAAAACTTTTATAGGGCAGCAATTTTAAAAATACATGTACAATAAAAGGCCATTCTGTTTAAAATGTTTATTTAATCAGCGTTTTGTGACATCGAAATTATCAACTGAGTTTGTCATGCATTAAACTCCTCTCTGATCCTAACGTTCTAGTGAGAAATTTTAAATTCACATACGAACCGGATCAAAGCCCAAATAGCGAATAAGTATGCTTGCGAAAATACTGGTGAGATGTTATGTAAGCGTTAGACATAATTGCTTCGTGATTGAATGAGCACCCGGCAACCTCCCAGAGAGGATGCTTCGTGAGATGGAAATATTACGGCCTTTAAGATGAGTCTCCTTTGGGGAGGTTGAGGGCCGCCCGCCTCTTGCTTCCTGGACAGATAACGGTGCGGCCACTGGACGTTTTATTTCAGAGGCATCGGAGCCGGTCGACGGGCCGCCAGCCAGCAACCGACCGACAACCACCATCAGCCCTTGGCCGGCGAAAAGAACCATGAAGGGTTGAAAAGGGTGAATGGAAATTTACGTCACTCAAAATGTTTAGACTAGATTTTCGTGTTGCCACATTTCGTCCACCTTGGTTCGTCAACGTTTTTCATCCCTTCCTCAAAACATTTTTTTCTAATCATGAAATAAAATAAGATAACCACTGTTTAATTTTATTATATACAGAAATATACGCCAAAATTCGTCCGTGCTATAGAAAAATCTCACTTAAGCACCATGAACATCAAATGTTTTCCACGTCATTTTGCATCAGGGCACAGCATCCAGAGGAATATCGCAGATTTCCTAGATTGAATGGAAAAAAATGTCACCATATGTATTATACCAACCAAATCTGTTTTCATTAAGTTTTCCTTCATAAATATTTTTGCAATAAATCCCTTTCAGCTCCTCGTATCTTTTTCCTCACTTCATATCGAGCAGTATTCCTATTATTCTCCTCCCTCTCCCCTGGCCCTAATGACCAAGTTTCTGAACCATTCTAAGCGGCTGTCCACGAGTCTAAAATAATCTCGTAAATATATTTTATCCTTTTTGCTCTCAACCATTCCTCCCTCTTAGTATCTGTGAATAGAATAAATAATATTATTTTTTTAAGTTTAAAAAATAGGTCTTCAGTAGTAATCGAGTATCTGTAGTTAAATTCATGCCTACCCAATGCGGTTAAAATATTCTAGCCGAAGGAAGACTTTTACTTCCCGAAGACGTGGCCTGTCCGTACCATAAGTCAGTACCTCCCTGTTCCAATAATCTTGGCAGTGTTAAATTATATTCCAGAGTAGAGATTACTCACGATGCAAAATTGTTTTATTTATGTAAAACTTTCAGTTGCCCACAGTGTCCACTGGTGATTCAAGTGGCGAGGGAAAAGACTTATGAACACTGCAATGTTTTGATACAGTTATTGTGTCATTCATCTGACGATTTGTCTAACCTATTTCATACTATCCTATCCTTGCATATCACTGATTCCTTAATGATTATAAATCAACGGTGGTTGATAATTAATCGCTGCAGTGTTTGCAGATGGACCATTATTTCATCCATTATTTTTACCATTTTCCTGTTTAATTAAGTGGTTGGACTAAGACCGTACCAGCCATCATTTCTTGCATTCTTGCGTTCCTTATACATCGTAGGGAAAATTAATCATCAGATTGAAATTTTTGCCCAGCTTGCAATAACCCTAATCTTAAGCTCTAATTGAAGACATTTTGGATGGAATATTTTTTATGAATATGATTTATGAATGTCCCACGCTTAATCATCTAAGTAACTCTAAACTATCAAAATGTTACTTAGCTCAATCTTTCCTCTAAACCAGGGTGATTTTAGCGCGTATCTAAATAAGTTCTAAGCCAAAAATAATTTTTATATGTATCACTATTACATAAAATGTTGATAAACGACAGAAATAGTTTGTTGGATATTAATATTTATAAATTCATTAAGAGGAAAACGTTGGTAGAGTTTTGGCTGGGGCGCCGAAAAGTTACCTTTTCCAGATGAAAAAAAGTCCAAGTACCGCCACTGCCTGATCAATTCAAATATTTCTCTGTGTATCAAATGCCAAAAGTCACTGAGCTAAAAATAAATTGTACCGTAAGTATATTTTCCAACTCACCCGAATTTTCTGAGAGACTACCGGAATCGGAGTACAATTTTAAAATGTCCAGCTTCTTGAATCGAGGCATCCCGACAAATTATAAAACGAGTACTATTAAACTACTACGATTTTTTACTCTTGCAAACCTGTGATTTTCTTCTGAAAGAACAGTACATTCTATGCGTCTCAAACTTTCTTGAATTAAATATACTCTACACGAGTAAAAATATAAGAAAAACTTAAGTCGGATTAATGAATCTGAAGCTATTCACATTGAGGCTCTTTTAAGGCGTTTATTGAATCTTTCGAAAAAGCCTCTTGTGCACTGTAAGGGATAAGTAGATTATATTTATGACTCTTAGGCATAACAAGCCATTTATATATTCATTTACCGTCACATTGCTGTTCTCCATTTAATAAACTATAATAAAACTATATTGGAAAATTGTCTAGCTTATGTTATGACATCCAAAACAGTCATAATCATTAATCATCCCATGCGTATTTCATTTTAATTAAAGAAAGAAGAAACTTCAAATAGTATTCATTCACACTGTTTTATTTACATGACCGACCGGTCGACCAACAGTGTGGAAAAATACTATTTGAAGTTTCTTATTTCTTTAATTATGAAAGATTTCCACAAGTTCAAGCCTGAAACTATGTTTAATTTGTGTATTTCATTTTACATGGTTATTAATTTTAAAAATTATTGAACATTTTCGTATCGATGCTGTTCATCAATCCAGAATAAACATTTCACGTGGTAGTTGAAAGTATGTGTTCAACCGAATCACCCAAATCATGGGCAATTTCGCACTCAGGAAATTGGACCACTCCTGAAGTGAACTATCTATGCGCTGGAAACTCAGGGTGAAGGGAGGAGTGAGCGCGAATCGTGGTCCAGGTCAAAAAATCGTTCAATCCCATCCCAGCGTCAGTCCCTCCCCCTCCTGTTTGAGCGTCTCGAACGTCCGTCCTTTCCTCGCTCGTCTCCTTCCATTTCTTTCTTTCACTCGAGAACTCGTTTGGAAAAGGTAGGATAGGGTATTTGCACTTCTCAACCTCCTGCCAGCGGGTAGGAAAAACAAATTAGTCCCGGAATTAAAAGAGAAGATCAAAAAAGTTAACGTTTATCTTCACGTATACCTCTATTCCTTTCGTGCCTGTTTGATTTTTGGCTCAAAAGCATTGTTCTCTTTTCGGTTTTAATGTCAGCTGCCGGTCGCAATGACCATGTTGGAAGCGTGCTGGCCTAAAAACTCAAAGGTCATGGGTTCGAATTCCATATTGAGCACAGCCTTGCGTTTATCCTATCATAAAGACTTTAGGCTAAAATTTTTGTTTGTATGCCAATTAAATACGTTGTTGGTACTTCAAGCAAAAGCGTTGTTGGTTCACCAACAATTTAAGTGTACCACGAGGATCGACAGCGTAGAGTAATAATATATTTTGTACGAGGAAAAGTATGTTTCAAGTGTAAACATTCTATCGATTTTCCTCATGCTTAATGGTCGTTGATAAGATGAAATTATTTTCAATGTCGTATTGGGTTGCAGGTGACAGAACACGCGTCATTTCCAGTTTCAGTTCCAATGACATTACCCACGGTAATCAGGCTGGTAATAAAAAGGTCTGGAAATCAAAAGGTTGTGAGTTCGAAACCAGCCTCGGACATAGAGGAAGCACCTTTCTTAAGATTCGTTTTTTTTAGTTTACAAGCGATATAAACTGAGCAGTTGGAGCTCCTAAAAACCTACTTATGCCAACGATTGAAGGACATCAACAAAGGGTAGGGGGTAAAAAGGAAGTTAGTGATGTGCAACTATTGGCTTATTTTTAGAAAAGCTTAATCCGTAAAGACAAAACGAACTATCTTGAAGACTTTTTCCCAATGAATGACGTTAATATTTGGTTTCATAACAAGTTTCTTGTTAGAACATTCACGTTTTAATAGCAGGTCAAGTAATAAAACAATAAATGTTCACCAACAACTTCATCCATATTAAAATTTATTCTGACCCGGATTATAACTGTAGTGTATTTATTTCAATGTCAAGGACATGTTCAAGGTCATATGCTGCTGAAACCGGATAATTTCTTCTCTCCTTCCCTGGCCATAGCCTGTATCAGACATTTGCCGCTGAGGCGTAGATCAGTCACGCCTGAGGCACATAGTAATGTAAGACAGTAATTTATAAATTAGCTTTGTCATCTAATGGTCAACAATTTAATTTTATTTTCAAGTAGGTCCGAAGTCCCCGCTATAAATATGTGCTCACCAGTTATTTTCTTACAAAAGAATGAGCGGTAACTGATCCAAATGGAGGTGAATATCACCATAACTTTCGAGGTACCAATGCCAATTGTTTGTTTATGCGCTCTTAAATTGGATGATATTTGGTAGGTGGTAATATATTTTGAAGAATTTAATAGCTTTCAAAGTACCGATATGGTACTTAAATAGTTTTTTGGTGATTATTAAAATTTTAATTCAATGGCAGTTGTAAGAAAAAAAAAAAATTAAAAAGACCGCTAGAATATTGCATTTAGAAATGATATCTTTGAATAACTTTTGGTCTTTAATGCCATAATCATCTTTTACTGATTGTATTGATTGGTTGATTGCATACATTATTAGTGTCTTCGTTGAGTGCAATTTAAAGCTAATTGTCCTTTTCATAGGATCCCTTACTTTTGTTAATTAGGATTTTATCATTTACTTGTGGTTACAAATCGTTTGAATAAGTCTAATTCTTACGTAAATCTTATATGCATACACATATAAGATCACCATTTTTTCATTTTAATATTTATAGTTAGTTTCCACATGATTACCAGTTGGAAATTTTACCATCCATATAAGGAGCCATAAAATATCATAAACGATAGGAGAGTCAGACGTAATATTTTACAAAATATGGCGCCAGCATAATATTTTCCGCATGAGGTCTTTTATGACTCAATGAAGCGAACTTTTGCGAACTGAAACTCCATTCGTTGTGTTTTGCTGCATTTTTTTTCCTAGTCTATCTCAGCCTGTTCTCCATCTCGCATCCTTTTAACTCTATTTATACCCGTAAATTCAGACGAGAGTTTGTGAAATTCGAACCTCAGAATGCCTATGCTATAAAACTATGAGCCTGAGCTCGGTTCTTTTGAAGTCGGGGGGAATTTTTAGCAAGCTTTATTCATATGTTATCCGACAAAGTGAGAGCAGAGATAAGCAAATTCAAGGCCAAGATATTAGGGTATTTGATGATAATCTTCGATGGCCATTTCAAAACCCCCTCCGGCTGGTAGAATTTTTAAGTTGCTCAAATATATTTTGAGCATCAGGGCTGTACTCCCCAGGACGTCCCTCTGTCGTTTTTCTCTATCCTCACTTAATTCAAAAATTATTACTTCCAAACGACGCACATTCTATCGTTTATCTGCAACGCATGCAGGCAGTTAAAGGTGAAAAATAACAATATGTACGAGTGGCTTAAGTCAGGGCAATCCAACACACAGGCAAGTGGGAAATTGTTTCCGAATTTAATGTTAAATTTTCTTTTCGCAGAGGCTGAGGTGTAAATGTTGCAGCATTTAATCAAACCAGTCGTCTACGATTTTTCAACTTGATGTTTGGGGTGAAATAAAATGAATCGACCGCTCAGACCGACCGTTAACTGGATTATCACGACCAATCGTGTGTCTGAAAAAGTGCTTTCGGTAATAATAGGAAGTATCGAGAAATGAGTAATTATCGAAAGAATGTGTAGGAAGGTACTGAATATTCCCGACGAGAACATTCATGACGAAGTGTGCCTCTGCCCAAGTTGAGATAACGCATAAGATAACCAAGCACGTATGTGATAAATGAATGAGTTAAATGGAAGGAAGTGTTATACTGTGTAAATCGTCGGAAAATGCGTAAGCAGCTATTTTTCGGAGGCAGCATCATATGATTCTTCGGAACTAGAAAATCTTGCCATAGCAGGGTATCAATAGAACAGAATTGAGTGATGCATCCAAGGACGTAGAGTATTAGAATGAATAAATTAATATAAACCATTATAAAACATTTTTGTACTTTTCTAAAATTTTATTTTTTAAACACACTACGCATTTCACCAATTTTATTCACCAATTTACACCTGACGATGCCATAAAATTGGTGAATTGGTGAATTGTTTAAAAAATAAAAATTGTAGAAAAGTACAAAACTTTATTATGATGAATATTAAAAGTTTCTACAAATTAGAGCCTAAAGCTGTGGATTTTATTAATAAAAACCAGTTTCCTTGGGGTACCATCAATGATTTAGCTTATATCGATATGTCCCAATAGCCGCTCTCTACCCAGATAGTCTGTCACAAGCTAGGAAACCTTTTATGGGAAGAGAGCAGAAACAAGATTATTGTCTTTATTCTCTTCTTTCCTCCACAAAATGATACGCTTATGTGTGTAAAAACATTTTATATTGAGGTACAAAAGACATGACACCCAAGAAGAGGTATTTTCGTAGCGTTTAAATACTGACGTTGAGGGGTTTTTTGTCACGACCAGCTTTTTTAGAGTGAAATATACTTATAGATAATTATTTGCTGATAATAACCACTTGTGGAGAAAAGGATGTTTTCGTAATTGCGGATGAGGAAGAAAACGAGTAAGACTTTTGGATGCAGTGAGGGGAGGTAGTGTGTATGAGAATCTGAAGTGAAACTTAATGGCGCAAAAATTGATAGTCACGAGTAGGAACGATGAAGCAAAACCCAAAATTGGGTTGTTGACGTAGAGACAGTCCATAAAACGATCAATCTGTTGATTTCATGGACAATAATACAAATTATAGTAAATAAACTTTTTCATCGGATGGGATAATAAAGACTTTTATTCTTCCACCGGCTCTGCTGTTCCAATCCATAAATTACGATTCGTCGTACTTTTTCAACACCTACTGCAAATGATATCCTTGGTTGCTTACCCCAGGAAACTTAACAAGATTCATGAGCGACCGATTTGAAACGGGATCACTGGCAATAAATTCCACTCAAATCGCGCATGCTCAGTGGAATTGTTAATTATTGAGTCAAAATCAACGACTGTCGCCAGTAAAAACCTTTGTGTGAAAGCAGTACCCACGTTGAGAGAGTTACGTAGCAAGTTTATGGCATTTAAATAATTTAGTATAAGCTGAATGCATTGTGAAGACGTGCCAAAACAGAGGACATTATCCATAAGTCAAAGTGTAATACTCTGTTGGCGGGGAGAAACGAAATTACCGACTGGAGCTAATACCTCGTACTCCAGGGAAGGCCGTTTCTACGAGCAGGCATTATGTCTTTAGCGCATCGACTGTTCAACCTTCTTCTGAGTCTTTCTTTCTCACTCCTCTCCCAACGTGACTTGATTCCCAATGCAAGATGTCGAAAGACAGGACATGATCCCCCTCACTTGATGAGCAACCATAAGCTTGCGCTTAATCATTAGGGGAAATGACAAGAGTTTATGCAAATGAGTTTGGAAAGTTATGAGAAATGCTGTGCGAGCAGAACAGCATGGTTTCTCTGGGCGTGAGAAGAAAAAGCGAACCTTTTCCCCTTCAGAGAGTAGTGTTTTATCAGTTTCTTGCAAATAGAACTCAATTCTCTTTATCTTGGGTAGGTGGAAAACATGTCATAGTGAGCGTACACACCTATTTGAACACATTTTATCGACCGAACATCTGCATGTTTCCATGACAGAGTTGAATAGACCGGGACATGTTTTCACGGATTTCGGCTACTGAGTTTTCTATTTGTTCTAATCATGTAAATTTACTCAAACCTCTGAAAAAATATATTTGAGTGACCTTCTGGGGACAAATAAACAAATTTGAATCATATCAAATTTTATTTCTTGTGGTAGGATAAAATATAGTCGCCCATGTATAAATAAATTTATTTGGAGAGATGAAGAAAATACACATATAAAACTAATATATTGAGAACCGTATAAAAAGTAAATTTTCACTTAATGAGTTATTTTCTGATCTATAAAATAAAATAGACAGTATCACTTGCCAGAAATCAAACTTTTCCAGCGTGAAATGTTTGAAAATTACCTTAAAACTCAGTATAGTACCCTAAATTATGTATTTATGAAATTTAATTTATATAATAGAAAAACATGAATGAAAATTTTTCACACTGTATAAACGTTCCCCAAACTAAGCGTGTAAAAGTGCCCAATCACCATGTTTTTATTTTGAAACAAGTAAAAATGTCTTTTCGAAAGATTTCAATCGGTAGGTACAACTGTTATGATTTAAAGAGAAATAATCACTCTATCAAAATATAACGCTTTCAAATATTAATTTAAAGAGAGTTTCCTACGGTCGATAGAAGTTTCATTACTTACGAAGATAAAATACAACATTACTGGAACGAATACATTGCTACCGGTATCACTGTAAATGCCGTCGTAGCCTCAACTATAAGACAGCTATTGGTATGTCTAGAGGTGGGCCAGTCTGAAAATTACCTCGGTAATTTTCGTAAATTACCCTGGTATTTTTCGTAATTTATCGCGTCCCTAGTAAATTACCGTAATTTTCTATTTTATTCACCTATGTTTGAGGTTTTATTCATACAGATTAATTCCCAACATATTTTTTAAGCCAAGTTCACATTTCCTATTTGTTTAGTTATAAATTGAGGCATTTACAACTCATTTTTGGAATATTTTACTTAAATTATTAATTTATAAGATTAAAGCTTTAAAATATTCTACTTGAAAATTTCTCATGCTTTGACAAAAGAAATCCAGATTGCGTGTTGCTTCCGTAGTTCTTTTTACAATTTTAATCATTTCAAATATGTTAATGTTGTATAAGGTATGCTTTAAACATGGTTATTCCCTTCCCATTGCTATTGGCTGTCTTATTTAACCATACATTTGCTGTTTAATACTTAAAACTAAAAAATACAGGAAAATTACGGTAATTTACGGTACGGTACGGTCGCTTAGAAATATCCCGAAATTAACGATGCCTATTCCCCTTATGTTCCGATAAAAGCTGCTTCAACTAAAAACCACTCAAAACGCAATTTTGAAGTTATTGTTTTTAAAATAGCAAATTTATGGAACATTTGGGGAAACCAGAGATTGGATTGACGTCTTTGTGGTGAATTTCTCGAATTAAATCCAATTTTCAATCATTTGGTACTCGACTAATTATGGGTACGGTGTTGAACAGGTCCAGCTCAATAAACTCCTCAGCGCTGTTTTCTCCTAGTTTTCCTGACTTAACTATCTCTTTAACTTGCTTTTTAAGTCTCCATAATGCTCTTCATATCTACTGATATCTATTTAACACGTGTATACGTATACATTGTTATCCGCTCTCCTCTCTATCGTAACCCTCCTCAACATGTCGTTTCCTACTAATACGCCTTCCATACACATTTGCTGCCTTCTCCGAAACTCTACTACCAGATCCATTTCCTCTCCTACCTTTCCTTACACGACCACGTTTGTATTCCTCGCTTCTCAAATTATCCTGCTCCTTTACTTCCACACCTACATCTCAAAAGTCTCCAGTCAGAGCTCACATCCCTTCGGCAAGAATCCAATTAAAAGCTTTATACTGAAACAGTTACGAATGGGAATGACCTCTGAATTGATGAATTTCAACTTTCTCGTTAATGAACTATTCGTCATGTGCATAAGTCGTATGTCATCCCAAATTGATCAAGTATTTATGTTTTTATAGGTAGTTTAAATGAAAAATTACTTCACCTAGAATTTGATGACTTTGGCCTAATTTTAAAGAAAAAACTCCCATATTTCCAATGACATCAAAATATTAACCCCCAACCAAACTACTATTCGAGCACTTTGCCCGAAAATATAAGCTGTTTTGTTTGGGATAGATTGCGGCTGTGCGCTTCCAGAGGGAGAATATTGAAAAAGTTAGAAATTTCTAACAGCTATATTTCGTCAAAAAACTAACGGTGTGTAGTTTTTATGTTTTCTGAAAATATAAAAAATGACCAATTGCTCACCGTAGTAAATATTACAGGAGCGCAAGAAAACTTCTAGTTAGAAGGCGTTTTTCCCCCACGGCGTGAAAACATGAGTCAAGTTAAAGACTTTTGTAGAAATATTTATTTAGTTAATGAGCATTTTACAATGTATAACTATATTTTTGCGCCATTAATATGACAATATTTAATTCATACTTCTTACAGACGCAGAAACTAAAAAATAAAATTCGAACATGACTAGGGAAATATCTCGCTCAAACTACTCTCAGGAGCACTAATCGGAAACCTGATTCGTATCCGTTGAAAGGTGCGAGGAAAAGTGTACCTGGCGTGTTTCTTTCTCTCGCGATTCTTAACACGCGTTCGCACGTTTTTATTCTCCGCCGTTCCTTTTATCGCCCGCCCTCTCGTGTGTTCGCGCCAGCTCAACTAATCCTCGCAGCGCTGTGTTCCAACGAGCGGCCCTTAGCACATCTTGGCCGCACTCGCCAATCGCGATTCCTCTGTTTCGCCCCCGGGGCCGCTCTCACTTTCGCAAACTGCGCTTCCGCGTGTCATTTGTCAATCGTTCTCGCCCTACTAGTCCGATGCCAGCCGCGGGCCGCTCGCTCTCGGCTATCCCCGGCGTCTCTCGCCCGGTATCCAAGCCTCCTTTCCAAGTGCAGTACCGAGCAATTACGCGGCGCTATCGCGTCCGCCTAATTGGAACCCCGAGAACGAAGCTTAGCGGGCGGATGCGGTGACCGCGGTCATCGGCCACTCGCCACGTACGCATCGGCCGTCGGCGTATATGCATTTGGCTTTGATTCAGTTGTTACTCGAACGGCTGGAGGGTAATAAGCGGTATGCAGATGCAGAAAACTGTAATAGAACGCATACAAGAGTAAGGAAAAGAATACGGTTTGGTTTAGTGGTGGCAGTAAAAGAGCACAACGGTTTCATTGCACCTGTTTCGCAACTGAAACAGTTTCAAAACGAAACAGTTCCGCGAAACAACCTGTTGCGGACAACAGCTAGAGTCACACCAAACAACATGCGATCGATCGACGCTGATACAGCATGGCTCGTAGTTCTGTATTCTATGTAATAATAAATCTTTCACTTAAATAAAGTAACAATTTAATTTGGATTCATGAAAGAAAAGACATCTCAGTTTTAAATCTATCTACAAAGACAGGCAGACATGTGATGGCTGAATAAACCAGCAACTGCCTGCAACAGATTCAAATCCAACAGATTGTAGCTTATAACCGCCACCCAGCCACACGTGCTGTGCAACTGGAACAGAATAGAAGACGAAACAGTCAGCTTCAGGAGTTTGAGAGATTGGAGAGAGGGATAACCTCAGAAGCAACTTCATTCCAGTGGCACCTATCGGTAACATTCCAGCGCCGCCATACGGAAAGATACGGAACTTTCAATACCAACTCGCCGTAATTTTACGCCAACTGTTTTGCAACTTTTTTCTGTTTTCGCAACTGTTTCGCAACAGCAGCAACTGTTTCGGTCAGAAAATGTTTTAAGTAACTGCAGCAAACAACAGGTTAGTTTCGTGATCGTGCCGCAGCTGCGCCGTTGTGCTCTCTGCTGTGCAGCGGCTACTGATAACTGAAGCTGTTTCGTCTTCTATTCCGTTCCAGTTGCACTGCACGTGTGGCTGCGTTGCTGTTATAAGCTACAATTAGTTGGATTTGAATCTGTTGCAGATGGTTGCTGGTTTATTCAGCCAACATGTGTTAGCCCGTCGTTGCAGATATAAATGGAACTGTGAAGTACCTATCTTTCATGAATCCAGCAGTGAGGAGAGAATAACGTTGAGCAGCTTAGCGTTACAATGTCGAGAGAGTGTCAAGAGAGGGAGAGAGAGGGGTCAAGAGGAGAGAGAAGTCTGGATCGTTGGAATTGGGGTGGAAGGCGATGCTGGAATCGAGAAGAATGAGGGAATGGTGCTGGTCGGGGATTGCTGCCGCCACTGTGCCGTCTGCAGATGGAAGGGTGGAGATAAGCCGGGCGAGCCACCGTTACTTCCGTCAACCTTCGGAAGGGGAGGGAGACTGTGGTAGTGGTGGGTTGGTGGTAGGAGTTAAAGAGTGCAAACTTGTATCGAGTGACATCTTCAGAGGGCGGGGCTAGTATTGGAGAAAGTAGGGATGATTTAGCAGTTAAGGTGAAGGAAATATTCTCTTTCGGCTGTACGGAATCACAGCAATTGAACTACAAATTAATAGGGTGGATGCTCCAGAAATTATGTTTTCATACCGCTGGGGTATTCATGGCCACAACTGCATGCAGGAAGATTTTTAAAATCCTGTTTTCACCATCCAAGAAAAAATGTCAACAGAGAAGCGGTGATGTGGAAAGGTGTAAAATCCAATTTATGTTTGCATCATTAATTAACTTAGAACTCAGTCATTTCTCGAGCTAGCAGGTGTCATAGAATTTTTGTAATCATGATAACCGAGGAGCAGTCGTGATCTATTTCCGATATTGTGATAACCGATGGCAAACGCCTTCCTCAGCGTACTAACCTTCTACCACATACATCGCTATTTTGTGAAATCCTTTTGCTTTTCATTGAATTTCCACTCGCTACTTTTACAAGTATCTTCTCCCCTCAGGGTAATTTTTCTATACTGTGAATCAAAACATCATCCTTCAGGGGTATTTTGGACAATGGACTACTGGCGTTTGAGATGTGGTTATGGATGGGAATAGAGAAATTACGATGGACGGAAAGGAAGACAAACGAAGAAGTTTTCGGTTTGTTGGCAGGAGAGGAATACGCCTGAAGAAACTAGGAGAATGCAGAGCTAATGGTTGGATGAGGTGATGAGGGGAGAGGGGATTCTTAAGGCCGTGATTGAAGGAAGAATATCTGGTAAAAGGAAAGGGAAGAAAAATAATTGGCTTTAGCGATGGGACGAAGGGATTTAGGTTGTTTAGCTATCAAATAAATAAAACAGTGTGTGGAGACATTTGCCTTCACCAGTAACATTTTGTATAGTCATGTCCGCTTCCATGTAAGTATATAGGTATTCCATGAGTCTATTTATTACCTTAACTCCGTAAGCTTTCGCACTCGAATATGCATCTGTGCTACGGCACATTTATCTATTAATTAACCACTAGCAGTATCCGGAAATTAGAGGTCAATATTATTTATCTACTCCTTGTTGAATAAACCTTACTATTTTTCGTCGCCACCCGTGGAAAATTTCCAGTTATCTATCGACAAATGCATATCAGTACTAAGGACTTATTAAAAAAAATAAATTCCGAATTCATTCATGGAAAAATGATATCATTTTTCCGTAACTACTCCAAGTCCGTTGGACTTGACCATTTTTGTCGCCAGCTGTATAAAATGTACTGTGATACCCCATATTATGTCCGTTAGAAATTGCGGGTACATTTGATCTACGAGTTTCCCCATAGGTGGGTTTGAACGGGAAGTTCAACCACCATTCATGGGTAGTGTGGAGATGAGGGAAAAAGATTCAAAATTGAAAAGTTGGTAAACTATATTCTATTTTAACTCCACTCCATTTGCAAATACCTAATACTGTTAGTACCGTGGACTTGACTGTAGGTATAACAAATCCTGAAAATTGGATGGAACAAGCTGTTCTAGTCTTAAC
Organism: Pyrrhosoma nymphula; assembly: GCA_963573305.1. Lineage (NCBI taxonomy): Eukaryota > Metazoa > Arthropoda > Insecta > Odonata > Coenagrionidae > Pyrrhosoma > Pyrrhosoma nymphula. Next base: position 48,606,471 of record OY754333.1, on the reverse strand, counting down.
AAGTATGTTTTAAGATGTCCTTCGGGGATTCATGCGCGTATATTTTGTAAAAGAAAGAAACTAACTTGGTAGAGTGGCGGGTTCACGTGAAGGAACATTTGCGAGCCCCAAAGCATTCGCGAAGACCCTGGAGGCGGTCGGCGGGCGATGATGTACGAAAGCAGTTGAGTGGCGCCAAGGTCGCCGGATTGGAACTCCTATATGTATAAGGCGGAGACCAGCTTGGAAGAGACCAGTGTGCATATTATCTTTGCCCGTGTGTGTGTATCGTAGGCACAATGTATTGACGCCGCGCTCACGCGGTCGTGCTTGCCGAAATAAATAGCCTCTCCCGGAAAAGTCGCGCGTATTAATTATACCAACCTCAACACAGGTAGGTTGAACTTAGGTTGAACAGAATTTTCTGTGGTCCACGTTATGTGTAGAGCACTTTTGTAGGAAATAGAGAGTTTTCTGTAACTGTTTGTCGATGACTTAATTGATCAGATGAAAACCCTTGCCCGGAAAAATGCTGAAAAACCCTGCCTCTCTCTTCAGCTTCTCGGTAAATCGGGGAGGGATTTAAAAATGCGAACGGTCAGTTGTATTTAGTGTGATCCTGGATTTCTCATGGAAAGACTCACCAGATCCATGCTCTCTTGAAAGCTTTTAGGCTTATGCTAGAGAGAATGATCGGAATCTCGAATGTTATTTTTTCTCAAATCCACGGAATCAAAATACAACGCTTTTTCTTGTTTTTTTTGCAAAGTGGGCAAAGCTGTAGTTGCAAATGGGTTTGATTTCATGCCTTACAGTTACTGCAATACGCTAAGCATAGAAACTACCCGGTTATCCGTTCATAAAAAAAGCATTACTCTTAAGTATGCACTTAACCTGGAATCCCAGTTGGACATGGGAGCGATAAGAACTTCCGCTGCTTCTAATCGATCTCAACTCCATTTTTGGCGTCCCTGCGAATTAATTGGGATAAAGCTCGACTGATCCACAAAACCCTTTGTTCAATGCCGCCTCTTCCATCTTTGGTTCACTGGTACAAACGTTTACTGCTATTAGAAATTTCCATTAACGTCCAGATCTTCGCAGGAGCTATAAGGGCAAAGACTGGACAAGTGGACCACATTTTCTTTGTCCAAGCATACAATACCCGATGTCTGGTCCATCCTTTTCATTCCCCATCTCCTTGGCTCCTCGATAGAACCCCATCTGGAACGGACGTGGAGATGTCATTGTGAGACACCATTTTACCTCATGGTATCCTTGACGCTTCCGTTTTTACGGTCTTTTATTTGCAGAAATAAATTATATATGAATAAATAATTAAGAGAAAAATGAGCAGAATTAGAAAAAGAATCGACGAAAAGCGATATAATTTTGCTGTTAATAAAATGTTATTAACAGTAACTGTTTTCAATCATATCTTGTTTCAAGAATAGTTGAGCAAAGCTAGCTGTCCCATTTTGCTTAAGAGCCAATATCCTAGTTCCTTCTCACTGAAAACTAAACTGTAATTTTTTTATGCCTGTTATCGTAATTCTATCCACCGAATCAATACTTGGATATCAAACGAACTTCCTATTTATTTAATTTTATATTTTTCGTGAATAGTTGTTTCTTAGTGTTGTCTGGTAATGCCTCTAAATTATTCAATCAATTTATTCATTCCAGCCAACTTTGAAAATTAAAGTACACTTTATAAAAGTTAGGTAGAATTTATGAATATAAGGGATACAGTGTGTCCCTAGGGTACTACCAGTGATATTGAGTTAGCGAGAATCACCCTCTGATCCTAGTCTAGGCGGATGATCTTTTTTTCATTTTCGTGTATGAATAGAATCTGTTTCCTGTAATTAGGATTGTAAATTCCCTCTAATATATATTACTAATTGACGTGCTACTCGGCTTCGCACGGGTTCATTTCATTATATGTATATTATACTAGGAGAGGGTGCCCGTTGAAATTTAACAGGTAGAAAAAAATTAAAATTGGTGCATAGGATTATAGAAATCTTTTGGATTACCACCCGTTAACCATGATAAGAAAAAACAACTTTGTGATTTCCACAACTTTTCCATAAATTTGTGGGAATGACAAAATTTGGCATCATTTCCACGAAGTCAGGCCTGATACCATCAGTTTTACCACCCTTTAATTTCAATTACTATCAGTATTTAGTTTGTGCAGTAATTTATTTATTCCTTCATTAGTTCAGAGTGAATATAAATATACGGAATATCGGCTTCAACAATTAATATGACCGCTTTTGGTACGATGACTCCAAAACGCAAAAATTCTGCTAATTATCGATACAGTTTATTAGAAAACAACATTCTGTTATATAAATAAAAATCTTTAATCAATTTTATTTCTATTGGTACATCTCCCGATTTCTAACGACTTTTATGAATGATTAAATTTTTCAACTGCAAAAAGGTCTGAACGAAACCAAGCATCAGTGTTACGTGTTTTTACTATGGGAGTCACTGTAAAACATATAAATACATAAATAAATTAACATATTTTACCGTATTTTACATTAATCAAACGTTTGGCATTTTTTCTAAAATCAGTTCATCAAGACGATTAATTTGAGTATAAGTCGATGGGTGTCTGACACCTGGAAGTGGCTAAACATTTTGAACTTACAAACAAATAAACGCACTTTCTCCTTTATATATATATATGTATAGGGGTTATTTTTGTAATGTGGTCTACCTTATTGTTGTTGTATCTGTTCGTGCCCATCACTGAATGGTATGAAAAACTTTTTGACTATGTGAACTCTTCTCAATTGCACAAAAAGAGTCGAAAATCATGTCTCGGTGGGTCGGAATGACTTTTGAACTTTTACATTAAATTACTCGGAGACTAGTTACGCTGTTGGAACGGGTTTGAAAGCATTTTTTTCGGAAATGTTATGAGTTTTCAGAATATTATCTTCAACTTTGGTGAATTTCCTCACCGTTTTCGAGATATTCGTGAAAAACCGCAAATCTGCACGTTAGAACGTTGCTTATGGGGGTGGAAAAGGGGAGTGGCGGGAATTTTGTTTTTCAAAATGGAATTTAAATAAAGATTTTCCTCTTATTTGAACTGTTTGTGTTATAATTGCGTCACAAAAGCGATAAAAATGTAGACCTGTATGAAAGACGAACTCACCCTCCGTTTATTTTTCTCTCCTCACAGATTTCCTATACAAGCACACGGTAGTTTTCGATGGCGGCGCGCGGACTGACGTCGAGATCCTGGACACATCCAAGTGCTCCGTGAGTATTAAAACCATGTAGCATTCTCTCATGCCACGAACAGGTGGAGAGAAGGTAATTCGGGCCAAGAAAGTGTCATTTAGGAATGTTCGTGGCCAAAATAATTAAAGTACTTTATCTTTTAGGCAAATAAATTTGGTTATATAACTATTTCAGTTTTCCATTTGAGTCATTTTGCCTTCCCTATCCTAAAAAAGGCAAAAAGTTAATAGAATTTACAGATATGAAACTGAGTTTTATTATTTCGTAACCGTGGAATACAAAAGGTTTTCCTAGTTTTTGAGAAAATTTTACCTTTTGAGAGAATTTACAATCGCATAATTAAAAATGTTGTGGCATTATTAAATATTCCCACTCTCCGCTTCGTAAATATTTAAAACAACAATACGAATTAAATGTTATACTGTGTTATAAGTAAGCTCTGTCAGAATGAAAAACCTGGACACAAATAGTAATACAAGTAAACATAATGTTGAAAGGTATCTAAATATTCCGAAATTCATACAAACAACGACTAATACAGAATAACGTTTTACAGTACCTACTTACAGATCTAAATATTAACTTTTAATTAAATTTCCTATAATTAATTACTGTAGCATGTATTTGTCTTATGTAAGTACTTTCAATTCATCAGAAGAAACGCTTTCAGGCTTTAAATAAAATTATTTATCTCAAGAAATCTTTCATCAGTTTACGGACATTACCACTTTGACTGGAGAATATTAAAAGCTACGGTACAACTCTTTCGTATAAGTAGAAATTATGTCATAAGGACGTTTTTACGCAACAGATAATATCATCCAGCTCACTAAGAACCCCTCACTTAAACATTAATCAAATCTTTAGTTGTTTCCTTGTTATTCCAATGCTGCGCTCTTAGAAACTGTTCTGGGCTTTCCTAACTTTTGCGTGAACACACCCTGTTTTGTTTTTTCGCATTTACCTTGTCATTTGCACATCCGCATGTGGCAAGATGAAACGGAGAAGCCATCAACCGTCATATTATTTTTTTGTAAATAATCTCTCCCTTCCGGGAAAAAATATGCCTGGAGTCCATTATAATGCCTCACTCAATCTAGAGTTGTGAAAGGATTTAAACGTTGTAAATTACTGGTGTTGTCGGTCATCTTTTCCCCATTTAGTATTCGCTAATCCTCCTTTTTAGATGACGTAATAGCCAAATGGATTAGCTTATGGATAAAACTGAAGATAAAAGAATATGAAGTATGGCGTCTGGGCGCACGAAAGAGACGAAAAATATTTGGCGAAAGTAATCCATCCAACATGGTCACCGCGCGAGAGCTGTTAACTGACGTCATATAAAACTATATTTTGTAAAAAAATTCATTTCTAGTATATGTTTAGTTTATTTGTTTTGAAATCTCCACAATTATAGCAGAAATTCCACCGTGCTTCGCTTTTTGATGACTTCATAGCTATGCATTTTTATCGTTCGGTATTGTTCAATATATTATTTAATGTCACCACCTATGGATAGAACGTTTGGATTCCCTAGTCTTTTCGGACGCCCGCAACTAAAATACTCTTTGGGCGATTTTATGATCATCAGAACTTTGTAGGAAACAGCAATTGGCTAAGGTAAAGGAATTAGCCAGCTGCTCGAAACGTGTTAATTTCACGTACTTACCGCCTTAGTGAGCTTTATCTCAAGCCTTTCTGATCAAAGCCAACTCGGGGATAATATCTAAGTGAAATAAGTTGAACTTGCGGCGTCCTGCTTAGCTATCTCTTTATCGCATCCTACTAAGCTGAATGAATTTAAATAAAATAAAATAGAATACGGATCGCCGTAGTCCTAGCTTCAACGGAGGACAGATATTTCAGCAAAATATTCACGTGCCATCGAATAATCTGAAGATGTAGCAAACGTGAGATGTATGACGATTTGTTTGTGAGTAAAAATTATCTAATTGGCTTAATTTTTTTTATTTGAATATTTATTCACCTTAAAAAATGGTACATACCATATTAGGTATCGTCACTCAATAAATCCATGCATACAACATACATATAGAAATAACATTCATAATATACATACATTCATATTTCAGTCTTAGATTTCACTGATATTACAATTATACATCTCTTCAAATGAATACAAAGGATACCTTAACAACCAATCTCTTAGCCTCCTCCTAAATTGAATAGGACGTTCTGCTCTAATGTGGGTTGTTAGCATGTTGTACATTCTGACATTTACCTTATGAAAGAATTTATAATTTAATGACAACCTACAATAATCAACATTCAAATTATCTCTATGCCTCGTATTATAATTGTGTATAGTAGATCTGGAGGCAAACGTCTCCAAATTGTCCTTACAATCCTTACGAATTGTCCTTACTGCACAATTACTCCAAATTGTTAAGGTGAAAATCGTTTGCATTTCTCATGATGACTTGTATGTTACATTTTCAGCAAGGTCATTCAGCTGAGATTTTTTTTGCTACCTAATCAAATGTTTCACTGGCTAACTGAAGCTGGTCATGGAATTTTATTTATGGTGCCACAACTGCTGGGATTATATCTTACATCTTAAAATCAATTCCATTTGAGGTACCACAACTGCTGAGATTATATCACATACTCTAAACACTTAACACAAAATTCATGCCCGAGACAGTATTCGAACCCATGGCCCTTCCTGGCCGCACGTTTCCAATCTGGACACCTCGCTCAGCTGTAACTTATTGTGCTGAAATTTCTCTCTGGCCCATTTCCTCAAGAAAAGTTAAAACTTCTTTGCAACATAATAATCATCCCAATACGTATATCTTATTCCGTGAATGTCGCCAACAAATCAGTTTGTGCGGTTGCTTTGGATAGAGGCTTCTCACGCTCCCAGATTCAAAACATGAGATTTCGGGGAGATAGGGGATATCTAGTGACAAGGAAGGAGAGGAGAATGAACCCTGGATTCCTCTCCCATTGTTCCAGCGTGCGCGCATGGATGCGATCTTGTCTTAGAACTTTGGAAACGTCCGTAATGACCGCTTTAGCGACAAATCGTGGCCCGTGGATAATTTCCGTGGCGACAGACTGGCGAGGAATCGAGGTGAAACTTAACCGTCTCCAATTTGCGAATTCCACGACAAACGCTCCACTTTCTCATTCTGCATCATAGAGTCCCTCCCAGCCCTCCCGAATTATGAACCTCATCCTCTTCCCGACAACGCATTCGCTTCCCCTAATACTGCCGTGTGATTAGCGCCGCCATATTCCTCTTACGTCAGAGCTCTCATAAGGAAACATTAAATGTTGTGCTTTATCTATAGCTCTTTCCTTTTTTTCCCCGCCATTCACGGCTCAGGCGCCGTTTTGTAAACGCCCAAATTACTCGTTTTGCGTCCTAAGGTTGAGAAGAGTGCTTTTCGGAGGCCTGCATTTTCGGCCTCTCGTTGCAAAATCACGGACGAGGTCGGGCTTCTCCTCTGGATAATGAACGTATAAATCATGCTATGCGGAAGGAGTAACGGAGGTATTATAGAGAAGTTTCGTTCTCACATCCGCTGTGCAGTAGTGGTGCTGCTAAGTAATTATTGGAGGTGGCTGAGAACTTTGCACCTTTAATGCAAGAGTGATAATTAGAGTTGCGTATGTTGAGTTTTCGGGACTGGAGTAAGGTAGGAGAGGCACTCATTGTCAGCTATGGCTCAATCGGAGCGAGAGACTTGTAATGGAGTCAATGGAACATTACTGTGTCCACGCAATTTTCACAGAATTTACAAGAGTGGTGCGGCAAAACGCGCGTCTTGTCAGTGAAACAACTTTAGTGGTGACAGTAAAGTTATCTCTTTCAACATGTATATTTATCATTTCCACCATGCCAGGCATGATTCCACCAATCACACTTCGACATTTTGTTATCAGCCCCCAAGAGGTACACCAAAGAGGGTGAAATTCGTCATAAAAAATCATTTTACTTGACCGGAATTCAAACCCAGAACTCCCAATTGCCGGTCAGGTGTGTTAGCCAGTTAAACAATTGAGAGACCCAGGTTCGAATTCCGGTCAAGTCAAATGATTTTTTCATGACGAATTTCACCCTTTTTGGTGTACATCTTTGCACCCGTGCGCGTGACTGCCTACCACATCATTTGTGCAATTGCATTGATTGGAAAATGGCCAACCCCCCAAGAGTCATAATTAGATTGTGTTGTTGTTGTGGCCGTAGTTGTAGTTGTGGCCGAGATATATCCTCAATTTCATAAGGTTGTGAATTAGAGTCATTTTTCCAATTCCTATTTTATTTCATGTGCTACCTAAGGTTTCAATAATTTCTACATTTCAGTGTGTACGTTTTTCTCCGAGAACGGAGACTTATGCTAATCGCCATGGGAGGGAAAATTATAGGGAAGGATAGGAAATCCTTTATTAGAAGTCAGTTCAAATCAAATTGTTGATGGCTTATACATTGGTGTATAAGCGCACATAATAGTTTAGCCATAAATTATAGATGACAAGTCAAACTGTCGTTTCCTTTTACTCATATTTGCTGAAACTCACGTAAGCCATATGTAACGAATGGGTCTCCAAATGAAAATCTAGTAAATCATTCATATTCCTTAAACAATGTGCGCATCACCCATATTCCCATTTGGTTATGTTTTTTTATATTCCAATTTTTTTCCGGTATTGTCCAGAGCTCCGCACTAGTTATCCCTGCACGATACCTATCGTATAATATTGCCTATTTTTCTTAATAGTTCGTAGCATTATAAAAGTGCTCATACTAATGAATGGTTCGAAATCTGGGTAGAGTACTAGAAACTTTCTTCACAGAAATTGATAGTAAATATTTGTCATTTACCTACCTCAATTTGTTTGTAATGTAGATGAGAAAATCTTGCCATAACAGATGAAGGAAAGGTTGTAAAGAGAAGAGGTACCTATTGTAGAAATCACCAATTATTATGGCGGATGTCTTCATTCACCCATCCGATTGTTGGAGGTTGTGAAGATACAATTGGCTATTGACACCTTCCAAAACCTTGACATCAAAATCTCTCTAGATTTCGTTGTCACTCATCACATTGTGAATTCATTAGTATTTGTATAAATTGATTTCAATATATTCTTAGCTCCTCTTTGGCATCTCGTTACCCACATGAAGTTTTAAAACAGTCTTTTACTGAAGATGTTTAAGCAGAGAAAATAATTAAATCTCTGTTCTAAAAATGTTGTGCTTTCCATTTCCTGGCGACGTTAGTCCATTGAAAGATTCTCTCCTCGGGAATTTTTGGGTGCACAGTTCCAAAATTTATCCCAAGGGGGACTTTCTTAGTGTTGAGATTTCAGTCCAGTTTCCGAAGAAGGCTATCAGCCGACCCGGTGTTTTTATTTGCATGAGAACGGAATCCTTGGTCGTTCGGGAGCGCCCTGTCTCAAAAGGAATTCCGCCGCCATAGTCCTCCCCAATCGTTCGGAGAAAAAGCTGATGACATCTCCAACCTCAATGCCGTGCGTAGGTCTTTTATCCCTTTTCTTTCGAAAAGCGAGATAGGAGAGTATTCTTCGAGAGACCATCTCGCCCATATCGAACGGAGCCCAGCCCTCTCCGTCTGTTTTCTGTCCTTCCGTCTCATCCCAGAACAATGCGTTTCCCGGCAAAAGGGCGGTGGCCCATTGAATGGGGCCCTCAGCGATCTCAGGGCGGTGGAAAATGGGGCCCGACCCACCCAATACGGGCCTTGCCCACTTCTCTCAATTTCGTTGCTCGCATCGTCTTATGCCTACCCTCGCTTTGCCGACAGGCTATCTCCACGCGGCCATCTCACGGTTTGTTGGGCACCACCGAATTGTAAGAAATCGATGCTCTGGCCTTTCATCGCATCGTTGAACAGAAAATCCATTTCCTCTCTCTCTCTCTCTTCATCGTTTGATTTCCCTCCAGGAAGAGCATGATGTCACACAAGTCTCAAAATTAAACAACAAATATGAGACCCCGTAGTAAAAATTTTCCTCGAATGCATTTCGTTGAAGTTTCAAGTTAGTCAAAATATTTTAAAATTCCTTTTCACGATCTCTATTTTTTATTATGTACATTTTTTTCCTCTTTCAGGACATATAGATCTAATATAATAATTAACTATATTATTAATAGACCTATATCTCCTGAAAGAAGAAAAAAATATATTTTTAATAAAATATTTTGAGATCAAGGCATCGCGGATTTATTCCGTCAAATTTTTTAGCAAAATATATGTTTCTGTGGAATCTTCCACCAGTTATCGTGTAAACCGCTTTCTCGTCTTAACGCGAGAAATATCTAATGTCAAATATGAATTCTGAATAGTCCGTAGTACCCGTTCAGAGGAATTCCACTTCCATCTTCACTGTACCTATTAAAAGTATTCCTAATTGACGTCTCTTATATTCTATTTCGGATGATTGACATGTGAATTCGTGTGACGGCACACAGGCTCAAATAGCACAACCATCACTTCTCTTCTGCACCTTTAAGCCGTATTTTTTTAGGATAATCTTTTGAAATTTCGATTAAATTGCCGTAACCGACACAAATTATCCTACTACGGACCCAATACTGCAGTATTTACGAGTGAGAGTGGAGAGCACCATTTTACAATGACATTTTTGAGATAGGTTCTTTGATATAAAAAATTAGAAAAATCTGAGCTTTTCTCAACTTTTTGAAAGAAATTTTTATCATATTTCATTTTCTTCCAATTCTACTTGTCACACGATACTCAAACCTAAATTATATAATTTTTGTCAAATATTTTGACCTTGGGGAATCGGTTAAAGTAACATTCAACTACTTGCGTTTGAGAGAATTGAGAGAATTTCAAAGAGAAAAACTCTTCCACAGTAGGGGGTTTGAAACAGCTCGAGGTTATCTTTAAACGTAAATAGGAAATCACGCGGTATAACCACGAATTGTTATGTCTGAGCCGCTAACGCTGTATCTCGCTGCCTTCCATATTCATTTTTCTCGCCCGGAGAGCTTTTCAAGTAAAACCCCCTGGACTGGGATGTTAATATAGATTCCCCGATTTTGCGGCTATTTCGCCAAATAAGCTAAATTTAAGGTTGGTAACTCAGTAGTCCTTTTGCGTTGAGAATTGCATATTGGCCTCCAAGGAACGAGATTTTTGAGGAAGCATTGGATCCATCCATTGAATTTGTCCAAGGTATAGGTGCCTAAGTATACAAAAGAGCATGTGACCGTGAACTTAGGCACCGAACTCAATATTTAAATTAGTATGCACACAGTTGATAATGATTTGATGCATGATTTGCAATCATATTACCTTTTTCGTTCGGTTATAATTAATGCGCAATAGCAGCTGAGACAACGAAACTGGTTTCAATTTATTTTGAACATTTAACCTGTTTTTAACTGGCTACAGTTAATACCGTGGTTATTCTCGCAGTCTTTTATCTTCTGTTAATCAGATAAAAACACTTGAATAAATAACTTATATTTTGATACCAAGATCTTCTCATCATAATTCAAACAAGATTACGTTTTAGTACGAAAAATAATTTCCGCGATTCTTGAATTGTCTACGAATTACAATAAGTTTACAATTTTTTTTATTTATCATCGATTGTAAAGTAACTTGTATCTCTATTTACACCAAACGCGGAGTGAAGCCTTTTATGGGCCAATCCCGAGGGTCAGACAACTGATTTAGAAAAGTGTTAAAGATGTCTAGTCGTTGTGAAAATAATTATTTGGCTTCCATGAAACCTACAAAAATCTGGCGGTATCGGTACTAGCTGGTGCGATTTTCTCAGTTGAATGAAATTCTCCCCTGGTAGTTCTAAAGGTCTATTCTTTAACTTTGGTCGTCCTTCGACTAGCGTAAATTGCCAAATTATCTACGTTGGCGGGTGTATACACCTCATATTTGATTTTATCGGCGGGCGAAAATTTTGGAGATCTGAATAAGTGTTTGTATGTAATTCGCGATTCGACAATTTACACACACATATCATGCATTTGATAGTAGACGTCACCAGAAATGTAGCCCGTCGAGAATGGTGGAGTTTATACAATCGATAATGTCGATATACCCCGCGGAAGAGACTGTTGACGCTTTTCAACGAGCGACAAACATTTCAGAAAGCCCCATAGGGACACAGAATCGAGTCTCAACTGGGTGAGCGTAAGCTTTTTCAAGTTCACAAGTGTTTGCCTGTGCATCTAATTGTTGCCTACATCAATTAACATATTATATGCCGATAGTGACTAGTTTCAGGGTACCTAAGTTGTAAATACATGAAACAATTAAATATGATGCCCTTTCTTATCGACCAAAATACGGCCATTAATGTTATTGAAGAAGATTACTTTTACGTTGATCAGATAACTGTAAAATTAAAGTTCTGTGGATATAAAAGGCCTTGAAAATTGTTTCCGGGGTCGTTGAAGTACAAGTCAATGAGATATAAATAAAGTTCACTTTCATAATAAAGAGAAAATTACAACTTTTACAAATACCACTGAAATTTATTGAAACTCGACCCGGGTTTTGACGTGGGTTCACATCATCATCAGGCAACCCACGTCGAAACTCGGGTCGAGTTTCAATAAATTTCAGTGGTATTTGTAAAAGTTGTATTTTTCTCTTTCTTATGATGGAATACCACCAAGTAAACCTTGAGATATTAATTGCACTTTCATAATCTTTCAAAGGGATACACTAGTTGATTTTTGTAAGTTGGTTTTTTTTTATTGTATGTTGGGAACCACTAGAGATTCGGAGGCTACATGCTAGGCTAAGATTGCTTGAGAAATTCCGAACAGGTGTGTTTCAGTGTGACTCGGAGAATATCACTTTGACGCCGCACTACATCTCTAGGGCCGGCAGGAAAGATAAAATAAGAGAAATACATTGCCAAACAGATGTGTACAAAAATTCGTTCTTCCCACGCACAATAAGTGACCAAAATAAAAATAGAGATCCACTGAAAACACTGCCGAAATACACTTCACCTTTTCACCCACCTATAGCATTCTCCGCTACACCTTTTTACGGATGGTGTCCTGACACTCCCTACCACACGCCTATGTGGTGGCTCCCAGGGTAGTATGTAGATGTAAGCTCCTCCGTCCAAAATGTCTCATAGGCTGTTATCAGGGTCATTGAAATGGAAATAAATGAGGAGAAAGTAAATAAATACATCACACTTCCGCTATGTATCACAATACTCTTTGTTGATTAAATACAAGTGCATTTATGTTGATAAATGTAATGGCGTTACGGAATATTCACACCGATCTTTAAGACCTGAAACCCTTAGGGACGTTATCCTATAAACAAGATGAGGAGGCGAGAATCCAGGCGAGAACCCAGGCTGGTCCTCTCGAACAGCCTCCCCGCTTGGAGAGATGGAGCGATAAAACTCGGGGAAGCGACGTGTTCCAGGCAGCGCAGCGTGGCGGTCGCTGTTGCCGAATCATCACGATATGGAGGCTGGGAGACAGGAGAGCAGATTACGCGAGAGCACGCGCTGCTGGTCCACCACGGATGAAATCAGAAGGGGAGGGGGGTGAAGCCTCCTCATCTCCACGACCCATGCAAGCATTCTCGCGTACCCCAGGGGGTCCCTCGTGGAAGGACTTTCTCTCGCCGACGTTGAATACCCACCACGGCCACTGTCTTGAGCATCGTAACAAAAAGAGAACGTTTACACGATGTGTCCCGAAGGCATGCGGTTATTTTTTAGGCCTTTACCTTCAAACATCTTCCCCTGCAGCTCATGAGATGGTGTTTTGTAGGCTTTGTCCCCGGTGAATTGTTAAAGGCAATTATACAAGCGTTTAAGGTAGTTTGAGCTAAAAATCACTTCACATAGAATTTGAGGAATTTGACCTCTTTCTTAAGAAAAAAAACTATCATCTGTCCAATGGTATAAATATCCCCCTTGCAGTCTCCCTCCCGTAGTTCACTTTTCGAGCAATTTGCCTGAAAATACACGCTGTTTTACATGGGATATATTACGGCTGTGCGCTCCAGAGGGAGAATATTGAAAAATATAGGAATTTTTAGCACCTAGATTTCGTCAATAAAACTAACTGTGTGTAGTTTGTACGTTTTCTCAACTATTTATAAAAAATAATCAATTACTCACCGCAGTAATTTTAACAGAATCGTTAAAGGCATACTGTTGTGAAGGCGTTCTCCATAGGCATAGTAAATAGGTGTTAGTTGGCAGGAAAGGATTTATTTGAGGAATGGAAAGGAGGAGAGGAGGGATATGGAAAGAAACCCGCTGTTGGAATGAATTGGTTCTAAATGGAAGGCACCAAGGGTATCAAGGGTTCCATTTGACGGGACGGTGGGACTAGAGGTGCTTTTTATTTAGCAACTAAGTAGGAACCGCGATTACACTGAAACAATCTCCGCCACTTCCAGGATTCGAACATGGGCCCTACTGTTGACACCGAACCAATCTCTTTTATCGATAATCTACTTGTTAATTGCCGTGAGAAAAAGTTCACTCAGATCGGGAACCGAACCCCGCGCTACCTCCGACCATAGCTTGGTTTGCGAGGCCAATACTGGGACCACCAAGCTACCCATTTCGGAAGTTCAGTTAGTTTTATCGGGTCACTCTTGGGCTGAGGTTACATCGCACCGCATAACTTAATATCTTATTAAATAGACAAGTATGTCATATTTTCCCAAGGAGGGATTAGAACCTGTGTCCTTAGGATTTCCAGGACGGCACCTTGCCTGCCTGGCACCTCACCTCAGAACATTTTGCCTCCAGTGAATTATGTTGATTACGTGTCTTCATTCAACGCTCACCTCAAAGAGTCCGTGGAAATCGTACAAGGATAATGTTTGGGGTTGCATTCGATACCCTTGGAAGCTGCTAGGGTAATTACTTAGTATGAGAAGATGCATGTCTTAAATTGTTGACTCCATACGTGCATTTTCTCCTCAACGTCAAGGAGACAACAGATGGCGCAAATCCTTTCCCTTAGGAACTCCTTTCCCTTCACTTTCGGCTTTTCATAATCCTTATCGCTGACAGATCGTTGTATCTTCAAAAGATCATGACTGCAGTCTATTACTATTCTTAACTGGTATCTTCCAGTGAGGGAAATGACATATCCCATCTTTCCAAGACTAAGATCTGTATTAATTCTGAGTCAAGACCACCATCACTTCTTCCTACGCCTAGCTACATACTCGCGCGTTTTTTCAACACACTTATCTTAAACACTGGTATTTTATGCAAGCGTTCAATTTTTCACATAAAAAATTCAAAGAGCTGAAGGGTCGCTGTTAATTTATGAAAATCTCCCATTCCAAAAGAAAATAAAATGTTCATTTCAGATGTTTCCAGAGACAAATACACAATTTCATTGATCACATTTTGGTTCCGTCATGGGTGACTTTTTCAGCAGAATTCCGATCCCTTTTGAGTTTTTACTTGGTAGCAGTAGGTACTTTGTCCGTTGGGTGCCACGCAAAGCTGTGGACCTTTCGTTAACGAGTCGGCAAATACTAACGCCCAATTTCTCTCAAATCATCGTTTTCTTCATTAAATAAACCTACCACTGTCAAACCTCCCGCACATTTCGAAAGGCGAGAATGAACTCAGAAGTCGGTGTCCCCTAGTCACTGCTTCTCATTACCGTCGAGCAAGTGTCTTAAGGTTGTTTTGAGCGAGATATTTCCCTAGTCATAATGGAGACCATATTAAAATTTTAATTTTTAATTTCAGCGTCTGTAAGAAGTATGAAGTCAATATTGCAATAATAATGGCGCAAAAATATAGTTATAAATGACAAATATTCTCAGTAATTTACTAAATATATGTGTTTGAATTCCGAAGATCCGGGCGATAAGGCGTGGAATTTATACATGATACGGTTGGAGAGTTTAAAGAAATTTTCCACAATTAAAAGTTATTAAAAGACTTTATTACGACCTAGGTTTCAATGTTATTAACATCGTCTTAAGGTGAAGATTAACATCAACCTGAAGATGATGTTAATAACATAGAAACCTAGGTTGTAATAAAGTCTTTTGAAAACTTTTAACTGTGGAAAATTGCTTTAAACTCTCCAACCGTAAATACATGTGCATAAATCTTTAACTTGACTAATTTTTTCACACCATGCGGGGAAAACGCCCTCACAACAGTATGCCTTTTGCGATTCTGTTAAAATTACTGCGGTGATTAATTGATTATTTTTTATAAATAGTTGAAAAAAACATAACAACTACACGCCGTTAGTTTTTTGACGAAATATACCTAGGTGTTATACCTAAATTCCTAGTTTTTTCAATGTTCTTCCTCTGGAGCGCACAACCGTAATCTATCCCATGTAAAACATATATTTTTAGGCAATATGTTTCTAAAAGAAGTTCGGCAAGAGGTTAATATTTTTGGTATCATGGGAAATTTGAGATATTTTTTTCTTTAAAACGAGGCTAAAATTCATCACATTTTATGTGAAGTGATATCTCGCTGGAACTACCTTTAAGTCACGAGTATCATGACACAGTCGGGGAGTCAATTAAGAAGAGGAGAAGCATCTCACGTCTCAAACCTCTTTCATCCGACGCCATAAATGTCCCAATCCCAAACTCCAATTCTCTGGCTTCATTTCACCTTGGAAGACCCGTTACTAGCGATTCAATTCGCCTTCGCCGGTGAAAATAAGGAACGAACTGTTGTCGGGTGTGCTTGCCAATCAAAGGCAGTCAAGGAAACCGGTTACTTTCCTCTTTTCACGCACGCTTTCCGGTGTGCAGTAATTGCCCTTGCATCTCGTTCTCCAAGTGTCAGCAGTCGAAAAGTTTAAGCTTCCACAATAATTCCATGCACGGAAATTGAAACTCAATCAAATCGATAACAAATTTAATGACACGATAAATTAATTTTTGAAATCTGCCCCTGATCTGATTTGAAATCTGCCCCTGATTAATCTTTGTGGGAGTGAATCTAAAGAAAGAATGATTTCGCAAAATATGCTATAACTCTTCAAATATTCTATCCAGATATTTTTAAATATTTCGACTCTATTACATGAAGATTTGTCTTAACCTACAACTCAGGCCTGCAAAACTTATTGAAATATTTGGATATTAATGTAAAATATTTTTACATTTCCCGTAATTTTATTGTTTTTGGGAATATACCTATGCCATATATATAATGCCAGTAATTTTAAGAGACCATTATCACTGTTAGGATAACTTCTACTTGAACCACCGAAAACTGAAATATGGAGCGGGAATGAGGCATATGAATAGGAATTAATTAATTTATACTTATTCGCTGGTGACGTTACCTTAATGGTATTAGATTGGTGAGGCAATCCATTCTTTACAGGAGAGGGGATTAGGGACATTTATACAGAGATTTTGAGTCTGAAAATAAAGCCTAATACTACTGAAGGTACATCAATTAGTATGCGTATTAGTATAAAATTAAATCATTAAAATTTAGCTAGCATTGTCACAAAATGAAAAACGCTTTTAAATGTACACTCTAGTTTATTCATCCGATTTCGATCCGACCCGGGGTTTCAGCAATTTTATTCATTATCAAGGTAATAATGGGAAAAATACCTTGATAATGGAAAAAGTTGCCGAAACCTAGGTCGGTAAGATAAACTAGTTTGGAAATTTGCAGTCTTTTTCATTTTGTGACAATGCTACCAATCGCTATGTCCAAAAGTTGACACCTGATAGTTTTGAAATTGATTCATTAAAATTTAGTTGAAGAAAAAGCTCTATATAAAAAAGTGGTCTGCGATGCCGAAATTTCTGTTAAATTAACTTTTTTCACATCACAGTTTGAGGGATAATCATGAATAAGAAAACACTTGTACTGAGGCTTCGACGTGGGCCATCATTAAGTTTCCCTAATTCTCAAAAGTAAAAATCACACACCATAATTATGGACATCACTCCACTTTTTGTTGCTTTTTTTCTACTTCTCCTCTCCACTTCCAGGAATAGGGAAAAAAATAATGAAAAATGTTCCGATCGCACGTGGAGTCGGAGCAAAAGTGTTTTGCAAAGGCGAAACCGCACTCCTTACGCTTCAGGGAATGCACTCCCAGCGTGTCAAATTGGTTTTCACTTGCCCCGTGGTGTGTGTGTGTGGCCTACAAAACGTCCGCGGGGAATTCCTACGTCCACCCAATCCATTTTGGCTTCCCCTCCGAAGAGATTTGAAATAGATGACTGCCTCCACGTTGACTCATTATTTCAACATTCTATTGACAATGGAGTCACGTCGCCGATTCACCCAGCACAGTCTATTCCCTTGGCGAGTCTCGGGAGAGCCAGAATTTGTGGAGAAAGCTCATTTTGCAGCGAATCCTTAACTAATACTGTCCCTTCTCCTCTTGCCTATCTCACCATCTCACTCTCTCTTGACTTGTTTATTACGTGAAACGTTAAATAATGCATGTCCCTCTCCGATGAACGTAAACTAAATCTTGTTTTTAAGCGACTGCTCTAAGGAATATATTCATGTGGGGTCACGGTTGAATCGGAGGTATTCACATATATTATTGTAGGTTGTAATGATCCCAATGCCAATAAGTGCGATATTCCACAGGAGAAAAACCATACGCGTTGACCGGGATTCGAACCTGGATCCCTCGATTTCGCGCCGAGTGCTTTGTGATTATGTCAAGGCGACTGAATGTATATGACCATAATGTATAATGTATAATTCAGTGAATGTATAGGTCATATACATTTTGTGAATGATTTTTCTCCTGTGGAATATCGCACTTATGTGCACTTGCGGGTGACTCCGTAAAGGTTACTACCGTGGCTAGTCCCGGTTTCCTCAAAATTGCCCAATAACAATCAGAGACTGAAGATTTCAAAACCCTGATCATGCTTAGGTGAACTTCATAACTACAAAATGACCAGCATTCCTTTTCTGGTCACGTAAAGACCACTACGTACCCATATATGTTTGTTGGTAATAGTGGGCACCCATGGTTTGGGAACTTGTGTCTTCGTGGAAAGGGGTTGTACGTCGATCGGATGCTTTTTCAGATATGGGCTTGGAGATGAACGAAGAGAGTTCAATGGGTGGTAAGGAAGAAAACGGAGCGGTGTTGGAGAAGGTAGGGGAGTGAAAAAATTTCCATTTCGACGGTTTGAGGCTCTCCTTTGAGGAGTTTCATAATTATAAATTAAACAGACATGGCGTTTAACATTAATTCTTCCGGATTCGTCACGTACATGAAATTTTCAGGAACAAAATATTCCACATGATATGGAGGCATATATGTCGGTGCTCTTTAAGTGGCGATTCGTCCATCATCGCTATATTAGCCAATCACCCTTTGAATCCTCACCCATAGTTCAAGTCCATGTTTATACATCCTTATCCTGAGGAATATAAGATACCCGATGATGTAATGTGTAGAATGATACCGGTGGTGTCATAACTAAGTGAAATCAAATTTTCTTTAATTAACGAAGAAATTTGGAAGTGGAGATTCAGAGAAGGCAGAACTGTAAGATGGAAAAGTTACTGAGGGTGAGCGGCGAGTTTAAAGGAATTCTGTATGAGAGTAGATGAAGAAAGAGAATGAGGCATTCTGGATGGCAAACAGTGAAAGAAAGACTTAATAGTGGTAAATTAGATCCAAAGGAAAGTTTAAAGATGACCCCGAAATGGGGGAGTAGGAAAGTAACTACCCAAAAACCTACCCATCAGCAAGTAGAATATCAATTGATGCTGAAGTTGGGTGCCAAAGAACCTACTTACATGTACACATGTATACGTGCATTGCGTATGAATAACATGCTCAGGTATATATGCATCCCCTATCGCTGATCTCGCAAAAAAGCGTGATGTACGGGATTATTCATCCTCTTACTAATCCCCAAGCCGCTTCATTTGAAGGTTACGAGATATGAGAGTGGTACTTGAATTGGAAGTCAGGTATCGTCTTGTGAGTGTTGATGGCAAATGTGACGCGAATAAGTTCCCTTGAGTTACGGCTTTCTGATAAGGATATCTGACTTCTATCTTTTGGCCGTGAATTGAAGGACTGCTAAGGACTATTCCGGTTCAACTCATGTTCGGGCGGAAGATATGTATATATGAAGATAAATTATCTATAGAAGATGCATGCCATAGCTAGAAGTGTTGCCATTAGACTTATGGATGAAATATTAATCTGGTGTGTCTTTTTTAATTTGACTTACTACAAATTGGCTTTAAATGAAAAAACAATTGTGACCGTTTGGAGTTAATTCATTACACCGTCATTGTTATTTTATCCTATGTTTTATCTCCATGTCCGGTGTAACGTTTTATGAGATATATGAAGCGCAGGCTGAGATACGACGATAATTTCTCGAGCTTTAAATATTCCTAAAAATTCCATTATTCCCCAAATGAGTTGAATTAATTAACCATATTTTCGAATTTTGGATTCGGATCTAAGATCCAGTATTCGTAATTTTACTCTTGAAAAATCATTTATCAAACTTTATACCGTGTTACTATTCGTTATATGTCTTAATGGCATTATCCATTAAGTTTAGACTACTTTGATCTCAAATGTGGAAGAATGAATATACATTTCATGTTTCTCAATATGGATCCTGATACACTAAAAACAATGAGGTTTACTTTGAACATGTGTTGGGAATAAACTCTCATGCAAACAAAAAATATAAGCGGTTGCAATAGATTTTTTGGAGATACGCACTTTTATAGGAATCTCTATATTTTCATAGTTTTAAGTCTCCCTATTCAGTAAAATAAGCTTTGGTTTTCTGTGAAAATTTTACGGGAAGTAATTCCTTTAACATCCGTTGAAATCGTCCGTTTTAAATAATTTGGTTTAGAAGGAAGACAAAATATCTGAGATACATCAGCCATGTACGCTTGTATATCTCCTTATATATAAGAAAGAATGTTTGTCTATTCGTCTTTTATGCACTCCAATACCATTCATCCGAATGCGATAATACTTTGGTGAGTTGTTGTGCGCGTGCCTATAAATGTTTCTGAATTATAAAAATGGCAATTTTTGGAGATGTTTTCTCCCCATTATTGTTAATATTTACTCACATAAGAAAAGCATTGAATATGTTGAAGGTTTTTCTTTAATTGCTTTTTTAAATTACTTACACTCAAGATATTGGATGGAAATATGTATCATAGAACCCATAAAAGAATGCAGTATTTAATTATTTCATTTAATTTTCTTATACGCTCCGTTTTTGTCCAAGTATTGCGTTTTTATCTCTAAATTCATCAATTTTTATTCCTTTTCAACAATAGAAATTTCCTTGGCAACCAGGCATGAATATATATTTAATAGCGATTTCACAAATGTCTATTCACTCCTGCAGCATTTAAAGGCCAGGTTCAGTGACTAATTTGATAGTTAATGTCAAACGACTTCATTTTGGAGACATGCAGAAACGTTAACGACCAATATGCGCGTAAATCTGCAGCGCAATGTGTCAACCATATTTTCAAAACAGCTTTTGGACATTGGTAATGGAAAAGTGAAAGTTGATGCCGACAAAAAATATATATCAATTCCATTGAACATTTGTGTCATTGTTCCATCGATCGGACAATTAATTCAGAAAGTTTTTCAAGAAATTGTTACCAATTACAAAAATCGCAAATGGCTTTGCGAGCGTGCTATTTTGGCAGCAAAAAAAGCCGACGTCAATGCAATCAACTATGCCATCCACGAACAAATTTCGGGTGAGTCTGTCACCTACAAATCGATTGACAGTGCCATGAATGCGGACGAGATTTTGAATTATCCAATTGAGTTTTTAAATTCGATGGATCTTTCTGGTGTACCAACGTACAAATTTTCACTCAAACTCGGCGCACTAATAAATCTTTTGCGCAACATTAATGCACCACGATTGTGCAATGGAACCAGGCTCACTGTCAAACAAGTAATGCCAAACGTAATCGGAGCAACAATTCTGTATGGCAAGTCAAAAGCAGAAGATGTGCTTATTCCACGTATTCCCATCATTCTCACCGACATGCCATTTGATTTCAAACGACTACAGATCCCCGTTCGCCTTGCATTCTTAATGGCAATCAACAAGGCACGAGGTCAATCGCTTCAAGTGTGTGGATTAAATCTGGAAAATCCATGCTCTTCACACGGTCAATTATATGTTGCATGCTCACGAGCGCGACATCCGAAAAATTTACCTGTTTTTGCAGAGGTTAGTAGGAGAAAAAACATTGTGTATCCGAAAGCACTCGAATAAAATTTTCAACTTTATTATAATACACAAAACATCATTGTCTTTCATTTATTTTGTACATGTAAATGTGTCCGCTTTGTATATGTGTGCCTACTTAGAAAGAAAAAGAGGCATTGCTACGCATGCCAGGCACAGCTAGTATATAATAATATAATATATTTGTTACTCCACAATTACATATAGTGCAGAGTATTTGAATTACAATTTTTTATGGAGCTTTAGGCAGCTTCAAAGGTCACAGACCTGTGGAGATGCTGCCTTCAGTACATGAAAGTCATTTCTGTTAAGAAACAAAACTTTTTATGCGGAGCATATATAATAAATTAACATAAAACCATTTCATTTTGTGCCTATTATGAACAGAAAAATAAATAAATACAAAATACTTCATCGAGCTTGTTACATGATATACAAGTTTATAACATAAGTACAAATTATTAATATAAAACATCAATGCTGTCATTTGCCAATCTCCATGCCGTTGACAATTTCAAAAATTATCTCTCGTTCCTTATATTTTTAATACAATCCGGTAAGGGATTAGATATTTTTGGTCCCAACTACAAGCAATATCTCTTATGCAATGTGATATTCGGTTTTGGAAGCGGCGTATTGTGCTTCCTTCGTAGATTATAATCATGCTCGCTCCCAGAAACCGTGGGCATGTTACCACTTCTCTCATAAAATAATTTTTTAACGTTAAAAATAAACATGTATCTGTAACATGAAGAATATTTAGACGAATAAACAATGGATAGGTATGATCATAAGTGCTTAATATAAACTATATAGGTAGATATAAATTATGTTGATATACAAAACATGTTGAACATTGATTCTCCTAAATTGAGACGTAAAATCTCAGATCTTTCATTTTAGCACAATATTATTAATAATCATATAAATTTTGAAGAAATTGTAAGCATAGTAAGTTTAACTGTTCCAGCATACAGGGAGAGAGAATTTCCTATAGTTCATTGCAGCTACCACAGAACGAATTATGGAAAAAACTCTACTATAGAAAGATTAGGTACATAGAACAGACAATGAATTTTCGGGAGTGATTGATATTTTTGATCACACACAATTTAAATTGATAAAACTTCGTGAAGTAAATTTTATTCAACACATTTATTTTTAGGTAACTGTTTTACTGTATTAATGTAATGTATTAGTAATGTTTATATAATTATGTTGCAGCCTAATTGTTAAAAGAAATTTTTAAATCTATTGGTGGGTGGGGGAGCGTGAAATGTGTGCAAGTGTTGCATAGTGTACATGTACCTATTAGGTCTCCATTTATATTTTTGAATTGTGTAAAAAAAAGCATCGGATTGTCTTATTTTTGCAAATGGGAGAATTCCCGTGAGTGCTTAAATGAATAAATAAATATCGTTTATAATCCTAATTATCATTTTCTGCAGCAATATAGCTGGAATTAAAAGACTAATTATGGGTTCCGCCTCAACGAATGAGACCATATTGAACTGCACTTTCGTCATCTTATCCGTTTGCTCTCTCTCTGCAGGGTCTGGACCTGCACCCGAAATTCGACGGCGGGGGAGCGTGGAGGCGCGGGAGGCCGGTGAAGGTCGTGGGCGGCAGCGTTGGGAGTGGCGGGGGCGGGCGGCCCGGGAACCCCGCTCTGGGCGCCCGCAACGGACTGCTGAGGACGAACCCCGGCGGGCGACTCCGCCGCATCGCCCGGGGAGGTTCTGAGGAGGAAGACGACGAAGAGGAGGACGAGGAGGAAGACGAGGAGGAGGAGGGCGGTGGAGGAGGAGGCGCCGGGGGTTGCTGGGGTAGCGCCGGCGCATGCGACGAGGACTACGGCGACTACGCGGACCGTGAGGACGAGGAGGAGGAGGAAGAGCACTTGAGGTGGGGCGACGCTTTCGTCGTGGTGTACAGCGTGTGCGACCGGCGGAGCTTCCGGTCGGCTAAGAGGCTGCTGGCGAGGCTGTCGCGTCTGCACGGCGGGAGACACGGGGTGGGCGACGATGACGGACACATGGTGGCAACGCCCTTGGCCGCGCCCGCCTTGCTGCTCGGCAACAAGAGGGATCTGGACCACGCGAGGTTAGTGAGACGGAAGACACGTAATTTATTTTGGTACTCTACCAGTTGATGGGTTGGTTTTCTGTCTTTCCCCACATCAACTACCCAATTTCGGGATGTATTGGCAACGCTCCTATTCTTGGACATCTCTTTGCCCGCCACTAAATTACACTACTATTCCGCCACAAAATTCCGTAAAATATACTCTTTTTATTAAATCTATCATTGAATAGTATTTCATAATTTTTCATATTTTTATCCTTAATGACTTTTTTAAATTATTTTTTTGTAATTTTTTAAATATTTTTTTTCACACAGAATGGCGAATACGAGATTTTTTAATCTACTAGCATGCAACCGTTGCAATGGAAATCCCACTCATCTGAAATCGCCTTTTCCGGACTAGTATCCTCCTCTTTTTACGTCTTCATCTCCCCTCAGTCACCTCCTTCAACATTCCTTCGAAATATACGTCCTTCAGCCTTTTCTTCATATCATCGATCCGCAACAAAATTTTAAGAGACAAAAACTTATCAATTTCTCTGGCGTGACTTTGCCTCCGATTTCAAGATGTGCAGATGGGAATACACGCATTAAAAATAAACTCATTGCTTCTTAGGTTCATGGGATACCAAGTATTTTATCTTTCTTGTGTATTATATTCTTGTTATTCTCATGTTTTGTATCGTAATCATTTTTTTATCTTTTCATTTCCTTCCCTTCCTAAATCCTCCCGTTCCCGGGAGTTCTCACGATTTCTCGTCCTCGGATGCTGAGATAATTTGGTCGGGAAATCGGTAAAATCGTTCCTTGCACTTAATAAAAATGGTATTGCTTACATTATAAGAAAACTTAAAATATGACATAAACAAAGACAACATGATAATTACTGTTTATTAGCGGTGAAGTGACTCTTTTAATGGAAAAAAGGTGCATAAATCATAGAATTCCGGTTGACCTCCGTTATGTTGTGCGTATGACTGTCTTTTAAAGTAAGATATCCTAATTAAATTTCAACAATAATATTTTTCTGAAAAGATAACCTGTGGAACGCATCAAAAAATAGTTTCCTTGAAATGTAGATAATAACAAATAAATAGTTTTGAAAAGCACTCCGCCATCATCAACATTAAGGTAGTTTGAGCGAAAAATCACTTCACCTAGAACTTGATGATATCAAAATATTAATCCCTTGCCGAACTACTTTTCGAGCAATTTGCCTGAAAATATGAGCTGTTTTACATGGGAAAGATTACGGCTGTGCGCTCCAGAGGGAGGATATTGAAAAAAATAGGAATTTCTGATTGATTTTTGATTGAGTTTGTATGTTTTCTCAACTATTTATAAAAATTTATTTATTACTCACCGGTGTAATTTTTACAGAATTAAAAAAAAACCTTTTTTGGAGGATTTTTAGCCCTACGGCGTGAAAAAATTAGTAAAGTTTGAGACTTATGTAGATATATTTATTTAATTACTGCGAATTTTTGTCATACATAGCTATATTGTTGCACCATTAATATTACAATATTTACTTCAAACTTCTTACAAACGCTGAAAAATTCGAATATGGTCTCCATTATGACTAGGGAACTATCTCGCTCAAACTACCATAAGGAGAAGTATATTTCTTGGGGGTTTGAAACAGAGGCGGGAAAATTCTGAAACTAAACAGAAGGAATGGGTGGACACAATGAGAATCACGTTTGTTTATTTTGAGGTTGAGTATTCCAGACACGTACCTGTTCAAGGGAGCGTAACTCCAAATTTGGTGTATGGGCCCAAGCCCTTCCGTGCATCGCTCCTGAGATACCGAACTAATGCACGAATTCCTGCCGCGAGTAGGGAAATAAATGAAACAAAAAGGGAATGAGCGGTGTCGTCTCTTCTCCGGCCTCGAGCGGGTGACCTTGACCTTCTGGCGTCACACGTTCATCGCTGCATCTCTTCCAACCCAGCCCAGCCCAACGGCCACCATCAATCCGAATTCCTGAACCGACAAAAACACTTTCCATCTTGCAGGCGTCTCCCCGGCATCCTTTTTCTCCTTTCCGTTTCCGGGTTCCCTTTCAATGATCGGGTTTTGTTTTTGTCGCATCTTCTGGTAGAACTGAGGAGAAATTTATGGGATTTGTGCGAGAAAGAATAGCCCTGGGTTTTATTTTTTTTGGTTGAAAAATTTGCTTTTTTTATAAAACAAATAGTTTCAGGCTTGACTTTGTGGTACTCTTTCATTGTTAAAGAAAGAAGAAACTTCAAATGGTATTTATCCATACTTTAATTCACGCTACCGAACCATGACGTTTCAACGGATTACCGTCATTTTTTTCATACCTTGAAAATGACAGTTGTCCGTTGAAACCTGGGTCGGTAGTGTGAATAAAAGTATGGATAAATACTATTTGAAGTTTCTTCTTTTTTAATAGCTTTTGTAACTCAATTGTTTTTATTTCTGCTGATTCCCGCAACATATTCTGTGAAAAGTCATTAAAACGAAAAATTCTCTAAGGGTTGTTAGGCTAAGTTTTTATTGGAGATAATGGAAGTATTCACGTCTTGACTATTAATCGTAAACAACTGTTTTACCTGCTCCCATAAATCTGTTCAGCTGTTTACAGAATATATTGCTAAAACTCTATAACTGTGTTGTACAAAGCTTGGTAACATTAATCACTTCATTAAATAAAAAACAATTAATGGTTTAGATTCCGATTGTCATTACTGAGACCTTAAAACAATTTTTTTAAATCAGTAGTGCAGTCAATTTGTGACAATCGAAGCTTAGATAATGATCATCAACATCTAATTTATTTTAAAAAATTTAATTTCAAAATTCTTGTCAAAATGTTGGCTGTATGAAAAATCTCTCTATGGCTTCATTCTTCCATGATTAACGTTTGAGTAAACTTTTGAGCCTAAAGCAACCCGATCTTTTGGAAGCCTCCGCATCAACTTTTTAGTTTTTAAAGTTGATTCTCTGAGTCATTGTACGAATAAAAATTCAAAGTTCCGCTAACTTTGACCGGTGCTGTATATGTCATAGGTTAAAGAAGAGGATAGATGGCATCTTGAAGCACGAAAGTGAAGCCCGTTTTTTGCGAAAAATGATCCACCTATCATGGCTATCGGGCGCAATTAGTCCATACATTTGATGAGTTCTGCAGTGCTTTTTCTGAAACTATTTACACTTTGTACTTTTATTGATACATGAATAAATTACTATGGTGATAAACAAATTATTATTATACAATTATTTTTTCTCCTCTTTCAGGAGATATAGGTCCATTATGTTTAAAAATTATTTTAATTCTCTTTGCCGACGTTCGCGTTTTAATACATGCTTCTTCAGGACTCAGAGAGAGTTCCTTCTGAATTTATAAAAAAAATAAATTAAATACGTCCATAATTTTGAAATTATTTAGAAAATATTTTAAAAATTTATATTTTAATGAAATAATGTAAAACATTATACTTTAATAAAATAATTTTGAAATTGGTAGTTTCCGGCGTAACTTTATGAAACTTGCTATTCATTTTGAATAAAAAGGTTGAACATTGTTTTTTCCACATTAAATTTTAATTTTCACTACCATGATTCCGACGGTTAACATCATCATTAGGTCTGATCAGGTTTCATCGTCAGATCATGGTTTCGACGTAAACCGTGGAAATTAAAATTTAATGTGGAAATAAAGTTGAACCTTTTCATTCAAAATTTTATATTTTGATAAAATAGTTGAAAAATTAAAAATTAATGGACCTATATCTACTGAAGTAAGATGAAATAAATAATTACATAGTAACAGGTCATGAAGAGAAATCATCTTGATAACTAAGTATTTTGTTTTCGACATATTATCTACACAAGTGACCAATTCAATATGGCCGATTGCGTAGTTCATTGGATTCAACATTCCTCAGTTCCATTCCACTGTATGGTTCCATCGTTTATTTAGTCTGTGGTACAGGTGTTCATTCTCTCCCTTTCGTTCTCCTCCGGCAGGGAAATCGGCGTGGACGCCGGCCAGGAGCTGTCCCTCCGCTACGGAGCGCAGTTCTACGAGGTGAGCGCGGCACAGAGCTACGCGGGCGTCTCGCTGGCCTTCCACTCGCTGCTGCGCGAGGCGAGGTCCCAGAGGCTCCTGAGGACGCTCTCCTCCTCCTCGTCCTCCTCCTCCCCCACCTCCTCCTCCTGCTCCATCTCTTCCTCCTCCCCCCCACCGCCCCCGCTCTTCCTCGACCACTTCGCGTGCCACGCTCTGCCCCCACCCCCGCCCCCGCCCACCCCCACGCCCCTCCACCGCCTCCTCCGCTCCCTCTCCTCCTCCTCGTCCTCCTCCTCCGCCTCCACCGCCTCCTCGACGCTGGCCGCCGCCGGGCACCACCACCACCACACCCTCCCGCACCACCTGCACCGCTGCGACGCCTTCTTCGGCTCCTCGGCCTCCTGCCCCTCCACGCCCGTCTCCCTGCACCCATCATCCCTCTCCAAAACGCTCCCCGCACACAAGAGGGCGCGGCTCGGCATGGGCAACAGCGTCTCCAAAGTGCTGGGCACCATCTTCGGGAAGAACGGCGGCAGCGGAGGCGACTCCTCAGGGTCGTCGACGTCCGGAGGAACGGATCGGAAGACCAAGAAGAAGAGGCCGTCCCTGAGTATCTGAGAGGTGGACTTTAATTCCCCCCCCCCTCCGCTTAGAGCTCCCCCATTCTCCATCCCCCTGTGAGAGTCCCCTTCCCCTGTAAATTGTGTGTGAAAGCGAAGACTTTGTAGACTGCAGGACGCTGTGCCCCGAGAGTGTGACGTGTGAGTGAATTGACGATGTGCATAGAAAACTATTTTATACTCCTCCCTCGCATCCAGCATGGTGGAGGGGGATGAATATTTAAATGAACTCTTTGTTTTGGAGATGTTATGAAACTTTTATTGGGAAAGGCCAGTGATGGGGAATCTTATTTATAACCACGTGCCATTGTCGACGTTTTGGTGCGTATATGTCATCTTTGAACGTGGTAGATATTTATATGACACTGGTAAAAAAATTATCATGAGAGAATGTTGTCTTGATAAAACTCAACTTCAACTACACCAATTATAATTGAGCTTGTACGGTAAATTAAAAGTATATCATGCTTTACTTTACTTTACAAGCTCATTAGATTATGTACCATTGTTATCCACAAACTGACCCAGATACATGCATTCAGAGCATTTCTTTGAAATGATACATGCTTCAATAATCAAATCCCATTTATATAAGTAAAACAAGAGACAAAAATTCTTATTTTGAGTCGATAACTAATTTTTAAATGCCCTGAACATTTTTGATGATTCTAATTGAATACACACAGATAAAAATATGTCTTTATCAAATCTTTCATGGTGATTTCAAGTAAAGCAGCCAAATAGTGCCATCATCACATTGAGTTTATATCACCATCAATTCTTTGTAACACATCTCTTGAGAGAGTATAAGATACACCATCACTGGATTTAACAAAAACTATGATTGCTATGAAACATCACTGCATTTCTTGAAAACGCTTGAGGGTTACGAAGAAGTACGAGCAATATTACTCCTATCATTATTTATTTTGAAATTGGCTGGCCATAGAGTGAGTTATAATGTGTGGACACTATTTTTGCATTTATACGTTTACTTGATGTGATTTCGAAAGAAAAGTTTCAAGCTAATGAGATGCAAGTTCTGACTTCTAAGCAGTCAATCTTTTGTTCTATCAATTACTTAGATAGATTTTGGAAATGCTTTGAGGATCTTGTAAGATATTTTTGCATTATTTCATTAATATTTTTATAATGTGCTGTAAAACTGTTATATATATAAAATGTAAACATGCAATAATATTCTGTAGTAAATTAGAAAAATTATGTATCCAATAGTTTTCTTTGCAGCTGTGGAAAATTTTATAAACACTCAGTTTATTGATTAAAAAATTGCTCTTACTTTTAAGGCATGCAGCACTTAGAAATGCCCCAAAGGAATGAAATTTGCCATGAAAAATCATTAGACTTGTGTGGAATTTGTACCCAGATCTCCCAATTTCCGGTCAGGCATTGAAAAAAACACTTGGAATTAACTATTCGTTTGTGAGAAGGTACAGTTAGCAAAATGATTTTCCTTTTAATGAAAAATAAATAACTTAGTATATCCTCATAAAATATTTTACAACTCATGACCGAAGTTTTTGTTTTAGTGTATTATCAGGTGAACCATTTAATAAAGGTCTGATATGTTTGGTGGGCGGGGCCGGCTTAAGAAAAGATTTTCACCCAGGCGAGAGAGTATTCCAGCCCCCCCTACCTGCTTATCAAACCCATTCACCACTTAAACGTTATAGTAAAAAATTATTTTTCACCATCACCCTTCCTTTACGGTGCCCCAGGCAGTTGCCTGTGTTGCCCAGGCCTGGTGTTTGGGGTGGGGTAATTGTCATAGAGAGGGAGGAGGGCAAGGGATGAATGGTTGGTGAGGGAAATTGCAGGGTCATTGCTTAATAGCACTTAGGGTTATTTGGGATGAAGGAAGGGGAGAAGATGGGGATGTGGGAGGTAAATACAATATAGTTCTCAATTTATGTGTGATCTTTTGTATTTGATCCACCTGATGATGTCATGCTACAAGGAAACCTAGGTCAAGAATAAAATATTACATGTGGATATTCTAATTGTTGATAACATGAAACAGCTCCACAAATTTATGCATAAAACAATTAATTTATGATTTTATTAGATGATTCAGAGCATATATCCAGATCAAATGGGAAATGAAAGCAATACATTCAGTTTTAATCTTATGATTCTGAATCCAAAATTATTTTCCCATTTTAAGCTTTCATGTAAAATTCCAACAATTTTAAAACATTCATTTTTTGAGTTTCATGTATCCTAAGTCATAATTTGTCAGTCTTGAGAATTTCTCCTGTTTTCACTGAGAACCTGCTGAGAGCGGCTGTAACTTAACCTATTATTTCCCAGTGCCAACTCAACAGTGGTCAAAGATTGCAACCTTTTTCAAGCATTCATTCCTACGCCTATAAATAGGTATTTGTTTTTTCTAGCTACAACTTTTTAGGTCTTTGCCCTTTAATTTATCATGTTAGGGTGTAAGACATACTCTATTTTATCTGATTATCCCTGATATTGAAATCTGTCCCTCACATTCCTTTATTCTTTTCAATTCCTGACACTTATATATCTATAATGTTCACATGTACTTATGTGAACTGATTCAGAATATCTTGTGGTAAAATTGCAAAAGAAAGTTGCAAAAGGTTGTGGAAATCCCATGCTATAGAGCATTTATAAACTTCTATTGTGATACGAGACCCAGTTTTAGAAGGTCTGGTTAACATTAACTGCAAGATGATTTAGTCTTTTCGCTATCTCAGAGGCATAACTTAAGAGGCTAACTCAGAAGACCTGAGAGTTTGAGTAAGTATACTACAGTATAGTAAGTACAGTACTAAGTAAGGCCTTCGGTTAGTTGGCTTGAGCATAATCATTGGGAGAGAGTATACTTCCTAACTTCTGTTTTCATGCCGAGATAATATCATAGAGATAATATTTAACCTGATTTTGTAAAACCAGGCCTAAATATGTATTTTAAACATTAGGAATTGACCTAGCAACTTTCCCATTTGAAATTGACCATGTATACTGACAAATATTCACAGTTTAAAAAAAAATTATCTTCTGTAAATTATAGTAGGCATACATTCAAATTTGCTAGAGAGTTCACTTAATGTCAAAAATGCAAAAATGAAAACTGTGGATGCTTATGCATGAACTGCAAAAGAATTATGTGCTGTAACATGGGTGATCTATATAATCATGTACATATGTATTCTGTGAATGAGCCTTTTCATACAGCACAGATAATAGAATATCGACAAATGGTTTTCTGCAGTGCATATTTATCTATGCAGCATATAATTAAGAGCCAGGGAAGAAGACTGAACCCAATGTCATCCAAAATTGTAGGTGTCATATTTTTCTTGCAAATTGTAGGTAATTTACTATTTCATTAAAATTATTAAATGGCTCGGACCTTATTCATTAGGATTAAGAGCTTTTGTAACTTGGTGCTGGAAGTAGGGGCTGAAGATCAAATACTTTGATTGTCATTGATCGATAATATAAGAGTGAAGTTAACTAAAGAATATCGAAGAGGAAAGGGCCATATGGAATGTCTAGTACACTGCTTAAAAATACCAGATGGATTTGGTGCACCCTGAGGCTCAATGGGTTTGTTAAGAATATAAATAGAGTAAAAAATAGAGGTAGAAGTCCCAAGAGGAAGGCCAAGGGTAAATAGACCAAATAAGAGGAGGGTACATAAGAAGAACTACCAGCATGGGGGCCCATACTCGGGGGCAGGGGGCTCCCCCCCTAGCCTCCCGGGAAAAATCTGAAGGGAAGGGAAAATTTTATTTACTTATTTTTTTTGCAGGATTAAATTCATATTTTTTTTTAAAATACAGAAAATTGTCATTCACCTAAGATGTTCCAAAAATGAACTTCTCAGACCTCAAATTTACTAAACTTTCCGGGAGAGGGCTCCTGATCGGATCCCCCCTTCTTGTCTTGGCACCTATGTCTTGTCCCCCACTGAAAAATATTGAATGGGTGTCCATAACTACCATGGAGTACATGAATCAGCATTTATTAGGGAAGGATGGAGGGCTGCAGTCAACCAACCTCAGGACTGAACGAACAATGAATGAGACCTCATTTAGTGCAATAAAGACTACACTCTTGCAAGCACTAGTTTGAAGGGGTATCGATTCTGCTCTCAAACTTGAAAATCCCAAAATAGGTTAATGTTAAACTATGAGTATTCTCATTAGTTGTAGCTAAGTGGAGCACCTAAAGTTGCATAGAGCCAACTAAATACATCCAATCCCCTTCAGTACAGTATTAAGCACGCTTATCCGTCATTAATAATGCTAATACATTGACTGGAATATTAAAAAATATGAAATTGTCAATATTTAACTATTATATTCCCCTGGCAGCAGAAAAGTCTCGAATGTTTTAAGTCACAAGCATATGTCACAAGTTTATTTCAAATTGAAGAACCGCGTAAGGCGCATACTAGTACTCCCATGTTTTACATTTGGTTTCCATTTTTGCTACAAGAGTGCTCTGCGAAACAAAACAAAACTCAAATTTCAATCACAAGATCAGGGACCGTGCACAAGATGAGACAGGATGGGCGGATACCATGTGGAATAAGTGGACGGATATAATTGATCTACGTGTATAATTCAAGATAATCATTGTCCACGTTTATATTTGCTATGGTGAGAAAAATACTGGTTCCCAGCGACAACGTTCATGTGTTATAGGATGGTGATTTTACGGGGCAGGAAAGTGTTGAACTGTAGATCGTTTTACTGTGATATGAAATAGTTTGTTATTCGAAGCCGCACAAGTTGTATATTTTATGAAATGGCTGAAGAAAACCTAAGGCATCAAGCTGTGAAGAGCTTGATGCTTGCCATTGATTTGGAGAATGAAGATAAAGATGTGGTTCGTAGTGTGCTGTCATAATAAAATTTAATAAGATGGTAGCGGCTTGTAGTTATACGTTTTAAGTCATTTTTAATGGTTTTCAGGAGGCATATTTGAAGTATTTAGAGGGCTTATCCCTTGTTGTGTCTGCACTTCAAAAGGATGCTACGACTGGTGGGAAATGGCTGTTTACGGACAAGGGTAGGAGATCCATGGTCAATTTTGCCAAAGAAAGCGTCGAGAGACTCACACTTCTCTTGAAAAAGCAAGGTTTGTAAATCCCGTCGTATTTTCAAATATTGGCGTTGAATATTCCAGGTTGGATGAAATTTTGCCATGAACCTTATGGGTTGCGGGTTCTTTTAGTATTTTTAACGCTTTTAAGTCCCTATGCAACGATCTCACGTTAAGTTCTGCCCCGCTAAGGCGATGAAGTTATCGGAATCCGTGTCACTATGCTATGAGTCCCACTTCTATACGTGACTGCTGTCACTCACTTCCGGACGGCCCACTACTTCGGTGGTATTAGAGCCGGTTAAAGGTCTCCTGTTGATAAACTAATGACTCAACTGCGTACTTCCATTGAGTAAACTTGAGCGGGCTATAGTTTTACTATCTCATTGTCAGCGGTTCTCACGAGGTAAGAATTACTCATTGAGTTATTATTTAAAATCATGTGTGAGATATGTTTGTTGAGATTTAAAGTTGTAAGTTCTTCATCGGTATCGTGTGTGATTTATTCAAGTTTATTAAATGTATAGGAAAGATGAATGTTTTTTCCAGCTGATTTAGTCGATGTTTTTCCTCCTAATTTACGTCTAATCGTGCTTAGCGCTTAAAGATTTGTTGAAACCTTCAAATATATTTATTTTGAATCTCGCAGGTTTTTTAACTTTCTGAATTGTATTCAATTGTTGCATAAAGGCTTGTCTAATAGGTAGGTATGACCAATATATACTGCTTAATGTCATGGTGCTTATTTAACATTTGGCATACTTTTCTTGCATGGTATTAATCGTTGTGCAAATGAAGCACAGTTCTTTTGATAAAAGGTTAACACATATACATTTGGGACGTGCCCAAATATTTTGTGTTGATTAGCATTCTTGCTCATCCAAATCCTTGCAAACACTTCTCACCTTTTTGAGCGAGAGGCATTTCGGTTAGATAAGGGATGCATATAGTTGGGGTTACTACTGTTGATACACAAGACAATAGAAAGGATGGTTAAGAGTAGAGATCATCCCCACTGGCATGTCAGTGGAAGGTCTCAATGGGGTCTCTTGTCAATTTGAGAAAGTTCCGTCATCAATCCAAAGATTGGTTTGCTGCAGCTCTTCCCTTCATTTACTTATCAGCTGACTGCCTTACAATCTCTTACTATTGGCTGGATGCCATTCATCCTTGATCATCTTTCGTTTATCTACCCATTATTGTTTTCAAAGGGCTGTTGTCTCTTACAGTTAGTCAAAGAAGTTTGTTTCTTCTACTTTGTTGACTTTTCTTTTAATATTTTTTCTCCCCAGCCTTTTGTCAGAAATCTTCATTGGTGATTCTCTTCGTTCATTTGATTTTCATTATTCCATAAAACTGCTTTTCTATCACATAGGTATTTTCTTTGTTTTGTTCTATTATGTGTATCCAATCTTCTGTGCCATGATTTGCTTTTCTTTTGATACAGGTACCTATTTTGAATGATTTTATCCGATTCCCATTCAAGCTATTGACTCATGAAAGATCAATTGAATCAACAACTTCAAAAATAAAAAAATACTAATATGGAAAGATTATTAGCAATGATATGTACATTGTGTCCTTTACTTGTTTATCTTACGAGTCTGCATAATATGTCATTACCTCTGCATGTTAGGTTGAAAAGTGTCATTGACATTTTAAAGCTTAAGCAGATTTTCTTACATTTGGCTTCTTTGTGGATGATTTGGTGAAATGCATAAGATATCAAGGATGCCTTAAATTCTCAAAATTAATTAAATAAAAACTTTTTACTGTACACTGAAACTTTTTGATTAGTACTGCACATCTCATTGTCTCATCTTCATCATCATATACAATGTTGTTGAGATGTTGATTCACGTTTCACAGCACTCCATTAAGGGATGGTTTGCCATTAAGGAATGGTGTCTCATGTAAATAATTAGTGTTTGTCAGGTTTTAAAAGTCTCTGTATGCTCATTTTTTGGGAGATGTACAGTACATGCAAAATAGAAATAATGAATGAGAATTATGCACACCTGGCAACGGGGGGGGAGGGGGGAGGCAGGAGGCATAAGATCTGTCACTACTTGATTATCGCTCCCTGAAAAAGGCCAGCAGTGCTTGTAGGAAGGCTTGGGGGTGATAATAACCCTAGAGCACATCAGGGTTGACCACTTGAAGTTAAGGTGTCTAATTGTAAGTAGGGAACCAGGAGCCTAGGCTGGTCGGGATGGGAGTGGGAGTTGACCAGTATCGCTGGTGTTCATTCAAATGGTCCAAATGATCCAGTCTTTGGATCAAGTGAGGAGGGATTAGGGAAATTATGTTGCTTATGGAGGATGGCCCTCCTTATAAACCATTCTGAGGGTTCCAAAGGTATTAAGTATCTGTTAAGACATACGAGTAGGGTTTGGCAGTAACTCACTCCTGATTCACTTGGGGCTTGATATGTCATCACTATTCTCCAGTGGAAGTGAGTGGATGGGTTCTGATGAGCCACACATGCATTGAGGTCACTGCTGTGCAAACCCTTACTGCTTGCGTATTATGTATGTACCGTAAAAAAGTTTCAGTGGACAGCGTAAAGTTTTTATGTCATTTATTCATCAATAAGGTCTTCCACCACATCTCACCTGACATACATAGTTGAATTTAATTCTTTGGGTTAGCTGGGGAAGATATCTTGGGCATTATTATGATGAGAGCCTTTTTTCTTGAAGGGATAATAGGAATCAAAACAGAATACTGATAGGGGTGTTGTAAAATGAGGAATGAGTGCTGAGAAGAAAATGTGAATTAATTTAATCAGCAAATCATCTGGATCACTGGAATGGGATAGAGGTTTTATTATGCAAGGGTGGTTTGGTCAGTAAGTTCCATGTAGCTGTAAGAAAAACCCCAGCATACATAGAGGCTTTTATATTTGTGACTTAAATTTACCACTCTCAGCTATTTTTCGACGTGATTTCCTGCAAGACTCGTATCACCAGTGAATGAGTTTTTTAATACCTTTGACACAGAACTCCACTACTAAAGAGTTAAGCCATGACAAAACTCGATCACATGGTGTTGCACCTGATTTTTACACAAAAACTAAGGGCTAATTTCAAATGGGAGTTGTTTGATCATCTTCATAAAGCCTTGATTTGGTTTATAGTGACTATCATCTTTTTCTTGAACAAATAGCTAGGGTCACAGCGGTTTGCTGATGGCATGGAGTTAAATGATAGCTCTGAGTATTCAGAGGGGATATTCGTGATCCACTCCCTGTTAATTCTGCATTGCAGAATGCATGCATCAGCCATGTTCTGAACATCTTAAAGATGGCGTAAGTTCAAATCAGCCTATGCATTGAAGGATGCTGCCCTACATCGTAGGGGGATATTTCAGGATGCAGTTGCCGTGCATGCATGCCATAAACCCTGTGCTCCTGATTTTTCCTATTATTTGAAAGGAAATCTATTATATACATTCAAATAAAAGCTACTGGGGAGGCTATGTGATGTTTGTAGTTGAATGTGGTTATTTTACTATTATAGCTAATTCCATGGGATTCAACGTGTAATGGGATACCAAGGAACATATTAGAGGGAATTACCTGGGGCTAAAAACTACAGAGAATTGGAGTAATTGGTTTACTTAATGGGAAAACAATAAAATTGTCCAGTAGAAAGAAAGGAGGAGCAATAGCTTCAATCAAGAGCAATGAATAAATTATCATTGGAGCCAGAAAAGATACAGGCTAGATGGGCAGAATGTAATGGAAGAGCTCAGTTTCATGGTGATTAAAACACTAAGTATGTACTTTAAACTATTAGTACTAACAATTGACATGATAGAATATTTAAAGGAACATTTATGGAAATGCATGCGATGAAAAAAGCTATTGATAAATGTACTTATTCATGTTAAATTGATTACATGCACTCGCAGCATGGTTGCTTATCTGCATAACTGGAAATAAATGGTGTAAATAAAAGTACATATGTATGGGGAAGTTGAAAACTTTTTGCATTCATACAGTGCACAGGGATTCAAACGTGGTGCATAGTATTAATTTCGTGCCATTATCGTAGCTTACCTTCCATGATGTTTCAGATAACAGAATAACATGGCTTTGGTTATTTGACATGCAGGAATGATACAGGTATTTTGTAGCTAATAAAAAATAAAGATCCATTTTTTATCTGACTTTCAGCCATGCTGTTTCCAGTGAAACACTAAATTCTTGAGATTATCAAGAAAGTGGTTTACTTCATGAGGAAACAACAAATACTCTCCACAAATTGTACTCTGAACCTCGTTAAGGCACTTGCTCCACTCAACATTAACATGTTTAGAACATGGCAGAAAGTGCATTTACTAATTACAGATTAAAACGCCCTGGCCTCTCTGTATATTCTGTGATGATAGTATCAAGGGATGGCAGAATTCTACAATGACGGTATTAAAAAATTATTCACTGGAATGATAATAAGTTCCCTAATCATGCAGGAAATTACATTAAAAATAGCTGACGGTTGAAAGTTTAAGTCTCATGTAGTAAAAAACTATGTATTGCTGTTTTTTTATAACTTAGCTGAACTTATTTTCTGAACCACCCTCATATGTATTTTATATGTTTGAGTAATGATGTTTATTTGAATTTTTTTGGATTGGATGTAATTCCTCTTTAGAGAATGGAGAAAGAAGATCATCAGACAGGTTCAAGGAGAGCTGACAGAAAAAAATTGGCACTCAGGCCCTTAAGCCTTCAGCTGTTGCAGCCTCATTTTTTCCCTAACACTGTGTGTGGTGGAAAAGTAAGGGGGATATTCTCCCCTCCTAGTGCAGGCAAGGGAACAGCAGGTAGTGAATCCTAATAATCTGGGCTACCCATTTTCTGCAGGCTGGGAGTGGCAATCATTGTCAAGCACTCTAGCACTAGTGGAGATGCAAAAGCTAAGAATTGATTTATTTATTTTATTTGGAACTTTCAATGAATGTGCATTCCACATTTACTTTCCTTGCTGTTTTATGATTAATTTGATACTAAACAGTAAGTAAATTCTTAATTTTTAGCTATAATATCTATTAGTGTCATGTGGATTACATTAAGGGTGTTTTTTGACATTGTCTGTCTCTATGATATTTATGGGCATTAAAATTATTTCCTCTCGGATAAATATAGATTGGTATATGTATGTAGATCCCAATATATGTACATCCTGTGTGACATATTTTTGTTGTTCGATTGTAGAAAGTTGGTCATTCCATGTCTATTCGAACAACGAGTTGCCCTTGACCTCTCTGATTTCGGCTAACACGCAGGATGCATTCCATTTTTTAAGGGTATTTTCTTGCACTGCATATAGATACCTCCTCTGTTTCTGTTGTACATACAAGATGGTATCTTGACCAAATTGATTTATGGAAAGAACCTCATCAGGCTGTTGGCTGTGATATTACTTTTTTCAAAACCTTTTAGGACTCAAAGTTAATGCTGAACATATATGTTTATTCTTACTAACAGTCAGAAGGATATTTTTGCGAATAAGATTCAATTTTGAATCACTACACACAAGTATTAAGAACAAATTCGTAAGAAAATTCTGATGAGTTGTAGTTAGTGGTTTGGCAGATTGCGAATAGGAAGGAGAACTTTTGTTGTCCTGAGAACAGAGAGAAAGTTTTTTCTGAATCCAGGGAAACAATTTTTCGAGAAGAGTAAGTACTTGACAATATAAAATAACTCTATCGAACACGGCTTGTTAAATGAAACTTTGATAAGCCGTATATTAATGAAGCCTTGCCAAACTGTTGGAGATCACAACATAAAGCAGTACAAAATTATAAAGAATAATGAAATGAATTGCCGCTTGACGCTTCCTAGTTCTGCTGGATGTAGTTTACTACTTATTTTTAGACGACACGTGACTGTTGATCCTAAACTATGACGAGATTTCAAGAGGCTTAGTATCAAATGTGTGAGAACAATTTTTGGAATTCGTTGACATGAAGTTTGAAGACATTCGTTGGAGAAATTGCTACCACAGCATTGTTGTGATTTGGTACTTTCTATTTCTTTGGTTTTAGCTCTAAGTTCGCAGCGAACCTCTAAATCTAAAGGTTGATCCACCATCTGCAACCCAGTGGATGCACTTGCTAGTGGTAAGTTAGCCCCGAGATATCTACCTAAGATCAAACCATCTCAGCTACTTGTAAGGTGGGATTCATTCTTAGATATCTTTTCTTAATATGGACGGTTTATAAGTGCATATTTAAATCTCTATGATTTCAAAATTTTGGTCTGGGTGTGATTTTTCTTAGTAATATCACTTTTCCTTATTTTATCTGACAGAAAACATCAATCAGTAAAAAAGAATGTATTGTATGGAGATGTTAACTCATAATGTTAAGTTAAAGAGTGTTTTTTCCTGTGGCAATTTCTCCATTATTTCATGGCCGTATTTGTGGCAGGCATGAATATCTTCATGCGTGGCCGAGCATGGCATAAGTTCTGGAATAGGATGCAACCACATGAGTTGTGGCTTCCTTGAGGTCTGTTGCTCCCTTGCATTACCATCTTGGATGGACCGCAAGGTCTTAACATCCAGTCCTGTTGTATCTTCCTAAATTTTTAATGGTTATTTTATTCGAATATTTATAGTTCCACCTTGCTGATTATGAGTGTAGGATTTAGTTAAGGTTGAAGCTGCTCTTGATATGTAATGCAGAAGTGAAAATCCTCTCCTAAAGCAGCGTCAAAAATGTCATAATCGAAGAAGTCTTCATTAAAAGGTCAAAAGAAACCCATGTGCAAGTGATCGAAGGACAATCAATGGGCGTGTATAGGTATCTCAGTTGACCTGAGATTTGAATTTGTTTATTTTTTGTCTTTATTTTGTCTCCCAAAAATTCTTGTTTTCTTTAATCAGCTGTAAAATTCTATCCCTATGTTAACTCTTCCGGTATTAAACAGAAATGCCTAGAAGTAGCACTTTCTTTTACTCCATTTAGATGTCGAAAATCTGGTGTCCTTTGGCGGTGCATTCGTCTCGGGTGCACCTGGCGCCCTTTTTTGTTAAAGAGTCGATCCCACCCCACTCTACCTCTGGGGATTTTGACCCTAATAATTTTTGGTGTACAAGCTAAGCCTGGCATTGGGCATTCCAGAAAGGGATTGCGGAAGATTAAGTGGGCATTACAAATTGCCACCGGAATTAGTAAGCCTGGGTTGCATAGTGCTCTGTGCGTTGCCCTGGCATGCCAAAGGTCCATGGTTTAAATACATACAGAGAAATGGGATGCCATTAAAAATCACACTTATCTGAAAGGGGATTCCAAAAAAACAGACCAAAACTATATTATCAGAAAGTTCTATTTAGAATATATCTATCAGAGTTAGAGGCAGGCCTTCATGTCACAATATATTATTAAAACAGCTTTTAATTTTCTGAAGTAGAGATTTACTCAGTTCTTATTTTCTGCAGTGTATATATATTCGACACACATTCACTTGTATTTTAATGGAACATTGTTATCCAGATATTTCTGGGAGGCAGTTACATTAAAAAATTGTCAAGACACACCTTCAACTGACCCCAAACTTCATTACCATCTCCTTGAAAAAAGCTATTTTCTGCCTAGAACACCATGACACTCCTTGATTTTGAAAATGGAAGAATGGTAACCACCCTGGGGTATCCCTTCCAATGCTTGTAGATTCTTAATGTTATTATATTGGTATTCATATATGTGCTGATCAGATTTGCATTTTCTCTACTCATCTGTTCTAGATGAAATTACAGCAAAGAAGCGTGAAGAGGAATTGTTGAACATGGCTCAAAGACATCTACAACTGGGATCCCCTGAAGTTGTGCCTATGTCGCTTTCTGCAGAGGCCAGCCTGGGGCCTGTGGGTATTGACCAAACTAAGCCTTCCAATCGGGAATGCCTCTCTCCTGTCTGCAATGAGTCTCCAGTCTGTGATTTGATAGAGTTTGTGCCTGGTTTTCCACCCGAAGGTAATAATTTTCAGTTATTATAATTTTATCCACTTTTTTACTGTTAATAATCTGTTATTTTTTTGGCATGTTTTATGACTGCAAGAGTTACCTAGAAAAGTTTACCAATATCAGTCAACCACAGTTACTCAAATTGAACTTTGCGCATTTGTGTATTTTCTCATTGAGTGACTCCATTCAAGTTTCTTACATGACTATTCCCACATTACTTTAAATACGTCTGTCATTATTTATTCAGAAAAAATGGGCTACTTATGAGAGTACAGTAGAATTGTTGTGGGCATGTTTGGATGGGGACATTAAGAACTATGCAATTAGATTAGACCCAAATTTGGAGTGTAATAGTGCATGGTTCAGAAACTTGCTTGCTACAGGAGGGGGATGGGCGTACACATGAGGCTTTTGAGAATTTTGGAGAAGAATTGGAAGAGTAAGTGAAGAAGAGATCAAATGAGGATGTAGAGATGTTGAAGAAGAGAAGTAGAGTTAGAGATAGATAGATAGATGGATAGATAAACGTCTTTATTGGGGTGGGATTGAGACTTTAAAAGCCCCTTCTTCCATCTAACCTGTAGAGATTGAAAGGAAATAACCTGGAAAGGAAAGAAAGCTGAGAAAATAAATTTGAATGAGGCAAGAAAAAGTTGTTGGAGGAGGTGTGGAGGGGTAAGGACGTATGGAACCCAAATGTACAGAAAAACAGGAAAGACGAGGCATTCATACTGTATGACATTCAATTGTGGTATGTTAGTTTGTGGATTTAGACATACTGAATAAAATAGCAGAGGGAAGAATGTTGGATTAGCTTGGAAGAGAAGGTGAATAATGGGAATTTTGGCCAGTTTGAAATAAGGCAGTTGATATGAAGATTAAAAAAGGGATTAATAGAAAGGTACATAGCTTTTTCCATAATATGCTAGAGAAATCCCAACAGGGTCAGGAAAATAATGTACCGGATCTTCCGTGGACATATTAATTATTTGTTAAGATACTTATGATGGGGATTAGGGCAAGGGCCTAGCCACGTTGAAACACTTGTTCCCGTCAGATCACTGAAGTTAAGCAACGTTGGGCCCGGATGGGTTTGGATGGGTGGCCCTCCTTCATACCTCTACCGGGGTGGATGGAGAAGGGACACTCCTCCAGACCTCTACTGGGAAGATCGGAGGGAAGCCCCAGACCTGGAAGGTTGGAGGGAGATGACCCTCTTACATAGCTGTACCGGGAAGGTTGGGGGTGGCCCCTCCTTCATACCTCTAGCGTGGTGCTCATGTCCCGTCTGCAAGTGGCAGGCAGGTTAAATGTGGGACAGCACAATGGACCAAGAGGTTTGAGTGCCAGGCCCACCCAAATAATCTACAATTTATTATGGGGATTGATTATTTGAATTTATTTGGTAAGTGAGATTTACTTTGTAATTTAAGGAAAATTAATCCTTTAATTGATCATTTGCACAGACACAGCTTTCTCAGTGGACATGCCACTATCCCCCCTGGAAGAAGTCCGTCAGGTGAACAGTCAATTGTCCAAGAAGTTTGCCCAGAGGCTGCTCAATGCTCCCGCCAATCAAAAAGCTCAGCTGAGGTTGGAGTTGGAGAGACGCCTTGCAGAGAATGAGGCCATCGCAAAGAAGTCACATCAAGCATGGGAGGCTCAGAGGGAGAGAGCTGTTCAGCACTATGCACGCTTGGCAGAACAGTAAGCTGAATGATGTCCATCCCAACGTTGTCATTTAATTTGCATAAGTATTTTGGGGCTGACATCCTACTTAAAATTGGTAAATAAGAACCTTACCTGCTCTTAGACTTTTTTTTCTCTAGCAGCTTGAGTTATGTTTATTACCAGTTTCATTGACATAAATGCTGTTTTAGTTTTGGAACCTTGGACTTCATTTTCATACCAAAAGTTTTCCTGGAGGACCCATACTTTCTGAGATACCTATTTATTGGCACAGAAAGAGGACCAGTGTCAGATTTTTTCATCTGTTTTGGAAAAG
The DNA here is from genome assembly GCA_963573305.1 of Pyrrhosoma nymphula. Lineage (NCBI taxonomy): Eukaryota > Metazoa > Arthropoda > Insecta > Odonata > Coenagrionidae > Pyrrhosoma > Pyrrhosoma nymphula. The sequence continues at coordinate 48,563,142 of OY754333.1, read as the reverse complement.
TTTTTTACTCGTCCCAGACTATCCAAATGGTGATGATTATCAAATTTTATCTGTTATTCATTCATTTCATTTTCCCAACCAACAAGGTCACAGCAATTTGGAATTGGTGGTGGGGATGACAAAGAAATCTCTTTTTGGCCAACTATTGCAGCTTTAAAAATCTTATTTCAAGTTTTTTTCTGTCACATCGACGTCTCAACTATATAATGAAAAATCATGTCGCCATTTACATAAATTGATTGCTGTAGACGCTCACTAATCTGGACCCTCACATAACCTGAACAAGCCTCTGAATTTTAGTAATGGTGGTTTGTTAAGAAGTCGTGAAGTGGCATCATTTCCGAATCATCCAAAATTATTTCCTGAAACAATATTTTGGTTGATATGGTTGGATTGTCACTAAAATAGAATGTGTAAATTTATTTTTCTAATTTCATTGGACTCTCATTAGGACATTTATGATGGGACTCAACATTCTGAAAGTGGTAACCAGGAAAGCATGAAAAACTGGGTAGATCCCCCAAGAAAAGTAGTCATTGTGGGTTGCATACCTGCACGGCAGGAAATTTTATGCTTGATGCTCATTTCAGATCATTCTGTAGATAGCTTGTGATAATCTATACACCAAAGACTGTACAAATGCAATGATTGGAAATTTGTGATAATCTATTGCAAAAAAACGTTTCATTTCAATAATACTATTTTAAAAATATAATGCCTCTCAAGAAAAAAACATATGATGCCTTATGTTGATGTGTAACCAATATCTTATTATCTACTATAATTATGACAAAACAACATGAATAGTGTATTGACTGATGCCTTCGCAAAGTTCAGCACCACAGGTAGCAGAGCGAACCAGCTATTTTATTTATCTTTGTACTTCCTATGTAGGTAATATATCTGATGATAGATGAATGAAAAAATGTAGTTTGCAACCTTAATTATATTGCAAAACATAACACTCATCATTCTTCATTCCGTTAGCGAAGAAGGCTGGTCATCCACCCTGTACCCAAATTCTGACCCCGCTTGCAGTTAGCAGAAATCGAAAAAAGCTGACTAAGAAAACTAAAATGTTTTTCTTAGTGCAGAATTTGAAACTTTTACATATCGTCAAAATTTTAGCAGTTCTTTTAGATTCTACATCGACACAAGTTCCATTTGCCAGACTCACTTTATCACTTGGAGATGATTGTATCGCAATTAAGTCAGTTAAAATATTGCATATATGAGACGTGCAACCACTGTCCAAGCACCAATTAGTTCTTTCATTGTCATTGCTTTCACCGTATGAAGTGTGTGCCGCAAGTATGTCTGCATAATAAGAAGGAGAAGATTTTCCTTCCTTTGGTTTGTATTCTTCATACTTCCATTTAGAGTCTGCAGCCTTGTGGCCAATTCTCTAGCATCGGTGACAATGGAATGTGAATTTTCTCTGCATCCTTGGCACATCAACATCCTTGTCTCTCGGACTTGGGGCTCTTGTTGCTTGTCTTCTTGACATTCGTGCGATCAGGGCACCAGCCATTGAATCACTGGGGAATTTCTGCATTTGGGATTCCGTTTCTTCAAGGATATTTTCACCTTCAGCGTCTCGGGATCAGGAAGATCGTCACGCGATTCAATTGCACTCCTGAAATTTTCATAGGAGCTAGGTAGACTACAAAGCAACATAATGGCTAGTAACTCACGATTAATTTCAACAGGCATAGATGAAAGTTTATCCACCGCGTCGAAATATCTATGGATATGGTCTTGAACATCATCACCCTCTTGCATTTTCTGTAGAGTAAGCTGCTTCAGTAGCATCACCTTTTTGGCAGGCCCCTTCGAGGCGTAAATTGATTCCAGCCTCAGCCAAACTTCTCTAGAGGTTTCACAGCTTTTTATTTGCTTAAGCTCAGAGGGGCTAATACATAATATTAGATCTGACCTTGCTTTCCGGTCCATGCTTCTCCATGCTTCCAGTGCCTCCAGCGATTTTGAATCCGTTTTGCTGACTTCTGGCTTCGGTTTCTCCCCCGTGACGTACTTCCAAAGGTCAATTTTGATGAGTAGGGCCTCAATCTGCATAAGCCACATGTCGTAGTTGTCCTTCTTCAGAGCTTCGACCTGTGAATAATTTTTAGCATTCATGGTGACGGCACTCGTAGACTTCTCGCGACAGCCAAAAACTTGGTCAGGAAAATAGTCTTTAAATTCACAAATTACTGGATTCTAGTCATCTTGGGCCCATAACCAATGTTAGGATCATGGATGCTTTGCGAAATAAAGGTTTTCAGTACTCGATGCAATGTGGTATATTCAGTACTTGGAGATACGATGCTTATGGCACGGAGTTAGGTTCGAGACAGCCTTCCACCAAGCACGGCACATCACTGTGAAGGAAGTAACCACCAGTGTCACCTATACAGGTTTTCACCCAACTAGTTATGGTGCTCAATTCTAATACAAGCATAGCGCTTGCAACTCTCTTCATCTAAAGTTGAACAAAATTCTTTTAATTCTTCACAGTTATATTTTATGTATTCTGCTGACTTGTCCCAGCTTGTCCATCTGGTTATCACAGGCATAGGGAACAGGATGGCACTTTTTTATCCATTTGGGTACTTTGATTTCAGGTAAGACAGATATCGATGCTTTATTTTGCGGGCATTCAAGAACAAAAGTTTGCATTGTGTAAAGTGTTGAGTTCCTGTAGTTGCGTAGACCATACACTGGCCACAAGGTTCAGCTTGTGGGCCCAACATTGTATATGTACCATGTCTTTGTTGAATGGTATTGTTTAAGAGTGAACACATGTACGCATATACATTTCCGAATCTGTAGCTATTGCTACTATGTTTTCAAATTTGATTTCACAGTCTGTTACAACTTTCAGTATTGCCCTGGCACACTCTGCACCACTCACATTCTCCAAAACCTGAACTCCACCTACATAAATGTGCTGCTTACTTGCACAAGTAAGTGGCTTTATAAGCACGATGAACACACATTTTCCAGATCGGTCAGTAGTTTCGTCGCTCATGATGCAAACTGGCTTGTCCTTTATTGCTTATTTTAATATCCTTGCCTGATTCATGCCAACTGCCAAAACATACTTTGTACGCAAGGTATCGGCATGACACAAATCCCCTGCGCCTAGGCTTGTGCGATGAGTCGATTAATCGAAGTCATTGACGATGATTTCAGTCATCGCGGTGCGATGACTGTAATCGGTGACGATGAATGTCATCGACCATCGATGTCGATGAGTCGATGAGAATCATCGATGCCGATGAGTCGATGAGAACCATCGATGAGGATGATCGATATCCTTATATCACTAATTTTTCTTCTTTTTTTCCATTCATTTGAACGCCTTAGATCTAAAATGTATGTATAAAGTATAAGCACCCCAGCTATTGCACCTTGAGGACGATGGCAGGGCCACAGTGGGATGTTAGGAATTCATGTTTTTCCTCAAGTTTGTGGTAGACGATACATAAGTAGCGATAACGTTCAATCACAGTTAATACGCAGTAGCAGTGGTATCATTGTATTCGTTGGTTGCACTGGTTCAGTTGGTATCAGCGGTAGCAGTCTGAGCTAAATCGGCTAAATTCATCGAATTCACAGTCACAGTGATTTCGATTATTTAGTCACAGGCTGTGATTGCTAATTTTCAGTATCGGTGATTCAATCACAGCGATATATCGCTCATCACTACTGCACAGTTCATCGAGAGTCATCGATCATCGTAATTCATCGATCATCGGCATTCATCGATCATCGACATTCATCGATCATCGATATTCATCGATAGTCATCGATCATCGTGTACACTCTATACGATGATCGATGACAGCCATCGTCATCGAAACATTTCGATGAAATTTTTTCATCGAAAATCGATGACCAAAATCGGTCATCGCACAAGCCTACCTGCGCCTGTAAGAAAGAAAGAACTCACAGTATTACTGACAAGCAAGCTTCGGATAGGCCTAAAACCATTAACACATTTAAACAATATGTGTAGCACCTAGACCTAGACTAGTATAAAGCAAGCCTAACCTAGGCCTAGTCTAATACCAAGCTAATCTGTCCTAGGTATCGTTTAGTACCTACCAAGGTAGCCTGTCCTAGGCCTAGTCTAGTACCAAGCAAGCCTAGATATATATACTAGGCCCAAGTCTAGGCCTAGGGTGGGAATAGGCCTAGGCCTAGTACGCCTCTACCAGCCTTAGCCTAGCTATAGCAGGCTTAAGCCCTTGAATGCATATTCAAGGTGTAGCCCTCCAAAGACCAACTTAATTCTAGACCTACCTAGGCTAGGCCTAGGCCAGTAAGTTTGAGTCTAGGCTAGGCCTAGCCAAAATTACATTTCAGCCATTTCAAGCTGGTAACATCAGCTACGCTTAGCCTAGGCCTAGGACATTTGCCAGAAAAAAAACTTACCTGGGCAATACTTGTTGAGAAAACCTCTTAAGGCAGGGTTTTCTATTTTTTCGAGAGGTATATTGGCCTTAACAAATGCCTCTGTTATGTTGTAGTTAAATTGTTCTTTATCCAGTTTGATTTATTTTTATTTTTCTAAAGAGTCAAATCTGTCGTGTGGATGGTCCAGCCTCTTGAAAATCTTTTTTGCTTCTGTGAAGAGCTGTGGCTGGGTGCTTCTGACAGGAGTCCTTACGAATCCAGTCTATCCTTGTGTTGCCAAATTTATGCATGACAACCTGTTTTTGTCTGTCAAACACATAAAACCCTTCGCTAGCATACTCGGCGACACGAGAAAATACATAGATGATTTTCGGCATATCAGTCACCAAAATAAAGTCACCCTTTGCGATAAAAGTTTCACTTGAAACCCACATACTAACAACCTCAAGATCACAAAGAAAATCTAGAGATAGGATTAGGCCTAAACGTGTACCGGATTGCAGGCGCAATGGTGGAATACCGGAATGGAAATCAATCGCGTGGTGGCCATCTTGAAAAATCGAAAGATTGAACTTAAATGGCAGTTTTTTTGTGGTATGAAATATAAAAACAAGCAAAATGACCTAAAAACCTATATAAATTGTGGAAAAAATCGTAAATAACGCTCCAAACCCTAAAAATCATGTAAAAACTGGAAACACATTAAATCGCAAAAATTGATGGTCGTCAGTTACAAATTCCACCAGCTGTTGATATCTGCAATCAAATTAGGCCTTGCCAACAATTTAAAGAAATTCGTAAAAAAGACTTTCGCGAAAATCAAGGAGCCCTACTCATGGCACACAGTGGTCGACTGGTTGGCACATTCATAATCAGTTTGAAATCTCATAATCAAAATTTTCACCACAAATTTAGTTTTTACGCTATCAGTTAACACGGGAAAGGGTGCGCAGGGTGTAAATGACCTCCCATGGTTCTTCTTTGATACATTGTTCGTTGTATTTACAATGTTGTTAGTTCTCATACCTTCAAGTCTCTTACATTTTGACGAAATACAGCCAGTAGTCCATAAAATTTTCATTTTGCTTCGGAATTGGAACGAGTCAAGTGTTCTGGGGTGTTACCTACACCTCACGTGCCCTACCAAGTTCCTCTCCGGAGTCGTCGGACTACCCCTACTACGTCGGAATATGGAAATTATAAGAGCTAATTGTTTTTTTTTTCTTTTTTAGCATGTAGAACATTACATTTAGCATTTTTAATAAGATACTTCATGCCTTCAAACCCAAACTTGGAAAGTTAACATCAAATAATTTTCCGAGTGCCAAATAAGCTGCATAGAAGACTTCAGTTGAATATTTTTCTCCCAATATCAATATAATGGTAATAATGTAAAAATAAATAGTTAGTATCAACGTAATAAGGGAGACCTATTTAAAAAAGAAAACAAAATAACCATATCATTCCAAGGAAAGAGAAAAAAAAATATTTTCTTTGGGGTGTCGATGACACCCCACCCACCTTATAATGTTACATTTCGCCGCGTGCCCTCTCCCGGGTTAAGGTAACAGAATCTTGCTATATTTATGAGAACTGCAAACTCATTTTCACTTTTTTGTTACTATATTCATATTAGAAAGTTTGTTCACTAAAACTGATAAGGAATATTGGATAGAATAGAATTCCTTGAACAATTTTGTGTAATGAGTAAGCTGAGGACATTTAGGCACTAAAAATGAAGAAATAGGCAGCCTAAATAGGCACTAAAAATTTCAAAATAGGCACTTAAAATAAGTGCTTAAAATATTTTTAAATCGAAGATATGAAAACAAAAATTAAAGAAACCGATAAATCGACCTAAGTTCAATTATTAACTTTGGCCCCAAAGAGTTGATCGATACCAGTAACAGCTGTCACTATTCTGGAAGCACCTCTAGTGGAATAACGGATTCATTAAGATGAAATTTGAAGGATTGAAGAAATGAATTAATGGCATCACTCACAAGTTAAAAAACTCGAAGTCACTCAATACAGAACGGCCACACGGCCATGAATTTACACAAGGCTCTAGTATTGTCTCCAAACCCAAGTCTAAAAAAACCATACGAGCTTCGGCTTGGAAACTTTAGGCTTGGGAACCTAGTATAAATGAAAAACTTAAACTTTGTGGTTCCACAATGATAATTTTATTTGTACGACCTGGGTTTCGACGTACTATAACGTCATCTTCAGGTGGCTTTACCTTTGGCACCAGACTGATACTCACACAAGGATTTGGAACCTTGTCGAAGAAACCAAATTGCAGGCTTGGGATCCTCAACCAAGAAACCCATCCGTGGCTGGTATTGCACGGCAATTGGGCGCGACCCCTACGGCGATGGGGTTACGGGTTCAAATGCCTGAACTGGTAGTGACAATGTCACCATGGGCCAACGCAATATACTAAAAATGTCTACGTAAAACAAACAGAACGACAAACAACAGTATGCATTTGGTGCAACCATAGCAACGTTCTCAACGTTGTTCATATTTTTAGGGCCGCATATGCTTGCGATGAAAAACCAGATATACTTTTTTAGAGGGTTGAAATCATTCTCTTTATAATGAAAATGATCCAAAAGAAATTACAGCAGGTTTTTTCTTGTTAAAGCAGGGAGAAAATACCCTATTTTTGGCATTTTTACAAAAAGTGTCACATTTTGACTCGATTTTTTAAATAATGGAAATCACTAGGAAGATGAAATATTATATTCATAAACCAATTCATATATTATCATGCTCAAGGTTTCACGTTGGTTATACCTTTACTTCCTGAAATATAAAAAGCCAAAATTTTAATTTTTTGTCGATCCGCAATTTTTCGGGCAAGTTTCGCCCTGAATTTCCGAGGAGGAGGTTGCTTTTACAGTTATTTTTATTATGTTTTAAATAGAGCTCAAAACTTTGTACAAGATAGCCAATTTTTGTTTCTCTTATTAAAATATCTCCTGAGATACTATGCCTCAAAGTTACCGAAATCTCATAATCATACTGAAGAAGGCTGCGGCACGGGGTAAAACAAATTACAATAACCAAAAGTATACCATTGGCGAAAGTAAAACTTTACAAATGTTTTTTGGGGATATGTGTGAATGTGCATACAAAATTTCATGGAAATCAGTGATGGTGGAGCGGGGACCACCAGACCACTTGGCATGGAATGGCCCAACAGTGTACCTTTAAGTGGGTGTAAAAGACGTTCGAACTGATGTATCGGAGGCGCACATTATTCCTGTCACATACTTCACGTATTTCAATAATTTTATCTGCAGAGTATAATGCAGTATTTAGCCATGTTCCCCATAATATCAATACTGGCAGTGAAAGCAGATCAACTTCAGGCAGTATGCCTGAAGTTGATCTGCCTTTAAACTCAGCAATGGTACCTTCAAAAACAAGTATTTGGCAATTGAAACCATCGCATGCACGCATCACGTAAAATTACCATTGTTGTTTTTCTACTCTTTATATAATAATACTTTGGATTATTTTTCTTTATGTATGTTTAATGACATTATTTCAACCTTGATAGATTAAAAAAGGAACTGAAATAACAGACAAGCTCGCACTAAAAAGAAGTTTGGCGACATTGAAAAGAATTTTGCTTTTTTAGGCCCTAAAATAGTCGATACCAGCAGAAAAAGGCATAAACAGGTAAAATAGGCATTTTTAGGCAGTATAAAATCGCTTTAATTTCGCCATAAATGATCCTAAATGAACTTATAACTTCATAAAATTGGTTTCCTGAGTAAAAGAAAAAATAGGCATTTTAGGCAATGTCCTCAGCTTAGTAATGAGAAATGGCCAGGTGCTTCTCAGAAATTTATATTTTGGTCGCATTAACTTGTAAATGAGTGGAAAAAACCTTCTAATGTTATTAAACATACCCTCTATTTCATTTATGCATTACTTTCTGTGTACATATTTGCTTTCATTATTGTAAATTGTGTTAATCTCTGGTTGTGTTGCAGGAAATGTAGGCTGCACCAGAAAAACAACATTGGGACTGGTGACAGTTTGAATGCACAACTCAAGGAAGCCATTTATTCCTGTTACATGTTTGAGTGGGACAAGAAGCTCAGGACAATAAATGGCTCAATGGAGGTCCACCCAAAGTTAGTGAAAGTATCTAGTCCAGAATCAGAAAGGCGCACTCTTAGAAAGTCGATGGATATGGCAATGAGAGCTCTTCGAGGGAGCATCCGTGGGCATCCATTAGGATCACTCCTTGTTCAGAAGCAGCAGATGGTGTACAAGGATATCAGTGTTCTCTTAAGTTCTCACGATTTTAGTGAAAAGTCTCCCACTGAATCAAACACATTCATAGATAGCATAGGAAGTGAGGCAACCGGCATTACTGGCATGTTCAACAAGGTAGCTAAAGGTAATCCGTCCCACTTTCATTTGTAGCATATTTTATTCAGCTTCTTATATATTTTTTTAAGAGTTTCATTCTTCAGGTAATCATTTTTAACCTTTAAAATACGGCTTTAAATCCCAGATGTATCACTGCATGGCCGGGCATTTAAATGGCCTAGGTTTAAAATATAAGCAGCTCTCCAGTTAATTATAAATAACTGAAAAACTATTTGTGATAGGAAAATAAAACAAACACTATTTTAAAGACAACAGCACATTGTGTATAATTTATTCATTCATATTTCCAATATTTTATTTTAACTTTACAGGAGCTTATCTAAAAACGAATATTCATACGTTTTTCCTATCAATGAAATGTGATTTTCAAGATTTCATAAACTTAACGTTCAATTATAATATTATGTAATAAATTTTTAATCAAATATAAATGTTTAATTTATTTAGCTTTTTTTATAGTTTCTTTTTTTATGATACTCCCGAAAACAGGGAGCAATGCAGAGTCCAACGTCGCACTTCATGCAGCGAATGTTCGTGCGCCTGACGATCTTCTTCGTTGAACACACGCGACATCGTAACTTGCTAGTTTTTTCAGGCCAGTGCTCTACCTCTTTAGCGTCTAATCTGGTAATGTTCATGTCACATGGGTTAGGTCTCCCTCTATGCGTAGCTACTGAACGATTCCCAACTTTTTCCAGAAGATCGCGCACCAACTGTAGTCTAAACGTACGGTGGGATACATCTTTACCTAGGGATTTAGAAATTATGAAGGAGTTCAGTATGGTAACGTCCATCAAATGGAAAAATACTTTTTTGTCCACTTCCAGGTCTTTCTACTAATTGAATAGCTGTTCGCCATTCTGTCTCCTTTATCAACGAAACCCATGTTACGGTTGTAGTCCTGAATGATTACGGGTTTTATTCCATTCCCGTGTTCATCACAGAAATTGCCCTCTGCTGGTGGATTGTGCATATTAGTGAGTAGATGTACGTCTCGCTTGTCCCTCCACGTAATTGCCGTCAAATCGTCTCGTACTCTAACACGTAAGTCGCCTCTTTTTAGTTTTCGCTTTCTGTCGAGATTTTTTGGCATTCCCATTCTGTTGGGTCTAACTGTCCCACAACAAAAAATTTTTCTCGTCTATAGGTCATCGAATAAGTCACGAAGTCACGAGAGGAGAAAAAATTTTCCATATATAGTTTGTGTCCAACACCTTCAACTCTCCTCGTCAGATGCTTCACAGTCGCATGTGTCGCCGACATTGTCGCAGTCGCCTTTTTTTGTCTTTTCCTAAATAAACTACCATGTCATAAGTATAGCCAGTGGAATCACAAATTTTATATATTTTTACTCCAAATCGTTTATGTTTTTTTGGTATATACTGCTTGAAAATGACTCTGCCTTTGAATAAAACAATTATTTCATCCACTGCCAAATTTTCGCTCGGTTTATAAAATTTTGCATAAGAAGCATTGAGTTTTTCAAAAATATGTCTCAACTTCCAAAATCGGTCATGATCATCATCATTTTTGTCAGGTTGACGACGATTATCACTGAAATGGAGAAATCGGAGTATGTGCAAGAATCTGTCGCGAGGCATTATATTTCTGAAAAATTGTGTATGAAATTGTTCCAGTGTTGACCAGTAATCTTTCAGTGTGTCACGTACGTCATGTCCCATTTGAATGACAAGAGACAGAAAAGAAAACATTTCATCAGTGGTCACCTCAGGACTTGGTGATGGTCCTTCGTGTTCACCTAGTGCATCCACGTACTGACTGTAGTACCTGTTAGTCTCCTCAACGAGCACATGAATAATCTCTGCGAAGAAGAGAAGAAATATTTCCCCAGGAGATGAATCTCGATGCACGTGAAGGGCCTCTTCTCTCTGGAATCCACTCTCCTCGCCGGAGAAGGGAATATTCCGGTTCCCGGTGCGGATGCGTTGACTGAATTTGATCCATTCACCGCCGGGACCAGGAGCCAAGGGGCACTCATCTTCTGACTCTCCATCACTCGAATCAGATGGGTCCTTTTCTGCCTCCGAATCACTTTGAAGAAACACCTCTATATCCTTATCCGTAAGGTTCTGAGCCATTGCATGTATGGTATAAAAATAATATAAAAAAACCACACTCCTTTGGATAAAAACCGTTCTCGTGGTAACCGTCCGAAAGACACCAAGCATGGAACTGTGGAATGGAAATAACTGAGAGAGTTCCATCGTAATCTTTGTTTGTGTGGTAAGGAAAAGATCCAACCATGTGCTCGGGCCACCCAGAAGTGTTTACGCCCAACGTCAAGGTCAGCTGATGAGAGGGAAGAAAGGTTCGAGATAACCAGGAGAGAGATAAGGGAGTACGCGAGTCAAATAGAGTTGGAAAGGCGAGAAACTAATATCAAATGCGATGACCAACGCATAGTCAAATGGCAAGTGTAACCTATTTTCTGATCTTAGCCAGTGTCATTCCAGGAGCCTAAAAAAATATTTACACTATCTCAGCGACGAAACTCATCATAAGCCGATTTTAAACGAAGTGTGTCTCAGTGGTCCCTAAAGGGACCGCAAGGCCATAAACGAAAACATTAGGTGGTCCCTTTTGGGACCGCACGGACGCTAAAGGTTAATGACTACTTTTCATTCTTTCTCTGTAATAACTTGTAAAAGCAAGTGCCTACTAACGAATGTAACTATCAAGAGGTTTGTAAAATTGGATTTGTCTTGGTAATGTTTTGCAATTTTAATCTGTTAATATTTTTTAGGCATCAAAGGTGACTTGGAATTTTTGGAAGCAATTGTGCTATCCTTATATGAGCCTTTGGACACAGCAGAAGGCCATCAAACACTCTCTCAGAATCTACAGAAGGTGTATTTTCCAGCAATAACTCCTCCCATCAAATCCTTGCTAAGGTATTACTTCTAGATTTGTAATGCATATACAATAGAAATTGAAATTTTAAAGTGTGGATGTAACCCATTGTTTTTTTACTACTTTTTTTGGCTACCTGTTTGCCTATGTACTTTGAGGCTCTAATTATCAAGTTAAAATACAGTGTCTCTTTCAAAAGTTATGGTGACCATGCTTTCTTTAATGCTCTTGTTTTTTTGGTTTTAGTGTGTAGGCAGTACATATGATTTTCGTTGCTTTACCTCTGGCTTAAATTTAACTTGCTATTCTTTTGGTATTAATTATTTTAAGGACATTGTCGTTGATATCAGCATGCATTTATAGAAGTGATGTGGTCAGGATTTGAGGATTCGATGGAATTCGAACTCTAATCCATGAATTCGAGATTCAATTGAATCCTTCCAAAAAGATTCAAACCCTGATTGTGTGGGTGGCATATGTGCTGTGGCACTGTAAATTGTAAATTGCAGTAAAGTTTGCTCTGGAATGTCAGCTTCTCAAAGTCGTTTTGCTACAAAAGTTTTGCTAATTTGAGTGAAAATTGATTTTGTCATAAGCATGTACATAGATGGAGATTTAATGCTTATTAATCACTGAAAGTTTCATCCACACTTTGGTGCATGGTCCATGCACACATCGCCCTCATAACCAGGGCTCCGGAGTTGGAGCTACCCGGAGCTCCAAATGTTTGCCGGAGGCGGAGCTCAAAATTGTATAATTTTCCTGCTTCAGCTCTGACCACCGATTGTTAATTAACCTAGTCTAAGATTAGGGTATCTGTGCCACACTACAATATAAAGTAAATTTCATTCCTGTTGACATTTCGTGCGCTGAGGATTTTTCAATCACTTGAGAGTGCTTTTGATGGTGTCATAATGTTGTTCTCTCCTTTGTATGAAAAACCAAAATGCCACTGTGACTTCCCTATATTCTCACTTTGCTTGATGTTTTCTCAAGTGACTTTACCTCCTCATTTTCTCTATCGAGCTTGAGGAATAAATTTCATCCAAAAGCCTAAGTCACTTTTACTTTACCCTGCAGGGAGTACTGCGAGTGCATGAACCTTGAGGACAAGCAGATAAACTACAGTTTCATAGTGCTTAAATTTAGAGGTCCTAAAGAGAGGCCCCATTTCCAGGTCCGGGCTTTTCTATCAATAATCTCAATTCTCTTGAGAGTATCATGATGCCATCCTTATCTTAAGATGATTTAACGAATTGAGCCTGAGATTCCCACAGTCTTTCTATCTCACGTTTATGTATTCGGTTGTTATGTTCTTCATGACAGCCTTGTCTTATTTTACCTAAATGGTTTTAGCAGCAGTCTCCTCTTACACTCCGTTATCCGCTCATTAGAACTAGCTATTTGTGATGAATGGATTCTAGCTATGCGGAAAAATTATTGAAGAAAATTTGAGCTAATGTGAAAAAACTGTTTGAGTGCCAAGTACGATTTATTTAGCAAAGAAGCAGAACAAAATTGTTCCAGTGTTGGATAATGAAACTTGGTAGGGCTCAGCATTTCACATCCTTGAGTGACTTCTTGCTTTTTGTCCATCCTGTGAGCAAGTGGATGCGATAGATTCTGTATATTATTCATCTCTAAAAATGTCAGAAAATATTGAGGGCCTCTTTGAAATTCCGAGAGATCCACATGATGTCACCATCAGAATTCAAAGCAGGATATAATGTCACGTGAATTTTAAAAGAGTTGCAAATGTTAAAAAAAATTACATACAAGGATTTATTAAGCATATAGTAAGAAGGTCCTCGGATGAGAAAGTGAAAGAGAGGTTCTACTTTGCTCTGGTTAGGCCACACCTCGAATATGACGCGAGCAGTTGGGACCCTGGACAGAAAGATTTAATTCGAAAAATAAATAAAATACAAAGGGAAGCTGTGCGCTTCACTAAAAACTGTTATGAGTGAACAAAGAGTGTTTCGCAGCTTTTAGAGGGATTATGTTGAGAACCGCTAGAGACTCGGGGGATACACGCTAGTCTTAGTTTGCTTGAAAAATTCAGAACAGGTGTGTTTTAGTGTGACACAGAGAATATCATTTGGACGCTGCAATACATCTCTAGGTCTGAAAATAAAGATAAAGTAAGAGAGATACATTTCCAAACAGATTGGTACAAAAATTCATTGTTTCCACGCACAATAAGTGACCATAATAAAAACTGAGATCCACGGAAAACATACCCAGAATACACTTCACCTTTTCACCTCCCAATATAGATATCCTTTACACCTTCACATGGCTGGTGTCCTAACACCCCCTGCCACACGCACATGTGGGGGCTCGCAGGGTAGTATGTACAGGTTGTCCGGCGACCTGGAAAACCTTGAAAACCAGGAATACTCAAGGAAATATTTTGTCCTGTGAAACTCAGGGAATTTTTTTATTTTTCCGTAAATCCCTGGAAAATGCTCGGCAGCCAATTTCCATTAAGGTAGAGAGAGAGGGAGAGAGGTTTAACCAGCGCCTTTGCCTGCATTATGCTTGGCTCAGCGTAGCCTTGTGCTCCCTGTTCGTCACCTCACCACCCTTACAGTACAGTATCCCTCTCCCTTCGCACAGTCCAGGGGGCTGATTGTATAGCAAGGCAAATTCCAAACGGAATAATTCCGATGTAAAATGGTCCCTAGGAATGGAGGAGCGGAAATACATTTTGCTGTCACTGCATGTTGAAATCACAGCTCTCGGGTTCGAAGCCGACAGGGCTACTGTACAGGGGCAACCCCAGCTAATTATAATTCATGTATTGTCCAACAAATACAATTTTGTTTTAATTGAATTCTTTCACGAAATTTTGGTTAATTGTAAAATGATTTTCCTTATTGCTTCCAATAATGGCGAAATGATTTTTCAATGTTGATTGCGAAATTACACTGAAGACATAGAAGAATTATTTCAGTGAGTTCGTTGGAGATATTTGAAAAAGACGGACGTTATGAATCGGGGTACCGTCGGAAAGCAGACTATCCTCACGGGGCACAATCTTGCATCCTTTTCTTCTCCCTTTCCCTTCATCCCTCCTTTAATTAATTTCGGAATAACGCTGGACATCTAGGCGCTGTGATATCGGAGCGGATGCTTCCAAATCATAGTGCAGCGTGTCCTCTGATATCACGGCGCCTAGATGTCCAGCGCTATTCCGAAATTAATTAAAGGAGGGAAGAAGAAGGGGATGTATAACTGTGCCCCCCGAGGCTAGTCGGCTTTACAGTGGCAAAGAAGCAAGATCCTCCTTCAAAGCATCAGTTTTCTGGCCGCTCTTCAAACTTTGTAGTTATAAAATGCAATATTTTGAAGATTTGGTGTGAATCGCTTCGTCACATCGAGGTTGCCACACTTTCGTAATTTCACTCGCACGGCGCATGCGATATCTTGCATGCGATAGATTTGTGTTCTGTGGCCAGAAATAAGCTGTGAAGATAACGTGCATCAGATCAGGAGAAGTTGATTTGGTGGTTTACGTCTTCTGAAATGTAAGATTTACTTTGTTTGCTAACACATTGTAGTTGCCAAGAAGGATATTTTAGTGTTCCGGCATGAATGCCGAACATTTATGAAGTATATGGTGTCGAAAATTCTCAATAAATCTCCCCTGGCTTATTCCTTCACAAAGGCTATTAAATGTTGGGATCCGAAAGTGGCAATCTACACCGAAGTTGCCAAGAGATGTTTAGGCTCAGCGTTGCTTCATCTTACAGAATTGAACCGTATTGGCGGCTATGAGGCTGATGCTATTGATAAAGAATTCAAGAATCTTTTGGAGATTCGGTCAGTGAAGGATATGCTCAAAGAGTTTGATGGAGATCGTGATCGTCTTGAACAATTCTGGATGAAATCTATCCATGAAATCTAATCTATCTAAATATAAATTTCTCTAAGAACTCCTTTCTTCTTGTTGAAAATTTAACTGAAGCCTCTCTGGTTGCTCTTCGTACCATTCACGATGCGATCAGGGTGGCGGGGGGTGTTAGATCCGTACCTATCACAAAGCAATTAATTCACAGTTTCCGAAATTCTCATGCAAAGTGCAGTGAATCCTTAGCGGAGAAAAGGAAAGGTGATAAGGCCTCAAGAGTAAAATAATAAGAAAGAGATACTGCAAAAGGTTCAAGAGCTACAATTTTTTTTCAAAAGCTGAGAAATTTCTTGTTGAAGTTGAATCGGAAATGCACTCATTGAAAAAAATCACACCAGTGTCTTATTTCATTTAGAAGTTCTTTATGAAACTAGTCTGATTCTTATTGTTTATTGTGTTCAAATTGCATCTGACTCAAATTTTGTTGTCAGTTAACTTTTTGTTTATTTGTTTGATGAAATAAAATCTGTATTACTCCACATTCCTTGTATACTCCATTATTTAACTCGAAGTAGGTACCAACATTTTTAATGTTGGTAAAATATGCCGATTTTATTGGAAATTCATTAAAAATATGTTAGAAACGAAGTGCAACAAGACCCTGGAAAATGCAAAAATTTGCCTGGAAAACTCAGGGAAAAAAGCAATTGAGATTCACCAGACACCCTGATGTATATGTAGAACTCTTGGTACTTACATGTGTGGGAAATTGTATAAATTTAAATCTGCATTCTGCATTGTAGGAAGGTGCACCTGGCTTGAGTTTCACAGTATCTGATAATGTGAATTTTTGTTATAGGCTGTGTGTTATAGAACCGAAAAGTGATTTCCCAAAGAGGCACAGAGGTACTGACGGGGATGGAAACTCTGCTGCTGGTGGTGACATCTCTTCACCTGTCCAAAATAGTCTGGAGTTGGATACAAGATTCCGCCTTCAGTCTCTCCAGAGTTTGCCCAGCCCTTTTGAGAAGCTTGACTGCCTTATGGAGGTCATGAGATCTTTGTGCAGCTGGAAGTATAGCTATTCTCCTGAGGAAGCGAAAGACAACAAAGCTCAACCTATGTTAGTATTAGTAGTATGTATATTATATTTTGCTACTTCATAAAATACAAAAAATAATCTTGATGCTAATCTCGTCATTTGACATGTTAGCGTATACTTCCAAGAATGCAGATCATGCCATTTGATGTGATTGAAGCATTCCTTTTTTAAGGGCTGAATCCCATTGACCATTGGGTTACTACCACCATAGACGTGTTTAGACCTCATAGTTTAAGTACTATCCGATAGGTGACCTATGCTTACTGATATATTTCCTTTTCTTACTGAACTTTTTCCAACCCAAGTCTCGCCCCTCACACCATGCAGCATTACTTGTACTCAAGGTGGTCGTGTGGATCAAAATGGCTTGCCATTGTCTGTCAAACTCAGAAATTGAGGACAAATTTAGCTGGGGATTCTATGATAGCAATGATAGTGACAGTAATTTATTTCATTCAGAGAATTCTGATAATTATTGTATCCCTACCCCTGTGTGCAGTGGAAAAGTAAGGCACCTGTAAAATATCCCCTCATAGTAGAATTGACAATTGGATATATGTTGGCATAGGCAGTATAAAACTATTCTTTGTGCTGAAATTTCACCGGAGTGTAAATCAGAAACTGGCAAAAAAGGATCACTGGTTCAAGGAGCTTATGTGTTTTCATGTAATTTTTTCCCTAACATGATGAGCCGTGATATATTTCTTGTGATACTCTAATTTTCATGTGAATGGCAATCGCTTACTTAGTCATAAAAAAGGAGAACCCAGGCTAGATCCATAGTACAAAGTTTGCCCTTGGCTTGGAAATATGCACCTTTGATTTCAAAAAGCATAACAGCTGTGAGAGGACATCACAATTGATGAGGGCATGTGCTAATTCTGGGGCCATCTTTCTTTTAAACAATATATGCCGAAAATATCTAGCAATTACCGTATACAGTTGTATATGCTGTCACAGTCGGACATGGGTTACATTTGGAATTTTTCTGTGGACCTTGGGGAAGTCAACAGCACTAACCGTTGGGCAATTCCACGCAAACTCAACCAAATGGCTATACACTCGTGGCTTGACCATCTTTGATACTTACGAATTTTGGCACAAAGAAAGAATACAACAAGAAAAGACAATCTGTTATATATTAGCTCTTAATAATTATAAATGTCAAAGTTATGACGCTTCAAATATCACAAGTAAGTGTAAAATGGCACGCCGCAGCTCCATACTGTCACTCCAATACATGTCGATCTAACCGTCAGATGAAAAATATAATGACATTTTCGTTATGAAAAGACAACAATCTACGATTTCTTTCTACTTTTGGCTATATAGACATTTATTCTGAACTTTTAGATGACCTTAAATTTACCTATTATTTTGAATTTTGATCCATGTTTAGGGCCTAATTAACTCCTAAACTAATTCTTAGAACGGGTCAAGGTTAACTATTCCGAACAGACATGACGCAGGACTTAACGTAGACTTCATCAAATTTTATTTGTGGCACACAACCACAGCACAGTGGAGTAACAAATATGGAAAGATGAAAATTTGATGAACTCTACGTAAAGTCCTGCGTCATGTCTGTTCGGAATAGTTAACCTTGACCCGTTCTAAGAATTAGTTTAGGAGTTATTAGGCCCTAAATATGGAACAAAATTCAAAATATTATGTAAATTTAAAGCCATCTAAAAGTTCAGAATAAATGTCTATGTAGCCAAAAGTTGAATGAAATCGTAGATTGTTGTCTTCTCATTATGAAAATGTCATTATATTTTTAATCTGATGGGAAGATTGACATGTATTGGAGTGACATTCCGGAGCTCCTGCGTGCCATTTTGCACTAACTTGTGATATTTGAAGCATCATAACTTTGACATTTATAATTATTAAGAGCTAATATTTAGCAATTGTCTTTTCTTGTTGTATTCTTTCTTTGTGCCAAAATTTGTGAGAATCTAAGATGGTCGAGTCACGGCCTTGATTGAGTTTGCGTGGAATCACCCTGTTGTGAAGAAGCTGCTTGGATTTTTGGCTGAAATAGGTCATACTCTCTATACCAACAGCTTCTACACCAGCCCTACACTTGCTAGTGAATTAAAAAGAAAACAAACAGCTCTGATTGGTACAACACAGAAAAATAGATGGGGTGTACCCATTGATTTCAGAAATGCAGAAGTTAAACTAGGCAAACACATACTTGAAAGGAGTGAAAAGTTGTTAACAATTTGTTGGTAAGACAAATGTGATGTCTATATGTTGAGCGCTAGACATACTGCAGAAATGATATCGTTCACAGTAGAAGAGGTAGACAAAAACAAAACCAGTGTTCTTAATAGCCTATAATAAGAAAAAGTTTGGTGTAGATCTGTTAGATTAGAGAATGGCTTGTGGAGCATTTGATCATCGCAGCATCAAATGGTGGTGGAAATTATCACTCCATATTCTGCTCATGTGCCTTGTAAATGCAACAATTCTTTAAAACCAGGAGAAAAGGAAGAAATTTTCCATCACATATATCATTCATAATTATACATTGATCTTGTGGTTGATGTATCACCATGCACTAGCCTGATTTAAGTGTAGCTTAATCGACATTCAGGGGCAAGACATTTTGTGGAAAAAATTCCTCGTCCTCCAGGATAATAATGACTGCAAAGGATGTGTAAAGTGTAATCACAAAAAGGCTGTAAGAAAACTGGAAAAGTCAAGCTGAAGGACACATCACATCAATGTAGTGAGTGCAAAATTCCACCCTTGTGTAAATCCATCCTTCTAATTATTCCACTCAAGAAAAAACTACACATTTGTGGTAATTATGTTCCTTTTAATTACCCCAAAAGTCTAATTGTGTATTTCAAAAGGTTTTTTAATTCTTACATGAACGCTGTAAAGCAAGGGAAAATAATGTGTTCAGATGGATTTCACTGTAAATATTTATTTTTTCCACATAGTTGAGCTGTGGTCAGCTTTTTTATTTCCGCAAAAACAATTACTACAAAAATTTTAGGAAGCCCTTTCAATGAAAAATTTTTCCCCTTATTCAACAAATGAGGAGAAGGATAGCACTTTCCAGAAATGTAACCAACGTATTTGTAAATATTACAGTTGGTTTGTTTTTATAACATAAAAAAGGCTTAAAATTTCCAGCATTCAAAGGAAAAAAATCAATTAAAATGGCCAGCACCCAGAGTTTTAACAAACAGGACAAAAGCTTCCATCACCAACCTATAGGTTCACTAGAACATTTCGTCGTCGTTCAGGCAGAATTCACTAACAAGGGGAGACTACGTACCATGCTACGCTTCTGGGAATGTCATATTTTTTATGATGTTCGGAATGCCGAATGCTGCTAGGAATACGTCGTGGTTTGGTTGAATAGGCTTTAGTTTAGCCGTAATAAATTAATTTCTATTCATTATTTTCAGCGCGCTAAACATAAGCTAAGGACACCACACCTTAATCTGCGAGCTCAGGTGGTCCAGTGGTTACGGTTGTCGACTCCTGAGTCAAGGGTCGTCGGTTCGAGTCCAATTGACGGAATTTTTTTTTCTTCTCTATTTCATTCATTTTCAATTTTTCTATTATTTTGCATTGCAACTAGTCTCACCGGACGAAGGAACATTTTTCAACCGTCTCTTCGAAATAATGTATTGACGTCGTATTCCGAACGCTGAAGCATGACATAGAGTAGCAACCCTAGGGTGCACTCACCAATTTAAGTGTCCATTGATTATAGTGATCAACTTCCTAATCGCCATGGAACACAACGGTTTCATATGAGTGCATTCACATTAATGCTTGAGGTCTGAAGACACCAGCATGCGTAAATTAGATATAGAAGAACGCGTAAAGAATAATAATTACCTTATTATCAACCGCTCTCATTAATATATAACTGAAAAAGAAATAAAATTACTTGGTATGTAAGTACTAAAATTAAAGTGAAGGATAAATCTTATATGTCCTATCCACAAAAAATTATGTTATCACACGCAAGTGTCAGAAGGAATAAAAATTACATTTATTTGGGAATATTCCGGCGATGTTGTGTGTCATTTGAACATATTGAAAAGAAACAAAATTTAAAAATTTCCATCCCATGAATTAAGGATAAAGACGCTCTAGAGATAATAGAATCTGTACCTTCACCGAGGACGAAGTTCCGTTTGTCCCCAACTCCCGCGTCCGCCGCCCTCCGCTACTTTCCACCGTTCACCAAGCGACCAAAAGACCGCCGCCCGCTTTGTCCCAAGCTCTGGGATGATGGGGTTTTCCAAAAGTTGGCCATTTAAAACTCTCCGCCTACTCCTCTCTTTCCTAATCCCTGACACCCTGAAATTTCGTTCTCTTTCCTCCGTTGGCACGGTTTAAATGGACTCACTTTGGCTACGCATGCGCTCCAGTGAACACTGTTTCTACTTTGGTGGCAACATTCGTAAACGAGTAGTTTTCTTTTTCTGGTGAGCATTGTGTTTTTTTTCGTGAGTGAAAAGGTGCCCGAGTAACTTTCAATAACGAACCTCGACCTGGAGATAATTTTTTGTCATCCGAGGTAATCAACAGTGAAGTGTACCTTAATTCGTGACCAATGGATAAAGCAAGTACATCCAGGGAAATAATTCCAGGGAGAGGAAGAAGCGAATACAGGATGCCTTCTTGATTGTTCCAGAGAAGACGCCACCGGCGCGGTGATTTACTTACAAGGTAAGCCAATAGTGTAGCGATGTATCATAACATGTATACTATTGAATATAGTATCTGATGTGCTGGTGCTAGAAATATTGCGTATTCCTGCATTGCGTATTCCTCCATTGCGTATTCCTGCAAAGACAGTACATACTTTGCACGAGGTTTTTTTTAGCTAAACAAGGTACATCTAGATTGATAAAATGGCATATTTGTTGAATATTTTTCTCATATTTCTGCTAAAAAATTAAATTTTATATCTCACAGATACTCTAAGGGAAAAGAATGTTATTAAGGACCCCTTAGATGTCGAAGTATCGAGAAAGGCTCGTTTAATTGGAGAGAGAGCTGTGGACATGTTCCTGGATATTCTAGAGGAGAACATGTTCGTTGATGAGGAAGAATTATTCCTTGAAAACGAAGATGTAGACGCAGACTTTGCTCATGATTGTGAGAGCGAAGAAGAATCGGAAGAAAGCAGTTCCCCCCCATCGCAAAGTGCTAGTGAATCTTACGAGCCTTCACCAAAATCTCCAAAATTCGTTCGCGTTTCACTGGATACCAAAATTCGTGTGATTAATCTTGCAAAAGAACATCCTAATTGGTCGCTAGGTACCCTTCAGAAACGAGGATCCCATTTATTGAGGCGCAAATTTCAATTGAAAATGTGGAGTAGAGACATTGAAAATGGAGGAACGCGTTTAGATAAGTATGACATGATAAAGAAATGCACTTACGAAAGATTTTGTGAAGCGAGAAAAAGAAAGGAACATGTCACTTCAAGATCACTTCAGCAGTGGGCATTAACTGTGGCTTATCAGCATATATCTCCGGAATTCCCATTTTCTGCCTCGAGATCCTGGCTGATTAAATTCAAAAAGGAATATAAAATCAGGCAACGAAAAGTGACAGACTATGTCTCTCATAGAGATGTTTCGTCATTCGAGGAAATACTGATGAGTGCCGACGTGTTCCAAAAGCAAGTGAGTAAGGTGATTACAGACTATGATCCAGATTACATCATAAATACGGACCAAACTGGGTGTGAATACCGAGTTGACATTAAAAGAACATTAAGTCATCAGGGTGAAAAAGCTGTGCTCTTATGTACCGGAGACAGGAACAAAGTTACTCATTCATACACTGCGCAATACGCTATCACTGCATCTGGTAAACTTTTACCGAAAGTCTTCCTGTGCATGCAGGAAATAGGAGGAGCATTCGGCCCGAGAGTGAGGAGGAATGTAGAAGAGTTGGAGAATAGATGGAAGAACGTTGTCGTGACCTCCTCCAAATCAGGAAAATTAACAGCAGACCTGTTCAAACTCTTTTTGAAGAATGTAGTGAAACCATACGTTTCCACAAATCGTTTCCTTCTTTTGTTAGATTCATGGGGAGGACAAACAAACCCTTCCATATATGACGAAATATTTACGGACGAAAATGACCTGCCAACATGCCAGTTAAAAATTATTCCCCCAAAATGCACCCCTATATGCCAACCCTGCGACGTGTATTTTTACCGCCAAGTGAAGCAGTTCATATCAAGATTGCAAAACTGCACATTTCTACTTCAAGAGAACCGAGAAATAAGTTCCAGGGAAGACGAAATTCGAATTCATTCACTAGTGCACGACCAACTGTCTTCACCCAAATTTACTAGCATGCTACAGTACGCATGGTATGCGTCAAAGCTAGTAAACACCAGAAGTTTTTTCCAAAATGTTCGCCAGGTCTGTTTCCCAGACGAAGTGCCAAGAACGATTTGTAGGTGTGGTGGGCAGTGTTTCATTAGGTGCTCTTGGTGCGCCATTATCATGTGCTTTAGCTGTTTTTATGATAAGTACCACCCAAGCACATGTACCTACGAACTTCCTGTGGATGTAAACAACTAAAAAAGTTGTGTCCGAAATGGGACAAAATTTGCGCTATGCAACGATTTGAAGAATTAACTTCATTTTTCTTGGTGTAAATAACAATGGACCACCTTCGGGCAACAAAGGACGCTCATATACACTTGACGCTTGCGCAGGGGGTGAGTAGGGGCGGGAAAGGGAAGGAAGGAGAAGAAAGATGGTCAGCGAACGACCTTTGCTGGCAGGGGAGAGGAAAGTGAATGAACTTCCAGGGTGTCAGGGATTAGGAGAGAGCGGAGGCGGCGGAGGGTTTTAAAACAGCCAACTCTTGGAAAACCCCATCATCCTGAGCTTGGGACAAAGCGGGCGGCGGTCTTTTGGTCGCTTGGTGAACGGTGGAAAGTAGCGGAGGGCGGCGGACGCGGGAGTTGGGGACAAACGGAACTTCGTCCTCGGTGAAGGTACAGATTCTATTATCTCTAGAGCGTCTTTATCCTTAATTCATGGGATGGAAATTTTTAAATTTTGTTTCTTTTCAATATGTTCAAATGACACACAACATCGCCGGAATATTCCCAAATAAATGTAATTTTTATTCCTTCTGACACTTGCGTGTGATAACATAATTTTTTGTGGATAGGACATATAAGATTTATCCTTCACTTTAATTTTAGTACTTACATACCAAGTAATTTTATTTCTTTTTCAGTTATATATTAATGAGAGCGGTTGATAATAAGGTAATTATTATTCTTTACGCGTTCTTCTATATCTAATTTACGCATGCTGGTGTCTTCAGACCTCAAGCATTAATATGAATGCACTCATATGAAACCGTTGTGTTCCATGGCGATTAGGAAGTTGATCACTATAATCAATGGACACTTAAATTGGTGAGTGCACCCTAGGGTTGCTACTCTATGTCATGCTTCAGCGTTCGGAATACGACGTCAATACATTATTTCGAAGAGACGGTTGAAAAATGTTCCTTCGTCCGGTGAGACTAGTTGCAATGCAAAATAATAGAAAAATTGAAAATGAATGAAATAGAGAAGAAAAAAAAATTCCATCAATTGGACTCGAACCGACGACCCTTGACTCAGGAGTCGACAACCGTAACCACTGGACCACCTGAGCTCGCTGATTAAGGTGTGGTGTCCTTAGCTTATGTTTAGCGCGCTGAAAATAATGAATAGAAATTAATTTATTACGGCTAAACTAAAGCCTATTCAACCAAACCACGATGTATTCCTAGCAGCATTCGGCATTCCGAACATCATAAAAAATATGACATTCCCAGAAGCGTAGCATGGTACGTAGTCTCCCCTTGTAAGTCAAATCTTACTTCTGAGTTATAGCGGTTTTAATGTTTCAAACAACTCCTAAAATCAGTTTTGCATTATTATTTAATATTAACATGGTTTTAGCAACAACACCAAAAACATGTTAATATTAAATAATAATGCAAAACAGAATTTTGGAGTTGTTTGAAACATTAAAACCACTATAACTCAGAAGTAAGATTTTTGACTTGGTGAATTCTGCCTGAACGACTATGATTTGTTTCCTTCCTAACATGCATAGTTCCCAAAATAAATAACCACGTTTGGCCTTTATCTTTGACACCCAGGTGTCGGAAATGCTACTGAAAATGAAATATACTACTCTTTATGAACCAACTATTTTTATTCAATATTTTATACTGTGAAGTGCAGTACCGTAATGGATTCCTAAATTGTTTAGAGGAGAAAACATTCCTTTTTGTTTCATTCAAGCAATCCTAGTCACTCTTGAGATATTGTATTTCCCTGTGGTGAAGCAACGTTCAATCCTCCTTTCTGGGTTGCTAAAAATGACAAATTTGTGGCTGTATGTATTAATCTATTATGCTTTTCAAAAGAAATGCTCATTCAACTTAATGCATTTCATGACTTTATTTATTTCACAAGTATTTATTCTTTGCACCAGTCTTGATTCTACATGTATGATTTCTTCTCAATTTTGACACAACTCAAGATAAAAAATTATCTATTTCCATTAAATTTTGTTTCTAGCTTATGCTAACCGGGCATATTAGTATTTATGATGCCTTCCTTCCTCTACAGTGGAGCCGATGATTTGCTGTCTCGCTTGGTGTCTGTGATACATGGTGGTGAAGAAGGAAGCCAAGATAGCTTATTGCACCTATTGCAGATGGAAGCTATCTTTCTGCAAGCATTTTTGCCTGAGGAAATGGTTCTGGGGGAAGCTGGATATTGTGTGACTGTCTTATGCAGTGTCTTGGCTGTTTGAAGTATTTGTTCGGTAATGTTGTTTGAAGGTCTGGAAATGGTCATTTCAGTCTTGATCTCAGCATTCATGCAGTTGTTTTATGCATGATCTTTGATATAAATATTGAAGGGGTAATAGCATTTTCACATTAGATTTATGTATATAGATAGTTTATTATTTATATTTAGCCTAGGGAGTGAAACTTATCTTAGAATTAGTGTGTATCTCTGATTTTTTTTTGTGTGTAGAAGCTTCTTTTGGCCTTATTGCCCCTGGGATCCGAGAAAGCCTGAGGTGGATTCTCATAAGGAGATGATATTACAATTCCATGTCATAGAATTTCAGATTTCTTATGCTTTCTAAAAAAAAATGCATCACAGATCCCATACCTGTTGCTCAGGAGTAAGTTTTTTTAAGCAATTTTGCTGCCAGTGAGCCAATCTATTGTCCGTTTATGCCTGTGAGAAAACCACCCCTGGCCGATGTAACAGCTGTCGTTTTTTTAGTATTCGTTACCTTCGAAATGCAATCATAATATTATTTTTCACCATTTAATTCCCCAATGTATTCAAACATAATGTTTCAAAAACTAACCTAATTGTTTTGTTGATGTTAGAACTCCTGACATCAGGTTATGGTCTATATTGGGCAATATTACGAATTTTGGCCCAAATCGGTCTACATTTTGAGGCAGGGTCTATATTTTGGCCAAAGGTAAGCTACAATTTACACTGAAGCAGCCAGCACAGCACTGCGTAGTTTAATTATGCGCGCCGAGGCCAGGTGCATCTGCTTTGTCTGGCTCTGTGCTCGGTGTGGCTGTGGTGCTCGGCACTCATCTCTTCCCGGCAGCGCGCTTGCCTGGCTGTGTCTTCCCCCCTCCCTTGCCACCTCACCTCACCGTTCCACCACCAGCTTGCCCGCCTCAACAGGCATCGACAGGATTGTTGTTTGTTTATACAGTAGAAACTTGAAATAATGAAGTTGACGGGACCGGAAAAATCGGCACTTCGTAATATCAAATTTCGTATGAACGAGTATCTTTCAAAAACATCACGATGAAGCTCATTTTTTGTTTCCTTAGATTAAGATGTACTCTCGCGATGTACTTGCATGATTTACGAAGTTATAATTCATGAAAGTATATTTAAATGTGTATTCATGCCCACAGGGTGCACTCATTGTCAGTTGAACACAACTTATTTGTCGGAGTTTTATTATTCGTATTTTCGGGAATTTCAAATTTGGCGCCACCGGATAAGTTATTTTGCCGTTGCAGCTGGCGGTGCGGCGTGCAGCAACTCGTGGATTGGTACTACCCCTCTTTGCCGTGACGAATTGTTTACTTGCGTCATAAATTTTTACGGATGGTTCGGAAGTAAGACGAAAGCCGCGTTTCAATGGAAATCGACTTTGTGTGTCAAGCTACATTCGCATCAAATCGAAGCATTATTCCGTTCACTCATTCGTTTTGTGATGACAAATGATTATTACCGGCAATACGAGGCTCGATTCGGGTTATCGTGATGAATGGTAAAATATCCTTTCCAGGGTATTTGGAAATTGCCTGACGAGCAGTCCTTCCATCCAGCTATCCCTCTCAATCACTCAGCCGGAAACATTAAAGCTGTCAGATTTTAGGGTGATACCTCAGTCGGATCTGAACAATTGGCGCGTCTAAATGGGTTTTTCCCAGAAGACCCTTCAAGAAAAAAGTTCTTCGTTCCTTATTCCTAGGCGCGATGACATTCATCTGCGAGGGACTCATTCAGCGAGAAAGAGAAGGGGGTAACCCGAGAGGATCACTCCTTCACCTTATCTGTTATTATCTACCCTCACCCAGTTTCGCTTTTACCCAGGTGGCTTTCACTAGTGGGGGAGGGGTTTGGCCTCCTTTCAGCAACCTCGGCAGCCAACACTAGGTTGATACGGCCGATGATCGAACGAGGGAGCCGTTATTTCGGTCGATTCAAATTGTAACCTAACCCCGGTAGTAGCTGTGAGGTGGACTTCGCACTCCTTCATGATTTTTCCACAACCTGAAATTATGTTGCGTAGCGCCTGAGAGAGCTTTGAAACGCATCGTCACATCAATGGGATAAATAACGTAGTGCATCGGCGCATGCGAAGAGAGAATCGGAACTCTAATGTTTTTACTTCCTTTTATAGGAAGCATCATTCACTTTTGGAAGTGGATACCACGCCAGGAAATCCATTTTTAGACCGTTGATTTTTATATCGCCATGCTAATAGATAAAGAAATTCTGTTTTCACCGTTTTGCGCAGGAAGGATGCTGCTAGAACTTATTTCATAGGGCTTGATACATACTTGTGCGTACTTTATTTAACCACATCGGAGAAAAAATTAGTTAACTTGCCTAAAATTGATCATTCCGTGGAAATGCTACTCGGCTATGAGAAGTGATACGAAAATGAGCTTTGAGATAAGTACTAGCTGCATCGTTCATCTTTCAATGCGGATACTCCTCAAGTTGGTACGCAAGTTTAATACAATTTCTGTAGTCGTGTAAAGCAAAGATGTCCAGCACTTTTTTCCAGAGGCATTCGTGCCGAGCATTGGCGCTTCCAGCAGTCCAGCAAACGGCTACGCGTCCTTGGCCTGCCTCTTGCTCTCCCCTCCACCTCTCTCTCTCACCCTCGGTTTGGCGCTCATAGTTAAGGGGTCGGAGTAAGGTGATATTTTTTCTCGAGTCCGCATCACATTTCATCATAAGTATTACATTTCACTCATCGCTTTCCCACGCCCTAACTTCACTGGTGGCTTCCAAAAGTTGGGTGGGGGGGTGGGCGTTGCCCGTTGGGAGTCCCTTATCAGCTATGATCGCGAACCAAACGTATCACATTTCACTCATCGCATACCCACCCTAACTTCTGAGGTGGTTTCCACTAGTTGGGATATCCTTTCGAGGACATCCTATAGACATCCTTTCGAGAGCATCAGCAGCCAACTTCCATGGTTCCAATTAGTTCCTACATTGGCCGCAACACAGGATGACCATTATTTAGGGCGATTTTAATGGTATCCACTCCCCAGTGTGAATTTTTTTATCTGATCCAGATCTGATTTTTTTAATGAATTAGGATCCGATTTCAGTATTCGGAGAAACGTAATACCCGCGGATCTTTAGATCCGATCTGACCATCCCTAAATAGTATTTTCCCGGCGAATCAGCTTGTGTCTTAGAGGACGAACGAACAATATAAGAGCAAACAAAGTGCATCTTATGGGCCAGGAAATACAGTAACTACAATTTTCGATGCCTGGCTAACGTTTTTCAACTTACGAACAAGTTCTCGGAACGCATCTGGTTCGTATGTCGAGAACTTACTGTGCATTGGATGAGTACGTCAGTGACTTCCAACTGCTGGACGGATGCCAGACGCCCCAGCGAAACCACACCTTTACTATTGAAGCATTGAAAAATGAGATATCGTTCAGGTAATACATTCAGTGCATAATGTATTCGGCGACGATCATTAATTAGATGTTTAACTCTGAAAAGGAGCGCCGAAACGTTACTGTGATCCATCACTATTCGTATAAACGAGTAACTTTTTCACGTCGGGACCAAGATCCGAGGTTCGTAATTTTAAAACTTCGTTATTTCATAATATCGCGTACTGTTACATACACTTAGATACCCTTTTGGTCGGGACCGAAGATTTTGCTTCGTAAAATCAAAATTTTGTAATTTCGAAGTTCGTATTTTCGAGTTTCTACTGTATTGGCGGACAAGCCGTGCTACATATGTATATTCAATTTCTTTTTAATTCATGAATAAAATTGTTCATATTTGGAATTACCTCGGTTCTCTCAATTTTTGCCAGGACTATAACCTCTACCACACAAGCCAGATGAAGCTTTTAAGAGTAAAATGCATAATTTTGCATAATAATGCAGATTTGGTCTGATTTGCCTTGATTTTCATCTGTATTATGAGTCCGTTTTGGTAAATATTTTCCCGGACTTGGGTCTATAAAGTCTCTATTTTTTTCCCTGAGACTATGGAATGTCTGCGTCAGGAATTAGGTGGCTTTAAAAGAGTTTAGAGTTTAATAAAATTCATTGCCAAAATTTGATGAATCAAATTGAGGGAAATTGAACTTACTCGATTCTATGAAAATGTTTTATGAAACCAGGCTTTTAGGAAAGTTTTTATTTTGAGCAAGCACAGCCGTACTAAATCAGTTGTTTTACCTCTGATTTTCATTTAGCAATTTACACAAACAATTAATGAAAAATATTGCTATAAGCAGCAGGCATTAGCCACTAAGGTCATGTGGGAGAGGAGCACCATATGTGGTGGAAGCAGTCTCAGGTTTATTCGTAACCATATGTTGGATTGTGAGCTCCTTCAGCAACCACCCGTTTCTAAAGCATTGCCTTGAGCAATTCTTTTTGTTCATCTAGCCAGCTCTTAATCAGTAGCGACCTCTACATTTTTGTACCAATAGCATTGAATTGAAAGTTCTTTGAAATGGGAAATACTGTATGTCTTTGAGTATAAATCCAAATCTTCTTTTCTGCCAAAATATCTATTAATATTGTCGCATCCCTGCGGCGACTAAGGGCCCTCTCACGGGACCATGGACCATATAGGCTACAACCGGGTGGGTCGAGTGAAGTCAAAGAGCAGAGTCTCTAGTTCATAATGGGTTTATTACCGTCAATGTACAGACAGAGTGCTCTCGGTCTCTCTCTGGAGAAGAGTTCCCTCTTCTCTCTACTCGGGTGGCTAGTGCATCCGAGGGATCGTTCGAACGTTGGGCCAAAGACACAATTGTATGGAGAAAAGCTCCCTCTTATATACTTGGAGCGCATCCTGTTTGTGTCCCAGTCTGAACATCTGCTATGTGCATCAACGGAAACTGAGCTTCCTGTTATGATACTGAGCAGCTTCATCCGAGCGCCGCTCTGTGGTGATAAGTCTTCCGCCGAGCGACGCCTCGCGCTCGAAGGGTGAATGAAGGAGAGCCAGCTGCATGTACTCTCCGAGGCCGCATGTACTCATCGAGGTCATCTTGGGTGCGCTTGCACGCAGTTCGGGCACACTCGAGAGAGCTCTGAGTACGAAATAAAATGAGTCGCGAAATGCGGGTCGCGCGCGAAGATTTAAAAGTGCGAAAGCAGCTAGGAAACTGCAATATCTGTGACTTAGTTGTAAGTCAAGATGAAAAAAGTAGTTGGATCTCCTTGTTTTGTAATGAAAGAAGCGAAGCATTAAAGGTGCAAGATTGAAAATCGCAACAAAGAGCAACGGACATTGAAAAAAAGAAAGGAAAGCGTTCAATAATATCTATAGCCACTGTTAAATCAGCCATGTAGATGTGTACGGCATCCTTTGATGCAATTGTCAGCATTATTGCTTAAAAAAGGATAGTTACATCACCATCATCGTCTTCACTCTGGGCATCATCATCTTCCACACTATCCAAGGCATTGGCTATTTTAGCCATAGTGTTGACAGCACATTAATTAGTAGTGCTGAAGAAAAAGGAATAGCTCACTGATGAGAGATGTGATATTATTATTTTTATTACTATTTTATTATTTATTTATTATCATTTTTTATGTCCAGAAGATCATATGTTACAGTGTGACAAAAAAACATAGATATAGGACACGTCATTGAAGTTAGACAAGCAAAATATATGATTCCAAACAATGTACATAAAATAATGAACAATGAACATAACACCAAATAATGAACACAGTAACAGGTAATGAACAAGTAACATTCACATATATTTATGCATCGTTAAGGATTGTTGTAGCACTCTTGTAGGCTGTAGAAACTGTATTCTTGCGGTGTAAGATGTTGCAATGAAATGGAAATTATCACTGGAGTGTGAGTTTGTCTGTGGTCATTTATCATAACATCTGGTGAAATAGTTAGCGAAAGTAGGTTTATATGAGAAGGAGAACGTATTAGTGACTCTTAGGTATTTTACATTGCATGGACTATGATAACTGCCTGTGTTTGTTCTAAAACAGTCATTGGAAAGGTACCCTTGGAGAAGACGGTGATGGCAGTGTGAATATTTAACAGAAAAAAGGGATATTTCCAATTATTCAGGTCTCAGAAAGAAAAATTTAAAACAGGATTCTATGTTATTAAATTCAAAGTTATTTTTTCTGACAGCATATAAAAAATACACAATATCGATCAGTACCTATATTTGGGGAGATCTGCTACTGTAGCCCATAGAATATTAGTAGCCCATAGATTATTAGTTGTTTTAAAAGTGTGTTCCTGAAAAAAAACTAAATACCATCCGCCAAATAGCCCCCTCCAGAAAACCACTCACCTACACGTTATTCACTTACATTGTACTTTAACACCTTTCATCGCACAAATTCTCATTTTGTGGGAAATAGTGAAAGGAGGTTGTGATGTAGCGAAGAAAAGCAACTGGTCGATAGCTGCGTCATCTAGGGGGAGCGATAGTTTCTATAACCCTCAGATATGGTGGCGGAATCACAGGAAAAATTCGAATAGTTGGTCATCTTGTAACTCAATTTCCTCAGAAAACTACATATTCGTCTCATGGGTAGGTATGTTTCTTACATTTTACAACTGTGCATTCTTTACTCTGCCCCTTAGTATCATTGTAAATTTTGCCAATTTTGGAGTTTTTCTGCAAAAACAAATTTTGCTGGCGAGACAAAAGCTCACCTTCAACAAGGATTTTTTAATGTGAATTTTGCCCATGTGTGTCATCCAAGAAGTAAACACAAGCCGAAGATTTTTTCCAATTTAGATAAACCAGCTGAACTTCACATTGTCAACGTCTTTGGCA
Organism: Pyrrhosoma nymphula; assembly: GCA_963573305.1. NCBI lineage: Eukaryota > Metazoa > Arthropoda > Insecta > Odonata > Coenagrionidae > Pyrrhosoma > Pyrrhosoma nymphula. Next base: position 48,530,840 of record OY754333.1, on the reverse strand, counting down.
ACACCCAGGGAAATACTCAGACACAGGAATGTGTGTGCATTGGCCAAGAGGTGTAAAAAATGATTCAAAGTGTAGAAATACATGCTCCTCATATGAAGTTATGACCACATTGCTACTTTATTTTAGCATCAGATATTATGCTAAAAGTCCTGTTTTGTATATTATTAATCAGGAAACAGTAAGGATGGTAGCTATGTGGTAGGCATTCAACAAAATTTTGGCATGAAATCATATCTTTGCTGCCGCATCACTAATATTACTCGACAATGATTAGGTTCTTCTCCCAGCTTGTAGAAAAGGGCCCACCTACCCAAGCCTGTACTAGAAGAGAAGAAAAGTCCCCATGCTTCCCTTCTATTCTACAAAAAAATGACGCTACCATAGCTGAAGAGCGAAAATCATCATGAAAGTGTTGAAGTTTGGCTTTAACTAGGAAATAGAATGGAGGTTAAAGAGATGTATACTCAATTGTGTGATTTATAGTTTAGTGAAGGGTTCTCGGCACTTCAATAACAACTCCGTTTAAACAATTAACAAGAGTTTATTTAACGAATAGCAGGTTTACATCCGTGAAACGGTAGCTTTTTATGGCGGACCGATGCAGCCGTTAGATCGAGCTCTCCTTGATGGTGGCATGTGAGGAACTGCCTGCGGCTCGACTCTGGTGGCCGCCACCGGAACTCCGAACAAATGCCGGCCGAAACGCGTCCGAGCCGCCACGATAGTAATTTTATTTGTTGTGTTTTCTTTAAATGAATTGATTTCAAAGAAGAAACTCACAGCATTTGTGAGTGTAGACACACTTCAATTCATGGAGAGAATATTCATGCAGCAAGTATTGTCCAAATGCAGAAAATACTCCAAAAAATTATGATGTTCACAATACATAGTTGAAATAACAGGTATTTCAATAATCATTGGTCAGTTTAGTATGGCCAAATCAATTCGTGAGTGCTGAGTGACCAGAACTGGACCACTATTTAAGTTATTCATCGATAGAATGATGTATTTCCATTCAGGCGAGATTGACTGGTGGAAATAAAAATGAGGGAAGACAATTTAAATGGTTATCACCTTTTCCTTGGGGTTTTGGAAAGCATTGGAAAATAAGTGTAAAATTTTCAGTAGTGCTGATACTGTACTACAAATGAAAGTCGTCCAAAGGATCTACTTCTCTTTGGTTTAAATTATTATCTTAGGGTTCAATTTTTTGTTTAATTTTTGTAATATATGAATATATACTTTTCAAATTAATTTGCAAAAAAGTGCTGAATGATGTTGTACCTCAGATCAGACCCAACATAATGGGACAAGATTTATACTGCTACAGCCAAAGATGTGGAGAAGACTCAATACTTTTCTGTGATTTTAAATGTGTTGTTATTATCATAGTCTCAGGTTTAAATGTGTATGCTGGTATGTTACTTATAATGGTGTTTTTCAGATTTCTTATCAACAAATGTACCAAAAATCATGGGACATGGTAAATATGTGTTTCAGCTTGTATGCACCATTGCTAGTTGAATTTTGTGTTTGAAACTGGAGTGGTTTAGTGTGCACAATAGCCATAAAAAACTCAAGTATGTTGTATAACTAAATTATAACTCGTGGAAGAACTTACTTCTTGATCTACTCAACCAGTATGAGTATGAGGGTTGTCATGTAAACGTATGTGATATTTTTTATACCAACAGCTGTAAAAAAGAGCCAGAAATTGTTTCCTTTAGCCTTTAATGGCTATCCATGTTCTCTTCATGTCCTTGAGAATGATGCAGGGAATGCTTGAGATCAAATCTTCTCTTAAATGCTATTTATGGCCAGTTATGAAATGCAAGTGGTCTGGTAATAAAATAGGTTATGCATATTTGTTTTAAAAATATTTAATGAAAATATATATTAAATAAAAAATTTTGTAATCAGTGTGTTTGCTATTCATTTGCATTGAAAGCACATTTTGCATGTGCTTACTTCATTTACACTTGTCTCTTACCTGACCATTCAATCCACTTTGTCTCTTAGTGCATCAGTTCTTCATTCCATCATTTCTACTTTTTATTAAAAATTAGCATATTTTCCCAAATCTAAGATGAACCCAATTCTAAGACAACCCCCATTTTTGGGAAATTCACCATGGGAAAAAAGTCATGGATTTTGCTTCTGATTGCAAGACGAACCCACTTCTTCAGAATCTTTGAATGGGAGAAAACATCGTCTTATATTTGTGCAAATACGGTAATTATTCTTTACTACAAAATGCAACTTAATTGGTAACTTTTTAACCAAATTAAAGAATATTAATCTGGTAATTACTGGCAAAGTTTTTTATTTGCTGGATATTTCAAGGAAAGTTTCAACTAAAGTACTGTTTAATGCAACAAAAGTTAAAAGATACCAAGATAATTTAATCAAAATTTTGCAAACAGTTTCCACTGGAAATTCCCATATAAGACTGTTAAAGGCCTTTAAGTGTCATAAAATATACCTATTCACATGACACTCCTGGGGGTGGGAGAGGCAAAGTGAAGGGTAGGTATAAGAATCCCAGCTGGTGTCTTTTTGGAAGGTTGTGCATGGTCTCTAGGGAAACCACTCTTTTTCAAGGGTCGAAAGATTTGAATATATAAAGTATGGTTCCGATGTGTTAGAAGAAAACTATCTTCACTATGTTTATGCATAAACTTACCCATTCCCTTGATTCAATATCCTTGTGATGTCTCCATTATAGACTTGTTGGAGATAAGTGACAAAATGCAGCTTAAAAAAATTCGAAGCTTTAGGGTCCATACCCCTTGAAAAATCAACGGCAGTACTACATTTCCGGTTCCCGGAGCTGGACCTTGATGACGATTGAAGTATCAAATTTATTTACAGTGTTGCGAGCGGTTTTAAAATTTCTCTTTAAATAAATGTTTTAAAGTCTTCAAACAGTGCTCTTTAATGTCACTTCTTGGGTCTCTGTGAAAAACTTAAGATGAAAATTCACATGAAGTACTTTGTGTGAAATATCATCTAAAAACAGCATCCACCATTTTCAAAGCACGAAGATATAAAATATAATAATAATTAATCTTCTATTATTAATTAATAACTGTTGCTTTTCGAACTTCGGCAAATGTACCCCAGACACTCTGTGAAACTAGTGGTCCTCATCATAGGTGTGCTCGGTGGAGTCAAGGGCTCGCTGCTAAATAACATCAAGTACATTCCGTCCTGCGTGGCACAGGTGGAATCACTAGTTGCACACATGCAGAAGGCCGTCATCATGCGGTCACTCCGTATACTGTGTACGCATGACCCGACAGCAGCGTAGCCACTCATTCGATGGGTGTCGGACGTGGCAACGATTACTGCTCAACCCCTCTTGAGTCTCCGGCCATTATGACGGCAATGAAACCTGATGCTTGCTGGGGACTCGGAGGGAAGTGTTACAACTGTAACAATTTAAATAATTATTAATCATTAAAACTAAGGCATAGCAATTAAAAATTGCCATATTAACTGATCTCACATGTTTTTTCACTCATGAAAATCCTCCCTCAAATTCATCAACTCAACTTGGAAGATTTTTAATAATACAGGACATTTTTTGGAATTTTGGTCATATTTGAGCTTCTGTGCCTAAGTAACATGCAGGATCCATGAAAAATGAAATGATATTTTAACCCTCATACCGTGACGTGAAAAAAGTTACGTAAACTGTGACGTCGGTCTCTCAGACCGGTATTTTGCAATTTTCCTTCTTCTTTTGTTTTTAAACTATTAACTGTGTTTCTTTGGGGGATGTGTGCCATAATCCTTTCTTCTTCATTCATATACATTTCCATTGTCTAAGTCCTTTAATTGTGTTTTTTGCTAAAAGTTTCTCAGATGTGTACTTCAAACCTCAAACTTTGACGTAAACCGCGACGTTGGTCTCTCAGACCGGCATTTCGTAAATATCTTTCTCCTTCTTCTGCTTTTGAATTATTTTCCATGTTTCTTTGTGGGATTTGTGCTGTAATCCTTTCTTTCTCAATTATAAAAATTTGCATTACCTATTAAATTCTTTAGTTGGGATTTATCCTAAACGTTTCTCTGATGTGTACTTCACCCTGCACTTGAATATATATTACTGCTTTTTTTTGTGAAATTGGCTAATTTTTGCCATATGCTTTTTTCCTTTCAAGGTTTACATGCATATATACTAATGGGAGCTAGAATAAAACACTTTTGAACACTATCTTTTTGACCAATCTAGTAAGCAAAACAATTTTCAAATGGCATTAGTTCTTCAAGGGCTGTTAAATACAAATATCCCATCTAGTGAATATGTTATTTACCTGCCTTGAAAGTGATGCTGCTTTAGATACTTTGGTTCCTTGTTTTACTTTACAACCTACTACTCAACCGCACTCAGATTCTACAACCCCTATCATATCCACACATTGGCATGCACATGCTTCTTCCGCTGATATGCCAGATGTTGCCTTTTACCTCTGTCGTGTCGGTCTGCAGTGCATGAATATGACCCTTCACTATGGGAATTCAACTGTACTCACAATTCCACGAAATACCCTAAGAAGGATGTCCTGATGGGCTAAGGCCTGAGACTAATAAAGTGGGCAGTTGTCTCAAACTCCCCGAGATGAGTTTGAGGTGACTGCCCACTGCGGTGGGCCCACCACCGACCGAAGTAAGTGCTTTCTTCGGTCGGTGGTGGGACTGGGCTAATGGCAATAAAAGGAGAGAAATGGCTAAAAATGAAAGTCGAAACAACCGCGTGAGAATCTCTACTGGGAGGTGATTGGTTTTAAAAGAGTATTTTTCGAAAGAGAGGATAAGGAAACATTTGAAAAAATGAAAAATTAATTATTTTGGTATTCATTTTGTTTTATAAAATATTATGAGGTCATTGCTACAGTTTTTATGAAAAGAATTGGTAACATGGTATACTATTGATAACAATTTCTATTTCCTGAATTATTAAAATTTGAACAATAGGAATTAGTATTTTTTTAAATCTTTTCAACACTGAATACAAACTTTTTTTCCGCACATTAGGCAGACAGGCTGATCACAACTGGCACATTTATATTGTTTTTTTATTTTAATTTTATATGGAAAACTGTGAAAGGTTCGCCTTTATCCAATTTTATCCTCCATCGATGGTCCTTCTTTGGACGTATCCTCCTCTTCTCCAGACCCCATCACAAGCTCAATGCAAATCTTCAATGATGCTCCAATTCTGGGATTGGCTAAACGTCTCCTGATATGCGACTCTGCAAGTTGCACACCAAGTTCCTCAACAAAACAGGACCTTTTCGTTACTGGTGTACCTTTGTAATGAATGAATAATACGAATGCATTTACTCCAATAATGTCCAATATTCTGTAATATATTGCAAAGGGCCACCTTGTTTTTCGAATGCCTCTATAAATAGAACACTTTTGGTCCAATGTGTCCACACCACCTTTTGTGCGATTATAGAATGAAATTATCTCCGGTAAACTTTTTTCAACCTGGTAAATTGAGGAGTGCATGGGGGAGACTAACAACACATCTCTTTTCATCTTTGGAACATATTAGAGACGAGTTTTATCCTTTGTAAATCCATACGTACTGGATCCAGCTACCTACTCTCTTTGTTGGGGAGAAATTGAGGAGTAATTTCTCTCTTGTTTTTCTTCAAGGTACCCACGTAGGTCAGTCCTCTTTTTCGCATCTCCAATAACTATAATGATGAAAACCTATTATCTGCTGTAACATTTATATTTGTTGTGCAAATGGATTTACAAACTCTGAGAATAGCCTGAGAAGGTTTTTGGAGTATTTTCTCTGTTGCAAGTAGTCCAGTGCCACCAGAATCCTAACCACTGTAAATGCACACGTCGTACAAGTAATTGCTTTGGACATCTACTAAGCAAATTACTTTGATGTCATATTTCGCAGGTTTTTTGGTATGTTATACATTTTGAAAGAGCATCTGCCTCGATATAGTACCAACTCTTTGTCAACACAAACTTCAGAACCCAAAGAGATATATTGTTGAGAACTTCCAACAAAGGACCAAAAATCTAGCTGATGGCTGCAGTACTAGGGTCTGTTTTCTTCGCCAAAGCGGCGGCATTGCACTAAAACTTTAAATCTTTTGCTCGATATTACTAATCGAAAAATCGGTCGTCCGGTACGACCTGCGGAAAAAAAGTCTTAGGGTATTCTCTCTATTAGATTCCAAAACTAAGGAAAGCAAAAAAAGGCCGATGAAAGCATTTAATTCAATATCATCAATATTGGAATACTCCGGACGATTCCATCGGGTGATAATATTTATTGCTTTTTCAGTTTTGTAATTCCTAAACTTTACTACCACACGAAGCATTTCGTTTTCAAAAATCAAATTGAAAACTTCAAGCAGTTTAGGTTGTCACCTATAGATACTGTTGACTTTTTCAGTCCCGGCTTTTGTGCGATAATATTCCTCTGAGCTACTCTGATGGCCCTTTTCGGCTCTTTTTTACTCCAGGCATATCCGTTTTTCCTGTAAAAAACGTCACTTCTATCGAAAAAATGATCGCTAATTTCTCTATCTGCCTTCTGAATCAAATTCAATTGAAGAATCCGTGCTGTACACGTGTTCACTAAAAATTTCACCACCATGTTAGCTGATGTCGGAATCCCCTAATTCACATGCTGCATCTGATTCATCGCTGAGCTCTTTAAGACATTTCCTGTTTTTTTTTCAGCAAAGACTGGATCGGAGAGTTTTCCAATAGGTAGGTCAACTAATGACATTCTTGAAGGTCCAGGCTTCAATTCCATGACCAAAATGAGGAAATACTGTCATCAAAACAGTATTATAAACAAAAAATAAATATTTACCCAGTGTATAATTACATCATTGCTACAAGGCAATATTAGTTTACCTTACCTTTGAGAGAGTAGGCGTTTAAAATAAAATTACGTTAACGGTGACGTCGGTCTGTCGGACGGATTTCTAGAAAAGTGAAAAATAAAATATTTTCTGGCCCCGCAGATTCTCTTTGCTTTGGAGAAATGTTCACTGGCAAAAGTTAGGAAGCTACTAAAATGTACTAGGCCGCACGCTAAAGGATAAGGGGAAAAAGTAACGTTATTTAATCGGTCGCGGTCTGTGGGACCGACGCGACGTCACGGTTTGAGGGATGCACCAAAATTTTAGATCTAAAAAAGCTATTTTGGACTTTTGACCAACTTTTACCAATTTCAGACCACTGTGTATTGGTTTCTTTGGTGGAAATCAAGATCTTTATCATGGTTGAGTGAAATTGGACATTTTCACTCAACCATGCCATCATAGATATAAATTACCTGTGGTTAAATTTTCCTTTCAAAGATTTAAGATTTCCCTGGTGAAACTGATGCGGAAATGTTTCAAGGATTTTCCACCAGGCTTCATATCTGCTGACGTTTTGAAGAATGACTAGTTCTTCATCTTCAGGGCTTCTGAATGCCAAACGAGTCAAATTTGGCCGTTATTTATACCCAACAATCGGAATCAGGTGTCTCCTGATTGGTTCATTTGTCTGATTGATCACGATTCTCTCTCCGCTCCTCCCTTCCCCCTCCTCCCCCCACTCCCTAACGCCTTGGTGGAAAGCTATTTATGCTTGACCTAAACCGAAGAACCCTGCACATGATTATGCCACAGTGTGGTGAAACGCGTCGTGCCAAAGACATAAATCTGTGGAAGATTAACAAGTTTTTTTATTCATTATGAAGAAAATGTGAAGAATTTTTCCCATATTTTCGGAGTTCGGCTCCGGTGTGCGTCTTGGCAAAAGAAATTTGAGTCCTACGCCAAGGGAGCAAGTATTAGCCTTGTTTGCAAGCGGGAGACCGTTTCTAAACAGGTTTTTACACGTACACGTTCCACTTTCGTAGAAGACGAACAAAATTGCGAAGGCAAATATTCCCCTCATTCCTTAATTGAACAAAAGATGTTGGACTTACCGACACCGTGTTTCTTCTGTTTTACCTCATTCGTTGCTTTTGAATTTCCAATATATTGCTGAGTAATAGAAATTTGAATTTCCAAATATTTGATAGAAATAGTAAAATAATGAAATATAAATTTTATGGTATCTTATTAGTTCTCTCTTCTTTCTATTATATTTTATGGATACTTAATGTTGGTTGGGTCTTAATGTGAATAGCGTTTCATTTCTCTCCGCAAATTCCCAACTGAGAAATTATCGGAATCAAAATAAATAGACGTAAAATGGGGCAATTGAGGAAAATAGCAAACCAATTGATTTCTTTCCCCGTCTAATATTTTCCCTCCCTCCTGCTATCTAGCTACGACGGCCTTATCCTAACCTATTTCTCAAAATCTTCTTCTATAGAAAAAGACTAATTATATCGGTGCCATACAACGCAACTCACCACATTTCAGCTATGTTCTTTTCTTAACGACTTAATATCTAGGCTAGGCTAGGCTAAACTGCTAGGCGCGCAGGAATACCAAATAGCCGAGGTCATCCACATGTTTCTATTAGCTTTAAAATGTTAATATTTTTCGAATGTATTTCAGATGCTTAGATAACTAATTACTCGTTAAATTACCGTAAAAGCACAAAATTTAAAAAAATCTGCTGGACACCAAGCTACTATAGTCAGGCAAAATATTCATAAGTACCCCACAACCGTCAGAGGAAGGCAATAAAAATAAGGGTAGGATGGGAAAGAAAGCAATAATAAGTATAACCTTCATTTTTTATTCAAAGCAAATATACATAACTGTCTTTGATGCACATGTCAGAATGTGCCCAATCTAAAATCAAAACTTCTTGTTTCGTACGTATCTCCTTCCTTTAAAAGTTTAGAACACCTATGAATGCAGCCATTTCTAATAACACATCCACCTGTAAATGTAATTGAAGAATATATAGCTAATTAAAAACTTATATCACTACTTGGCAATGGGTTTTTACATGAACACCACCGCGTACACATGTTTCTGAAATACACGAAAGTACACTTCCTACATACACCATTTCTTCCTTCCACATAAAAGAACGTTTTGTATGCATATTAAAAATGCTATTAAACACTGCATTCGAAATTTCACAGGCAATGAATCTTTAATGCGTATGAGTTCTAAGAAAAGTCGGAGAGGAATTGTGTCAGCAAAAATCTAGTCTAGCAGTTTTATAATTAATTCTGAGAAAATTTGTTAAATTAACTTCCTCCAACGAAAAACATTAATACATTAAAAGAACATAGAAGTTCTTTAAATGCGAGAACTACACATCGTCGGGGGGAAAATTACTTCGATATACGACGCCCAAATGAAAATAATAAGGTTAATTGACAACATCAATTGGAATTACAATAACATTGGCCAAATTAAGAACGATTTAAAACAAATCACTGGATCATTTATCATTAAATTTTATCATTATCACATTTTTCCCATGCTACAAAGATATGAAATTATTAGTTTTCCTCAGTTTAAAAATATAATCAACTTCCACGAATTGAAAGGCAAAACATAAATGTCTCCAACATTAAAATGCTTGCATCAAGGCTCCAAAATAGATATTGAAATAGATATTCAACAAATCTGAATCCACTCACCTTTCTTGTATAGTGAGATTCCTTTCTTTGCTGAGCTTCTCTTTTTTAGAACTTCACAATCATAAAAACCGCCGACAAGTGGGTATAGCTTTTTATTTCAAAAATCTCTATCACAGTCTTCTAACCAAATTATGACTTCGATAAGAGTGATGAAAGCCGCACCTCTCAGCGAAAACACTTAGTTGGTAATTAATCTGGGTACCTTAATATATGTGGAAATCCTCCAGAAAAAAATTTGCTTATGCCTACTGGATGCCGAGTTTCAACAAACAACTGCACATAAATGGTAGATACCTACATGAAAACTAATGCCATCAGACCAAAAATAAACCTATTTTTCACTCAAATTACCCGATATACGAATTTAGGGTACATTACATAACTGTTTTAAAATTAAATGTAATTAAATACTTCTGGATTTGCAGGAGAAATATGCATTCTGTCAAGAAATTCTTGCATATTCCTGAAATCCTCAAAGATTACTACGTTGATCGAGGCGATTGATTGATTAGTCGTTCCTATCCTTTTGTGGTAACTAGCCTACACGCAACAAATTATATTAAATATTTTAAATAATAATTTATTTTTCCCGTTGCATTTTCACGGGTGCCCTTCTCTAGTATACATATAATAGCAGTTAGAGCGGAGAATTTGCCTTGTTTGAATAAGCAGCTGAGTGAGCCGCGTCTCGAAAAGTCTTCCAAGGAATTTGCTAGCAGGTCTCTAGTCTAAATACCCATCCTTGAATTGAATCCGGCTCCACCGGACACAGCCTTTCCTTGCACCTAAGAAGTCGAGAATTTCTTGACAGAATGCATATTTCTCCAGCAATGTAATTCCTTGTTTAGTTATTTAAATGCGCCGATGATGAGATGGAATTCCCAATGAGGAATATCTTTTTTTGAGCTAATCCTTTGTGCGTCATAAAATATGGACATTGCGTCATTAATTTATTACTTAGCTGCCCGTAAACCGATGACCAATGGCTAGCAGTCCTTCGGTAAACATATAATTCTGCAAAAAAGAAAGAAACTTAAGCGATCTTTTAAGTTCAGGCACTGCCAAATACTTTTGTCGTTTTTGTTGAGTAAACGGACTATCCGCTTCTTCCACTTCCTTCTAACTCATTAAAAAGAGCGAAATTCCCAGAAGCAGAACTTTCGACTACTTGCGAAATTTTCTCGTTGACATTTCTTCGGTTGTTAGCACTGTCCGAGATTGAATAAGATGCGGGAGTTTGGGATTTTCCCAGTATCCAAGCTGGAATTTCTTATTTAAATGCAAAAATGTTGATAAAACTCCTAACAAGACATTTGGAGTGAAAGGCGGTTTTGCTGCGAGAACCGTTTATCCAAGTCAGAGAGTCTGGACATTTTCCTCGCGGGTCAACCACCATGAGTTTCTGCGATATTCGCGTTTGGATGGTCGAGAAAATAAAGACTTAAAATCAGCGTATTTTGCTTGCCATGGAACTGGAAAATGGAAAGCATTGACTGCGAAATGTTTTTATCTCGCATGTATCTCGCATCAAGTACTGTTTACCTTTTGTAACTTTTCGTCAATCTCCTTACAGAACAAGCATATGCCTACAAATATTTTCTGAGGGCTCATTCCGAATAATTATGTCATTTTTATATCGACTCCATCAAATATCGATTCCAACTAATATTGGCCAATCTGAAAGTATGATTACACCGCACTTGTCATTGTTAAAAATAGTTATTGAGGAGGTCCCTCGTGGGAAAAATGGAAGGAATAGAAGAAGGGTCATTCCATTTTAAATTGACAAATGGTTGTTGCCTCACCATCTCAGATTTCAACTAAATTCGGCACCTGGGTAGTGCCAACCCTTGTGACCCATAATCCGTTGACTAAATTTACAGAAAAAATGTCGCCCCTGAATTATAGGCAAATTTACATCACTTGGACGCCTAAAAAACGTAATTTGACGCCCTTTTTGTACAATCTCCAGCAAACCTTCAACTGCTCTAAGTCAAAGTTTAAAAAGTTGTTTTTTGTAAATTTGGGAAATAAATAAACCCAGAAGGCCTTCAAGTAGCAGGCCGTTTTTTCTCATCTTAATACTCACGTGTGTGTAGCATATGATTAAAATATAAAACATGGATTTTAACCAACCTTCACGGATGAAATATCCCGAGAACCTGAGACATTTGCAAAAAATGGTTTTTCGGAGTTTAAAAAAATCCATGTGGCACAGGTTTTAAAAATCAGGTGAGTGCTGTTTTAGCAAGTTCATAAAATTTTCTTTCATGAAAAAAATAATTTAGCTGTATTTTTCAGGGGTTGGAGAGATATAGGGATTGGAATTTGTGTCAAATACAGCGTTCGAGTCACAAGCGATGGGCCTAAATAATGGGCATAGTTCTAAGTGCGATACCGTGAAATCTTCTTGAACGGCAACAATCATACTGGATTCAGTCTTCAATCCCTAGCTCTGGATAGTATGTCTTGTAATGGATCATATTTCGTGTTAAATGAGCTTCACCGATAAATATTGTACTTACCATTATATACTATTGTATATTGTCTTACCTTAATTAATCACGTAAATATTTCTTAGCTTTTATTGGCATTAAATTGATTTTTATATTTTCTTGGTGTTATACCATTACAATAAAGTGCTAAGTAGAAATTATTTTTCCCCAAAAACATTTTCCCATATTGTTATCGCTAGTTAAAAGATATTATCGTCTCATATCACATATTACAATCCAAATAAACCACTTTCTCCGCTTTTAAGGCAATACAGTAAAATTAAACAAAAATATGCCCGGAAAACTATTGGCACCGTATGAGGTACTTTTTGGGAACGTATTGTGCTGCTGTGCTTACCTCAGAGTTTAACAATTGTTTTGAAAAGTAAGTGTTAACTTATTTTAAATTTTAAAATTATGAGATAATGTGCCTGGATGACAGACTGTGTATAAATTTTCTCGAACCTGAGGTGAAAACTAACGCTACTAGATCAAAACGTATGTGTGTACCTTGAGCACATCTTTACTCACTTTATTTATTACGATATCAATACATATATAGCGAGGTTGATTCTGACGATAGAAAATTGTAAAATATCCCAGCGTTGTCGGCTGGTATGAAGAATCGTAATAGCAATAACAATGACAGTGAGAGTTAACGTACATTATCTCACCCGAAATATTACGAAAGGAAGTCGAACGAAAAGAAATGGCAGCCAATATAGCATTTCAGGTTACGTACGATAAGCCACATAACAACCGACTGCTATCGTACGATAATGCTTATGGAAAAAGTTACGTAATAGACAACCAGGTAATGATTAAAGGCATAATGTTGATGAAAAAAAGGATTCAACCCAAGTTAGCGTGAAAGATGGAAGAAAAAAATGGACGTTATTGATAGCATAAAGCGAATTGTGAAGTGAAAGATATTAAAGGAATAGGTCTTTCATTCAATCTTTAAATTTTTAAACTCACTATATATTTTGCTTTACTCATTTTAAAGTCCTTGTGTGGTTAAATATATCATACAGATATGTCATATCAAACATTTGCTAGTCGTTGTGAATAATCATTGCATACGTTTTTGAATGATTTATACAAATTTATTTTCTACACATTTTAATAAATATATTCTGTGCATGCAGTTTATTTTTGGCACATAATACATTTTATGAGACCTGTTTGTTGAATGATGGCACGTAAAAATATATTTTTCTCATAAGTCATTTGTCTTTGCCTATGTTGATTGAATCTCTAATGAGGAGCGTGTCTCTGTATTGGTCGAACACTTGGTCATTTTGGGAAGAAGTTGGGTGCATGTTTGGGACATTTGAGATGTGACTACTGAGACAAAATTAAGAAGGTGAACTGGGTAGCATAAAAGAAGAACCAGGAAGCAATGGATATAATGGGGGAGGACAGGAAGTTGGTTGCGGAGATTAGGAGGGGGCAGAAATAGTGGCTGGAGGACATTCTACCAGGGGCAGGTATATTGAAGATGGTGATAGAGGTAAGGACGCTTGACAAGCGTGGAAGAGGATAGGAATGTTGGATGACTGAAGGAGGGGCACAGGGTACGAGGAGCATAAGACAGGCTTGGTGGAGGGCAGGTAATGTGAAGGAAAAGGAATGATGAGCTTCCCGAAAACTGGAACTTTAAAAAATTACTATCTAAAATTCTTCCAATCAGCAGATATAATGTTGATGATAACGATGATTGCATCCTCTAAAATGCATGACTTATCACTTCTTATTCTCAAGATATTCATACAATAACTTCAAAATATTTCCGTGCGAAGAACTGTTCTTGCACATGACTTAAAACACAGCATTTTGGTTAAATGGAGCGACGAAGAAGTTTTGCTCCATGCCCTAATGGACGCCTCGGGAGCTTCACTGGCTACAATGCTCGACGCGATATTCTCCGGAGGGATCCGGATTTTTCTCTGCGCTTACTTACGTCCACTTTCGGATGACGCCGTATTGATAACACCGCGGCTAGCTCGTCCATCCCCTCCCATATATGTAATATCAGATCAGCTTTTTACATCGACATCCCAGTCACTCCCTTCCGCATCCGTATGAGCGGTCACCGATCCTCCTGCACCTATTCTCTTCTCCCAAACAGCATCCCACCCCGTCCCCATCCATGCCTCCACCAATCATACGATGGAAGTCGGACGCGGCAATGAAAACTGGAAATCTGCTGCCGAGCCTCCGGCCATCATGACGACAACGAAACCTTGGGCGCAATCACAGTTCTTCATAACGCGTTTGCTCACGTTATCTTTTTTTCAATTGCGCTCAATATAGCGAATACGTATTCGCCATTATTCAATTTTTGTCAGGTGCTTTGAAGTACTAGTTTTAATTTATGGATTGCGTTCTTAGGACAGTAGCTGTGAGCATTGACCGTCTTCAGTGGTTTGAATTTTGGATAAAGATAACGACAACGCAAAAGAAGGAACCGTTATCTCACCCCTGATGCTTGACGGACACTCTGACTGGTATGTCATCCAAACTAAATAGAGAAAACTCCACATTTCTAATGATATCAAAAGATTACCCCTTGGCGAACTACTTTTGAGCAATTTGTTAAAAAATATTAGCTGTTGTGCATGGGATAAATACGGCTGTGCACTCCAGAGGGAGAATATTTGAAAAAATTAGGAACTTTTAACAACTAGGTTTCATCAAAATACTAACGGTGTGTATTTTGTATGTTTTGTCAACTATTTATAAAAATTAATCAATTACTCACCGCAGTGATTTTTACAGAATCTTAATAAAAAACCTTCTATTGTGAAGGTGACTTCTCCGTACGTCGTGAATTAAAATTACTATAATTACCTCATACTTTTTACAAACCCTGTTATTGAAAAATAAAATTCGAAAATGATCTCCATTATCACTAGGAAACTATCTCGCTCAATTAAGGCTGGTTGGTTAGATTGACAAGGGTAGAATTGCAAGGGTAACGGAGGAAGGGTGGAAAGAAACCTGCCGTCGGCAGTAACCTGCCTTAAACGGAAGGTACCTAGGGACTCATAATATGTTTACCTTCTCTTAGTGCGGAAGTATTACCTACTACACCAGCGGTTCCCAAACTTTTTCTTTCCGCGACCCATTTTAGCCCATACGTTTTAGCCGCGACCCCCTAAAAATAACAAATAATGTGTACATTCAAATGACATTGTTTTAAAAGTAATTACAATCCTCATCTCGCGACCCCTTTCCGAACGGCCCGCGACCCCCCTGGGGGTCGCGACCCCCAGTTTGGGAACCGCTGTACTACACTAAAGGTCCCCTTCACATGGTACCCAACTTAGGATTGGGGTTCCACTGAAAAATTAAATCCACTCCTGAGATTCGCACCTGGCCCTCGGGGTGGGAATTCGGTAGCCTAGCTACATCACCGTTTTCCTACGCTACGTAATTCATGTAAATTTAAGGAATACCTGATGTGTAAAATTGAATGCCAAATTTTTGTTCATGAAGAATACCTGTGGGTAAATTTAATTGCAAAAAGTGAATTAATGATAGTAGTATCAAGATTAATAGATGCATGTTAATTAGGAAAGTAGTGCCTTAGGTATGAATACCTTAAGTATGGTAGTCCCTTTTATGCAATAAATGTTCGCGATAAAAGTGGTAAGTGGTGTACATAATCACAAGACGCGGATGCACATTGAAAACCTAAACCTACCTGATGAACTCGATATTTTCAGGCGTAACTTGGTGAAAATACATTATGAATGAATCAACAATTTAACCTTGTAATTTTCACAATGGTTTATTTGCAAACGACCGGTTTCATCGCAAAGGCGACATCCTCAGGTACATTTTCAAGTCAGGTGCAGAATATATTCATGGAAATATCCATAAATGTATTAGATTTAAAATATGTCGCCAAATATCGTAAAAGAGCCCGTAAAAAGTGGTTAAAGATTTGGAAGAATACTTTATGTTTTAGTCTCAAATAACGATTAAGGGTATTTAACTGTCAAGATTAATAACAGCAGTATATAGTTATTACTGTAATGTAAAAAATGGAAAACACTTTAAACGAAACTGTCAGAATTTAACGTCTGTCCCTCCAAGACTCGAGATCACCGGCCTAATTTGTTGAAGACCTTTGCTTGTTCGAATATTTTTGCCTCGGATTTCTTAAAACTAGTGGCAGGTGTTAAGTACTTATTAATAATAAATTATCACCATGAGATTTCTCAGATATATTAATTTGGATTTTCAATCATACTGTTATTTATTTGTTAACGTACAAATAAATATTCGTCGCTCATCAATTCAACTTCATATTTTATAGTTTAAAGTTCATTCGATATTTTTATATTTTTGATGGAGTAATGATTTTGTTCAAATTTTATGTATTTGGGTCAAGCGCCTCATCAATGAGGAGCATGTTCGACTTTAAGAGATCGGAACCATTTTTGCATTTGTACAGATTTGCGTGAAAGTATGCATACGTGTTCTCATCACTGACATCTATAAATAGAGGTAAAAAAGAAATTACATTAATTCGATTCGTTTTTTGGTCATTCAATGCTATTTGAACACGTATCCTAATGGCTCATGACTAATATAGTTCTTTATAATTCGTTCACACATGCATAGATGTTCTTCTTAACACGAAGTTATACAATTCCTATAATTATAATGCTTGCTAACAAATATCAAGGCGAGATAGCTCCTTAGCTATAATGGAGACCATATTCGAATTTTATTTTTTAATTTCAGCTTCTGATAGAAGTATGAAGAAAATATTGCATTATTAAGATTGCATAAACATAGCATATGACAAAACTTCTCAGTAATTAAATAAATATATCTACTCAAGTATCTATCTTGGATCATTTTTTCACGCCGTACGGCTAAAAAGCCTTCGTAACAGACTGTTTTTTTTGGCGATTCTGTAAAAATTACTGCCGTGAGTAATGGATTAATTTTTATAAATAGTTGAGAAAACATACAAACTACACAACGTTAGTTTTTTCATGAAATTTAGGGGTTAAGTATATTAATTTGACGATGTGCATTGAACTTGAATAAGGCCTCTATATCTCAATCAGAAAATCTGTCTGTTGGAAAAAAAAAACAAATTTTACGGTGTAGTACAAATAGGAAAGTTTTTTCATGGTTGTCGATAGTTCTTGCGTACTTATTTCTAGTCCGTCTCGCAAGCATGAGCACCTGAGGCAAGAAGGAAAAGTATTGGATCAGAGAGGAAGGGGAGGATCGGGTTGAAATGGTGGCTATGGCACTGACATCTAATCTCGAGGGCCCAGGTTTGAATCTTGGCATGTGCGGAGCTTCATCTTTAGTGTCTCGAACCCAAATCAGGTGGAGACCATTTACAAGTGTAGTGGTCAGTTAACTTGTGAATCTTTTGGCAAAATTCGTTTAGAATAGGCTACTTCCTGTTCTTTCTTTCTCCATTCCAGTTGTTTGTTTTAAAAGTGAAACTTTTTATAGCACGTAAGGTACGATTATCGCCATATTGCTTATTTATTATGTATCATCTGATTGTCTTCAGTTTGGCAAGTTTTTCTTTTGTTAATTTCTTTCACATGAGAGTCTCAATGTATGACATTGTATGTGTTCCATAAGCCAAGGTCCTAGAACAGCAAGAAATTTATTTATTTATTTATTCCCTCCCCTTTCCAGCCAGCCCACCTATCCTTGGTGGCCCAAATGGCATCAAGATCTCGATCTCTTCCTCAGCCTAACAGCCAGGAGTACTGCAGTAGTACTCTCCTCCTAGCACCCAAATGGTAGCCAACGAAAAGCTTTCACCACCGTCAAAATGCAAGCCGGGGTCCTTTATGCGGGTATCATGTATTCTGGCCACCGCATCAGATACCAAGGGTGTTATTTTTTTCATGTAAGTCATTTTTATCCCGTCAGGTCTCAGTTAGTACAAGCCGCTTGCATGTGTGACACGAATGAATTAGGATGCATCTTAGAAATTGCTCGAGTATAGCAACTCGATTTGTAAAAAAAAATGTTGTGGTGTTTTTATCGGTGTTACCAAATTTTTAGGCGAATGCGGGTTGTAATCTCCCCAAGATTGATGGGCAAAGTGTATTTTCGAATGTTCGCAACTACACACAGTTTTTTGACGAAATCTAGGTGTTATAAATTCCTAATTTTTTCAATATTCTCCCTCTGGAGCGCACAGCCGTAATCTATTCATGTAAAACAGCTTGTATTTTCAGGTAAATTGATCGAAAATCAGATCTGTAAGGTGTTAATATTTTGATATCATTGGAAAAATGAGAGTTTTTTCTTTGAAGTGACGTCAAAGTAAATTTTCGCTCAAACTAACTTAAGTGAAAACTGCACTTAAGTGTATACTTAAATGGTCAGTGTCGACGCGGCATATTGGGATAAACTTCCGCGAGTCTCTGGTCCGAATCTGTCTGAAGCGTCACGGCTTGCGGTCTCGAACCAATAGGAAGAAGGTGGGTTGAAAGGACGGGAGGGGAGAAGTCGAAATGGCAAGTGAAAGCTACCTCTAGGTCTCTTAGGGAGCGGGGATTCCCAGAAACGTATTAACCCATTACACCAAACGACAGAGGTACCTCGGGATCCCCTTCCTCCCCTCGCCCGCCTCAACTCTCTCACCTCGTTCCCCCCACCTACCTACTTTAAACCCACCCCTCACTCCCCCTCCCGCTTCCCCCCCCCAATCTCATTTTTCCTCGAGCGGCGTATTATTCACACTATCCAAGCAGCGCTCTCGCGAGTCGCCGGGCCCGCAGACAGACGCGAGCCGCAGACGTCGTCTCCACAAGCCGCTAACTCTCCCGAAGGTTCTCCGTCGACCGGTTGGCGGGAGAAGGAAGACGACTCCACCCGGCGATCGCTCAAGCACCTCCCGAGGTCTCTCCGCGAAGAGGCAGGACCTCAACAGTGCCGGAACCAGAAGCTGCATTGGATCGTACGTGGGATGGCGAACCCTGAGGTAGGCGGACAATCCTGTGAATACTATCTGAGCGTTTGACTCGGCGTTGTTTATCCCATTAGAACACGATGGACGCCGATGTTGTCATCGAACATTCGACCGCATGGGATTCATTTGTAAGCACTAAAATGTGAGAGAAGCATGCAGCCAGGTAGGTACTTATTGACGTTCACCAATGCGTGAAGTGTTGTAAGTTAGCCTTTTGTGTATACGATTTATAATGGGAATTAAGCATTTAATATTTGCTAACTCTGAGGTAGGGTCATAATCCTATTTGCCGATTAATGTCTCCCATCATTTCGTCCGGTGTTATTAGTTCTTACTCTATGTTTACAATTAGCAGCAGTAACTTACTAAACTGTGTTTATGCTTCTGGTAGTCATGTATTGTGTAATTGCATAATGATTACCCTGAAATTTCGAGAAAACCGTATCTACGTAATTTCGGAGCGGTTGGCGTGAACGTAGTGTTTCCATTCGAATTTATAAACAAGGAGTTTTTAACCACTAGGATATACGTGCAAATTAATTAATGGAACTGCTGGGTATTGCCACATTTCACATAATTACTGCCCTACAGCAAGTCCCCAACCGTTATCAATCCTCATGGCGCTTTCTTTTAGAAACGTCAACTCACTAAGCGGTAATTATGGTTTTGGTCTTTGCTAACCCTAGGGGTCTGCGTAATAGCATAGAGTAAGCATACTATAGAGTAAGCATACCATAGAGAAAGCATATTATGCTTTCTCTATGGTATGCTTATAGGCACGAATAGGCACGAATCCACATTGCCTACAATCGGAGCGCTTAACATGAAAAATTGTTCCCATCCGAACATATCGAAGCCTCTACAGCGTAGTCTTTTCAACTACTTATTGTTAGATTCATATGCAAGCATTTGCATATAATGTGTTCTGCCGTGTATCGGGGTATTACTGCCTCACAGCAAAGCGTTAGGCATTATCAAGTCTCACTTTGTGCTGAAAATGAGAATCGGGAACATATTTAGCGGTATCCATGCTTTGGATATTTATCTTTTGGCTAAGAAAATGAGCAACGCGCTCAACTAGCCTTAATTATTTTTATATTTATTATTTAAAAGGAAATGTTGTCCTACTACAGAGAAGCTTATTGCTGATTAAATGCTCTCAATCGTTAGTTTTGTGAAAGGTTGGTGAGTGTATTCTAATTTATTCAGAAGGCTGAAAATGTTTGCCGGATAATACGCCGACCTTTGCTATCCAAATCGCGTTCAAACCCCGCGTCCGGTATGGATGTTGCTATTATCTCCAGATTTAACCGTTTAGGTTAGACGGTACCTACGTTATTACCCTAACAGTTGGCGCCCCTGAAACCCGTTTACCACTTCTAAAATCAGTTTTGCATGCGTATTTACAATTTAATTCCACTTGACAATTTTACACATTTACCACAGGGGTTTGCCATTGGTTAGGCTCCCTTTCAGGGTGAAATAACTTCATTCAATCACAACGTGAATAATTCAAGACCCTGCTTTCTAATTGTTCTGAATGATGCACATCTGTGGAGTAAAATATCTTACCCTTTTTCTCTATGTACTTCCTGCGTTGAATGTTTGTTAATGTAGCTCAACAGCTCCTGGGCCCTGACATCTCTTTTTAATGCTACCAGTGTCCTCGATAACCAGTGATAATTGCAAGAACGCACACAGTTCTTCACTTATTTTTCCTCGCGCAGTTTTCATAAATATCCATCCCATATATTGCAAAACTTGAAAGCAATGAAGACTTGATAGGCAGTATTTTTAGGAGGCTTTGGTGACTCCACGCGCAAGTGAAACAATTGGATTGGGAGTACTGTTTGTATACATGCATGGAGGGGACCTTATTATCATACGCACATAGGGGTGACCTATATTTTTAGAGCCCAAGTGATCAATGCTGCATCATTTAAGTCTATGGAATGATTGTTGTTGCTGGTTCAAGTTTCTCCAGCCGACCCTTTTTTTATGTGAGAATCCATCTTTTGAAAAAATGGAATTCGTTAACTGCTACATAATTTTAATGTTAAGATAATTAAGTGGCTTTAGCATTACGCATTTTGGTCCGGCAACGGAATCAAACTTTGCGGTTCTCCAGGATAAATTAAAAAGCATCATACATTTTAAAAACATATAACCTTTTACTCTGGATTGTTGGTTCAAGTAGCAAAAAGTCTGTGATTCTTTGCCAAATTTAATTAGGACCCTTAAGGCTAAGCCCGAAAAACAATGCAAGTAAGCAGCAGCGGTTTCAATAATCAGATTCATTTATTGCAGCAAAAAAGGGTATGTGTCATGGATTCCTCCGAATAACATTAATTAAAAATTATCATTTCCTATCTTCTCTTATGACTGCAAACAGATATTCTATTGATTCAGATTATGATCTATTGTATTGAATGCAATTCATATGTTATATAATTCTTTACAATACGGTGCATCATTCTTACAGTATGGTAAATAACTCAAACGATTATATACGTGATTAAGGATGCTGATGTAAGTTTTTTAAAGAGCTCTTGTGTCTGATACAAAGACTGGCTTTTCTGAGTTGAAAGCTGTAGTTGGGGTTAGGGCCGTTAAATAACTTATTCCTATAAACATATTATTACGTACTTATATTTGTATATAAGTCCAATTGGGAGTTCCTAACGTTTTCTGGCAAGTCTCATTAATCGTTTCACCCGTCTAAAAACAAGAATTAGGTTAGAATCGGCACCGAGAGGTTGACCAATAGTTGATATTTTAGATTTAATGTGGAGTTATATTTGTAGATTCATTTTATAAGTGATATTTTCTTCTTTTTAGAACACTATATTCCACACAATCCACTAAGATAAGAACTAAATATGCATACTATATTGTACATGATAATGAAATGAGCTGAAACCGAAACAAGTACAGCGGAAAACGCAATGAAATTTTAAAAAAATTCTATTTATTTTATTTTAAATTAGTTTCCAGCATCTTCATGATGCAGCGACCTTCCTGCAAGTCATCATAAGGGCTGCGTCAAATTACCGCCAGTGAAGAGTATTGAGGAATGATTGAACTTGAATTTAAAAGTAAAAAGATACTAATTCGCGAATGTACCTATGATTAAGTTGAATGCGTAAGTTCAGCTCTTCAGTTCAGCCGTTTTTGATGGCACTTGGTGTTGCTGCACTCAACAGAGATTTAAAAATGAGTAAGTTTGGATGCACATCTTGCGTTAGAAATGGTATGGAGATAAGTTTGTATTTTTTTCTGAATCACTTGGTAAAAATTTACTTAAAGTAACACTTTATTGAAATAGCAAAAAAATGTCAGTTGAGAAACCATTTTTAGCGCACAGTGTGAAACAAATGAGTAAAGTTTAAACATAAAATATGTATGCTTAGTTGGTTATTGTGAAGCCCAATCATAAAAACGTTTTGTCATTGACACTACGTATATTAGGTTGTCTTGTAAGTACAGTCCTGCTCAAAAACTTGTTCATACATTAAAATGCAATCTGACATAATCAGTGCTAAAGACCATTACTTGGCATTAAGTATATAAATGTGACGCATATATTTAAAAATGGAATGGTTAACGATTTATTAATCTTTGAGAGTATTTCAGAATGGTTCTTTAATATTTTTACTCCTATCCAATGCATTAACTTTTTTAAATGTGTACAGGCTTCCTCCAAAAGCTATTAAACGAGTCTGTCCAAGTGCTTTGCGACCAGAGCTGTAATGAAAAAGCATTAGCTGCAGTTATTTAAACCATTGAAATTTAAAGCAAGGCCACGAAATTACCAACATAGGGGTCCGTAAATTTATCTTTTTTATGACATAACCTAGGGAACACACCAGACATTTCCTCCTAGATGATTTTTATTGAAATAGGTCAAATGAAAGAACTTTTTATTCGTTGGTGCGTCCTTCGTCGACTCATAACGGAAGCACATTATCTCATTATAGTGTGTTCATTGATAGTGTACCAATTAATATATAGTGCTGCTTCAATTCATTATCCACTCCTTAACTCATGGGATTGGAGATGTCATATTTCACAATCTTATTATATATTTACGGTGGGATTAAACTTCTACTCTTTAGTATGTCAAGGCGTGAATACCAGGTTTCCTAACTGTCCAAGTGACGGTAAACAGGCTCATAAATGTTTGCTCTATTTTATTACTCTCGATTTCAACATTGCGTTTGAAAAAGAGTTTTCTTTATTTTTCTTATGAGATAAGGGATAAAAGTGGGATTATAATTTTTAACCCTATAAGCGTTCAAGCACTCCCTTGAAGTTTCGGTATTGTTTTGGGGTCCCTCCAGTGGGCGAAAGGTTGGAATGAATAACATTTCGAAATGGCGTCTACAATGAGGCTTATAATTGAATCATTAAAAATGTACATACATGGGCGTCTATTGCTAAGGTATTGGATGATATTGTCTAGCATAAAATATAGACAAAGCCATCATAAGAAAATTAAGAATGGTTTAGTACTTAAGAGTCACTCTTACTTCAAAAATTTCCATGGACGTTCATAATAGAATAATATGAGGTTTAGCCTAAAAAATGTGTTAAAAAATCATTTGACATAGAAATGAAATAATAATGGAGCTCTAGGATTAACGAAGAGTTTACCCGAACGCTAAGAGGAAGCAATGTTATGACTTATAGAAAGGTAGTGAGGTGAAAATTTACTTTGGACATTGTCAATGTTGTTAAGCTCCCTCACCACATCGGTAAATTTGACCACAAAGATAAAATAAGGGAGATTGGTAGAGCGAAAAGTTTGAAAATGATCATTTTTCACTCACAAGATTCGTGACGATGCCACGACCACGACAAAGTTCGAAAGAGTTTAATTACCATTAAAGTTAGATACAGAAGCCTCAAACACTTATTTATTTACAGAAATGCAACGAAGGTTGGTGTCCTAATACATTCTGTCACTACATTGGCTCGCTAAGTACAACGTAGCTGTAGAAAGTGATGGGATATTTTAAGGTATACGACCTATTGTTAGGTTCTCATGCTCAAATTCGGGTAATTTGGTATCAAGGTTGTGTTAGGATTTTCAGAGAGAAGTTTGCACTTGCAAAAGTTTCTGATCTATCCTCTGCGATTGTAGTGTGCAAGGATATAATTACTTAAAACCGGTCCCATCGAGTGAATTTGCAGTTTGCTTACTTTCAACTGACTTTCGTGCAATGGACCAGCAATTCCAACTCATGGGAAAATCAGATTGTGAGAGTTAGCTTATTCTACTCCTAGTCTTCAGCCTATCCTCCATCCATCCTCAACACTACTCACACACACTAACAAGACTACTCGCACCAGATGAATCCTCCACGACTCTTGAGTCTCCGTCCGTCTGAGACTCCGCTGTAAGCGAGAGCGAAAGCTTATACGAAGAACGGAGGGAAAATGTGAATTAGCGCTACTATTGGAAGAGCGTCATAGTTAAAAAGTAAACGTCCCCTCCTACGTAATAAACAATTTAATTCGCTCTTGACAAGTTTGTGTAAAATTACGCCCTTCGCAAGCTGTCATTCATGGAACCGAAGCAATACCTAGGGTATGCAACACATTCTCATCTAACATTATCTTCTGGTCAGGAATATAGCCACTTCCATTCCTTCACTAATGTTCCCGTCCACTATCTATTAAGAAAAAAATATATGAGATACGGCGTTTCACGTGGATACACACGGAACAAAAACTAGCAATGGTGTTAGTTTTGTAAAGAACAGAAAATATTTGGAAAATTTCTGTTTTAATGCTTGGATACCGTGCAAAACGTTGTATCAGCTGGAAAAGCGTTCGCATGGCGTCAAAATACGTGGAAAATATTATGAATAAAAATGGAGCAAGATTGTATTTGTTTTAACTTTGAGCTTAAAGAACTCCCACTAAATTTGGAATAAGACCTAATTTTTGATTCTGTAAATCGTGAGAAAATGTTCAAAGCTCTTTGTTTTTTGATCGCCATATTAAGCATTACTTTTATACCATATAGAGGTTACGGCAGCCTCATTTATTGCCTTTCCTAACAAGTATTCCTTCTGCAGTTAAAAGTTAACCGTAATTGATGATTATTTTGGTAATCGCTTGATCCTTAGAAAATATACCTAATATCTTTGAAATGCACAACTAAAGTTATGGAACGAGAAGTTGCGTGTTGTATCTCCATGCTCTCGACATATCAGGGAAACATTCACCGCGAGGTTTTTACTGTAAGTGCTGTATCAATGAACCAGATATGTACTTACTTCGCCATTGCTTTTTCCTTTGGAGGGAACTCATAATCGCTGAACTGAAGGTTTAACTAAAGGCTGTAAAAGGACTGACCTCACCTTGCAGAAATGTTTAATAAGAGTTCCTCATCTGTGGAACTCTTTCTAGTTTCTGTCACATGGCAGAAATTCGAGGCGCTTTTTGATCGACATATGAAAATGTTTACCTACCACCGATGATTGTGGAAGTAATAGAATACTTATGCGAATATAAATAATACTTATACGAAATAGATATATCTTTTTCGCAGCACTTTTCCCAGTACCTACTTCTTCAAATCCTCAAATCTTTCGCCACCCTCATAAACATTTAAAATTCATGTTATTTTACTTACGTAAAGTGGGTTACTTTGCTCATTGAGGGTATACTTAGCATCACTCCAAAAACATGGTTTAACTCCAAATATTGCCCAAATTATGAAGCATTAGAGAAAAAGTTGTCAACTATTTCAGCAGATGATACTTTACAGTACATTTGGCATAAACAATGGTTTCCTTTAAATTGTACAGGCTTTTTGTAGGCAGTTATAATTGCGGAACTGTGAAACATATGGAAAATAACTGCTCCATAATTATATTACCTACCTAAGTGGAATTTTCAGCTAGCAATTAAGCAAGTTTGTATTAAAAATGTGCATTGTAAGCACATAAAATCTAGTAGATAATTTTTATGGGTAATTTGACAGTATTAGTTATCGCGTTGTATTTCTAATATGACGTCGTTCAGGTTTTGGAATTTTAGGATACCTTTTAATAAATCTACTCTTTCTTCTATCGCATCGCGTGACTTTGAGGATAAATTTTGACCTGGTTTCACTAAACGATAGATGCCGTCCTTTCCTGTTAGAGAAGGCACAGAAATTTATTGTAATGCATGCATGTGTTTGAGGGTTAATTGGCAATTTTTTAGCGCCTGCGTTGCCGTATATTCCACGGAGTTAAAGTCAGCGCGCTTCAGATCAGCCCAAAACTCTGCCATAAATTATAGTATATTTTGCGTGGGTATATAAAAAACTCTATACATGTTATTTTATGGACATTTTTGTGATCCTTTGTGGTCCTAAAAATGTGTGTCTTACAATGGTGGAAAGCTTCTTTGTTTTTATACCGTATTGTCTGATTTAAAACATGCTTGGTAATGTTTGGCCCATCCTATCCAAATATTCAGGAAAAAATAAGTGGCCCTTATTTTACTCTAATTGCTTAAGGTAAAACTGAGAAGCGAGATTTTACCAAACGTCGTGAACCAACATGGTGAAATAGCGTGTTCCGGGACAGTAATGCTTTTTTTACTTGGGTTTTATCACGAGATTTGCATAATTGAAATTTGAATTGCTGATATTTTTTTGCCATAGATTGTAACCAATGTTATTTATCAGAATAGTATTTCAGCTGATAAATCTAATGTAAAACTGCTGAAAAATTCTGTTGTAAGTGTTAGGAAGTAAGTAACCTGAACCGCATTATTAAAAGCTCATTGCTGTAAGTTCTTAGGTCACGTCTGACCAACTAACTAATGATTTGGTCACATCGACCAATTAAGACCATTGATTTTAAGTGAATTTTAAGTGAATTTCTACTGTGAAGAAAGTACGTCTTTTGAGCCTGGTAATACCATATCTATTTTTCTACGGTGTTCGTGAATTTTGTATTGAGCCGTCATTGCATAAAAACCATCAGGTATAATAGTGATACGTGGAAAAGTGATCGTAATTCATTGACTCTTGGGTAAACGTAGGAAAGATTTCAGATTACCTCGGAGATGGACATTTAATGAGGTGAACTAGAAAATATTTGAGCCTACAATCAGGGAGAAATCACTGAATTCCTAATATTTTATAAATAAGCAATATTCCTATATTACTATGGTATGGCATGCGGTGAATCTTTTCTTTTACTCTGATGTGTGGACCTGAGGTTCTAACGAATTCTGTCGTCAGATTTATCTGATTTAACTTTTTGTTGAGTTACAATTTTCTGAGACGTCTCTTCCTTTAGCCGCTTTACGTATTCCTATCACATATAAATTGTATTTCGTGAGCTGTTATGAGGGAGTGCAGTAGGAGTGGTTAATACAGCATCTATGTTTGTGTTATTGTAATGGTAAACATTCCTCTAAGCATATCTTTTATTCTGAATTTAAATGCATAAGTGCTTTTCTGAGCTGCTTTTGTCATCCAAATTGGTAGTGACTGGGAAAAACGAGCATTTCAATTCATCAGCCCAAGTGTTTATTTCCATTATGCTATCCGGCTGGTTGAATCTACCAATGCAGTGATTAGGCCTTACAATGTCGTCAGTGTCGAAAGTAAATCTTGTGCCTGTCTGCTGGTTTTAATCTGGTTTTCTTTCCTCGAGTTCCGGAAGATTCTCATCGTATTATATACATCCAATTAATATTAACTTTGATTTTTTCTTAACTTTTTTCCGTTTTCATAAGTTGATTTTTTTTAATCTGGCGGATTAACTTTAAATTTTATTAAATTCTGTAATTACTTTTTATAATTGGTTCCAAATAATTGCTGCTCACCCTAACGGCGGCCTTAGAGATGTAAAGTGGTATATTTATACGATAATTACGTTAAGCTACCAAACTAAATTTCAATTGGACAAGGCGAAATAAGATAATTATGCCCGTTGCATATGACAAAGTTCGCACTCCTATAAACCCGATGCTTCCAATATTGGCTTAGCAAATCTTTCTTCAAAATCTTTATCTCTCAATCTCTCTTTAGCTCTCAATCGAATCTTTCATAGTGAGGAAATGTGTCAGAGCTCTCCTCGCTTTCACCAAAAATACTTCTGTGACCGCGACGGCTGAAAGGCAAAATTATCCATGCAATCTAAGGGTGGTAATCCTTATCCCATGATCCCATCGCAATCCTCACTGATGCCATTAGCTGGCTGCAAAATGGCGCGGAACATAAGGAAGTTGTTACTTTCTCTTGTGAGGCTGTTTTGAGGATACGTACGGTTCAGGGAAGGGATAATGAACAGTTAGGTGGTCGATGTGACCTCGGAGCCATCGAACGCTCGCAAACCCAAACCGCACCCTCTGGAATGCCAGAGGTCTTCATCAAGGTTACTCTGCGGATAAAAGGAAGAGTGTTATGAAATAATTATGTCGTCGCATCATTGAAGAGTGACCGGAAATTTGAAAAAATAATGAAATGAATTAAAAGAAAGTGAAACGATGGAACTGCAAAAGTGAGAGCTAGAAGTTGGAAACTAGTGGAGCCGTAAGATATTCTAAGGACTCGTGTAATCGCGATGATGATAATAAGGTATGGAAGTAAAATAAGATCATTCAGATGGAATCATTAAGCGATATTGATTCAAATCAGTCCTTTATTTCATATTAATTTACGTGAAATAAAGGAAAGGTTTTTGAGAAATAAAGGACAAAGGATAACTACGCGAAAATGGCTATTGATTTTGGAATAGGCATCCTGTTAGCGTTTTGGCAGCGTCGAATGAATGACAAGTTTAGAAAATTTGTGCTTCTTCAAAATCATAAATGCTATAGTAAACTCTTGCCAATAACTTACACTTGTGATGGATGAAAATAGCTATTAAAAGCAGAACCAAATGTAATCATCGACGTTTAAATTCTAACCGGCGAACTATAACAAGTTTCTTGAAAGCTTCAGTGCACAGGTTCCGTTTCTTTCGTCGTCCATTATTGCATCTTGTTTCTCTTCATTTGTTGTCATGAGCAGTCATTACTTGAAAATGGCTGAATTTGATGAGTTTATCAGGATAGAAGCATTTAAGTATATGTTCTCTAGTGCGTGGAGATTAATTGTTGATATTAAGAATATTGAACCTGCTGCTAGGAAAAAGTTATTTTCACGCATTTCCATCATTTCCCTAAAATTTACTTGATTCAAGTTTATCCACCCGGAATAATATTCAGCTTTATTATTAAGAGGAAAGGGTATAATTCAATTATCACTGAACTAACAGAAGTAGCATAACAATGTTGGAATCATAAGGAAACATTTGAGTAGAAAGGAAAAGTATGCATTGCTCGAGTAGAAGACGAAGGCTATTGCTCAAGTAGGAGGCTAATTTATACACTTAGGAAAATACGTAAATTTTAACAGGAGAGACCGTTAACGTATATAAAAAGTATATTGACCGGAAGAGGACATAGTGCAAATGTATTTAAATTGAGAAAGATTTTAGATAATGCTAAACTAGGTCTTTCAAGAAAGAGAATAAATGGCAGCGTATTGTTAGGTACGGAGACTATGGTGTGGACTTGAAGCTGGTCGAAATAATTGCACTCGGATTACTAGTAGCATTATTTAATTTTAATTGCAATTAGGCGACTTTTAACCTTGGGAGAGTGAATAAGTTCGTGAATATGTGCTCCTTATATAAGCACCTATGTATGGAACTGCGACTTTTTTGGGTAGAAATCATAAAACGATTTATTTATCCACTCAAAATTTAATATTTAGTCTAATGATTAAGGGGAAATGATGGGACCTAAATCGACCGAACAGAAGTGTCACTTTATTGTGGATGATTTTCTGGATTATCAATTTTCTCCAGTGATTGGAATTCCAAGTTGGAGTAGGAAGGCTATTCAAGTCGCTGGGTTGAACGAAGGCTTTTAAGGGTTTATGCGTAAAGTAAAAAGGCATTCATCATTATTTAATTAATTATTACCTTATTTTTATTAAAGAAAATTGTGCATAACTTATTTGATCAATATTTTGGAAGAAATTGGCATAGGAAGAAGAATATTAAGGGATTAACATAGTTCGCTTATGTAAGGTAAGACGTAACTGAATTAAGATGAAAGTTGGTCTGAGAAATTTGTGTATGGAGAGGAATGAAGACGATGAAGTGGACTGTACGGAGGACCAATGTGGTGTTTATCATGGCCAGGGAAAAATGATTTGGGTTGAGAAAATTTTTAAAAGGGAAAAAAGAGGAGGATGGGCCACTTATTAAGAGGTAGAGGGTTATGGTCCCATACTCTCCCGAGAGCGTGTAAGAGAAGATATTGAGTTGTTAAGAAAAAGGGAGGATTAGGCATTTTTGAGAATTCCACGGGAGGCTGCAAATAGGTCTGACGAACTGATGGCTAAAATTGTTATTCATTGTATGTTAAGCCACAATACCGAGAAATATGTTTCATTATCCTTCCAAAGCCTTCAAAAATCACACGACTATTACCGATGATGGATTAAAATTGTATCTCCTTTTTGTAGTAGGTAATTATGTTTTTCGGTATTTACGACAAATCTATAGGAAATATTTTTCTGGGTATCTCAACAAAGTGAAGATTTTTCTAAAAATTACACTAAACTTCTTTTTATGCTGTGCCACCTCGTGACTAAACCTTTCCCAATACCGTATGATTTCTTTAATTAGATATAATTTTTTGTTTCAATGCCTGAATTATCATTTCTCAAGGCGGTGCGCTTTGCTTTTAAAATAAGAAGAATGCGTGACTTCCTGCTCACTTGCGGTATTTTATTCCACATACCAGAAAATTACCAGCATATATGATTCACCAGCAACGAACTTCTTCAAGACTTTCTTTGCTGACATGTAAAAATGGATTACGATCAAATGACGACCTGCTTGGCTCTCGCGCAGGCTGTCCGTTTCCTTGACTTGGATTTAAAAAACGTGCGACGCTCGGTAGAGTACGGCGAAGCAGTGAATGGAATCCGTTGCTTAATTACGCCTCTCAATATCGCACTAGTGGAATTGTTTCCACATGCCTTTTTCTTTCTCCGCTTGCTTCAGGAACGGTAACGCTATAAACGGGCGATGGAATTCAAGCAGTAGTTCATGATATGAAATTGTCCCACAGGGAAAAAGTTAATCCGTCAGATGCTATTTCCTGCCAAGAACGCTATGTTTTTTATAACATGGGCATTACATTGTGTTACCAACCATATCGTAAATTGAACCTGTCTTCGACTTAAAAATATAATTTGTATCGTAATATGAACGATAATTGACTACAGGACCTCATTATCGTTTATATAATGATGATAATCGAACCTCTTCGTATATCTTACTTCAAATAAGCAACCAGTGCTGAACGGTATGGCAATATGTATGTATTGTGGGGACATGACTCAGTAATCAGCTGAAACCTCAGAGATAGTGAGTAATCAAGAACATTATTGGGAAGTACACAAATCATGAACTCCAGATTTCTTTTAGCGGTTTCCTCAAATCCGTTGTTACACAAAAATTATGGAAATTACTCCTGAGTTTTACATCTGCAATTAAGAAATACCGTGCAAGCTAACTCCAGGGAGTGTGGTACCAGATTATTTCATATCTGGCATGCAATATTCGTCCCAGGTCAATGTCAAGGTCCAAACGCTTCCCTGGCCGCTAAGCGAAGGACAAAAAGCTATCAGGAGAGAACTATGCATTATCACACCGGAAACCAGGAGAGTGCTACGTTGGCGAACATGATAACATGTGGTACACGGTTTATGATACTACTTACTAGTATTATTAATTCTATTAGTTCATGGATACTATTTGTAAGCGGCTAAACTATTACTGACTTGAAGTGTAAAGTTTTTTATATCGATTTATCGGTCAAATAAGGGAAGACTTTCTTGAATGCTATTGTTCCTTAAAAGTTCAATAGGTAGTATGAGGGAAGCATCAATAACTATTTGGCTTCAAGGGCTGTATTGATAGTTGTAAAATTTATGAGAGAAATTATAAACGCGTCCGCCAAAAGTATAGAAAACCCTAGGGATCATTATGAAGCTCCATATTATTTTATACCTAACGCTTATCGTTTTAACCATCATTTATGCGTTACTTTCGACCGAAAACAAGGGATCTTACTGCTCTAATAATGACAATACCAACTATGTTTAAATCCAGAGAGTTTATTATTGGTACAACTAGTTTCAACGCTACGGCGTCATCATCAGGTACCTCCAATTGTACCAACAATAAACTCGGTGGATTTAAACATAGTTGGTTTTGTCGTTATTAGCAATGAACTTCCACAAAGTTACACTTGAAAGGATTGAATTTTTACGGATCTCTTTAAATAGAACTTTAAATTTTTCTTTTTTATTTTAGGATTTATTTCTGCGAAACAGGTTTCAAAGGCTTTATCAAAGTGATACCCAGCATCAGGATTCGTGAAACTGGACAGGTCATAACAGAAAAGCCGTTTTTCTGATGAATATGTCTTTCGTTGTTTTCTCAAGTGGGAGATATCTCATCCGTAACCGTCAAGTGGTTATAGAATTGACTGAGGATCATAATTCACGTTTGCCAGGCAATTACGAGCTCCGCTTTAATCTGTGGCGAAATGCATTGTTGTGCATGTGTTGAATGCGCTATAGTACTGTATAATGTGAGACTGACGCAATATTTGCGATAAAATTATTTCCTTACAGTTTTTTTTCCTCTTAAACCAGTCACTTTAGAGTATGGGTAGTCGAGAACTCTCATTCTCTACAAGGTCATTCCATTACCGGACACAATACAACTCTTACGTTTACAGTTGAAATTGATTTGCTCCGCATGAGGCTAAATAGGACCTGAACGGTGACTGTTTTGCTGTATACATGCTAATTTGAGATTAGGGCGAAATGTTTGCTCTGAAAACTGAGGAGTTAAGCGTTTAGTTCTTGACGATGTCTCTTCGAATGAATAACCTCGCGCAAGAACGACACAGCGAGGATAATAATTTTTACACCGTGTCTCTACTTCGTCTGTTTTCATATTGTCTGTCAACACGACCTCAATACCCTCCAGAGAACGATCGATGGTGCATTTTCGTGAAAGTTGGTGTTGCTACAGAAGCGCCAATATTTACATTTCGAAGAGAAAAACTTGAGCCACTATTTACGAATTTTTATTTCTGAGAAGTAAGGAGGAAAAGAGGTACCTATGTGGAATATAAAACCACCAGTTTTTATCCTCTGAAAACGATCATTCTGAGAAACGGCTCAAATTTTATTGTATTATTCACGGTGGTGATATTTTAGAATACATAGCCATACGTATAGGTATACCTATTAAAGCAAATAACACTCCACAGTTTGACGTATGTATTGATTAAATAGGGTACAATTCTTTAAACGGGTAAAAATTGCTTAGCTCTTCAAAAACACTTATGCATATACGCACCGACGGTATCCCTGCTTATCTGAGGTTCAGCTTGGAGCACACATTGAATTCGTCGAAAATTTATTTTCTGGGAGATTTAAGTAGTTTGGAAAGGAAAACTATCTTAGCACCACATCTTTTTTATTGAGAGGATAGGGTACAGTTACAGGTGGAGAATGCTGAGACTACGATGCCAAGACGTTGAAACTGCGATCGGGATAGCGATAAAAATTGACGTTATTAACAGATTTTCAATTGATATCTTCGAGGTTTGAAAAAATATACTTAGACAATACGTTTTCAATATTTTCGGAGATTTTTGTTCCTATGGTTTTTATGCATTCGCCGGTAATTATCAATATATTTTTATTTACATTGATATCTAAAGGAATGTATAGATTTTATTTCACTGCGAAGTTTACCATATTCTGTATCTGGAGAGCTCTTTCCAAGTATTTTGTTAAGTAAATTAATTTGTTATAATGCAAACTAACAATCGTTTATCCAAAGTTTAAAAAGTCCTTATAAAAAATATACATAATATTTAAATCGTTTAGAGATCATTTCCTGAAACAGAAGTAATTTCAGATTTCTTTAATTTAAAGTTTGTACATGGGCGTACAAAGAAACGTTCCTTTTGATGCCATAGAGATGTTTTTCAGAAGAACTGTAAGTACCTCGTACAAGTTATAGTTACCTGCCGGTAATTCAACGAATGCTAGTTAATTACCAATACTGTTTTTTCTCCCATGCTAACGAATAAAACAAATAATGAAAAGAAACTTTTTGCGAAATATCAGGGAAATAAACGAAAAAGCACCAGGGAAAACCCGGGAATTTTATTTCTGGGAATCAGTGGTCACCCTGAAACTAGTATAATGGATTTAGGTCTTCGCTTTTAGCTCAAATTTTCGAATTTGAAATTGGTGAGGGATCTTATTTAAGTAAAGCCAATTAATTGAATTTGCTGTACTCTCTAAGGTGATGCTTTCAAGCGTGTGGTAAAGTTGATTGTGATTCAAATTAATTTAATTTTATTGAATTTTTTTGAAGATACATTTTTATATAGTTGCAAGTATCGGATTATTTTCTATGTTATAGATGTAAAAATATAAATTTTGTCACTTTGAATAAGAATCCAGTTAACCTCAGAATATGTAATTCCCTTAGATGTGTTTCCACATTGGATGTCATTATAAATTCGATGTTTACTTCCATTCATGGAAGACTGCATCGCGTTATTTTGATTCGTCTGTAAGAGCTCTGAAAATTTTCACGCTTCTCTTTAATTGAGACACCTCAATATTCGTGACATGAGGGAAGGTTGAATTCAAGGGCAGTCTGAACCAGCCTCAACCAGTCTCAACCAGCCTCAACCTCTCTCAACTGGCCTTAAACGAGACGCCATACCTTTGAAACCAGCAAGAAAAGAAAAGATGAAAAGGATTCTTCCCCTTTGTTTAAGCCAGTTAATTTCCTAGCGTTGCCCGAGCAAAGTGGTATGCCTCCATCGATAATTAAGCAGGCCCTCACAGCACTAAAAGGCTCTCTTCCTACCTGATCGTATCTCCCAAATTCTAGAGTCACTCGACGCAATAGCTTGGCGTAGGAATGTCTCTTTGTCGACGCAGCATGAGTCGAAGCTTAGCTGTTGTGCTCAGGAAGGACTATCTCACGTTCCAAGCTCACGTGGTGTCATAACCCATATCCGCGCGTGGATGAGGCAAAGGTATACAATTTAAGAGGACGTTAGGTTGGGAAGGCATTCTACGACAGTGGGTTGCTTGGGCCAAGACACCTCACCCGTTCTCGCACCTCATTGTCAATTATTATTTTTCTAACACGAACGGTTTAAATGATAGTAGTCCACGATGCCGATGCGTTGTCCAAACAGCCCCGTTTTCTGAACCGGAAAGGAAAAATTACGAGATGAGATAAGGACGTTTGGCTTTACGCTGAATTATTCTCTTATATGGTCAGTGTCAGCAGCCCAAGCAGCCCTATTATTAATTTATTTTTTTTAATATGTAGAACGAACGCATAAAGATATTCCTCATATATTTTGAAGCAGTCTATCAAGTGGGGGTCATTGTATTTTTATACCCATTCATTTCTATTGAGTGCATAAATTTCATCAATC
This sequence comes from Pyrrhosoma nymphula, assembly GCA_963573305.1. Classification (NCBI taxonomy): domain Eukaryota; kingdom Metazoa; phylum Arthropoda; class Insecta; order Odonata; family Coenagrionidae; genus Pyrrhosoma; species Pyrrhosoma nymphula. The sequence continues at coordinate 48,495,205 of OY754333.1, read as the reverse complement.
ATCGATCGCTTCAATACTCACAATCAGTTAACGCTGATTCGATTGAGAAATGATATTTCTTCAAGGATCTGTCACTTAAATTGAAGCTTCTCATTATAATTGCGTACATAATTTTTTCAAAAACGAACTATGTGCATTTTATTTAAAAACAGAAGCGACATTGGGAGAGGGTAGAGTAAGGAAATTGACCCCATTTTTTATATGTTATTATAAAATACAAACTATCAATTGCTGCTGTGAAAGAAAATACAAGGAAGCTGTACTTTGGAAATGGAATCATTGCACTCTTATGGATTATTGAGAAGAAACACTTGGTTTGTTGGAGCGAAATGAGTCAGTAGAAACCCATTGGGAAATAAAACTATCTTTCCCATTTGCCTAAAAGAAACCTAACCCTTCAAAAGATAATCCTCACCCTGGCAAGGACCCCAGACACCCTCACAAGGAAACATGTGTTGATAACAGTTTTCTGTATGTGTTATACGAAATGGTCTACACTAATCATGATCTTTAAACCACTTTGAGATGAATGTTTGCCGAGATTCTTCAAAACAGTACTGGAATGAACCTGGAAAAAAAATTCTGGATGAAAGTAAAATTTCTCGCCATCTTGTACAGGAGAAGCTTCTCTTATTAGATGCTTTGATTTATGTGAAATTCTCTGTCATAGAGTTTTCCTGTTCCTCTATAAATTTAAGGTGAAAGTTGGTCAATTTGTACTACGCATTATTCGTTTGATTTTTAATAATCCCCTACATGTAACAAGCGCATTTCTTTGGCTGGGGAAAAAAAGTTTACTGTGAAAAAGTTTTATTGGTTAGATTGAACATTGTATTGTACTCAGACAAAACTGTCAATTGGCAGTAGGTACAATTTAAAACCCTTAATTCGTCTTATCTTAACAGTATTTTCTTTGGGAAAGTTTTACATTTCATTTATGACGGTTTTTTTTAGACATGCGAGTTGAATTTCATCGTTTAGCCAAATATTTCATAGGAGTTAATTGGACATATTTTCATAAATCCCACAAAATACTGAGTTTCTCCTTCTGGCTTTGTACACTGCCGAAAGTTTAAAAACTTGCCAATTTTTCATTGGTTCCGACGGTGAGAAATATCACCGGCCTTGAAAACTTGAATTGAGATTTCATTTTGTGGTTCAAGGAAGGAAGGCTTAGGGAATCAGTAGCACAACCGAAATACGAATTATTACTCGCTTCTGGTTACTACCACAACCATATGGAATAACAATTAAGCCAAATCTCGATGTATGTATTGGATTATTATAGTCATTTTCTAAGGCAGGTGACCGGGTTATATCTGTCTCTGCGTGTCTCACGCAAGAAATATCGGTCAAGTTATCTTTCACGGTAGAACCCTCTTTGCATTGGCCCAACAAAAGATAATTTCGCATCATTAGAAACAGTGTTGATGCAAAATATCACAAAGATGAGCTCCTTGCTGTTCTATCCATATGTAAGTGGTCATTCGTTTCCTTCGCCTGGCACTTTCTTCGGTTCATTTTATTTTTTATGGACTGGTATTGATCCGGGACCCCGAGACAAGTTGTGCGTTCTAATCTCAAGCGTGTTTCTTTCTTGGAAACTTTTTTACAGTTTACAACGACGACACATTCATCCAGTTGAAGTTGTGCAAACTAAGTATAAAAAATCAAGTTTATATTTCCCCAAAATAAGTTTTTGAATATTGATCATAAATTTAGAGATAAAATATGAAGCTGCGAAAAAACGATTTTGACACAATTTAAAATGAACAGGTTAGGCACTTAAACTGGGAGCCAGGTTGAAAATGCCCCATTCCGGAGGCCAAAAGGTCGTGAGTTTGAATCCCGCACCTGACATGGATGCTGTGTTTGTCTCGGGTCAAACGTTGAGGTACGACATGAGAGTTTGGAGTGCCTTAAAAAACGGTCTTCAAACAAAACTATTTTCAAACGTTATATTTCCTTCAATTATCCTTATATTTGCTAAATTTTATCTTTTCCTTTCTGCTTTTAGGCAATCTATTTAAAACTTCCACAGTGTTTATTTATATTATCTTTCTTGATTAAAAAATGTATCCCCCTCTAAATGGCCAGCGATATCTTTTTATTTGTCACAGTAATTCAACTTTGTGTTTGAATTCAGTTAAAATTTATAGAACCACTAACTGGATATATTTCTGCTCATTGAACTTTTTCTCTCTCTATTATCAATAAGACACATAGAAACGACTTTCTTCAAGCTAGAGGTAGGATAGTTTGCGGATATTTGCATACAGTATCATAGCCATTCAATGGGTTAATGACACCAGAGACACACTCTCACATTACATTGCCTCAACCTTATTAAAAGGTGAAGTCACTGACGTGATTATGTCGATGCCGTAGAGGGTAAAAAACATTGCATGAAAAATTTTCAAATTTTTGTTTATATTAAAAAATAAACTTCATATTACGTAGTGGTTGGGACAAATTCTGCTTGAACGAGTGCGAAAATGCTGTCATTCTTTTCTATACGTGATAATTCCATAAAGAACAGTCGAATTCATTTCAGTGACACATTAACTTGTTTTGATGTATTAATTTATGCACAAGTAAGACATATTCATTTGCAAATCACTTGTGTTGTATTATCGGTAGGTAGTGTGGCTTTTAGTAGTATTAGTTCTCCCTGATACTTGTATCCTTATCTGCTACCTAGTACTTAGAGCTGGCTGTGCATGTTTTCAGCATAACTATTGAATCTCCTTCCGTTAATATAGTTGCAATATACGTAATTACTAACGGTCCCCATAACATTGGTAGCATAACTATATTGTAGTGTGTGCTTGTGAGGCTTCGCCTCCTGACAAGCATTAGCGATTTATGCTAATGCATCGTAAGTCGTAGTTAAACTAACTTTAGGGGATAGTGTAATACATGTTGGTGACTACTCACTCCCTGCCACTCACCGTTGAGGTGCCTTACAGGGTATTTTGTAGATGTAGATATCGTTCATGATGAAATTTTTCGTTAAATATTGCCCAAAACAGTTTTTCAGATTGCTATTATTTTTTAAATATATTTACACACAATTTAATCTTTCCGTTAAACCCGGTTTGAATGAGATTTCATTGAATATAACTGGTTTTCTTCCCATTCCAGCTAAAAACATTTTACATATTGTACGAAAAATGTTATAAAACTCTTATGGAGAATTTTATGATACTCCTTAAGGTTCTTTGAGCCAAAAGGGGCTGTGTGTGTCATATCTCCGTGAATCAGAGCTCGAATAATGGAGACCTTACCTCGAACCAGACGCGCAACTCAGGCGGAAAAGAGTAAACGGGTATATTTCCTCCTTTTGGCCTACTCTTCACTATTTTTTATGAAATACGCGACCTCTCTTGCTGAGGGAGGAAATGTGATCTCGCGCCAAGCTGCTCCACTTATTTCCAGTGGATTGTTTTCCTTCGTCGATGGCTTTCGGTCGCGTCTAACCTTTCGCCTTTTTTACGCTCCGTAGTCGCTGCCAATTAAAAACTAGGGCATAATTATATTTTTTTCTGAATCCTCCCATGTTTTGTCATGAGGTTTAGCTCAAGGTGAAACCCGCTGCATGCATCTCTAAGGCCATTGAGAGTGAAAACCTTGTCCGGGACCCTAAATTCTAAAAATAAAATACCCCTGTTGCATCAAAATATACTGAATCATAATAGATTCTTCCTTTAAATTCCAGTTTCATCTTAAAATACCTCTTTTTTCTACCTCAAAAGCCGATTCAAATAACGCCGACCGTATTTAATAAATGTTTCTTAAAACAAATGTGCTCTCCTCTGATCTGGTCAGCTCCGACTATCACATTACATATGAGTTTGAAAGTGCTTTACGTGGATAGATGATGTGCCATATAGTGTGAATTGAGTGACCGTAACTACATAAAAATAACTTTTTTCCGCTTAGTAGGAATGAGAAAAAAATTTTTTATCGTCTCTGGGCTGTAGAGGTTTTACAAGTTTCAAATGAAAGAACGTTTCCGGAGACTAGTAGAGAGTAGAAACCAAACCACCAAGTTAGTGCTAACTAAGAAAGTTAATCCACATTATTTTTAGATAGTAGCAGCTCGTCATTTTTGGGAAAAGCTGGTGGGGGCACCTTACTTGCAAATTAAACTGTAATAAAATGAAGGCACCATAACCACTTTGCTTTGACAGTGCTCGGGGACACTGTTAGCAATTTGAAAAATATGAAGGGCTTTGAAGCATCCATGAACTGAGAAAATCAATCCCTGGCAATATATTTTATTCGAAGGAAATGCTTTATTCCTTTCTTGTCTTTACTATCCAGCGTCAAAGAAATGCCAGCCAACGGAGGAAGAGATTTTTTAAGGGAGTCGGATCGGTGTGTTGGCCATCCTAAAGGGTTCGGCTTCGATTCCCGACGGTGGCAGGGACTTATAAGAAGAGTCTCATCTCTACTTTGGTGTAATGTGAAGAGCACTTTAAGCGTGGCACGCCACCTTCCGTTGAATGGGAAGTTAAACTGAGGACACCACGGCGCCATTTGATAAGAGTAGGCTTATGCCAAATCCGAGTCACTCTCGATCCTTACCAATATTCCAATGTATCCCTAAAAGAGTTAACCCTGATGGAAATTTCCCTATAAGAATTCCCTAGAACGTAGGAAAGAGCAAGGGAAAAATTGAAAATTCCTTATAAAAAATTTCTTTCCAAAGGAAATGCCATTTAACTCTAGGGAATTTTTTTCCTAGAACTTTTTTCATTAGAAATGAAAGACTTCGGTCAGTAATTTCCCAAGAACAGAACGCTACCACAGGGGAAAACCTTTAGGTATGGGAAAAATTACACCTTTAATTGCAAATCAGTGTGCAGTGCATAGCGTGAATGACTAAAGAGTGTAAAATATTTATACATAAAAACAAAAAGAATTATTTCTGCATAGTTTCATTCATACAACCATGGAGTCATCACAATTAACTATAGTGAGGCTGACGAAATATTTTTCAATAAAAATTATGTCCAACCAGTATAAAAATCACTTCTCATAGTTAACTATATTTGTAATAAAACATATATATTCTAAGCCACTGCAACTCTCTTTCAAAAGGATTTCCCAGGGAAAATGCATTCAAGGGAAATCTTTCCCTAGAGGTACATTTTCAAGGGAATTTTACAACAGGGAATTTGGAGTCAAATAATAATGAACTCTTTTTAGAGGCAATTCGAATGGGCTTAAGGTAGATTGCGCGAGATAGTTTCCTAGTCATAATGAATACCATATTCAAATAAAATTTTTAATTAAAGGGTTGTAATAATAATAAAGTAAATATTGTAATATTAATGGTGTAAAATATAATTATATTTGACAAAAAATCTCAGTAATTATATAAATATAACCGTGTGAAACTCTAGCTCGACTCATTTTTTCACGCCTAACGGTGAAATCGCTTTCTCAATAGAAGGTTTTTTTTGCCATTCCGTAAAAAGTACTGCGGTGAGTAATTGATTATTTTTTATAAATAGTTGAGAAAACGTATAAACCATTATTTTTTTGACAAAATCTAGGTGTTGTAAGTTCCTAATTTTTTAAATATTTTCCCTATGGAACACAGCCGTAATCTATCCCATGTAAAACAGTTTATATTTTTAGGCTAATCCCTCGAAAAGTAGTTTTGCAAAGGGTACATATTTGTTTCCGTTAAAAAAATGGGAGTTTTTTCTTTAAAATGACGTCAAATTCATCAAATCCTAGGTGAATTGATTTATCGCTCAAACTACCTCAACTTGCGCGAACTTACTCGAGAAGTAGCCGCGTCTCCCCTTTCTTCGAAATACTTAAAGAGCAGGAAAACTTCGGCCCCTTTCCCGTGACCCCTCTGATTGGTCGAATGCCGCCGTCGCGGTTGCGCGCGCCCCCGTTCCACATATTGGCGCGCTATCTGACTGAAAGGGAAAGTTCTTCTCAATGGACGACGAAGACCACTCAAGTCGCGTGCTGAAACCTCATTTCTTGAAATGCGTCACACTCTCTTTGGGGAAATCGGTTCGCTGATTTTGCCGCCCATTTGATTCTCGTCTCCAAATCATATACACCCACCGCCTGTATAAAATAAGCCCTCAAGACTTATGACAACAAACAAAAGGCGCATGAATCATCCCAGGTGAATTCCTTACGGGACATGTGTTATTAATTCGATGGAACAGTGCTTGGGAAGGCGCGCATTGAAAACAAGAACGAGGATAATTAAAAAAGCACAACTACTACTGATTTATCTAAATAAGTATATATTGTAGAAAATTTTCGTGCTATCAAAATTTTTATTCGTGAATTCGTAATTCTAATAACTGTAGTTTAAGGTGGTTTGAGTGAGATAGTTCCCTAGTCATAATGGAGACCATATTTGAATTTTATTATTTTATTTCAGCGTCCGTAAGAAGTATGAAATAAACATTGTAATATTAATAGCGCAAAAATATAGATATACATATGAGGAAAATTCTCAGTAATTAAATAAATAAAGCTACATAAGTCTCTAACTTGACTCATTTTTTCCCGCCGTACGGCTGAAAACCCTTCAAACCGGCAGGTTTTTTGGCGATTCTGTAAAAATTACTGTGGTGAGTAAAAGATTATTTTTTTATAAATAGTTGAGAAAACATGCAAAATACACACCATTAGTTTTTTGACGAAATCTAGGTGCTAAAAGTTCCTATTTTTTTTAATATTCTCCCTCTGGAGCGCACAGCCGTAATCTATCCCATGTAAAACAGCTTACATTTTCAGGCAAATTGCTTGAAAAGTAGTTCGGCAAGGGGTTAATATTTTGATATTATTGGAAAGATGGGAGTTTTATCTTTAAAATGAAGTCAAATTCATCAAATTCTAGGTGAAGTGATTTTTCGCTTTAACTACCTTAACAAGTTCGGTAATAGGTATGTTAGTTTTTCCAAAGAAAATCTCATTTTCAATTAGAGGTTCTTCGTCATGGAAACTCTCCGAGGAGGGTGTTGATTTAAACTATGAGTAATGAATTGACTCAAAAAGAATTTTGGGGGATCGCCAAACATGTTTACCATGCATTTTAATTATCACAATTATGGTTTAACCAATTCAGGCGGTTTGAATTACTCAGCCTTAATCCCGCTTGTACTGCGTCATTCGAGATACTAAGTAATTGACATTTCCGAATTGAGTCTTACTATAAGCGAATTTTTAATTATACGAATCGGCTAGCGATATTTCTAACTAGAACATTTCTTTTTTGAACTTTTTAAATTTAAAAGTCGAGCCGATAGGGAATGGCTTTAAATATTTATGCGTGGTTGTAGAATATGTCAATCATTAAAGTTTGCTTGCCGCTGTCGGCGGTCATTTGTGCTGAAGCACGAAGTTTTTCTAGTTCTTAAGCGCAGATTTGTTTTCCAAATCTGATACCCACCCAGCGGATTATGTAGACTAATAGTGTTAATGCTATTTTATTTATGGAAATTACGCGATAAATTACGCCCTGTTACCTCTCACAATCAGTTCGCTCTTGATTATAATCATTTGGGGTAGGCGACATACGGCTGAGGTCATTAGCACCATAGAGGATTGATGCTTTTTTAAATATAGGTTGGACATTGGAGAAGAAATGAAGAGAATCTGGCGTTGGCCATAGCATATTCCAACTGACGGAGCTCATGGTGGCTACTCTGTATGCTCACGGACTTTCCGAGCCTAGAAAGTGACGAAATGTTGACGTCACAGCCTCTAAAATTTCAAATAGGGCAAATTCAATAGTTGAGATTTGTCGGGAGCTGTGACGTCAAATCCACGGATTTTCCGAGGTTCAACCATGTCGAGTGCTTACTAAATAAGGCCCCATAAGCATATACCCGACGGAAAAAGTACTGCGCAGAGGATACCATCCGCTAGGCACCCGACTGGGGATCAAAACTCAGCTGAAAAATCATTGCGTTGAAGAATCAACCTCCATATTTTCCTCTGCGATGGCAACTTCTTTTGGCAGAGATGTTTTTAAAGCCGAGGTCACTCTGGGATAACAATGGTTCGGGGGATTCCTGATGGACAAGAGCCCAGTCAAAGTGACAATCATACCTTTCTTCGAAGGGGTGGAACTTGGAAGGCACATGCTGCGTTGAGCGAAGGGGAATTCCCTGTGGTCGACCTTGCGTCCTTCTGATTACGCAGGCGAAGCGGGCATCCATTCCAACTCGAGGCTGTTGCTCGTCTTCCTCGCAGGGAGGTAGGGTCGGGCCTTGGAGAGGAGTGTTGGGAGGGGGTGGTCAGGGGAGGAGGTGCAGCGGGAATGCGGTGCTGTGACGTGTGTCAGGAGAAGAATTGAGGCGTTTTGTACGTATATGCACGCATTCATGGAGTGACGGGTGAGAAGGTGAAAAGGTGAACATCGCAAATCCCCAGCCCTTCTCCAATGCGGTGCCACTTGGAGCATCCTACGCATCTGCGCCTTGAGGAACTTTGACTGCTCCAGTCAGGAAAAATGGCAAATCCTACATTTTCGTTTGTGATGTTTGAAAAGTACTTCTTTTACTGATGACATAACTTGAAGCCTCAGCCAGTAACTCAGGTCTGGAGGCATGGAAGCACTTAAACAAATATATATATATTTGCGGTATGGTCTAATATGGTTGTGAAACTTGGATACTAACAGTCGCAGAGCTAAGAAGGTTCGAGTTAATGGAAATAAGGTCTAATAAAATAATAGTATGGGTGTATGCTGGGTGTTATTTCGGTTTGGCCCGACGTTTCGTGACCCGCTGATGGTCACTTCTTCATGGGAATGAAACTTGCTGCCGCTATTTGCTCTTATACATATATCAATCCCCACTAAAATTGGTTCAAGTAGGAAAGTTGAAAGGGAGGAGGAAGTTAAGACAGGGGGGAAGGTGGGGTAGAGAATATACATAATAATATGAAAATAAGGTGTTACTGAAGACAAATAAAGATCAACTGGATGGAGGAAAACCCACAAAAGAAGTCCTAATAGAGGTTAGAAAGAAAAAAGTTAAATAAAAACTCTCCCAAGCAGAGAAGACATGGTTATTGGAGAAATTCGGGGACTCAGTTGTCTCTTGAATACAATACTGCGGAAGGAAAATGAACGAAAGGAATTATTACAATGACTAAGGTTTGAATAGATGACGTCTAAGTGATGACTAACATTGAATTGATTGCATTAGATGATTGTAGAGGGAAAAGGAGAGCGACAGCAAACCAATCTTTGGTTTGAGGACTCCTGGCGATGCTGAGTTTTCCCAGCGCAAGGAGCCAACTGCAGAATCATTTGTTTAAAATTAAGGAATAATGACATCAATTACTTACTGCTTTTATTTGCTAATTACTCAAAAACGAATATGGCTTGATTCCTTTATTTTAAGGCCATCTAATTTTTCGGAAATTGTAGTTTGTTTCGGTGAGTTTTTGCGAAAGTGCAACTTTTATAAGGAACAAAAGTACTATTTTTCTGCCTATATTTCCCATTATTGCATTTAAGCACATGCACCTAAGAATTCAATCTTTCAATAAAAAAGTCAAAGAGGAAAGGTAAGATTTTTTGACGTTATCAGTTAGAGGTCACATTATTCTGAAACGAGCCCGAATGTGAATGAATGACATTAATTTTTTGCGGTGGACCTTCCTAAAAAAATAGTTGTGATAAGTAGTTGCCAAACTAACTTTTTCAATCTTGGATATCATATAGATATATTTTTCTGCCTGGGTCTTTTCCTGTGCTCTATGGATCAGAAGCGCTGGCAATTGAAAAAGTGGACCAGGAAATCATAGAAGTTGTGGCGCATTGATCGTCACAACACGGAGTTGGACCGGTGGATGGGTGTTGGATTGCCAATCGGACGGTCCGCGTTCGATTCCCGGCGCCGGACGATATTTTTTCTGCCTCTCTCCAGAAGGATTCTAGAATGTTCGAGGTAGTTCCGGCGCCGGGTTCGAGAGAGCTCGCCGCCAATATATAAGCAGGCCGTCTCGGCTGCCAGTCTCAGTCTGTACTACGAAGTGAAAATAAACGCTCCTCTACAGAAACTTCGCAGTTGTATTATTCAGCGTAGCAATCGCTACAAAGTCATCGAAACTTTCTTGTTGAAGACGTATGCTATATATTATCAAATACGTGTCATCTCACTCTGCTTTTTTTAGGAAATAGACGTTGAGACCGTATTGGCAGCATAAATATATCTTCGCCGCTTTAGTGGGATATTAGATGCTAGGAAGGTATTGGTACATACTCAAGTGACGTATGGATTTCATAAGTAAAGGCATTTAAATTGGATTAGATTTTTTCATAATTATCGCATGCTCCACAATATTGTTCTCCAGCGAAGCCCTACTTTCAAACTTATGCTAACACTTGAAATGTGTGCCAAGTTTATTCACTCATTTAACGCCATTAATTCCTCTCTTCAGCAGAGGAGAAAGTGCGCCTTCGTTGACACTCTAGTTCACTCGAGTGTGACGGTAGCAAAATAAGTGAAACAGCGAACAATTGAAGCTCGCAGGACGCTCGATTTACAAAATGTCCTTCTTCATGCATGATTTGTCGTTATGTGTGCCCCAACGGCTCTTTTGAATCAATTTTAATGGGTTGTATTCGACTCAATCACAATAATTGAGCGATGGGGTGTTACATAAATTTAATGATTCCAGATGGCTTCATGGAAGTGGCAGGTATCGATTTTGACAACACAACTTTGTGCTTTGCCATTGTTTTTAATTTATTTTTGCGACCTGTTTTGCCTTTGTAAGTAGTCACAACGGAAGACGCTGAGGTTAAACCGGCTGTAGAAATAAATAAACTGTGGAAAAGTACAAAATTGTATTATTACAATGGAATCGGAGCTCGGAAGGGGTTCTTCGGAATGAATAGTTGCGGACACTGGTAGCTTTGGGATGAGGGTGTGAAGAAGAATAGTTAGTTTGGTGACGGGCAAAGAAGTGGAAATTCGGAGGAGGCAAAAAAGTTGTGTGGAGGACGAGTAAAGAGGTTAGGTCATATTGAAGTGGGTGATAGAAGTAAGGGTTGTAAGGTAGGCGTCGAAGAGGAAGGAAGAGAATAGAAGTTTTGGATGACATGAAGAAGATGCGGAAACAATATATTAGGAGCAACGTAGAAGACAAGGTCGAACAACGTAGAAGACAATATATTAGGTTAGATAAATTTTTTAAACTTTTTAAAAACATGCATGTTATTCAAATTATTCAACCTTTCGCGGTCCATGTTTGTCCAGAACTGTTCTTTATTGGGTAGCCCGCGTCAGGATTTTGAAATTAATGACCCTGATAGAAAAATGAACTGAAAAGTAGAAAATTATTTTTGAGCTGTCACAACTGGCCTACAACAGAGAGAACGTGATTATTTGTGACTAAAATTAAAGCCATGGGGTGCAACCAACATTTATGATACAAAAGACTTTACCATAACTATATAAGTAATGCGGTAAAAAGTAAATAGTATTTTTGAATAGAAGTCTGTTTCAATTCAAAATAAATAGAAAGTCTCGCGATCGCTGAAAGACCTAAGAGAATATTTTGCGATCATCAATGTCACAGTTATCGACATTCACCCTGCACTCTCCAATGGAGTTTCCATATTTTATGGAAGTTTGCTGGCGGGAATTTCCTACTCTGCTAGCCTATATCTTTGTTATTCCTTGCGGTATTTATGTTGGAAGGAACACAGCAGCCATTACCACTTATCATGAAGAATGTCTTGAGTTGAAGCTCATGGAAATCACGTTATGTGTTGGTAAATGGAAAAGAATGCCTGCTAATTCGGAATTGGTGAGATAATTTATTTTAAGGAATTGTTTTAATTTAACCAGGCTCTCTACTGCACCAACCAATACAATAATCATCGGTAATAATCATCTCTTCATTTCTTCGAGTGAACCTTTTTGAAATAATGTCTTCCGGCCCCTTACGTTAGGTATACACTCTTCGACCTTGAAGCAGTAATTGGATAATAAAGGCCTCCTACGGCTATAAAAGGTAACATATCCGCCAATTGCTACATTTATACCGAGAAAATTACCGCGTCTGACGTATTAATCTTTTATGACGATTGGTTTTATTTTTCCATGTGTTGTTTATTTCAGTTATCTCTTGACCTTCCTTTGTATTTCCTTAAGCAAGGTTATATTTATTATTAGAGGGGATTATTTAATATTTTGGCAATAAAGTAATAACAAAAAAGAGCAAATTTAAAAAGTGAATAGTTTTCTACAAGAACATATAGTCTTTTATTCATCCTTAGCTTCAAGATATGCTTTAAAGACTACCACACTACTTCGGTTTCATCATGAGTTGGCGAATTTATGCTATTAATCGAGCTGTCTGTTAACTCTTATATGAGTCGTTGTTGACTATTACTTTCAATTATATGGGTGATTAGCCATAAAAATATAATTCCGAAGGCGTAAATATTCGCGATTATGCAGCGTGATTATCTGCCACTTATTCCTGCGGAGCTTGTTTGTGTGATAGCTTATTGGACCCTGTTCTCTCATACTGAGGTACTGGGTTCGAATTCCGGTACATCCAAGATTTAATGGATTCCCGCTCCATTCTTGGTTGCTACGTTGAGAGAATTTGAAGAAAAGTGCTCCGCACTTTGGGTGAGACTTGACTTTCACTTGTCTTAACGCCTGTCGTTTTGAACCGACCAATGCCTTTTCTGGGTTTCTCTCCACCCTTCCACCATCCCCCAAATAAGATTCCCATCTCCGTACGACTCACCTATTCCTGATGACACCAATGACCTCCGTTATCGATTAGGTGCCTTCTCTAAAAACCGCTGCTAGCAATTACTACCTGCGCGGGAATCATGCGTCGTGTGGCGGGGTTGGATGTCACAATCGTCAGCCGCAAATGCAAAGACTTGGTCAAATTCTATGCAAGGCAGAGCAAAAACAGCAGTAAGTGATGAGTAGCAATGTTTAAATATATCCTCGCAATTGAATGTTGCGCCGTGAAAATAATTAATATTGCTTATTAATTTGAATTAATACCTTTTGGTTTTCTGCGGTATAATTCAAGTATAAATTAATTCTGTTACATAATGACCACCAAAGTTTGCTTATTTATTTGTGATTGTTGACTCAGAAAGCCTGACGAAGCCGGCAGAATAGCACGGTGAAACTGTTGCTCAAAAAATTAGTCATACCGCAGAAAACCAAAAGATATTTATTCAAATTAAAATGAACTGCGAAAATCTACGAAAAAAGTAAATACTGCAAATTTTTTAGGCGCCAGAGTTGTGTCAGAGTGATCCGTATAGTTAAACACTGCATACCACTGTTGAACTATAGTAAATTGTTCCTATGCGTCTAAAAACCTCAACCCAAACGAATCGCACTTTGGCATAAAAATTGATTTAACCGTAAAATTGGAATGAGACGAAAAGAAAAACACTAATATGAACTACCATCGTTGTTACTTTGCAGTGAATTTGAACTTTTTTGTCGAAAAGTTTCCTGGATATCGTGTATAGGAGGTTCCTCAAAGATATCTCCAAAATACACAAAAATGCGGGTCCCTCTTTATCGATTCACCTTCGCTCTGAATTCGGTAGAATGATGGATTATCACTATTATCTTAGCATCATAATGGGTTTATTTTGGAGAAATCAATGGTCGTGACGCCCATGTTTAGGTGTTCTTCGACTAAAATACGAATTTCGTCAACATTCGAGGCAGGAAGTCTTGATACTTTCTTTTGATTTGGTAGGTTAGATTCCTAGAGAGCTGGTCTCAAGCTACATTTGGATTCTTATAACATCCCATCAGGTAAGGCAAATTTCAACGTCTTTCTTGTGAGAGATAAATACGTAGGCATATGTTAAAGTAGCATTGGAAACATCTGTTCGTGTTTCCAAACCCTGAAAAATACAGTTCGAATCCAATGTACCCGAATAATAAGAGCCACGGTGATATACATCACGATTAACGGAATTTCGTAGTAAAAACTTAGGGCGCAACTTGCATTTTTTCACGAGTAAGTGAAGCGAGTACTTATTGAAGCAATACGAAGAGTTAGTTTTCATATTTCCCGCGAATTCAAATTCAAATGATCCAATATAGATACTATATGTGAATCGGTTTGAATCTAAATCATAAGCCAGAAATTCGAGTTGACGGGAGAAAAACCACGATTCACATATATTCAAAACAATGAGGGTATACCTAATGAACGGAGAAAAACACCAAAATAAGAAGTGCTTTATAGAGAAAATCTTCGATCAAACTCCGTGAAGTGAAAGAGACAAAATTATTGGATACATTCTAAAGACATTTTAACATTCTGAACACAATAATGGAATAAAAAATTATTGAGAAGAAATGCCAAGAAAGACCAATGTGGAATACATTCAAAAAGTTAAGAGTGATGCTAAAAAAAGGAACTATGAAGAAAAACTACGTTAGCTGAAAATGGAATGCAATGGAGATCTACAGCGAGCCTACTCAGTATCTTCAGATTTATGGTTACAGATGACCCACATCTCTTGTCATTTCTTAGGTAGAAGCGAAGAAACGCATTAAAGAGGAATATTTTCTTACTCCATAATGTTGGAAATATCCCGAGTCCTAGTGAAATGTTATCTTGGAATCCCAACTTGGATTTCTCAATTAGTGGCTGATCTTAGGACCGGTTTTTAGAAATAAATATCGCAATATTAACGTTTGCGTGGACTTAACATGAGTTTCCAGTGTCTTGAAACCCGTGTTAAGTTATGGAAATAATTATCGCAAGATTTGGTCTAATTTGATTTAACGTGACATTAAGTTAAGGGTACAGTGTCTTAATCATTTTATGTAGCGATTTTTAAAGTTCCTGAGTGTCAGTGAGCGCCATGGTAAAAAAAATGCAAATTGATGAAAACAAAATATTAAGTTGCTAATCGCCAGAAAACATTTTTAATTTACCAACCAATTTTCAGAGCAATATAGACTAATTACGCCCAGCATATGAAATTAATTCATCCGATGCGATCAGATGGCCTTCATACCGAGTTAATGTTTATCATTAACGTTGCTAATTCCTTGCGTTAAAGTCAGGGTGAATGATTAAGTTGATTTTGTATTTATATTTTGCATTTTACTGGTCCTTAGTGAGCCAAATATCTCTCCAATCAAAGTGAGGCCAGAGCGATTTAGAGTCATAGCTTCGTCATAGCTTCGTGGCAGAAGAATGTGTGCATGGCAGTATACAATGCTCCTATCATTTCGTCCGTGTTTAATGTTCTCCGAATCATTTTTTTGGAGTGTCTAACTTTTTAAAGTGTTTTTTTTGCTGCACTGTTTCTATTTTCATTTCCGACCTAATCGTAGGAAGCAAAAAAATATTCGCAGCATGTTTTCCGTGTTCTGAAATGTTAGAGGCAGGAAATGCACAATTTTCAATGAAAAAGGCGTGCCTTCTGCTTTTGTGGAGAGATGCGAACGTGCGAATCCCAAGCGTATGTAACGGCGCTGAGCCACAACCAACATCATCCATGGACACGAGATGTGTCGCAACAGTGTCACATCTGACCTTCCGTCACGTATGCTGGAGGTTTACGATGGAAGGGAGTAGGAGTGCCTACTTATTCGTTTCTCGGAATCCGAGCCGTATTTGTTGAGAACCGAACTCGTGAACATTACTACCACTGTCATGCGTATGCTGCTGAATAAATGGCAGATGGGCAGTCCTGTTAATAATACTGAGTGAATCCCAAGTAAATAAAGCCAATAGAAAAGATAGATACAGTCCATGGTAAGGCAGCTTCGTTTGTTAAATGTAACTTTGAAAGAGGTGAAGCTGTTAATAAAATGCTGGAGAACATAGGATGGGAAACCCTCAAAAGTATAAAGGAGGTGAATCGATTACGGCATATACTAAGCTTTCACCAAAAACATTTGGAGATAAATTAAGGAAATAAACGAAAATTTTAACTTTTTATTTAACTTAAAAAATTTTAAATAAAATACAAAGATAATACTTCCACTTTGGTTCTCTAATATACCATGATAATAACAAATAAGAGAGATATTAAGGTGGTGCATGCCGATTCGCGAAATCTCCTTAGATTTTTTTTCCAGTTTTGTATTGTATCTATTCGATAAGTTATATATTCCAGTTTATTAATACGATCAAAACATATATTTTCTTAGTTTATGGAAACTTTTTATAGCTAGCTTTGTTTTATACAGGGAAGAGCCGTTAAATTGCTGTGAGAGAAAACTTCATTGTACTTTATTGAGAACTAACTTCATGACGTAGGGATAAAAATCGCTGTTTTTTTATGCTTCGTCGTAAAATTCCCACTGGAATGGTTCATGCTTGTGCGTCGTTGTATTTCATTTCTCCCTCAATTTTAAATCCTTACCAGGAATTTTTCACCACTTAACAATCGCGATTCGCCTTTGCCAAATAAAAACCTCGGGTAATACGTACACTTACACTTCAGAGGAATTCACTTGTTCTTGAACGGAACTATAGATACGTGTCTGACCACACGTTTACAACCTGAGATTGCCACACGCAGCCAAAACAACTGATTTTAGTTATTTTGTTAGCGAAGGTCACTAGGGAGTGCTTCTCTTTATCCAGTTTCACGTTTATTGTTCATTTCATTTGAACTTACAATTCTTGACAAATTTATTATCAATTTGAATCGCGTTCGAGGAAATACAAAACAAATATGAAATCAGAATAAGTTTATACACACATTTTGATAAAGTTTATGTCGCATCCTTTTTCTCCAATCAATGCCATCAAAATTAGTACATTTTCCATGAAATAAACCATTTGACTTATTGTTAGACGGGAATGAGACCAGGATGTCCAAATGCCAGTCAGGCGTGTTAGAAAGTTATGCCATCCAGCCATGGTGGAGATTTATATCCAGTGCCGAATTACCAATAAGGCAAATTAGGCAGTTGCCTGTGGAGATTTTTTTCCCGTTTCTTCTCTTGTGACTTGTTTATTAACGTGGGCCCCGTGCTTGTACTGCCTCATGGCCATCCAAGTGTGTTAATCTGTCACTGTTTATATCAAATTTTCACGCACTAGAGTTACATCTTGTACACTGCGTACAGTGATATTCTCTTCTTCTCACGGTTTCGTTGTGGTACAACATCAAAAGGTCTTATCAGACCTTAGGAAGTTGCGCCACAACAAAACCTAGGTCTTCCAAAATAAAATTTATGTGCATATTATTTAAGGTATTTGTTGTTATTTCTTGACGATGAAGGCCCAAACAGTTTCGCGAGAAAAAATTAAAGTTTATGGATTCTTTCGGGTTCATACTCCGGCAAACGTAGCATTTAAGCCTGCGCTACAGTGTGAACTGTAAGCAAGAACATCCAGTAAGTTTAAACGTCCTCGGCTATTTAATGGACTTTGTACTGGCGAAATGTCCACACGTTGGTGTCATATCTTGCACCCTTGCGCGTAACTTCCTACAACGTTCACTTGTGCAGTTCGCAAATTACTAACCGTCCAACTGTTAGCTTAAGGCCTCTCACTTAAAAACAAATTCTCCCTGTTGTCTGAAAAAGCTTTCGATGATGTTTACAACCCAATCAAGAGACGCACAGCGAAGAACTGCATAATATCTATTGGTGGAGGAAAGATCGCTTTTAAAGCAGTGATGATTATTCGCGAGTCATCCTTCAGAGAAGATTCGTCAATTCATTCTCGGCGCGAGTCTTTTCCGCCTATCGTTCAATGACTTGCAAACCACATTTCGCGTGGGTCACCTCACAATCGGATACCTTACGCCTTATGTCCCGTTCAGTAAACCCGGGCTGAACTCACCATCGCAAAGTAGCTGTTGACCTCCAGAGAATGCTAAAGAAATTTCAATATTCGGTGAAAGGATACCAGGTCCTGTATTACATAAAATCACTCTATCGCGAGTCACGAATAATGCATGAATTAAAAGCAATATCAATACTAATTGTGAGACTCAATTGTGGAATGAAGAGAGCTTCAAAAGCACTCATCATCGGAGAACCTCGGTTATATTCATGAGAACAGAAATAGAGCCAAGGCTCTTCGCTATGCCAGAGCACAAGCAACAATATCCCTACTCCTGAAACAGCCAGCATGAACCTCCATCTACATCTACATAATACCCTGCGAGCCACCGCAAGAGCGTGTGGCAGGGGGTGTTAGGACACCAGCCGTGTAAAGGTGTAAATGAGAATGTTATAGGTGGGTGAAGAGGTGAAGTGCATTACGGTATTGTTTTCAGCTGATGTCCACTGATTGTCCACATGTCCAATCCAACTAATTTATCACTACGAAGATGGGATTAGAACTTGAGTCAAGATTCCTCTCGAGTTTAATCTGGGTAGTCACTTATAAGTATTGTTTTCCTTTATTCGAGTGATTAACACATTTAATTAATTCATATAGGTTCAAAGAAATTTACTATTGTGTGTTTCTTAGGTATGTTTGTGATGAACGTAACGTTTTTAGATCAACATTTCGCATTGGGAGGATAGCAAAGAATTGGTGCCTCAAAATTTTATCTCTATTCGCTCTTGATTGGCGGAAAACGATGTGTGTAAATATTTTCTTCCAGTTTTTACAACTATCACCTAAGCATTAGCTCACTCCAAACTCTAAATAGCTCGTTGGGCGCGATTTCAAAGGGAATAAATAAGCTTTCTAGGGCAGTGGTAATTCTCTTCTGTATTCGCCTGAGCCATGAGTTTGGATTTTTATCCCAGAAAACCTTGTACGAAGACTAAAGTAACCGGAGAGCTTTACTGCCTCATCTTACGAATAGACGTTGAGGCTTCCGTGAGGTAGATATATGTTTTCATTGCTGCAGAGAAATAAACCGGCTTCTTTACTCGTGGAATTTTTTCACATATGTATAAACCTGGCCGTGGATGGTTAGATTTCTTTCCTGTGGGTAGCATAGATAAATGAGACCTTCTCCTTGACATCATACGGGGACTCACCGAGACAGAACCCAAATTCCATTCAGAGAGTGGGAGAAGGGTGGCATAAGTATCATTCGCGGAATTCTCTTTCCTCTTCGTGGAGTTGGCAGGGACGCCAAGGCATTCATTATTCGCGGGCGTTGCGATATAATGCTGACAATGGATTGAGTCGCTGGCGCGCCGATGGAGGAAATCATGATTGAAGGCCACTAGAGAGTAATCCGCCGCGGGCGACAGCCGAAAAAGAATTCCCGCCAAATATTAATCTCCTCCGAGCGCCCTTTGGAGCGAGGCACGATGAATTGAATAGCGATTTCATGCATGCAGTAAAGGCATATATACTCGTGGATGATGTGATGAAGTGGAAGTCAGGATCGTGGAGCATATTCTCGATGCTTGTCGATACTGTCCTTCCCTGTAGATTATTGAGGCTTCGGTGATATTTATTGAGGACACCTTACATACCTACTCTCGTTTAGATTTATTTATAAATCTTCTTCTGGTCTAAAAAAAAACAGATTGGAGCGTTTGAACAACCAAGTTATCATTTCAGATACATATGAGACTATAGTGCATCATACCATTAGTCTGAGGTATTGCACTAAAATTAAATTGCATTCAGCCTTTTCGATAATGTGTACATTTTATAACGTTTTTGAATTTGGATTTTTAATTACGCTGCGCATACAAATACCGCACGATGTATTGAATAGCGATTTCATGCATGCAGTAAAGGCGAATATACTCGTGGATGACGTGATGAAATGGAAGTCACGAGTGGATAATTTTATTGACGTTTTTCGCCACTGTTCTTACATGTAGACTATTGAGGCTTCGGAGATATTTGTTGAAGACACCTTACATATCTACTTAAGTTTCGATTTATGTAGAAATCTTCTTCTGGTCTAAAAAAAAACGCATTGGAAGTTTTGAACAACCAGGATATCACTTAAGATAGTAAATATATGATATATACACTATAATGTTTAATACCATTAGTTTTTGGTATTTTACTAGAATTAGGTATATTACATTTAGCCTTTTCGATAATCTGAACATTTTCTAATGTTTTTGAATGTGGATTTTTAATTTCGCTGTGTATTCAAATGCTTCCCACAATCTTAGACAAAAAAAAATAACTAAAAGGACATATCGCTCACTAATCGAAAGGCAGTTATATATGACCGTTTGCAGCCGGGTGATCAGGATTTCTCAGGATGTTGCGCAGTAATAACGCAGAATCGAAATATGTACAGCCTGCGTGCATTATAGAAGGCTTTATTCACGTAGATCTAAACCTGGTTGACGTTGTGCTGATTACTATCGACCTCCTATTACCATAGAAATACGTGTTTACGCATCAAAGTGCTACTTTGAAAGCGACTTTCAGCCGGCTGCTATGACATTCAATTTCCCTATGCATAGCTGGCTTATGGCGAAGCCTGTAGATCCACATCGCGATGCATCGCTTTTTGATCCGAGCGACATATACACATGCAGAGGATATAGAAGAAAATAGATGGCGTCTTGGTGCACAAATGCGAATTATTTTATTATTTTTATTTTTTTAATGATCCACCCAAAATTGGTCTCGCTTTAAAATTCTCCCGTCATTATAGAAAAAAAATTACCAATAAAGGTAGGTTTAAACGCAGACGAGCGAACAAACCTAAGTTCATTGACTCAACTAATGTTAGATATGGTTCGCCAACCCTGTAACTACTTCCGAGGTTCTAGAACACATAAAATTATTACGCTCGGATTTTGGCTGGGGAAAGTCGAAAAGTGTTCATCCATATTTGATCCTGTGGCCTTCCTCTCACTAGTCACATAGGTCCTACTAATGGAGCAAACGGAGGAAACATAACTTTAAGTCAGAGTAAAATCCCGTATGTTGCTGAATGATTTGACATTTTCCGACGCATGGCTTTAATAATTTTTTATAGGATCATACGCTGGTTTAACTTTTCTAGACCCGAAGCAGCCATTCAATGACTGCCATCGTCTTTAGACTTGAATAAATGCATTTCTGTGCCTGAGCATATACCAGCCCTGTGATTTATTCTCTTGCTTATTAAAAAATAGGTTAATTTTAGTGCCTCTCTTTATCTCATTTGAAAAACAAATCCGTGTAGTCGCTGCAATTTACGACCCACAACTGCCTCCAAAACCTATTGTATGAATGATTTCAAGGTTGCGTCTAGATCGCAGGGCGTTGAGAAAAGTAGCGAGCTTGCGTCTTGGGGGTCATAGACAGCGTCTCAAGGACTAGTCTTAGCGAGCAGCCATTTTCCAACATTGGACGACGTTCTTGAGGCTCACGATTTCTAAAAGACCTTTGTGACACCTGTCCACTGCTTTCTAGTTTATCTTCATTTTGCAGTAGAATGTTATATCCTTCGTGAACCCATAGTCGCCACCAGGACTTGAGAATGTTGGGATACCAATGAAATGATGAATTACTTTGTTTTCCGCATAAAATTTCTATCTTTCTCACGACCCGGATTTCATCTCTTCGCGAAATCATCATGTCTTTGGGATTCCAATAAGAGGTATGATATTGGTTTGTCATTTATCTTAATTAATCAGGGCTCATAGCAAAATGGACCAACAATTAAAAATAGATCATAAGAATATGCTTAATTAACAGCTCTACAGGTTTTTGTATTTTTATTCCCTGCATATACTGTCCTGTGAGATTTATTAGTTTTAGAAACAACACATATGGGAACAGCTAAACGTAATATGATTATGTAACGGTTTTTAAGTCCGCACTATCAGGATTTAAGGTGATGCAAGTTGGCTACTGCCAAGCGAGCCCTCAGGGCTCCGAATGAGAAGACATTTGACATTTCCGAAGCTAGTGAACTAGATACACATGTCTACATTCCATTGCTTCTCGAAATGTAATAAATGTCAATTTCAAAATAGCTTGAGTAGTCTTTGGATGGCATGCTAGTTGGTTGGTTAATTCGGGAGGTGACCAAAAACTGAGATCCTTTGTGCCGTTTAGGAAAGGTGAGTGCGTTGGTTACAGGAGGATTATTAAAAAAAAAAGGAGGAAGGGTGGAGTCGGCATTAGCCTGCTCTTAATGAAAGACACCGAGGGGACCACTGCATAGCGACACCTCAAAAGGAAGGAGTGCTGCACTTGACCTGCTCTCCAAATAGCACCCAAGAAGGGATCAGTGGGGCTATTCTTTATGTTCTCGGAATTTCCGAGCCTCGAAAGTGACGATTTTTTGACGTCACAGCCTCTAAAGTTACATTAGGGCCATTCATTACATAGGGCCATTCAAAAGTTGATATTTTTCGGGGGAAGTGACGTCACATTCACGGATTTTCCGAGGTTTGACCATGTCGAGTCCTTAATTAATAAGGCCCCAGGATCTAATTGAGAAATCTCCACCATTGCGGGGATTCGAACCCTGGTTCTCGGGATGGGAGGCCAAGCTAGTTTTATAGCTACCTTATCAACCCTATCCGCACCTTCCACTCTTTCCTATGTTTACTCTTGGCAAAAACTTGTCTATACCCTCAGATAGGTTTTGTGATCGGACAAAGGAGTTATCCGACTGACAGAGTACTGCACTTGAAATCACGCAGCAACAATTCAGGGATCGTGATTCCACTGAAAGATATCACCAACTGCCCCAAGCGGGATATAAACTCGGATCATCAAAATGGGAAGCCAGTACTCTAGTCAATACACAAACGCGATCTCCGGGATGAATTGCGTTCGATGTGGTTGACTTAACGAGTTTGCCATTAAGGATGGATATTGCCCAATCCCATAAAGCTGCTGCCGCATTCAGAACACTTTTTTATTTCAAGTGGCTTTTGCGTTATTTGTTTTGCAGAGAGATTCCAAGTATTGATATTTGTTTATGCGTATAAATTGGACGTATCCGGATGTTAATTTTATGTCATAATTGCGGTCCAATGCCCATGATGCAATTTGAGGGTGTATTTTCTTCTGTTCCTAACGCGGATTATCGGCGATTTACTTAGGAAACATAATGGAATGACTTATCCCAGCGTTCAAAACATTCATGAATTAGGTTACTTCATCCTTTATATTCGTGTTACACTAGTAATTGATCTCTTCCTTTAATTACTTAAACTACTTTTTCCCGTTTAATAACAGAGATGGGTAAACAATTTAAATATTAATAATAATATATTTATTTACGTTTTGTGGTAAAGAACAACAGTAGGCATACACGTTGCGATTTGTCGCAGGGTGAACATACAGAAAGAATAATAGAAAATTAAAATACCAAACAAGAAATAACATATCAATTCTGATAAATACACGTACGGGAAGAAAGTTAAAGACGAGACAATATAGAAACAAATCAAGGATGAGAAATACATGAAAATACATGTCATCGTATCATATCATACACATGATACAAAAAGTGGGAAATTCCGTGGTCATATATTAATATACACTTTTACATAAATGTACATACACTTATACATACATTAATACACTTGTTTAACATAACATAAAAGCACAACAGTACTATGAGTAACAATACACGCATACAAAAGTAAATGGCGATGGCGTTATGATAAGAAGCCAATTAGTTTTTAAAAATAAGGGCCATATGATATTCAGAAAGCTTTGTTGTTGCAGTGCCTACATCAACATTTCAAATACAAAAATGCAGTATGAGTCAGCCATGCTTGCTTCGTTGGCTGGTGATCACGAATAGTGTCTTCGGCAGCCCATTCTGATTTGAACCTATGCGCGAGCAATGCGTGCTTTCGTGTCCTTTCGAGTATCTTTCGTCGTGAGACCCGCGTCAGTTATCTCGGACGGCTGTCGGATGCGTCGCACAGAGGTGTTCAGAAACAAATTAAGACGCACTTTCCTTTCAATGGAAAGAACGCTGCGCCCCTGCCTGAAAAAATATTTTGCAACCAATATGAATCAGAATACTGACGAACTCCTTTGTTGATGATAAGGGTTTACCTTTCAGTTGAGCGAGCGACACAAAAATAACTGGTAAAAAATCTCATTTGTTTTCTGTTCAAATATCGACCACTTAAGGAAGAATTTTTGAGTATGTTGAATGACCTTCCTGTTTGAGATTGTTTGTTGTGGCTATCGGGCATAAATCGGGTATATCATTGTCCCTTGCCAATTCAATTTTATTAGTTAGTTGTTTCTTAACGTGTTAGTGCTAATTTCGTATACGTCATGGAGTTAGATAAATGAAAAAGTAACCAAGTCACATGATGTTGGGCCCTATAACAACTAAGCACAGCGACGATAACTCAACACATCGTTTTATTCTGTAATCTTTGACAATGAAACCCTTAACATGCATTTTCAGTAGAGAGCTCTCGTCTACTATTTGGCCGCCGTGGCTTTTTTGTAAATCTCTCTCTATTAGTGCCAACATCATCTAATTCACACACATGTTAACCCCTCTTCGGCCAAAAATGAACATACATGATTATGTATGTTTTGTATTTAGTTAATTGAGTAAAATGTAGCCGAATAAATCTTGAAATAATGGAAAAGCTGGTTCATTGTAAGTACAATCACGCTCGATTAAAAAGGGGAAATATCTCCCTGAAAAATGAGTCGGAAGTGGAGTTACATTCCCGCGGAGATTTTTATGAAATTGATTAGTTGGGTGAAATTCAAGTTCTCCGGGGTTATTCCGTGCTGGCGAAAAAGAACTTATCAGTATTTCAGGCTTATCTTTTATTTCCACACCTGTTTCATGCATTTTTTGAGTATTTCAAATTTATGGTTTAAATCTCACGTTGAATTCATCTTTATCCAGTTGCTCCAAAGACTCTTTATCGGTAAACGTAGCAGGGAATCTCTGCTGAAACTCTTCAAATATACGGAGCTCTATTTACGGAAGGGCATTGTATGTACCTGAAAAAATTCTAAAACTTGATGCATTTGTTATTTTTTTCACACTAAGGAAGTAGG
Organism: Pyrrhosoma nymphula; assembly: GCA_963573305.1. Lineage (NCBI taxonomy): Eukaryota > Metazoa > Arthropoda > Insecta > Odonata > Coenagrionidae > Pyrrhosoma > Pyrrhosoma nymphula. The sequence goes on along the minus strand of OY754333.1, from coordinate 48,470,275 downwards.
AGATTGGAGACAAATCGATCGTCGACCAATTCTATTCAATTTTAGTGTACGATTCCTAAAAAAAGGATTTGCGTCACCCTCTTCGATCACCATCTAGAGCGAGATTATTGATTCAGTACTTCCATACACAGTTTCCGGTTTAAATTTTTGGTATTCTTCTTGTCTTGAATAAACACATCATAGCATTCCATCCAGATATTATCAGTTTTTCGCAGCTTTGTTTACTTTCTAGCGGCGAATAGAATCGTTTTCAGAAGGCTGTTGACTGTTTCCGGGAATGGGGCTATGCTATAGAAGCATATAAATTGCCCATATGGGATAAAATAAAAACGTTAAAGATGGTTTCACTTGATTAAAAGAAATATAGTTTGCTGGGAACGTTTTAGGTTAGAAAGTCTCTTAAAGGCAAGTTTTAAATTCTGTGGAAGGGACTACGCGTTTGCAATCTAGTTTACAGGCAGGTTGTAAAATTTATATGGTCAGCCCTCCTTAAAATTATTGAAGTGAGGAAATTCCTCTAAATTAATGCCTCCAGATGCAGAAGTTCTCCTTGGTTTTAACATAAGTTTGGATTTGCTCCTTGATTGTCACGGATTATATCGAATTTGGTCCCGTATAAGTTTTTAGAGCATCATACTTACCGTTTGTCTTCAAATGACGAAGCCGTCACTTTGCCCGTTATATCATCAATTGTCCTTCGAACTTATTTATTTCTTCTTACCCCTCTGATTTCATTTATTTATGCCTACATCTTGCTAATCACATTTATTCCTTTCAACCACTTGATAGAAAAATCTTTTCGTAGAATTTTCCACACGGAGGAAATCCTCCAAGTCAAAACAATATGCATAGTTGCCGAGTCAATTGTGCTGTAAAATCTACTTTTCATTTTTTTAAGTAGAGGTGAACACATTCATTCTTATCTCTTGTGTAAATATCTTTAACGCATAATCAGTGAAGTTGAAATACAAAACCTTGCTCGGGATTGAATGTAGATTTCATAGGTTTCCCACCGGGTTAGGCTATCGGGAACCAACGTTTCAACAGCTAGCTCTGCCATCATCGTAAATGTTAAGTCTACAGTTATAGGATTATACGTATATCAGGGGTCGATTGTTCATAGGACCCTTTAGCCGTTTCCTGTTGCTGTTTCAGTTGAAGCTGTTGCAATTGAAGGTTGAATTTGAAGAATGAAATTGAAATTTGACGGCTGATGTAATCTACGTCGATGCTAATTTCAACAGCTTCTCTAGTGATTCCTTCGCAATATTCATTCGCTTAGCGGAGCAACTTTGCATTTTGAAAATCTATGTATTTTATGTTCATGGGTGAGGCTTTTATCGACTCGATGATAGGTATACATATCCGTCAATTTCCTCTCTCTGTTGGATTTAACTCTGATGACGATGGCTGAGTCAATTGTTAAAACGTTGATAGTTGATACCCAAAGCAGAGTGAAACCCGTGAAATCAACATTCTACATATTCTCCGGGTAAGCCCTTAGTTTACGAGATGGTTCATGGGGTAAATAAATTAATTGTTTAAATATATGCCACTTCAACGATCGATCCCTTAATTTTCTGCAGCCGGCTTGAAAACTTGAATTGGAAACTTGAAACTTGACTTGAAAAAAACTTGAAACTCCTGGAACACGTGGAATTCTCCATGATTTCTGAACTATCAGTTAAGCTGATAATATCTGGATGGAATGCATGATGTGTTTATTTAAGACTAGAAGGATACCAAAAATATAAACCGGAAGCTGTGTATGGAAGTACTGAATCAATAATCTAGCTCTAGATCAATGGTGATCGAAAAGGGTGACGCAAATCCATTTTTTTAGGTATTGAAACTTGGAATGCTCCATGATTGCTCCTAGAACAGAAATCAGATGGCCACCATGATCATTCTCTCTCGCCATGATTGCCTATGAGTTAATGGTTTAATTTTTCAAGGCTAAAGAGCGTAAACATCTTTAATTTTTATTCCCGTTGGCTGTTATCAAACCCAAGTTTTTACCAAGATTCTAGACAAACTGGTATATTTCATGTTTGATATAAGTGATTATCGCAAGCAACCCGAAGAATGGCCATCGCAAGCAATCCGAAGAATGGCCAATCGTGTCTCTCCAATCCATTGTCCACTTTCTTCCCTCATAAGTCTTAATTTAAACGTCCTCATAGCTTGCTTCATGTATAACGTCCTTGATCTTTCTCGGTAATACTTCCCATTCATTTCTCTTTCCCTGATTGTTTTTAAGAGGTTGTTGTGTTTCATAATTTCCTTTCTCTGATAGGCAAATTGCCTGTTCACTTCTTTCGATTTGATGTTTAGATTTCCTTCTTATCAGTTTATCAGCATGCATCACGGTCATTTGTCTCTTTTTAGATTGTAGTTTTAATTATACACATTTTTTCCTCAATAATCCGTAGGAATTTTTCCTAGATAATTTCTTCAGTATATTTAATCTTCAACATTCTTCGGTAGCATCAAATTTCCTGTGCAGAAGATTGGAAGCTACGGACTGACCTCAATAACAAAATTATTCTCTATCTTCTTCAACAATCCATTTTGCAATGGCTATTTAAATCGAACTCTTACCAGATTAGATGATAACTTTCCCCTTAGGATGGTAATCCAGAAAATGCCTTGGGCATTGGCAAATTGGGGCATTTATTTGCCAAAAAATGGAGTCAATAAACGAAAAATCAAATCTTCTTTTTCTTGTACTCGTTTGCATGAATTTAGAATTATGGTTCTATTGCACTGATAATATATCACGGTGAGACATGCAACTATTACGAGAATATATTATATTTTCCCCAAAATCGATCCTCTATCTTTGGCTCCGTAGTTACAGCTCTTGCTAAAGTTAATGGCAAACGGATGCGTGGGAAACTACGTCGCGGAAGGGGTTTGTCTTGTGCATGGAAATGTGTGGTTTGCCTTGTGATTTGCCATTTAGTTAGAACTTCACGCAGGGTAGTCAAAAGTAAACAAATGCTAATTAAAGAAGAGAGCAATTGATAAGTGAATTCAATTGAAGATTAATCAAATTTGTCAGTAGAAGCAGATGAAATAGACTCCAATATGCATGCATTTCGGTCACCCAGGTTACCGTCCACTGGGAGTAGTTTTTAATCTCGTGAACACGTGCGTGTTGCCCGAAGTTAGAAATGTCTCCCCACCGTTGGTCACCTGCATGACCGAAACGCAAGCATAGAAGTCCATTTTCTCTGCTTCCAATGACAAATTGGATTTATCTTCAATTTAATAAACAAATGCTCACAGCTACTACCCACTAACCCTCAGTGATTGGTTTTAGGAAATACCCAGAGACTTCCAGCCCCATAATAGTCCACTATGCATCCGCCAAAAGTGCTGGAAGGCTCTAGAAATTCCGCTTCGCTATTTTTTTTTGCTTCTTAAATAGCATGGTAGAGTTTTAAATCCATTGCTCTCATTTCGAATCACACGGGTCAATATGAGTGTGTAAATTGAAAGTAAAAATAGGTACCCAGGGGAAAACGCTATTTTTGATGTGGAAAAAATTTCCCGAGACGAGGAAGAGGTTTAACATCTTACGCTCGCGTCGTAAATTTTCAAGATCCTCGGATTCACCGGTGCATGAAAAGTTAAGAGGAAAGGAAAACACGTCCTGGGGGGGATGGGTAGGGAGAGGGTGAGAGGCACGCGTTGATGGTATGCCGTGCCTTGACTGCCGCTGAATGGAGGATTGCGTAATGGATTCCCGTGTCTAGCACGTGCCCTGCACACGGGCGCGTTTTGTACGACGAGATAAGACCGGGCTCTTAGGCGTCTACACCGTGCGCACCGCCAAGCCTCTCTCCGTAAAACCCCTTAAAATGAGAGCACGCGTAAGATATTTCGCGGCTTGTGTGCAGTTGGACCTTCACTTGTTTCTCTTTATCTCGGCGAGAAATAAGCGCGCTTAAGCTCGCTTTGACGAGCCATAGAGATACAAACGTGGTGGTTTGCGTTTTGCTCTATGGTGCTAAGATTTTCAGAATTACGATTGTTTGAACAAGATTTCTCTTTAGTCTTAATCGAGACCACATTCAAATTTTAATGTTTAATTTCGATTCACATCAATATTCGCAAACTACAATGGTTTGAATATAAATATTCCATGTCATAAAAAGACTAATTGATATTGGGAGGCATCCTGTTGGTCCACGCAAAATCCACTATAATTGGTACTTTTTTGCGCTCGCGTTCTTTCGAGTTCAAAAGCGTAACTTTAGCGCGTTCGGGCTCAACCTGGCCACACTGATGAAGAATACGGAGGGCCGATGATTCCGCTGCGCGATCAAAAGAGAAATGACACTGAATCCTAAAGATTATTCTTGGGATTAATCGTGTGCGGAGAAATTAAAGATAACATATTTGCTGTATGTAGTAAGTATGTCATTATTTGTCATCAATTTAATATTGGTTACCTGCAGCCCTCGAGTACATTCTCTTTTCAGGAAATCTCTGTTTTCCTAGGGGAATTTTCATTTTTCTCATGCGTATTTCATGACTTGTCTTCCTACGTAAGTTTTCCCAGGAAGTAAACATACTGGAGCCGGAAAAAGCCTTTTGATGATACTTAGTTTAAAATTAAATTATATCATTTAATTTTGTGCCATTCTTCAATAGCCTATTCAAAGATGGTATTTATGCGTATCATGGGAAACTTTAGAGACTATACCGATCTTTGATGTCTCACTCTCTCACTCAGTGATTCAACCCGAAGGTTGGTTAGGATATTTGAGGGTAGAGCTCACCTAGCAATAAGCCACAGGCGTATGAATTTCACACATTCAGGGTAGTGGGGCCATTTCCTTTCCTTGGGCCATCTCGCACTCCGAGGATTCTTTGCTCGGGGGCGTCCAAAGGCTCCACCCGGATTTGAACCCGAGACCCTTCGATCAGTAGACAAGCGTTCTACCCACTAGGCCACCACGCTCCTTTGATGTCTAAGGAACGGTTAATTACTACAGTACTCGCATTCTAAACACTGTCATAAAATCCCAATTGCATCTTGCTGCACTTTTCATTCTCATCCTCCGCTCCTGCCTGATTTTCTTCTACATCTTCTTCTATTTCTCCACCATGTCTCTCACGCATTCGTGTATCTTTCATGATTTCCATATTATTTTCTTTATCTTAAAAGCGTTTTAGTTCGTTTTGGCGTATTACGAGAAAATTTTCCGGAAATAATAACGATGGGAAGAGTTATATGAATAATGGCCTCCCTCTTCGACGTTTGACCTCCGATTGAGTTTTAAGTTTCAATTGCGATAAGTTTTCGCGAAAAATCCTCGGAGTGCGAGGTGGCCCATGGATAGGAACTGGCCCTCCTACCCTGAATGTGTGAAATTCACACGCCTGTGGCTAAGTCCGGGGTGAGTACTACCCTCAACTATCCAAAACAACCTTCGGGTTGAAACACTAAGTGAAGTGAAGTTTTCGCGCTGCTAAGCAAATGTATAAGTCGTAGGTAAATATAATTCGGGCGTAGAAAATCAAATATGTTAGCCATTATGCTTCAAATATTAGCACTAATATATATCATATATAAACTAATACATATTATACATAAACTAATATATATTATATGTAAACTGATTTTTATTATATGTAAACTAATATATTTACGAGATAAAATGACACGCTGACCTCATCTCCTGGGTGCTTTTCGTAATTAATACTAATAATTGCTTGTGGCATATAGTCTGTTCACATTTGCTTTTCATAAAAGAAACTCGTGGTTTTCCTTTGCACTATTTCTCTTTATCTTTCTTTTTTTGGGTCCTTAATACTCGCGTCATACTGATGTTTGTAGCGTAATTTTGTGCAACCTGCTATTCATGATAGTAATAATACAATTGGTTATTCCACAAAAAATGGAAATTATAATGTCAGTATAGTCTTATGAAAAATCCTTCATCTCTCTACTGTCACGTGTTGTTTTTTTGTTTCGTCCGCTTTGTACTTGTGTACCCTACAAGGCATTGGCTGTCGCGTCATTAGACATTCTCGAATTCGGCCCAGATAGACCATAGAAGGGAGGAAGTTAGCGAAGGCGTTTGATTCCAGTGTGTTTGAGCGTGCCGTCGACGCTGGGATCTCCGGCGATTCGAACGCGCTTTGCCATTCATCCCGAGTTGACACGGTTGAACGGCCCGAACGAGATCCCTCGGCAGTCGAAGCGCGAACGGGGACGCCTGTTCTCCATCCTCCTCTCCACTGTTGTTGCCGTACCCGTCACTCGGCATTGAGGTCAAGGCCAGGACATCATCCCATTATGCTGGCCACCACCGCGCCATCGGAGTTTTATCGTCCATGTTCTCATTTGTATCCCCTGCCTTGTTCCTCCTCACCTTGTTCATCCCGGGGCAGAAACGAGGAGTAATCGATTCCATACCATAATGCTAAACATTTGGGAAAAAACCTTTTTTATGCAAAATACTTTACCCCAAGTATGATTAAGTTAACTTTTATTTTGTGCATCAATGATGAATCCCAAGAGTCGAGTTTAAGAGAAATGAAGTCCAGGCTCGTTATAATGGTCAAAGGCAATGCGAATGTTTTTTTTTTGCTTTGATCATGGAAGGAGTTCTTGTAAGAGAAAAAGGCTTCGAGTAAGAGTTATAAGTATTTAAAATATCTATAATGTGTGCTATGAATAACATGAATCGAACGATTATTTACCATGATAATAGCGAAAAGGTAAAACAATATTGTTTCTTTTTATTGTTAGAAACTTATAATAATTAAAAGTTAATAATCGTTTGAAATCTTCCAAATACATGACACTTATTACCCTTAAAATGTTGTATGGGATATGTTGAGATAAGTTGCATGCACGGATTATCGTTACCAATGGGCTAAAGAAGCGTTCTTAGCGAGCTTATTACTGCATAGAAATCGAAAAACTGGCAGTTGAAAGTTTGTTCTAACAGTTTTTTCCAAAATTATAGCAAAAAAGAATCTAATTATTTTTGAAGAAGGAAGGTGTTTTTCCCTAATTATCGAGCCTTTCCGTATTTTTTATCCGCAAAACAGTTTATAAATTATCGCCGCTTGGGTAAAGATAATATAAATTAATTTAGGTAAGTAGATATTTCATTTAATGCGCATGAATGAACATCGCTTGACCGTTTTAATATATTACGGAGCATATGGAGTTCATTAATCGATTTTTTAATTAGCAGCAGAGGGTCATCGTTTATTTAGCAAGGCTGTCTCTCATAAAAAGTGGTCAATTTTTTTTACCTTAAATAGCCTTGACATTATTTAAAATAAATGGCGCCTTCCTATTTGGTTTTTTTTTCAAAGCTTGTTATGACTACGCCTTTTTTAAATTAATATTTTGTTCTCAAGACAACATGGAATTTGTTTTCACCGGTAACGCTCTCGAACCTTTTACGTTTGAAACTCTACGCTCATACCGAAATCCTTATTGAAGATACTGCAGTTTATATTTTTGAGATCACGATGCCATGACTGTAGGAGTAAGGTATTTTTAGCTGAAAAATTATAAAACATTGTGAATATATTTTCATAAAATAGGTACTTAGGACTTGATCATTTTATTCGCATAAGTCACTACTACTTTAGCAGCATAATACCCTTCTAATATGATTACCAAATGACGAAACGGCAACATTCACTGAATCCACTTGCAACTACGGTATATAAATGATAAACAATATGTCTAGCTCTCAATACCGAACCGAAGCCTCCAAATATATCGCTGAAGATGAAAGTAGTAGGAATGACCAACAGGAAAGTCAGTTCTCTTGATATCAAAAATATATACCATTACAGCTTGAAAGGTCAGTAAAATTACGCTCGTTGAATGCTCCTGGGTTTTTTCACAAATAACCGTATTCTTCTACGATCGTTCACTATAAGTCGTAATTTCGTGAAACCGACGGCGAGCCGCCAATATTCGATCACTGCCCTGTCTCAACTCTTTCCTCATTGAGTTACGCCTTGGAAATCATGTCGGGAGTTGCGGACGACTGTTTTTATTGGGATCGCATTGAGAGCTAAACAGAAGAAGCGCGTGACCCGAGTGGAATGGGATGGCATGTGAATGACTTGGGGGTGTAGATAGCGCTTTGATGGTTCTGACTTCAAATATCACGATATACGACACGGCACGTGGAGTTTTAGTGGCAGTAACTCAATACATTCAAGCATTCCATATTTTCCACTCACTTTCATTTCCAACCGCGGTTGTGGTAATAACTGTGATGTTCAAGGTCTCCTCAACGTGTATGGTTTCCGCAAAGTTAAACCAGAAACCTCTTTTATTTTAGTAATAGATGTCACCATGAGCAGAATTGAAAGTCAAGCGAATATAAATTATACAGCCCATACTTGCACAAATCAGCGTAACATCCTATAATTAGCCCTTTGTGGCACTAAGATTTAGAATATAAAAATTAGTGATGGGGATAAAATGAAGTCACAATTGAATAAGTGCCACGAAGAGTTGGGGAAAAATATATTCAATGAAAACTGCGAGGTAGAACAGGGAAAATTATTGGACACATTCCATGAGGCATAATTCAGTTCTTAATATTAATTATAATAAATTCAGTTTCTCTGCATGTTATTCGAAAAAATATATTTGAGGACTTAATGAGGGCATAAATTACAATATTTTGCTTTGTTACAGTATCCGGAATACATACCTACAGATATGAAAAATATACAACCGGTGCAAAATGACAACAATGCCGACGAATTCTAAAGAAAGATCTATCAGTACTAACATTACTACTTGAGTGCGTTAATTTTACTTTTGGGAGGTTTCGGCACGTTTTCAGTGAAATCGATATATTTTGAACGATGGAAATAAACGGGAGGCATCATTTTATTTGACTCAAGGAGTGGCGATCTATTCTCATTAAACGTATTCAGTGCAATTCGTTAATCACTCATCATATTGTTCAGGATTTGTTTTGCCAGCAAGGAGTCGAGAACAGTGGAATACCCTTACCCATACAGTGGAATAATACCCTTGTGGAGTGCGAAACAGGTCCTGTTGCTCGCGTCCTTAAGACGAAAGTATAAGGGAGGTACGACCTCCCTGCATCTCTTTGTAATTCCTTTCCGCGAGGCTTCACCTTTTTACTTTGAATTCTCGTGAGATTGCCATCCCAGGCGGGTGAAACTCTCCTTCCCTGTTCCCGATCGGCTGCACTGGGCCAGTCGGCGCGCGGTTCTGAGGAATTGGGGCAGAGTGACGGTAAGCTTTTTCCTAAAACACTCGGTCTGTGAGAGATAATGGGAGCTGGCTGACAAGACTCGTATATTTTTTTTCAAACCACCTCAAGAGCTTTCCCTTCGCCGGTGGGTGATAATTGTAACACTTCCTTTCTCCTGGAGATCCAGCATGAGAGCCGTGAGCAAACAATTCTCCTTAACTATATAGCGGGGTTACGTCACCTTCAGGTGGGCTTGCAAAAAGAAGATGAGACTTGAGTTGCATGAATTACCGCAGCTCATCAGAAAATGACGGAAAAATACCTTTTGTTAATCTGTATTGTGTATCTTATTCCGGAGGCTGTCGTGCAAGAGACCGATTCCGTTTGTTCTGTAAAATATTTGACCACCAACTTACTCTATTCTTTTCGCACATTTGGAAAACGGTCAAAATGATCGATTTAGTCATAAGGAGAGGGGGGAGGGAAGTCAGCTTACCTGTACAATTTACGAAGTGGTAGAGTAATTACTTGTGCTATCATGAAAACAATTATAATTTTTCAGAAATATAATGCACGTGATAACATCAATAAAATTTGTCTCTTTTTCTCTCAGGAGTTTTTAAACATATTTTTGATGGAATGAAATATGCACATATTCTTGGGCATTAGTTTGCTTTAGGACTCTTATTATGTCGTTTTTTAGCACGTATGAATAGTTTAGTAATTGTCTCAATATTTTCTTTTATTGTATATTATAGAGAAATATAGAACTGATTACGTTTCAAGGCGCATGGTCATAAAATTTAACAGATTACGTAATTGATAGAGAAAAACCGAGTTAATTTGCATGCTAGGCTGACCTTGATTTTTAACACGTGGTGAAATTATACCGGTATAAAAATAAATAAATAAAAAAGTACCTTGATTATGGCATTATGGGATAAAATCATGTTCAGTCTTCAATAAAACAGTGAGGAAATTTACCAGTTTTTCTCTTACCAATATGAATAATAAATATTTTCACAAAGATAATCCAATTTTTATCTCCTGTGTTAAATCATTTGGTCACCAAATATCTTCAAACCTTAGTAGAAACTACCAACCAAATCTAGAGATTTATTTGTAACATTCTTCCGGGTCAAAAAAGTGAAAATATCACAGTTATCTATTTATCAACGCAATAATATTTAGCAATATTTATATCCAAGCTATTTGTGTGTGGATTTCACTTGTTCTCACTGTTTGACAAAACATACACCATTTGTAATTATCTCGCCTCGTAAATATGCCTTTAAATGTATGCCTATTGCCGGAAGTAAAAATACGTCAACTATGCCATCATATAATATGCTCTGTACACAATCTGACGAATTTCCAGTTTTATCCAGAATTTTCCATTTCCAGAACGGCAATACCTATTTTTTTTTACTTTCCTTACCCCGAAAGGGGTATGGGATGGGGTAGGGGATGATGTGATGGACATGTACGTGTAATAATAAAATTAATACAATCGTACAAAGTATTTAATTTTACCACGGAACTTCCTTACACAGTCAATCTTTCGTGGAGCCCTCTTCCACGTTCTCTTCTTCTGTGTGCACTTGACCCGAGAAGGAAATAAAAAGCAAATTCTTGAATCACGCCCTCGGCTGTTGACGAGCTCGTGTGCGACAGAGCGGCGAAAAGGTGAAAGCGCAAATGCGCAGTGCACGTAAGGGGAGTGGGTAATGGAGTTGGTCGGCGCAGGGAAGACAAACACATTCTTGGTTAATCAGAAAATACCTTCCCTCCCTTCCTCCATTCTCACCCTCACCGATAACGGAAGCCTTTGAGTTTGAGAGGGGCTGCTTTCCAAAGCCAACCCTTCACCATTCAAATAGCCCCTTTTCCGATTCCGTCTCGAGATGAGCCAGTGAGTCTCTCGGCTACTTTTTGGCCGCCACGCTAATTGAGGTCCTTTCCCTTGACCAACATTCGAGTTGTACCGTTTTAAATTTGTTAATTTTTCACTTCAAAGATTGAGCCGAGCATTTTACAAAAACGTAGATACGTAAATACTTAAATCATGGCAATGATACTTGGGTGGTGATTGCCTCAGAACAAAAGAGGCTGGAAGTAATTTAAATGTGGTGCAATAGAAGAATGATGTAAATCAAATGGACGGAGAGTATCACCAAAGACTTGCATGCATAATTCAAACTCTGATAAGAAGATATGAACTCACGGGACACTTTTGCCACACTATAGCCTCTTGAAACAATGATGTTATGAGAAGTACATGGGAAGAATTAACGATATAGACCTGTTTTTTGATTGTACGAAGCAAGTTATCATGACTTGTATGATAAATTCTGACGAAGAGTCGAATCGGTTAGAAGGGATGATTGAGTGAATGACTTCAGAAAATCTATGTTCGAATTGATTAATAAATTAATGATTATATGCTTTCCATCTTGGATTGTATCATAATGCCATTATTTTTGTCGCAGATGTTGAAGAACTTCCAATTTGCGGTAATTTATAGATAGAAGAGTGTATAGAAAGCAGAGGCATAAGAAAGGTATTATTCTAATCGTTACATTTTAGTTAACTATGGATCGTGGGGCTGAATGGTTCTGCAACAAATTATGACATATGGCCGAAGGAGGATATACGCAGGCTGGAAGCTGTTAAGATGCCGTTGTTTATGAGAATGGGGAGATGAGGGTGGATTGGGAGGAAGGTAAATGAGGAGGCATTCATTATAGAAGGAGAGGGAATGAATACCCTGATGGAAATTTCCCTGTAAGAGTTCCCTAGAAAAATTGAAAATGCCTTAGAAAAATGTTTTTTCTAAGGAAATGCATTTAAAACTCTAGGTATTTTTTCTTAGATTATTATTAATTTAATGCATTTGTACATTACAAATGTACAAATGCATTTTATATTCACATTTACAGTTTAAAATAAAAATATACCTACAAACATGAATTACAATTTTTTCCTTTGAAAAATCATACTAATATATAAAAATTGAATGGTGTCTCTCTGTCTGTCTGATGCTCAATCACGCAAAAACTGCAGAACCGATTGAGCTGAAATTTGACATGTAGAGACAAAATGTATATGGGATGAACATAGGCTATATTAAAAATCCCTCAGGGCCCCTGGAGGCCCCCCCTGGTGGTCAATGCTATGCATTGGGTTCGGTGCAGTGGTTTCATTTTTTGCTTTTTCAAATTACTTCCGCTCAAGATAGAGGGCTGAATTGTTTTTTTTTTATTGAATGGCTGAATTAATGACATTTCTAATTCTTTCAATCAATTTTCTAAAACGCTTCGTAATTGTCTAAAAATCATGATCATAACTGAAAAATCTCAAATTTTTCTCTGAAATCAACAATAGCATATTTCCTTGGCAACCAGAGATTTAATTTTCAAAGGATATTCGGTTAGTAATATCAACGGGTACCTTCCGCTAGTTATCAATAAAGTCCTGCTAAGCCTTTGTCAGCAGGTGCCCTTTCTTGTCTCCTTATGTCTTTATGTCTCCTAATGTCCACCGGATTTTACCAATGAAATATTTATAATCAATTCAATCAAATATTTATACAAAAGTCAAAGCATAAAAATTTAAAAACATTTGAATACTGAATGTAGATACCCCTTTAATTGTCAGAAAACAGCATTTAATAAAATATAAAAGAAAACAGATTAAAAATTTAAAATGTAATAAAACACATAAATATACACAAAGCACCAAAATTAAATTTCTATCAAAACATATAATTACCTTAGTTTAAGTACCAATTTATTTTTCTTTTAACAAATACACAGCATTGCTCTGTCAGAAAACATGTAAAAATTATAAAAGAAAACAGATTTAAAATCTAAAATGTAATAAAAACACTTATACATAGACAAAACATAGGTATCCAATTTCTATCAAATTATAAAAATACCTTAGTTTAAGTACCAAAAGTCTTTTTAGAACTTTTTTCATTAGAAATGACAGACTTCCGCTAGTAATTTCCCTAGAACAAAATGCTACTTTAGGGAAAACCTTCAGGAATAGAAAAAAGTACACCATTAATTGCATAGAGTACAGTGTGCAGTGTATAGAGTGAATGACTAAAGAGGAAAAAATATATATTCATAATAACAAAAACATTATTCTCCATAGTTTCATTTGTACAACCATAGAGTTATCACCATTAATTATGATAAGATTGACGAAATAATTATCAATGTAAAAACAGATGTGCACCCATTATAAAAAAATCACCTCTCACAGTAAACTACCTTTGGTGTAAAATTAATATATTCTAAGCCACTGCAACCCACTTTTAAATGCATTTCCCAGGGAAAATGCATTCTAGGGAAATTATTCCCTAGAGGTATATTTTCTAGGGAAAACGGGGGTTCAATTTTTCTAAGGAATTTCCCGACAGGGTATATTTCATTGTTACAGGATTGATTTCGTGGAAGTGAAAGATATCCATTTTGAATAATAAAACTTTTTACTTTTTCACATTATAGTAAAAAATGTGGAAACCGGGTTCACCTTGAAAAGATGTAGGCCAGAAGATGCCTTATCAAGGTAAAACCGGTTGAAGTTTTAAATGAAGAGTGAAAAAGTAAACAGTTTTATCATTCAAAATGGAGAGGGAAGGAGGTTCGCGGTGAAGATTTGAAGGAGGCAGCAATACTGACTGGAGGACTTATTGAGGGGTAAAGAAAAGTTGAAAAGGGTGATAGCGGAGAGACTTACGCTTACTTGTTGTCATGTAACCAGAATAATGTAGGCGCTGGAGAGATAGAAGAAAAATGGGAATTGTTTTGGGGAATAGGGAAGACTTGAGGAAAGAAAATGAGATACTGTGGCGGGAAAAAGATATAAAAGTTTTTGTTGCTGTGTGACAACGAAATGGAAGGTTTAGATTGAGTTTGTCCAATATTCTGACAGTATAATATAATAAAATGATTACTTGGAGATTAAAACCTTGAATTCTCCTTCTGACGAGGAACCTGGAGAAAGCAAAGAAACAGGATTGGGTAACCTACAGAAAAATTTTAGGTAGCTACTTTCTAGCTACTTCCTCAAAATTTAGCAGCTTTTTTAATTGCTATAAATTGAAAAAAATAGCAACTACTCTACACCTTCTCACAAAAAGTAGATTTCAGCTATTTTCAGCTACTTTTGGTTCACAATCCAATTTTATTAAAAATTATTTCGAAATATTGGTCTATTTTTTCAATAATTAGCTGCTGTAGAACCGTAAACTGTTTTACATTAAAATATCGAATTTAAATAAAGATTCATTGATACAAATTGCATAAATATCCTATATACGAATTTAGCAGTACTCTTTCAAAACAAATGGCAATTGATCAATAACATCTATTGTATGTAAACGTAAGCGGGTTTTCAAAACATTTTTTATATACATTCATTCATTCTAAGTACCAAAACGTAAGGAACATGTGGTGAGAAACAGGAAAATGTGAAGAAGAAATGTTTTTTTCTGCGGGATGCAGGACTCTTCAAAGACAGTAAAGTCTCGTAGATTAGGAGGATACAACTGAGGGCAGTAACGCGAAATTTTAACGCGAAATGTGGGATGTGAGGCTACTATTGAATCTGGAACGAATTCTCTTCCGCTCGGAAACATTCTGTGGCGATGTTCGATCCAGTAGTTTACCGAGTGATTTGGAAAAGTAGCTGAAAAGTTGCTGTTCAAAAGAGCTACTTGTCAGAATCAGAAAATTTTGCAGCTGCTACTTTGACCGCTACTTCTAAAAATTTAGCTCGCTACATCAACATCTAGTTGCTGGTACCCAGCTACCCAGCTCTGCAAAGAGACATTTGGTCGTTTAGAGATCCTTTTTCGCTCGTATACCTGGACAATGTCGCATGAACGAAATTCCCGTTAGTAGAAAGCCTGTTTACAATGATGAGATAGAAAAATACTTTTTAGCAACTCTAGCAGATAAAACTCATTAAAAATATTTGTCGTAGTAGATTGTGCGAGGTCGGTTAAATTTTTCTAGGGGTTATGTTCCAATAGTTTATACGTGTATATACGTACGTTTTAATAAATACTGTTTTTTGTATAGTTTACCATCGATTGAAGTGAGCGTTAGCCTGCGAGCCGCTGTGATAGGCATGCTACATTTGTTTTTTTATCTTTTGTGAAAAATAATTACCTTCCGCGATAGGAATCTTCACCAACGTCTTATATGAATGATAGTGTGATAAAGAAATCAAAGTTCTGAGGAAATGCATAACTTTCATAACTTTGGTGTGGTGAATCATTGGCTGACTTGTTTCTAAGAATTCGACCCACCCAGAAGTAACTGTAGTTTGCCCTGAATTTTACGTACTAAAATCACCGAAAATACCTCCAGAATTATTTCTAACATCTAATTTTATTTGGATTTGTTAAATAAAATCTAATTTTTGTATTTTCTGCTCCTTTCAGAAACTTCCAGTTGGATTAACCAACAACAATGAAATCATCACAGTCTCATCTGATATCGACAGCATACAAAAGGCGAAAGGTAATGTAACTCTTTCATGTGGCCTAATCATATGTCTTTCCAGCATTGAGCTATGTTTAAAGAGGCATAGGTACGCCCTAGTTTGAATACTATTTATCTTCGTTACATGTCATGTTCGTTACACGGTCATATAAAGAATAAAATTACCAGCTGAGTTGGTATTTTTATTCTTCATGACCGTGAACTAATGCCTGGTCAACCTAGCCCAGGTAGTTGAATTAGGTAATTGAAGAACACGTGATGCCAAGTCCGTAACTTCACTTGAATCATCTGATGGCTGATTATGATAGGATGTCTACTGATTAATTCCTCATTATTCCATGGTCATATTCTTATGGCTTAATCTTGGCTTAATATGGCTTAATAAATATCTTCCTGAACTTTAAACACACCATACATCATTAACTACAGCCACTTCATTGTTTATCACCCCTGATTAGGCACCGCTGCCGGACACGAGAGTACCTACCTCAGGGGGCCGTGCCTCATAGTTGCCAGAATTCTTTTTCTTAAGTCCTCAGTTTTCATGAGATAACCATGGAGACAAAATGGTTAATGAATGATCGTTAGCTGTTTTCCGTTATCGCTCGCTGAATGCTCACCCACAAATATTTTGTTATGACCAATTTTTGATGAAATTACAAAAATTAAAATATGAGAAGAGGGGAGAATATGCAATATTTTGGTCACTTAGCTGTAATAATTTCTGGCGAAATCTCGTTTTATAAATCATCTTTATTTTTAATTCCTTAGATGAATATAAAAACTATCTTTTGGAATGAATTATGTAAGGATGAGCGAGAGAGAATGAATACAGGTCCAAACCTCCAACAGATGCTGTTTTGGCCTTAAACTTTTCAAGAGAAGAAATTTCGTCTGAATGTGGGAACTAGTTGGTTTCATTGGGAAGGGCTTTGGTTGATTACTTTGTCATTTGCTTAACGTTTTTGCATCTCATTTGATTTTTTTTAAAAGCGTAAAAAATCGATACTCGGCTGTATAAAATCTACCTGCTTCTTCGAAAGGTATCGGCCCATTATTTTTAGAAATACGTAATACCATTAAATAAAGAGTATAATGGATATGGACCCATTCGTTGTATTATCACAAGACAATATTGAAGCAACTTGAACGTGGAATCGGCAGTATTAAGTGGATCACATATGTAGTTAATATTCCGAGTGCAGCGGCATTACCCAAAGATCTACAGGCGCGATATCATAATACATCATAGCGCATTCGGGAAAGAGAATTGCTCACAATAAATCATAACTTTTTTATGAGATGAAAGAGAACAAATTTCGGGCGATAGTCAAGTTGGGAGATCATTTTTCCCAATAAAAGATTCACTTTCGTACTCTTTAAGGCGCCATGTATTCTCTTGTATAAGGTAGCTTGAGCAAGGTATTACTGAGGTTAAAATCAAATCTTTTTCTTTTCATTTTTAAGTAAAAGATTTCAACATTTATTGCCCATTCTCAAAATAATTGTCTCGCATTAAGCAGTTTTAGGATATACTCGCAAAAAATAGGAGTAGTTTCCAATAGGATTTGTTGCTGCCGTATTTTCCAGAGAGTATTATTAAAAAATGAGGTAGTATTGACGCACACATCCCGTCAGAAATGTATTGGATGTTAAGCCCTTATATTTTCTCAATATTATTTTTATTAAAATTATTGTTCACGATAATAATCTTGATAAAATCGTCAAAAAACCTTTGCGTGTGAAGGATTTTTCAGCAGAAGGCCTGGAACAAGTGAATTAAGTAAAATCCTAAATATGTTTACTTAGGTAAATAGAGATAATTTCAATAATTTTTTTCAAATTGTTTTCCATGAATATTACTATATAGTTACTTCATGCTTTTCACAAATGCTTAAAATTTCAAAATAAAATTTGATAATGGATACTACTACGAATAGAGAAAAACATCGCTCAAACTACCTTAAGTAATACATTGCAACACCAATAATCCCTCGCAGTCGTAATGAGATTATAGCTGAAAAATTACTGCTGTGGAGAATGTGGGAATTTATCACTCTTCATTTCCAACGTTCGAATCATGGAAAACTTCCCCATTGCCGGAGTTTTTCGTAATTATCTCTGACTTCCCACTCATAATTACATGGTTTTATTTTACTTGAGTTTCTGTCTGTTTGGGTGAACTCTGACAATGAAATGTTCACCCACTTGCACCCATCAGATTTCCTTCAAATTTGGCACACATGTGTATCTTTGATGACAATACAGTATTAAAATATAATTTTCACGGCTTTATCTCTCATAGGCCCGGGTTCGAGTTTCTATTTGGGTGGAATCTGCGAATATAATTTTCACCCACTTACACCCATCAGATTTCCTTCAAATTGTGCTCACAGATGTATCTTCGATGACAATACAATATAAAAATTAAATATAATGACAATACAATATTTTCTCCATTTTAACAATTTAACACAAAATTTAAACAATTATTAATTAAACACAAAAAATGTTCCATTCTTTTTCATCCAAATTTTCACCGTAAATTTTGCAATAACTTATCCATAGAATAACGACAATTATCGAATGAAAAATTGATGCAAAATGATTATAAACTATAAACAAAATAAAAGAAATAAAAAAACTTTTTAAAAAACATGATTTTATTAAAAATGTACTCAAAAGTATAATTTTTAACCTGTCACAACTGATCTACAACAGGCAGAACGTGATTATTTGTGACTGAAAATAAAACCATGGGACCGCAATCAACATTAGTGATGCAAAAGACTTTTCACCGGAAACACCTAAATCATAATCACAACTCGTGATTATAAAGAATTTTCAATAAATTACTGTAAAGGTTGAGGCAAGTTTCGCTTGCCGGAAACTCCTGGTCATGAGCAACTTAGAAGACTTAATAACCAAGTTACCTATACAGTAGGTAATGGTAAAGTATTTTTTGTCACATTTGTTGGTTGCACCCTCATGATTTTATTTTTAGTCACAAATAATCACGTTCTGCCTGTTGTAGATCAGTTGTGTCAGCTTAAACATTATTTACGACTTTTTAGTACATTTTTTAATAAAAACAATGAATTTTTAGTTTTTAAAACGTTTTCATTAGGTTGAGATCTTGTCCGTCTGTTCGGTACAAATTTTACAAACGATTTTATACTAACTTCCCGATGAGCTAGAGACATGAAACTTTAAACATAGCTCAAACCTGGATGACAATGCAGTAATATGTATTAATATATATTTTATATATACATATACATTAAAAATTACAACATAATACATCTTGTAAATGATACATTCAATATATAATTAACGTAATATAACATAATACAGTATAATAAAATATAATATAATAATAATTTTAAATTTAAAACATAAAAAAAAAGTTTTTATCGTAAATAATGTTTTTTTCCTTTAAATTATTTTATTTTACCTGTGATGCTCAGCTTTCTTAGATGCTGAGAGGCAAAGGATGTACAGGGAGAGAGAGAGAGGAATCAATGAAACACAATATAAATTCATGGTAACCCTCTGGACCAGTGTTTAACCTTGATTTGTTCGTTTCTTCTCTTCTCCGCGGCTCCCCTGCGTGTCACCCGATGGAGAAGATGAAGGAGGGACGAATCGCGGGCGAGGTGTCACCATCGCCTTCGGCATCGGAAGGACGGTTGCCCTTGTCCTCCTGCTTTACTTCTTCATCTGCTCCCTTGACCTCATGTCCAACGGATTCCGTCTTGTCGGCGGCAAGGCCACGAGTAAGTTAACCCTGCAATCCTAGCGAATAATGCCAGAGGTACGGAGTGGAAGTATAAATAATGTGTTATTTCAACTGAGGGAACATCTGAGATTTTCTGTGAGCACAAGCCTTCCTTTGATCTCATATGATCGCTCAAATATAGTGACAGCCAATTAGTTATCATACAGTTGTGTAAGTTAAGGTTCGCCATTCTTAAAGTACACTTTTATGAACACGCACATGAACTTTATTGATGCATTATAATTTTGCTTAAGTTCAAAGTCTACTGTTTTCATTGTGATTTTTAATTTTTACGTGAAGTAGATGTTTCTACATATCTTAGCACTTATAATCCTGTCAGCTATTCTAATTAAATAACTAAAATGTCAAGCTGTTTTCAGATTGGATGAACAGTACAATAACCTTCCAGTAAAATTTGAAGATTTTTTATAAATAGAAATTTCAAACCGCTACTATTCAACTCTTTTCGTCTGCCAAATCATTACGCATGACACGGAATGCTACTAAATTCTGATGAGTAAATTTTATGCACCGTTTTTAATTTTTCATGAGATTTATGAAAATCTATAAGAGGTCAGCTGATAGTATTAAAACATAGATATGAAATGCTTAACTATGCGATATGGACGTATTTTTTTAACATTGTTCTATTGGAGTGCGCTATAAGTAACAACCCCCTGAAGGCGATGATGATAATAGCAATTGAAACTTTTAAATTTGACTTTGTAAACTGTTTGGAGACACGTGAATCCTTGGTCAAATGGCAACTAATTTTATATATTATTTGCTTTAGTTTTGTAACCACTAGTGTGCTTATGCTCGTCTGACACGTGTAATTTTAATTTTATTTTCTCTCAGTGTGAGTGCATTTGAATCTTTTTCTTTTAGGACTTCTCTAGTGATGAATATATTTTTTCTCACGGTATGTTACTTCCTTGGAGTTACTCAGTTGAAAAAAGTGTGAGTGCTCACTAGAAATTTAACCGTCTCCGTGAAATCGGCTCTTGATTGGTCGAGTTAAAGATCTGATATTCAATTTTTCCTCAGCCGTGTGGCAAGAGTTCTGACTTTACACTGTCTGCCAGCAAAAATCAAGAGACAAATACGAGAGAAATCCAAAGCAGAGAAAGAAAACTGGATCTCTTCTAGCTAGTATCACATCTAAAAAGTAAGGCCTAAGAGTCATTTCCTGGTGACTAAAGATAAATCATTGAAAATACGATACGTTATAGTAAATGACTGCCCTCTTATGGGTAACATATTAAATGAAACTATTGAACAATTGCCAGAAGTATTTTGGCTCTAAAATGACGTTCATTACTCGAAAACTAAAAGCAAGTGGACCAACATCAGATTCATTTTTTTCAGGCAAGAATAAACTGAATTTATTCTGACATTGGTTAAATAGCCAACATCCGATATTCCTAATAATATTTTTAATTCAAAAAATGTCCATATCTTCAAATATTGCATATTCCATTATTTGTATGAGAACATTTGTCGCAGATGCAATTGATGAATGTTGACAACTTATTGTAACAGATCCTTATTTGTTGTATTAATTGTTTTGCATTATTTTGTGGTTAATTATTATGTTTTGCTATGCATTTACTGATTTAGTGGTGTATTCTCGATAAAATGCAATATCTAGGCCAGCAGGAGCGTCTGCTCAAAACATGTAGGCACTTGTGAGAGATGATTTGTAATTATTATTGCTTTGTATATTGTAAGTTGTTCTAAAGGACTCAAGTCCTAAAAAAATAAATGCTAGTATTATTATATTCATACTGTATACCTTCCTCACCTTTTGCAGGCACTGTCTTACAGGAGAGCATCGGGCTGAGCAGTCCAGTAGCCGGTCTGATGGTCGGCATCCTCATCACAGTCCTCGTTCAGAGTTCGTCCACGTCAACTTCGATCATCGTGTCCATGACTGCCGCCGGATGTAAGTATATGTGCCACCTGCCGTCACCTACCTGTACCTGCGAGGCCTTGATTTGAAAAGGAAACTATTATTGATTTGCGTTTACTGTGGCCCTTCTAACGATATCATTGATCTACAACGGATTTCATCGGTGTAAGCGACTCTCCCTCTTTTCTGTCGGTAATTTTTGAATCGGTTGACATAATAATAATAATAGCGTTTATTTAGCAGTAGCTATTCAATTAAAATATGCATTACAAATATACATTTTCCAAATTACAATATTCCAATGTCAAAAAAATAATGTTACATACTTTCCAAACAGAAAATTGTGATACTTCCAGTATACTTATGTATTGGCTTCTTATAATTTTAGTACACGATACATTTTACACCTTAACCACAATGTCTTGAGTGCATCAACAATTCTATAACCCTTCTTTTAAAAATATCCAGATTTTAAATAGTTTTAGTGCCGAGGTCATTGCGTTGTATAATAACAATCTCCTGTAAATGAGTGAGGCCTGTGATGATGTATTATTTCTAATCGGTAGGTGGAAATTACTATTTAGATTGATGACAGGTGGGTAGTTATTTCAGGCTGAGGGGAGCCTTTTTTCCCGTGGGAAAGGTTGATATTCGCCACCTTTCCCCGCAATTCATTTTCCTGGCTGAAAATGGTACGAGGATTTCTCATCAAATTAAATATTACTTTTTATTCCATGCACATCTTAAAAATATAATTAGTAATGCATTACTTCCTTCTACATACATATATTTTTACCTTATGTTTTTCTGCGGTTAGACTATAATTAAATTCTCCCTGAAGGAGGTGGCTCGGATTTTAACCTTGCAAACGTTAAAGGAAAAATTGTTTATGATTCCCGGTGGCGAAGTTCAATTTTTGCCATACTCTGCTCCAATCTGACGCCATTAAAGAGTGGTAGCCATTAACCGATGCTTACCTGCCGCCGAACAGTGGGACATTCCGGACACTATTTTTTCAAATCAGTCTAGAGACGTCAATTTTCGTTGTATTTGTACAAATGTTTTCTTTAATGTAGAGAACAGAATTTACAGTTGATCCCTTAAGGGTGATTATTCAATCTCATCAGGATTATTTTTAAAATGTTCATCTAAATATGAATTTCATTTGGACTTTTATATTTCACGGGTAAAATAACCTTTATTTACGAACCGTTACCCTTTAGATTAATATTTATTGGAGCACTTAGGCTTTTGAGATCGCTGATCAAAAATGCGGCATCTTTTTTTTCATAATGATAAATTGGTGAATCCAAAATGGCATATCGAAAATGAAATATTTTGAAAAATCGAAAAAAAATCAGTGTAAGGGTTTTTGAGATCACTGATCACGAATTTAGCATCCGTTTCTCCAAATTAAAATGTCAAAAGAAAAACTCTGAATCCAAAACGTCCTAACTAAAGTCAGTACCTATATGATACGAATCCGGTATATTTTGCACGTGAAATTTTAAAGTCCGAATAAAAATTATATTTTGATGAAAATATAAAAATAATCCTGACCTGATTAAAAATTCGGCTCTGAGGGATCAACATGAGGGAAAACATTTGTACAAATATTCCGACAATTGAAGTCTCTAGACTGATTTGAAAAAATAAAGTCCAGAATGTCTCACTGTGCGCCGTTACAGAACGGCGCCTACCGCTGTTAGTTGTAAGCGTTGTAAGTCGTCCCGGCTTTAATGGGCTCAAAACTCTCTGCATTTTAAATTTTCTTAAAAAATTAATTTTACAACTATATGAGTTAGTTTCAAGAGCTACCTTACTAGTTAATCAGGTTGCATAAGAATTTCTAGGCACCGCAATATTCGGTAAATATTCTTGCTCGAACACATTTTTCTTAAAACGAATTCGGGATCGGCACCTCCTTTTTGAAAACAATATCTAGGGCTAATCCGCACTCATAATTTATAACCAGGCATAGTTTAAGCTAATCATTGCCAATTTCAGGTTTTATTAAAATGGTTTAAAAATTTAAATTTTTCTGAAACTATGGTCGTAATAAATAATAAGAGTGAGTTTACGTTTATTGTTTTATTATGACTTAGTTCCACAAATTAAAGCCTTAATCAGTCTTTTACGTCCCTTTTCGCCGCCATGAATCCTCCCGAAAGAAACCATGAAATTTCATGTTCCAACATCTCTTTGTTTGAGTGAAAAGAGGAGCTGTGTGGACAGCATACCATTTCTATGAACCCTACGGGATGCATAACGTGCAAGCTAATGGATCTACCTTCAGTGATGCGTTAACATAAGATCAAAGTGCGGTCACCTTGATACGATTGATCATTGGATGGATTGAGTCACGGAATCATCTACACATCAATATAGTAGCCATCAGGAAAATAGCTTTGGATGTGTGCAGTCTCCTATGTCAGCAGTAAGAATGCGGCAGCGTGCTCCCTTTAGTGCAGAGCATTCGTTTTCGTGTTTACTCCCATTGCAGGATAATCTTCGGCCGGGTTTGAGGTTATATGGTGAATACGAATGAAGAAATCGCATGCGCCTGAGTCGTTGTTATCTCTAAGTACTGAGAGAGGGATACCTATTAAAAAACCGACTATCAGATACTGGCTGAATACTCATTGTAAATGGGAAAAGAAGTGACTGGAAGAGATTCGAAGAAGACAAAAGGAAGTTGGAAGGCGTGATGAGGGGTAGCGTAGAGAGCAATAGAGGGAAGAATGTAATCAA
This sequence comes from Pyrrhosoma nymphula, assembly GCA_963573305.1. Taxonomy (NCBI): domain Eukaryota; kingdom Metazoa; phylum Arthropoda; class Insecta; order Odonata; family Coenagrionidae; genus Pyrrhosoma; species Pyrrhosoma nymphula. Next base: position 48,446,083 of record OY754333.1, on the reverse strand, counting down.
GAGGTAAGACATCAATAGGAAGTTGGAAGGTGTAAGATCGGGTTGGAAGTTTTTGGTATAATTTTAAGGGTATGTCCGTGTGTCCCTAAGGGTATCAGATTTTGATAAAAATTGGTGTATGGGTAAAATATCAACTCAAACTAAATACTCTCAAACCGTTTTGTGAAAAAAATTTTAAGCGAATTCTGCATATTTTAATTTTTTCGCATTTTTAGCAAAAATCCGAGCCTTAAATCATATTATCACTTATATCTCCGCTTTTAATTGTTATACAGCAATGATTAATAGCTCTAATTAAAGTTAAATCTTTATTGAATGCAAATATACCAATAAAAATTATTTTCTTCTATATCCTATTGTTGTTAATTACTAATGTTAAAAAACTTTTAATAACATTTTTTTCTCAGATACTCCATCTCAGAATCGGCCGAAACATTTTCTCCGTAATCTAAACATACCCAGCTAACTATTCCAAAAATAAAATTTAGTGGCAATTCATAAATGCGTTTTTTATAAATATTTAAACATTTACAATTTTCTCTCGCGCGGCCCGTAGACTCCCCCATTTGGAATACATGCAGCAGACATGCGATGAAAGCCTAACAATTTCCTAATTGCTCAATGTCGTGGCTATATGTGATAAAAATATATTATAAACTATAAATGTTCTCAACAATTGTTATTTCTCCTGTTAAATGGATGTTTGCAGAGCAATTTATCATTGAGCCCCACTTACGTTTCCAGGCGGATTAATTTTAATTTGAGCTCAAAATCTGTGACAATTAATGTGAAAATACTTTTTAAGATTCTTCAAGTATAATTCATTGATGAAATGAAATTAAAATAAATTACTATTATGGAAATTTTGCATCATTTGTACTAGCAGAAAAATTTCTTCGTTCTTACAATCTCACTCTTTTTATCTCTATAGACAAATTTACTGCAAACTCCGATTTTAGTGTAAAAATATTTATTATCCATGCAAAAACATTTTATTTTCAATTTTATACATATATGTATAAAATTAGAAATTTTATTTCTAATAAAAGAAAAAAAGGTTGTTAAAGAGTGGGAGGATATTGGGTGAGAGGGCATGAGGTAGGAAAATGGTGAGGGTTTTTCGGACGGCGTGGTCAGAGATGTGAAGGGATTAAGAGGAGGGGAAATGTAGGCTATGTGTGAGTAGTAATTTTTTTAAGGATCGGCTTTGGATTAAAAGATAATTTTGGAATAGAGTGATTGGCAGGAACTGTCCAAAAACATACTAATATTGGTAAAACACTGATGATGACTACATATATCCGAACACCTCGTAGTTTCAGGCGTCACATTGTGTAACTGCTTGTGGAATCTAATCATGGTAGAAAGTCAGCAAAATAGGGCTATTCTATCTACTAAACAAAACTTTGAGACAAGGTACATGTGCAAAGTCACGTTCCATTGCTGATGATGGCTTTGTAAGCCTAAGCGTGTATTGGGTGATGAAGTTTTATGGAATAGTGCTATTTGACCTGTTATAGTCGACGGAGCGTCCATTTTTATGAGGAAGGAAGTTTTATGTGGGGGGTATTCAAAGGAGGCTGAAGTCGTTTGAAGATCTTCTGAGGGGTAGCGGACTGTTTTAGAGGGTAATGGAGGGAAAGAAGAATGTAGGGAAAACATTTGACGCTGAGAGGGTGAGACGAGTTTAGAAGAGTTTAGGAAGACGTAAAATGATATAGGGCTACTTCATTGATTCGCGACAGGACTGATCCATGACTCGGGGGCGGGAAGTTAGCCAAGAAAAATCCTATAACCCAGTGGTTCCCAAACTTTTTCGAGCCGCGGCGCTTTTTTTTAATTAAGATTTTCCCACGGTGCCCTACCCTAAGTAAAAGCATGACTAATCATAATCAATAGATAAAAATAAATAAAACTCGTGTGCTTGCATTATTGAACAAATTCGTTCATTTATTAGTTATTCGTAAACATTAAATTAATAATTAATAGAATGGATAAGCCTGCATATCACTGCACATTTTATCAAATTGTGAGGTTTTGAAACATTTTCCTTTTTCTTTGGTGCATTTTGTAGTTTCTAGCTGCGCAGTTACGCATCTTACGGCAGTTCGATAATTTTTTAGATACTTAGCAAAAACTGCTGCTTCTGCATTCGACTTCTCTTTCTGTAAACGATTTATTTTTCTGTATTCGACTTCATATTCTGTAATCAACTTCTTTTTCTGTAATCGACTTATTTTCTGTAATGGACTTATTTTTCTGTAAACGACTTCTTTTTCTGTAATTATTTAGACTTTAATTAATAATGAAGCGTTTGCAATATAGTTCGCGGCGCACACTTTGGGGATCACTGCTATAACCAATTACTATTGGTAAAACACATAAGTAGCGATATTCAAACCTGTTTCAAATTGGCAGAGCACACGACGTAATGATAACCTTTCACATTTTCCTCACCGAACCTCAAGAGTCCCCCTTGCATGCTAGCTCTCCCTGCTTTTCTCTCACAGTGTCCATACCACCAGGTGTGTCGCCGTTCAATTTGTACGCACCCTGGCCACGTCTCGTCATCCGAGGTCCTCGCGATAAGTGCCGTGCGTGGCAATTCGTCGGCCGCACGCTCCCTCTCTGCCGTGCGAATGTGAAGGCGATTGAAGCACACTGACACTCGGACGAATTGGATTATCAAACATTGCGCAACTGACATTCCTATGCGTCGAGCCGAATGGCATTGACAGAGGAACATTATAATCCGAAGGTTAAATGCTTAATCGGAGGATAATGGAGATGTTGCTAAAGGTCGTAGTACCTCGAAACTAATCCAGGCCTTTTTATGGCTTCCAATCGCTCGTGCACAATAAGGTCTTCGTAATTTTCCACAGAATTGAACTTACATATCTACATGCTACCGTGTGGCCTACAGCCGCCACAAGGGTTTGTAGAAGGTGGTGTCAAAGCATCAGCCAAGAAGAAAGAAGGGCATTGAGAAAAATATAAAGAGGAATAGGGCGAAAATTAAAATTTATTTTAATGAATTGGTGCCTCGGTCTGTAATTATTCATTAAAGTCATTAAATTAAATATTAATTAAAGTCATTAAAGGTGCAAAGGAAGGAAGATTTTTAGTATTTCGACTCGACAGTGTATTTCCCTTATTTTGTCGCTTCTGCTGCTCTAGATATGTGTTAATACATTATCCTCCATGTCCCCCACAAACTCTCATGGTCGGAATTCCTGTAGCTACCTGTTACCTATTTTTCCAGCTACCCTACCTAGGTACATCCTTGTAACTTCTTTGATTCTAGCAGCTTCCACACCAGTCCCTATGCCACATGCTCTATCCGCTAGAAGCCGATTCTAACTCAGTGCGTGGCCCCAAATATTTGCGGTGCGCTGGAGATGAGGCCTGACTAGAGAAAAGTGACATCACTCTTTAACGTTTAAACCCATCCGCTTGAAAATACCTGCTTAATGCAGTTCACCACTTGTTTCAGATATAATATCCTCCGCATTGGTCTGAAGTTATGACCAAGCCCAGGTATTCGACTTCACCTCCCTTACGAACGTCCTCCCATCTACATCATTATGGATGTGGCATTTTCGAGTCTTTTATTTGCTTTCAGCTGCTCGGACTCACCAAAATCTTCCTTTTTTCCCGCAGTGTAGCGCCTTCGTAGATTAATTTTTTTACACCACCTTGAAATTCAAGCAACGTTAGCCCAATTAACTAGCTCAGTCGGTCCCCACATTTCATATAAGTGACAGACAAAAGAGGCAAAATTGAAGGATCGAAAGGAGATGGGCTGTCACATAGATTGATTCAGGCATTTGTTTTCTCTTTGCTCTGTTCATGATCACAGCCCTAAAAGATACTAATGCGTAGATTTTTCCTAAAAAAACTCCCTTTTTATTCTGACTTCTTCTTATGCTATCCTTATTCCTAGATGATGGCCACAGAAAATTAAGAGAAGTTACAACAGTACAGGAAAGAAATATTGAGTCATTAAGGATGAGGAAGAGACGATGCTAAGAGGATGAAGTGTGCATCTGATATACCGAAAACAGTCTAATTTTTGGTAGAATAATCGCAATACCACGATGATTGCTCTAAAAAGATGTGAACGGAAACAATATTACACGAAGCTTAGTCTTTTATATTCAGTACATTCAGGATGGATTTCATGTGGTGACCATACTAGGTGAATGCTGTTTCGCAAAAAAATAGGCCTCACAAAATTCGTCCGCAAAAACGTCACCTATCATCTAAGACTCTAAACTCACTAAGACCTGCCACTAGAACTTGCGGCGGCTTCCATGGCAATATGGATCCAATAAATAGATAGTGGTTCGATGCATTTAATGAGGAGCTTTCCGATATTTTGGAAAAATTGAGATGACAAAAGATGTTGAGTACAGCACAATGCTGAAAACCCGAGGTGAAAGTGAAGCCTAGTTTAGGAGATATAAATTCACAAAGTAGTTGAAATTTGAACGCCGCGAAAAACGGCTAACGCCACTGAGTTTTCAGTCAACTATAGTAAAATAAATATCTGTGATTCAGAAAAAACTGAAGGCATTTGCAAGGTAGTAATAGTATAGTAATGTATGAGATCCAGGTGTATAAAATAATGTAGAAAAAGTTGGAAAGTTCTCTATTGTGTATGCCGCTACTAATACCCTAGAATCTAATCAGATTTAAGAAATCCATCCATGCCGGTGATCACCTACTGCTCTGCTATTATTTCTCAGCCCTTCAATTTCCTTAATCAACAATATGGCCTCCTTTCTCGGTTTATTGTTTCACTAGTAAATGGGTGCTTGCAGTTTTCAAGCAAAAGGGGAAAATTGTATGATAGTACATTGTAAATCATTTAAAACGAAAGCAATAAATTCTTACTGCTCATTATAACAAAGCGGTTAAACTCAAATTGCGAAATAATGAAACAATCTTTTTAAATCGGTGGCAGAATTTTAAACCTTGGTCTATTGGGCATATTGTTATCTAAGTTTCATGGTTGTAGGGACCTACCCAGGGTAAACAATCGAATTAAAATAAATGTATAAAGAGTTGCATTTTGTGTCTTAAAATTGTTTTTCTGTAACAAAAATGTTTGCCTGAAAACTGAACTTTGATTTTTTAAATCCCGTGAATTTTAGCTGCTATTGCTGTTAAAAAAAAGTTAACATAATTATAAATAAGTATATAAATTGAACACTTGGCGTATGGGAGATTCCGTCACTTTTTTAGGCAACTGTAGATTTGACCGAATAAAATGTTTGTGTAGTAGTAGCTCCGTACCCTAATGAGTTTCGACCGCATGTTCATCGGATGAAAATGCTTAAAATCATTTCCCTTGCACCTCCTGAATATTATGCAGTGCTTTCGTAAATCGCCTTTTGTGTAGATAGGGAAGAGTTTTTTCTTTCAGAAAGCTCACTATTCGAAAACATGTCACTAGATAGCAAGCTCATCGATCGGGTGAAGTGGGTGAACCAGGTGAGCTATGTAGGGTACATTCAACTTCCTGATGTTGCCATGCCTTTATCAACTTTGCCAGTACCTCTTAGGAATTGAGATAATCATTATCATATCGGTGTCCTGTTCCACTTTCGTGGGTCTAGGTGTTGACTAAGCGCCTCCAACCGGGGCTGTCATTCCACACTTCCTGCCTCACAATATCCATCCTCTCTTTTCAATTTCGGCTTTAGCTTTATCCATTCATCATCTGCTGGGTCTTCCCCTTGGTCTTTTACCTTCTTCTCCATTTTCTAACAACATTATAGGTATCCTTACATTTTCCAGTCTCATTTCTAGACCAAATCATCTTATTCTGTCGCTAGCAATTCGCTATCTTATATCTTTAATACTCATGTGTAACCTTATAAATGAATTTCAGATTTTGTCAAATCTTGTTTTCCCCACACTTACTTAGGCCAGGCCTAGAGGCACAGGTAGATTTCGAAGTTTTTTTGGCAGCTCATTTATCCCAATTATTGTAGCAGGGGTTAGTCTTATAAAAAATCGTCCCAAACAAAACTTTTAGATAAAATTTATAAGCTCTACAATCAATTTTAACAAATCTGATATTGTTTCTAATAATGAAGTTATGATTTTGTTGCCCGAAAACCTCTATGTCTTCCACCCCTTGAGTTAATGGTTGGTGTTATTCAAAAGTCTGTCAAACAAAGGTTTTTGATACTAATCTTAAGCAGTATAATAAATTAAAACGAATGCAATATATTTCATAGCAAGGGAGTTAAAGTGATTTTTCAGTTTTTCACAAAGGCTTGTCCGATTTTACACATAAAACGAACTTGACCGATATTTTCTACCATACTATTTTATATAACAGTCTGGAAGTAATTTGTGCACAATTACGGCCGTTATCAAAAGTTGTTTAAGTGATTTTTTTATGGTTTGGGGTGTTCTGATCATGAAACGAAAAACAGTTGAAATGTTCTGGAAGTCACACTATGGTAACGACTACAGTATGTAGTATTTCTTAAAAATCTTTCTAGAAGTGGCGAGACACCGAGGATCAAAAATCTATTCACGTTAACCTACCTCCACAATGCACCGCTTCCTAACTCCGCGAACTAATTATATCGTCCACTGATTTGTTCCGTTTCCGAGTGAGAATGGGCCCCGCATTCAATGTAATCGGTAGACATACCGTTTAAGGACCCAGAAATCCATTCTAACACAGGGAAACCCGCATTCGTTTGGGGAAGACCCGAGATTTATCTTTGACTCGTCGGCCGGATTCAGATTCACGTCATGTGGGCACGTGTTTCCTCTCGTGACTGATTTATGAAATGAACTTGGACCGATTGGGATTTTGTGAAACATTTGAGTGCGCAAGCTCGCGTCCCTCGCAAAATCTCGTGGCACATGCTCAGCGCAGTGCAGCACCCGAGTTATTGTGAGCCTGTTTCCCGATAGTCGGTCGCAGCGGGTGAATGGTGGTGTATCACGATTTTTGCTTTTTACTTTACCGTGCAGGAGACCATGACAAATGAGCATTTGCAAATCATCTCTTAAAGATTCCAAAAATTGTCAGAGATATAGGAGTCTAAAGCTGAATGGACGGGCAACCTTCCCATAACGGCCATGGCGTCATTTCATCCTTCACTTCTTCCCTCATCTTCCCGATACATTCTAAAACATGCCTTAAAAAGGCTTTTGTGAAGAAGCCCACTTCTGCCGAAAATACAAAATGCATAATAAATTAGAAAATAATTAGAAAAAAAATATCCATCTTCACCGGGAATCGAACCACGAGCCTTTGATCGATGGATGAAATGGCGTCAGAGGTCGCTTTGCGGAAACAAAAAATGCAACTTTCTACGATTACTTATTTTATTATTAGGCCTTAATGTTTCGAAGCAACTCCGTAAATCTATATGAAAACCTTTGCAAATTTGATTTCAATGGTAATACCGAAAAAGCATTCGAATGATAGTCCTCCATTGTTGGCAGCTCTTTGCCTTTGATTACTATGGACCAACTTACGTGCAATGCGTCCAACATTCTAAAAGTAACTCAGTGACAAACCAGACATTCAGAGGTGCATTTTTGGCTTCCACTCCTCACTTTACCCCCGTTTCTTCTCAAGATCTCTTCCATTGGACTACCTACCTATGTAAGGTAACGTTCTGCGTATCCATATGCCAAAAGATTTTGCGAGAGTCTCACAAGACTAAAGAACGATTGAATTACTTCTAGGACTTCCTGTGTGTTTTATGTGTATATAAAAATATATTCTAGGAAAGGCTGTGACAAAACCACGATAGAATGCTTGGAATTAGGTTTTCTCTCACCCAGTTTCTTTCATTGGATGAGAAGAATGACGTTTTAATGAAAATATTTACGTTTATGATAATTTTTGAGATTCTATTCGTAGAAAATTCAAAACTAAGAGCACTTATGGAATCTGATAATGCAATATTGCCTCATTTTCAACTGAGGATATATTAAAGTATTCTGTCATGTCACGATAGATATTAGTAATATTTTCACATGATTTCCTCAAGAAGTCGTCGTATCTCATGGCTTAGTCTGAAGTCAACATTAATTCAATTTACTTCCATGAGACTCCGATTATTTTGAGTTAGACATCAATCCAAATTTAGTTAATATGTACAGGATGCTTAATGCATTTGATTATCTCTATAAATTCCAACGCGTTCTTTGGATTTGAGATATTATTATGAAATTATTGCTGGATAATTCCTCTTCATGGCATCTTTTTATTATTATGCAATTTTTTTCTTCTTTCAGGATATATAAGTCTATAAATTTGTAAATTATTTTTTCTCTTTGCCGACGTTTCGCGCATCAAAATGTAAAATCAAATGCATTGATAACAATGCAGATTAAAGAGGGGTAAACGAGAGTACATACCCTCAGAAATAATGTAAAAAAAATATAAAAAAAGTTTCGCACTGGTATACATGCTTCTTCATGGCTATAATGAAAATTATTGGGCGTATTGTACATCAATTGTGTATGGGTTACAAATTTGGCACAAAGTTATGTTAAAAAGTATGTATACATATGATTTTTCAAGTTACCTAAGAGAGAGTACCATTTGCATTAATTGTTTAATGATATCTTCGTTGCTATTTATTGTTTGCTTGTCAATAAAATTAAAGAATTTTTAGTTTCCTGAAGATGGATGTATAAAAATGCGAAACTTCGGCAAAAAAATAATTTAAAAATTATTATTAGAAGAAAAAACTTGCATTAAATTATTATTCAGAATCTCGATGAGTCTAGTAAGAAAATTAGCCAAGTCGAGATGGTACCGCATTCAAATGAGAGAAAAATAAAGCATTCCGCTTTCTCCTCCGCAGTGTTGGACGTGAGGGCGGGGATCCCGGTGGTGATGGGCGCCAACGTTGGCACTTCCGTGACGAGCACCATTGTGTCCTTCACGCACGCCGGGCAGAGGGAGGACTTCGGTCGTGCCTTTTCGGGCGCCACCGTCCACGACTGCTTCAACTGGCTCACCGTTCTCGTCCTCCTGCCGCTCGAGATCACGACCGGTCAGTCGAATCGAATCGAATGGGGGTTCACAACACCATGATTATTTCAACACAATTTTTATCGATTTTCACCCAAATTGCGATTTTCCTTACAGCACTTACCAGTAGAATATCCAACAGTTTACCACATTTTGTAATGTTGCACGTCTTTAAATACTGTGAGTCACATATATTTTCAGTCGAATCGAATGGGGATTCACAACCCCATGATTAAATTCAACACAATTTTTATCGATTTTCACCCAAATTGCGATTTTCCTTACAGCACTTACCAGTAGAATATCCAACAGTTTACCACATTTTGTAATGTTGCACGTCTTTAAATACTGTGAGTCACATATATTTTCAGTCGAATCGAATGGGGATTCACAACCCCATGATTAAATTCAACACAATTTTTATCGATTTTCACCCAAATTGCGATTTTCCTTACAGCAGTTACCAGTAGAATATCCAACAGTTTACCACATTTTGTAATGTTTCACATCTTTAACTACTGTGAGTCACATATATTTTCAGTCGAGTCGAATCGAATGGGGGTTCACAACCCCATGATTCAATTCAACACAATTTTTATCGATTTTCATCCAAATTGGGATTTTCCTCACAGCACTTACCAGTAGAATATCCAACAGTTTACCACATTTTGTAATGTTGCACATCTTTAAATACTGTGAGTCACGTATATTTTCAAAGTTCTCTGCAGAAAAAAATACCTGGAGATGACAATAAATCGTTCAAAACCCGGGTCGTGTTTGATGTGCTTAGTGTGGTTTTTGTAAACGTTTTTTCCGATTAGATATTTGGAGAATTTTTATAATATTTTGGGAAAACATGAGACAACACATGACATGGGAAAACTTTCTGAAGTGTATTGAACCAATTGTCGGAGACGTAATGTAGTGAAATACGTTCATCACGAGGGTAAAAAATACTTTAAAATTTCTATTGCCCTAAAGGACCTTAGATAATGATGTTAAACGTCCAAATTGGTCAGGTCATTACCAATAATCTCAATGGAAAATTACTAAGTATTATCCTCGTACCGGAAATGTATTCTCTAACTTCACAACTCTGGGAAAAGTATCATATCTGAGTGAATTCACTCGGTGATTTTTACCCTAGAACAGGTTGATTTTTTTGGATTCACTCAGATCTAATACTTTTCCCCAAGGTGCAATATTTTTATATATCAAAAACTAGTTTTTTTATGGAAATCAATATTGATCTAAAGTTTATTTTAAAATATAAGACAGTACAAAGTATAAAAATATTCATTGTACCAATGGAAAGTCCTTCAGTTTGTGCAGAATATTATGATTTATGTCTCTATGATCGACCACTATTAGCTCTTATTATCTCTAAAGTAGTGTCACCATCAAAATTATGAAAAAAATTACGGTCAGTGCAACTGGAAAAAAATAACTGCTCTGAGAAGGCGAAAGCGATAAATAACTAAAAAATGTCTCTTTACATTGTCAATTTTGGTGCATGGGAGAAGATATAGTGGTAAAAATTATCATTCATCCATGTTTTTTGCATTGGGTGATTTTATATGGACGCATCACAGTTATAAAGCCTCAATGCTGAATTTCCCCACACAAGAAAAGTGACACCAGACAGAATGTCAAATTCTTGTTTTTTTCACAGCGCTGCTCGATGTCTCGAAAGCTCCTTAATACAGAAAGTATCGAGGATATCAAGAGTCACGACCCTATTGTTTTTATTTTATTTCTTCAAATGTTCCTTCATGCCATTTAATTGTTTTTTCTCTGAAAATACGTGTGTATTTAACAGGAAGCCATACAATTAAGGTGTATTTGGATGTTACGCTCCTACTTTACCAAGGACAAACACTTATGACGTAAATCATCGTTTTGAAAGGTATTGGGAGTTTTCCATTCAAAGTGTTGCACTAAACGCAGATCGCAACACATCGGAAATAAAGTTCTAGATTTGGAAAGTACCTACGGACAACACAACCAAAACAGACCTATCCAGTACATGGGGAAGATAGTGAATAAACATGTTCCTACGGGTAAACAATTATTGCCAAGCATTTAAGCAAGTTCGAGCCATTTGATGCCATCGATTGTGATGTTTAATGTATAACTACAATGTTTTTATGCCACCTATCTTCCCCAATTTCCTCGGTTGTCGGCATTGGTTGAGGACAAACGTTGACCTTACTTTTCTAATCTAGAGTTTTAATCGGAAGTGCAATTAAGTGCTCACGAAAGACGAAGAATGGAACGATGTGCGCTGGCAATACGTTTGATAACCGACCGGCTTGTAGCATTCTGTAGGTATAAAACTGTCTCGGCCGATTGTTTTGAGTATAGTCATCGAATTGATTCGTAATGCAAACATAAAATCGTAAGCTTTGTACATACCACAGAGTAATTAAAAACTTAAAATTATTCATGTTTGACGCCTTTTCTGGAAATAAACGCAAAGACGATAATTCAGGAGCTGTTTTTTAAAGTTCTTTTATTGTTTAGCGCACATAAACTCTTAATTTCATCTATTTTGAAGTGCGCTACGTACTTCGCTGCGTACTGCGTAGGGTTTGAAAGGAGTGGAAAGCGCATGCGTTATTGTACCAACGAATTGAACTGCGCACTGGAGCGAGCTCCCTTCAGGTGAATATTCAGAACAGCAAGAGTCGGAGGGAAGCCATAAGTTTAATTTATTGATTCTGACGAATCTCCATTTACCAGAATGGCGTAATTGCAGTTGCAGACGAAGTGAAATTTATTTATTTATTCAAATTTACATTGAAAGTAGGCAAATGCCTGGGACCGTGAAAAGAGACCTGCACAAAAAATAATCTGAATACATGATTATATGAAGGGAAAGAAAAAAAGAAAAAAAACATGATAAGGATGGATTAACATAAATAACACTACAAAATTAATTTTGTCTTAAATATCCAAAACGTTTACTTCTGAATGATTTTAATGTTTTGGATAAGGGATCAAAACGTTCTACAGGCTGCCGCCTGGTTCTAATCATGTACATCCCTATTTAAAAACGAGTACTAGGCCGCGTTAGTTTTGTTGTTTCCTTAGTTATATTTTATGCGGGTGATCATTTCTGCCTACATAATTTGGTCTCTCCATGGTTTCATTTAATTCTTCCCAGCCCTTGTCTTCTGAGAAAATCCTGTATACTGCACTGAGTCTGTTGATTTTTCTTCTTGCATCAGGAGAGTCCCAACCCGAAACTTCTGTATCTCCGTCACGCTATCCGCTTTCTTGTGTCCACCTAAATCGTACCTGGTGGCCTTTCTTTGCGCTCTTTCAATTTCTTTATTAGTCCTAACTCGTGGGGGTTCCACACTGCGGTTGCATATTCAACAATAGGCCTTACAATGCCACCAGCAAAAAACCTCCATCCAAAGTCTGTCTATGCTAATATCACACTTCATCACTTGTCACACCATGCTCCGTCTTTTTTGTCTTTAAGTATTTTTATGGAAATTACACTGTTCACAATCCACATTATTTAAACTAGTTTGAGCGAGATATTCCCCTAGTCAAGAGTGAGACCATATGCAAATTCTATATTTTAATTTCAGCGACTGTAAGAAGTGTGAAGCAAATATTGTAATTAATTCATTCATTACAGTAATCTACCGGTTAGAGGTAGGTCGTGATGAAAGTCAGAGTATATCCAACGAACTCTTACACGTGCAGTGCCATTCCTACCTATAGTATTTCTTTCTTCATCTCAGCATAAGTCCTACCTTTCTTCATCCCGTCCATAAAACCTATTCTCTTCCTCCCCCTTCCCCGCTTACCCAACATCCTACCCTCTATCATGGCCTTCAGCAAACCATCACCCCTCATTACCCCTTCCAGACACCTACCCTCTCTTCCCCTAATCTCATCTATAAGCTTCCTCTCCTCGCCCACCATGTCAAGCACTTCCTCATTTGTCTTCCTTTCCGTCCAACACACCTTCTCCATCCTCCTCCACACCCACATCTCAAAAGCCTTCAGCCTATTTTCGTCTTCCTTTCTCAAGGTCCACGTTTCTGCCCCATACAACGCCACACTCCATATCAAGCTCTTCACCAGCCTCTTTTCTACATCCTTACTTAAGGTCCCCGTCATCAGTTCCCTTCTATTGTTGAACGCTTCCTTCGCTAGCGCTATTCTCCTCCTAATGTCTTTGCTACTATGTCTTGTTTCTTTTAGCGTACTACCCAAGTAATTAAACTGTTCTGCTTGCTCCAGTTTGTGACTTCCTACTCTTATCACCAGCTTCTCTTTCTTTGTCCTAGAGAATCTCACTACTTTTGTTTTCTTATTATTAATCTTCATCCCGTATTTCTCGCACTGGTATTCCAATGCATCTACTAAAATTTGCGATCCTTTCGATGACCGACTGATCATCGCCTGGTCGTCTGCGAATCTAACCGACTTTATCCACTGGCCTCCTACTTTCATTCCCACATTTAGCTCATCCCATGCCTCTCTTACTATTTCCTCAGCATGGATGTTAAAAAGTAAAGGCGACAACGGGCACCCTTGCCGCACCCCGCGACCTATAACTGCCCACCCTGATTCACCCTCAGCTACCCCCACCTGAGCCCTCTGCCACATATATAAGTTTCGGATGAGTCTCTTATCACGCCAATCTATTTCTATTTTCCCAAGTACCTGCATTAGTTTCTCCCAGTTTACTCTGTCAAACGCCTTTTCGAAATCTACAAAGCAAGCGAAAACATCCTGATTGTGCTCTATGTTTCTATCCATAAGTGTCCTCATTACCGCAATCGCGTCTATGGTTGCCCTCCCCTTCCTGAACCCAAATTAGTCATCGCCTAAATAGCGGTTTGCTCTGCTCTCCAACCTTCTGTTTAGTATTCTAAGACTTTTGCCGCGTGCGAAATTAAACTGATTGTTCTATACTCCTCGCATTCTGACGCTTTCTTCTTCTTCGGGATAGGTATTAATACTTTTTTCACGAAATCCTCTGGCCATACTCCTTCCTCGTAGATCCTACGAATAAGTTCGAAAAAGGATTCTCTCCCCTTACTACCTCGATTCTTCAGTAGCTCCGTAGGTAGGTTATCGGTTCCCACGGCTTTTCTACCCTTCATCTCTCTTAATGCCCTCTCTATTTCGCTGTCTAGTAACTCTGGTCCGAGGTTATCCTTATCTATTGTTCCTTCATCCTCTAGATCTAGGCTAAAGGGTCTATTCTCTATGCTCTAGGGTAAAGGGTCTATTCTTTATGCTCTAGGTTAAAGGGTCTATTCTCTATGCTCCAGGGCTAATTATTGTAATATTAAATGTGAAAAATATAGTTATGTATGACAAATATTCTCAGTAATTAAATAAATATATCTACATATGTCACCAAGTTGAATCATTTTTTCACGCCTTACGGCTAAAAATTCTTCAAAGCAGGTTTTTTGCGATTTTGTAAAAATTACAGCGGTGAGTAATTAATAATTTTGTTTAAATAGTTGAGGAAGCATACAAACTACACACTGTTAGTTTTTTGGCGAAATCTAGGTGTTATAAATTTATAATTTTTTTTCATTTTTCTCCCTTTGGAGCGCACAGCCGTAATCTATCCCATATAAAACAGCTTCTATTTTCAGAGAAATGGCTCAAAAAGTTGGTCGGCAATGGGTTTATATTTTGTTATCATTGGAAATATGCGTGTATTTTCTTTTAAGTTGGGTCAATTTCATCAAATTCTAGGTGAAGTAATTTTTCGCTCAAACAACCTTAAGCGATTAAAGTAATAAGGCAGAAACTCGATGGTACATGATATTTAAGAGGTTCCCACTCATTGGTTAGCGTAGCTCTCCGTCCGCCTGTTTCAGTAAAATTGGTTGCCTCGCACTCCGCTTCAATAAGACCGATAATTTCACCTCTACGGACTTCTATATTTCTTGGCCTCTCTGTCTGCAGATGTCGAAAATTCGAGCCATGAGTAACTTCTCTCTTGATGCGAGACTTTCTTGGCTATGACTCTCTCATGATACGCGGTTTTCGTCTTTCTCTTGCGCCACAGGCTGTTGCAAACAGCTGTGCATTCGAAACTCCAGCGCTCAGATACCAAAATTTCGTAATACACTTACCTCAAACGAAAAATATATTTAAAAGATTTAAGAACACCTGGGAAATAGTAATTCTAACCCATGAATTTAAATACCATTTTCATTTTTTGACCAATTTGCGCTTTAATTAGAAAGAACTCGTTATTGTAGCGAGTACCTTCAGCATCCTTTGTAAAAAAAAAGTCAGATGCGATCACGTATGTCCTTAACGCGTGCGCTCACGCTATCGTTGTTTTTCAGTTGCGCTTATAAGAGTGAATATGTGAACGTTTTTCTTCGAATGTTTTCATATACTTGAAATCACTACTGATCGAGTGTGTTCTTAGGACAGTAACTGTGAGCCTTCTACAGCGGTTTGCGTTTTCGATATCGAAAACGACAACGAGAGGTAACCGCGATCTCAACCAAAATTAGATAAAAGCTTCATATGTAAATTATATCAAATTGATGTGAATTATATCATTATTCTTCGATAACGCCACGTTGTCATTGCTTCCAATTTTCTATGCTTTGTAGCTGTTGTCATCAAAGCTTCACTGCTATATGGAATCATACTATGTAATCCCTATTTTATATCTCCCTTTATGTGTCATGGGACCTCAGCGTCGTACTGTACAAAATACTGTTTGGCGACTCAAAATTGAATGGAACCACCCGATGAGGAATAAAAAAAATGTGCAAAATTCACACATTCGTCTGTACTGGGAGACATACCTTGGTCTCTCGTATTCCGGCTGAGTACATTCGCTGTTCAGGTACTCTGGCGTCCTCCTCAACAGTGCAGATCCCATTTCAGGCGAATTATAGTTGAAGTTTGGATTACTAGTAGTTTATCTGAAACATTGTTCACATTATAGGCTATGAGTGATTGGTTATTTGGTGAGGTTACCGATCATTTGCGCTTCTGAAGGTATGCGGGTAGATAGTTCGGTGAGAAAAACATTATTCGAGGAATTAATGAAGATTGGAAAGAAACCCGGCGTGCATAGGTGTTGGAAACAGCTTACGCCATACAAAGGTCAGGAGTTTAACCCCGAGGTCAACAGTTAAACAGACAAAGTAGGTACTACTCTTGACGTTCTCTCCAAATAGCACCCAATGTAGGGATCGGGATTTCATTGAATATTTCTCCATCGAAGTTGTAAATCGAACCCAGTTCTATGGGGTGGGCAGCCAGTACTTACTCTAGAAACCACACCAACGCGATCCCTACGAGCATGGGGAAACATGGGAGGAATAGTCGTTATAATGCCGTTACAAATACAGATTTAGCGAAACATGCAACTTTCAATTACTTATTTGGGAAATTAAATGGCAAAATCGGTATTCTTGAAATCCATATTAGTTTTTGAATTATTAAACAACAACTGCAATTATCGAAGGTATAAATAGTCAAATCAACAGAAACAACGCTGAAGTCGAATTTTTGGGATGGAAAAAGTATTTATTAAAAATGTATTTCTCAGATAATAAGCATATTTAGTGACTTACTTTTGCTTTTTAGTATCTAAAAGCAGTTTAATTAAATTGTCAGAATTAGGCTATAATTTGTGGACTTTCAAAACGTTAAACTTGGTAAATAGAAAACACTTCGCATAATTCAACTCTCTGATGTCGATCCCCGATCCCGACCCGATCGATTTCGATAACTGTAGCCTGTAGCGTCACCATCAATTTAACTTAAATCCACCTTGATAATGATACTATAGTCTTCGAAACCGATTGGGTCAGGAAATAATACTGTGAAAGTATGCTAAATGTTTTATTTTAGCCATGGCCAACGTTGAGCAATACTTTTGTTGACCACTTTAAGTGAAAAGGTGGAATTTGTCATTTGTTTTTAGCCACGCCGTACCGAGCGAATCATCTTTAAACACGATTTGAGGAATCAGCGCTGGTGCAACCGAAAGACGCCATTGCCTGCTTCCGTCGTTTTTCTCTTTTCCGGTTATTTTTTTCTCTTGCACCGGATGTGTACACTTGAACCTCGTTACGCCTTAGTCACGTGGAACCACAGGCGCCATTATGAGTGAAGGAGTGAAGAGAAATGAAATTATTTGTGCCGAGGAACAGACAATGCGGGAAACGCCGACCATCGTGATGATTCATGCCAAAGAATGAAAGCATGGTTAATTTTAACGGGACGATGATGATTTAGTGTTTTCAGGAAACAGAACGCTGGAGAGTAATCACTTGCAATTTCCCGCGGAAAATTTCCCAATTCTCACAAGTTTTGGCACAAAGGAAGAAAATGATACGAATAGAATACTAGCAAAATATCACCCCTTGATATTAATAAATCCTAAGAATATTACACTGCGAATATCAGAAGTTAGCTCATATAATGGCGCACTGCAGCTTCGAATTGTGGCTCCAAAATTCTTGTCGAATTAACGGTCGGATTTAGAATTTAATCACATTATTATTATTACTATTTTATTACATATTTTTTATAACAAATCCCGATGCGAAGCGTCCGAGACATACGCCCGAATGCTGACCTAAGGGGCGTCTGACTCATCCCCACGTATACAATATTTTACTAATTATTATTTACCTATCCCCCACAAAATTTCCTGAAATCCTGAGTCCCCCTTCCAAAAGTTTTAATGATGCACTTTGCGTCTTTGCGTGCGATATTCCACAAAGGAAAAATCATTCGCCTTGATTTCGCGCCGAGTGCTTTAGCCAGCTAATTGCTACCGAGGCGTTCTTCTCTCATGTGGATTATATCATAATTTATTAACTTCATTGGGATATAACATCCATGAGTTTCGTCAAAATTTACAGCACACTAGTATTTACAAGCAGTTCGGCAGGTATAATACAGAGGTTGCCAATATATAAATAAATGAAACCAAATACATAGATATGAAATTACGGAAAATTGAGAACAAATATACATAAATTAATGGAAATCATCAGATAGATACTCGCTTAAGCAATAATAACTTTTATGAATTAACAATTTTTTTAGTTTGGACTTGAATCATGATGATGAGGAAATGGAGCGAATTTCTACTGGAATCTTGTTGTAAACTGTGAAAATGGAGTGATATGGGCCTTTCAGACAGACTGTAGGAATATTGTTGGCTATGTATGTCATTTCTGGAGTGAATGTAGTGATAATGGAGGCTGGAGTTAATAGGGAAAAAATGGGGATATGGGGAACTATAGTTTCTTACAAATATGGCACAGGTAAGTATATAGATAGAGGGAAGTGTTGAAATACCAAGAGATACAAATAGTGGTCTACCTGAGGTGCAAATAGGGACTTTACTGATAGCTTTAATAGGTTGTATCTGAAGTGAGAAAGCTTTCATGGAAAGAGATGTATTTCCCCAAAATATAATGCCGTAAGACACATGAGAGTGTACCTTTGCATAGTAAAAAGTTGTGAGTCTGTTGGTTAGACACTACGGAGGCAAGCTTTCTGATCATGAAGAGACCAACAGAAAGCTTCTTGTTCAGTGCTAAAACATATGATGACCAGTCAAGAGTATCTGAAATGTGAATACCAAGACATTTAAAGCACTCGGCGCAAAATCGCGGGATCCGGGTTCGAATCCCGGTCAAGGCGAATGATTTTTCCTCTGTGGAATATCGCACTTATGTGCACTTACGGGTGACTCCGTAAAGGTAAATTCCGTGGCTAGTCCCGGTATTCTCAAATTGGATGCAATATGTGTTATGAATCCTTTTTTTGGGCACCACTGCCATTTGGGGCATTATAGGGACCCAGGTTGGCGCCACACTCTAGTAGCATTATTTGCCAGTGATTTGCTATTCAGTTAATTTTTAATTACTCTGTTCATTAAGATATCTGTAAATTAATATCGCCTCATTCCTTATTAATTTTTTCTTTGACAGGATATTTGTATCACACCAGCTTGGCAATAGTAAACTCTCTATCATATGGCAAAGATTCAGGGGGAATCGGTGTTAACATCTTAAAACAAGCGACTGATCCATTCACACGCTGCATTGTACAGGTAGGTGATGATAATTTATTTATAATTTTAACAAGTTTGTTGATTGAAATGAGTATAAATTTGAGGAGCAATAGACTTTGTGGAATAGCTCCATTATATCATGTAAAGTACGAAACATACCAAAAGAGTGGAGAGGGAGCATTAAATATCATGTAGGTAGGGGTCTCATCAGTCTCCCTCTGATTGATATCCGAGTTGCCACAATTGGAGCAAAGAACTAACTTACTAAATTTTGCAATGTACATGAAAAAGTTAACTACCCACATGACTTTATCAATTACGCGGCTTTAAATATTTATGTTGGAAAACTGCGAGATTAATTTATATATCAGAGATTCCCAACCTTTTGTAATTTGCTTACCCTTTAGACACCAATTTTCCAAAAGCACCCTTTATTACATTCCATAAATGTTTATGTTTCAAGAAGTGATTTCAGCTCCTCTGTGTTTTTCATATTTCTTAAATATAAAAAACAAATGGACTAATTTTGACAAAAATAAAAATAATACATGGAAGCAGAAAGCATTCCTTAACCCTTCAACGATGAGCAAGGTAGTTACTACTACATTGGGTAAGAACTTCACATGCTGTCAAGAGACGTAGTGACTGTGTCACGGCAGATACATTTAAATCTGTAGAAAACCAGCGATTCCATTTAAATCGCCTCCAACCTGCAAGATGGGGTTCAATCAAATCTCCTCCGGCCTTAAAGGGCTAAAGCTTAAATGCTTGTTAGATCCTGTAAAAACCTTGAAAGTGGAAAGAAAAATAATTGTTCACAGTCTTGCTGATATTTCATCCTTAAATTTGCTGTTATTCAGGTTTTTTGCATGCATCTAATTTGCTATGTATTAGGGTACAGTTCCCACAGGTCAGGAACCACTGTAAAAGATGATGGAGTGAAAATCATAGCCTTGATCAAATGGAATATGCTTGGGTAAAGCAATCAGTAACAGTAAGAAAACAGCAGCATGACCAACATATAGAATATATGCAACCAATAAACTAAAAAAACAGACTTACCACAGCATGATGGCAAAGAGTTTTGAAGTTCTTGCTTTTCAAACCTGTGAAATTCACGCATTTGGCTGGAATAGTGACCAACTTCATTCTGCTTGGGAATGCCTGAAAGCATATATAGAACCTAATACAATCATGAAAATAATGATGATTTCTATCATTTTTTGCCAAGCAGTTGCACTTGAACAGAAATTACATGCTAGGAAAAATAAAAATGTTGGAAATTCAGAGCAAAAAGGTAATTTTACTGATCCATCACACATTCTTCAGTGCTCATAGTTCAATCGTTGTTGATGTTATCATATTGTTTTGTGGAAAATCTTTCCCCTTCAAAAATCTTCAAAATCATAAAAGATAATACCTAGTAATTCTATTAGCACTTTTTATTTTTGTTTCTATACTTTCAAAAGTGGGTTATGGTGATGTGATA
Source organism: Pyrrhosoma nymphula (assembly GCA_963573305.1). NCBI lineage: Eukaryota > Metazoa > Arthropoda > Insecta > Odonata > Coenagrionidae > Pyrrhosoma > Pyrrhosoma nymphula. The sequence goes on along the minus strand of OY754333.1, from coordinate 48,425,512 downwards.
AGCATGATTATTCTAACTGTGATTAATTTGAACTAAGTTCATGTAGCCTAAAATATTGATGCCATTTTCCTTCTAATTTTTTTTAATTTCTATATTTTAATCAAAAATGTAAAAAATGGCAAATGGAGTGAGAGTAATTTATATCCTCTTATTTATCTTTAGCTAAACAGCAGTGTGATCACAGCATGGTCCCAAAATAATCCAGATTATGACAATGCAACTCTTCTGAAAACTTGGTGTAAAAAGGATAATGCTACAGGAGAACTTGTGGAATGTAAGTAATGAATGAAGAAAAATATTAATGACAAAATAAACTAAAAATTAGGGCTTAACCAATAACCTTATTTTTTCGATAATTGATACCTGATATCTTGTTCCAATAACCCATTGAATATTGCATACTTATAATAAGGTATTAGACAGTGGTATTTAAGGATGAAAAATATCTCCAAAAAAGTTTTTTAAATATTTTTAATTTATAAAAATACACCTGTATTAATATTAACAATATATTCAGAACTATTCCATGTTGATGCAAATTTTTGACAAAAAAAAAGTTGTATAACCTTGTTTGGGTTTAACCCTTCTCCCCTTGTTTAAGAAAATATTAAATTTGTTGAAACGCAGAAAAATCTTTCTGATGCAATACATTCTCATGGTGCTAATAAATATATTTTTCTGCTTCTGAAAGTGCACATATTTTTTTAAATTTTGCTGCAAATAAAAGGACATAAAATATTAAATCTGAAAATATACAGCTTATATTGATAAAGTCTGGAATGTGAAATAGGTACCTATTTATCAGATTCAGCTGCTCCGATATTAGTGACTGAATTATGACCATTACGGCCAATTATGACTGAATAGTGACAGGGTAATCTATTTTGGGGGAGGTAAGATTCAATACCTAGCTACCAGTGGTGGATAAAGTATTGAATGCAAAACTGGATTGAACAGTTGAGCGACAGGATACTAGTGGTAGAAATAAATGCTCACTCGACAAATTTTGTATTGGTTCAGGTGTAATAATACTACAAGTAACCTAAGGAAGGAAGAGGTGGATTAGGTATATGAGCAACTAGAAGATATAATTAGAGAAGTCTCAGGCAATAAACAAAGACCTGATAGTAATGGGCGACTGGAATGCAGAGGTGGAGAAAGAGAGGGATGGATTTGAAGTGGGAAGTTATTGGATAGGAACAAGAAATGATGGCACTGAGTAGAAGTAGAATTTTGAAGAAGAAATAAATTAGTATGTACTAACAAACACTTGGTTTTAACATCACTTCAGACAAAGGTAGATTGGAAAATGCTGTGGAGACAGAGTTAGCTATCAAATTGATTATGTTATGGCAAGACGTAGGTTTTGGCACATTGTCCAAAACTTGCGCTATCTGAGGTGGATGTGGACTCAGATCATAATTTAGTAATAATGAAATGGGATATTAGACTTAAAGGCATTGTAAAAGTTGGGGGATAAAGAGATGGAATGTGGAAGCATTCAAAGGGAATGAAAGGTGGAAATACCAGAAGCAGGGGGAAATGAACATAGGTGAAGCAAAGGAAATGGGAACGATCAAGGATAGATGAAAGAGTATAAAAACAGCCATAGTAAGAGCAGCAGAGAAAACTATAGGATCAAGGGAAGGTGGAGTTATAAGGAATTAAATCATAAACTTTGGCAAGTAACAAGCCGTGGAAGGTCAAATAGTGGCAAAAACAATGTGAGGAAATGGAAAAGCTGCAGGAAGAGGGGGATATGCGTGCACTATATGCAAAAGTGAAAATGTTATCTGGTGGTAAGAGAAGGCAAACAATACCAAAATGTCAAGGACCAAACAAATAGGATATTAATCAAGGAAAAATGTATTCAAGAGAGGGGGAATGAATATTTAGACGAGCTGTATAGCAGCAGTAATAGACCTGTGAACCTGCATATAGAGAATGAGAAAACAATAGACAAGGATAGTCTCGGGCCAGAGTTCCTCGGCAGCAAAATAGAGAAGCTGCATATTAGGAGAGATGAAGACAAGAAAAGTTGTGTGAGTAGATAACTTACCTTCAGAGTTTCCAGAGAATATTGGTTATAAGGGAAGACAACCTTTTTTGAACTTATATGTAGGATCAACGTGGAGGGGTATGGCCAGAGGACTTTGTTTTAACAGTCTTGATTTCTATCCCAAAGAAGAAGGAAGTGTCTGAATGTGAGGATTGTAGATACATTAGTTTAATTTTCCTCCCAACAAAAGTTTGTCATGGAATATTCAATATCAGGTTGGAAAGTATAGCAAATTACTACTCAGGCGATAACCAAGTTGTGTTCGGGAAAGGGAGGGCCACTTGGGATGCAATTGCGGTGATGAGAACACTTTTAGATAGAAACATAGAGCATAAGCAGCATGTATCCCTTGCTTTGTTAATTTTTAAAAGGCATTTGACAGAGTGAATTCAGGAAAACTAATGAAGATACTGGGGAAAATGGTAGTAGATTGGTGAGATAGGAGACTCATCCAAAGCTTATTCATATATGGCCCATTGGGCACAGGTGAGGGTGGCTGATGGAGAATCAGGGTGGGCAGTTATAGGTTGCAGGGTAAGGCAAGGGTGCCTGTAGTCACCTTTGCTTTTTAACATTTATGCCAAGGAGATCTTAAGAGAAGCATTGGAAAAGCTAGATGTGGGAATAACAGGAGGCCAGCTGATCAAGTCAGCTAGATTTACATACGACCAGGCGTTGGTTAGTCGATCATTGAAGGGATTGCAAGCTTTAGTGGATGCATTAGAATTTCAGTATGGCAAATACGGAGTGAAGATAAATCACAAGAAAAAAAAATATTATGATTCTTTGGGACAAAGACAGCAAAGCTGGTTATAAAAGTAGGATGGCACAAACTGGAGCAAATAGACCAATTTTATACTTGGGGTGTAGATTAGAAGGAATGGGTATAGCACCAAAGACATCAGGAGAAGAATTGTACTAAGTGTTCAGCGATAGGAGGGAGCTGATGCTGGGGATTGGGTAAAGATATAATGAAGATGATGGTGAAGAGTTATTGATATGGAGTGTAGCATTTTATAAGACAGAAACGTGGGTGTGGAGAAGGATGGAGAAGGTGCCATGGCTGTAAAGAAAGGCACATAAGGAAGTCCTTGGAATGGTTTTTGAGGAAGGGAAACTTCTGGAAGAGATTGGGAAGAGACAGAGTGGGTGGTTGGAGGGGGTTACGAGGGGCAAAGGGTTGCTTAAGGCTGTGGTAGAGGGAACAATGTTAAGCAAGCAGGGAAGGGGGAGAAAGAGAATAATTTTTATGGATAGGATGAATATGGGTAGAACATATGCTGATATGGAGAGAGAAATATTATTTGTGGTTGGTGCCCTGCACATGTGAATGTCTAAAGGATTTTTATGTAATTACCTCCACTTAAACCTACCCTTCTTGGTAGATCACCAAATAATAATGCAATTAAGGCATCTCAGCTGCTTGTTAGATGACATTTATTTTGCAGTGTGTTCCACGGAGAGATAGCTCTATAAGCAGCAATATCATGTATAGTTGCCAAGTCATTGGTTTTCTAAAAACTGATTATAATTTTCTGGAGCAGAAATGCACACAGTTCTTCTTTTCTCTGGTTTTAATATCTACAATCTATTTTTATTTGATTTGGAATAGATAAACATGCCCTTGATGTTTCAAGATGGCACAGTTAAATAAATATAAAATAATCTAGGCATTATATGAATGAATGACCCCACAGTGTTTTGCAACCTCCTTGAAAAATTATATTTTCCTTCTGGAACACTTGGAATTCTCCTTGTTTATGAAAATACTTATAAAGATGTACAATGGCAGTTGTACACTATGTACTTTTCAAATTTTACCAAACCTATTTTTAGATTATGTAGTGACTTCCTGAAATTATCATAAGTTAATGGTCAAATATTTTAGCCTTATTATGAACTATTTTATAGGTCAATACCTGCTCAAGTATTTGGAAGGAATTGGTGATACTTCAGCAGGAGCATTACTTTTGGTATTCTCCTTAATTCTCCTCTTCCTGTGCATGGGAACCATGGTGAAAATGCTTCAAACAATGCTGAAAGGTCAGTAAACCCCTTTAATGGGGGCTCTTTTTCAATAATCACTTGCCTGGTGGGATTTTTTATTTATTAATATACATATATATGTAATATATTTTTGGTGGAATATAGTCATATTCGCTTGGTGGCTTTCGGGATAACTTCAGACCTAAAGAAGTAAGCTGGAACACTCATGAAACTATCGTCAAAAAATAACACAACAGGGAAGTTATCCCGAAAGCCACCATGTGATGAAACCACTCCGAGGAAGCAATCACGAAAACTATAGTCATATTGACTTTCAAGTGAGAATATTGAAAGAAGAAATGTTTTGAATGTCTTGCTAAATTATTTAAATGTTGTTGGAATTGTTATTAAATAGCAATTGAACGCTTAGGAATGGTTAGTGAAAAACATGTGACATTGTGAGATGACTTATAATGAATATGGAAGTTTCAATGTCATATTAGGTCATATTTTTTCACATTTCATGGCTAATTACTATTAATGTTAAAAATTATACCAAATCACAGTGATTTGATGGACACATTATGGTTATATGTTTGGTGATTTTAAACATGTATTTTAATCTCAAATATGTACTGCCTGGATGCATGATTTACATTCATGCATAATCATCGATAGAGGTACTATAATGACATTTTCAATCATATGTCCACTATGTCCACCATGACCAATAGTCCACCATGGTAAATAGGAACTTCAGAAATTTTCCCCAATATGCCACTTTATAAAGAGTTGCTTCAACTATCATGCATTAGAGTATTATTTGTATGAATATTTAAAGGAAAAAAAACATTTACTTATTTGTAACAGCTGAATTATGACTGAACTTTTCCATTGGTTAGGTTTTTGTGGTAAGAATTTTATCTTGCTAAAATTATTTCATATTTATTAGAGCCCTCAATCAATTACTGTATAAAAAGAGGCAGTCTTAATGACTGTTTTCATAGTGCCAAGAAAGGGATAGTTAGTAATTTAGGAAATGAATGGAACAAATAGTCCCTCAATATATATTGACTAGTATTTCTGCTTAACTTGAGGAATCATGTCCACCTTCCAGTTCTGATGTGAGTTATGTGAAAACGTCATTATAGCACCTCTATTGATGATTATGCATGAATGTAAATCATGCATCCAGAAAGTACATACTTGAAATTAAAGTACATGTTTAAAATCACCATACATATAACCATAATGTGCCCATCAAATCACTGTGATTTGGTATAATTTCTAACATAAATAGTAATTAGCCATGAAATGTGAAAAAATATGACCTAATATGACATTGAAAATTCCATATACATTATAAGTCTTCTCACAATGTCACATGTCTTTCACTAACCATTCCTAAGCATTCAATTGCTATTTGATAATACGTGCTTCATAAAATCGTAGTTTTAGGAATATGATAGGGTTTTTTATGATATGTAGTGGGGATTTATAGAAGTGTATCTAAATTGCAATTTTTCCGTACATATTTAGAAGTAATACATGCATAGAAAATTAATTTAATGTCAAAATCAGCAATTTAACCATGTCTGATTTGAAAATCTTTTTTTATAAGGTTTCATGGATCTAAGTGCTCCTTCATTAGGTCTAGGTAAATAGATCTCTATTATTTATAATAAAATGATGTGAAATACATGAATGCAGTAGCACCCCTAGCATAAGATTGGGCAAATGGGCATATTCCGGGAGTCTTGCAATAATCAGGGCCTTGTGCCAGACAGTTTTTCATGAATGTTAAAATGTATGCATATAATAGATTAATTATTACTATGTTTTTAGATAAAAACAGTTGTTGAGTTTGTTAATTTTTCAAAATTATTCTTATCTTAATATTATATTTAGTTGGTGACTTTATAATTATGGGGCATTTGTTGAATCATATATATATATTATTATTAATCCATTTATGTTTAGAAATGTTAAGATTATGCAATCACTCATAATTTGTCATTGTGATTTACAAATGTGCTGGGAAAAGCATTGTGCAAACCCCCATAGGCGTATCTAGAAGCGTCTGAATGGGGGGTCACTACCGGGGGTATGAGGGGTATTCCATACCCCCATGTAAAATGGGGGGTCCGCGAATTTTGAAAAATATACATTTTACAATGACGTTTTGAAGGTGTTCTATTTTGTTATGGAAGGTGATCTATAGGTGTACTATTAGCATGTGTTAAACACATCTTTTTTACGTTTTTTTATCATTGAGAGGGATTACAACCCCCCCCCCCCACCCCCCTTGGATATGCCTATGAAAACTCCTGAGTTCCTCACTTTTACACCTAACTTCTCTCTGCACAGGACCAATGGCATCAGCTATCCGCCGCACCATCAATGCTGAAGTCCCCAAGGCTCCTTGGCTTGGAGGTTACATTTCACTCATCGTTGGCTGCCTTGCAACTGTTCTCCTACAGTCCTCCTCGGTAGTCACATCACTTCTCACTCCTCTTGTGGGGCTCGGCCTCGTCTCGTTGGAACGAGCTTACCCTCTCACCATTGGATCCAACCTCGGTACGACTGGTACAGCCTTGCTGGCATCACTCTCCAGCTCAACGAGTCCACCCCTCCAGATGGCTCTGACGCACATGCTGTTCAATTTAACCGGCATCCTCCTTTTCTACCCCATACCATTCATGAGGTGGCCGGTGCCGATGGCTTACGCCCTTGGCAGGGCGGCATCAAAACGGCGTTGGATGGCTATCGTCTACCTCGTAGTGGCTTTTCTATTGCTCCCCACTGTTGTTTTTGTGCTCTCAAAGGTGGATGAGACGTACATCACTCTCTATTGCGTGCTGAGCATCACCATATTGATGATGATATCTATCATCGTGATAAACTTGCTCCAGAAGCGTCACCCTCAAATATTGCCCCAATGCCTAAGGGACTGGAAGTGGCTCCCACTCTGGATGAGGAGCTTGGGGTGGGCCGACAATAGCATAGACGCAGTTGGCAGCTTCTTTGCGAGGCACACCATGGGATGTAAATGCTGTTCACGAAACAAGACTGGCAGTTTGAAACCTGTGGAAATGAGCAGGACTAATTTAAGTGAAGGAATCGATAAAGATATAGTAATTGTTGGCAAAAATAAGAGCAGTGAGATAGATCTTTCAAGGACATCAGAGGTGACGGACAAAAAGCAAGAGGTTCAAGGCTGTGTTAATCTTACCTATGACAGTAGTGTGTAGACTTTAGTTTTTTTTAAGACCATTCAAGGTGAATTTTACTAAATGAATAATTGAATTTCATGTGAGAGATTCCCAAAAATGGAATGTATATGGGATATATGTAAACACGTTCCTAGAATTATCGAAAGTGAAATTTATGCGTGGCAAAAATCCAGCCTAGGTCACAAATCCTGGATTTATCTGAAATATAAATCAGAGAAAATGACTATCATTAATGATGTACAGTTTACATTGATGCTATTATATACCTAATATTTTTTTAAAAATACCTCACATTGAATGAGATTTATTTTGCACGAATGATATTTATGCGTGGTGAGGCATTGCCATTATAATTTTTTTGTAGTATTGAATGCCCTGCATTTTTGTGAAAATGTTGGATTTTATCTTTGGCGACTCTTTGGCTGATGTCATCCTTTGTATCCTCTTTTATTTGCAAAACATGGTTCAGTGTGATAAAATATTCCTTTTCTTACACATACCTACATAGCTAATTTGTCCTATGAAACTAGAGCTTGTATGTCAGCATATACAGATTTACCTATGAATCTTATCTAAGTTGTGCTGGAATGTTGACAATCTCCCTGGAAGGTGGCTTTCACACTTGTTAGGTGGATGAGAAAACACTATGTTGGTATATTTTAATCCCCATGATTTCCACTGCAAGATATTGAACTATGTACAATACTTTTCAACTTCATCATGTAAATATGTGCATAAGCAAATACATCTAGTAGAATATTTTACTACCATCATGTTAACATTCCACTGATTTTTTATGCCCTATGTTTTGACTGTGATCTTTGGTATCAGATACTTAGGCGATAATTATTCAACCACTTATTATTTAGTACTTATTTATCTCCAAACATTCCAATTCCTCATCTTTTAAGTTGTTCAAGATTGTTTTCGAAGTTTCATTAAAGTTGCATAGCTGGAAGAAAACAACTATAAAACAAAATTTTTCCAACAACTTTAAATACTAGAGGTACTTTGGGCAATTAAAATGCTATTATTAATTTCCGTTGCCCCAAAAATAAAAGTTGTATAGCCTTTAGTCTCAAAGTAAGTACAATAACTTGGTCAGAGTGATATTTTAGCAATAATTCATGGTGTCATGAGGCAACAAAACAGGAGAATGTTATCCATATCATAGTTTATGTGTCTAAATGGGTATCCCTCATTCATTATCTCTGTCACAATCAGGCATTTTTGCCTCCCCTCTGTTTTTTGCTGTGGCAAGTGGTGGGTAACAAATATTTAAAAAATTGCTTTTTAATGGAAGGTATTACTTTTAGTGAGTAAGAGCATGGTTTTACATGCACAAGAATTAAAAGAAAAGACTGGGTTTGAATCCACTGAATGAATATCAATGCAGGTTTGCATGTGAATCCCTTACATTGCAACTAATAAAGCATATAATTTTGTACTTAGGTAACTATAAATGCACTATTTTAAGAATCATATGAATGTCCATTTAAATGTTTTACTATTTAAAAACAATTATGTTGATTTACATTGTTGTAACAGGGTAATTATAATGTATTTTTAAACAGTAGGTACTTACTTTGTTTTATTGTCATTAACAAATTAATTTTTATAAATTTGTAAGGAAAAACTGTGATAATCTTGTTTGATATTTAATTTATTTGTATTCATTCCATCTGCTAAAATGCAGTGCCATTAAACAATAATTTTGTGATTGTAAAAATGTGTAAGGACATTAAAACAAATGTTCGCTTTTTTGTTCCTCCTTCTCTCCGAAGTATGTAATCCTTATTTAATTACTTTAAATATTTTTTTCATTAAGAAAATTAGCATTTTATAGAACCGACAACTAGGTGAAGCATAGCCATGTGTTGATTCAATTTTGCTAAGGATTTGCTTTTGCATTGCGTCCAACCTTGAATTATTCTTTGGCTAGTCAGTAAATTTAATTTCCTAAATTGGTGAACATGTAGATAATATTTCAAGGGTATAAATTCCATAGGTGTGTGTACGTATATTCTTTCTCTAACATTTGGAGCATAATGAAAGTAAAATAGTAAATGATGAAATAAGAGAACTTCGAAGGTGCATAATGGGAGTTATTATTGCTGGGAAAATACTTGGGTGATATGAAAAGTGGGATTATCAACTAAGTAAATCCAAAATTTAGTGTTTAGATTGTCAGCAAAAGTGAGAGTGAGGGTGACCAATGCAATATATGGTTAGGAAGTAATAAAGGAATAAAACATGAAAGATATAAATCAAATAGGAAGATATCCAAGATAAATTGAGTGAATATGTGGAGGGGTTATATACCAGCAGTAATATTTCAGTGCACTTAGATATAGATAAGGAATGAATAGTAGAGGTGGATAATCTTGGAGCGGAGATACTCAGCAGCAAAATAGAGAAGGAATAATGAGAGTTGAAGGCAAGAAAAGCTATGAGAGTGGATAACATCCCTTCAGAGTAACTGAAGAATTTGAGAAATAACGAAAGAAAAACTTTTTTGAAATAATTTGTACCAAGAAGGAGTATGGCCGGAGAACTTCACAAAAAAAGTTTTTATACTTATTCCAAAAAAATGAAGAAAGCCTCAGCATATGAGACGATCAAACAATTAATTTAATGTCACACACGGCAACAGTTATAATTAGAATTATCAATAGATGGTAGAAGACAAGACAAAATTACTGCATACTTAGGTGATGACCAGTTTGAGTTCAGGAAGTAGATGGCCATTCAGGATGCCTATGAGGAAGTTATACCCTTCAGAAGAGTGTATTGTATATACCTACTCTCCTTTTCTCTCTAAATAATACTACGTAATTTAACAGAATTTACTGTATTTCATATTTTAGATGCCTTTAGGGTGGAAATACATAGAATTCTCCAACCTCTATGGCTTTCCTTGAATAATTTTGATCCTATGAAAACATATGACTATGTTATTGAAGAGGACAGGTGAACGTATAACAGGTTCTCCATTCTACATCTGGATATTTGGCACTAACGAGGAACTTTATTGCTTCCTTCAGGCATGATAAATGCAGGGAGAAATATCTACTTAAACTAAGAAAAGAGACCTCTACAGTCTGCAGTACGTAGGAGTTCTTTTGGACTGAAAAAGTGGAAAATGGAGAAGAGGAAGCTCTTCTCTGTTTTCCGTAAGGGGAAATTTCCAAATTAAAATCATATTACAATTAAGGTTGTACACCCTCCTTAACCAGTATCCATCCAGTGGGAACTTTTGTTCCCATCAAAAAATGGGTCTCATTTCCAAATGTTATCTTTTGTGACCACTTGGTTACATTTGTTAAAATTTAATGCCCTGAAAAACTCCATCCAGTGGCACCATCAGTGTGCATTTAAATGCCAACTGTTATAGGCAAACACATTGGAACATGGAGAGACTGCAAGTGAAAATTTTCAAGCTTTTTTTAGTGGTGATGAGTTTTCATTTCTCCATGCATTCTTTTGCTATACTAAACTATTTAATGCAAGTCAAATCCGCACTCTCTGTATAGCTAGCAGTAAAAAATTAAAAGTAACTATTTTCTCATAATTTTTCATATTTGTATTTGTTGTTACATTGAATTTAATAATTCAAATTTATTTCATCTGATATTTTCCTGAGGATAATTTCTTTCAGGTCAAAAGGTACTTCTTGCTCTTGTTTCATTTTAGTTTTGCTCTTCTTTCATCAAAGTAGAGCAAAAACGTTACCTGCGTTGAAAGGGGTTGTTGTATATACCTTTTTACTTTATTAGGAGTGAGCTTTCAACTAGACTTACCGTTGAAAATTTCATATCATTGAAGTATGGAAACTGTCCATGAATAAAAAAGGCTATATAGAACCATGTTCATTCAGAATATCCATGAATTTTTGGTATAAGGGCTCATTTGGTGATTGGATGGTTTGGCATCTTGGAATTAGAGTAATTGCTTCAATGAGGTCTCTATAATATATTCAGTCATGTAAATTAGTTTGTGGATGCACATTATTAGGAAGATTGCCTATCTTGAGATATGTGCCAGACCTGAATGTAGATGCTTGTGTTTTTGTGTTTCAAATGTTTCTATCAGGTTTCCAGTTTTATATTCTCAGGGATCTCCAATGCCATCTCATGGGATGGATTCTGGAACCCTAGATTCATATGGAAACATTGAATACTTTACAGGATGTGCTTACATGATTCATGGACATACCTCCTTATGATGTGGGTCATCTTAAGCTCTTTTATTGTGAAAGTGAGCCACAAAATTTTAAGTTAATTCTTAACCCTTAGACTGTGGGAAACGTACATGTACGTGTGTACCGGAAACTGCGGGAAAACGTTCTTGTACGTTTGACCCTCTCTGTCTACCTGCTCCCTCAGCCCTTTCATATTTTTATGACCCAAACTCTTTCTTTCCTGCGGTGGACATTTGGGGACCCACCCTTTTTAATCAAACCACTCCCTTCCCACGCTCTTTAGGGATCGCATGCCACCGCAATGAGGTACGACCCTTTCTTCCGATTGCTCGCTCAATAGGTTCTGGTTAGTTGTCTTATGTTTGCACCCCGCTCAATTACCAACAGATTTCTTTGGTATTTGGTATCAAACTAAAGAGAATATTGCTAGAAATAATATTGTCACATTTGTTTTTAACAATTACGCCTATAAACAAATTTTCAAAATTTGTTCAAAGTCCCACTGATCCCTTAACAAGTTCTGGTGCCCACCCCCTGGGATCCCGAGAAAAGGGTTGGGAGGGTCATATAGCTGCCCAGCCTTGGCCCGTGGGAAGGAGAGACAGGTTCCGTCCGAATAAGAAGTTTCCTGCACAGGGTGGATGACATGCGGTCTTGCTGCAGCAGCTTAAGGGTTAATGTAAGGAAAAAATATTATCACATTCCCATGATAATTGAACCTGTAAGAGTATATTAACTTAAAATAAACTGGTTAAAAGACAAATCAGGTAAAATTATTATTAGCACATGCATGAATATTTGAAAAGGCGGAAACAGAAGTTATAAATGTTGAAAAATATTCCCATTGTTCTGTAGTTTATGAGGGTACAATATTATACTTGATATATGCAAGTATTCATGTTTGAACTGTGACAAAAAGATATGCTTACTAGCATACATACTTATCACATCATCCCTATGACTAACATTCAATCCTTGATGTACTTCACATGCTACCTGTGACTTTCCTTCAATCATTCACACACCTCTTTATCTCTTCATCTATCCTTCAGTCTCATACAAAAATTTCTGCCATTTCTCCCATCTTATAAAAAATTTTCTGGCGGGAAATAGTAGTCAAGTTGGTACTGCACCAGCTAATCAGATTAAATGTATCGGGTTCAACTCCCGCCTCGGGCTTAGATGTTTTGTTTGTCGTAGGACTGAGGTGTTAGATTGGTACTAACGATATAACCTTAAAAGTTGAATCATTTATAACCCATGTTTACGAAATAAACTGTCTCAATGAAGCTAACAGGTGTCCGTGAACACCGTCCACAGGGCTCACTCTACTATTTGTCAGCAGTAAGGCCTGAAACCACCTTGCCCCATTCAATCTGCCCCATCCATGACTTCTTTAAGCCCATATCGCTTCTCTTCCTACTCTCCACTTTTGTTCCCATATTCAATAACACACGCCAGAATTTTCAGGCAGTCTAACATGATTCCCACTCGCTTGGCACAGTTTATCTACGAACAGGCAGCCGGACTGTCAGAAGCGTCAGAAGCCTCTCACATCCGAAGGCACAGCTGTGGGAGCAGAAGAAAAGGTGCCAGCCGAAGACTACCTGCGATCCTTCAATGTCAATCTCTCTATGGTGAGTGACAGTTTTAAATTACACCTCCATAAAAGATCGCAAATGACCAATTAACCTACTAAACGGGCAGTTGCTTAGCTCATTGATTTTGTTTCATTCAATTAGAATATCACTGAAGTCGAAGATCTTGGAAGGGATGTTTAATCTATCTCAATGACCGCAGCACTAGCTCGGGGAAGTTAAAAAGTGCTTCACGTAGGCAAATTATAATCGGTCGACACTCGACAGTAAATAATTAAACCGTTAACGCCTATCGGTACCGTATGGTACCAGCCGGTAGTGTATTATTAAAATTAAGTTTTTTTATACTCCTGAATATTTTACTGGGTTTTTAAAAACTTTAAATCAAAATAAATATACTACAGCTTATGATTTAGAAAATTTCGCATTTTCTTGTTCCTATTTAACGCCAATTCTGATTTTTCAAATGGGAGAATTTTTACGGATCGCCAAAAAACAGTTTTTTTCTTGCAGACCTTCCGATTTATCCAGTATGGACATTTTCTACAACATTTTTTTACGTTGTATTTCATCTTAATACATGTAGGTTTCAACTTGATCAAAAGTTTTAGATCCAGGTTCATTCATTGGGATGTTACAAGGATTGACATTTCTCTGGTACCATACGGTTCCGCTAGGCGCTTCCCATGCTATTTCTATGCGGGGAGCGATTACGCGGTAATTTCTTCGTCTGTGGTGTTTCTACCGGATTTATCTTGCTCTATCGTGTTTATAACCGATTTGAGTTTGAATGAAGTATACATTTCATTTATGTACACCCCGGAAATATCTCTAGTTCAGGCTTTTTTGTGTTCGCCGTTACCCTGATGACTTAGCAGGCCCCTGTTCGTCCCTGTACCTCCGGATGTATATACTACTCTTTTCGGGATCGCAACGCACATTCCAATCCGGATTTGGGGATATTGAAATATTTTCAATATTATATGGTGGTAAAAAAGAACATTGCCTCTAAAGAAGGAGAAGAAAGAGCCAGTGAATGAAAAGAAGTGTAGCCATCAGGAAACTCCCAAGACGGTCCCAAAGACGGGTAAATCCATTGTATTCTTTCGGCCTTTCGTCTCTCCATCGCACTCGGTCGAGCCATTTTTTAAAGGGTGCAACAGAGTGGTAGATGCCAATAAATAGGAGAGTATAGAAATTTCACGTAAAAATATGGAACTCTACATCTACGGCGTCAGTTCCAGCGATGAATTTTATAAGTTACGATTCTTTAAGGCTGTACTGAGATATTTTGGGTAGTTTGAATAATGTCCTCTTGTCATCAATACGCAACCGTTGAGTGGGTTGTGGACAGGCGATTGTTCTCCTACTACACACCAAGTGACCATGCAGAACAGTATGGCGAGTTACTCTATACTGCCAGCAACTTCTCAATTACCGTCTCTCACAATCTGCCGTCGTTCACGGTTAGAACTGCTAACCGCTGTGTGGAGGTAGAGGTGGTTTCGGTGGCTATTTCCATATCTGTGGTCCCAAATAGGACACAATCCAGAAGCGGCTCCTTGCCAGAAGCATTCAGGGTGCACAGAGGCGCGTGACCTTGAGTCCCCTTAGATTCGGGAACGACTTTCCGCCGAGTGAGCACTTTCCTTGTGAAGAGGAGGAACTCATTTTATGTGCAATGACAACCAACCCTTGGATTATCAGCTGGTGATCCAAAACAGACAATATGGGGCAGCTTTCTTAAATTCGAAAGTCAATAAATGGTGCATCATTCTCTTGCTGAGAATTCAAATGCCTAGGTGTTTTCTAAACGTTTACCGTATGATTATCATTCCCATATTCTGGCCTTCGGTAGTGATTCATTTTTTTTGTACATACGTAAGAGTTAGGTTAAGAGCTAAGGATTGCCTTATAATAGTTTTGAAAAAAAAGAGGTTGTGGTTATTATTCCCCTCCATCTTGCACTAGGTGTTGAAGTGTGACCAACGGATAGAGTCGGATAGAATCAATGTTCGAAGGCATATACGAAATTTTCTGTTGTTGCGTGGCTGAGCACACACTTTTAGAAGGTCACAGTATTGACATCAAAAGGGCGAAAGTTTTATGTAAAGAAATTAGCTACTATCCACGGATCATCAGGGAAGCCTTTGAAATAGAAAAAAGACCTAGCAACCTAAACAGAGAAGATGGCTTTATTTTTCATTGTTGATTTAGAATGCCTGACGAAGCCGGCAGAATAGCACGGCGAAACTATTGCTAAAAAAGTTTAGTTTAATCGCAGAAATCCAAAAGAAACTTACCAAAATTAAAATGAACTGCGAAAATCTACGAAAAAGGTTCATTGGATAGTGGTTTGACGCACGAATTACATCTTTGAATCTGTAAGATCTAGAGTTGGTCCCAATCCTCATGTTACTATCGGGAGCTGATCTAAACGTGTTCCACTTTGTGATGAAATAAAGAGTTCAAAATTATCTTGCAATGTGGTCACAGGAGGGCGTGCTAACGCCTTGGGCGTGACGTACCGCGCATTTGAATGTAACGGCCGTGCCGAGGTCTGAAATAAAAGTAAACGCATGTCGCGTGGGTCACCGCATCTTCAGGTTCATCCCATTCACTGTCTGGTATCACCATAAATCAGGAACTCACAGCTTACACGACGGAGTAGATCATAAATACTTAAAAATATTTTCCTTGAGAGAATTTAATCTGACGCGCGTTATGAATTCCTACTTCAGATGCATATGAAACGGATTAAATGAGAACACAAACGAATGTTCTGCTTTATGTATTTGGAAGTCTGTATACAATGGAAATGTGATTGAGTTACCTGAGGTGAGATTCATAAAGGCACTCGTGTTCTCTCAAAGAGAGCCTGCTTCCCTGCCCCCTACACAATTCAGCCCCCCCCCTCCACGTTGTAACGCCAGGAACGAAACTCACCTCTCCCTTGATACAACCGTTACTGCTAGCATTGTGGTAGCTGCCTTTAATCCACTGGATTTTGCGAGTATTGAGAGGGGAAATTGAAAAAGAAGAGCATAAAGAAGTAATAAAAAAACGCGCGAGTTGAAGGTGCAAACTCATTGCGTCATTTATAAAGTGTATCGTTAACTTGATTCAGTTGCCCGAGAAAGGGAATTGCTTTTATCATCCATTTATTTCCACTTGGGCCATGGCTTTAATGTCCCACTCATAGAGGCAAAGGTGGCACATCGTAAGAATAACGAATGCTTTGCAAATTAAATCACATTTATTTCAGCATATTCACTGAATTCCAAATCAACTTTTCAACATAAAATACCCAAAAATGATCAGTAATAACTCATAAATCATTGACAAAGCTTCTTAACTAACCTGCCAGGACTCTTCTGGATGATTTATCTTTTTAAATCAGGATAAATTCCATAAATTTTGCCAGCTGAAGGCAGTTATCCATCTATAAATATTTTTCTGTACAATAAAATCATGAAATATGTGGAATGACTAGATACAGTATTCAGGTGTTAAGTAGGCGCAATCAGCCGTGGCGCTAAGTAGGCTCTTGCACTGGCAGGGCTTCTTGGGCACACCGAATGAAGAAGAAGGGGTCAGGCGGTGGCATGCAGAGCTCCGCTAGGAGGTGGGGGAGAGTTGGGAACCTCCAAGGAGCCACACTGACTCCGGAATCCATGCCATGGAACATCTGCTGGTCATCGCCATAATATGAAGGGAGCCAGTAAGGGCGTGGTGGTTGGACAATGGTTGATGGGGCCGTCACCAGCCCCAAAGGTGCTCCCACCCATGGCTCAGTAATGGTTGCTGGGATCGGCTTCTTCGTTACAGCCTGATTTTATTGAAAAAAAGCATTAGGTATATTAATGGAAAAGTCAACTGGATATATCACTGGCGTTGAATTGGAAATTTCCTCTGATAAAATGTTTCCTAGATAAGGATATATACCTTTAATCTTTGGCATGCCATTCGTATGCATAAACCATTACAATGCCAAAGTAGTCTCCAAGTAATTTTAGGAGTATATAAATAAAATAGACGAATATATATCTCATCCAGCATATAGCTAGAGATTCGATGGTTATGGGACACTTGAGGAAATATCACATGAGAGATAAAATTTATAGGTACCTATGGGCCAGTTATCCAAGCAAATGCAAAGCTAGAAAATTCTAGTGCATTTCGTTTTCTGTTGGATGGGAGGCAAACTATGTGTCCTTGCTGCCTTTTATTACTAGGGTAACCTCCACTCTAGTTTTCTGTAATTGATGGATCACATTTACTTGTGCAATTGCAACTCAGTTGTTTAATAGAGCAATTGATATTTTTTTAGGGTGGAGAAGTTGACAGAATCGTCTTAGAAATGTTCAGTAATGATTGAATGTTTTAGATATCTACCAACCATAATTTGAAAAATTATGAATTTTTAATAAGACATTTATAGAGAATATGACTTGTATTTCAGTTATTTTTGTTTTTTATTAGCCATGAACCTGGATGACTCCTAAATTGCGACCATTACTTTAAATACCGAAGGAAATTTTCTCTCTGAAGTGTATTTATAATTTTCTTGATGGTTCTTCTTCGTGAACTCTTTTAATAATGCAATATTTTTTCCAGGAGATATAGGTCTATAAATTTGCAAGATATTTATTTTCTTTGCCGACGTTTCGCATGTGTATCCATGTCATCCGTTTTCTTCTAGGTTGGGATCGGCGTTCTTCATCTACTGAAAAAAAAATGATAGTTGAGAGCTATATCGCAACTATCATTTCTTACTATTTATTTCTCAATCTCACAATAAGACAAAGAAAATAATGTAGCAACGAAGGTATCACCAAACAATTCAGAGGGAACTCTCTCTGAGGCCTGAAGAAGCATGCATACACATGCAAAACGTCAGAAAATAAAATAAATATCTTTCAAATTTATAGACCTATATCTCCGGAAAAAAATATTGCAATAATGATTTTACTATCAACTATGATTTTCTTACTCTCCATTATATTTCCATCTTCAGCTCCTGAATTCTACTCCAAACTCCTCCACTATCCCTATCTACAGGAGCTTTCATGCAATCAAATCGGTACCTCTCAGTGTCTCCTCCAAATATTTATATACTTTTTCCATACCAATTTCATTTCCCCTACCCTATTTGATCTCGTTTTCTTTCTTGCCTGAGGAACCATTAGGAACTACACTTCATGTGAAACTCCAATGAATAGCAATTTGCGTTTTTCCTTTGGATTCCCAGAGATTATTTTCCTCCTTTTTACTGACACGTTTTCACTCAATACTATGTTTCCTCATCACAATTTTGGATCCTCCACATTGGGTTCATCTTCTCATTCTAGGGGGGCTGCTATTAGTGGATTAGTATTAGTTAAGATAAAGGTGAAAAAAGCGCAGTAAATAAATGAGGCATAAAGAGCAGAAAATTGATGAGGAAAGCAAGCCATCAATTTCAATGAATAGATGGAAGCTATGGGGCGTGGTTTAAATCACCCAATATGATTTCTATATTATAACACCTAACTGGGAAATTACCATGGACTTGAGATTATTTATTTGGATTTTTGTGCAGTATTTCAAGTATTTTTTGTGTTAATTATTATTTGGGAAAGCTTTTGGTATCAGCCATGAGGTCAGTATGTTCACCATCGAATCCTTTGTTACAATATTGGATGTTACAATCATTTGCCTATAAATATGTTGATTGGTGCTATTTTGCATTGCTATTGGTGCTGTTGGTGCATTTTGGTGCTATTGATTCATTATAAGGTTGAAGAGTTAAAAGCAATTTTCCACAAATAAAAGTAAAAAATACTTTATTCCGACCTAGGTTGAAGATGATGTGTAAAACATCGAAACCTAGGTCATAGTAAAGTCTTTTTTAAAAAACATTTATTTGTGGAAAATTGTTTTTGACTCTTCAACCCTTACATGTTGAAATTCCACGCCATATCTCCTGAATCTTCGGAATTCTATTGGTGCATTTCCATTGCTTATTAATCTTTCACAATTCCGCAGCAATGTACTAATTTCTAGGTTTCATGTTTCCAGAGATTCCACCAGTTTCCTATGAATTACCACTTGACAGTTATGTCCTCTTACAAGAGGTCGAGTGCTCAACAAGCTACTCTGGTGACCTTAGTTACAAGTTTCTTACTTTAAATTAATTGAAAGCCTTTCACTTATTCCGCAAATTACGGCTATTAAATCATATGCAAAAATTGACTCGTCAAAAAACACCCCTGCCGGGAATTGAACCGCGGACGCTTGGCTTACCTGGCCAAGAGGCATACGACTATACTGCCAACTCTCATATATTCGTTATTTCAAAAGTTGCAACGATACTTAGGAAGCATGAGTAGCGTTAGGGCCTGACCATTGGCCAAGCTAGTCAAAGGTATGTGCTGGGGTTTTTGCTCATGATGGATTTATTTTATAAAAACTGGAAGTGAATAGGTACTAAGCAGCTAGCTAGAAAGTAGAGCCCTAGTTTTGTGGTGCATCAGAATCCAAAATGGATCGGCGGAGGTATTCTTAAATGTTTTTTTTTTGAGGAATACATACTTATTTGAAGATGTATATCTTCCGGGTTTCTTTACGCGTAGGCCCATAGTACTAAAATTGGTCAAACATACAAACTGCATTTCCACTTCACTTCACTGACCTGAAGATGCTGACTGCAATGCCGGCGAAACTGTAGTCCTAGCACAATAGACTAACGCGGAAAGAAACTCGGAAAACATACATCTTCAAATTCACTGAGCCGCGGAAGCCTTCCCACGGATTGCATGTTCAACCTACCCTCATGGCTGCATCCCTGGATTCCTCGCAATTATCGTCGCAGTCAGGTGCAGTCCTTTCCCCTTCGAGGGACGATGACCTCCGGTGACCTCTTGGCCCTTCTGGTCTTGCTTCTCCTCGTTCATCCTCGTGGGTCCTGGCGTGGGCCCGCAAATTGCACGAGAGTGCAAATTTCTTTCCGCACACTCGACATCCGTGGGGTTTGTCTCCTGTATAAACGATGTGAAGGAAGAGCAAATGCCAATACATTGCGATACATGTTGAAACATCTGAAAGAAACTCGGGTTACAAATAGCCACGACGGATACACCATTTCCCGCTCGTCTCTCATGTTTAGGATCGTTGGGATGGGCTCCATTTTAGAAAGACAAGTGTACTAGTCGTCCCAGATATCTCATATACTGGGCCAAAATTAATGCATAATAGTTGTCACAGGAAAAAATCGTTAGTGACCTACTGCAAAGTTTTATTTTATGTTCGGCAATTGAATTCTAAACATTCATGACTCATTTTACCTCTGCGAAGAATTGAAAATTCACTCTGCGAATGTGCATAGTTTTTGTAAACTTTGTATTTGTTATAGTTGGTTCTGTGGGAAGTTTTCAATATTGTACTCCTTTACAATTGTCTTGGTGGCCAATGCGGCTGGTATTACTAGAAGAGCGAAACAATCTGTAGGAGCCATTTAATTGAAGAGTACTGTATTTTTTTAAATTAAAAATCGGGGATCATACGTCCACGACTTCAATTCCATTGGTGCATGTCACAGGTTACGATTCCTCAATGCTCAGATAAAAGATTTAGGGTGGCTACGAGAATTTCCTTAAATCTTATATCTATGTTACCATTTAGTGGGGAGTAAATTGACGATTTTTTCCAATGCTGCCTAAAGAAACCATATCGCCCTGTAAAGCCAGTCACTCCATACGGCCTTCGACTCCTTGAATGCGGTGTCTATCAATCTGCATGCGTTTTTGCCTTGTACTGTTCACCGTTGTGCTTACCTGTGTGGAGGAAGAGGTGGTTCCGGAGGTTGGTGTGCTTGCTGAATCCGCGGTTGCAAATGGGACATCGGAAAGGCCAACATCCAGAGTGTACATAGGCATGAGACCTCAGGTCCCCTGGGGTTGGGAACGACTTCCCGCAGAGTGAGCACTTATGGGGCTTCTCCTGTGTGGAAGAAAGAAAATTCGTTTCATGCAATGTGACAATCAGCCCTTGAATTATCAACCTCTTACTACCACGAGTGCGGCCACATCCTAGTTGTAGTATGCCGGAAATTATTCATATTGTTTGTCGATGAATATCTGTTACTAATACCACTTTCATTATTAACTGATATTCATCGACAAACATAATGGAATACCTCAAAGTTAATTATGAACTAGTGAATTATTCATATTGTTGTAACAAAATTTTATGTATCTTGCCACTGTCAATGAGATAGTGTGTGGGGTTAATAAAAATATCCTTCATATCATAATATAAATCACGTGATCTGAATCTCAGGTAATCATTGCCTAGCGTGTAGACTTCGAGTCTCTAGCAGCTCTCAGACGAATCCTTTTATCGGCTGTGGTACACTCTCATTGTCAGTTAACTGGTTAAAATGAGGCTTTCCTTCGTATTTTATTTCGTGAATTGAATATTTCAGTCTTGGGTCCCAGATGTTTGTGGTTACCCAAACACAGATATGTTTGTTACTAAACCAAATAACCTTGATGACCAGAGCTGATCCAAATCATTTATATTATCCTGGATATAGATCAAATGCATATCATAATTCATTTTTGGTATCGGCTACCTCCTTGAATTGGCGGCTCCAAGTGGGGGGGGGGAGTAGAGGCAATCGCCCCCCCCCCCCAAAACCATTTTGCGCATAGTTTGTCACGAATTTCCGGGACGAGACCCACGAACTCCCATTTTCCTGTGGGGTATTCCATACCGCAAGAGCCGCTGGTGCTCCACCCGAACCTCTGGTCTGGAGCCGCCCCTGACTCCTCATGCTACTCCCCACCTTTACACATAAAAAATTCCTCCACCCCTCATCTGTTTAAATCCAGTCTCTATAATTTATTGATGGAGGAACAAAATCTAATGAAAAAATCTGCGAAGCTTATTTTCTTTGTAAAATAATTTTGGGTGTAAAATATTATTTATTGTTATTTATTTAATTGACTTTGTAAACAACTTATAACACTTTTACGGATTTCCTAATTGAATACCATCTATTGAATTGTGTGTAGTATTACATACTATTATTGGGAGTAATTTGAGTGTCATATTCATGATTGCTTTGTTTGATTGACAGTTCATTTTTCTGTTTCGTATTTATTTGTTCCATATACTTGTTTGTTTAATTATACATATATAGTTTTAAGTAATTTTAATATTCGGGTCCTATTGAGAGTTCATTTACTCAATTATTGAAATTTGTTCTCACGGAGCTGTTGCTCCAGAACAATAAATTGTGTT
This sequence comes from Pyrrhosoma nymphula, assembly GCA_963573305.1. NCBI lineage: Eukaryota > Metazoa > Arthropoda > Insecta > Odonata > Coenagrionidae > Pyrrhosoma > Pyrrhosoma nymphula. Next base: position 48,403,150 of record OY754333.1, on the reverse strand, counting down.
CTATTCAATATAAAAAATCTCCACCATCTCCGGGATTGAAACCTCTGTCCGTAGAATATTAAGTTATTACTCTGGTCACCGATCCAACCCGATCCCCCTCGAATCGCATATCTGTGAGACAGAGAGGTCGTCTTAAAATACAGTTTTCTTCGGGACATTCTCTAAACTTGTTCAATTATGCGACGCTGCGTGGGCGTTGCATAATTACGCGCCGCTGCGCAATCAATATAGACAATTTGTAGCTTAACGGCTGCAGATACGTCCAAATCAACGAAATGTTTGTCCTGAAGACCTTAACTCGGCTAAATCCATGGGGAGCCGCTATAAAAACATGACTTTTTCCATTTTCAGCCCCCCTCCACATAAATGCCCACGGCGCGAAGGTCTAGGGTTGTCCTAGAAGTCTCAAATTTTTCTGGCCTTATTTTGAGTCACTTTGACAATTTTTTCCAGAGGGCCAAGTTTCTCCGCGAAAAATCGAATTTCCCGATCCGCCCTTGTGCACACACGTCAAGTTATGATAGACGTATATCATAATTATAAACTGCGGAGTAGATACCTTTGTGTGCGTCATCCGGTGGTAGTAGAGGTTGGAGCTGGCGGTGAATCGTTTGCCGCAGACGAGGCAGGCGTGTGGTCGCTCCCCGCTGTGGATGCGGCGATGCGTGTTCAGCGAGGACGACGTCGAGAAGCGCTTGCCGCACTCCTGGCACCCGTGCGGCTTCTCACCTTTCATTGGACGATTGGATGCGGAGCGGAGAGAAAGGTAAAAAAAAATCGAGAGAAGAGAGTGAATTGTTAACGTCGTGGTCCCTCCTCATTATCTGTTGCATACAAGGAAATAGTGGGGTCACTAAAAGAACGCAACAGTTTCATTGCAACACTTTGCAGCCGAAACAATTTCAAAACGAAATAGTTCCACAAAACACCCTGCTGCGGAAAACAGCTAGAGGCACACCAAACAACAGACGATCGATCAATGTATTAGGACATGGCTGGTGGTTATGCATTCTATGTAATAAGAAACCTTTCACTTAAATAAAGTAGCAATTTCATTTGGATTCCTGAAAATAGGTACGTCGCAGTTCTAATTCTATCTGCATCGATGGGTGGACATATGTTGGCTGAATAAACCAGCAACCGCCTACAAAAGATTCAAATCCAACAGATTGTAGCTTATAACCGCAACGCAGCCACACGTGCTGTTCAACTGGAACATAATACATGATGAAACAGTCAGCTTCAGCTATCAGTTGCCGCTACACAGCATAGAGCGCAACGTCGCGCGGCTGCGACACGATCTAGAAACTAACCAGTTGTTTGCAACAGTTATTTGAAACAGTTGTCTGACCGAAACAGTGACGATTGCAGCCGTTTCGCTCCGACAACACTTTATTCCACCACTACAAGGAAATTTTCGAGATGTTGTTGTGTATTCAAGGACTTCGGGAATACGCTCTGCTTCACCATCGCACCCTTCACAGTATTTTATAACTTCCTTAATTCAATTGGAGGGCCCTCCCTCTAAAAGCTCAATTATGTACAGTGCTTTCCAAAAGTTTTAGGGCAAAATGAAAAGAATTACAAACGCTTCTCAAGGAAATCGAGTTTCACTTACTAAAATGTTGTTCTTGGTTACGCGCCTCAACCAATTCAGTTGTTTGTAAATACGTGTTCAAAGTTATGAGTCGAGGAATTGATTTTTTTAGTGCTAATTAAAGAAAGAAAAAACTTCAAATAGTATTCATCCAGACGGTTTTATTGAAACGACCAACCCAGGTTTCAAAGGATAACCGCGATTTTCAAGGAAATAGGTACCTTACGCCTTGAAAATGACGGTTATCCGTTGAAACATGGGTCGGTTGTGTCAATAAACCAGTGTGGATAAATTCTACTTGAAGTTTCTTATTTCTTTAATCATGAAAGATTTCCACGAGTTCAAACCTGAAACTATTTGTTAAATTTTAGTGTTTATTTGTCGTACCTTTTCGTTGCCCTTTGGATATATGATTTGTGTAGATAATTTTTATTTATTAGTGTCTATCATCACGGCACATTGTACTTCACGGCAGTTATGTAGGTACTGTTCCAAAACAATAGATGGATTATAATTTAATAAATCCAAAGCAAACGCAAAGTATTTTAACCAAAAAGCGAATATGTACCGGTGAATAAAGAGTAATATCTACCAAATAACGAAGAAAATGATGCCGTTCAAGTCGAGTTATACTTTTGGCATTCAGTTAAATGTGAGGCTCCCGGCTGTCAACCACTGACTGCATATGCTACAAATTTCTATATGCTATAATATGTACATTATTATTTAGAGATGCGGAAAATATGATTTTTATTTGTTAGAATTTTTGGTTATACCTCACCAAGGGCGGATTTTTACTCATGCTTCTTCAGGGCTATAATGAACATTATTAGATGCATAGTAACAATTACCATGCTACGAAACATTATGAGGAATCATTTTTTTCATCTTCTTCCAAGAGATTTGGTCTATTAATTAGTAAATTATTTATTTCTCTTCTCCGACGTTTCGCATTTTTATATATCCTTCTTCAGCGCTACAATGAAAATTATTGAGCGTATTGTAGTACATCAATTGAATATGGCTTACAGTTTTGGTACATTATGTTAAAAAGTATAAATACATAGGATTTTAGATATTTTTGTAAGTTCCAATGACTATACCCATTTTAACATAAATATGAACCAAAATTGTAAACTATATTCAGCTTATGTACAATGCGCTCAATAATTTTTATTGTAGCCCTGAAGAAGCGTGTATCAAAATGCGAATCGCCGGTAGAGAAATAAATAATTCACTAATTAATAGACCTATATCTCCTGAAAGAAGAAAAAGAAAAAAAATTAATTGCTCATAATGTTCCGTAGCAGGGGATTTTATCTAGGTTTGTCGTTAGGTAGTGTAGCTCTCAGTAGTAGTAGTACTCCCTAATACTTGAATCCTTATCTGTTACCTAGTACTAACAGCACGCCGTGCATGTTTTCTACATGAGTCTTGAGTCTCTGTCCATTTGTGTAGTTGCAAAATACATATATTTTAATGGTCCCTCTCCATTGTGATAATATCTGTAGTGTAGTAGTGCATGCTTGTGAGGCTTCGCCTCGTGACAAGCATTAGCGATTTATGCTAATGTATAATTAGTCGTAGTTACGCTAACTTTAGGGTATAGTGTAATGCATGTTGGTGAATACTCACCCCCAGCTGCACACCTCTGAGGTGGCTTGCAGGGTACTTTGTAGATGTAGATATTGTTGGCAATAGTCCTGAATTTGCACGTACGTACGGGAATCGTGACGTAACTCACCGGTATGCGTCCGGGCATGTCTCTTGAGCAGCGAGGGCCGGTCGAATCCCTTTCCGCACACGGCGCACGGCAGCAGGGGCCTCCGACGCCCCTTCCTCATGGCGTCCCCCGCAATCGGCGGCGGTCGACGCGCTCGCTGAGCCACTGTCGCCACCGCCCCGACGTCGTCGTCGGCTGAGCCGCGCGGGCCGACGCAGCCGAACGACGTGCTGTCCGGAGAATCGCGTCGCGGCGTCTCGCTCACTTGCTCCTCATCATCATCATCATCATTGCGATCCTTCGTCTGTTCAGGGAGCTCACCGTTATCCTCTGTAGCCACCATCTCCTTCCCCTCGCTGAGGCTATTGGTTTTGCCAGCATCTGAATCGTCCGGGGCGATCGGTGATCCGGCGAGCGAAAGGTCCAGGGGACCGTCTGGAGTTGCGGTCAGGAAAAAGTGTTCCCATAAGGTAGAATCAAAGTAATGGGCCAGTTAGATTTTTTTTTAAATTTAAAACCTGGGGTATTTTATCTTAAACCAGGACATCTAAATCTTGGGAACGTGAGCTCTTCGGCCTCTTAAAGTGACAAGTTATAAAAATCTCCAATGGCCGTAAAAAAATGGCACCACTCGTCAATATTACACCACAACTGCTGTGTTGGTTTGCGGGAAAAAGGGGTAATTCTTCGCCAGTGGCTGTCACTGGCGAGGAAGTAACATTCCCGTAAACCAACACAGGGGTTTTCTGGTCGAGAGGTTGTGGTTGGTCACTGGCGTGGAATTGCCCCTTTTTCCCGCAAACCAACACAGCAATTGTGGTGTAATATTGACGAGTGGTGCCAATTTATTACGGCCACTGGAGATTTTTATAACTTGTCAGGACATCTAAATATTAAAAAGAAAACAAATTACAAACAAAACTATTTTATGTAGGAAAAATAATAAATGCTTGGCGCGATTCCACTGGAGAAGTTTTATTTATCGAGTCGACATATTTCACTGCACTGCAGCATCATCAGGACACAGGCAGCATATCAATCCTGATGATGTTGCAGTGCAGTGAATCATGCCGACTCGCGCCAAAGGGTGGCATCAGTAGGTACAATTATCGGTGGCACTTTCCCTGCTAATTGTTGTCTTAAACGTCCCGACACCCGAACCCACCCGACACTACATCTACATCTACATACTACCCCGCAAGCCGCCTCAATAGGCGTGTGGCGGGGGGTGTTAGGACACCAGCCGTTTACATATAAAAAGGAAACGCTCTAATGAAATTACGCCTAGCATTTATTATAGTCCCTTATTGTTCGGGGAAAAAACGAATTCCCATACCTATCCGTTCGGCAAAATATCTCTCTTAATTTATCGTTTCTGTCGGACCTGGAAATATAGTGGGGTTCTAATATGATGTTCTCCGTGTCGCTCTGGAAGATATCTATTCTCAATTATTCAAGCAATCTAAGCCTAGAGCGCAGCCTCTGAGTCTACGAAGTAGGAGGTAGGGGTGTCGACTAGATCACTGTAATTTTCATACTTACGCCATGCTTCCGTAACGTTTCGTGTGACCTTTTACCATATTTACTGTCCACAATGCATTGCGCTGATCAGTGCCGATTGAGCAACATTGGATGAGCTACACATATGACCTGACTCAAAAAGACTGGATGGTATAAATAGGTAGGCATATGCCACATTTCCTATAAACCAAATTGTTTAACTATTGCTCCAAGATGACTGACAATCTGCAATAGATCAAATAATATTTCGTTATATTTTTTAAGCTATTGGAAATGGTTTTCATAAAGTTCAAAATGCCATTATCGTACAGATTTATTTCTAGGACTCTGTGAAATAAAATTTACTCAATAACCATAAAGTAAACCTATGGCAGAAATTATTCCATCGTCGGATCGGTTCACCCAGCTTCTAATGTCATATCGGTACAGTTAGCCCTATAGGGACGTCTCTGCATACGGCCCTGAGTGTCGAGCACGGTTCTCGAGGAGATCGAGCTGAATGGACGACAGACCGGAGAGGGTCATTGTCTCAAAGAAAAATCCAAGTTTGGCTGATTTGGAAGCTATTTATCCGCAATTTAGTGAGCCGTGTAACTAATCGCAACTGGACACTTTGTTTTAGACCACCCTAGATCGTGAACTGTGCTGTCACGACTCATGTGCCTCATACGGAGCAGACGGCTCCGAGAAAATCAAATCGTTCCACGACTTGATAGTGATATATACCGGATTGGGAAAGGATATTTTGGGTAGTTGTTGAAACTCATCTCCTAAATTGTTGTATCTTCGGACTTAATTCAATTGTGTCTGCCCGCAGTGGCCAATCGTTAATTGCCGATTGCATACCATTGTGAAAATCACATATTTCTTATTACAGTCAAATTTGTTGGGTATATGATGTTTTGTCAACAAGGGGATTATTTTGAATAGCTGGATGTATTTATTTTTCACTGTGTTCCTGTAACTCAGTTCATGATTTCCCATCAATGTGCATCTTCACCTGAATTCATTCATTCATTATAGTAATCTACCGGTTAGAGGTAGGTTGTGATAAAAGTCAGAGAATGTCCAACGAACTCTTACACGTGCCGTGCCCTTTCTACCTCTAGTATTTCTTTCTTCATCTCAGCATAAGTCCTACCTTTCTTCATCCCGTCCATAAAACCGATTCTCTTCCTTCCCCTTCCCCGCTTACCCAACATCCTACCCTCTATCACGGCCTTCAGCAAACTATCGTCCCTCATTACCGCTTCCAGCCACCTACCCTGTCTTTCCCTAATCTCATCTATAAGTTTCCTCTCCTCGCCCACCATGTCAAGCACTTCCTCATTTGTCTTTTTTTCCGTCCAGCGCACCTTCTCCATCCTCCTCCACACCCACATCTCAAAAGCTTTCAGCCTATTTTCGTCTTCCTTTCTCAAGGTCCACGTTTCTGCCCCATACAACGCCACACTCCATATCAAGGTCTTCACTAGCCTCTTTTTTACATCCTTACTTAAGGTCCCCGTCATCATCAGCTCACCTGAATAGCATTGATTATTCGTTCATCTCATCTTTCATCTCATCAGGGCCTGATTTCATTTGTTACGCCTCTGTTGAATTAAAAATCGTGTTATTCGAGAAGTTATGGTTTCTGTCTAACATACCTGGCCCCCGGAATTGCCAAGGCTATAATTTACCAATTTTGAGGTAACCGGGACTAGCCACGGTAGTAACCTTTACAGAGCCACCCGCAAGTGCACATAAGTGCGATATTCCACAGAGGAAAAATCATTCGCCTTGACCGGGATTCGAACTCGGTTTCCTCGATTTCGCGCCGAGTGCTTAAACAATTAAGCTACCGAGGCGTCCTTCTCCCCTGTGGATTATTTAGTGGCTTTATAGGAGCATGGTGGTCAGGTCTGCTAGACATATGATGTCATTAGCAGTCTAAAGCGTGCGCTTACCATTAGTACCACAGTCCGCGAGGATAAAGCCATACATTGAACACGATGAGGTGTTCGCTCTTTTGACCAATTTTGAGGTAACCGGGACTAGCCACGGTAGTAATTACAGGGGAGGATAATCCACAGGGGAGAATGACGCCTCGGTAGCTTAACTGGTTAAAGCACTCGGCGCGAAATCGAGGGATTCGGGTTCGAATCCCGGTCAAGGCGAATGATTTTTCCTCTGTGGAGTATCGCTATAATTTACTTTCGTGACATCGCCCGACCGCGCCGTGTTACAGGAGGAGAACGCCGAGACGTGATTGTGATTGTAAGTAACTAGCTGCCGGTAGCAGCTATTTTCTGGCCCCGTTCTTGGTGTGTTAAATTTAAGGAGCATCCATTTGGTTATCCACATCCAGAGCCGGTTTAATGTATGTAATTGTAAAGCGTGTTTAAATTTTCCTTATGAAGATGCATCGCTCCATTCCGGGGTTGGCCCGCCGCCGCTTCGTCGGGTGGAGATGCGGCACCATTCGACGGGATTGGACTTGTAGGGATTAGGAAGGGGGTCACCGCGGGAATCCGAAGGGGTCGTTACAGATAAAAGATTATGTGCATAAAACATTCATACATACATATATACCCATCACACCATTCCCTTTCGGGGTTGGCATAGTCAAAGAATTCAGCAATTGCTGTAAGCCCTAGAAAACTGGCTCTCTTTTAGTAATTTCTTCCATAATGCCCTATCCGTACACACCACTTTAGTTTATCTGACACTCATGCATTACTTCATGCACGCTCTCCTATTACTAAGGCTATTAATACTCCTCTTCAGAATCTCTTTCAACCACATTTACCCATGATTTTCACTGTTTATCTCATTCTCTCACACCATTCACTCTACTATCATATATCAGTTTTGTTATTCGTCTCTCCTGGCCTGACCTACCCCTCGACATGGCCAAACCAACGCAATGCTCTCATTTCATAAATGTCAATTTCTGGAGCATCCAACCCACATTCTTTGATCACCCACACATTCCTAACCCTATCCACCCTACTTTTGCCGCTAACACTTGTCAGGTACCCCATTCCCACTTCATTTAGCATAAACCTTATGCGTACCCTGTCATACCGAGGTTTCGCTGCCGTTGGGAGAAGAATACTTCTGTACACTGCGATTTTTGCTTCCCTAGACAAACACGCATTCATAGATATTATCCCTATGCTATCTACAACTTTCCTACCTTCATTCTCACGCCTTCTAATCTCTTCATCTATTCTTCCATCTTTTGCATCAATTAGGCCGAGATACACAAACTCGTCTGACTGTACAATTAGTTCATTATTTACCGTCATTATATAATCATTCTTACCACTCTCCCCGTCAAATAATACTTGTTTGGTATGTGATGTGTTTATCCTAATATCCGTTCTCTTTGCTGCTTCGTAGAAGTCATCCATTAGCCCCTGATAATCCAGTGGGCTCTCAGACGGCAACACTGCATCATCTGCCTACAGTAGTACTTGCTTATTTATATGTACAACTCTGACGTTATCCCTACACGGATAAATGTGTGAGAGAGCATGTAACAACCCAAGATTATACCAAGTACTGATTATTAATTTATAAATATGTCATTAGAAAATAATTTAATCGATTAATGGACTTGTTCGACATTTTATTAGAAATCAGTACCAAAAACGATATAAAATCTTATACAAAATTTTTTTCTGAAGGATAACCGAGGAAGTGGGTTTTTAGGCAAATTTTGAGGATACCGGGACTAGTCACAACAAGGCGAATAATTTTTTAGGGATGAAATCAATACTTTTTTTATCGGAAACGGGACTGTTCCTGAAAAAAGTGGTGAATGGGTCAGGATGTGAGCTGTCATGGCGAAAATGACGGAATTCGACAATTCAAATATTTAATTGACCTTTCCTATATCGGCGATATAAAGGACAGTCTCTGGCTTCTCTAAGTGACAAATCTGCAGGTTAAGATCAAAACCCAAGTATCTGTTGTTTTACGCTGGAGGGACTTCCATCTTTTTTTCCCAGAGAACATCTGTGAACATCAACGAGATGTGATGTCACAGATTACTGTGCTGTTTTAACAATGTCTAACTGCCTTGAAACCTTTAATATTGATGTTGACGATTTCGACTCTAACCAAGTTTATCGCTACATTTACTGTTCATCGTTATGTCATCACCATGGGACGCAAGCCTCCAAGCAAATCACTTCTATGAAGCTTGAATAAGTATGTCTTTTCCTCCAATAAAACGCGACGTCTTTGACTGTCACCAGCGGCGTTTGTGAAACTTTTACGATACGCAGAAGTGTAATAGCACCTCAGAACTAACTTAAAAGCACAGTGCAGCGATAAATGTTGACATATTTCTCAAATTCCTGTATTTTTCTCAAATATCACTGACCAGTAGACGGCAGTAAAAAAAATGGAAAAATTTTCAGCAATGATAAAACATATTTGAGCATTTTTTGCATCGACAATGAATTAAATTCAGATGATGAATCGCATGGTAAGGCGCCATTCTTGTGAATTTAATGCGGAAATTCGTTGATCTCTTACCTTGATAATAAGCCAACAAGCCTTTGCAAACGTTTAAATGCTGGTGGTAGTTCATCGAAGCAGTTATCTTTCTGAGACATTGGTCACTCAAATCTGTCGAGGTACTGGCGAACGGCTCCTCAAGACGAAGAAAAATCTTTTCGCTCTCGGGAATTCCTGCAAGCGTCCTAAATAGCAGGCCATCGGCTAAGGTACGGTTGGCCGCCATTTTAGGAGCAGTAGCAGTCCCCGACGTAGCTAACGCTTCGATGCAGAGTAAACGTCTCCCAGGAGATGTGTGGACAATTGCAGAGTCCCAAGTCGGGCCGCACCTGTATGAGCAAGCATATGAGTTAGTCCTTTTAATTATGCCTTCATACCTGTAAATACATACACATGATAATGAGATAATTAACTGGCAATGTCACATTTATTTCATTGATTTATGGATATAAATGATGAAGATCAAGGAATATGTACAAGGGCCATATAAAGAGGAATATGGGAAAGAAGAAGTACTAGAATGACCTAGACCTAGCCCTGAATGAGGAAGAATGGAGGACTGCTTCACAAATTTTAGGATTGAAACAACAATGAACGAATAGTTCTTCATAGAGTGATTTGGCAATTTGCAAACACTCGAAAGTATTTCAGATTTCCTTTTAGAATGTTAAACATAATAATTGCAGGCATTTTATAGGTGCCAATTCATTTATCTTGTCCGATCCCCACGTCATTAGCTTGTAGCTGAACTTGGGAAATATTCTTTTCCACGCATACACGGCCATGGATGAGCTACTAATCAATTCCCATAATTTAAGTGATACATTAGAGTGGTCCTTATTTGTAGGCAAATATCTTTTTCGTGAATTTATTTTGGGAACTCCCCTTAATTTGTTCCATTTTATTATTGAGTAAATTTTGTTCAATATTATTTCAATATAAGTAGCACAAAGACGTGCTATATCGCCCTCAAACCTTTGATATTTTACCATTTTTCTGTCATCTCTGGTGATTACGGAGCACTTGGGGTTTCTAACTGCTTTTCAACTAGGATCCCATTGGTCTCAGGGTACATGCATAAATATCCGTCACGCTGTTCTCTTTCGCGGTTAGTACAGTCAAACAGCTTACTTATTTCTTTTAGGCGTAGAAAACCGGATCTGTTCTAACAATTTCCTTCCAACTGCCCTGAAGTTGCGTACATCTTTAGCTTCTATTATATTAATACATTACTTCAAACACGCACTGCTTTTATTGACGCCTAATATTCCTCCTCTTAAGAGTCTCTTCCACCACATTTATTCATGTCTTTCTCGGGCTACGCCTTCCTTTTGCACAACTTACTTCTATATCATAAATCTCTTTCATTATTCGAAGATCATCCATTCTCTCAACGTGGATAAACCGACGAAGCACGCTCGTTAACTTTCTTGTAATGCTTCTAAAATTCTTGGACTCTACTATACATGGACAGCGTCTGGCATTACGTGGTGGAAGAGCATTTCAGAAATTAATTTAATACCTGATGTAGTTCCTACCTGATGATGACGCCCTAAGCGTTGAAGCACGTGTTGTGTATTATTATACTTTATATATAAGTGGACAATACAACTACTGCAGTTTAATTAAATTTCTACTATATATGCTTATTTAGCTCTCAGTTTCCGCAATGAGTAAGGGCAAAAAAGTAAAGTAAGTTTATTGTTTTCAACAAACAAACAAGTTATTAAATTAATTTAATTTACAAAAAGAAACAAGAAAGCTGGGTTGCCTCAAAGCGGAAACCTGCGCTGAGGCATCCTTCGTGAATTTATATGAATTGCTAACCCTTCAATGTTTTTCATACAAAAGTGAAAGAAATTAACAATAAACAAAAATGCCATTAACATCTGAAATATTACTCATATGAATATTAATACAAAATAACGAGTAATTTTTCTACAAAGAAAAAAATCTAATAACATCAAAGGAATCTGACAACATTTTCCAAAGCCAGTATCCATGACTTTGCCAAATTTAGAAATTTTTTTACAATTTTTAACATTTTTTATTTTCTCAGGCAACATATTATAAACCTTTGGGCACATGTAAACAAAGGGTCGTTCAAAATAGTTACATTTGGCCTAATTAATGGGTAATTTCCCTTGGAGTGCAATGTAAATCAGAGTTAGTACTTTAGTAAAACGTGCTTCAACGGCTAAGGTAATTTCGTACTGACTGCTACTTTCACATACAGAACTTGGGGGTATGGAAGTAGCAACCCGTCAGATTCGATCCGGGCCCAATGATACTTCACTTTGGTGTTTTAGCGGGAAACGATATTTTTATCATAGCAGACTGTCTCGACGGTCTGCTACGTGCTTGTTATCGATCTGCTAATAGGAAAACACTGCAATCGTCTCCCGGGAATTGGCGGAAAACCATACCTTCTTTGGAAATGAGGAAATGCCTGTTCACAACCAGAAAACACCTTCAGGCGCCTATGAGACTAATTTATTCGGTTGTGTTATCCTGTCAATGTTTAAGCATGGGCCCCAAATCAGAATTTATTCGACAAAGCATAGTGGAAAGTTCAACCATAGCAGTAACTACCCCAGGTGGTAACCAATCCACAATTGTCAAAAGTAATGTCAGATTGGTCTTCGGATTTTGTGGAGCTCGTACAAACGTGCAAGTAATTGAATACTAAGTAAGAGACTCACATTGAAAACTTCAACGCTAACTCACTCTTCAAAGCTGAGAAACTCAAACACTAAGCAGATACCCTGACTGAAAAGAGCATCACAATAACAGCACTACAGGAGACCAGATGTTCAGACAATACAGCCTTAGAATCAGAAGTATATCGAATACTGAAAGTCGAAAATGAAATCGGTTTACAGTTTCCTCCCGAGGTAACTGACTAATGTGCGCAAATAATGGCGAAACATGTCGCTAAAGGTGGTTCATCTTCATCTTTTTGGTCTTCTTTAACAGGTTTGCTTAACATGGTCGTTCATTAAGCGCATATTGCATTGCATATTGGTATTTCTATGATACCCCTAAAGCTCCCAATTGAACGTGCGGCGGAGAGTAGCTCGTTAAATTGTCCACTGCGCCCTTCTAATAAATCAAGATTTTTTTTAGATTGAGAGCTAAGGTCCTAAAATTAACTGTGATGAAAACACAACGTTTAGTATTTTTTAAACCCATCAGAAAGATTTGCACAAGTAAAGATTAAAGATCAAAATTTAAAATGAGCATAGAATGATTCCACGAAATATCTAAAACAAAAAAAACCCGCAGATAAATGGTTCCTATTGGTAGTGCTGGAAATAGAAAATATTATCTATTCCCCAGATATGCCAGTGAAGCTTTAGGCTGCGATTGAAAAGGATTCGCCCCCTCACACAGTGAGTGAATTACACATGTCTCTGGGATAGCACGTTCGAAAACTAGCTAGCGAGCAGCCTCAAAAGCATGTGGCACGGGATGTTAGGAAAACAGCTAAGATGGTATGGTACAGGGGAAAAAACTTAAATAATGGTTGGCTATTCGGGGGAAGTGGTCGACGTTTGAGGTCATTAGTGACACTAGAGATAAGAGGGTGGCTGGTAGGGGTCGTAAAATATGGGAATTGAAGGAAAGTTTGAGAGAAACTGGCATCGGCGTTGACCTACTTGTGACGAAAGGTACCAACGTCCACAATTTAACATGGAACCCAAGTAAGGATCGAGATACCGCTGAAAAATCTGCACTACAGCCGGGAATCAAGCCTGGGCTCTTTGAATAGGAAGCTAGTACTCTAACCACCATACCAACTTTACCCCAAGAAATTAGAGGAGGGAAGTACGGTATTTGACGGATCGGAACGGTGTTTGACGGATCAGTGCTTCGCGATGTAAGAGGTGTTTGAGATCTGCCACTACCAATAAAACCTCCCTTAATGCTGAAGACACGTTCGTCAATAATTGGTTGATTAATCAATAGGCCAATTAAGATATTGCTAAGTATGAGCTGAGTTTTAATGAGTAAAACGAACTAAAATAAAGGTCGCTCTGTCCTCAGGAACAGCTTCTTAAATTTTTTTTAAATTGAAATAGATTTTCTGTTTAAATCATTTCATCCGTTGGAAAGAGAATAATTAAATCTTCCCTTGCCTTTTTTTGTGAGTACCCCTTGAAAAAGAAATTATTGCATTAGCTCTTTTAGAAACTGGCACTAAAAATCGCTAACCTAAATTGAAAAATATACTTATGGTCATAAGTAAAGAACTTATTAATGTTTATTTTTAACTTTAATGAAAAAATGCCTCCTTTTACCGCGGCTAGTTTTATGGAAAGAAAATGAGAAATGTTCAAATATTTCGACACCCTGTCAAAATGATCATTACTAAAACATGTTATTTTAATCAATTTTATTACTATTTTCACGTGATGCATGACAATTCATCAGTAAAATAATGTCCTAATAGTTATTTAGAATTTAATGAGCACATTTTCTTTCCACATTCGTCAAACCACACGAAATTGGCTGCAGTCAATATATTTAAATGCACTTCATGTAACGATAGTTATAAAATATATGCTGCTTCAAAGTAATATGTACACCAAAGTCGGTGAAATTCGCTATGAAAAAAATCATTCAACTTGACCGGGATTCGAACCCGGATCTCGAACTTGCCGGTCAGTGATGTTAGCTAGTTACATCACCAAGCCATCTTAATTCTAGGCGAATTTAAGCGGGGTTTTAGACGAACAAGTTGTTCTCGTCCTCGAAAGTCACCCTTTAATTAAGATGGTGGTGTAACTCGCTAACACACCAGACCGGCAATGGGTTGATCCGAGTTCGAATCCCGGTCAAGTCAAATGATTTTTTCATGGTGAAATTCACCCTCCTAGGTGTATGTATTCGCACCCGCGCGTGTGACTGCGAACCATATCATTTGTACAATCACAATGATTGGAAAATTTTCAAGTTAGTCGTTCTACGATAAAGCATCATTTTTTGGGTTTAATCTCCGCAACTGTGGCATATCATGCACGACAACTTCTCCTGTGCTACAATGTAGACTGGAGACGAGAACAAGTTGTTCGTATAAACCTCCACTGAAATTCGCCTTGAATTAAGATGATTTGGTGGTGTAACTGGCTATTAGAGCTGACCGACAATTTGGAGATCCAGGTTACAATCCTGGCCAAGTCAAATGATTTTTTCATGGCAAATTTCACCGTCTGTGGCTACTTTTGTTAGGAGAAAATAAGAACTATGACATACTTGGTAAACTATTAACGTGGCCTAGCCTAACCTAGCATGGTGAAGCTGAATGACAAATTAAGTTTCATAAGATTCTTACATAGACTAGGCCTAAGTTAATTTTCTAACTTAATCGTGGTTTAACTGGAAAAGTCTAGCTTAATCGGGGTTTAACTAGGAATTTAAGATAATCACTGCGGTTTTGAACAATTTTCAAGCGTTTCACCTTATTAGGTGTGTATCTTCGCACCCGTGCGGGTGACTGCCTGCCACATCATTTGTGCAATCGCAATGATTGGAAAAACATGGATGATTTCTAAATTTGAGGCGTTATTCAGAATGAAGACGTTATTGTTAAACTACTTTTCTGGGTTTTGATGGAAAGAGATAGAAAATTCGAGTACTCAGATGGGTAGCACCTTGTGAGGAGGATGTGGAAGAATTAATGCGACGGCCTACCTGTTCGACGGCGGTGAGAACCCTCCGCGCGACGCCCCTTGATCGACTGATCCGATGGGCGACGTCTCCCGAGTTGGACACCGGGGGCGAGGACGATAAAGGAAGCCGTCCCCGCACCACCACCACCACCTCCACCTCTCGTAGCAAATGCCTCCTCACACCCCAACCGATTAATTGTGTCGTCCACCGCCCCACAATCCGCCCCCCTCCACCTCATCTCCCATTTCCCGCCCGTCCACACCTTCCCCGTCGAACTGCCTCGAAGACGCCGCCATTTTTATCTACGTTTACGTATACTACAACTCCAATTATCTTAACTCCAACTATCCGGATCGCCAATTATCCGGATCGCTTTGAGTGGAAAAGTCCTCGAAAATCGGCTTCATACATTCACGGCATGAGGCTAGTCAAAACGTGTGCTGAATATTTTATTGCGTTTATTTTGTTCAACACTTATTGGTTGCCGCGTATACGTTTCTTCAGCGTACTAAAATTAATCCTTAGCGAGCATATTAAAGGACGCAATCTTCTCGCGAACAATCAATATTCAGTAGTCGACCCCGCTATTGGGCCTTTCCTACAGCGAATCTATGTACCTAGTGCAGTAATAGCGCTACCGCCTAGGCAGACGATGAGTCACGAGCCTCTCACGCGCAAATGTAAACAACATTGTGTTTGTAGTCATTATACATAAATTAACCTTTTTTTAAAAGAAATTACCAATCAATGTGATTTATCTAATTATCCGGGTATTTGATTATCGGGATGGGGTCCGGTTCCAATTGATCCGGATAATTACAGTTCTACTGTACTACCCTGAGAGCTGTTCCAGGGGCGTGTGGAATGGATCGCTTGGACACCACCCATGGCTAAGGGAGGGAAGGGGATTTGAAAGAGGAAAAGTACATGAATGCCAATGGAGGGTCTTGGTGTCTCTCTCTGTATTTGCTATAGTCACAAATAATGTAAGGAATTTATGTATCTATCAGCCAGGCAATCTATATCTCTCATTGTGTCGCTTCTGTAAGTTCCAGAGATGTAGTGAGGGGTCCAAAATAATCCTCGGATTCCTGAGACTCGCGCGATGTGTACTTTTCAAGTAATACTAGCCTAGCGTGTAGAAAATTTTATGTGCAGCAATTGTGGTTGATTCCCCATACCGTGTCCTTAAGAACTTGAAGAAACTGGTGAGCTGGAAGTCCATCCCATCTGGTTGCAAATCCTCGTTGTAACACATATCATCAAGGTTGTCAACCACAGTGAAATCCATTAATTAAGGCTGGTTTTTGAGGGTTTGATCAACAATAATATGGAAGCTATTGCCGAAGTTTCGATTTATTTGTAAATCTTCATCAGGACCAACATAATAAATAGTGCATACCAGCATTGTAAAAACCATATACATTTTTGTTTAATTTAAAAAAAACATGTGGTTTGCCAACTGGGTCCTGGTTTAGTTGAGGCAGATCTACCCGAGATACTCAGTAATTTAAACGATGACATGTACTCCAATAACATTCATTAGATTAAGTGATTTTTATCGTGCCGCAATAGATATTATTTGGCCCCACATAACATCTCCAGAGCTGAGAGAGGTGACAAATTAAGGGATAGATAAATCAATGAATTTTATTTCCAACGATAAATATGGCTACAACATAATATAGGATTGGAAATTTACCGACCGCGTTTTCTAGTAGTGTGGTCAGTTTACACAAAAAAACTTTTACCATACAAAAACAAAGTCAATATAGCAAATGAAAAGTATAAAATATAATAGAGTTCAGTCTTGTTTACATAACTTATGGCGCTTCCTGCAGCTTTTTTAAACATATATTAATAATTTTTACTATATTGAAAGACAAATTATTACAAAAATAGCTTTATAAATATTATCATTACCAAAATGCTATGTTGATTACATTAATTCATCTACCATTTGTCTAAATTACTACGCAAAGAATTTTCATCTCTTATTTCAGCTGACCAATTTTTAATTGCATTATTAAACGTCTTAATTGAGCTACATTTTTTTATTCGATTGGTAATTTGCTAAAGAGCATCGGTCCTGAAAACTAAAAAGAATTCTTAAATATTTGTTTATTAACCTTAGGATTCTTGAAATGTAACTTATCTTGATCTATAAAATAAATTTCCAGTTCCATTATTCCCACTTTTAATATAGATCAACCTTAACACTTAAAACATAAATAGATTTTGCAAAGGTTGAATTTTTAATTCATGATATAATGAGAAAGTGCTTTCTCTAAATGATTTGCGTAATTATATTCTCAAAAAATTATTTTGGGTTCTCAGTTTGTTCATTAATTTTTTAAAGGTACCTCCCCAGCAAACTAAACCCTAATGCAAACGTGAGTGTATCAATGCAAAATATAGAGGTCTTAAGAAATTTCTATCTAAGACATTTCTTAAAAAATATAAAATTTTCTTATAGACTGCCATATTTGAGAATGCAATAATTGGATATGTTAGCCCCAGGTCATCTTTTCATCAAAAAAATCATAAATATTTATATTTCTAAACTGCCGTAGGAAGCAGAAAAATTCATTCTCCCCACTTGCCGTAAATGAGTGAAAAAAACAGAACGACATGCATACCAAGATATCCCGTTATCACACTTCACTTGCCATCCTTTTCTGCTTCCGATACCTTTTTCCCTCCCTCCTTCATGGCTGGTGCCTTTACACCCCCTTCCAAACACCTTGTTATTGACAAAGGGGCGTCGTATTTCGCGGATGGCCAATAAGAAGTCCGCTCTTCAGTGCGCAGTCGTCGTTGCCAGGTGAACGAGGGTGACGGTACCCAATCGAATAACCGGAAGTGTAGACGTGAAGTGCGCAGGATCACTTCTCATCCAGCCCCCCCCCCCTCGACCCGGACTTCTGAGTTGGCAAAAGCATGAGGAGGATCGGAATTTTTTGTCACGGTGAGGGTGACAGTAAAGGAAAATATTTCCTGGAATATTTGCCTATTTGCTTTAAGTGAATGTTACATCGGTCGGTTTTGGTGGATAAGAGAAATAAATTTGACACATGAGCCGTTGATTTTGAAAGTGGGGCAAGTCCATTTTCTTGAAAAAAAAGTTACAGATAATTTTCATTGGAAATGAACTTACAATTTCTGTTTTTGATCAATTCACAATCATATCTATATACCTAAGATATCATTTGTATATATGATTATATATTGATTAAAAACAGAAATTTAATTTCGCATGAATATTAACTGTCTCTTTTTTTTTAACAAAATGAACCTGCTCTACTTTCAAAATCAACGGCTCACATGAATCTTCCAGTAGTTCTAAAGCTCTAATACCTCCTTGAAACTGTTAGAAGGATAGTGAAGTAGGCCTAACATATTAAGATATGAAAATCTTCAGGAAAGCACTTCTATTTTAAAAGTGAAACATTTCTAAAAAGGAACTTCGACGAAAAAACAATTTTACAGATTGCCCAATCATACGTCTAGGACAGTGATTGTCAACCAATGAGCCGCGACACACTGGTGTGCCGCAAGCCTCTGCCAAGTGTGCCGCAACGCTAATAAAAAATAATAAAATATCAATAATAATAAATTAAATTATTAAAATAATTGATCCTTTGCAATTGTGATATCTTTGTTTAAAAACGATAAGATTTGTTTATTGCTTTTCGTCAATCAGTAGGTGTAAAACTGCTGACAGTTATGTATAAAAAATCTCTCTCTTTGTTAACTGGTGTGCCGTTTTCATTTCCAAACACCTCAAGTGGGCCTTTGTGTCAAAAAGGTTGAGAACCACTGGTCTAGGAAATAACACGAGTATTACTTAGATAAGAACTGAATGTGGTAGAATGAGTCTCAACTTTGTAAAATCTCGTCGATACAAAAGAGATAAAAACTTCATAAAATTAAACAGACTTCTAAAGAAGACGACCAGTTTCATCCAACAGCGTTCTGATTAATAATAAGAACTAAGATTATGCAATTTTCCACAGATAAAAATTTTAAATCAACCCGGGTTTCGATGCACTGCATCATCATCAGGATGATGCAGTGCACGTAATGATGCACCTGATGATGATGCAGTGCATGGAAACCCGGGTCGATTAAAGATTTTTTTCTGTGGAAAATTGCATCGTCTTAGTTCTTATTATGTTCATATTCCACAACATCTCGCCTGATTCCTCCCTTTTTTTGAGCGTTCTGATTAAAGTTATCTGCGACCTGGGTATTTAAATCCTACTTTATATTGCAATAACGAGGGAGCAAAACAAAGAATATTGTAAATCATGAAGAGGGCCTATGAAGAGCAGTAGAGAAAAGATGGTTAGTGACAACGCGACGAACCACAAAAGGGAAACTTATCTGGCAGTAGTTTCATCGATAAATCAATTCACCCAGACTTTGATGAATTTGACGTCATTTTAAAGAAAAAAACTCCCATCTTTTTTATTATATATAAATAACAACCCCTTGCCTAACTACTTTTCTAGCAATTTGTTTTAAAATATAAGCTGTTTTACATGGGCTGGATTACGGCTGTACGCTCCAGAAGGGGAATATTGAAAAAATTAGGAATTGTGAACATCTAGACTTTGTTGATTAAACAAACGGTTTGAAGTTTGTATGTTTTCTCAACCATTTATAAAAATTAATCAATTGCTCACCGCAGTACGTTTTACAGAATAGCAAAAAACATCTATCGTGAAGGTGGATTTCACCGTACGGCGTGAGAAGATGAGTCAAGTTAGAGACTTATAAGGTTATATTTATTTAATTACTGAGAGTTTTTGTCATACATAACTATAATTTACTATAATTTTGCCCCATTAATATTACAATATTTAATTCATTCTTTTTACAAACGCTGAAGTTAAAAAATAAAATTCGAATATGGTCTCTAATATAACTAGTCTTGCTCAAACTACCTTAAAACAATATTGGAAGGAACAGAGAATCTGGAGAACTATTGAGGTAGGCCAAGGACGGAAGGTCATGAGACAAACTATTAGGGATGTCGAAGTGAGTAATGATGAAGGAATAAAGTGATTAGCCAAGGGGAGAAAGGAGCGAAGATCTGCAACAAACCAATCTTCGGACAGATGGCGGCTGATGATAATAATATGATTGGAAAATGTGTTATCAATTTCATAAGGCCGTAATATATGGATACTAAGACTTTAGTACGAAAGAATAGGACCATTTCGAGGAAATCGCATTTACTGGCAGAGTATCTTCAGAAAACTAAAGCCAGAAAATTAGCATGATATTTCAGTTATAAATCATCCCCATGAAATTATTTAGAACTGGTAGGAATGTTGATACTAACAAAATTATAAATATGACTACTATAAATGCTTTTCTGTAAGGAGGCCGGTAAAAATTTCATTTTAGGTATCCACATGCTAAGGGTACAAATTATTTCTTTTACTACCCGCGTACTTAATTGATAGTGTTTTGTAGATTACCTTTTTTTTAATTTTAATTGGTCATTGATCTTTAATATTTCACAGGGATCATCAAAACTAGGCCAACAACTTCTTCGGTGGAAATCAGCAAATGCCGCTTGTATTTCCAGAAGGAGAAAATGGAATGAATTCAATCCTTTCAGACCTAACCTTGTGGAAGTCCATATGAATAATGACAATAACAACTGTGACGTACCTGATGTATGATACCCAGGTACCTGATGAAGACACCGTAGCGTTTAAACTAGTTGTACCAGTAAAAACTCTGTGAAATGAAACAAAGTTGTTATTGTCATTATTCAAGAAAAAGGAACATGAATAGCTAAGGATTTTCTTACTGCACCAGGTACAAATAAAATTCCATGAGAGAATGTTCTGTGTTATCTGAAGGGTATGCCCTGTCGCTGAAACCAAAAGTTCCTATCGTCTGCCACTTCCTTTTATTTATGGAATGCATACAATCTTATCATATCCTGGATGCCTTGTAAATTTTTTAAATTCTCTTTCTTCTTAGCCACCGTTTTTCATTTTTTCTTGGTGTTCTCCCTCTAATAATACTCGATTCAATCTGTCATGTCTCTATTCATGAACTAAGAATTATCTACTTTCGCTACCATAAGGCTAACGTCTCTTAAGGAACGGGTTTTCATATTTTGTCACCTCAAAGCTATATTTTTGCTGGTTACACGATTTCTCTTTCGTTGAAATTACAATTATTTTCACTTATTGAAGTATCGGCTATCATGAGTAAAGCCACGACCTAATGCCCCTTTTGGATTAGTATAATATAAAACATGGCCTTATTGAAGGAGGAAATGAATAATTCGTTTCCTATTTTCTAAGAAACCACATCTGATAAATTATTCCGGGTATGCAATCACAGCCATATCCTTCCATAATTGCGAAATATTTTTGAGTAAACACACAGGTAATTCACATTTCATATCCGTCTTGAATATTGATTTCATCGATTCTTCCTCCTCCAAAATTACTTTCTGTGGTACAAGTATAGGAGAACTTCGATTTCCCCTTCATTGTTTTGCTGCCGTCTTTCTCCTTCACCCTCGATTGTCTTCAAGACCCCTCCAACTTCCAGCTCGTACTCCAACACCCTTTCTTCCTCGCCAATTTAAAATTCCAGTAACCAGCGCCAACGTTACTCACTCAATCTTGGTTAGAAATGTGTAGCGTTAGCGCCAACTGGAATACATACGGAAACCTTTTTATCAGCGTCAGCTTTTCTAGCGTATAAAGCTAGTAATGTAAATCTTGAGCATGAGTAGCAGAACTGTAATAGTTATTGAATCTTCTGATTTTTTTTAATTTTTCTATTTGATTCTCTGCGTTCCCTATATTTTAGCCTAAGAGCAAAGCATTCTGTTCCATCTCGACAAGACTATTGGCTTACGACTAAGTCAGTATTTTTTTGAGTTTGGAATTGGTCTTATCTGTAGTTTTCTCACGTTTTCAAACCAGATAACGGCTAGTTTTTATATGATAGATGAGTGTGTGATTTTGATGATTGAAGCATTGTTATTCTGTTCATTTTGCATAACTTTTTGTTCTATATATTAGATGATTCGTGAATTAACAACCCCAAAAAGAAAATAAACCGTGCACATAACATCCATTCACTCACATGCTGACTTTTACGGTTTCGGGGGAAATATTTTTTTTTATATGCGCACATGACCGCAATATAATCGCGTGAATCCATACGAACTGGTGTCATTTGTATCACCTGTGAAATACGTAACATTTTACTTTTCGTTGTATGAAGCTTAACTCACGTATTGATCAACTTCGTAGTCGCAGTGGGCTCTCGTAACTAACTTACCACCTCAAGATTCCCTTCTCTAGAGCGGAAAGCCAAAGGTCATGGCCAGTTATTATGACAATAGTGTTTGTGTTTTTTTTCCTAATATGTGGACTCCTGTGATCGCCCGCGACGCTCAATTTCACGCAGGAAAGTGAAGCAATGGGCGTAGGGTGCGGGTTGGGTCTTCTGTTGGCGCGGCCCCTATTCATGCAACTTTCCTGCCGAGTCAGTGGACGTCGCTTACCGCTTGCCTTGTCATCGAACGGTTGAGCTTCCCACAATGGCATGAAAGAAGAGGATGGGTAAATGTTGAGGAGTTGGTCTGAGGGAGGGGTGAGGGTTTGCGGGATCCCTTTTAGAGTGGTGCGTACTGCCTCGCATTGGTGTAGGAGAGTCGTTTATTTAGGCGGGGGTGGGTGTTTGGGAGCGGATCGGAGGGTTCCCGTGTGAAATGAGGGCGATTTATTGAGAGGTGTGGGCAGCTGCGGCGTTCCCCGCGGGGGACTGATTGGTGGCGCCCCCCCCCCCACCCGGGGGTGGGTATCGGATCGAATCTCTTACCTAAGGGACAAGAAGGGATTCCCCTGATTCGGATCGCACCAACTACTCCGCATAGACTACTCCTAACGTCAGATCCCCTTATTTCATGCTCTACGAGAGTTCCTTGTAAGTATTGCGTAAAACGATTTATGCCATTTTTGACCCCCCCTTCCTCCTATGTAAGACAATGTAAGATTTTCTCACCCCCCCCCCCCCATCCCTCTCAGGTTTACGTAAGGCGTTAGTAATTTGTATCTACTCTTCGTTAAATGCTCGCTTTCTTCAGTTTCATCTTTCCATAGAAGCCATCGTACAGCTTTGAGCACTGGATATTGTATAATTACGAAGTGTTGAAGTACCATATTCATTGGGCATGGAAGTAATGAATCTAGCCAGTCATGCGACAGAAGAAGGAGCGTTGGTGTAGCGGTGAGAATACGGAAAATACACCATTAACGAGCGGATGCTCCATGTCACTGATCAATTTCTTTCGGAAACGATACAACGTTTCAAGACGGACAAAAATCTTACGTAAATTGGATCCAGACCCCTGAACCCTCCCTCCCCTATATAAGATAATGTAAGATGATCCCAACCACCCACTCCCAAAAACGTCTTACGCACACCTGAGGTGACCCTAAGGTGATCAGGAACATACCGGAGGATGTAGAAAATCTTCTTTTGTCTGAGAAAAAGAGTAAGGGAGATAAAGATATGTCGTCTTCAGAGGATTTTGACTCGGGAGAGGAGGGTGAATGAGAAGTTGTAGCGTTTGAGAAATCAATAATAAGAGCCTTTTAGGTAATAATATTTTTCCCTTTTGTCAGGCTAAAACGCGACAGAATTTCATTTTTCAAGACCTTTTAAGACTTTTGAAATAGTAATTTACCTATTTCCATTTATTATTGATAGTAAATGTTCTCATAAATATAAAACTATCGTTTCTTTTCACTAATATCACCACATTAAAAATTTTAGCGTGCCCATGGACATATGTGACCCGCATATCTGTTATCACATTTTTTTTACCTCCCATTATGACCTTATGATCAAAATCACCCTTAGTAGGTTTCACGACGTCTTAAACATAGATAATCCCCAAAATTTTACTAGCATTTGCGAATTAATACGGCTACGGGGGGTTTTGGCCAGCATTTTTCGATTTCAGCCCACTGTGCGACGGCGCGCGGCGGCCGCGGCGCTGCGTCGCGCATTGGTTGGACAAGAAGAGGCGAACGTGAAAGTCGTCGCCCGGAAATTCGAGTGGTGTTGGGGGTGAGGCAATCGTTCGATGTGTGGAGGGAAAATTGTAAACGATCAATATCAGATGGACCCACGGCTTTCAAAACCCTGTTCACCAATTTGACGCTTGAAAATGGGCAATAAATACAACTAATAAGAACTAAGACGATGCAATTTTCCACATATAAAAATTTTTAATCGACCCGGGTTTCGATGCACTGCATCATCATCACCTGATGATGATGCGGTATTTTTATCTGTGGAAAATTGCACCGTCTTAGTTCTTATTATGTTCATATTCCTCAACATCTCGCCTGATTCCTCCCTTTTCGTAATAAATACAACCGTTATAATCTTAACTTCGTAGTTAAACCACGATTAAGTTATACCTTTATAGTTAAACCACGATTAAGTTAGACCTTTATAGTTAAACCACGATTAAGTTAGACCTTTATTGATAAACCACGATTAAGTTAGACTTTTATAGTTAAACCACGATTAAGTTAGACCTTTATAGTTAAACCACGATTAAGTTAGACACTTAACTTAGACCTAAGTGAGAATTCGTATGAAACTTAAGTTGTCATTCGGCTTCACCATGCTAGGTATAAACGTTAAAAGTTTACCTAGTATGTCAAGGTTCTTATTTTCTCCGAACAAAAGCAGCCAGAGACGGTGAAATTCGCTATAAAAAATTATTTAACTTGACCCGGATTTTCCAATTACCGGTCCGATGTGTTAGCCAGTTACACCACCAAGCCATCTTAATTTCAGCGGGGGTTTATACGAACCCCAGTCTCTCCCCAGTCTGCGTTGTAGCACAGGAGACGTTACCGTGCATGATATGCCACAGTGAGGGAGAATAAATGGAACTAACCAACATTGCCACTTTAGAACGACTAACTTGACAATTTTTCAATCATTGCGATTGCACAAAGCATATGGTACGCAGTCACGCGCACGGGTGCGAAGATATACACCAAAGACGGTGAAATTCACCATGAAAAAAACATTTGCATTGATCGGGATTCGAACCTGGATCTCCAAATTGCTGGTCAGGTGTGATAGCCAGTTAGACCACCTTCTTCGCACCCGTGCGCGGGACTGCGTACCCTTCCATTGTGCAATCGCAATGATTAGAAAAAAGCAGCCAAGACTGACCGTAAGGGCATCTATTGTTTCCTACAAACCAATGCTCCCTCTGAATATTACGTCAAGACCTAAATACCCAGTGAAGCCATTCCTGAAATTTATAGCAGGAGTTCTTTAGTCCTTCGGCTACCAAGGTAGGTATTTAATA
Source organism: Pyrrhosoma nymphula (assembly GCA_963573305.1). Lineage (NCBI taxonomy): Eukaryota > Metazoa > Arthropoda > Insecta > Odonata > Coenagrionidae > Pyrrhosoma > Pyrrhosoma nymphula. The sequence continues at coordinate 48,377,737 of OY754333.1, read as the reverse complement.
ATATACTCGTCCCAAGGAGGGTAACCGGGTTACCCCAATATTATCTTTTTATGGTACGTGTTCAATTTTATAGTGAAAACAGTGATACTATTCCAGAATGTATGATAAAAAGTATTGAAAATATCTTTATTGGCCAATACATATGAGATAAAGTTTATTGAAACATTTTCAGAATGAATTACACACAAGTTATTCCATTAGAATTTGACTGTCACATTTACCAAGTTTTCATCTATATTTACAATATAGTATTTCTTATTCGGCATTTCTTCTGAATGTGTCACACTGGTTTTTGACTCTGGCACATAATTCTGGTATTTCTGTCTTCGCCTATTTTGCAAAGTTCAAATACATTTCCTGTATTTCCTAACAATGGTTATTCGGGTCCTGTGGCATTTAGGTTTTTTACGTCTAACCATAATCTTTCCATTTCAGGTGAAATAAAAATATGTAAGCCCACGGTGTTGTTTGCTCTCCACTGTAAATGTGACAAAATCAGTTGTGAGCACAGCTCATGTAAATACCTTTCTGGTTTTTTTGTGTTTGTCCTATACACTACATTTTTTGCTCATATAATTTAGGAGTTTATAGCAGTAGTGCCTAGCATCTCCATAAACAAACGAAATGATAACCATTTTTTGTAGCAAGCAACAATATTCTCTTTTCATTTAATCTCCATTGTCTACAATTAGATCACTTTGGTCAACCTTTTGTTTCATTGTACGTATAAATAACTTCTGGCTTTCCTCGAATGAAATCCTGGTATATGCATCTATCGTGATTCTAGGATTATAGTAATAGAACAACATTATTTCTTTTTAGAGCGTATGAGACAAGCATCATGTCCTGAGTAACAAAGTTACTAATTTGAGGTACGAAAAAGTGATTAACCTAGGTCTTGACTCTGGGAAAGCTCTTTTTTTTACAAGATATTGGGTAGCAAAAATTTGTATATTTGATATTTAAAAAGGCTAATCAATTTATGTTACACCGTTGCCATGGATTTAAATAAATTCACCCGCCTTTTTATCAGGATTTTTTATTTCCCTTTTCAAGGTAATCATCACCTCCACCGTTGTTGCATCAGAGGTTTTACGATTAAGCATTTGTTTAATTATGAGTCAGAAAAGTGAGTGGTAAGCGGACATGTAACTACATGATTTTCAACGACGTTTGAAACACCAATTTGCTCAGCACATGTGATTTCTTCACGAACTCGCCTGATTTAAAATTACAATCCGATCGAAGATCGGCCCCCAGATATTTTATATTTTTATGGATATTGGTGTAATTGTGTATTTCAAGGATAATGTGTTATCTCTTCTTTTCGGCGTGCTGGCTTATTTCTTTGAATTTTTTTTTATCCCAGATACTTTCTTGGTAGTATAGTCGTGGTCAATAGGGTGGGTTGAAAAAAATTTTTTTTCGGAACGCTTTAGTGCGGAAAAGTTGCCTATTGTAAAAAGAAGAAAAACGGAATGCAAAAAATCAAAATTGGTTAACATCTTCCTTTCGCGCATCGTACTTTAAGTTTATGAAAAATTGCGAAAATCACGTTATTTTTGTAATTTTTTTCTGTTAGCTAAAACTTTGAAAATAACAATTTTTAGTTTTTCTGCTTGTTTCATGGTTTAAATAACCTAAATAAATCAAATTCTGATCAATAACCTAATATCTTCCGTTCGCGCAGCTTCTTAGAAAAAACAGATATTTACTAATTTTTCGAAAATTTCACTGTACAACTCTTCCTTAGTTTTGCTAGAAGAAAACGGACCAGATCTCACTTGAAATAGATTGAACTGGTTTGAAATGGTTTGAGCCGTTCTGTGGTCCATCCCTTCTCTGCCGTACCCCTCCCCTCCCCCTACCAAGTCGGGCGTCTACTCGCCACTGCAGTCTTTCGCTGTCTGTTACAAGTGGTTCACGTGTACACGCTTTGGTACTTTGTGTGACGAGTGTGCTGTGAATCTGTGCTGCGCATTGTGCAATACTTTGAATTTTTGTTTTATGTTTATTTAATGTTTATTATAACAATATTAGCTAATTATAAATGAGTCAAATATTATACTCACTATGAGTGTGAATGCCGACTCTAGAAAGGAGTTTTATTGCCCTGTATTTGGTGAACCACGAAGTGTCCTCCAAAATTAACTGCCAACATATGAATGTGTTATTATATGCTGTTTCTTTAAGGGAGATACAATTTGTCACTCGTGATAAATAACAAAATTGTAGGTTTCTAAAAATTGCCTCTACGGTAGCGAAACAAATCAAATGTTTGTATGATAAAGCATCCATTCCTTCATTGTCTGACTGCTGATTTGTAAAGCTTATTTATTTGTATCACGATTCCTATATTAACATAAGGAAGTCATACAGACGCGATAAAGATATACCTTAATTTAAAGATAGGTTAGAATACTTTAAACTCCAAGCTAGATTTGTTTTTGACGTCGCTGCTTGTAAATGCACGACGACGGTGAACTGTACAATGTACATGGCCAGATGCATGTCAATGTGCAATTCTAATTAAATGTTAAAGTGAAAAAAAAAGAAAATTCCTGTCCTCGAGTTGAGGTTCATGTTTCTTCAAATGAATTACAATTTGGGGAAATCGGATCAATTGACAAGACAGTTACAAATAAGTTAAATGTGAAGGCCGAGCGGAAAGCTAACGATTTTTAGCGAGAACTGAGTGGCAAAGAAGTTCCTAAAATATAGGAGTTCTCGGGTTCAATTTCTGATATAGACAGGAAACTGTTGAGCTTTGTTACCAACAGTATCTGTCGGACATTTCAAATCCAGTTATCTTGGGACATTGTCCAAGAGATTGGCAAATCGGGACCCTGGTCTCTTGTCCCATTCCAGATGGCTAACTCCGGCCAACCGAGTCCTTAGGTTGTATATTAATTTATCATATCCATCCAGAAACTTTATAGAAATAGCCTGCTTCATCAAAAAATCATACATGCTTTTGTGGTTTGCCATAAAAATAGCAAATATTTTACTGACAAACCAAAACATGTCTTTCAAGCAATCCAAACCACGGTATTTATCCGACGAATTACTTCAAGTTGTCAATTTAGTAATACAACGAAATGCGTTATTTGCTCACCCAGAGAATGATTTGCTGGCAATGCTTGTCGATGAATGAGAACTAATTCGGGAGCTCGATTTCAGAAGGATCTTAAAAGCAAGACAAACCGTCACAAAGAAGAAGACTGTTATAAATTTCGTACCACCAAAGATAAACTTTCAAGCCTTCAATTACATTGAAATTATTAATTGGAATTCTTGTGTCGTGTATCCTCCCCCAATGCTGCGGGACCTACGGCGTCCTAACTTGTGTGTCTTGAATTTGTAATTTTATATTTAGCCGAATTTGTGATTTTATATTTCGCCGTTATGCACCGTTGCTACGCAATGGTTTTGTTTAGGATAAAGAATCAATACGCTCTGAAAGAGAGGACAATAAAACATCTCTCGCTGACTGAGTCAAACAAATTGAGTTTTTAATTCAAGTTGTAAGTTTTAATCTTCCACGAGGTTTTATCCTACCTTATAATTGGTGACCCCGACGTGATCATGGTCGTTACGCGAAGGACGCGGAAGGAAAGACGCGGCGTCGATCTTGTTCAACAGCAAACCCAACCACACGTCGTTGATCCGCCGCCAGCCGCTCAGCTTCCACAACCGGGCGCTGCCAACGAAATTGCACAGCTTCGGGATGCCCTGCAGGGCCTACTTAAGCAGACGCATCAACAGCAAGCCGCCATTGCCGAGCTGCAGCAAGTACGCATTCCATCGCAACATCCCAGCCGCGTTGCACTCAAAATTCCCACTTTTTCGAGGAACAACCTACAACTCTGGTTCTCACAAGTCGAGGCCCAGTTCCGGCTTTACAATATCATCGACGAGGAGTCCAGGTATTTTCATGTCGTTGGACAGCTTGATGAATTCGGAGCTCAGGAGATTGAAGATCTTATTCTCACGCGAATGCACCATACTCAACCCTCAAGGACGAGCTCATCAGGCGCATCTCAATGTCCGATCAGCAACGCATTCGACGACTCTTAACTGGAGAAGAACTCAAAGACCGCACACCATCGCAGTTCCTCCGCTACCTACGCTCTTTGTCCGGCGCCGTACCTGACCAGCTACTGCGTACGATTTGGATGCAGCGCCTGCCATCCCACGTCCAAGCGATCATTCAGCCACACGCAGTTGACCCGACCGTCACTATAAACCGACTCGCCGCCATCGCTGACAGCATTTTGGAGGTATCACCCGCAATTCCTGCTCATATTGCGCCTGTTATATCCTCAATCTCTGTTGCAGCCATTAATCCACCAGCAGCCCTCGTCACTACTTCCACACCGGCCACAGCCGCTGCTGTCACTTCTGATGATTTAACATCCGCACGCCTGGATGACCTATCTCGCCAGTTTGCCTCCATACATTCAATGCTTCAGGACCTCTCCCGTCGTCCACAACGCCGGAGCGCCACGCTACCCCCTCGCCGAAGCTCATCCACCGACTCAACGAGATCCAACGATTCCGGCGAGTGCTGGTACCACCGCAAATTTGGTAGTAGAGCCAAGAAGTGCTTGGCTCCCTGCACTTTTCCATCAAACTTCAGCGGCAACTGACGCTAGCGGCGGTCGGTTGTCAATTTATGTTTAATCGCCGTGTTTTCGCGACAGACAGAGTCAGCAGAAAACTATTCCTTGCTGACACCGGATCCGACGTAAGCTGTTATCCTCGCAGGCTGCTTCCAGGTCGTCACTTCGACGCTCATTATGATCTGCAAGCGGCCAATACTTCCCGCATTAAGACCTATGGACCCGTGCGTTTCACTGTAGATTTTGGTCTTGGCCGCAAGCCCACCTGGATTTTCACCATTGCCGACGTCTCCGTCCCGATCATTGGATCTGATTTTTTGGCTCACTATAAGCTCCTAGTGGACTGCGCCAACAACCGCTTACTTGACTCCGCGACTGGCCTCTCCACAAGCTGCATACGCTGCACTTCCGATCACCACAGCGTTAGAGTCGTCCAGCCAGCCGTGAGTTCTGCCTTCGCCAGCATCTTAGCCGAGTTTCCTAGCCTCACTCGACCACGAGGAATAGAACACCAGGCTAAACATAATACAGTGCACTACATCAGGACTACACCAGGGCCACCAGTATCGTGTTCCCCACGTCGTTTAGCTCCCGACCGCTTGCGCATCGCCAAAGCAGTATTCGAAACCATGTTGCAAGAAGGCATTGCACGTCGCTCTGATGGGCCCTGGTCATCACAGGGACGCCAGCTGTCCGGTTTCTGCGACGCGTCATTCTTCCCCGACACAGTTTGTGTTTCAAGAGTTATCGACATGTGGACACGTATTTCTTCGGGATGACAAGATAAGACGTTCCCTACAGTCGCCGTATTCCGGTCCACATCCAGTGATCAGCAGAGACGACAAGACTATCACCATCCTCATCAACGGTCAAGAAACACGCGATAGCCTTGATCGTGTGAAACCTGCTTCAGACCACCCCGCTTGCAATTCATGTCGCCGCGTGCATTTCCGTTTGCCGGACCTCCGGTCTCCGCGGGGGGCTGATACGGCGTCCTAACTTGTGTGTCTTGAATTTGTAATTTTATATTTAGCCGAATTTGTGATTTTATATTTCGCCGTTATGCACCGTTGCTACGCAATGGTTTTGTTTAGGATAAAGAATCAATACGCTCTGAAAGAGAGGACAATAAAACATCTCTCGCTGACTGAGTCAAACAAATTGAGTTTTTAATTCAAGTTGTAAGTTTTAATCTTCCACGAGGTTTTATCCTACCTTAGACCTATGTGAAGATGATATTAAATCACTCATCATTTCTGACACTACGCCCATCAGAGAAATACAAACGTTTCCCTGTTACACCCAAGCTGTGGAGAGGTGCGTCAAACTTGTGACAGAGGCCTCGAATAAAGTATGTGTGGATATGAAGCTAGAGAACGCTATATCCGAGCAACAATGAAGTTTAGATCGGTTATGCCTCATTTCTCCAAAAAATCAGAGTTAAAATGTGCAGTAGATATAAAAAAGAAAAAGTAAAAAACACAGTAAGCCAAAGAATTCTACTCCATGGAAAATCTTTGAAAATAGTTGTAAATATTGTAAAAACCACACCCGACAATTGGATGGTTGGTTGGGTACGGGGTGGGTGGAACTCGACGTGCAACCATTTCTGGGTAATTTTGTTCTAGCAAAACGAGCGAAGAGTTTCACAGTGAAAATGATGAAAAATTGGTAAATTTGTTTCTTTCTAGTAAATTAGTAAATATCTGTTTTTTCTCAAACGCTGCGCGAACGAAAAAAATTAGATTATTGATTAGATTTAATTTTTTTAGGTGATTTAAATCATGAAACAAGCATAACAACTAATTCGCGTTTATTTTCAAAGTTTTAGCTAACAGAAAAAAATTACAAAAATTTCGTGATTTTCGCAATTGTTCATAAACTTTAAGTACGATGCGCGAACGGAAGATGTTACCCGATTTTAATTTTTTGTGTTCCGTTTTTCTTCTTTTTACAATAGGCAACTTTTCCGCACAAAAGCGTACTGAAAAAAAATATTTATTTTTTTCGACCCACCCTAGTGGTCAATCAATCTATGCTTTTCTTTGGAGTTACTACTTTAATTTTATAGTGCTTGAATGTTTGCACCTTATTCCCCTCATTTTACAAATACAAGTGTTATAATGGTGTGAAAGTCCTCGGAAGAAGCTCGGTTCCCTGTGTGACTATCGCCCGACACCAGCACCCGGGTGGGTGGAACGGAGTCTCATTTAGGAAGACTTCATTCGGTCCCGTCCCATAGCTGTGCGATTCGCCATGCTCTCACAATTCAACCGGAAAAGCGTTGAGCCGGACATCACCTGTCCAGGCGGGGTCCAGTGTGTGTCGCACCTGCTATGGGACTCCGTATTGCGGCCGGGCACAAGGCCAAGCGGTTGGCGTGAATGATTAGGGTGTTAGTAGAGAAGCATGGGAGACCATAGCCTACAACTGACTGACAACTGAAACCAACAAGCTCTAGGCTTCTCCTCGCTAAGTGGGGTTCACTATTGAAGCTGAATCCCAAGCAGCATCGTATGTCATTTATATGTCTTAAAGACATCAATATGATATCACTAAATTCACTTTTACGTATATATCCCGAAAGTGATAGAAATTTTATATTATTTAAGGTAGTTTGAGAGAAATATCACTTCACCTAGAATTTGCTGAATTTGACCTCATTTAAAAAATAACTCTCATCTTTCCAATGATATAAAAATATTAACCCTTTTTCGAACTATTTTTTGAGAAATTTGTCTGAAACTTTGTCTGAAATTATTTGTTTTGCATGGGATAGATTACGGCTGTGCGCTCCAGAGAAAGAATATTGAAAAAAATAGGAATTTATAACACCTATATTTCGTCAAAAAACTAAATATGTGTAGAAGTATTTTCCGGGTTAAGGCCGCGTTGGTCCATTTGAAATGATTGAATTGTCCAAATGGACCAACGCGGCCTTAACCCGGAAAATACTTTTCCAATTAATCACCGCGGTAGCCTCCGTACTAAATATGTGTAGTTTGTATTTTTTATCAACTATTTATAAAAATTAATCACTTACTCGCGGCAGTAATTTTTACAAAATCACAAAAAATCCTGCTGCTGTGAAGGCTTTTTAGCCGTACGGCGTGAAAAAATGAGTCAAGTTAGAGACATATGAGGATATATTTATTTAGTTACAGGGTATTTTTGTCATATATAGCTATATTTTTGCGCCATTAATATTACAATATTTACTTCATCCTTATTGCAGACGCTGAAATTTAAAAACTGAAATTCGAATATGGTTTCCTATATGACTACGGAAATATCTCACTCAAACTACCTTAAATACCTGTTGAAAATCAAAACTACCTTACTGTTGACAATAATTAAAAAAAAAATCATGTCCAATAAATATCTCTAGGCGACTAGTATTTGTTATCAAAAAAATGAGTAACAGATTCGTCAAAAAAGTCTCAAGACGATTATATTATTTGATAATAAAATTATTGAGTGCCAGATAATGCCTCATTGTCAAATTATTCTCACCATAAAATTATAAAATAGTACACCTTGCTTAACGGGCGTATATTCTCCTTTTTAAATAATATTTCTCATTACCGAAATTTATCACATATCCATTTAACCTGTGTAAGCAATATAAAATGTTTATTAATTAAAGCCACTTCAGCGCTCGGTTGTCATCTAACGCTTTATCCTATTTGAACACGGATGAACGACGCCAGTGAAACTCCTAAGTGGGACGAGTTATCGAACCGTGATTGTTTTGTTGTTGAACCTAGCGGTTTAGAGGATGGCATTCCCGTATTACCATAGTGTGGTACATGTGATTACGTAGTAAGAAACGATCTAATGAAAGCTCCGTGGACTCCCAAAACTGCATTGCTTGCATATTGTCAATGCCTTTCGTAAGAGATCTAAAATCCTGTCATTTAAATTCACACACTTGTCCACAGTATCCTCAACTTGGTCCATTTTGGCTTCATTTTGTATTGTGAAGGAACTTGTACATTGATGAGTTTTTGTTTTTCATGACAGGGTACTAAATATATGGTTACTTGTATACCCCTTTTTCACAAATAAATTATTTATAACTAGCTGAAGGTACCCGTTGAACTTCAACGGATGTGAAAAACATTGAACTTATTTTATAAGAAAACCACAAAACCTGAAGAATACTGTCAGCGTGATCATTTGAGGTGTTCGTATCCTATCTTGTTTGTTGTGATTCGTTCGTTTTCCGTTTCGTGCACGGAGAGTTGAGTGATTGTTTGTCCTCTTTAATGCACGGGAAACCCAATAATGGGCCACGAAGACTGATTACTACTTAATACATAGCACCTAGGTTGATAGATGGTGACCTCGTCCCTCAAGTTCTCTTGAGCCGTCTTCTGGTTGAATAACAGCTTGAGCACTTCCCTTGTGTACATAAATATATTTGAATTCAATGATTTAATTGAGTTCCGCTAATCAACGTTGATATGTGCGTTGAGTATTTTAATCAGGATAGGAGAGTAGAGTACTATCCAGCGGTTGACAACGTCAAAAGTAGCATTTTCAATAGCAGCGATGTTTATTTGTCCTATGAATCCTTCAATACCCGGACTATGCCTTTGGCATAAAGGGTAGCTATATTCATTGTTTCCTAAATCATAATCATTGGTTACAAAATTAAAAATCTATGGTGATCAGTCTTAGTGCACTTGCCAATTTTCATGCACCGATGACGTCCATTGCGCAGAATATCCGTTCTTCTTATGGGTAAGGAGCATGTAGTGACGCAATTATAATTTTCGCCATCTTAAAACAGATTGAAGATTCGAAACAGATGGCTCAATCTTTGAACCAGATTTTTAGCTGGTTACCCGTAAGTAGGTTTGGTTTGGATGAAATTTATTTAGCAAGGTTTATTCTATTAGCCATGTTTATGGATATATTTTTAAGTCCAAGGAGGGGAAACACAGAGGCAAGTGAGAGACTCGAATAGGCAACTCGATGATTGAGTCAATGTAAGTAAACTGCGTTTTAACACGTTTAAGTATATATTAATAACTCATAAAGTTTATGAGAGGCAGACGGTTCCACTACGTGTAATTCATCTGAGTATTAAACTATAATAAAAGACGCCGTATTTGTTGTAGCAACAGAGGCATTATTAACATTATTAATCGCTGCACGTAAATATTCTTCCACGTTTAATTCCTTTATGTGTATCTTTTTATACATAAGTGTTCTCTTGTATGCAGTTCCCTTATGAGAGCTACTTTGAGAATAGACATTGAAGAGTATATCTGTAAATATGCATTGAATTTATCGATTACCCCCCGAAGCAATCTATCATGGGGCCCTTGGGACTCTGGGCCCTTCTTATACAAATTTTCTTTATACGTGCTATCATGGGCCTGCAGGAAAACTTAAATGCCATATGCGTGAATATCCTTTGAAATTCAAATCTCTGGTTGTCAAGGAAATATGCTATTGTTGATTTCAGAGAAAAATGTGAGATTTTTCAGCATAAAACATAATTTTCAGAGAATTACGAAGCGTAAAAGAAAATCGATTGAAAGAGTTAGAAACTTCATTTATTCAACCATCCGATAAACAAAATTTCAGTCCTCTGTCTTGAGTGAAAGTAATTTTTAAATGCAAAAAAGAAAACCACTGCACCGAACCCAATGCTTAGCATGGACCACAAGGGACCCCCAGAGGGGGCCTTTGGAGGCTCTGACGGATTTTTAATATAGCCTATGTTTCATCCCGGTACATTTTCTAACTACATACAAAATTTCAACTCAATCGGTTCAGTAGTGTTTGCGTGATTGAGCAACAGACAGACAGACAGACATACACCATTCAATTTTTATATATTAGTATGATTATCAAAAAGTGATGTAGATATCTATTGGTACCCAAAACGATATCACTGGAAAATATCACTTTTATATCATAAAATGCTATCATTTTTATCTAAAAGTGATATTGTCACGCAGTATCATTTTGACTGACAAATAATTAATGATGAACACAAAATGACATAAAAAAGTATATCAGGATGCTGCATGGAACATGTCTACTTGTCTAGTGGTTTCGACTTTCTTCATGTAAATTTACATGTAATTTTTAGTTGTGTCACAACTTCCCGACAGCTATTTTTCTCTCCTTAATCCTAATATTTTATGCCAGCATGACAAATTATTTGTTATCTCAGAATTTCTTCTGTTATTTTCGCTTACTCCATCATGATCGTTGGTGCCCTTGGATCAGATTTTATATCGCGAGTACGCATCAGTCTTTAGACACCTATATTAAACGTAGAGCTTGGAGAAGTTGGAGACAAAGGTGATGAGTTTCTCGCGGAGTAGGTAGTGTAGCGTTTGAACAGTACCTCGGTATTTGTTTTTAACTTGTTTTTAATTTGGTATAGTTTTGTTTAAATGTTTTAATTTATTTTGTGTTGATTGTTAAAATGTTTTGGTTTCGGGTTTTTTGTTTGGTGAGGAGATGGGTTGTTAAGGGAGAGGGAGAGAGCAGGACTGGAAGCTGCTCTGATGAATTTAAGAATAAAGAAAGCAGAAATGTGTTGAATAGGTGTCAATTATTTATGAACATCGTCTGACCCTACAGTAGACTAAAATTGTTCTCAAGACCGGAGCATGAACTGAGGCAGAAGGAATAGTTTACATATCTGAACAGTGTTTCAGATAAGTAGGTGTATTTTTGTTTAACGTGCTTCGACGGCTAAAGTCATTTCGCACATACTGTCTGCCACGTGCAGACAGGGGCTAAGCCAACCGGTGCTTCCATCGTGGCAGGTCTTTGCCCGTGTTTCAGATGAGAATGGGTTTTGTGGTAAGGAAGTATTTCGAAGAGTTGCGTTAGAAAATGAAGCATTACTTAAATTGGGAAGAATGTGAGGGAAAGGAGAGTGAAAACAGGAAAATGTGTTTTAATACCATAATATGTAGCGTTGAAAGCGTAGGTGATTAAAAATCTTGGTTTGAGACGCGAGAGTGGATAAGGATGGAATGAATCAGCTGATTGGAGAGGAAAACCTAAGTGCAGGACATGGTAGGAAAGGAAATGAGTCCGGTGTTAGATTCAATGGAGGCAGAAATTGAGTGGAGGACATACTTGTGGGATGTATCGACATGCTGTTGAAAGGTGGTGGAGTGGAGAATGTTGGGTAATTGTGGTAGAGGTAAGGTATGAATGGTGAATTTGGGCGGTTTGAAAGGAAAAAATACGATGGGTTTAAGAATTATGAATTGGAAAGTGGATGCATTATGAAGGAAACGTCAAAGAACCAACGCACCCACAGTAATTATAGTACAGACATTATCGTTAAAGTATCTTACATTAATTTGTGGAACACATATAATGGGGCGTTTACCATTTTTTTTCAACTGTCGAATCTGAAAGAGTTTGTGAAATAAAAAGGCCCGTATTTTTCCGTTTTTCGATCCGACTCCTAGTTCTCGAGTTATAAGCGACGAAAAACTGATGTTCTTAACCTTTTCGCTGGAATGAGCGTGGTGATACTTCTTACGTCATCCCTTCGTCCACAGCTCCTTTGCCCAATCAAAATTCTTATCTCCCCAACTCTACCCCCACTTCACTCCCTAAAACAGCCAATGAGGGGAGGTGGATGATGCAGAAGTCTCAGCGCAGCTCATTCGATGGGATGCGTATTTTAATTTTCAATTTATGAGTGAATATGCTACGATAAGAAGATTGAATTTTTCCTTAAATTTCAATTTTTGTTTCCATCTAACGATTTCGCGAATAAAATAGCAATTTCGGTTCCGAGTAAACACCACCATTACGATTCATTCGTGAGGGGTGACTGACAACTGAATCCAATGAAGATTGGGACACTGTTAGGTCTAGTTAGGATTTTTTAGGAGAGGAGCAAGGGTGGCTTTGAGTCTGAAATCAAAATAGCCCATCTCGGAGTGCAGTAAAATACAGATAAACATGAAGAATTTGACTAATAAACTATCAAGAAATTAAACATGTATTTTTACGGCAGAATTATCGGCGACGTTCGCTGGTTCTAGATTCTAAATATAGAGATTTTTTTAAATTTGATTCACAAACTTTTGTGGGTACTGATACTGATGACAAAATGTTTTTTAAAGAAATTTAAAATATTTGGGCAAAAATGGCTTTCTTCTACTAGCTTGCTATAAAAGGACGTTGGCAATTTTTTTTAGTACACAGTGACCCTCTGGAGAAAATAAATAAAGTCGTAACATCCCACATATACGCACAGCGTATTCCATTTACCACGTGTAGTAAAACACTGCCGGCTGAAGCAATTATCAACGAGAGGGAAGAGCTCAGCTACTTTTGATAACTATCGGTTTGTACGTACAGGTTCTGTTGATATCCCGTGCGTTTAGAGTGTCATACGCATGCACAAATAAATTCTCCAATAACTCAGCCGTTTTCATTCTAAGACCCCATGCTGCGAGCGAGCGCTCTTTCGAAGGTTTCCTGTGACTAATGCTCTTCCGTTCGACGAGTGAGATCCAATACGACCGTATCCAAAGCCCCTTGACGCCACCACAGCCACCTCCGGTCCCTGATTCCCTCCTCTTGTGCATTGGGTGCCGCACGTGCAGTAGGCACATGCGGTGCCTGAATGCTATGGGACAACAATGGAGCCGTGCGCTGATGACGATGAACCTGCTCTTTCCTTGCTTCGATTGAAAAAAAAGGTGTTGAACTCGTCGCAAAATCGAGCTTCTCTGTGCGGTGAGGGAATTGTAGTGGGTTCCTAATTCCGCGAAGAGACCTCTCTATCCGATCACACGGCTTCCGAAATGGGTCTCATCTTCTCACCGCGGGGAGGCAAGCATGCCTGTGTGACAGTCCCCGTGATTGATGACCGGAAGACACAGAAGGAGGCGCAGATATCTAAACAACTTCATTCAAACACGTCGCCGCGTGTCGCCGCTAATGCTCTCTTCCACTCCCCTTGTGAATAGCGTACGCTCCACTCCCGAATAGAGTTTCCCGAGGGATCGGAGCGTCTATTATTCGCATTCTTCGCTTCGTGGTTAGTGGGAGTTGATCCCAGATCAGCTCCCTCTAACCAAGATCCCAGAAGGCACGGTTGCGCGTTCTGGGCGGGAGGGTTCGGTTCACCTACTTAAATACACTATTTACAGAACCGAATCATTGTTGGAAAAATGCCGATGCGATGATTGAAAAATCACTGATAAAATTGAGGATATATTATATAGTTTATTTTTAAAAATGTTTAAATCTTAGCTTAATTTCTTAAAATAAAGAAAGTAGACGAAAGGATAGGAGGCTGATAAGGGAATTGTACATGACCCAGAAGGTGGCCCTTAAAGTCAATGGAAAATAGACAGATTGGATGGACCTGGGTAGGGGAGTAAGGCAAGGCTGCTGCCTTTCACCAACACTATTCAATGTTATGCAGCGGTATGGACCTAGAACTGAGGAAGAGACTGGTGAAATATTGTGTGTGGAGTGTTATATTTCATGGATGCGAAACATGCACCTTGGGAAGAAGAGAGAAGGGTAGGATCAATGCTTTTGAGATGTGGGTTAGGAGGAGGCTAGAAAGAGTAAAATGGGTGGTTAGAGTAAGAAATGAGGAGGCTCTGGGAAGAGTTAAGGAGGAAAGAACACTACTGAAAAATTAACAGAAGAGAAAAGGAAACTGGGTCGGACATATTTTAAAAGGGAAGGGATTTTAAATACAGCAGTCGAGGGAACAGTGGAAGGAGAAAAGAGAAGAGGAAGAAGAAGGCTGAAAATTACTGACGGTGAAGACAAAAAGAAGTTACAAGGAAACCAAGGAAGAGGCCCGGGACAGGACGAATTGGAGACAGCTTTGGTGTTTGGGACCTGCCAGTGAGCAGGATACCAGTTGATGATAATAAAATCGTCCTTAGCAGTCGTCAATCCGAATAATGGTTAGCTGTATTCCGACATCCTTCCAACTGATCGTCTTATTCCATCATAAATCTTTATTAGCATCTCTCACTAGGGTGGTCCTTACTTTTTTAAATCGAATTTCTTTTGGGACAATGCCTTATATTGTTCCACTTGGATAGAAAATAAATTGTACTAAATATTATTATAATCGGACGAAGGAAAGACGCACTCAAACGATTAAAAACTTTTTATTCACTGTTGTCCGGTCATTCATGGCGATTACTGAGCACACGGCATTTTGTCTGCTATTACCGACGTATTGTTCGAGGCACCTATGTGTGTGGTGAAAATGTTTGCCTGATTTCGTCATTTAAAAAAAGTTATTTCGGTATATTTTCATTTCATTTAGTCAATTTTTTCGTTAAATATTATTTCCACTACTCAGCAATAAAAGCTAAAGCAAAACATTATTGATAGCATATTTAAAGTAAAACATCATCTTTTATTTTTACGTAATTACAATAAACATGATAATTGTACATCTGATGAAAACGCGTGCATCATAACATGAATTTTTGGAAAACATTTATCCGCCATTTTACTAATTGTAAGTAGGGCCTAGCCTATGTAAATAGTCTACAAATCAGTTTGAGAAAGACTGAGATACCATGGCTTCCATATTAATGGGAGTCAGAGCTGTTTACCTGCCAGACATTATATTATAATATGTTGAAAATGACCTCTCGCTATCAACATGTCCTTTCTCTGCCACTGAATTCGCGCATTGCAGTATTTGCACATAATTATCTTTCTAGTTTTGTCAAACACGTAAAATCTTTATAAACTGCTGCATAAAAATAAATCACAAAATATAAGACTGAATGCACCGATCACCAACAATTTCCAACAGACAATATACCTCCACACATTGATGAATGCCTTGCTTCAATTCTCTATGCAGGAAATGAAGTTTTAGATACTCGATGTGATATAATATATAGATATATATCATAGTTTTATAGAATATATTTTCGGATTTTGTCATAACTTGAATCGGATGTTCGCCGTTTACTTAAATATAATGTGATTCCACACAATTTCGTCGACTATTTCCCGATTTAGCTTAAAGGTAAATAGATTCGTGTTTTGAGCCAAATTATTAAATTTTCGTCCAAACTTTACAATATCGCGCTTTTCGAAAAATAAGTGCCTCTACTAATTATACATTTCACATGTCTCATCTCGAAGATTTTCAATTTTCGCACCGTAGTTTCCGAGATAGAGCACATGCTGCCAAGAGTGAGCACATGCTAACCAAGTCGTGGGGCGCGCCAACTAGTGTCCCGCGACCTGACAGACGTTTCGCATTAATAAGCAAAGATAAAGATACGTTTAACTAAAAGGTGTACAAGTGCACGCGCCAATGTATCCAAGAATAACCATTTTATAAACAAATGAACTAAAAACAACTTGTAAATGAAAAACATCCGTCAATATATTAAACTTAGTTTAAAACTGCAATGAATTTCCGAAATATAGACTCGTAAAGTCCTACCAAAATGTTATTGCTTTAATAACGTTATTAATTTACCAATGCTTTTAAATACTGCTTAAAAAACATAAATCCCCCTAAAGTAAATGAATTAACTAAAACACCGCAGCTCAATAGAGTACAATTGGGGTTTTTGATTCAAATTTCTCCTTTTCCACAACAAGTGCAAACAAAAAACCACAAAATGGTCTTACGGGGTGGCCTATGAGAGAAAGTAAAACCAACGGACGCATGCATAAAAAAATAAAGGCCTTTAGTTTAAGCATCACTTGTAACGCACCATTGAGGATTTTTAAGGTCACACAAAAAACAACTCTCTTCACACGCAGCTAGGTACCTACTACATAAGCAGCCTAATTTTCATCGATTATTTTTCAGCTTCAAATAACCTGGTTATCCAAACCTTTGTTGAATAAGATTTTAACATTTTTGTCAAAGTTTCTGGCACTTACACTATTCCGGAATTCAATTAAAACGGTTTGAAAAATTGTTTCGTACTATTTGCCGTTGCCTGGGTTCGAACCGACGACCCTCTTTCTGATAAAGTTATGAACAATTGAAGCAACCCATCGATTTAATTTTCAGTCTAATGCAGTGAAAGCAACTTATGGAATGGAGATGAAAAATAAAAAGGAAGGGCGGGTTAACCAGAATATGGATCCTCAGGCTCGGAGGCGTTTGCAAGGCATCTCCACCGCCTTCTCAGCTTACCCTCGCAACCGGCATCCTATGCCCACGGCCACGCCTCCTCCAACAACAAACGGCGTAAATTAGGGTTTTTATTTCACCTTAACGGAAGACGGATATTTTAAATAAATAAGAAAAGTTGAGCTTGACTCCTTCAGTATCATTTTAATTTCGGAAGAGTTGAATTTGATATTACCACAAACATTTAACATTTCTCTACCATTAACGAATAATTGGATGCAAAAACTTTTTTTACATGAAATTGGTACATTCATTTAAGCGGGAATTTTCAAGCCATGTTGGCATAAAATAAATTATTTTATTGCTTCATAATTTTATTAGCATTTTCGTTAACTCAAACGATTCATAGCAAGAATAAACTCATTGAAGATTTTCACATTCACATTTCACGAATTTGGTATTTCGGATGGTGGTTGCCATGGACGTTACTAATTGTTGACGCCCTCCTTCTAGACGTTATATTCAGATGGATTTATTGAATAATGAAGCATTGATTTAATAAGATGGGTTGCTTCTTTCCGATGAAGCTATATTTATTCTTAAAATATTATTATTTTTCTATAAGTTAATCCACCACCTTCAACAAACACAGTCTCAACTAGAAGTCTCATATGCGTAACTCATCTCGAGGCCCAGAATCTCTGTCAATATTGGTTAAATTTTTAATTCACCCTAATATTACATCAGTCTTAGAAATTTCATCTTTTCTCTTAGTATTTCAAGGTTCGCTCCCAAACCACTCAGTTAGTTTTGTATCTTGTAGGTAGTAGAGTAAACAAGCTGGCGATCACATTTTTCCTTATTTCTACGAGGAGCGTATTACTCCCTGTTTATCAAAGAAAATTTGCCGGCATCAATTGTCACTTAGCCCATGTAAGGTGAAAATTTTTAGCATATTTCGTTCACTTACGCTCAATTTCTTCTATTTATATAAACATCCCAAAGGTGAATAAAGTGGCGAAGTTTATTTTTAAGTTTTGTAAAATGGTGTAACTTGTACCGCTTGAAAGGTTTATTTGTAATACTTCATGTATAGGTAGTTCAGTTCTCTATCCAGTGGGGAGAGACCATGCAGAAAACATTCATAAAATAATTCAAAAGTTGTCCACCACTAAATTATCCCGAGCATACAACCATAGAACGTTCATTGTATGTTCAAGGGTGAACTATTCATTTGAGACTGTTCATAGATCGTTCATTTCCAGTCCACGAAGTATTATTAAAAAATGCTTCTTGGTTGAAGATTTAAAGAACTTCTTTAAACCATGTACATTTGAATTGTTATAAATGACAAATATATTCATTATACATTCTAGGAAATATTCTAACGTGACTGGTATGATATGACGTCCTATGACTAGGTATATACGACTTTCTATAAGTCGAAACTTCATTATCGGGTGCTAAAAAAATGACGTAAGGAAGATACAAGATAGAATGTTATAACGTACTAAATTATGTACCTTAATTGCACATTCATAGTGATTAATTGCAAATTGTCATGTTTTTAATTGAGAAAGCAGGGAAGTCAGTGGAGAGGCAATACGATATGAATCGAGAATCATTTCACGAGAACAATTTTTATAACGTTCCTTCATGGTTCATATGTTATTAACTCAAAAACAGTTCAGCCGTTATTCATCTACGTTGAATATTCTTTGAACATTCTAAGAAGTATTCCAATGAATGTTCTTTGCACTATCTTTGAGTGCCAATTGAATGTTCATTGAATGTCCTTCTTGAATGATCTTTGAACGTTTAAATACGTATGAATACTATAGGCCTGTACGGAATTAATTCCGTTATTATTCCGACTGCTGCGGGATATTCTGTGAATATTCTTGGAATATTCTAGGTATCTTCCTCAGGAATATTCTCAGCATATCCTACAACCCGGACGTTTCGCATATTCTAGGAATATTCCCGATATATTCTGAAAATATTGAGAGCATGCTGGGAATATTCCAAAATTCCCATTAGAATAATCCAAAAATATTCCAGTGAGAATATTCCAGGAATATTCTGAGTATATTCCGCAGGAATATTACCCAGTAATATTCTCAGCATGTCCTACAGCCAATAAAGATATGCTACGAATATTCCCGGTATATTCTGAGAATATTCCAGGAATATTCCAATATTCTCATGAGAATATTCCAGGAATATGCTAAGCATATTCTTGTGCTGTTTGGGAAGATATGAGAACGGCCAGCGATTGGTTTTCCTCTTGCACGCATTGGTCTAAGGAGTCAACTCCCTTAGTTTAGTTATAGTAAGATGTTAATTCTGGTTTACCACTCTCAGTAATTTCACTAAAATGGTGCATTGTGGATAAGAGCCTTACTCTCCTATTTTTTTCGGGACAAACGAAACTAATGTGGAATTCTCTCTAAAAGAAAAAAGTGCCGAAACTTCCGGTCTAGATTTATTTGGAAGAAACGCAAAGGGGATATATTTTTTGTTCTTTCTTACTGTTCCTACTAACGTTAGTCAATTTGATAGCAATGTTTGTGCCAGGTCTAAATCTGTATAATAATTGTCGCAAGTAACTTTGCAATTGCTCCCTTTGAAATTTTTCGTGAGGGAGAGAACAACAAACGAGGCTAGGTTATGAGCTCTTTCATTACCTTTACAAAAGAAACGTATTCCATATAAGATATAAAAAGTTCTGGAATCGCATATCGATCAAATTTTCATACCGTATTTGTTAGGTATTTACGGTATGTACTATCTGAAAGGACCTTTCCCTCTGATTGGCACTAATTGTTCATCGACAGAAAGATTCTCTCCTGGAACATAATATTTTTGTTGTAATTTATTTCATTCCATACGTCACGAATAGGAGCCAGTTTATCATATTTCTAAGCTCATCACGAGTTATTTTTATCATCAAAACGCAAGAATCGTACAAAATATTTGAACCTTTTCATCCCCATTGTAACCCGGAAAATTGGTGGTCCGTACAATTTTTTCCATTGAGATTCGTAATTAGAGAAATTTGATTTCATGTGGCCAGCAATTAGTAGAAGTCCAAAGAAAACATACATCTCCTGCCTGTCGATTAATTTCCATAGATTCGCGTCTTTCTGTTCAGAAATTTTACAAACGAGTTCCATCTCCATATTGGTATATTTCACAATAGTAGGTATCTACAACGGGGTTATTTAGACTTATTGCTTTAATAACGTTATTAATTTACCAATGCTTTTAAATACTGCTTAAAAAATAAATCCCTCTAAAGTAAATGAATTAACTAACAAAACTGCAGCTCAATTGAGTACAATTGGGGTTTTTGATTCAAATTTCTTCCTTTTCCACAACAAGTGCAAACAAAAAACCACAAAATGGTCATACGGGGTGGCCTATGAGAGAAAGTAAAACCAACGGACGCATTCATAAAAAAATAATAAAACAGTGTGGAATATTACAAAGTTTTAATTATTACATCATGTCGAAATTCCACAAAGTCAACCCTCCAACCATGTTGTCAAGTTTGTTGATTTTCAGTAAAGGCGTAAAGCTGGCGTATTGTGAGGTTTTCAATTACTCAGCGACCGAAAGCTAACGTTTTTAAATACTTACTCATTTTGAACGAATTCAACAAATTTAAACTAAACATTTGGCCGTGACTTGTTCATCCACAGAATGCTACCTACCGACAAGTTACAAAACAATTCGCCAGCGCTCATCGTTCTATTCAACGTCGTTGCGGTAAAGTGTGCTGATGTGTTTCGATGTCCACCAACATCAAAGCCTTGAATGGAAAGCCCACTTCATAAGTCCGAAAAGTTTTTGCACTCTTCTCCCCCAAGAGTTGCAAATTCTCCTTGCATTCAATCGGCATCCTCCATGCACTCATCCCAGCTCTATCCTCCGAATTTTCCACCTCCTAATTTGCTCTACAAGATTCCGTACCTCTTCTAAGCTACCCAGCTCTTCGTCCTCTCCATCCATCGTATGTACTTCCCCCCATTGATGCGCGTCTCAAACGCCTCTTATCTAATATCATCATCGCTTCTAAAAATTCTTCGTTTCTGCTGCATGTAAAGCTTCGTATCAGGCTCTTCACCTGTTTCTCCAAAATATAGTTACCTATGGAAATATCATCAGGAATCTGTCATATCCCGATGAAGATTATTCATTTTTGTCTTCGAATTTATTTTGGCACCTAATTGACAAAATCGCTAAGGAGGCTTCCCCGAGATAATCATTGCAATTCATGTCAGTTTCGTTAGAATCGGCGCTTAAGCCTACGATAAGGTATTTGGATATGAGCGGAAGGTAAAATGAAGGAAGGGTAGAATTAAGGAGAGAAGCCCGGTAGTGGTATTAGCCGGCTCTTGGCAGAAGGTAGAACATCGGTGGAACGTCCCATCTGACAGACCGATAGGGTATTGACTTTTCTGAAAACATCGAATTAGGGATTCGATAATTAACGAAACTTTTCACCATCTCCGGGACTAGAAATGGAGCCTTTCACTAAGAAGTTAGTCCTCAAGCCAGTGGCGGATACATATGGGGAGCGCGGGGGGCGCGCGCCCCCCCCTTGCGGGGCCGTCCGCATTGGCGCCCGCGCCGCCCCCGCCAGTCAGCCCGCACGCTATTCGTTCGTCTTTCGTCAGTCGACTCTGAGTCGAGTTATCGAGTAGTTATACTTTCTTATGTAGCACGCGCGCGCGTCCGCGTCATCGTATTTTATACGTTTCTGTCTGGCACATAGATAGCTAACCTACGAGAAAAGTCGCGGCCATTCTAGTGATCTCAATACGTTATTCTGTCTGGCATTTGTTCGAGAAAATTCGCGAATATTCTACTGTTTGCATTTGTTCACACTCCTTAAAAGCCTGGAAGCGAACATTCTGGCACCGAATGTTCTCGAAACAACCGATCTAAATATATAAGGGAAGCAGAGTCGCTGCCAGGCAGTCAGATTGAAAGCTACAATCGTCGCGATTACTTGCGCCCCCCTTGAGTTTTTTCTGTATCCGCCACTGCGGCTCAAGCCACCACAAACTAAACTCCGCTTTTCTCACCGCCTCACGCGAGGAACAGATGCTGGGTGGATTACCTCCAGTGCTCCAGCCAGACATCATTGAGGGCAGCCCTGCCACCACGTAGAGGTCACGGTCCATCTATATTTGATCTCGATTGATTGTAATCGATGGGAATTCATGCTAGAAAGCCACGGCTGTTTGTTGACTGGAATTTTGTGTATTCGCCTAAAAAACTAATGTGATGTAGATGATTTGAAAATTTTCACATCGTACACAGGGCTCTTAGACGGGAAGAGGAAGGTATTATTCGTAGTTTTCTCGTGGAACCTGCAAATTCTGAAAATGTTAGCCATGCAGAGGTGGTGACGATGCTAACTTATGCCCTTTTTAAGTAGGATGATGCTTTCGGGCAATGATGCGTTTTGTTCATTATGAAAATCTCAGTGACTAAAGAAGACCTAATAGTCAGTTTTTATGTGGTGTCGCTGTTCACCAAAGTTCCTGTCCCTTTCCTGTCACTTTTCCTGTTCCTGTCACATTCCGCCTCAAGCCCTGGACATAAAATAATGTTCGACCATACACGGGTCTAGGCCAAGACGCAAGAAAACCATCCGCGCTTAATACGTGACGCCATAGAAATATCCAAAAAAATTAATAGGGAGGATGGATATATCCTTAGCAGGGTTTAGAAAGGGTTCTTTGCTCCAGCAAAACCCAACGGCTAACGTCTTCCGAAAAATATTCAAATCAGCCCAACAATGGTGCAACGGACATCGATGCTATGTAAGAGCGATCTAAAGCCGGTAAACGCTCATTCTCCTGATGACGCTTCCAGTAAGAGAAGCGAAACATTGAGATTTGCATAATGAACAAAACGCACCATTGCCCGAAAACATCACCCTACATAGATAAGGAATACTGCGAAAGCTTTCAAACAAAAATTATGCCCTTTTAATTTAAGAAACAGAATTGAACCAGAATATCAAATTACACGGACGCTATACTGATGCTCAATTGTTTGTGGTTCTTCGCCGTCTTCGCACATGATACCAAATGCGAGGGATTTCGGAAATGAATTAAATTAACCAAAGTAGAACCATAATCATTAAAATAAAATTATTGAAGTGAAATTAGGACGTTTTATTATAGCACAAAAGTGAGCTCATAAATGTAAAAAAAGTTATATAATTCTCATAGCTTGTGTGGGGGCCAATCAGAAAGAAGCATTCATAGCGCGTAACTGGCGTTAGAAAGTCGGGACTAGTGTGGTTCAAGTTGATAAGCCGAAGCTGCAGAATATAATGTTTTTAATCGTCGTGTTGGCTGGAGGACACGTCTGTGTTTACGAAACCAAATTCCTGCAATTGGAGCGTACCATCTACAAATGAAATTTTGAGTTGTATTGGAAATTGGAACATGCAGACTTGGGGTAAGCCATCAGCAGTTAAGGAGGATTCGAATTCAAACTGGGTTTGAATTATTACCTGACTGGATTATTTTTACGGATATACCTCCGAGTGGATAATGTTTTGATATTTGTTGCGAATTCATGGAAAAGTTATAATAGATTGTTTTTTACTGGGGTTCGAGTTCTTGGAGAAAAATGTATACAGTTCGAATGTTATCGTAGTAACATTCTAACATTTTCGATTACTTCCATTAGAAGTATGCATCTGACTGTGAAATAGCTATATTTCCGCTGAACTATGAGAATCTTATGTTCTTTTTTAAGGGATTCAAAGCCTTATGTCTTTACGACACTTGTTATTAAAGTGGGTACATAAATTTACCTGTGCACGGATGGAAGGGGTGATGTTTCAACAGTAAACCAGTTTTAATTCCTATGCATTCTTATATGTATATTCCAAGAAAACTAAATTCATTTTTTTTGCATGCAATGTATTTCCACAAAATATCGTTATAGTCTCACTTCATTCAAAAATGGCTCTAAGAGAAGCTCAACTTGGGTTTTTCCTGAGGTGTTTTGGTGTATTATGGGAATTAATTAATCTTTGGTCTCACAATCACTCTAATTCAGTTTTAGTGTACCTACACCATTTGGGTGGGGGTATTTCTTTTCAAAAAGGAAATTGTGATTCAATTTGTTAAGATATATTTCCAAGTGTGCCATCTTTTCTCTTCCATCTAAATTCATGGCCTGATTTGATTCATTAATGAAAAATGTTTAAGGTATGCATTTATTTTCTTGGTTTTTATTTCTTGGTACGTATCGTTTTTTTTAGATAAATTTGTAGAGAGTTCTCAATCAATGGATATCATTTCATGTTTCTGCATGTGAACCTGAGGAATTGCAGATTTGGGATTTAACACACTATTTGCCTTAACACATTGAGTGAAGGAGTCACTCATGAGTGATGCACACAGCACAAGTGGCTGGCGGGTGTCATCAGTGACATGATTGATGAGAAAGGGTTATGTAAATAGTTAAATTGAAAATTTTAGGAACTGGGAAATGACATCAATATCTTACACTGACTCTATGTATTAAGCAAAATCACAGTATCAGGGAAACAACATTCGTCAGGGTTCTTAGTCACTTATAGTATGATGCAAATCATTGAAATAATTAGAACTAGATGGAGTTTACTAATTATTATAAATGATTTAAATGAAACAATCAGAAATAAAATCAATTTTCCTTGTGATTTGAATTAAAATTATCTAGAGCTAGTATGTTATATTTTCTGCATCATTTACATTCAAAATTTGCATCTGAAAATTATTTTTTGAAATTTTAACACTTATGCACCTGAGATTTGTGTTTGGAACAGCTTCCCCTTTCACGATATCAGTAAATGCTTTACACTATTTCTTTATGCATGGAACTCTCTCATGGTAAGAAATCATAAAGGTTTGCTTTTAAGGTAAGCTATAAATTTTGTGTGTCAAATGCATGCTTTGTCACGTGGATCAATTTGTACTTTATTTATCAGTTACATTTGCACCAATATTACAATCTTGAATACCAATATGTCAATCTTGGATCAAAAATGTGAACTTGGCTTTCAGGGATCTGAAAATTAAAAAATGATGCCGATTCTCTTTAGCAGTAGCATGACTAATAATAAGTGTGACATATTTGCTTTGCAATAGAATTCTTTTTATGACATGGTTGCATGTCAACATGCAACTATGCATCAACAATCAACATGGTTTTTATCAACATGGTTGCATGATACCTCTACCTACCTGACAAGCAATGATAAATCTAGGTAATTGCTTGCAAACAATTGCTTGTTTTATCATTGCTTGTCATTCATCTAAGTCTATACACTTCAGCAGTTTACACTGACTGAATTTACCTAATTTTATGAAGAGTAAGCCTCTCTGAATAGAGCCTCGGACTCTCAGGGGCAAAACTTTTACTGCAACCTAAAGAAAATGTCAATGGCAAGAGAGTCATTTATGTTTCCCAAAGGATTGTCAGTTTTTCTTGCCATAAAGCATGTTCAACTGGTGCCCCTCTAAAGGCTTAAGGAATAAGGTTTTATTATACCTCGTAGCCTAGCACTTTTTTTTCTGTCGGTCTTTATTGAAATGATTCATTTAAAATTATTGGAATTTTAAGCTACACAGTAGCATATATTGTTTTTTCAATAGTTTTTAATGAGAAATTGATTTAATGGTGATTAGCATTCAAGCTGCTTTATTTGTCTTTCTCAACAACACCTGTGGTATGATTTTTAGTGTCCATGAGCTACCTAGCTGTATGGAGTTCTTACTAAGCTCCTCTCTGCTAGAAATAGATAGACTCTCGGAATTCATGTGACACCTCCTTTGCCATTTCCTTGTTACCATTGCTTTGATTTTCTAAAAAAAAGCCCTTCCCATTTTCCTGGCTTGAAAGCAATGAAAGTAAGTCTCCCTTCATACCAGGAATTTGTACACCACGGTGATCCAATGCCTCTGCTCCTGGTTGTCAAGCCACCAGAGAGGTTGGTGTGTCAATCGGTTTCATCTAATTTTTTGCGAGTAGCTTTACATTGGTGTAGGACAGTAACTTAATGAACACTTACTCTTTTTAGACCATTTCATTTGCTCAAATGTAAGAGCAAATTAAGTTACTTAAAATCTCCTCATGAAAATAAAAATCCTAATTAGCTAGGTGATCTGTGTATAGGCAGGGAAAGCACAAGGTCCATGTTTTTATAACTGATCTAGGTCAACTGTTTCTTCTGTGCATTAAAATTTTTTTTTTTTTAATTTCTTACTTTTATGATTTTTGCAGGGGAGGACTCCTTGGTAGCTTAACTGGTTAAAGCACTTGGCGCATAATCGGGGGATCTGGGTTCAAATCCCAGTCAAGGCGAATGATTTTTTCCTCTGTGGAATATCGCACTCAAATAAGTTCGTTGTGTATCAGATCTTGTCTTGTTGAGATTGGAGAAAATAAAGTATGGATGCTAATTTTGTGCAGTTTTCCACTTAATTTATCAATTAGATATTTAAACAATTCCAATGACGTATGAGTCAATTGTCTGTACAATAAGCGCAAAATAGAACTTAACCTGGATCCACCCAATGTGACATAAATATCACACGAAGTATTCCTCCACGTTAATTGCTCTTTCTTCTAAATGAGTCGTTACACTGTTTCTTCTTTGTGTTATTGTGGATAGGGATGCTTACTGCTTTAACTTAGTTCTGTTAATTCCCAGCAAGAAGTCAAATTATTCTTCTGAAGTCTCTGGAAGTTCAGCTTCTTGCATAGAATGAAATCATGGATGTTTGCTTTGTGGTAGTGGTCATATTTGTGTTGGTTATTGCTACTAATTTTTAAAGTTGTTTTTATAGACAATATGAACGTTAATTTATATATAATAAATTACATTATTTATTTTTTACATATAATGTAATTTCTTTAATTTTTACGATTTCTTCATTTTGTAGGCAATACAAAGCTCGACATGAGAGATAAATAGTAATTGCACAGAAAAAATGATAAATTCAGAAAACATATTAGGGAACAGTTCCAAGTTGAGCAGAGCCTACCAGAACAGAGATTGGATTAGAGCCTGGTTGCATATTTGGGTTAGCCCCCCTAAAGGCAGTTTATTCAGGGTATCCCAATTCACTTGGGACACTTACTAAGTTTGGTGTTGGAATAGTACCAGTAGCTATCTAGTGGATTTTTAGTAATACAAGCATAAAATCGTACAGTCCTACCGGAAATGCAAAGACTTTACTAGAACTAGGAAATGTGCTTCTCCCTTGATTCCAATGTTAGAATTTTCAAAATGACATGAAGTCCTTGCCTTTCCGGATACTCCTTTATAACTTATTCACCCAAAGCAGAAGGTGTTTTATCTTTCTGCAACGGTTGATGCTAAGATGAAAAACCTTCTGCGAGTGCAGGCATTTTAGTAATATATCTTTCTTATCTTTCTGCAGTCCTCAATTTCGTTCTGTGACCATGTCGTGCCGTCGCTTGATGTTCTGCTTTGGGGCTTTTTCACAGGTTGTTGTCTCAATTTTCTCCATTCTCTTGAACATGCAGTGTAACTAGCACACTTAGGGATTCCCAGTTTCTGAAAGACTGCCCTTTGAGAGGAAGTAATTTGAGCTAGAAATGTGAGAGGGATTCGTTTCTAATGCCTCAAAAGTGATGCTGACAGGGTTTTCCTTGTGAGATGGGTTGACAAATCCATTGTCACCATAGCTTCAAGATGCCATGGTGTCCACTTCCTAAAGAGAATTGACAGCTACGTCGTAATAGGTAAAAAGAAAAAAAGATTGCACATCAAATCTTTTCTTCTCTCTTTATCTATGATGCGGTTATGAACAAAATGTTATGGGAAAATAATAAAATATTAGCAGGCACTTATCATATGGACTGAAAATTTGCAAGCATTAGAATTTCTATGCGTGAAAAAAAAGTCGATAGAGTATTTTCAGGTGACTAGCGGTTGCTGCAGTCCATAATTGGTGGTAACTAAATAATATATTAAATGCAAGTATATCACACTTGGACTTAAGTAGTCGCCCACACTTGAATTGGTACATAGCAAAATCCTGGTACTAGCATTTGTTGGGGTGATGTATTTATCAGTGCTTCTTTTGTAAATTAATTATTTGGTATTGCCCAGATGTATGCATTTGTCTGATCATAATTTTGAAATAAATACATTACATTATATTTAATTCAATGTGCTCTTCAAAAGGTGCATTTCACATCTACTCAATCAACATTTTGTAAGATATAACTGACTTACATAAATAAAAATTCCAAAGAGTCTGGGGAATAAAAAAGAAAATATTTTTTATTTCTCTAAACTATAGGCACTATGCTTTATGCACTCATTGCAATCGGAAAAATGAGTCAAAATAAATGAATATCCTTCAGTAATTAAACTTAAATAAACGTAATTAAAATTCATTAAAGAAAGTTTTAACCTTTCAAGGAAAATATAAATAAAAAAGTTTGTGGCAATTAGAACCAAAATATCTTAAATTGCTTGTTAGGTAGTAAGTAGTGTAGGATTGGCAATTTTTGAAATATCCAGGCGCAGTGCTTATTTAATGCTGTAATATATAATACGTTGATATAAATGCCAGTGTATACTTACAAACCGTATCAAAGCCAATGCAGCTCTCTATCCTCGCTAAAAGACAGCACATACGAGGGGGGACCCAAAAATAACCGGACACAATTTTTCAAGTATCAGAATTTATTTTTTTGAGTTATAAACGTTAGTCACCTTCGAAGTACTCTCCATTAACGCTAATGCATTGGTTCAAACGTTTTTCCACTGCACGAAACATCTTTGGTACTCGTTCTTTCAGATGCCTTGCACCGCCGCCTTCGATTCTCTATTCACCTCCGGAATTTCTGCAAAACGTTTCCCTTTCAGCTATTTTTTCATTCGGGAGAACAAAAAGAAATAACAAGGTGCTAGATCGGGTGATTTGGGTGGATGGGGAAGCGGTGTCATACGGTTTTTCGCCAAAAAATCACGCACAGAAATGGCTGTGTGAGCTGGTGCATTGTCATGGTGGAAGAACCAGTCCCCACTCCGACATAAATCGCGCCGTTTCAATTCGTCTCATTTGCAATTCTTCTGCTAAAATGCGCTACACTGAACTCCACGAAAGATCAGATGGTTCAGCGAGTTCATCAATAGTACGCGTTCTATCCTGGTACACAAGCGCATGAATGTTTTCCACGTTTTCATCTGTTCTGGACGTGGAAGGCCGGCCCGGGCGTTGAATGTCTTCGATCACCATGTTGCCGCGTTTGAATCGCGAATACCACTCATAAACTTGAGTTCTTTTCAAGGCGTGTTCTTTATTAGCTGTAGACAATATATCAACCACATCCGACACACTTTTACCAAGCAGAAAACAAAATTTCAACGCTGCACGCTGTTCTCGAATATCAGCCATTTCCAAAACCGAAGAGGTCGATAAACTCGTCGAACGAAAACTGTCACAGGGGCCCGCTACAACCGTGTAAAAGGACGCCGCTTACAACAATGACTCAGGAGAGGTTACTTAACACCCACCCATTGGGAGAAGCCCGAACTACAAGAGCGACGCATGCAGCGAATTCCGTCCGGTTATTTTTGGGTCCCCCCACGTACACCCAATGTGACATTTGTCACACCCAATATCTAGGGATCTACTGATAGTGTCAAGATGAAACTAAAATGTATAACAGCATACAGGCTAGTTACGTAGAACATTCTGATTGTAGGAATAATTTATCTTTTAACCTTTTCACTGCTAAGCTTCATCCCAGAGAGCATTCATTATTGTGCGCAATGCTACCGGGCATTTAAATACTCTCAGCGCGCATAATGTTTTGGTATTAAAACTCATTTGGACGTAAAACGCATACAGTAGAAACTTGATAATACAAAGCACAATATTATGAAGTTTCGATTATGCAAAGCAAAACTGTCAGTCCTGACCAAAAGCCTATACTAAATACATGGAACTATTCGTTAATACGAAGTTTCAGAAATATGAAATTTACGATATTACGAACCTCGGCCCTGGTCCCCAGGAAAAAATGGAATTCATTTTTACCAACAATGGTGAAAAACTGCATCAGAAAAACTCTTTATGCAGACATATACACCTAGAAAATCAGCGTTGGCAAATGTGTGAAATGCTTGAATGATATTAAATTCTTCTCTCACGTATGCCTGAGTCATCCAGTCATTTACCACATTTAGTCCTTGGGTGATGGGGAAAATGGTAGTTTAGGCCATTATGTCTCCTATCGCACCGTTATTTTTGCCGTTAACCTTGCCCAAGACCTTAAAAGTAAGGGGGTAAAATAAATATTTCTCGATTTCTTTAAATTGTTCGTTATTATGAAACTCGATAATACGAAGTGCAGATTTTTTGGTCCCGCTGACTTCATATTATTGAGTTTCTACTGGACATGCATGTGTATCCCTGATGGCACTGCTCCACCCAAATGCTTATATGCGTGTGTAACACTGGCGGGCAGTGCCGTCCCTAGGGTAGTAGCGACAGGTGTCGCTGCACTTGGGCCCGAGCCTATGGGTGCCCGATCTTGCATTTTCAGACGGCGACTGGAAACTCACCTATTACCCAAAATTACCTACCACCTAGTGCACATGTAAATTTCTTGAAATCATTTGCCAGTTTGTCGGTTAATTTCCTTCTTTCCATGAAATATGCTTAAAATATGATACTATAGCATTAAAGGAATGCAAAGTTATGGGGGCCCCCAACTTTTGTTTGCAGAGGGGCCTCAATCCCTAGGGACACCCCTGCTGGCAGCACTGCTCCGACTGAACGCATATATGCATGCGTAGCAGTGAAAGGGTTAAAGAATGTTTTGGGCTGATCTAGGTTAATACAACTTTTTAGCAGCTAAGGCATGAACTCATAGTTGTCATTTTCTTATTTATTGTTCCCCATTCACTACTCAGTTAAAAGTGTAGTGTGTACATCACTTCTTTTCAGGCAAATAAATAAATACATTATTAAAATGAATCTGCATGCTAAAAACTTGAAAATTGTAACATGAGATCATGATTATTCTAAGTTTTTTTATATATTCTAAAATTAAGAGTTTTCCCTCCATCTTTATCAAAATAAATAGGTACACGCATCAATACTCAGAAAAGGAGTCGAAGAGCCTTACACGTATTATGTTCTTATAAAAAAATCATCGAATCGAGATCTAGCACAACATGTTTTTCATCTATATTGGCTTTATTTTGTTATTTCATCTCTAATGCGAATGTTTCTGATACACCACCCTTATTTTGGAAGTAAGCTGTATTTTCCTAACTGAGCCTCCAGTCTGCTTTCTTTATCTACATAAAAGATGCTTTCTACTCCTCTGTCAGTTGTTTCATGAGTTTCATTAAAGTTTATCATGACTTGATGAAATATGATGCACTACAAAGTGAAAAATGTTTGATTATTCACAACTCATATATTTGCAGAACATTTTTTATCAATACATAATTCCATCATCAGAATCCTACCTATCTAATTAATTCTTGCCATAATTGAATGGTAAAATGGTTTTCATGCAAGAGGAAAAATGTTCAAGCCATGGGAAAGCCATATTTTTTTACATCGTAGCAAACAACAGAATAGCTCAGCAACAGAGGCGAAGCATCGATTAAGGCTGAGCCTATCCAAAAGTTATATTCCATTCCATTTCTATACAGGTGTGTATGTATTAATATGATAGTAACTTGGAGAGTAGCTCTGTACAATCCTAGGGCCTCATTGTGATGGCAGTTCAGTTGGATTGTGAGCATAAGGAATGTATCATGCTAAGCTGAGGAAACCTCAAAGGATACCAGGTTGAAGGCTGTCTCCATTCAGCCTTCCGGGTGCATGACTATAGCATACGTTCACCTCAGAGAGGAGTGAGAACGAGCACTGCTGAAATACAGGGACTAGGTGCAGTGGCATAGTGTTTTTAGGCAAGATTTAAATTCATGCTGTCATTATGAAAGTGAAGGCCGATGAAGAAAACGCCAGCCTCGACTTTAGTTTGGCCTTTCTGGGGAGGGGGGGGGTACCACTGGCCCTGGAGGAATGGAACACTTCCCAGGAAAATGGGAGTCCGGGGGTTTCGTCCTGGGAAATCGTAGCAAAACTATGAGCAAAAAGAAGAAAAAATAAATGAAATACACTGGGTTTTGGGGGGGGGGGGTTATCAGGCAGGGAGAGTAATGATTTTCTCTGGTGATTAATTTTGCCTCGTCAAAGTTGATGTTGTGTGTGGGTCCCAACCAGATGTGTTCTGCCACAGCAGAAAGGTGAATATGTTGTCTATTTGTGGTTCTTTGGTGTTCTTTCAAATGGCATTTCAATGCCCTGGAGGTCTGACCAACATAGACACTACCACAGCAACATTTCACTTCGTAAATACCACTTAGTATTTTCCATGGTACATGGTCCTTCGCCATGCAGAGGAGGTTGGCTGTCTTCATTAAACAGTTGAATCAGGTGATTACGTTGTGTTTAGCAAGGACTCTATCTATCTTTTCCCTCGTACCGGGAACATAAGGGATTAATTGCGTAAGCTGATGGTTTCTTTCTCTCTTCCATAGGAGGCTTGACTGTCCTTTTTATTTTAATATCGTTCTTGCATGCGACCCTGTGAATAACCTCTTGATGGTAGCCATTTCCTTTGAATGTGTTCATCAGATCTCCTTATCTACGGATAGTCCATCAGAGATTGTGATGGCACTGCTAAAGAGAGTTCTGATGATGGAAACTTTCTGTTGAGGGTGGTGGTGCAAGGATGCCTGTAGGTATCGGTCGGTGTGTCTTTAGTTCAGTATACCAAGTGGCCAAGTGTTCCATTGGCTTTCTTTTATGCTTGGAATGATTGAAGGCCCCTCTGAATAATATATTGGCAAAAGGGAAGAGTTCACTAAATAATAGCTCGTATAGGGGGTGTTTTGATAGGAAGTAGTGGATTCTGGGACCCTATTTACTTAAGATTTAGTGGAAAAGAATGGGAAAACTAAAATTTGATTTGGCAGAGCTGCCAAATCCTCTATTTTATGATTACTACCACAATTCAGGCATCCATTTTTAGTCTCCTCCCCAGCATATTAGGATATGAAGAAGTATCACCAAATCATTTATTGCAAATAGTTTTTTTTTATCTGGACAAAGAAATTCCTGTGACTGATCCTAATTGCAACATCTCTTTTTAAAAACTCCAATAAATCTTGGCTGTTTATTGGTATGTGAATACTTGATTATTTATCACGAGTCATCACAACTGTTCATACTTGCTAAGTGCTGCCCCTAACATATGTAGGCTATCTTGGCATATTTTAGCTTAAGTTTGTGTCTGTATATGCTTGCTATTCAAAGCAGTAATTTTCAAATGGTTTTGTCTTGCATTCTTAAAAACCGATAGTATATAAGAGTAATTTCTGGATTGTTTTGCAGTAGGTGAATGATGATAATGGAATTCTAATTCCGTATGAAGAGATAGTGGGGAGTGTAATACTTTTTTCAGTCTCATCCCCAGCATATTAGGAGATGAAGAAGTATCACCAAATCATTTATTGTGTGGTGAGTGATGATAATGGAATTCTAATTCCCTATGAAGAAATAGTGGGGAGTATAATACTTTTTTCATTCTATATGTGTTTTGGTAGGTGCTTTAACATAATTAATACAAAGACACTTGTTGAGTAGGTACTTTTGATTACTCGAGATACCGAAATACAGCAGGCTTAGAATTCACAGTATATTTCTGCTCACGTTTCTTACACGACTGTTGAGGCCCTCTCTTCAGTGTCCGACTCAGTACCAAAAACAAAAGACATACGAAACCATCAGACTCATTCAAATTACACAACATCTACCTTTTTTTCATAGAGAACTAGGGTACCAAGATATAACGGATATAAAAAGATAAAACAAGATCAAACACCAAAATCACCATCATCAAACATCAAAACACCAAACCAAAAATCACCAAAAAAACAAGATATAAAAAGGATATAACTATCAGCACACGAAGTCTTTAAACTTACTTGGCCTTTTGACTAGTCTGCCGGACCTAGTACTTGTTACAGGATTACACTTTTCAAAAGTGACTGGCTCTCCCCTTGCTGACACATTCACCTCATTTCTCTTATATATCCCCCCTCCTTCCTCGCTCTCAACTACATATGATCTGGGAGTTTGGCCCATTTCTGAAATAGTTCCTGGGACCCAGGTGAAGTTTGGTTTCTTTTGAAACATGACTTTCTGACCCACCCTGTATTTGACATGGGATTTTGCTGACCGATCATAATATTTTTTTGACTTATCTTTATTCTCCCGGAGGACCGGACAATCTTTATCATATGTAATATTTGGAACCAGTGTTTTGAAACTACAAGGTATATTTGTACACAAATTTCTGCTCATTAAATTCGATGCAGGTGAGTGAACTTTGCTTCTAGGAGTGTTTCTGAAATTTAGAAGCGCTAAGTACGGGTCTTCTTTAGAATCCAATGCCTTTTTAAAAATCTTTTTAATGGACTTTACCCCACACTCAGCTGAACCATTTGACTTTGGATAGTGAGGTCTTGAGAAAATATGAATAAATTCCCACTCTTGAGCAAATTTTCTGAACATTTCTGAGTCAAAACATAATGCTCCATCTGTATACACCACCAATTGAATTCCATGCCTGGCAAAGATGGATTTTATTTTCTCCACCACCGTAACAGTCCTTAAATTATCTAACGTAGTTACTTCCACAAAGTTAGACAGAGCATCAACTACATACTACTAAATAACATTTTTGATAAAGTTCAAATATATCACAGCCTACTTCTGACCAGGGCAATTGGGGTAGTCTTTTGTACTTCAAGACACTCTTTGCTTTGTTATCCTGAAATTTAAGGCATGTTGGGCACGACTTAACAAACTTCTTAATGTCTTGTCCCATCCCCAACCAGAAGATGGACATGTCAGCACGACTCCTCATTCTGTTAATACCAGGGTGACCTGTATGTAATTTTTTTAGCATATCATACTTCAAAGAAAAATGAATTAAAATTCTATCTCCTCTGAACACTATTCCCTTTACCAATACAAGTTCATCTTTAAATTCAAAATAAGCCTTACTATCAGAGTCTACATCTTTATAGTGCTGAGGCCATCCCCTGGAAATGTAATTCTTAAGTTTGTAATAACCTGTATCATTGCGAGCTTGTTCTGAAATCAACTCCCAATTCTCCCGTGTAACTGGCAAATTTTCCACAAGCAGTGCTAGTTGCATTTCCACTTCATCATCAAATTGAGTATCCACATCACAACTTTCAGAACAGAAATCCCTTGACAAGGTATCAGCAATGTACAAATATTTACCCGGGGTATGCACTACCTGTAGACTGTATGGCTGTAGCTTTAGCATCATTCTTTGTAGTCTTGATGGAATTTTGTCAAGTGGTATGTTGAATAATCCGATTAAAGGTTTATGATCCGTCTCCACCCGGACATAATCCCTTCCTAATATATACTGGTTGAATTTTTCTGCACCAAAGCATATGGCTAATAATTCCTTCTCAATCTGGGAATATCTACTTTGTGTGTCTGTCATGGCCCGAGAAGCATAGGCTATAGGCCGGCCCTCTTGATGCAACGTAGCTCCAATCCCTATCGAACTTGCATCAACACTCAACGTTAGTTCTAAGTTAGGATCATAAAAACCCAATACTGGTGCCCGGGTTAATACAGCCTTCAAATCACTAAATGCTTTATCCTGGTGCTCACTCCAAACAAAATGAATATGTATCATTTCTTAACAATTCCCTCAGCAGAGCACTCCCTACTGAAAAATTTGTATTCTTTGCAATGACTTTTTATCCATGGGAGGTTTCAATGCATTAATTGCCTTTACCTTTTCTTTAACAATCGACATTCCCTGAGAATGAAAAGTGTGACCTAAGAAAGTGATTTTTTCAGCCAAGAAAACACACTTATTTGGATTGAATTTGATACCATTACAATTTGCGGCCTCCAGCACCTTAATTAAAACCTGCTTAACTTCCTCTTTAGTATTTCTCCACATCAAAATATCATCTTGGAATGAGACCACATGATCAATCTTATCAAAAGTTTGACAAATAATCCTGTGAACAATTTCAGGTGCACAATTGAGCCCAATTGGTAGTCTTTGGAAGGAATACCTTCCCCAGATAGTTTGAAATGTACATAATTTAGAGCTTTCCTTGTCTAGTGGAAGCATCCAGAACCCAGACTGAGCATCCAATTTACAAAAATATTTTGCTCCACCCAGCCTCGTTGCAACCTCTTCAATTGTAGGAAACGGAAAGTGAGCCCTCTTAATCGCCTTATTCAGTGGTCTAGGATCCAGACAAATCCTTAAAACCCATTTTTCTTTTTAATTACCACCATTTGACTGACCCAGTCTGTGGGTTCAACAACTGGTTTGATGATACCTGCTCTCTCCATGCGATCGAGGTCATTTTTAACTTTGGGCGCTAATGCATAGGGCATCTTCCGTGCTGGGGAAACGACCGGCTTCACTTCAGGGTCAATCACAATTTTTATCTGTTGTGGGAGACAGCCCACTCGACCATTAAACAAAACATGATACTTAGCCGGAACTACGCCTTTTGAATGTACTGATAATGTTTCGATCCTCGAAATCAGTCCCAAAGTCTCTGATGATTTCAAACCGAGAATATTGGCACACTCATGAGACACCACATAAAATTCAATTGGGTACAAAACTCTGTTGAACCTGCAATGCAAAACACATTTACCAACAACCGGAAATTTGTCATTTGTAAACGAAGTAATTAACACTTTACATTTTTTAATTACACTTGCATTTGGCCCTAAAGCTGTGTACTGTCGGAAACTAAGCACATTACACTGTGCACCAGTGTCCACCTTAACCTGAAACACTTGTCCGTGAACTTCAAGACTAGCAGTGTACCAATCATCACCTTCCTGCATTTGTTGCTTCACTGAAGAGACTATAACTGAAAGCTCATCTATCTCTTGATCACTATCACTTTCCTGGATGTTGGGAAATCCATCAATAGAGTTTACTTGCTGTCTTTCGCTTGGTGACATGCACATTCTAGCAAAATGATTATTCTTCTTACACCGAGCACACTTTTCCGTATGCCAGACAACGACCATACCCATGCTCATACCCAAAAAACTTGCATTTACTCTTATCACCCATCTGAGTACCCCTTAGCTACTTGTACGTAGTACCCCTTGTTTTCTGCTTCGGCCGGGTCCCCCAACCCAGTTTTTATTTAGGATATCAACATTAGGTTCTTCCTTAATTGACCCCTCAGTATCCAAGGTCCTTTCATTCTTAATATTATGAACCTGTTGAGATACTGCTACATGCGACCTGCACAACGCCAAAGCAACCTTAGCATCAATATTAGGAATGCCTAACAACATTTCTTGCAGTCTTTTATCGTTTATTCCACTTATAAACAAGTCTTTCACTAAGCTATCTGTTAGTGTTCCAAACTCACACGGTAGGCTAAGATTCTTAAGTACCGACATAAAATGTTCAAACGTCTCACCGACGTCTTGGCGCCTGTTGAAGAATAAATACCTTTGATCTATATACTATATCCAGCTTCTTATCCTCCCCCACAGCCAGCTGAAAAGACTGGTATACCTCCTGAGCCTCTTCTCCAGCAGAATGCAACAAAATGGCCACCTTTTTTGCTTCCGTGGCTTTATTAAAGTATGCATCTACAAACGTTGTAAATTGGCGTCGAAACTTTTTCCAATTGACCGCCATATCTCCGACGGTACTCAACGGGGCCAAAATTCCAACTGGCGAAGCCATAGTTCACCAACTCCAATAATCAATTATTATAGTATTGCCAGCACTCAACTAATGTTCGGTTTTACCACTGTCACCATGTTTTGGTAGGTGCTTTAACATAATTAATACAAAGAGACTTGTTGAGTAGGTACTTTTATACTCAGATACCGAAATACAACAGGCTTAGAATTCACAGTATAATTCTGCTCACATTTCTTACACGACTGTCAAGGCCTTCTCTTCAGTGTCCTCCTCAGTACCAAAAACAAAAGACATACGAAACCATCGGACTCATTCAAATTACGCAACACTCTGCTCATTTCATAATTCCATACTGTGGTGATGTGGGATGAATATATCTGTTGTACTTGTGCCAATATGGAATTGGGGAGGTGGACCAACCAACTGCAGTACCACTCCTCTCCCCTACACTTAGCCAAGTAATAAGCCACAACCCCTCCTTCCATTCAGGAATTCCGGTGTCAATCACTTCTTAGTCAAGTCCACCCTTTTGCCTGAGGCTGTCTCTGAGAGAAAGGATGGGGCCAACTTCTGTAATTTTTTCACTATACCTTTTTTTATTGCTCTGCTCCAAAATCTTGGCAAGTGAGGCATCATGAGTGGCTGCCAACATAGTGATTTATGTTTTCTTATAAATGGCACTCACTCTTGTTCCCTAGAACTGCCAGAGGTCCGGTACTGGTTGGTGTCATGGAATCGAGACATCCTGCATTCCATGAGGCACATTGAAATTAAGCCCATATTTATGTGCCCTATTTGAGTTTCAACTACAGGAGACCCATAGCCCAGGATTCTTCAAAGGGTTATTCTTCCATGTCCTCTTCCTGTGTCAATATATATGGTATTCACTCACTCACTCAGTGATTCAACCCGAAGGTTGGTTTGGATGGTTGATGGTAGAGCTCACCCCGGACTAAGCCACAAGCGTGTGAATTTCACACATTCAGGGTAGGGGGGCCAGTTTCTTTCCCTGGGCCACCTCGCACTCCGAGAATTTTTTGTTCGGGGGCGTCCAAAGGCTTCACCCGGATTTGAACCCGGGACTCTTCAATCAGTAGCCAAGCGCTCTACCCACAAGGCCACCACGCTCCCCTACATATGCTATTAACATTCGGAAATGTAATTGCCTTTTTTAAATATTAAAAGTGAGTTCATAGTCGATACAGCAAATACCTCAAATGAATATACATATTGGTAGGTACATCCAGTAGCGTACGGATGCGGGGGTTTAGGGTTTAAACCCCCCCCAAAAACATGCTTACCTGAAGTCGTTTCGTTCGTTTACCTGAACTAGTTAGAATTTTGCTTATTGGGCTGAAAAATATAGTTGAATTGTCTCAACGAAAAGAGAATTTTAATTTAACTATTGTTTTAGTGATCTAAATATCATTTTATGGTGATGTACATAAATATTAATGAAACCCCCACCCCCAAAAGTCTAAACCCCCCCAGAAGTAAACCCCCCCATAAGTCAATCCTGCATACACCATTGGGTACATCTCTTGTTCCTGTGCTCAATAGCACAAAACATTGTGACTTT
Source organism: Pyrrhosoma nymphula (assembly GCA_963573305.1). Classification (NCBI taxonomy): domain Eukaryota; kingdom Metazoa; phylum Arthropoda; class Insecta; order Odonata; family Coenagrionidae; genus Pyrrhosoma; species Pyrrhosoma nymphula. Next base: position 48,338,592 of record OY754333.1, on the reverse strand, counting down.
GTGTGGGACTCCATGTGATTTACTTAGCATGCAGATGACTAAACAGCTCCACCAAAACAAATGCTCTCTGTTTAAACCCAATCAATCTGAAATTTTCATGATAAATACATGTGTGGACTGGTATGAACAATGAAGCATGGAGAAGAATTGCATTGCATGCCAATACTTATTATCAAAGTTAGTTTCAAGTTTTAATGGCATTATCAGCAGGCAAATGCAGACTTAACCCACATAATCAAATTTCTTTCCAATAACTGACAAAATTGCATTAATTTAATTACTTATTGCCAGTGCTAAAAATCTCCAAACCTACAATTACTCCTTAGGCTGATACAGATAAAATAAATCTCACTTAAAAATAAATGCTTTCTTGGATGATATGCTCCATCATAATACATATCTTGTTATTAGTTCTATAGTTAAAATGGCTCTTTTTTGGGATTTTCATAATTTGATATTGGTGAATAGCCTTCTGTTGTGAGATAATTTTTTTAATGATGCAAAAAGTTTTAAAGAGATTGATGTGCAAAATAAAAAGAAAGTGTTTCACGTCTGATAAAAGTTGGCTGGGAGCTGTTAGAGACTCTACAATAGACTTAGATTACTTGAAAAATTGGGATCAGGCGAGTTGCAGTACGACGCTGAGGATATTATTTCAAACCCACCCTATATCTCTAGATCTGATAGAAGCGACAGAATAAAAGAGGTCATCAAACCATCAAACTGACTATTTGCAAAAATTCCCTCTATCCATGCATGGTTTGTGATAATAACAAAACAGAATAGGACTAACTTCAGACTCACCGTTAACGTGCAATACACCTCTGACATCTTTTGCCTTCTTTTCTCCATTCCCGTTCCCTTTCATGGCTGGTATCCTAACACCCCCTGCCACATACCTCTGTGGTGGCTCGCAGGGCAGTATGTGGATGTACTTCAATTAATGATAAACCTCCTTCAAAGGTTGCTCTTGTTTGCTCCAAAATATTTCGAAATTATGCAAGATAGGTATTTGTTGCAGGCAAGTCCGCCTTTAGAATTTCCCCTTCTTTCTATGTGTAAATCATGGAATTCATTTACTGGCAACTTACAATTATTGACTTAATGATGATGCCTGTATTATTGTTTAAGAAGATGGTATTAGTTTGCCTCTTAATGCAATGACAGGTTAGATATATGGAAAACCTTTGTTAAAAACTTTATGAAAGTGATATGAACTTTGCCAAGGAGGTGCCTTTATTTTTGGTGTTACGAACTGGTATAGCGAAGACATGTACAGGGCATTAACCCTTAAGTAGGCACACCTTATTTGGTGACGTAAGTGAATATATTTTGGGTCTTTTAACCTTAAAACACTTAGCGTGCACAAAAAGTCACTTTAAATGTTCTCGCTGCATGCCATGAGTGCCCAAAACATCCGGGCACCAGGTGTTCGTCCATTTAAATCCAGCATTGAGGCAACAACGTGGATTTAAATTCAATGGATAAAGGTTAATACCCGTTAAAGAATTGTTTTTTTATTTCACCAAACTTGTTTTGTTTTAATTTGTTTTGTTTTTCAGTGCAATAAGTTTAAAGCAATATTATTGCTACATCTATTTTTTTCCTTTATCAAAAATACAATTAATGAATTTTATTTAATTTCTTCTTTTTGCTCTCTTTACCTGTTACAAATACTAAAATCAGCAGAAACTTAGGTTGTATTTACTTCTTGAAAGTATTTTTGTCCTATTATTTGCCAATCTTTTCTCTGAACATCAGGTTGTCAAGGCTCAGGAAGATTTGTTAATCTATAAAAAGTATTTCAAAGAAATAAGTAGAAGATCTATAGGTATTTTACTAATTTTCATTATAATTTATTAATCATTATAATGTACATTATTAGCAGTTAGTAGGTGGTGATATTTTTTCTGTCATGCAAGTACAGTTCATTCACAATAACTTGGCCAACACTCAGTAGTCTACTGCGCAGGTGGGCCTTGTCCAACTCAGAAAATAGGGGAAGCAGTGCTTACTGAGGGGGGGGGGAGCCATGCATGAACAGTTTTCCCACTGTGGAAAGGGCTGGGGAAAGTTGGGGAGTAAGGTTCCCCTTCAAATCTGAAGTCGAATGGGCTGACTTGTTTACCTCCGCATGTTGTCCAGGTCAGCCAAGGCAAGAACACTGTCAGAGAAGAGGTAAACCACGTGAGGCTTGAGAACCCTACCACTTTAATGGGTGAAATTGTAAGAACTTGGACTAAATAGTCTGAACCAAAATTGCTTATTGCGCATGACGTATGGCGAGCAGATACCCCTCCAATATTACCCCTCTCCTCCACTTATTTCCCCTCTCGCGACTTTTCATTGACAAGGTTAATGTGAATGAACTCTACATTCCCTTGTCTTGTTTAAAATAACAGGGTATACCTACGTGCCAAGATGTTTAATGTGTTACTGATATTGAGGACCAAAGCAGTGTTAAAATATAAATAAAACAAGGTTTGAGTAATGCACTTTTATTTATTGTCATTAAATTCATCAAAGGAAAATAAAATAGTTTTATCATATTTTAAGCTCATCATTTTTGAGCATTGACTACGCTGTTTGTTTTTTTTTACAAATTTCCAAGGTAAATTAAGCACAAAGTTTGGGATTTGAGCTAAAACTGTGTATGTTCCTCCAAAGATTGTGATTCTGAAATTTTAGTCATGCTTTCTTGAAGAATTCTAGGCACATGCTTGCAAGCAGTCCTTTTTCGAATCTGTTTACGAGGTCCAGACAACCTCTCTCAAAAATAGCCTCCAAATGAGCTTACTTTTTGGATGAATCTATAGGATTCTTGTGGAAGTAATCAGACACTACAGGCATTGACATCTGTCATGATATCCGAAGAGTAACTTTAAAGAGTTTGCCAGTGCACATGCTTAGCATGAATTCAGTAGAGACCACCAAGAGCAGGGCAGTTTTGAGCTTTGTAATAGTGTCTAGCAGTAACAGATACATCAGTCTGTTGGTTACAATTAAGTGGCAGATTCCACAGTTACTGGGTGGCTGATGAATATTTGGTCTAGCAGCCAAAATTTGGAGTTGGGTGCAAAACTTCAGAGCTGACTGCTGACTCGGGGTGGTGGTTGCCAGTGTGGTACGTGTACAGACAGGGGGGGGTTAGGGTTTAAAACTCCCCCCAAAAAAAACATGTTTACCTGAATTCTTAAATTATCACTTCTATCACTTGGTATATATTTACCGCTTAAATGTTTAAAATATAGTTGAATTTTCTTCACGAAAAGAGAATGTTAACTTAATTATTGTTTTAGAGAATAATAATAAAAATATCATTTTATGATGATGCACATAAATATTAATGATTAATAGTTAATACCCCCCCCCCCCCCCCAGATGGAAATCCTGCGTACGCCACTGGTGCTTGCCTATTGTGCAACTGTGCCATCCATTTATGTTGTGCTATATGTTAGATCCAACATGTCTCTATTTGCTAAAAATAATAACTTTCATAACCACTACACCAGAAGATCTGAGGATTTGCATATAATGCTACAGAATTTTAAATTTTTCTCACGGGTTCCCAAAGCCATGGGGATAAAATTATACAATGTAATCCCTTGCCATATTAAAAAAGTGACAACTTTGAATGCTTTCAAAAGACTCCTACATAACTTTATTCTCGAGAAATGTCTTTACAAAGTGGAGGATTTATTTATATGAGTCTTTCTGTGTAAATATGTTTTTAAAAATATACTTGTTGAATTATGACGTGTTCTATACATTCCATGTAATGTCTCTGGAACAAATAAAATCTTATCTTATCTTATATTCTGGAGATCTAATAATGTGATGGTTAGTGGTTTCTCATTGCCTTACACCTTGTGGTACTACTGCCACAGTGGTACCTACCTTACAATGCCTGTATGTGATGAGAGTTTCTGTACCAATCCACATAATCTGCAACCTCATATGAAGAAGGGCTGCCACCCTTTCCTCCAGGTCCATGGCTGCCTTACTGGCTTGCAGCGGTAATTTCCTAAGTCAAAACACCTTCACATGTTTTTGCCGCATTTTTGGGCAATCTAACCCTAGGAAGGTCTCCTGTATGCTATTGTTACCTCTTTTTATTTCCACGATTGCATTATCATCAAGTAAACTTTCTCCTTTTGCAGATACCCTCGACCAGCTCTTTATCTAGATGTTGACTCACCACGACATGGTGGATGCTCTGGGTACCTGTGATCTCTTCAATTGGTCCAAGGAACACTACATTTTATCTGGCAAGTAAGTACATTCTTATGATTCATTCTGATTTAACATAATATATATGCCATGCTATGAGAAGCCCTTGCGATCTTTTATTACCTTTTCGAAAAATATCACCTTTAAAGTCACATTCTGATGCAATTCAGAAATAAATTGGTATAAATTTAAATAGTCCTTGTGTTTAATAGTCCAAGTTAGTTTACTAAGATCCTAATACAATTTCGTCTTGACGTTTGACATCAAAATGCTGACTCAGCTTGGAAAGTATCATTTTGCGTTATCATCACTTACAATTAATTGTAGCTCACATTCCCATAATTGTTCACGGACCTACCCATCATGTGAAGTAAATGCTAGTTAACTTTCTGTGATTTTTCCTATGGGCTTAGTGTTTTTCCATTATTGAAATGAACCATTTTGATCATTCGGAATGGCATATACTACATTTGCCCATTCCCAGCTTAAGAAAGAGATATATTGATTTGTATTATTGGATACTCTGATAGAAATTTTGTTTTTTGTGACTTGGATGGAAACTGGGGTCCCATTTCTGTGATTTTTAAGGAACAATGTTTTTGAGACATTGAGTTTTCATTCCTAATATTTCACCGCGATAAGTAAGAGACTACTAGTTCCTGGAAGTTTAGGAGAAAAGTGTGAGATGCCCAGTGGCGTAGCCTGGTTTTGGGTCTTGGAGGGTCCAAAATATTTTTAATGACTCATAAATTTACCAGTTTACTAAACTTTACAAATTTTGGTGATGCAATAGGCGGATGGGTTTGTACAAAATATGACAATTGACAATGTATTACATACATTTACTTAAACGTATTTGGGACTTCAGAATGGATACATTCACAGACTTAGGGGCGCCAGAACACGGGGAGGGGGGGGGAGGGCATTCGCCCCCCTGGCTACACTATTTCATTCCTAAGATTTCACTGCGATAAGTAAGAGACGACTAGTTCCTGTAAGTTTATGAGAAAAGTGTGAGATGCCGAAAAGTTAGGGCTTGGTGTCTCACACTTACCTCATAAAATCATTCTTTGTCTCTTGAAAATCTCGGCAAATGGGAATGTGTCTCACACATTTCTCCTTGAAATCTCAGGAAAGGGAAAATACGAGGTATACCTCAGCAGCTTTGTCCTATAAAGACTCACACTTTTCTCGGATGTCTCACAAAATCACAGTTTCTATGTCAATTTTCAAAAATATCTCGTCTATATTTTGACTAGGATGAGGAGTTAATTTTTTCTGCGTCCATAAATGCACCCCAGTTGCAGATTAGTTGACACTTCCTTACCACTGGCGTCACAGTTAGAGCTGGGGTGGAAAAATCACCTTGTCATAAAGAGGAGTTACAACCCTGATGCACCCCAGTTCCATACCTTTAATACCTCATGTTTTCATGTCCATCCCTTTTAAGCCCAGTTGCAGACCTGATAAATTCTGCATTTTACCAATACAACCCTAGCCCAGCTAGCACAGGATAGGCCGCATCCCTAAATATGAGAATAGTCCACATATATACCGTGGATAAGCCTATCTCGGCGCAGAGATAAAGTATGACGAATCCACTCCGTATTTGAGGCGAAATTAGAGATGAATTTCCGCATTTTCAGGGATATGCGTATCCTTACGTCGTTTTGACCAATACGGGCGGCGGACAACGATCGCAGCGCCATCGGGTGAGAATCTTAAGAACTATGTGAATAACACCACTACACGCACTACCCACTACACGCACGTACCTAGCGGCTTTTACAGGAAATCAAAGACGTCAAACAAGAATTGTGGAAATCAGCCCGAATCTAGGGGCAAACTACAAAAATACGGATTTCTTCCCGTGCTTCTTAAAGTTCTGGCGGCTTCAGGTTCGTGAGCAGTGACGTTTGCATTTATAGATCGAGAAGTGATAATTAAAATCGAAAATTTTATTTCAATCCTACCATGCGACCATCATATTTTTATGCGTTTACTAACTTCTATTTACATGTTTTCTTTGGTTATTGCCGGGTCCAGCGCTATGAGATCTCATTCACTGATTTTCATTTTATTATGGCCTTCTAACGGTTATGCATTATTATTTTATTGACTCGACTTATTTCATTTTTATCTTTATTTAACACTTCACGGTCACATTCATGCCGCCAATTTCGAATGGCCATTTCATGCCCCACCATTCATCGACTTAAGTGGGTTTTTTTACTTACTTAATGCTACGCTTCGGAGTGATTACTTCTCTTGATCCTGGGCTCAAAATGATTAACACTAATGTCAATTTATCCATACTATTTATTACCATAAATACAGTCGCAGATCACTATCCATTTTAGCCACGATGTTCTCTTCCAACACAAAGTACATGGCACTTCTGAACCTCAACACTCTCATTTAACTTAAAATAACTCACTTTCGCTGGTGATTAGATTTATTCAATAATTACACTGCATATACCATTAAAGTACTGTGACACCCCCTCCCCAAACGCTTGCAATCGTGGAAAACAGGGATATTGAACGTGGAAGATAAGCTTATCCCCAAAATATCTTTTTTCTCCAAGGATACGGCCAAATCTGTGCGTGGAAAAAAGGGATATTGAACGTGGAAGATAAGCTTATCCCCAAAATATCAGATTTCTCCAAGGATACGGCCAAATCTGTGCTAGCTGGGAGATAATCTCAGTTGCACCCCTATTTCAGAGGAGAGAATATTTTCCTGGGTATGGTAATTTTTCCCTGTGTAACAAAGTTATTCTTTCCCAGAATAACTAGCCATTTCTGAGGTGATTTATTCTATCTTTATAGGTGAAATGAAAGCAATTGTCTTTAATGAAAACAATGGGCCAAGTGTGATTACATTTGTACGGTGTAAAGACATGTTTATTACTCTAAGACCCCATACAGTCCTGTAGCAGTTGTAAATAAAACCTTTTAGTAAGATCTAATGAGGCTTAATTGTCCCCTATTTATCTAGTGAGATCGCTCCCGATGGACCCCTCCCAACTAGTGTGATTTTGACTACTTCTCTCCGATTACTACTCACTGATGATCGCCAGGGAGAGACATCGGGTTTCATTTCGCGAAGCTTATTTTCGGCGTGAGCTATCCACGAGTCATTCCATTTGTTTAACGCTGAATTACGTAGCATACTTTTTACGCCATTTGACGGCACATACGTGAAATCTATTTCGATTGCAATTAGAACTTCTTAGCGATGGAATCGTCTCTCTCCCATTCCCAGGCATTCCAGGGTCATTCCTTGTCAGTTCATCCAGGCATGACACCCACCGACTCGGATTTTGATGAAACTTGGCAATTTTCATCCTTCCATGTAGGAATGAAACAGTGTAAAATATTTCTTGGCTATCTCTACTAGTTTTTTTTTCACGACCATTTGAAGTTTGGGTGAAACTGCAGTTTTTCAATGAATGCGGTCTCCAGAGGCACTTGTACCTCCAGAGGGAAATACAGTAAAACCTCTCTTTTACACTTTTGACGGGGATGAAGGAAAAAAGTGTAAATCGTGGGAAAATGTAAATCGAGGGAAATCATAATTTGAAGGAAATAGAAGCAAAATCATAGCCTAACGTTAAATAATTTCATTTAAATTAACAGATGATGTTTAATATTTGATGGGTCACCAAATATACATAAATAAATGAATAAACAAAAGTTAACAAAAAATAAAAGTATTCTCATATTTTAACTTAACTTGATTTGAGGTGTTGTCTACCTACATATATTTATCTTTGCATCAAGGGCATAAATTTTTTCTTCAACAATAGTCTATGTCATCCATGCCTTTGTGTTGGCTGCATAGGTTGTAGCCAAGGTCTTTTTTAATGTTTTTAAAGCAACGTGGATTTTTGGACTTTTCAAAAACAAGGGGCTTCAGTCTCACACTGCCATCTGGATTAGCTCCTAATAAAACAGTAAGGCGACCTTTGCTGAGCTTGGCCCCATGACAAGGGTCCCCTTTGAAGTCTATAGGGTCTTGTGTGTGGCATTATTAAAAAAAAAGACCTGTCTCGTCCACATTAAAAATTTATTATTTCGGGGGAAGATTGAAACAATGTCTTCAATATTTCTTCAAGTTCATCATACTTGGAGTATTTAATGAATTTACGCCTTTTTCCAATACGGCCGCATTCCTTAGCACTTTTCTCTATACATTTACGGGTTTTTACAGTTGTGTTCCACGTTGAACTTGGTATATCAAGTTCTTCGGTCAGGGACACGCGAGTGCACGTATTAGAGTCAATTCTATTTGCAAAATGTTGATTTTTTCTTCAAATGATAACAATTATCTCGCACGCTTGTTTGCCATTTTAAAATACGTTTCCTCACGGTTGCCGTAAGTAATTGCTAATTAAATAAAACTAAAGGTGAAGTAACTAAAAACCTAAAAACACAAGATGAATGGCATTAGTGCGCGAGTTACGAGAAATAAGAAAAAGATCGCTGCGAAGCATGAGAACAAGAGTTAACATACGTTTTAACTTTTCGCCACAATGACAGCGGTAGTTGGCCAAATAACATCTAATTAAATATATTTATGGCATTCGCTACAAATTTAAATGTACTGTTTAAACATCTAGTACGGCCAGGGAAGAGAATTCTATTCGTATGGCTCCTTAGTACCAATTCGAGAATCCCGATCGCAAGCATTGTAATATCCGGCATAAATACTTTTCAGCAATGCTATCGATGTAATGTGCTACCATTAAACGAATAATTGTGTTTTTAAAGGAAACCAAATAAATCAGCATTCATATATCATGTTTAAGCATGTATTTTATCCATATTTAACATTAATCACGCTCGAAGAGTCGCCAGTTGAAGTGCGCCAGCCGCCATCTTTCTTGCTTTCAAATGTCGTAAATGGCGGGATTTGAAAGTGTAAATAGCGGGATGAAAATACACTATAATGATGCAAATATTTTTGGGACCGGGAGAAAATGTTGTAAATCACGGGAAAACGTAAATTCCGGGGACGTAAAAGCGGGGTTTTACTGTAATTTGTCTCAGCCATACTTTTCGTCCAATTCTTATGAAAATTTGCAGGTTTACTATAGAAGTCATGAGGATTGCAAATACTAATTGAAAAATATCCTAAGGGATATTGAAAATTCTCTAAACTCATATGTTTCATAAGATTTATGAAAATTTTGCGTCAAAAACATGGTTCTATAAAACATCAAATTTTGACCTGAGGCAATATGTGAATCAAGCTGAATTATTTTTTCTAATATTCCTTAAGGTATGACCCACCACCTGTAAAAATAAAATTCATGGCTTTTTGCTTGCTTTGTTGTTAAAAAAAATTTTATGTACAAAAAAAATGTCTTTTCACGACTCTGGTAGTCAGTGTTGGGTCTTCCTTCAAGTGTGATGAAATGCTTGTGTTAACTGTTTTCTATGTCTAAGCAAATGTTTATGACATGAATCTAGAACATAATAAGTGCAAAAATTAAAACATTTTTTATGTGGAGGTTGTTTCTCTCCCGATAATAAAAATATATATATTTTTTAAATAGAATATTTTAAGGAATTCTTAGCACTTACCCATCATTGCTGGGGATAACTTGATTGTTGCTTTACAGAAACCATCAAAATACAGGATGCATGTCAATACAAGTTAACTTTCTCCATTTTGTATTGACAAAAACTTCACTAGGTAATGTGTTTTAGTTGATTAATGTTGCGCAACTTATAAAAATAATGTGAGGAGAAGTTACATTGTCTAACCTGGGATTTGGTTATGAAGGAATGTGAGAGAAGTTTTTCCAGATTGTTCACCAGACTATTGATGTATTCATCCAGAGTCACTGTTAGCCTAATTTGTTGGGTCCGATCTGTATTCACCCATGCACTGTATGTCACTTCATCTTCAGGGTCTTATTCCCCAAATTTACTTTTCAGATGTTCCTTCAGTCGTTTGTCAGACATACATTCTGAACAGTGCTGTAGCATGCAATCCCTGTTATCTTTGGAACATACTAAGTAATCAAATAGGTCGTTGTAGGTCTCCTCTATGGAGCATGCATGGAGAAGAAGTGATACATTCTGATGGATAGCACAGACACATACAGAATGGATTCCAGAGGAACCTGCCAACACACACCATTTAGGTCGCAACAGACAGAATTTTGAAAACCCTATTTTTACATGTGGGTATTCAAATTTAAAAGCTGCATACAGCTCATTTAGGTTACTTAGTAGTAACCTTTTTTGCATGTGGACATTTTTGGACACACTCACCTTATCTTTCATTCCCGGCATAAGGCGGGAATACCTGTCATTTTGGTAAAATGAGTGAACTAAGTCCACTGTAGTTTGTTCTATGTTTTTGCCCCTCCTTGGATCTGGTATGGCTATGATGCCTTTCACTCTCAGAAGTTCCCTAGCTTGCCGAATTGCATATTCACTAACATTAAATTCGGTGGCTACTTTTTTCGTACTCCACGAAGTCGGAGCTAGTGTTAGTAGCTGAATTATCTCTCGCCGACTGTCTGCTGTAACCAGTTTTTCTTTTGGTAACCCAACTAGCACATCCATATCACTCGCTTTATGAAGAACTTCTGAATCATGCTCTGGAATGAAATCTTTATCCAATACTTTGCAAACCTTTTTGTTCAAAGTAGAAGTTGCAACTTTCAGTTTCATTTTAGCATACATTGATTTGCTGTGGGATGCAACTGCATGGAGTTTTAAAGGAGACATGCCAATATCCTTGAATGATGAATTTATTTCCTCCAATGCTTTTTCTTTCAATGAATCTTCGTCCAAATCTACAATACTATCATCACTACCAGCAATAGGAATAAGCTCTTCAATGCCACAGTTATCTTCGATATGGTGTGTGTATTTATCCACTTTTTCTCTACATGAATTACATATTTTTTGTCCCGGAATTGCTTTAACAATTTCTGGTATGCTATTTATCTTGAATGAAAATGCTGGTGTTACTGTTCGTAGTGATTTACTAATTTTTTTCCTATTACATCTAAATGGATCATAGCAAGTAATTTGATACGTTTTATATTTTTGTAAGAAGTAGGTTTTATGGTGCTCACAAATACTCAAAAGAAGTCCAGAATTTATGCTACTCCTGAGTTCAATCATTTGTCTTTCTGATGCACTTAAGTGTTCAAATTTTAGGAGATTCACTAACTGAGTGTAGCTAGTTTTATGGCACTCTGTACCACTATGTTCTCCTAGACTACAGTTACCAAGCTCTTGATACTGGGCCATTATAAAGGCCCAATTTTTTTAACAACAAAGCAAGCAAAAAGCCATGAATTTTATTTTTACAGGTGGTGGGTCATACCTTAAGGAATATTAGAAAAAATAATTCAGCTTGATTCACATATTGCCTCAGGTCAAAATTTGATGTTTTATAGAACCATGTTTTTGACGCAAAATTTTCATAAATCTTATGAAACATATGAGTTTAGAGAATTTTCAATATCCCTTAGGATATTTTTCAATTAGTATTTGCAATCCTCATGACTTCTATAGTAAACCTGCAAATTTTCATAAGAATTGGACGAAAAGTATGGCTGAGACAAATTATTTCCCTCTGGAGGTACAAGTGCCTCTGGAGACCGCATTCATTGAAAAACTGCAGTTTCACCCAAACTTCAAATGGTTGTGAAAAAAAAACTAGTAGAGATAGCCAAGAAATATTTTACACTGTTTCATTCCTACATGGAAGGGTGAAAATTGCCAAGTTTCATCAAAATCCGAGTCGGTGGGTGTCATGCCTGGATGAACTGACAAGGAATGACCCTCCAGCTTTCCATGGTACCCACCGAGTTTTTACTTTCACTTCACTCTCTTGCAAAGCTCTCTTGGCATATTTTCGGCTTGATAATGTTGGCAGTACTTACTCAGTTGGCAGTACAGAACATACCCCAACTGTATTCATAGCTGATCAGCTAATGAATATCCCTCTTTCCCTATTACCGGGGTATCCCTAAGGGGAAATGGGAAATTTGTCCTTAAAGGTATAGTCCCAATAGATTTATTTCCCATTGCCAGGGTATTCCTATTGGTAAATTTGTTCCTAAAGTTAGAGTCCCTATAGGGATTCCCTATAGGGACTCAACCTTTAGGGAATCCCTATAGGGAAAGTCCCCATAGGGACATGCAATGGGGATATTTAATGGGGAATTTTTAACAGGGGGCACACAGGAATGTTGGGATCAGGGTGCAATGAAATTCAACTGTGTGATTCATGGGATAGTTTTTATGCAAATCATTCACTCTTACATACATGTTTACAGTTTCAACCTCCCAGTTGTTCAACCGGCGGTTTTGCTGCTTTTCACTCTCTCCGTCTTGTTGGTAGACCTTAACAGTTATGCGGTGGGTGTTTTCCTCGGCGTAGCTTACAAAACCGGCCGAGGTTTCAAGCAATTTACAGCTCTGGTCGTTAAAATCTCAATTCCTGTGTGTGACATCCTCTCTCATTCGCCAAGGGAATTAAAAGCGTGGGGTGTGGATGCGTAGGGTGTGGAGTTGTCTTTGGAGGGGGGCGAGATGCGCGGTTTCTTCCGGCGGGAGCAGCGACCGCACCCGGGTGGTGGCTGCGGCTCTCAAGGCGGTCGCACCCTCTAGCCCGCTCTCCTCTCGTTGGTCATTTCTTCCGTAGGTGTGTTTCTGTTCAGCGGCCTCTCCTCACTTGGGGAGGTGCACTCCTTCGGGCCTGTAACCGTTCTCGTCCGCCACGAAGTTGACGGTGTACTCCTTACCGTCGTCCCCGATGTACGTGAACGTCCCTCGGACAACTAGCGCCTCGGTCTCCGTTCCCACGTTCTTCAGCTCGCCGTTCTCCTGCCGTGAAGTGCCGTCGCTCAGGGCGAAACTGAAAACAGAGAAAGAAACAATTTTTGCTGAACTAGAGACATGATTGTTTCTGGCGTAACTTTTTGGACATGGGCGCCTTTACACGGGGGTCAGGGGGGGCACGCCTCCCCCCCGCCCCTAGCCTCCCTGGAAAAATAAAAAAGGAAGGGAAAATTTAATTTATTTTAAATTTTTTTCGCAGGATTACATTAATATTTTAGTAACAAATTTAGAAAATTGTCGTTCACCTTTGATTTTCCAAAAATACACTCATGAGACTTCAAATTTACTAAACTTTCTGGAGGAGGACTCCTCGGATACCCCTTCTTAAACCTATATCTTGGCCTCCCCTGGAAAATATTGTATGGGCGCCCATGTTTGTGGAGCGCCTTGATTATGAAATAACTTCGAGCACTTAGAACTGGTAGTTTCAGGCGTAACTTGGTGTAGCTTATTCATCATGAAAATAAAAAACTTTTAACTTTATGATTCCACGATGATCTTTTTATTAGCGCGACCCGGATTTTGACGTACTACAACGTCATCAACAGGTCTGATGATGATGTCGTAGTACGTCGAAACCCGGGGAGTGCTAATAAAAAGATCATCGTGGAACCACAAAGTTAAAAGTTTTTCATTTTCATTTGAGCACTTACTGTATCCACGTAAATTTTATTTTTCGCAACCCAGGTTTCGTTGTTATAGTACATACATCATCAATTCCTTGAGCTAGAGATTCGACCATAGGCCCTGTGCATCCACTCTTCTCTTCTATCCCAAGTTGAAATAAAATACAAACAGTTGCGAAATTACCAAAAACAATCGTTTGACACACTTCTACTTATACACTTGTACATACTACCCTGCAAACCTTGAATTGGTATTTAGGTGTGTCAGGACACCGCCATAATTACGATGGGCATTGGAAAAATAGATTGGGATGGTCTCACTCTTCTGCTATTGCAGCCATGATAGTGTGGGGCAAAAAGATTCTTGAACCACTCTGTTCAACAGTGAATTTGTTTAGCCGAGGAAGAAACTCAATGAGTGGCACAGTACACAGACTTCTATCTTCTTCCCCGTTTTGAAATGAGACAAGCTCTTCTGGGAATTATGATGAATAAAGAAACATTTTGGGTATGGGGTGTTTGTTTTGGTTTGAGTAATGGCTTCCCATATAGATCAGCTTTCAATCGAATCCATGCAATGGCTGAAATTTTATCTCTACTTGGATCCTATGTTGATAACACTTAAAGTGCAGTTTACTCCGTCCGTCAGATTATACGTCGGATGGGACAGAAAACTTTGTGGTCTTCCTTGGTTGAAGCTTTCGTGTGTCATTATAGCTGTATCGCTCTTGTTGTTCGGGTGTACCCCGCGTACTTATTCAGGTGTGTTGCTCCGTCAAAACCCGTTTAGAGGAACACCAGAAGGCTATTCGACTGGGACAATCCACAAAGTCAGCTGTAGCGGAACATGCTATCTCGGGACACGCGATTGACGTCAAATAAAAAAAAATATTAGCGAAAGTGAAAAGCTTCAAGCCCAGCCCGGCTGATCTGCGAAGCATTGGAGATTAGAAAATGCAAAGAAAATTACAATAGAGACTATGACCTCAAACTCAGCCACATGTGTGATCCTGCTTTAACTTTAAATAAAAATAAATGTTCAATGACTAATCCTTCCTCACTTTCCCTTCCCATCCTCTTACCTCCATGAACCGATATATAAACCCCCCCCCCAACTCGATAGATCCTCATTCCCTAAGATAAAGTGACCAGCTACGGCCACGAAACGTCGGGTAGCAACACACGTGAATAAATATGCGGGGTACACCCGAACAACAAGTGCAATACAGCTTTGTCGTCTTCCGTTAGCAGTTGGATAATTCCGACGCCTGGTTTTCATCTACTCTTTCTCCAATCCTCAAATAATCCTTCCCATACTAGCCGACGCAACTATTCTGGATGGCACAAATGACATGAGCCTTCCCAAACATCCTATTTTCTGGAAATAATTGATTCTCTGACATTTAATCTGGGTTAAATTGCTGATAGAGTGAAATGATTTTTATAGAGAATTCTCACGCGCTGTTTTTTTATCTCACGTTTGTTATCAAGCAGCGATAATGCCCATTCATCTCACTGGAATTTGTTGATAGAATTAAAATCAACAATTACCGTTCTGAAATTTCAGATTGTGAAATATCCCTCACTGCATTGAAACCCTTCCAGTTGTTTGTTATAAAAGTAATTCCTGGTCACGGAAATAAATGGGATGATTTCAATGGCGCCGAAGTTGTGTACGCTTACCATGAAATGTGTGTTGCGCGACAAATATACAAATTTTTCAGCTCGCGAATTACTTGCCCACTGGCCATTGAATTCACATATTACGCAACTACATGTCTGAGGGGAATTGAAAACTTTTTAAAAACAAATACTTCTATCCGGTGATTACTCCTACTGCGAGTTTGTTGTTAAGGAAAATGTTAAATCTACTTTAATTTTTTAAATAATTTTGTGTATAAAATTCAAGCAGTAGTAGTGTTACCAGAGTTATCGGTAGCAAAATTTTAATATTACCTCAAAAACGTGAATTTAAGGTTAGACTGTTCAAAAATGTATGTACATACATCAGTTGGAAGAAGACCAATAATTTGACGGTTAGTATTAGCCTTAATGTTCTTTCACGTTACTTTGTGGCACTTCAGTAGTAGTGTTGGCAGCTTTCAATGCAGTTTCAGGCCAGAAATAATATTATGTATTTTTTTCTTCTTTTAGGAGATATAGGTCTATTAATAATTTTAAAAATAATTTTTACTCTTTGCCGACGTTTCACATTTGTATATATGCTTCTTCAGGGTTATAATGAAAATTATTGGGCTTATTGTACATCATTGCAATAAAAAATTACCGCGCATTCAAATACAACTCGCAAAAATAATAGATTTAGAACCTAACCTATCTAAAATATTATTTAAAGAAATGGTGCACGTCACAAAAAACAAAACATGGTGTAATAAAAAACCGACTTCGCCAAATTAAGTAAAATGTATATAATTTGATATGTTATAACTACGCTTGATTATATTTTGATTTTGATAGCACCTAAATGTACAGCAATTGAAAACAATAGATAGCGACGATGGTATCATAAAGCAATTCATTCAGAAGGAACTCTCTCTGAGGTAACTTGAAAAATCAAATGTATATAAAATTTTTAACAAATATATGTACTAAAATTTGTAAACCATGTTCCATTGATGTACAAAACGCCCAATAATTTTCATTGTAGCCCCGAAGAAATATATATACAAATGCGAAACTACGGCAAAGGGTAATAAATATTTTTCAAATTAATAGACCTATATCTCCTGAAAGAAGAAAAAAATACATAATAAAAAATAGATCATGAAACGGAATCATCTAAATAATATTTCTGAGAAATGCAATTTACTCGCAGAAAAATAGCAGTAACTGTGCTGATTGCTGGACTATTACTTCTAGATGTAGGTTATAAAATCCGTCAACTTATCCATCTTAAAAATTTTAAAAAGTATTATGCTTTTAATATCACTTTTACATGAATAAGCGTAGCAGAAGGCGTCGTTTTACCTGATTTGAGTACAGAAATGAACATAACGGGAGAAAAAGTTTTGTTTTGTCCCATTGATAATTAATTTTCACGGTCAAGGTTTGTGTGCCCTCTCAAGGTGTCAAACTTTGGTCAGATGGTCGTTTCTCATCTTTATGAGTTCCTTTCAATCCGAGAAATCACTGTTGCAAAAGCCAGATTAGGTGAATCTATATAATTAGCGTAAAAATGTATAAGGGTGATTATGTAGTTTTAGAAATGGCTGCATAGACTTAAACAAGACTGTGCTTAGGAACATGTCACGTCTTTTAGGAGAAAAACTTCTCATTCAAATTAATTAGTGTATTTGTATATCTTCAACTTTCACTTTATTATGGTTGGTCATGGTGAGGCAAATCTTTTTTAGGGATCATGCGGCGTAGGAAGGATTTTTTTGTGGAGTTTTTTATTAATTCTTTCCTTGACTTGTTATCGTAATTACTTTCCAATAATGGTCTCATCCCGACTTGTTGTCCTTCAAGTCCCGTCATTTGAGCATGGCCTCCGGCGAGGGAATGACTTATGACCTTTTGGATGACAGCATGCATATTTGAGATTTTTATTCCTT
Organism: Pyrrhosoma nymphula; assembly: GCA_963573305.1. Lineage (NCBI taxonomy): Eukaryota > Metazoa > Arthropoda > Insecta > Odonata > Coenagrionidae > Pyrrhosoma > Pyrrhosoma nymphula. The sequence goes on along the minus strand of OY754333.1, from coordinate 48,321,282 downwards.
ACCCAAAGTTATATCCGTTAATTCCAATGTTGTCGCTGCTGTAACTGGTTATGGTTACGTCCTTAGGGTTCTGCGGTCGAGCCAAGGCCACCGCGAACAGGGCTGAGAAGATGATTGCGTACTGAAAGCATATACATTCCCATTATCTTTCTTATTCATCGAAACTCAGAGGAATGATATAAAATTTACAAACCTCTTGTCGGGGAGATCTACGTTTTAGCTAATCATTATATACAAATGCATTGCATCGGTAGCCTCCTTTAAAAATAATTCTCTCAATAATTGATGCTTCCTAAATAATCAATTTTGGAATATTTTGTAATAAATTTTTAAATTTATATATTATTTTTTTTCAATAGCTTAGAGTCTGGATAACAGGACGTTAACACTAGAATGCCGAAGGGTGTCATTTTGACACCCTACGCGTACATTTTTTGCGGAGCGGGCCTTTAAAGATTGTTGTAGAAAAACATCTTTCGTGGGTTTTATTCATTTTTAGTGCGAAACAAAACGACAGTGTTAAGGGATTACCCCCTCCCTTTTTTCGTCTAAAAATCCGAATTTACCTTGAATGCCGGAGGGTGTCATTTTGACACCCGGTATATTTTATCATATCTTCTTTCGGTTTAGGTGTATGCGGTTTGATAATTACTAGTCAAATTAGTATTTAACTATAGCACATTACCTTCATGAATGTTTATGTTTTACATAATTTAAATAAATATCGGCCGTTTGCAATTTTTTCGAAAATTTAGTAGCTCGTGAGGAAAGTATTTTCCGCTTTATTTTGCAAATGAATCGCTTTGAAACCAGCCAATTTTTACCGCGGCGACACGTATTTGCCGTGAAACACAACAGTGTAGTGACGCACGCGAAGATGTAGTCGGCTTCTGCCGAGCATCTATGTTTGACTCCCTGTCTCGCTGTCTGGCGCGGAGTTTGGCGGACTGGCTCGCCAGCGTGTCGCGACCCGTCGAAATGTGCTACTCGATATGCGTTGGAAGTTTGGTCTTGATAATGGCACTGCATAGACGTGTTACGCCAGAGCAAATTATTGCAGTGCTCAACGATATTCCTCAAGATGTGTGGGAGAAAGGGTCTGATGAAGATGTCGAGTCGGACAACTCAAGTGGGTTGCACCGGAGGGTCAGTCAAGTTCATCCGAAAGCGATGAAAATAGTGAGCACGGCAAGTTTCAATGTTTTGCATATTTCATTGTAGTAATTTAATTATGAAAGATAAACATTTATTTTACAATACGCATATACACATGATTGAGTTATTGTATCTGCTACTATGTACGGTATTAGCAATGTGTTCATTATTGTGTTTGTAGACGAAACTGGATCTGCACTGGCTATTGGACAGAAGAAAATTCTGAGTGGTCGTGAGGTTGTGCGCCGACATGGAAGGGGCCCTGGCCAGACTTCAAAAAGACGTCGCCTTCTTGTAGAGAAGGACAGTAAATATTTAACAACGGGTTTCCTTACCTTTGCAAGGACGACTCTCGTCAAGCTGGCGATCGCGTTTCAGATCATGTTGTATTGAAACTTATGCAGCCCTATTTGAGTAAGAACAGAAATGTCACTACTGACAATTATTTCACATCACTTTTGCTCGCCAAAGAACTGAATAAAAAGGGAATAAGTCTTTTGGGAACCGTAAATAAGGGAAGGAGGGAAATCCCTGCTGAAATAAAAGCTTCTCGAGAAGAGTTTAATTCCTCTATATTGTATAAAAATGGTGACGTAACACTTACCGTTTACCAGGGAAAACTGACAAAATGTGTTCTTATTCTAAGATCTCTTCACCCTGATGTTGATATTGGTGACAACTCTAAGAAATCGCCCGAAACTGCAAAGTTTTATAATGAGACAAAGTTTGGAGTAGATATAATTGATCAAATGGGGCGGAAGTATTCGGTCAGAACTGGAACCAGGCGATGGCCTGTTCATTCTTTCCAGAATACTCTTGACTTGGCCGCTATAAATGCCTGGATAATTTATAAAGATATAACTTCACAAAAGATATCCCGAAAAATGTTTTTGCAAAAGTTAGCTCAAGAGCTTGCAAGTCCTTACATTGCGTCAAATAATATTTGTCAACCCTCTAACGAGTGTGAAGAGGTGCGAGATCCAGATCTGACTAGGAACTGTAAAGTAAAAATAAAATGCAATAAAAACAGAACTGTTGGTTTTTGTAAGCTATGTAAAAAGTCAGTCTGTGGCTCATGTACGGCCAAAACAGAGCGAAAGTGTCAGAAATGTGAAGAATCTGCAATATAGATAAAGCTTTTTGTAAGTCTTTACGAAAAAGTATTCGAGTTCTTTTTGCTCTTACAAAGGATTTGTGTTTTCTTTTAAAAAATTTTGTATTTTAACAGTCGTAATTGATTTTATCGTTTGCAAATTTTCATCTTTTAAAGCAAACACATTCTAAGACGAAAACCTGTTGCAAAAATTATTAATACTTCTAAAAAGAATAAAACAAGATTTTCTTATCTTATTGATATAAGGTGTTATATGAATATATAATGTAACTATTTTTATGTAAACAATAAATGCTTATAAAAAAGTATTCAATGATTACTTGTTTATCAATTACGTGCGTCCTCCAACGTTTCAGTGTAATTCTCGATGGAAGACGCAGTACAAGAGTAGACATTTTGCATAAAATATTTTTCTTCAATGGTAGTCTCTTAAAAAAAATATTTTTTGAAAATATTAAGGAAACAAAAACAAACATTGCAATGAAGTTGACGAATAAGCTACTACAAAAAAATAATCTGCAACGTATCGCGGCTATAATGAACATGGGTGTCAAAATGACACCCTCCCGGCATTATCGGGGGATACCCGGCATTCTAGTGTTTAAAACAAATTGTATCTATCAAAATTGTGTAGAACTGGTGAATGATATAATCAGTTTTATAGAATTTATTGAAAGAAAGGGTTTCAGAATATATATTGCTACCTATAAAGAAAATTAACATAAAGGTTATGCTAATTAATTATTGTTATTCTTGGAACATTTATACAAGTGAAAGAGACCATTTAATTCTTAGATATTTTAAATGTAAAATCGAAAATGGTCGTGACATACCTAATAAAAATTTAACACATTTTATTACAATATAAGGAAAATCAAATAAGGTAATAATTTGTTCACGTAACTATTAGGACTCTACATACGGTTTAATTTGTGCTCGGGAGACGATAGTTAATTATATCTTTGAACTTAAAATCCTCAATAATTTTCTTTCTTCTTTGTTATATCGGGTTTGATTCATTTTGGTGAGAATTTTTGGATTCATGGATAGATTTTACCTCTTCCTTTTAAGTTACCTCGCTAGACTCTTGAGAAAGTGGTCGTAGGGAGCTAATAACTGTGATCTATGCTAGGTTTTTGAATTATGTAATAACGTTTCATCCCGACTGTTAGTGTAAGAGGGATTAATGAAGTTGCATTGATTTCGCAGCAAACTTGAAAATAGCTCAAGTTTTTAAATCTAAATTGGCTACTTAGGTTGCTTTGATGGCTTAGAGCTACGTTCCTACGCCGGAAATAAGATTCATGGAGGTGGTAGACGTTATCGGTCTGTTTTATCCCGATCCCTTATTAGGTGCCTTTTAAATGAATCAGTTCGAGTTTATTAATACAGTTCTGCACACTGCTGTTACTGTAAGAGCTTCGAGCTTATAACTTCCGTTCTGTATACTGCTTTTCTGTCCACATCACGCCAATAACTATTTTTGTTAAGTGTTTATCTCCCACATTTCATGATATTTTCTTAGCCCCCGCGTACTCGCGATATCTCGAGGGAAAACGATCCACCCTGGCACCCATAAGCTCGCAGGTTCGAATCTTATCTCAGGCATAGGTGTTGTACTTGTTCGAGATCCGAGGAATGACTCGTGTGTGTGGAATATAAAGCATCACAAAGTGAAGTATCGTAGGAATCCTACTACTCCAGTTACATACTCTTCAGGCGAAATGGACTCCATACTCCGCTACAGTCGGTCGACCGGTTGTGAGAGACTCCTGTTCTACCTTTTTGACAGAGAAACTGGTAGAGTTACGGGGAAATGGAGTTCAAGTTTTGTAAGACTGGAAGACTCATCGCCGAGTACACTCTTACTCGGTGAGAAACTGGGGAATCGCTTGCAGTTTAGAATTTAGGCCGTTTAGGCTTGCTCCGACCATAACAGCAGACATGAGCATTTCGTTGTGTGTGCAAGATGCAAAAGAAGAAATTTCTTATAAACTTGAATGTGGTAGAATTGTTTTACAGGCTAGAGCTCGGGCAAGCAGTGTCCAAGTTTGTAAAAAAAATCAAATTTTCGTGGAAAAATTCTTCCAATCAAGCTACAGTGCTGTGGAACCACCAGAGCCTTCCATGCGTGACTTCATTCATAATTATCCAATAAAACTGCTTCTCATAAAATGTTTAGAGATTGCTCGTTGAGCTGCAATTAGCGCTAATATTCTTTAATTTATGAAGACATTTTTTACGAAGTATTAAACTAGATTTAAATTTTGAATTCCGATTACCGTCATATGGACTACGCACAATCTATACTTCTTACCACGTTTGTGTATGTACATATTTCTCAGCAACTAATTAGCACATTTCATTTTCGAACGTTCATTACTCTCCGTTGTATTCGCTCTTCCACCCGAAGTGGCTACATCTGGTGATCAAATTCAAAATCATTACAGACGGGATATAGGGGGACATGCATGGGCAAGAAACATATATATATATATATGTTTTTGTGTGGGAGATATTGAATGCCTTTCCTTGCCATTTACTCTCAGTTAGTTGTCTCTTTTCGTTGATTTTGAAAGCTCTATCGTTAAACTATTAAGCACGTGCGTAATTTTTAGTCCCTAAAATTTATTTACTTTCATGCACATGTTACAATTACGTCGAATGCAAATGTATGTACAATTTCGAGGAAGACCTATAAGTCTTATATAATACTCAGTTCCGCAGTACAAAAAAATATTAAACTCTGTCAGAGAAAATATTTATGTTGCGTGCTTTCTGTAGTACTCCCATTACCTACAGCATTGCAAGATAGAGAGACACAATTTACGATAATTTCACTTCCCGTATTACATTGACTTACTTTTACAAAACTATATTAAAAATAGTCTTTCACTATGAATAGAATCAGCTTCTATAAATGAAATACCTCAATATTTCATTATAAATTAGGCTGGGATTAATTGACGTTATTACTAGCGATTAACATTTTAGTTTTTCCCCACGGAAAGATGTAGCGCGATTTTACCGAATATTTATGCTTATTTTTTGGGATTTACTTCTTAGTCGATATTTTTATTTTTCTATTAAGCTCTTGAATAAATGCGACGTATCCAAAAGTTAAAGAGTTACTGATTCGGTTAGCATTCCTTACCGCACGGAAACCTGAAACAAATCGGGGAACTATGGAATGTTAAATTACAAGGAGTGATAAGAGTTGGGTCAAGACGAAGAACAATTGAAACAATTAAATCGGTATACTGAACCGTTTGTATGGCGGAAACGTCAGACGTAATGATGCAAAAAACTGTGCGATACCCAGTCAACACGTTTCGGCCGGCCTTGGAGGATATCTAAGCTGCAGCAGAGTATGTTGTTGATACTCGGCGGCTGACCGTAGGCTCGGTGCGAGCGTGCAACCAAGTGCATCCAGACTCGGTTGACTCAGCACTCGAGTTTGTTTATTCATTTGAGTAGGTCGCTGAGAGAAAGTGGGCAAGGATGGAGGAAACAATCAATATGAAAACTATTACAAACCCTCTCCCTTCTGTCATAAGTAATTACCTTTTTCAAAAGGATTTGCTCGGAATTCCCTGTCTCCAAGCCTGGGTGTTTCTTTAGCCTATCTCGGTTTGCATGCAAGCAAATGTTTATTCTGGCAAACTTCTGCATTTAGGCTGGGAATATTTTTTTATTATCTACTTTTGGAACGTTTTTTACAATGGAATCATACCCGAGAAAAATGAATGTTTTTATAAATTGTTATTTTATTAAGGGTTAGATGATTGAATATAAGAGAAGGCGCCTCTGTCGTGGAACTCACCCGTGGTTTTGAATGGCGTATTCATTTCTTTGGCTTACTTAGTAAATGTACGTGGATTTAAACCGATTATCGGCACTCAATTGTCACTCTAGCTTTGAACCTTCAAAGTCTTTACACTCAGTACCGTCGACACTGGGCGGCGCAATTGAGTTTCAAGGTGACCTTGACTTCCTGAAAGGCTTGGATTCCTAATACGCTTGAAAATTGCGTGATACTTCAAAACATTTAAAGGATGTGTGCTTATAGTTCATGAAATAAAATTGTAAATAAATTTTGATGACATCTACGTACTTAGTCATTGAAAATGGCCATTGGCTCATCAAATATTTACTTAGTTAAAGGTTATCTCGACGAATATATTAAGCGCCAGCAATTAACTATCGATGAAAGGAATACGTAGGCAGAATTAGTAATGTTTTATTCCTGTGCTATCGCGAACGTTTTATTCCTAACCTTGGTGACGTCTCCCGAGGCAGTTTTCAGTGTTTATGTCTGAGGAGTGCGACGTTAGGAGATTCAACTGCGATGATGTAGGAAGTTCAATGTGATGGGTGTTAATAACGTTGGAGTCACTGTCTAAACAGTGGTAGATGGTGCGCAGAATTTCGGATGTGCGCGTAGCTATAAGGCTGTGAATAAGGATTGTGAGTCTCGTTGGAATAAATAAAACAATGCGTAAATCTGTCGTAATTTAAATGACTGCATGTGCCGTATCTGTATTCCGTGGTTTTCTTAGATGATTTATCTGAAAATTAATTTCACAATATAGGCGTGAATGTGTCGTGTTTAAAATGATTGCTTGTGCCGTATCTTTATTCCGCGGCTTTCTTAGATATTTTCTCTGAAAATTAATTTCACAATATAAACATTTACGCCTTCACGGATGATAAACAAAGCTTTTCCTTAGGTACCTAGTATTTTCAATGCCTTATTCAGTATTGGATGCTCAGATGATCCAGATATTTGGTCAATTTTTAGTAATATAATGCGGGTGATCCTTGAAAAGCATAGGCATTTCAATGAGACGTACGTCTTCCTATGGAAGCCCAGGTTCTTATTAGTTTCAAGCCTCCTAATAGTTTCAGGTTGCATGTTAGTCTCGCTACCTTGAGAAGATCTGAAATAAGATCGTGCCTCTCGTAAGTTTGTAAAAAACTGGCAACTGCGAGTAAGTTATTCTTGTATAGTTTTTAAAATCCCTGTTAAAACCTCTTTAGCCGGAATTGAAAGCAAAATAACGGAAGTGCGAGAATTCCACGAGAAAAAATCATTTGCCTTTACCGGGACTGAATCCCTCGATTTCGCGCTGAGCACTATGGCCAATTAAGCTACCGAGGTATCCTTCTCCTCTGTGAATTTCTGTGGGCCTTAAAGGAATAATATTTTATAGACTGCCGGGAAATAACACTAGGCAGTCCAAATCATGCGCTTGGCACCACCGTCCACGAGGTTAAAGCTTTGGCTTGGCGCTAAATGGAGGGATCCGGGTTTGAGTCTTGGTCCAAGCGAATGATTTTTCCTCTGTGGAATTTTCGTATTAAAGTGCACTTGCGAGTAATTCCGCAAAGGTAATTCTTTGGCTGTCCTGGTGCCCTCAAAATATGTCAGAATAATGTACTTGGGCGTCTCCTAACTAAATAGAAATATGTGCAACCGAAGAGCCAGAGGGTGAATGAGCTAGAAAACCCACAGGTAATTTAGCAATATTCATTACCATTATAATTAAACGGGAGAATGTCGTGGTTTAGGTCGATAGGAAATTTCCTTCAGAAATTGTCGCATTTTTACCATTTTCTCCGTGGGTGGTTTAAGTTATTTTCGCGGAATTTCCAGTAGTACGTGGAATGAAGTCATAGGATCTTGCTCTTGCAAAGAGAGTACACGAGAATACACCATCTATTGCTAGAAAATTAAGTACATTCTTCTACCGTAATTGAACGATGGGGTATCTATTGGCTAGCTGACCCTAAATTGTCGCTATTTGGCTCGTACTTTTGAAAACGCCTGCTAAAGATAGTTCACATAGTAAACAGTCGAAATATAACATGAGAATGTTATGCTATTATTTCAGACTGAGTGGAAATGTTAGATGTTTGCTATTATTTTCAATCTAAGGGTACAAAATCGCTCCCAAGGCACTACCTTGCGCCCCGAGATGATGATAATTTTACTCACCAGCTTCATGACTGGAGCGTCCCTTTTGGAGGTGAAGTGTTGAATTAGATGTGCGTCGTAAAGTCCGGCCGGACGGAGAGTGTGATGAGACAGTCGTCGTCTTTCGCGGTGGTTGGCGGAATCGGCCGTTTATATACCCCCGCCTCGAGGGGCGTCCCTCTTGTCCCGGGGAAGGCAGCGGGCTGGGCGCCTCGGGGGAGGAGTGGGAGGCTGGCGGTCCATTCTCTCTTTATCATCGTCCCCCGGGATGGGAGGGAAGATGTTTGTGTGATGTGATGGAGAGGGTTGGTCGAGGAGGAGGTGGTGGTGGGGTGTCTACGGGGCCTTCCGAAGTGTGGAGGGAGCAGGTGGATGGGTGCGGAATCTTGTCTCATCGTTACCACCCCCTCCCCCTACTGTGACTGTGCTCCTGGACATGCGGGGGAGGGTGGTGGCCACTGAGATGAGTATGATTGGTGCCCGCGGCGGTTGCCCGTGAGTCGGAGGCGTTCCTCTGCCGGAGGAGGCACGCATGGACGTGATTTCTCTTCCGACGGAGATTCGTGCAATTTCAACTCCCCTCTCGCAGTTCCCCGCTCACCAGCAGTAATGACGAACTCGGTTTGTAGTTGCTTTAATTGCTGAGGTTATATTGCACCGTCTTAAGAATCGGTTCCCAACATTAGATACGCGTACCGTAAGGGATTCGAGCTTGATAGTTTACGGCGACATGAAAAACGCAAAATTATTGTGAAGGTTTGATAAACGTATGTTCAGATTGGGTTGGACGGAGCTATTGAGGGTCCTATCTAAGCAAATGGCTCGTAAGGGTTGTGCAAGACGAAAAATGATGGGAACCGCAGATCTTAAATAAGAATTTACGCCTACATCTACATAGTACTCTGCAAGCCTCCGCAATAGGGTATGAGGCCGGGGGTGTTCGGACGCCAGCCATGTTGAAGGAGGGGGGAAATAGGGGTAAGTCATTGGAAGAGAGATGGTGCAAAAAGCGAGATATTTTTTGACGGGTTGTGTATCTCTCTTATTCTATTTTTATTTTAGACATTAATGGTACGTTGGAAGAAGATGTTTTACACCAGTCAGTTCGATTTTGTTGGTACCTCAATTATTTTGTTGGTTCTGTCAGGTGAAGAGATGTAGTGCCGGGGTAAAGTTATCCTTGTAGTCACCCTGGACCTCTCTTGAAATGATTATTTTAGAAATCTAAGCCTAGCCTTTGACCTCCGAGTATTAAGTCCATCCAGTGGTTGTGCTCCACTCCGTGTTCGTTTGTTGCAGTTTTTAGATATCCCTATAGCTAGCAGGACATCCATGCCCCAGGAGGGGCTCGAAACCACAACCTTTGGGTTGCTTTGCCGACGCGTACCGACTGAAGGTCTACTTATATCGGCGGTCGGAATCAACCTGTATTTGCCAATTATTAAGGAATTAAAATAGTAAATTTTAGTAAGTTTCTCCCCATTTACGACTTATGGTTATTTAACATTTCAGTGCGGATTTCCCTCGGGTGTTTTTCATTCCTAGCAATCTAAAGTTCAATTCGACATCTCCAGTCGGGAGTAGTGATAACGCTGTCACAAAAAAGAAGGCTACTTTGTAGATTTCCACGCTGAGTTCATTTCACTGACATAGGGTTCGGCAACGTTTGCCATGATTAATACCGTGTTAATGGCAAAAGTTGCCGACAAACTAGGTCGGTGAAATAAACTCAGTGTGGAAATAAACAAAGTACCTATCCTTCTTTTTTGTGATATTATCAATCGATAATTTCCGCAGGTTGTGACCTAATACCTTAAACCTTATACGAGAGTGGTGTTTTGAGCGAATCTTTTTAATGAGCGCTCACATTTATAATTGGTTAAAAACAACCCCTCTCCTGATTTCCGTTGTCATGTGGAGCGGTTCAGCTTCGGTAGAGATACAAACGTAGTCTTATGTGTAGAAAAAAATTCTTATTTTTTCTGAAAACAATTTTAATTAATGCACAGAGAGAAGGCAACGCGTTAGTCGGGGGAAAATCGATATGGTTCGAATTCGGATGACTAGGCTCTCTCCACCTTGACAACCATTCCTCTAATACTCTTCCTATCCCGTGTTTTCCCTTGCATCGTAATAATTTTGTCAGTCCTGACTCCATCTTTTTACGCTCTTGTCCCCAAAATGGTGTTAACTGTTAAGATGGAGAGCTACTGAGCTGACTGTGGTATACTTGTGATTGAATCGGCCAATTTCAAGATCACTGCATTAAGTACGAGTCATTGAGTTTTTCAGGCATTGAAGTCTCTCTAGAAGCCAATTTGTTAGGGGAAAGTGCTACAGTATATTAGTGGTTAGTATTAGGTATACATGCATATATGCGTTCTGTATGATTTGAGTTTTTCAGACGTTGAAATCTCTCTGGAAGCCAAATATTATGTGTGAAAATGCTAAGTTAATATATAAGTGGTTAGTAATTTATACGCGTTTGTACGAGTGTTCTCACTAAGTGAATAACAGTAGCGATAATGGCCATTCTCTCTTCATGCGCGTGATGTAGAGCGCATTAGCTTATTTGAATATTAATACGTATTATGGAAAATCTGGAGTTTTATAATTATAAGGGTCCCATAGAAAACAGACACCCCTCTAAACCTAAACCTATAACATTACCTTAGTTATTAGTGTGTTCTTTCGAAAAGTCTAGTTAATTATTTGTTTTGCGTAAACATTTTTCTGTGAAATAATCGCCTGCAGTTTTATTTTGAGTCAAGCAAAAAAATTGAAATTTTATTTTGAACTTTCGAGCATAATAGTACATTCTGGTTTCAACAGAGCTAAATAGATAGGTGAGGTGTTTGGGTATTTGCAAACATTAATGTGGTGTTTGCATGATATTTTCTGAGATCATTAGCAGAAACTACTTGATATCCAGAACGTGTACAGCCATTTTTTTAAATAATGATAATTTATTACTTTCCAAAAATCATATTAATCAAATAACAATATCCTGATACATAAGCTTGTAGCGTTTTAGGTAGCCTCTAAGAACGAACGGACTTAATTGAGGCTACCTTCACAAGAGTGTATTGCTGCTTATATCTTTAAATAAAAACAGTGCAAAAAGCGCACTGTACACATTCGAAAATAAAAAATTACTTTTGAGCCAAAAACTAAATATAGGTACTACACTAAAATAAAAAATATGCATTCAGCTTCTCGCTGAGTGAATAGCCATTCCACAGCCATTAGAAGTAAAGTAGTGCTCTAAACCTCTATATTATCTATTGGCAAGTTATACGACTATGGACCCGTGTATAAAAACACATCTTTTACAGAATGTTTAATTGGGTTTTTATTAATGAAACAATTTTATCACGAAACTTATATTGTTCTTTGCATAGGTAGAATCTGTTTATTTCAACTTCTAAAATAAAATAGCCTTAGCACTTCATAAATGGTTGAATGTCTTAGTGGTAACAATTGTAATGGTAAAAAGTAGGGAAATGAGTGAAAGTATTGAGATTTACCGGAAAGAATTGTTATTAAACTTTTTATTAGCTATAAATACATTAAAGTAGATATGCTCCACCACATCACACTATTCAATTATTCAATTTTTATTTCACTAGAGCAGGGGTCGGAAAACTGCCGCTCGCGAGCCAAACGAGGCTCTTTAGTTACATTCAAGTGGCTCTGAAATAAAAATTAAAAATTATGTGACAGAATATTTCATTCCTTATTTTCTAATTTCAAAAATCTAGCTAATTAATGATCTGATTAATTCATTCACTAGTTTATTAATCCGCAGTACTTTGCTTTACAATAGGAAGAATTACTTTTGTTGTCAACAACATTGGACTGTATTATTTTTTTGGAGAGTAATAATACAATGATAATTTTTTTTTTCATCTAATAACGAAATAGCTAATGTTAAATGTTGTTATACTCTTGTTATTACTTTAAATTTGCCGTATTTCTAAAAGTACTTTTTTGGCCCTCGAATAATTTTTACACTCCTGTGAGGGACAGATTTGGCTCTTCCCCCTCAAAACTTTGCCGACCCCTACACTAGAGCATAATTAAGGTTTCACAAAAATGAGCTTGAACACTTATTTCGTATAAAATTGAATTTTGACAAGCATCATCATGACCTAAAACATGTAACGTGTGTATCCAATTTTAGTTGGTGATCTATGGTGACTCCGTAAAGAAAAAAAACATGCAATTCCCTTGTGCATTGTCTATATATTAACTAGAACGCAATCAGAATTGGCTTTTAATAAAAACATTTTTAGCGGCCTGTACTTTTCATTATTTAGTTGATCACCTTTTTTAAATACTCGAAACGAGCCAAAAATTCTCCAATCACAGCAAAACGCGAACGCTACATTTTCATTATTTAGTTGATCACCTTTTTTAAATACTCGAAACGAGCCAAAAATTCTCCAATCACAGCAAAACGCGAACGCTACATTATCAACAGCTGCGAAAGCCCTACTCTCTAGGAGTGGATAAAGGTTACTGTTTTTGAAGGAGTGGATGACTAGTTTTCGGGGGTCTGGAGGGTCTTACTGCAGCCTTTTTTAAATACTGAAGGGAACGAAACTAAGATTAATCAATTGCGTAAGCACAGGAGCTATTAAATTAACTATATATCTCAATAAACGGGCAGTAATTCCATCTATTTCTGGCGATTAATCATTTGGAAGAGAGTTAACTAATAGTATTAATTATTTTGGAACCACCGGCTCAAATTAAATGTATTCTAGTACATGTGTAATAGCACAAGGATTCACGAAAGAAGTAAGAGTACGACAATCATGATAAATCTTTGCTGAATTAAGAACGTCAATGAAATAATTATTTTATTCATTTTATGAATTAAATAATCAATCATTCATCATTCATCATATAAATTTTGAATATTTAGGAGTACAGCTGTTTCTATGCCAAGGAGCTGAAGGATAATATGGGAGTTCTAGGCGCATAAAGTGTTACTCATACCAGATGCTAGCGCGTTAAGTACCTTCAATTCCTTTTGGATTTACAACTCCTGACAACTCTTAAATAAATATTAGTACGAGTTAAGTGAAAATGATTTAATTCTAAAAGTTGCCAAATAAAAAAAAATAATTCGCGTATTTTGAGTTTCGAAAATATTTTTGTCGTTGCTAAGGTTTGATTTGTATAATTTTAATAATTCATCTATCAACTGCAATAAGAAGTTTGTTGGATTGGTAAATGTATGTACTTTTTCTTCAGTACTTCAGTAATTCGGCATTTGTTTGTCTGCTTTCTCCACCCTCTGGCCAGTGATGCTTTTGAGTGCGCATTATCATCGTTATATACGCGTCACTTGCGTGACGAATGCCAAAAGGAGGAATCTCAAAATTCAGGTTTCAAGGTTCCAGTGCTCATTAAAAGACAAACTTCGGATCAGTTTGTCAGATGGTAAGAGAAAGTCTTCTTCATGCACCAAAATAAATGAGGTTTCATAAGGAGCATTAATTGCGGTTTAAATAGTCTTTAAATGTTGTCGTAATTTTTAGCTGTACGGAATTCGGTAATCATTGGTAAATAGCTGAGATGACTCCCGCACTATGTCCTTAATTCGGTACAAATGGCATTAATGGAATGAAATGAATTTCAAAGCGAAAGATATCAAAATATATATGGTATACTTAACTGGAGTTTTCTTCCTTGAATGTATATATTCTGCTAGCTGATATTATATTTTATGATATGAACTCTTAAGAGCCGGATGCAAAATTTTTCGAGTCTTCATTACCGTCATTGCTGCTATGACTCAGCTTTATAATAGCAAATTTACAGTTGTTTGTGGCCATGTTATAGTTAGATCTTGTGAAAACTTGGAGGCTCCGACTGTACTCCCAATGAAGACAAGAATTTCGCTAGCTGCGTGGTGCAATGCTTTTGGTCAAGGATATCCATGACAGTGATGAGTAAAAATTCAACGATCTCCTAGGCTGATATCCATCCACTAAAACAAAAATTGATATAACTCCTACTAAATTTCTTCTTGATGGACTTTGAGGTTGAATGTAACTACTCTGTGTAGTTATCACTCTTGAATGAAAAAGCTTGCCGGCTGATCTATCTTGAATTCCTTTTGATGTGCTTTCAATCCATCGGTGTTCATTTTTCTAATAACTGCAATTAGCCTTTCGATGTTTTGGAGTTTGCTCGTTCTTTGTGCCTAGCAGATTTACCTACACTTGGGTCACCTCTCAAACTTACTCTTTGCCATCTCATGCTTTGTCAACCCACTCTCGTAATAGAACGAGAAAAATATTATTTGCCGATTCTTGAGAGACATAGACTGACACTCTTAATGTAATTTAGATTATATCGGATTTATAGTCTCACCTCTTTAAGTGCAGCATAACCTAACATAACTTCAAAACTGCTAGACTAGTTCTCTGAAGCATTGCAAGGTCTTCGTGAATCACTCCGTGCATGACTTTATCGTAGAACTTTTTCTTTAAAAAGTTATTGGCTTGTCAAAGAATAGGGTTATGAAGGTCAAAGTATGTAAAAATGATCCGTTTTGTTTCCTCCGTAGAGATTCACTTATGAGAGACCTGTACTGGAATATCAAGCTCTTTAACCGCGTTACGAATTGCCCTGAACAAGGATGCGAATCTTGCGTTTTATTAAAACTTTAACTCGAGCCGCTATACGTGCCTTCCCTCTCTAAGTAGCTGTTCAGTTTCCTCGACTGCCTCATTTTTCATGTGATCTCCCAATGGGGCCCATTCGTCATGCTTCGCGTGGACAGAGTTGACCGCTCGTGGATTGCATCCGTTTGCAAATGAGGAAACTAAAAAAAAAAACGGTACGCCCGACCTTGAAGAAAGACTTTGAAAGTTGGGATGGGCGAGTGTTTGAGGTGACAAAAGAAGCGACCGAATTAGCGCCCATTAAAGGAGTGCTTACGGCCGGGAGTGAGAGCGACCTTCCCCGAGCGACGCATCATCTCGCATCTTGACGCACTTCCTTCTTTTTCTTTCACTTCATGTTTCTCGCCGTTCTCCCGCACCAGCCAAGTGCCACTTCTACCTCTCCCCTTGCATCCCTTACCTCTGTCGCCAATCTGAAATCCCTCCTTCAAAATCGAGAGGTTTTTTGGCCGGCAATGCTTAGTGAAGCTGGGAAACCAACCTTTCGTAATATGCTAATGAAAAAAGTATATTAGGTGATAAAAATCCTTGTAACAATTAAAAAACCCTGGTTCGTGATGCTTAAAGGGCGCTCGGAGATTAAACATGATTAATTAATTACTTGTGCGGTTTGGACTGAATGCGTAATAATAAACACAGTAATTAGCCTTTTCTGAAACCCGCGAAAACTAGGAAAACTTTTCAATTGATTTCCTCCTTGAAGTATCATGGAACTATCCTAATTTTGGCATAATACAGAATATTCGACTTTTTTTGGCATATAATAATGTCAGTGAGGTTTTTCAACTGGCATGTGGTTTTGCTTTTTTATTATTTGAGGATATCTACTCGTTACGGTAGTTCTAAATGGAAAGAATACCCGTCCCATATCTTACGGTTGCAGGTCCTTGTCTCCTTGCATGACTTTTCTTGAGCTCGTTATACCGCGTACCCCTCTTCATTGCATCAGCAAACCTCTTTCTTCCCCTTTCTCACTTATCCAACATCCTCTCCCCTATCACGGCTATCATAATCCCTCAACCTCTCATGACCTGTTCAAGCCATCTAGTCTGCATCCTCCTAATTTCACCCAGGAGATTCCTCTCCTCAACCACCATTCCGAGCTTTCCTTCGTTCGTATTCCTTTCCATCAATTGCATTTTCTCCATTCTTCTCCATGTCTCCCATCTCAAACACCTGCAGCTTATTCTCATTATCTTTCCTAATACTCCACGTTTATGCGCTATAAAATGTTAAGCTCTGTTGTTAAAACTTCGTCTGTCTTTTATTTACTTTCCTAAACAATGCCCGATTCGTTGTTTCTCTGCTTATAATACCTAAACGCCTTTTCTGATGCTCTTGTTATTATAATATCCTTACCCATATGCCCCATTTTCTTCCGAAATTGTTTCTTAGTAATTCAAATGCTCCACCTGCTCCAGTTTCTGGTGTCTTACTTTTATGGTCAGCCTTGACTTCTTTGACCTATAAAACCTCATTAAATTATTTTTTTAGATTGATCTTTACTCTGTATTTCTTACTGATTTTCTTGTGTACATACTCCTCGGGATGTTTGACATACATACTAACGCATGGTTGACAACGAGTCCAACATATATTATCAGTTGATTTTTGCTTTGAACCATTTTTATTTCTGACTACTCCCTGATTTCATTTTTTGCTATAATCGCGTCAAACATCTTAGTTGAATTTCTGGCAAACTTTTTCTTCAGTGAGTTCTCCATGCAAATGCGCATCATCATGATATGCCTTGTCAAGGATAAAATAAAAGGTACTTTCAAGTTATTTACGTATAGCCTAACCCTGTGTTTTTCCTCTAGTTAACTTCTATTATCCTCTCATTATTATAAGTGGAATTGATATAGGGCACAATTTCCAGGACCTTATTACGCCGTATTCAAATAGGCGAATAGTTTGTGACGTGACAAATGAAATCGAAGTTTTAATTTCGATCTCCTTGAAAAACGTGATTTACCTACCTGCTGAAAAACTCGGTATACTAAAAAATAGCCCCATTCCCCTAACCTATAGACCCTCTCCTCCTTCCTTTCCCTCCCTCCCCCACCAATTCAGTACCTATGTAAATGGCATGTGCCTGTACGTTGGTGGTCTTTCGGGCTTCCGACCGGGTTAAACTCTCCATTTCTGCCGACGTTTCAGTGAACGAGTCGTTCATCGAAACTTCAGCAGAAATGGAGAGTTGGACCCGGTCGGAAACCCGAAAGACCACCCACATCGCTATAGGCCGGGGAAGTCTTTCTAAGATCTTTCATGTGCCTGTACGGTTTTTCACCTGAAGATGACGTCCGACGTGGAAACCCAGGTTGTGTATTTTTTTAATGTGTTTAAGTTTTTCATTTTAAGTATGAATTGGTTCCACCAAGTCATTCCTGAGTCTACGAGTTACTTGGAATATTAATTGGTCTTTAAAATAGAAATCTTGTTTTCTGATGTTTTCCATTCTTTCAATAAGCTCAATGAATAGCTAGTCACTGGCGTGGGAGTTCCTCTCGCTCGTGAGGACCAGCATGTCTCACAAACTCAGGTGGGAGAATATGTGATTGGTGTGCGTTAGTGTTTTCTTAAATTTATTCATTTCGGTTGGCGAATTATTTCGTGTGCCTGGGGTCATTGTGTTTCATAAACACGAGTTATTGACTTTGCTTATTTATAAGTTTAGAGTTCCTTCGATTTTAATTTATTTTTTTGGCTTCAATTTTGCCTTTTGCGTTTGAATTCGGGTGTTGACGGAAGGCAGGTTTTTTCTCGACTTTTCAGCATTAGATAAAACCATAGAGTAAGTAATCATAGAGTAATATACTTACTCTATGATAAAACCAAACGTGGATCACCGATCAACTATTAAAATCATTTTCAGAATATTTACCTCGATTAATTTAACCTTATTCTATTCTTTGTTGTTTTTTATCAATAGTTGCAATTTTTATGCTTGAGTTTAGGTTATAGTTAGTGGAAGAAACCAAGAAGACAGAATTACCTTAATATTGAACAACGAAAACTTGTTAAAGTAGAAGAATTTTACTGTCTGGGAAGCAGGATCACCAGCAAATAACGAATATTGAGGGTTACTAAGTACCTAAACTTTTGCTTCGTCCGAAATGTGAGGATATTTTATGAGTCTGAAACGTTACAGACGTTACACTGGGATAAATACCCATATTATGGATATCATTACTGAATTGGAATTTTCTTTTCTAATTTATTTGTGACATTGGAGGGATTGTTTCTTTTAAGGCCTCTAAATGTCCACTCGGTCCTCGGGAGGGCCGATATTGAAAATTTACTTTGGGCGCTTAGCGGTTCGGTCTGGACCGAAGCATTGAGGCATTTTCTACTCTTCGCTTTGGAATTCTCAACTTGTACCTTTTATGTATATTAAGCAAGCTTTTAAATTTACACAGTCTGTGCTATTAGTTTCTTATGTTAGTATGGTTTACTCCGTGTTTGCTATTTAGTTATTAAATCACTGTTTAGCGTTACTTAAAGTCATATTCTTAGCAGTCTCTCCTACATTCCCTTAGCATGAGATGCGATGGCATGTGTCACTACATGTGGGATGTCTTTTGTAGCAGCACATTGGATTTAAAATCTTTTCTCCATGGCATCGCTAAATTTCATCCGTGCTCTGGGGCAAATACTTTCTGCACGAATTTCCGTCCGAGAAAATGAAGCTAAAACCTTGTTGAAGTCAGAGCAAGGTCTTAATATCCGATTTTGAGGACGACTAAATGTTCAAAGTCACTGTTTGATGCAGGGTTAACGTTCGACTCCGGAATGTGGATGTCAGTATTCCATTTAAGATCGCAATGGCGGGATTTTTTGGATACTCTTCCAATTTCATTTGCATTTACCGCGGCGTTTTCCATTTCAAGGCCGTGTTTTTTTGTTAGGTCTTCCCGATATTTCCTTAACTGATCCCATCTTCTTACTCCCACTTAGTTTTCCATCTCCTTAATGTAGATTCCATAACACATTTAAATCGTCTTGATCTCCATGGAAACTTCTGATCTCCTCCCACGAGGAAGAGTAGCGTTTAAAAATCTCGTGTTGCAACTGCTGAGTATCCAAAGCTGCTCCAAAGGTGGTGGTAGCAGATTGTTCCGTCGATAACACGTGGTATTTCGCCCGCTTTCGCCCGGTTAAGGTAGTCATAGGTCTCACTATTGAGGCAACATGGACGCTGCCAAACCCAAATTCACGAAAATGATTATCTTAAAAAATATTATATGCGCCTTTGTATATTCCGTGACTTTGTAAACCGTAATCTAAATCTAAATGCTGAAGATCCAATCTTTCTATTTTTTCAGTGCAATGGAAACAATCAAAGAATTGGAGCTCATGTTTCGGACATAGGCAACAAAAATAGAGATATCCATTTCCTATCACTAGTCGCTGAAATCTCGTAAGTTTCTCGTAAAAATCTCGCAAGTTAAAAAAAAGTTTAAACTATACAAATTATACCATTATGTTACTGCATGCCAGGCATTACTCAGTAGTGCGGCTTACTTAGTTGATATGTCATCGAGGAAATCGTTTCGTGTTATGAACAATTCAAAAGAGTAAATTCTTCTTTAAAAAGAATGTTTAGTTGAAGAACAAGGCAAGTAGTTACAGGTGCTTTTAGTGGTGCTACATATTTCTTCATGGTAATGTAGCATTTTCGGGAAAGATTGCTTTCTAAATGACATATTTAGAATTGGAATACAAGCGTGGATGCAATTGGCGTCTTAAACTTATCTGAATTTCGTGATGAATTTTCACGATTGGTATAGTACCTGTCTGTTTTTCCTTCGTGCGGTTGTTCTGGAATCGACGATTTATTTCTGAGTTCATTTGTACCATAGAGGAAATATGGTAAGCTCTTAAGAGAAAGGTTAAATGGGGAATGGGCTTTGGGTGGTGAGAAATCCGACATCGTAGGTATGGGTCTGCTCTTCATGAAAGGCGCTTAGTAGTCATCTGCTTAGCATCACAGGCAATGGACGTAGTACTGTGCTTGAACAGCTCTCCAGATAGCACCCAAGTACAGATTGGAATTCGAACCCGGAACCTCGGGATGGGAAGCCAGCACTCTTGGTACCAAATCAATCTGATACCTCCCCTTCCTTCATGAGTTACCACGTATTCCATTATTTCAAAGCGTAATTGTTGCCGACTTCGGTGGCGGTAGAACTATATCTTCGCCTGTTCCCCCTGTAGTCTTGGTTTCGATTCCCATCGGTGTGTTTTTTTTGTAACCTAGTGATTGGGTTTTTTGTCAATTCTGGTGGTTCAGTTCCTGAAAAATCCAGCGAATGGGTAACAGTGGCTAGTCAAGAATTCCGGAGCAAGCGGGGCTACTGAAGTGTTCGACAAATCAATCAATAGGAAGTAAAAATATCTCCGACCACATTGGTGTATCACATTGTGGTGTGGTCTCCGACCACAAGTTTGCAATGTTACATAAATTACAAGTTCTATTAATATAATCTGCCTTTTTCATTTATATACGCAAGTTTACTTATTGTGCTATTATTTTTATCTTCACTCGAGGAATTTGAACTGCATTTAATCAGGGAGTCAAGGCATGTGCCAGTATTCCACCTCCTAGTCCTGCCAATGACTTTTTGAACTCGGATTATATCTAGAATAGGACGTAATTGGGAAATTAAAGGGTCTTTAAATTCCAAGAGAGGACAACTTCTATCAACTTCGTCTGGTTTGATGTTGATGAAGTAATCCTAGTCGCTCCAGAAGTTCAGGGAATAAGCTACACACCCATTTGCACGGTGTACCGTTCCAAACTTCAGTGTCTTAATTATCAGAGAAGTCCCTCAATTTCGGGCTGAGTGCTTTAACCAGTTAAACTGCTGAGGCGTCATTCTTCCCTGTGGATTTGAAAAAAATTACGACCACCTCACTGTGTTCCATGTTTGGCTTTATCCTCGCGAACTGAGGCGCCAAGCGCACGCTTTGAATTGCTTTTATGACATCCTATGTCTAGCAGTCCTGAATATCTTGTTCCTACAAAGCCACCAAAAATCCGCTGGGGAGAATGACGTCTCGGTAGCTTAACTGGTTAAAACACTTGGCGCGAACTCGATGGATCTGGGTTCGTATCTCGGTCAAGGCGAATGACTTTTTCTCTGTGGAATATCGCACTTAGGTGCACATGCGGGTGACTCTGTAAAAGGTAATACCGTGGCTACCCTCGGTATCCTCAAAATTGGATAAGACTAATGTTGAAGTATAGCATTATCATCCGTGGAGTTGGAAAAGTAAAGGTAGGGTGGGAGGAATTTTTGAGGACCGTGGGAACACATTGTCTCTCTCTCTCTGCATCTCCACCCTTCGTATTTTGGGGACGAGGATTCGCTCGTGACAGGCGTGTCGTTTGTCTCCGCCCTCAGTCCGCTCTCCAGCCGCAAGGGCGCGTGCGACTTCGTCTTGCTCAACATCAATCAATCATTTTCTCTCTCTTCCACCATCTCGGGTCTCCTCATTTCAAAATATTTATTCCACTCGATGGCGTGCTTGATAGGGCAGTGGAGTGATAGGTCACGTGCGTAAACAGCTTCCTCGCAAAGATTGTCAGGTGGATTTTGAGAAAGATCGTAAAAGCAACGCTCTTGGGCGTGTGGCAGGGGTTGTTAGGACAGTGAACTTGGAAAATAGAGGAAATATTGGAAAGGTATTGAATGAAGGAAAGTTCGAAAAGTGGAATTGCGTTTTGATGGAGAGTCTTAATGTTTCAATCTACTTTTGTAGTTATTAATGATGCAAGATAAGGAAGAATGTTGGTGGGAATACAATGGAAGGTATATCATTTATCCGAGACGAAAATCTATTATCATTGAAATGTAAATCAGCCCTTAGGGAGTCATAAATATTAAGAGTGTTTACCTGTTTAATTGCGAAGAGTTTAACGCTGCGTTTAACTCACTGTAGTTGACTGAATTGACCGAATATGTAGGCAACAATATTTAGAAGGATTCGTCCACCATCACATGATCCGAACTTAATTATGTATTTGGCTTCATCATTAAATGCCCTATCTGCATCGATGTATTAAAACACGTGTAAAATAATGTAAATCGACTAAATACCCTGCTAGTCATCTCGATGGTGTGTTGCAGGGGGTGAGTAGTCACCAACATGCATTACTCCATATTCTATTAAAGTTAGTGTAACTACGACTATTGATGAATTAGCATGATATATGCTGTTCTTCTTGGGGAGTTCTTCTTTGGGAGTTTTAGGTAAGGCTTGCTTGTGAGGCTTCAGCTCCTAATGTATATCAAGAGCCGAAGCCTCACAAGCAAGCACATCTGTATAGGTATGCTACCCGTGTTAGAAGGACCGTTAGTATTTTGAAAATACATGAATGGACAGAGATACAAGAGATCCTGAAAGCATGCACGGCGTACTGCGAGTACTAGGTAGCAGATAATCATACAAGTATTAGGGAGTAAATCAACTAACTACCTACACTACCAATTTACAAACCTAGTTTAAAAGTCTCATTGGTAGCTGTTAAGGCCGTTTTCCACGATGAATGATCTTGCGAATGATCATTCGAATGATCATGCGCATGACGTTAATGCCTCGTGTAATACGGAAAATTCGGAAAATTCTTGGTCATAATCGAATAATCATGCGATCAAAATTAGAACATGTTCTATTTTTTCTCGCATGATCCCGTGAATGATCGCATGATACAAGCGCACTACGTTCATCTTGGTTGTTTTGATACTGAATTCACCTCACTTCGCTAAAGCAAACTCATAATATCATATAATGAAGGAAAGTAAAGCCATATCAATGTATTTGTAAATAAATATCTCTGTAGGCAGGATGCAATGCACACGCTTTGACAGACGTGGAATGGTCATTTGGTTCAAACTATCTAGGAGGTTTTGCAATATGAAAACATCGAAATCTCATGGGATTAACCTAAATAGATCTGACCAGACCTTGAATTGTTTATTCAGGGCTACAGTACAACAAATCTGGCCGAATTTTGACTTCAGGATCTGGATGGCAGAAAAATGTTCGTAATGATATCAACGATATCTACACTACACCTTTCATCAAAGTTTTAGGCTAAAGACTGGGAGATACTGCCATATGCAGAAACGCCTAATATACCTTAGTGCAATGATCTCTCTTTGGACCTGTTTATTGAAATAATCATCCTTGTATTCACAGTATCTCATTCATTCCCGACCGCCGACTGGATGTATCATGTTTATCTTTGTAAAAATACTCAGCTCATTAGTAGGTATCGATAGAAGAGTGGGTAGCGTGCCCGACTCCCCATTGGAAGGCTGCTTCGAATCCCCCGGTGGGGAATATTTTTGGATCGTTTTTCTACGTTCATTTGCAAACATTTTTTAGCATTGCGTTATAAATTCCTAATCCACAGAACTACTTTTTTTCAATACATTTAAAATAAAAATTTAAAACATTGTGTCCAGATCGTAATCAGACCTGCTGAAAACACCACATGTCGCTTTATATTACAATAATTTCATTTGGATGTCACCTTGATATTAATATCGGGTGACCATCTTCGTTGTTTTGATTGTGAGTTCACTTTAATTCGTAGAATTAAACCCTTATTATAAAATATTGATGGAAAATATAGCTATTTCATTGCAAATGAATAAAATAACTCTGTAGGCAGGACGCAATGCATACGTTTTGGCTGGTGTGGAATAAAACTATCGTGGATGTTTTGTGAGACAAAATTGTGGCTGCCGCCGTTATAAACACTGCAGCAGTGGTCGCTAAAATTGTCTCATTACGGTCGATCGTCAGTAGTATAACGTGACTCACTAAACTTTTGCAGTTACTCTGTGTTTCAGTTTATAATGTAAACGAGTACCTAAATCTCTTATTAATTAATGTAAACGAATATCCAAGTATCTATAATATTCATGATAAAAACCATCTAAACAAAACTCTGTCTGCTCCGTCTTTGGAAACAGCTATGTTTGTTGTAAATCTCCCGTAATTGATATATAAAATCGATATATCTACCACTGCGCATTCAGTCTGCGTAGAAAATTCACTGATTTAATTCACCGTGTAAAACGGGAACTTTTAGGGTCATCCCTGAAGTTAATTCGCGAATAAATGCTTGAATGATCATGCGCAAGATCTTTCACCGTGTAAAACGGCCTTTATGGTTTCTTATCGTTCGCGGGAAAAATAATATTTTAAATATGCCCGTTCTGCAGTCTAGTTCCCAATTTTTACTGTCATGATTTGATCTATCTTATAGAGATAGACTAAACATTGTAGTTTTAAATTTGCCTTTCATCCACAAATTAAGGCCACAGAAGATCCTCATTAAACCACTCATAAATTTTCAAAACCGTGTAATTACTTAAGTAACGCTCTTTTCACTCGCAATTACACTTGTAAGACACTCCGTTAGTAGACACATTTCACTTGTCATTTCTCTCTTCAATTGTTTTCCCTATTCCCTCTATTTGCCATGTTTGTTGTCTTTTCATCTTCTTCCACTTGTCCCTGTGGTGGCTCGCAGTTTTACATGTAGATGTAGATGAATAACCCATAAATGGCACGTATCTTTGTATCCCCTGCCTCTATCATTGTGGTGGATCTCGAGGTACTACTTAGATTCAGATCTGCGAGCGAATAAAATGGATTCAAATTTTCACCTCCAGGGGCTCCACCCATTGTTGATGACGTCATCCAGACCACTGCATTTCCTCGTCTTTTCTCTTTCTCTCCACTTTTCCGACATGCCGTATTTTGTCAATGCGGCGGAAAGGGCGTCCCATCCAAAAATATTTATGAGGACATGTTTTTATTCAAACGACGAATATCTCGCAACTAGCTGAATTACCCGACGTTTCTCGGGATCAGACTTCCTTCATAACTCATCATATAAGAGTAGAGGGGTTCGTTAGTAGTTAAGCTACCGAGGCGTCCTTCTCCCCTGTGGGTTAAAGTACTCGGCGAGAAATCGAGGGATCCGGGTTCGAATCCCGGTCAAGGCGAATGATTTTTCCTCTGTGGACTATCGCACTTACGCGATTTTCAGACAAATGCGAATTGGAAAAGATAATTAATTGAAAGAATGATAAACTTTATTTATTCAGCCATTTGATAAAAAAAATCCAACCCTCTATCTTGAGCAAAAGTAATTTTAAAAAGCAAAATTGAAACCATTTCACAAAACCCTATACGTAGACCACCAGAGGGCCTCTTTTCGGGACCTATTAGGGCCCTGAGATCTTTTTAAAATAGCCTGCAATTTTCCTCATGTCTTGAACTATTAGTCTGCAAGATTTCAGCACGATCGGAGTAAAGCTGTAGATTTGTATTAAAGACAGGCAAAGAACTCTTTTCTAAATACATATATAGATTTCAAATCATTCCCACGCAGCATCACTTCGATTATTTTCCTGATTATTCAGAGGAATGAATGATTAATGTGAAACAGTGTACAATGATGACATGTTGCGTATAAGTCACGCTTTCTTTCCGCTATGAAATGCAAAGCAAATAGGCGTTTTTTTAAAGTATCTCATGAAACATACGATTGCGCCCTAGACAGGAAGCCTCATCTCACTTGAAGTCATAAAATGAAACCTGGTTGGTTGTTTGAAGCGCTCCGCCTGAGAATGAGAATCGAGGAGATTAAAGGTGCACTGCCATCCGCCGTCGGCAGATTACTTCCGCTATATGTCACCGGCGTGCAATTGAATCATATTTCTTAAGGCCGTTTTACACGATGAAAGATTTTGTACAAACGAATGTACGTGAGATTGTACGTTTGTCTCAACGAAATTAGAACAGGTTCTATTTCCCGTGCAGGCATTGAGACATTCGCACAAGCGTTCATACAATTTGCCGCTTTACACGATACATTTTCCCCCATGCAAGAGTTCACGGAAGAGTTTGTACAAACAAATGTACCGTGTAAAACGGCCTTTACGCAGGGTGGTAAGCACATGGAGCTATTTGGTGGGAATTTCTTTGGCCGTTTGCTCTTTACGCTTAAAGGAGGTCATGTACTCTTATCATGTTTTTGGGGTGCAATCTTCATTGTTTCGGATGGAAAACAGTTGTGCATATGTTATCGAGCCCAAATATTCTATTATCGTGCTGATAATCTCACAGTGTTAAACGAGTCACAGCTGTGACCTAAGTCTGTCTTAAGATTAGGAAAATTGTCTAAAATAATGATAATTCTGTAAGGGGTTTAAGGCTTCTCTTGTTATTCAGAGGTGAGATAACTGGCCGCCAAAGAATTTAATGCCTGCATAAGCTCACCTGCTCTGTACTTTTTTCCCTAAAAATCTTAATAAAGTATGCAGAAGGTGCGTGTACACCAATGACATTCTCGAATAAAGTTGCTAGTAACATCATTATTGTTAATTTTGTTTTTAATGCATCCGATTGGTCATATCAGGTTACAGTATACGTATTTGAGGAGGCAAATTCAATAACAACTCCTAAGGGGAAGGAATGATTCCTCCGGTGGCATTGTTATATTAGGTGTTACTAAACGTTACTAGGCCAAGTGGCGAAGTCAGATGCATGGTTTTCCGACGAACCACCATTCTGACGTACCACCTCTTGCCTAGCATGAAAATAGCCTAAAAATAGTCCTCAAAATCGCATAATGAGTTAATGTTCTTTAAATAGGAGGGAGCTGATGACTGGGAACTTGGGTGAGGATATTAGAAGATGGGCTGGTGAAGAGTTTGATATGAAGAGTAGCGTTTTATGGGACTGAGACGTGGACCCTGAGAAAAAAGATGCTGTGCAAAAAAAAAAGAAAAAAAATACGAATGGTTAGGTAATTTAGGCCATGATAAAAAGAAGTATGTTGGGCAAGCGTGGAAGCGGGAGAAAGAGAAAAGGTTTTACCGACGGGATGAAGAAGGGTAGGACGTACGCTGAAATAAATAAGGTAATATTACAATGAGATAGGGTCCTGCATTTGTAAAAATCTAGAGGAATTTTACCAAATTCCATTTAAACCTCCCCTAACCTGTAAATTACCTTAATAAATAAGGAATAAATGAGCTTCAGATATCCTAAACTATGAGTTTCTCTTTATAGTGCCCTTAATTTTACCCCAACCCACTTATATAAATCTTGGTGAACTTTCCGACACAAATTTATCACTGCAGTGCATTAATAATAATTTGTGCATGATGATTGAATGGCCTAAAAAATATCGAGATTTCGTGGAATAGATATTTATCCTTTGGAAGAAAAATTGCCATTTGCTGTCAGAGGTAGACTAAATAACTGTTTTCGTAATTTTTCGTTGACAATTACGGAGAAATCTTGCAATATTGACAAATGCGTCGTCGATATAAAAATTGTACATTATCGCACCAGCCTTTTTCCTATCATATGAAAACTCATATTTAGTATTTTCTGTAATAGTTAAAGCCTTTGTCATGAAAGTTAATTTATATCCAAATTCAAAGTGTTAGCTCTGTATAACGGATTTGTTTACCTATATCAACTTCGACTCGTGTCGATCTCCAAAAATTTGCATTTTTGGGTCAGCTTGTGGCAAACTACAATATCTCATCCTAAATATTCCACAATGTCCCTTCTGTTCTTAAATTTCATCGCTGTAATTGATTCCACATTCACACTGGCTGATGTAAATAAAGAGAAGAATTTTATAGGTTTTTCAATCTTCCCGAATATTTTATGTGTTATGCCCAGTACTCTTTAAAACATTCTATGCATCCAAATAAGGATTGTTACGATATGCAATCATTCATAGTAGAATATCCTATGCTCATATCCAGGTATGTAATGCTAATTGTATCCTAGTGAATTCCTTCTTCTATACCTTAACTAATTCTAGGGAATAAGTTTGCTGGATCGTTCCTGAAGAAAACGTAATAAAGCGTTTTTTTCTGAAACAGAAGTGAACAACTCCCAAAATATCTTCAGCTAGGAGGTTTATTTAAGGCCACTCGAGGGTCCCAAAACTTTGATGATAAAGTTGGAAGGTAAAGGACTTCAGCCATTTTCCAGCGTAATAACTTAATAGTTGGCAATTCATATCGTGTAGCCTATGTAAATATATACTAAGTATAGCGGCTGGATTGCAACGAGAATACTTCAACGTGAAGACATCTCCTGGATGAGAAGTGAAACATTGAACATGAAGCAACCCAAAGCAATTGAACCCGATAATAAAATGAAGCAGATTTAATAGTTATTCAAGTAAATTTCATGTAAATAGAAATCTCCGAAGGATAGAAATATTTGCATAGTGTCGCAGTTTTGTTTGCAATATTATTTTTAAGATACATTTTTTATCTTGAAATAACGTTCCCAAATTTAATTTAGGACCAGGTAGCGTTTGAATCAGTGGTTAGCGGGTGATTTGATTGTAATTTTATTTTTTGTAAAATTTATGTTGCTGACAATAATTCATTGCTAGAGAACTATCAGGGCAACGGAGAGCCAGCGCGCATGATTTCCAAAGAACCCGCTTGTGTATCATATATTACCTAAAATGAATGCATATTTTTATGCTGGAGGGGATTATTTAACTTTGCTCATGGTTTAATTTTCATAGTTCGCAATGTTAAGAGAATATCAAATGGAGAATAGATAGGAGTACTGGTACAAACTAAATGTTTTGATTCTAAATTAAATTTATTTATTGTGTTAATTTGTTTCCAGCTAAGTTTATTCTTTTTGGAAGATGTACGATATATCTATTCTTTTTGTAAGGCAAACTGTACTTTTTGCTTAATGAACGTCAGCTTAAAATACCTGTATTTTATCCGTCATTTTCAGATAATGATTTATGGTGTGATTAGCATTTGAGCGTAATAATGTAAATGATGTGTGTAACCGTTATTATAACTTCATTGTAAACTCGAAAAATGTGACTCCACTCTTTGAGTCCTTTATTCCGTGACTCGCAGTTGTAAAAACTGCCAGTCAAGGAATCCCTACAAGTAGATCGCGTTTTAGCCATTCTTTAAATTTTTATTCAGTGGTGTAGATTAACGTACTTGAAGATTGATCGTATAATTATAATACAGGATAATTACATATTTATTTTATTCTGGAATGGTAGATGAGCAACCTATGAGGTCAACTCATTGCAAACCCTTGGATCAGGGGCAGTATTTCTCACAATATTTTAAGTGAAGAAGTCTGAGAACAAGGGGTGGGATAGATGGTAACACCTTGATATTTGGAACTCAGTAAAAGTCCAAAAGATAGCTAGAAGGATCATTAATAGACCGGAATCCGCCTATGCAAAGAACCTCCTGTCATTATAAAGATGCAGACTGAGAACAATGGTAGAGATAATGGCAACTACCCAGTGAAGAAGCATTTTCACACCATTGGAATTGAAGATTCACCGAGCTGTAGGTGGAGATAAGAGGATTGGGAAACCGCAATCCAACTGCTGTGCCGATGCCCAGCAATTGATAGGACTCGTAATTGCAGCCTCTGAATTCCCTTTCAGGACCCTAAGGATATTAGGGATCTATTGAGGACACCCTGGAATTTGGCATTTCTATATGTCCCCAGGTGTAAACACTAATTGAGTTGGTTGGTGCATTTGAAAAAAGGGTCTAAGCTCGGCCGAGGAAACTCCACGAAAATTAACTATCTAGTCTGTGTTATTCCACGTTTTAGAGACGAAGATCATTATAACGTTTACTATAATATGAAAATTTGAGTGTTAGTGTAGGGGATGGATGCTGAAGATCATATGGGCTAGCGATATGAGAAGCAGGAAACATGCAGTTAAGTGTATCAGCTATTAGGACATTTCGACATTGATAAAAGAAGAACAAGGTATAAAAATCTCACCCTGAAGAGTTTTGCATATGCAAGGCATTAAACAAGGTGTTAAAGCATGCTCTTATTATTCTTGACATCCTATCACAAGTAATGACGTGAGAGAATATGAGAATAGTGTGGAATGGGGGGGGGGGTTAGAGTAAAATAACCTTAGTGAATTACTGATATTTATTGAAATGTGATGTAATGTTAAATGATGTCTTACACCTTCAGTAATTGAAAGTTAGTAGTGATATTTCTCTCTCATGTGAATTTTGGATTTATCATTTCAAATGAAACTGATCTTGTTCTTCATCATATAACAGGCTGGGCGGTAAGGCTTTCCCTCTTTCCCTGGTGATTGGGAATGTTATCTTATTAATAACAAACCGGAGAGTGCTATTTATAGTACGCGATGTATGGATGCAATGGTTACAGGGCAATACCAGTATGTAAATTTATTGCACCAGTGATGCCATCCGATTCAACACTAGTCTGCATGATAACAGATGACTGATAACTAGTTAGTGATAATAGCTAACTTTGTTATGATGATTTCAGAACTTTTCTTAGTTTTCTTCTATCACGTACAGTTTTGTTTTTCAGAATGGACCCAATTTAACTTCTAAGATTTATTGATGAGTGCATTATATGTGCCAGTGGGTAGTTATTGTGCGGGGGATATTTCTCAACACAAGCTAATGAGCCTTAGGTTGGCTCAAGCTAATAAGTCTTAGGTTGGTACAACTCTTGCTATTTTTGTGTGACCATGGAAGTGTTATTCATGCTTCATTCATTTTTGTTACAAAAATTGCCACTGCGTGAAGTAATGTTAATATAACTGTGCTTACAGTAGTTAATATCTTGAAACCATAATCCTTATTTTGCGTAAAAACCTGACGTTATAAAAAAAATGGAAGTAATTTTTATAATCAGCATAAAAAATTGATTCCAGAACACCTATTTTTAATAAATCATCTGGCAAAAAGTTTCAAAATGCAGGCTGGTGTAATCAGTCTCCAGCCCGAATTTAGGTTTGACTGGCATAGCTCACCTGAAAGAGTAAAACGGCGTATTTAATGCATGAGAATTGAAGAGATGCAATACATTTAATTTTTAGGCCGTTTTAAACGAGGGGCTTTATTGCACAATTTTAAATAGCATCTGTTTACTTAATATGAGAATGCAGGCTCGGAATTAGAGCAGAGGCTTTTTTCCCTTCTGTCGTTTATGAATTTGCGCATGCATTGCAATTCACCGCTTCACACGACGCAATTAACAATGTACATCCGTACATACATCAGATTGTGCAATAAAGTGCCTCGTGTAAAACGGCCTTTGGAAAACCTTCAGATGCTGCTGTGCTGTTGTATAAGTACGTAGCATGAGGACATTTGAATAATTCTTAAAACCCCTGAGAATTTTCTGTAAAACCTACTTTAAAGGGGCACGAAATTGCACAACTTCAAACTGCATTTTTTTCTCAATCGGGCGTGCAATCATTTTTTAATTAGAAGCAGGGGCTATTTTGCCACCTCGCGCTCATGCATTCGCGCATGCGTTCTTGCAATTCACGACTTTACTGTATGCAATTTGTAATGCACGTTCGTACATACATCAGATTGTGCAATTACGTGCCCCGTGTAAAACGGGCTTAATGCCTAATGCTCGTCCATTTAATGCTTCCTCCAGTGAATGCGTAACTGCCGAGAAATACTTAGTTGTCGTAATTTTTATTGAATCGTGTTTGGACCGTTGGAACATTTACTGTTATTTTTCTGACGTTCGTGTATTCCTTGGCGGTTGGCTCTTTCCAAGTCCGTCTCGGAAAGTCCAGCGAAAGTATAGTGGATTGGAATTTCATGCGTTTCAGGAAATAAAGAACGTGCTGTTTAGTTTGAAAATATTTATTTTTCAAAAAATATAAAAGGTAATACTCTAAGGGGATTGGAGATGGGAGCAGGTGGCTGTGGTACGAGGGCATAACATTTATCAATGCTCGTGGAATCCTCTTTTCCGTTGATCGCAGCGCTGCGCTGTTACTTCATCCACGTAGACTTGGGGATTTTTTAAGCGTTGTCTGTGATAGCCGGTGAAAGAAGATCCCGTCCACTAAGGTCAGCTCTCCGGCTTCCGACTCCATTTCCTTCAGGGAATCGTAACCATCTGGATGTAGAGTCGTTTCGCAAAGCGGAGTTATGCTCTTTAGTAGTGGTGTTCTTTTTTAAGCATCTATATTCTGCCCTCGGTCGTTCCACGCGCCGGTGCACAGAGTGCAATGGGTTCTGCAAGGTATATCCTCTTCATCAAATGCGGTTGGGTGATGGGCGTTGTCTAGGCGGGCGGGTTGCTTAGCGACCGAAGTTGGGCCTGAATCCTTGCTGCTGGGGAGGGGACACTGGACGGGCGTTCACCTCGTCGATGGCCCTCTGGAGCGCTTCGGGGATGGGTGGGGGGGTTGGGAGATGGGCACCCTAAAGAAAAAAAAAAGAAAATCATTAGACGTGTCTTCACTGGTTGCCTTATGAAGATGCTACCATGCTCATGGCCCGATGTTTAAGTGATTTTTTTCATATTGGGAAACGAGTTAAAATGGCCAAAGCACTTCTCAAAAATTCAGTGGATGTGAGTTCGAATCCCAATCCAGCCGATTACTTTAGTCATTGTAAATATGACAAATTCAAATTAACAAATGCTTCTTGTACTAGGAATTTAAACTACTGACCTTTGGCGAGCTGATGGTCTGAGCTGATGCTCTGGCCGATTTTCTGGCCTGGCTACTTTTACATTTGATTGCATAAGATTGCACGGGAAATTTGAGGTATTAACCGTAATGTGCAGTATTTTAATGGACACTGGTAATTTATCCGATATATATTTGATATCTATGTTTGGTCTTAATAATCAGCTATTAATCGTATAAGAGATGCCCTATTATCATTTATGAGTTTTAAGCAATGATTTCCCATAATCCATTCCCAGTGCTTTATCGTTTATCAAAATAATCTGACTCACCACAGCGCGGAATCCATTCTCGTCGGCGACGTATTGGATGGAGTACAGAACGCCGTCAGGGCCGGTGTAGGAGAATCCACCCTCGGCGACCTGGGCCTCTAGATCAGGGTTTCCGGCGTTCTTCAGGTATCCCCTCTCGTTGGCAATGATGCCATTGCCAGTCTCGTAGCTGTGGATAAAATAAGTGAAGGCTTTAGTTTAGCTTTTGGAAAGATGCCACTTTTGAGTGTCATTGTAAAATCATTCTGAATTTTGTGATTAACGTGGGATCGATGACCTTCCTGTTCCATACCAGGGTACTATCAGTTCTCTCTAAGGAGGCTATCCTTATCCTCCCTTAAGTTCGTGTATCTAGCGTCATTCCGTCGATAACTTCCATCAGCACCCCATCACCTCTTATTACTTTCTTTTCGCTACGAATCTGGCTTCTCCTGATAACCTCCTGAAACTTCATCTCCTCTCCTGCCATGCGAAGAGTTTACTTGTCTGTGTTATATTCTGTCCCATGAAATCTGTCTTGTTTCACTCCCGCGTCTATAAGCCCTCCAATTTCTTCTCATCTTTATTCGTTATGTTCAGGTTTCCGCCATATTACACTGGCTTTAGGTACTCTGCCTATCATACATTTATCGCATGCCTTATATTATCAATATAATACCTAAATCTTAAGACAGATGCCACATCCAAACTCGTCACCTTTGGCCTGTTAGACCGTTGCTCAACCATATACAATTGAAGTCCTTAAGTGAGGAAATGTGTATGAGATGGTATGTTATGGTATCCATTTATATTTTCAGCTTCTATAACTAACGTTAATATCATTTTTATTTTGTTTGAATTACTCTCTTAATAATCGGAGTTACTAATAATAAGAGATGAGGATATAATTTGCAAAAATTGTTTTTGGGTTGTCATTATTGCTGTTCACCACGGCATTTGTACGCGGTGAACAGCAATACCTATTGTTTTACTTAATACTGTTGAAATCCCACCAAATCAACTCGCCTCCTACCAGGTTCAACCTGAGCCACAGCTGGCTCCAGGTTTTGGATATTGAATAGCGAGACACCAAGTGGCCACATTCTGCCCAAGCCTGTTCAGGTGACAAGGGCATAGTCATCTGTTCCGGGAAAAACCGTCGGTTCGACCCCCCCTTCCCTGCCCGATTGCATTCCTCGACAAAATTCCCACACTGGCTGAAACTCGTCCTCTGGGATGATGGGTGATGTGGGAGGGGAAATGATGCTCGAACAGTGGACCGTCTCCAACGAGAGGCAGCCTCGAACGAGGTTGCGCAACGCCACGGAGAGCGTCTCTTGGTGGGAGGGGGTTAGGTTGTGGAGGAGGAGTAGTGAATGTGAGACCTTTAAATGCCAAAAGATCTCTGACCGGGATGCGGCTGAGGTGAGAGTTGAGGCGTGGAACCCCGAGGGGTCGCTACGGCGACGGGTGGCTGGTTGTCTTTGCGGGTGTTAAAGGGGGAAGAGGATGGTTGGAAGGGGAGGGGAGAATTCAGTCGTACGCACTGGTCTTCCTACTTGTCGGGGGCTCACCTTGACCCACTTCGGGGTCGTCCCCGCCTTGGGGCAGCGGATGATTGATCGCCCCACACCACTCGCAGAGGAGGAAAAAGAATCACTTTCCCTTTCTCCCGTCCCTTCCCTCTTACTCTCTTCCTCCTTTTACCACGAAGGTTTAAAAGAACGTTCCTACCCTCCCGGGATGAGGATGATGATGATGCTCCAATGTCTCCCCTATCACTCCTTCCATAGAAACGATTTTATCGAAAGTGGCAAAATGAGAGTTCATCTCCCAATTATTTTTAAATTTGTACGACCAAAACAAAAAAAACGTGATGCGAGAGTCTGAAGGTTTGGCGAAATCCCATGCAAAATGGTTGAACATGTGTCTCCTGTTAAGGCAATAGCAAGTCGAGTGGTGTGTGCTGATTTTAAAATAGGTAATCGTCGCTTAGGTTTCGGAGTACCTAAGGTGCGGCGTGAGACCAGTCGGTGAAATCCTTCTCGTATTATTTCGCAAGTTTTCGCGGGCATTATCAGTTTCTTACCTCATGAAGTTGTGTAATACTTTCTATAAGACACGCATGTGTGTGTGAGAGTACCTACTTTCATGTTTATTTCTCGTTAATAGGGGAGTTGCTTTTCCTTAGGTTCATTTAATGCTGACTTTAATGTCTTGTAAAAAGAGGCGAGGTGATTTTTATGCTTTATTCCCGTACTATCGCATTTATTGAAGAACTTATCCTCATTTTGTTACAAAAATACTTGCGTTTCCCTCCGAAGTTTTCTGTTTAAAATACAAGTGTTTTTTAGGAGAGGTTATTCATTTTTTCCTAGAGGTTCTCTGAATTTGATATCACCAAATGTAATCCTTAACTATTTTTAGTCGTGTGGTTAAATTGCCCAGGGAATCACTGAAATTATGTTTTTGAAAATTTATCAGGACGGAAACCTCAAGTTTATTCGTAGGATTGGTTGAGCTACTATTAAATTGGTTAAAAATATTAATAATTATTTTATCAAATTCTATTTCGTGTGACGTTTAATCATGTGCATCTTTTTCTCGATTTTTAGTCTAAGCAGTTAGCTGAAATGAAAAAAACATGATGAAATTTTACGAGTTTCTTCGTAGTTGCCTACTTTTGAATTGCAGACTTCTTCAATTCACTGTTCTAGTAATAATGCACCCATTTGCATTATCTCTCTACCTTTAAACGGATGCATTCACACCCCGACCTGCATTCCAGACGCGGGAGCCGTCAGGCCTTTCGGTGAGCGTAACAATAGAATCGATTGTCTTTGCCCCCGTACGGAATCCCTTTCCTGCTTCAACCTTTCCTCCCTACGTCGTCACCTCCTTTGTCACTTCAACTTCTCTGCTGCCTTCTCACCCCGTATCTTGAGAGAGAGATACACCCTCCTCAACCCTTACAACACCGTCGTCCCTAGGCAACTCCCACTTCGGATTTAATCCCTGATCCCTCCGCCTACTGGCCACACGTACAGAGTGAAGAAGCACCACCACGACTTGATAATTGAAGGCGCACCAAGGTGTACATTTTGTGAAGGATATTAAGAAACCACATCCCATTTACTGTGCGAATCGCTTGGACTCAAAACAACGACCTAAGAACTGTTTCTAGAACACAGGGACATAAGGGATTTTACCATTCGAGACATCCTGCTTTTTGGCCTGACTATTGGACTCCAGGGTTAAAAACTCAATGAGTTGGGTGGTACATTGAACCCAAGTGCCGTAGGCGAGAGAACTTCACCTAACCTGATGTAATCTGATTCCCCCTCTTCATCTCCGAGGGTGACCTCTTGAAGAAGAACATTCCTCATCGTTCCCGTCCCTTTCGCTTTTTCTCTTTTCCTCTTTCTTGCCAACTCGGTGACGACCTCGTTGTAAATTATCCCGGATAATTGGCCTCCTGCCGAATTTATCGATTCTTTTAGATTGCGTCACTCTTCTTTTTAATGAAATATTCAGCGTGCGAAGATTTAACCTTTACAAACAGCGTTTCAGTATTGCAAATTACTGCAAGAATTACTGATTAAAAGTTCTTTTATCTGCCAAAAATTATTGAAATGCTTGAATAATTTAATTGCGTATTTAAGGATTTCGGACGGGTATCTTGCACCAGTTGAAGTTTTAATATGAGCAATAGTACTTTATTGAATTGGTCCTTAGACATTATGGTGGAAATTTTCGAGTTGAAAACCCTAGTGATTGGAAATTCACAATAAAAAAGTCAATGCTCGAACTATTTTCTCCTAAATGCCGGGCAGGATTGTTAACCAGTGAAACCAAAAAGCCTGGTAATAATACCTGACCTGATATTTGTAAATACGGTTTCGAACTCTTTTTCTGGTGAATTTCCTCACAGCGGCGTTACAACTTGTACTCGTGCGCGTGGTGGCGTTCAGTTTTAATTTTTTGTCATTCCAAATGATATATTTGAAATTGTGAAACTTAAGCGACAAATTATGTTGAAGGTAGCCTTTTCTACGACTGCAATCCAGCATGTCCCACGGAGGGTGACACTGTCTAAGAAGTACCCTATGTATCCTTAAAATTCATTGTAAAGAATTTAAGTGGCGAAAGTAAAATATGGTAATTAGTGATAATCTGGCGAACCCTTAAGCTTTCTTAAGTATGTTCTGACACCATGTTATTGTCGGTGCGTTTTTCGTCCGAGTTGCATCGTTAAATGAAAGTGATCCACCTGCCTTCTCCCCCCCCCCCCCCCCTATTCCCCCTTGGCGGCCGCAAATCCCATCTCCTGTTTCACGTTTTCCCTTTCTACGCCATCCTCATGATAGGGAGATGCATCATACACAACTTGCCTTTCTCTCAGGACTCAAGGGCTCTCCTCTAGGGTTCGTCCTGTGCTGCCATCCGTGGCTTAGACGTGGACTCAGTGGACGCAATATTAATTTCGAGAGAAGGCAGTTTTCCATCCGGCAGATGCCGCTCCTGGCGTTATTTTATATACTTTCGGCGCCATCCCATTAGCAAACCCAAGATGACACGGGGACTAGAGTAATCCACATTTTAATTGCAATGACTGCGTAACATTTTGAATTTGTTACACTTGTTTTTAAACTTTATAATCCCGTGGATAGCCATCGCGAGACGTTTATACCGACTTTCAATCCCAAAGAGTTTGATGGGACGACAGGCTAAATGTATTATGGCTGTGTTCGATACTTGAAGATCTTATTTATACATACTCCACTCGTTTTTTTATTTTTACAGGGAAGAAAGTCATAAACAGCGAAAGTAATGAACTGTCCTCGCATATGATGAAAACGGGTGAGGCTAAGCAAGGCCAAGACTGATATACACTGTGCAATCACCACAGAATTATTTTTTTAGTTTAGAGCCTGGCTACTTAAATGCTTATGCACCAACTATTGATTTTACACGTTGACATTTGCTCCAAGTATTCCCATATACGCTCTAAGTTTTTACTTTGTAACGTATCTGCCCTACTTTTCCCTCGAATACGGGGAACTTTTGTATCGCAATTAGGAAAAAGAGAATTGAGTAATATTTTCCTCGCCCTGGATTTATATATTTTTTATCGTGATGCTTGGGAACCGACTTACCAGTTGGGAACATTAAGGTGATTCCGGTGGGAAACATTGTGATGAAAAGATTATTTTAATGTCGAAACAGATATCTATTGTATCACCCCATTTTGCGTCGGCCTTCTGTCTCAGTGGCATATTCACTTTTTGAATTTAGATTTCAACGAAGTAATTGTATTTGTATGGGCACTAACAGAAATAGGATGATTATTGAACTTATTGAAGGGACTTTAAATATGGAGTAGAGCGAAAGTAATTCCTTGAAAATAAAAAAAACCCGTAAATATCGGGCATTATTCCGACCTTCCGAAGTACTGCACGTATATATAGAATAAATAACCTAAGTATTTCTTGAACATTGCGCCTCTAGTAAAAATTTGATTTGTATTTTCATGTAAATTGCCCTGCCCCTTGCCCTGCTACCTGGCTGTTCCTACTTGTAAAAATTAGGTAAGCCCATCATGTCAAAATTTGCGTGTCAGATTCGAAAAAGTTTTTTCTTGAATGCTTCCGGGAAAATGATGGCTGAAGAGAAGACGTGAAATATCATCTCAACGGCCTTGAAATGCGCGCTACAGTTCGCGGAAATAGGCGGTTCCGGTTGTGAGCATCGAACATGAGCTTTTTCAGGCCTATTTCGCATGAGAGTCAGGGGTACTACCTTAAAGTGTCCCGTAAGGGTCTTGGTCGCGTCACTCCAGGTGTGACTCCGGCCACTGGCCGCTGGGCGTGGAAGAGTCTGACCCTCCGCCTCTCAAATGAATCCTTATCGCTTCACATTGGATGCAAAAAGGATTCACGCACCGCGGAGTGCGCCGTTCACTTGTTTCCTTTTGACACCATTCGACATCGCACTTCGACGAGCTCCGGGAACAATCACTCGTTATTTCCTCGGTGGCGGCCAGCTCGCCTTGTGCTCCTCACTTGTTTCGTATGACGCCTAGCTGATTGCATCCTGGAGAGTGCTTACTATTCATCGCCGGCTCTTCCCCCCACTCCCTTTTGTTTGAGATGAACGGAGCCTCTTGCAATGGGGGGTTACCAATGCAAATGCACTACTTTTCGTTACTTTTTCAATTGTATTTTAAAACAGCAAAATGAGAACACTATTACGTAATCTTTCTAGTATGCCAAGTGGGATGTGTTTTTAGAATTGGAATAGCCGGGTAGATAATTACTCTTTAGGAAAGTAAAGCAAAAATCACTATTCAATATATTAACCAGGGAAAAATGCTTTGTTTACATATTTGTTAGGCACTGTATCATATGGTGTCTACGAGACTTGCGAATTTCTTATCAACCAATAACCTAAGTAGTAGAGTTTTTTACAAGTTGCAAAATCGAGTATTTAGTTAGCTGTCACGAAATTCTGCTTACATAAATATATTTCTAATTGATACATTTTAACACATTTAAAGTGAAATGCATGTATGGTGCGTTTTTTTATTATTAGCGCTCAAAGTGGTGCTAATTGCTTTTCTGCGGAAAAAAGTGTGCCTATTTTAATCGAAACCAAATAAAATATTGGGAAGTCTGATTTAAAAGCGATAATATGAATTGACATTATTTTGTTGTTTATTTAATTGCAATCAGTAAATTAGTTATTGAGATAACAAATATAGAACTTAGATAGATTTGCTTTTTGAATGATAAGTGTGTTTCTTAGTTTTACGAATAATTTTTCAGCCTTAAATTCCTATCGTGCATTATTTCCAACGTTAAGGGTTCATCATGAACATCCTTCTGGGGTGCCCATGGAATTCCTAGAAGTGTAGTTGATTTTGATAGGTGGGCAGAAATAGTCCCATATTAACTGCATTATATGCTAAATGGCCTTCATTATGAACTAAGTTACTCATTCTGTCGTATTGAACTTTGTGAAAATATATTTTTCAAATAAAATATTTTCTTTATTCTCGGTAAATTTAATCGCGCAGACTTGAAGTGCAAAAAAAATTGGTTTCAATGTTCGTCGCCATGCATTTTGATTATTTTCGTGAGTTGAAATAAGCATAGCACAAAATGTGCATCAGAATTTATTTTTTCTCTACCACCGAGGTTGTCCTTAGTGATTTGACCGTAGATATTCGTGACTCGTATGCGTCGCATATCCTCCACCAACTTACCCGTAGTTGTAGGTGCCGTCGAAGTTGACATCGCTGTTGTACTTGAGAATGGGGATGGGTGTGGTGTATTGCTGCTGTCCGCTGAACTGAGGCGCGGCATAAACCGCAGCCATCAGCGCGACGAGAACTGTTGCTACCTGCAAAGGATGGAAGTAAATAAAGGTATTGCTTCAAGTATTATCCGTGCCAATATGATCTATGGAAGAGCATATGGATGTGAAGCGAATGTCGGATATGTGGATCGTGCTATAGTGCATGGTGTCGATTACGGTTAGTTGGTTGATTAGTGGATGGTGGATGTGACCGAAAACTGAAATCATTTGCGCCGTTCAGGATAAGGATGTATAAAGGGTTTAGGAGCATTGTTTAAGGAATAGTGGAAGGGTGGAGAGAAATCCGGCCTAAGAATTAGCGTGCACTCAACGGAAGGGGGTTTATGGGTTCCACCGTTTAACGCCCCATCTGACGGACGGAGAACTACACATGAAGTGCCCTTTACCTAGCTCCCAAGTAGAGATTGGAGTTACGCTGAAATAGCTCCCCCACTGCCGAGATTCGATCCCGGGCCTTCGGAACAGGCGGCCGAATATGGGACCCACAGGAATGTGATAAAAGTAAATCACGCTATGATCTCAAAATTTAATCGACAATCGCTTAGTTGGGGTTCAAATGAACGAGTTACAATTTCTTAATGTTACACCTCTCTTTTTACGCCCCATTTCCGTGGTTGATAAAATTCTGCTTGCCTCAAACATGCGCTAATTCCATTCATTGTTATTACCTGATTTTTAAGTGTCATTTTTTCAGGAACGGAACAAAATAGGAATGTGCGTGCCATCTGAAATACCATTTTTGAGTTGCATTGATCGCTCTGACTCAGATATTTAATGCTAGTTTTGCGTAATTAATAAAACATTTTTTTTGTAAGCGAAACGTTTTTATGACTTACTTGGTTGTTATTTATCCTAAAATATTAAAATTTGGTTGCTGAAATGTGTTAACAAGTCAATTCCTTCAATGCATCCGAATCAATTGCATATCAGATTGTTATTTTATTTGCACGGTGCTACTGGCGAAAATTATTTAATATATCCACATCTTTGTAAAATAAGTCAGGCATGAAAATGCTTTAGAGTTGATAGGGTTATGACGTTTTAAGAAAATGTGACTGTTATGTGTAATGCAAGGTGATGTAATTACTTTCACCAAATAAAAGCCTCGCTTTTCGGATTAGCTATTTTTTTTAAAATGATGTAGACATTAAAATTCTTCCTATTTTACTACGGTATCTTTTTAATTTCTTTTTGACCTTTGAATTTAAATTGATGGCTTTTTATCGAGGTGCTTCATGCGCGTTTGATAGGATTTTTATGCGACTTTATGCGTTTTTGGAAAATACAATGCAGGGTAACTGTGCGAGAATAGAAGATAGACGCTGTTCGTTTTGAGGAAGAGACCGCGATCTTATTTCTCCAGAATATGTTTATGGGAAATGGAACAAGGGGCAAATAGTTAGCTTGGTGAGAACGCAGCGAGATCGCTAAGGTGGTCGTCATGTGGAAGAATGGCGCACCGATGGAAATGATTACGTCACTTGCAGCCGCGAATACGAGAATACTTTTATGAGCCGCACGGTCATCTCGCGCAAGTTTATGCCTCATTTGAATTTTAGGTTGCGCTTATTAGTTTTTTTATTCGTGCGTAAAATAAGTTTAAAATGTTTCAGAGATTTACAAAAATGGTGAGATTTTAACGCTCTTATGATGCGGAATTCTTGTGATTCATTTTCTCTTAGGAAGAAATACCCTGGGAAATGGAGTTATTTTTTCTACTTCGTTCTAGCTCATATTTCTCATCTAAGTCTATTACGTTTTCAGCAGCCATAAGCTACGCTAAGTACTGCTTGTATTTGTAACTCTATAATTGACCTTATGGAAAAAATTACGGACAATGAAGGATACTATTTATCGCTACAAAAATATGAATAGTAAAAATTCAATTATGCACAGCCCAGACCACCAAACCTCCTACTATCGTGGAATCCCGTCACCCATCGTTACTTAACTGGTATAATTAAGAAAAAAGTCCCAATAAACATCTTTGTAATTAAAAATTGTATTTTAGTGACTAATAATTGTGCAACGTTTTGCAATTATTCTCCAACATGTTTAATAATATTTGCACTATTGATTCAATCAAGAAAAAATGCAAACGAATATTACATATTCCTAGATTGTAAATGCTGAAATGTACTGAACGGAAAGATTCAATGGGAGTGAAGAATATGTTTAGAATTAGAGTTTTAAAGTGGATGAAGAAATTAATTTTGCGACTAAATTATCAGAGTAAGTACTCTTAATCGAAAGAAAAAATATTATTTGCTTGTGATTTCTGAAAGAAAACTATGCGTGGAAGTATCCTAAATTCCTGGTTTTCTGAAAAATAAAATCAAAACAACGTC
This sequence comes from Pyrrhosoma nymphula, assembly GCA_963573305.1. NCBI lineage: Eukaryota > Metazoa > Arthropoda > Insecta > Odonata > Coenagrionidae > Pyrrhosoma > Pyrrhosoma nymphula. The sequence goes on along the minus strand of OY754333.1, from coordinate 48,278,790 downwards.
GGCTCACTAGGACTGGTTTCTATGTACTATCTATGAACTTAGAGGTGTCAGTAGATAGTTATTGTCTCTCGTGGATCCATGGTTTGAAAGATATCCTCCTTGTGGAGTGAATTCATCTTAAGTGAAACAAGGAGAAACTGCTGCTCTTCACTCGCACAACGTATCCTAGAGGCTGTTCCACGAACTAGCATCTGCGGGCACTGCAAAAACCTTACACCTTCTCGTGAAGGTGCATCACGTCGGTCCTTATACTTTGCGGAATGGATGAAAGCACTGCGGTCTCGTCACGCGTTAAACCAGTGACAAACGTTCCACGGAGGGAGAGGTCACGGGTTGGGTGGTTGGGGGGGGTGGGTGGGAAGAGGGATCTTTGGGAGAAACCTCTTGGCGAATGGGAAGGGTGCTTCGGCGTAGGGGAAGAGGAAGGATTTGTGAGTTAGTATGACGCGGGTTTTGCACGTAAGAGAACAGCTCACCCACCTTGTACATGATGAGTGAAGATCGAAGGATTCCTTCTCTGAGGTGTGCGATGTATTGAGAGGGTATTAGCTGCTGCGTGTCTTCTCACTGCGACCTGGCTTTGGTTGGATCTGGTCCATCAGACGTTCGGACGGGGCCTTTATAGCCAGGGAGAGCCATCCGACCTCTCCTTCTCCTCCTCTTCCCACCTCCTCCCCCTTCCAACCCCCACCTCTGCCCGCCCCATCCCATCTCGCCCCGCTCAGCTCCCCAGTGGGGCAGCCCCTCCCACGCCAACAGAGGCCATTCTCGCTTTCATCCGACCGTCGGCGAAGAGGGGGCCAAATCCACAGCGCGCACCCTCCCCAACCCATCCAACCCTTCCAGGCAGAGTAGTTGCATCCCCGTCCCCGGTTTCAAGGAGGGTCTCCTGTCTTCTCTCCACTGCTCACACGCCTCTTCCCACCTTTTTTTTTATCTTTCACCGGTTCCTCGTCTTGAATTCCTTCACCCGCTCTTCGATTTAGGCGGCCGATGTTGGAAAAAAAATTGACGCACGTAATATCGTAAGAGTGGGGTGAGCAATTTCCCGAGCGATGGAGACTTCAATGCTGCCGTTTTGGGTGTTTTCCCAAATCTCACTCCAGTAAGTACTGTGGGGTTTCGAATCTCCATTCCGAAGTTCTGGATGAATGTGTAATATTTGCTCTGAATTTTAACATGAGTTTCGCTGCGATTGGTAATCATGATCTCATGAAATGGTTCGCTCAAAAGTATGGAGTAGCAACGCTTTCACCGCGGCAAAGAGAACTTTAAATTCTTGGCGATAGAAATATATTCATTGTTTTGTATGCATATAAATAGCATTGAATTTGAAATGATTGTATATATTGCATTCTGCCTCTGAGACTGTATGAAATGTTGTGAACTATATTAACCTCAAAATATATCTTATGGAATGAAAATAATGACTTATATAAATTGTTCAGTCTGAATTACTTTTCATTAAGTTGGGTTGATGCATACCTGATTTTCGCTTTATCTTATGTGAAGCCTGCAAGTAAGAAAACTATCGTATGCTTTAAAAGGCTTCTTGCTGATTAAATTTTTTTAAATCTAACGATAGTTTACCATAAAGCTTTAAATGAAATAACTAGAGTTTTAACTCTAAGAAAATGCAATATCATTAATTATTTAAGTTTGTCGTTAAACTTGTTCATTGGGGCATTTAGTAACCATATGAAGCATATCCAGGCTATCCAATAGCTAATTCACTTTCCACATCGGTTTAAGAATCGATTCGTAATTTCTTTTCTCTTGAGGGAATCCGCGACCCAAAAGAATGTATGTTTCCTCCTTCGGGAACAGTTTGAGAATTTATTCATTCTTCGAGTTTCCGTTTCCTTCCGCACAATGTTTCATTGATGCCTTCGACACTTTCACACATTCATGTGGTGACTCATTCAGTGACACGTTTGTGTGGGTGCGGCATAGGCTGCGAATGGAATCACTCCCTACGCTTGCCTTGTTGCTCGGAAATCATTTCTTTGTCTTCACAATGCAGAACCCCTCTTCTTTTACATAGCTGTAAACTCGGTTTAATGGTACCCTCTGAGATAGTCTTCTTAAGGTAGTTTGAGCGAGATATTTCCCTAATCATAATGGAGACCATATTCGAATTTTATTTTTTAATTTAAGCGTCCTCAAGAAGTATGAAGTAAATATTGTAATATTAATGGTGCAAAAATGTTTGTATACGACAAAAGTTATCAGCAATTAATTAAATATAACCACTTAAGTCTCAAACTTCTCATTTTTTCACGACGCAGAGTGAAATCGCCTTCAGAATAGGGTTTTTTACGATTCTGTAAAAATGACTGTGGTGAGTAATAGATTAACTTTTATAAATAGTTGAGAAAACATGTAAACTATACACCGTTAGTTTTTTGACGAAATCGAGATGCTAGAAGTTCCCAAATTTTTTCAATACTCTCCCTCGGGAACGCACAGCCGTAATCTATCCCATGTAAAACAGCTTATATATTTTTAGGCAAATTGCTCGAGAAATAGTTCAGCAAGAGGCTAATATTCATGTGTCGTTAAATATATGTTTTTTAAAATGACGTCTAATTACTCACTTGATTTATTGCTCAAACTAAGTTAATGTTTTCTTTAATATTCAGTATATATTTTCGTTTTGCGCCAGATCTAAAATATCCGGTGACTTTTTTTTTATTCTGCGCATGCACAGGTTGCCCTAGGATTAATTGTTGTAGACATTTGTGGAGTTTCTGCCACGTTACTACTTCATGGTTATTAAGTCTCTATATTGAGGTATTAATCTTAGCTTAGAGTACCAGCGTGCTTTATAGCTTGTCATTATCGCACTTTACTAAACTAGGTGGATGGATATTATTTATGATTGCTAATATGCTTGCTGTAATCATGGATAACGTGAATGATACGGTCCATGTTCGCTACTTGTTCCTAGCAGGACTCAGAAGCATTCGACCAATCTAGTCCTTCTACTCGGTGTGTGAGATCACCGATTCACAACTCCAGATTATTACATTGCACCGCGCTTGTACAAGTTCACTAATCGTGTGCATGCTTAGAAGACGGCTCCAATTATGCTATATCCGCAATCATCAGTATAATAAGCTGACCAGGGTACAGTAGAGGTCTTGCATACGACCACGTCAATTTTCAAGTTTAAAAAAATAACCATCACCACCTGAGTAATCTACCGATTGAAGCTAGGTTATGATGGAAGTCAGAGAACATCCAATTGACTCTTACAAGTGCAGCGCCCTATCTACCTCTTGTATTTCTTTCTTCATCTCAGCGTAAGTCATACCTTTCTTCATCCCGTGCATGAAACCTTTTCTCTTTCTTCCCCTTCCTCCCTTGCCCAACATTCTTCCCTCTAACACGGCCTTCAGCAACCCATCATTACCGCTTCCAGCCACCTACCCTGCCTTCCCCTAATCTCATTCAGAAGTTACTTCTCCTAACCAACTAGGTCAAGCACTTCTTCATTTGTCTTCCTTTTCCGTCCACTTCATTCTCCATTCTCAGTCGCACCCACGTTTCGAACGCCTTCAGCCTATTTTCGTCCTCCTTTCTCAGGTACCACGTTTCTTCCCCATACAACGCCGCACTCCATCTTCACCAGCCTCTTTTTTACATCCTTACTTAAGGTCACCGTCATCAGCTCCCTTCTCTTATTGAACGCTTCTTTCGCTAGCGCTATTCTCCTCCTAATGTCTTCGTTACTGTGCCCATTTTCTTCTAGCGTGCTCCCCAAGTAATTAAATTGCTCTACTTAGGTTTGTGTCCTACTTTTATGACCAGCCTCGCTTTCTTCGTCCAAGAGAATCTCATTACTTCTGTTTTCTTATGTTTAATCTTAATTCCGTATTTCTCGCATTGCTTTTCCAATGCATCCACTAAAACCTGCGATATTTTCGATGGCCGGCTGACCAACGCCTGATTTGTCTGCGAATCTAACCGACTTTATCAGCTGGCCTCCTTCAATTTATTCTTAAAATGTTAAAATCTAAGACTGATGGCTGTAATAGGGACTTAAGGCGGTTCCACCGCGACTGTGTGTCTAAACAAATACTAAATGCCAACTCTTGGATTATTTGGTTAAACAAATGCCACTTTCGCTGATGACTTGAGTAAGCTATTGAGAACATAATTAAGGTACAAAATTTGTAGGTTATTCAACGGATACATTTTTAATTAACACTTTTTTTAAGCCGTAAACATAGACTGCAGCGCCATTTCTATGGACTTGCGACATTTTGACTTCAATTAATTATCGCGCAAATTAGCTAATAACTCGAAAAGTAAGATGGTAAGATGCATCCATTTTATTTTTAATCCATTTCGCGGGAGTTTTCGCTTCCTATAAACAGTTTTTTCTGAAAATGGCATTTATATTAGGCAAAACAGTACTATATTTATCGGAGTTTCTCCCATTTTCCCATTTAACACGATGTGATTTCAAGTCCAATTTGCGAGAAAAATAGCGTGGAAAGGTAACATTTTATTTCACATTAGACAGAGGACTTGTTTTTCAATAAGTATTCATAATTTGAATGAAACTACATATATTTGATCTTTCGGCGGAACCACCATAAGAATGAGTGTACATTGTGCACTTAAGAACGAAAATCTGCTATCAGCTCTATCTGCTAGTCCCAATTGATGACCTCTGGCTTAGAGATGTCCTCGTAACTAGAGGATGCCCGGGGTGGTTTCATTACTGTTTCAATTAGTGCGACTTTTATCGAGCATCTCGCATGTTGCGAAAGAAGGCCTTTCCATATTATAGCATTGCGAAATGGATTTTCGCCAGGTGCCGGCATCTCCAGACCCGGCGACGTGATCGCTTTCTTCAACCTCGTGTGCCCTCTTCCTCCACCTTCTCTCTCCCAGACCTTCCCCCTCCCCCCCGGTGTCATCTCCTCCCTCCCCCCTGTTCCAACACACTCACGCACCAACACATCCATTCCGCCTTTACGAGTCGTCTGGATGCCGCTGGAGAGTCCTTTCGCTCGCCGGGACCCGGGTTCGCGCCACCCCGGATGGAATGCTTCGACCTCGAATCGGCTCCGTCTTCATACGCGCTCAATGCTACGGTGAAGATGACCAGGCGCATTGGACGAAGAGTGCTCATTGTCCTCCTCCATTTCATTGCCAGCTTTCCCGACTAACCCATCCAAAATCTGAAGTTCACCGTCGATGTTCCACGTAATATGTGGTAGGTCCATGGGCAGTTTCGTATGCGATTTCGCCGACCACGTGAAGTTTTCTGTAAGGACATTTATTTCTTAAAGTAACCTCTTTTTTATCGTTTAAGTCCTCTTCAAATTTTCCAATCTTTCCGATTTCACAAATGATGTGGTACGCAGTCACGCTCATGGGTGCGAAGATATATATACCAAAGACGATGAAATTCACCATGAAAAATTCGTTTGACTTGAACGGGATTCGAACCCTCGGAACCTTCGAAGGGATCGAATCCTGGTCAAGTCGAATGATTTTTTCATGGAAAATTTCACTGTCTTTGGTGTATATCTTCGCACCCGTGAGCGTGACTGCGTACCATATCATTTGTGCAATCGCAATGATTGGAAAGTTGTCAATTTATTCGACCTAAAGCGACAATGTTGGGTTTATTCTCCGCGACTGTGTCATATCATGCACGACAACGTCTCCTGTGCTACAATGTAGACTGGGACCGAGAATAACTTGTTCGCATAAACTCGCGCTGAAATATTCGCATTGAATTATTGTGGCTTGGTGGTGTAACGGACACCTGACCGGCAATTGGCAGGTCCGGATTCGAATACCGGTCGAGTCGAATGATTTTTTCATGGCGTATTTCACCGTCTTTGGTGTATATCCTCTTAAAATCTTCGTAACTTCTGCCTTCTCTCATACCGTCCGGATACCCTATTCTTTCTCTCCCCTCTCCCGCGTAAACCCAACATTTTCCCGCATGCCACCTTCTCCAGCATGACCCGGCATGGGTCCACCGTTTCCCGCTCTACGTCCTCTGATCACTTTTGCTGCCTCCTAATTTCTTCAATTAGCTTTTAATCTCTTTCCCTATCATATTTAGCTTTCTTTTCTCAGCTTACTATCTCTATCTTTCTCTATCTCAAAATCTCAAAAGCCTTCAATTTGCGCTCATTTTTCTTCAATTTCCCGAGATATGAACTGAAAAATAAACCATAACAGGGTAGTTACGTATCTTTTCTAAAATATCAATTTAAAATATAATTTTCCCCATCAATTTACTCATCTTACGACGCTTATTACCACGCTTATTTGAACTTCACCTGTTTGTTTGTTGTTTTTTGGTTTTTCTGGATGGAATCTTGTACTCGAAATCTAACCCACTTCCCAATCTCCAATCGAGCTGAAATTTGGCAAACATACCTACTCTCGATGATAATACATGAATCAGTCATTATATTCAGTAATTGCTCAGTTATTCTGCTAATATTAAATAGTTTACAATATATGTATATGGAAGTCTTTTTAGCAATAAATGGCCCTAGTAGAAGTAAGCATTTATTATGAGAAGAAATGCTAATAATTTAAATTTCAAAGAACCGTTGCGTAATTAATTTAAAGACTAAAAAGTAAAAAAATAATAATATGTAAAAAATACTTTTAAAAAACACGCTTATATTCAAGTGTACTAACAAGTTAAGAAATAATTTTTTCATCACTTGGAAAATAAAAACGTGGGCGCTTTTTCTAATCAACATCCAACCTCTGTCATTTGTATATCAATATCTATTCCATAAGTGCCCACCTTTTATTAGGAGGATTAAAAATTATGCATTTGTTCAGGTTGAGCCTTAACCCTTATTGATTGGTTCAGGTTGAATTAAAACATGTTTCCGCTACTTTATTTTGTGATGTTGTGATCATGATTGGATCCCGTGGAGAAATGCCTCTGTCCGTTAATCCAAGGTCATCATGCATATTTATTCTGGAGCGTAGGAGCCTTAATCTTTTCTATATGTGAATACATGAATCTGTGTGACCCATAACTACTACAGACTTTCGGGCTACTTGTTGAATCCTCTATTAATATCTTCCGTCAAAGAATGGTATCCGATGGTCGTTTTAGAATGAGTATCTTTGGGAAACTGTTCTTTGTGGGTGACAGGTTTTTCAGAGATTTATCCTGATTGGCCTGTTGAACGTTTTTACATGATATCTTTTTTGTTATAATGTACCTGATGCATAAACTGTTACAACATTTTCAATCCCAATATTAGGCCAGTTAATAGTATACCGTTCTGAGTCAGATATTTTCTTGGTAAGTTTTATACATGAAAAGTTTTTGGATGATGTCGCCATACTAAATTGCTGGTGGAAATACTTTGCTGAGCAACCGAAAAAATATTATTATTATTATTGTTCCTAAGTTACGCGGTTACATTTCGTGTTCAAATTGTGAGAGATCATATTTTTTTTACTTGCCGTTTGGGCACGTAATAAAATGCAATGGTCTAATGGTTACCTATTGCATGTATCTCTCTTAGGTTACATTGTAATTTGACACTTGCGTAATGTTTAGTGGAGGTCAACTGCTTTTAAAAAAATTCCAACCGAAAATAGAAAATGGCGAAAAATGTCGATTCACCTCTTGAATCAGGGCACGCCGATCTGAAAGTACTTCTAGACTGTTGAGCGGCGAGGTCGAACTCTGTTTGAGTTTATTCGCCGTATTAGTACATTCAGCGCCCTGACCCTCCTAAAGTTCGCGTTGCGTTATTTTTTTCGGTTGCGTTGTGACGCTTGCATACTCCAATGTCCGGAAGAGATTTGCACACCCGGAATATTAATGAATTGACGGAATTAAGTACGATCACCGACTGATTTATGAAACGTTGAACATCCGACTCTCTTCAAAATTGATACAAAATCGAGATTTAATCCTGCGAAAATCAGGTCTCATTGTCAGTTTGAATGAATAGCGTAGGATATGGTGAACCAGAATTACGACAATGCATGAAAGTTACTCGCAGAGGCCGAAATAGCATAAATAAAGGTGCTAAATCTAGTAACTTTCTGCTGCTGACGGTCAAAAAATTCGTTTGAAGACGGTCAACTGCACTCATTTGAAGAAATCGAGGGTATTCATTGATGTACAATTGCTTGATTTGACGTCCTGCACATAGTTTTGGTCACTCTGTTACCTGTGTTGTGCTAACGTGTTGCCATTTGGGATGTCCCCGCGCTAGGGTGGTTTATAATATCATAAGTTATAAATATTTACCTCCTTATGGCTAATGCTGTCCTCTTTCACGTCAGGGACATTGATATAAAATTTTAAAGTTGTCGAAATAAGGAAACACGTGCTTTTAAAGGCAGAAAGTTCTAAGAATCCTGCGCCAATTTCTGAAAAATTTCCTTAAATTTAATATTTTTAGTGAAGTTTGTAGTATGCATTGCTGTTTTTCTGTGATTGAAAGGTACTTATGTCTATTATATGTAAAAAATAGGAGTGATGTATTGCAAATTACTTAGTTGAGTAGCAGGCTAGGCCATAAATTGGATCGCGGGTGAAATTGGGCCAATGCAAGCTACATTGACCATTTATGGCAGGAACATAAACTATGATACCCAGAAATGGGTAAAAAGTGCTGTAATATATCCTAGGATGTTTATATTGCCAGCTGAATACACTTTTTTTACCAGAGTTGCTTTGAAGGCGTCGCGGGTGAAATGACGACTCGTGCTCTATTCAGAAAGACCTCTTGAGTTAACGAGCCTCGAAAGTGACAGAATTATGACGCCACAACCTAAAGAAATTCAAAGAATGATGTTGGAAGTTGACATTCGTCGGGGTTGTGACGTCACATTCACGACATAGCCAAGATCGAGTCCATACTCCTTTATTATCTGGAAGTGCAGTTTCATCAAAATTACTTCGACGGTTAAAAACGCAATGTCTAATCTCATGCTGATTAATTTTCTTGAAATCAAAAATTCATTCCCAGTGTCTATGTTCATACACAACGAGAGCAAAGCATCGTCAATCAATATCTAATCAACTAATACATTTTTTATTTTTAGAATATCTATAGTAATCGCTTTTCACAAGGCTGTAAAAAATATTTTATTGAATCGAAGTCATAGGAAGACTGTTAATACTAAAGAGAAAAAAGAAATAAACAACAGCTAATGAAAATTAGGCGAAATGTTCGACAGGTAATTATAGAGCGGAACGAGATTATTTCTCGACTTGGCATTGAACGTGTTTACTGATTGGCTGTATATTTCTATCAGTGAACAGAATTTTTATGTTGGACACAGTATAGTAACTCTCGTCGAGCAAGATGGAGCATACTACTTTTTTTAAAGATATTCACCCTTATCTGTGCATCTATGTTTCATCGTGGGTGAGCCGTCAGCACCTTCGCCAATAACTGGAGAAATGATTATTCTTACGAATCCTTTCAATACTCCGCGTTTCGTTGATAAAAATAAACTGTACTTAATGGAGATTAGTGACAAATTGTGGCTTATGTGGTGAGAAAACACGTATTGCTCTACATAGCCGATATCAGAAGAGTGGTCAAAACTCTCAGGCTTTTCTCTAACTCGTTACCTTATTCGTGGTTGAAATGAAAACGAACCTTTTAGTATTCCTAACACCGTTATTTTTTTTGCTCCAATCACGGTTCATGCTTTTTTGTTATAAGCGAAGTATTTCGCATAATTTTTAATATTTTCCCGTGTAATGAAGGCCAAGGCGTTTAGTCATACGCGGTATAATTAGAAAGCACAAGTTTATTTCATATTTCATGACTTGTTTTTATTTCGTTGCGGAAGTTTTACTAAAAGTTTGACCGATTGCGAACTTAAACCTGACCCAAGTGGAAATCGATTGAATCGTCACTTCTGTTCTCCAATTGACTTCACCCTACCTCAAACTGGTGCTGAAGTTAGAATGGTGGAGTTGTATGACGTCGATTACCCGTAAACAAGAGCGTAGTCTTAGGTTTCCGTTTGCTGCGTTATGCTTCTCGTACTATGCATCAAGGTGAAGTTTTTATCTGGACTGTAATTGTATTTCACTGTCTATAGTAGATGCCTATGGTTTGGTAAGACTTTGCAATTAGTAACATTCACGCTTACCAATATTCGTTCGACCATCGGTCCCCAAGGAATTTGACTAAATAAATGATCGTCCACTTTTCGTCGTGGCTTCTCTTTTTTGTCCGATTCTAATTTGAATGTCAATCATAAGCGAATAAGTTCCCCGGGGCTTTTTCTTTTTGTGTCAGGTGGCAAAAGGTAACACCAGGCTAGCCTTAAGTATATCCTCTCTTCGATGAATATTAAATCTTCTATGTGTCCTGAATGATCTTTTGGATAGTCATAGTTAACAAAGTTTTAACCAAATCTATCACGTCGAGATTTTCTCTCGGTTACCTTTTAATTTGGAAATAATTTCACTTTGTAATATTCCACAGAAAGTTTTATTTCTTCCGACCCAGGGTTTCGACTATTGCACAATCAACTATTACAACTGTGTAATAGTCTAAACCCTGGGTCGGAAGAAATAAAACTTTGTGGAATATTACATTGTGAAATTATTTCCAAATTATCACTGCTTCAATATGTATTATTGTTTGGATGTTCCGTTCACAGTAAACCGTAATTATCTTGAGTTTAAAATGGAATCCTCGGCATTAGGTTTTAAACCTTACGAGAGTCGTTAAATGTTTTACCACCGATGACAGCAGAAATTTATGAAAGTAATATCCTTTTGGAAACTTAAAAGGAATGTAGCCAACAAATCTTATGAGTGATAATTCCTTATAAAACGTAGGTACTTGCTGTGCTGAAAATATTTATTTGTTTTCCAAAAATTCAAATTGATTTATTTTTCCCTATTGATGTTGGTCCATTTAAAAGGCGAGCCCATCACATGTATAACAATGTTTGAGATGCATGCATTTATCCCAGCGCTCATTATAGATATGCTCTTATTGGTATGTGTAGGAATGCACTTATATTCTACATCCAGGAGTACGGTCTTGGTATTTGTTTTGTGGTAGTGAAGCAGTAGTTAAGCGCTCATTGTGGCATAAGAGTCCCGCTGGGTTAAGGAAGGTTTGGATGAGTGGAAAAATGATTGCTAATGGTGTGCTTCACACCCAAACACATTTTTCTCACTGGTGTTCAGGGTTATTTAATAATGGCTCTTTCCTCTCTTCATCCCACCTAAGCATGAAGTCTAGTCTTTTCCTCTTTCTTCCTATCGGGCATTTATCCCTTCTATCCGGACCTTCAACATTCCGATGAGTTATATGCTTAACAGTAAAATTCGGTGTAACCCCTTCATATTAAACTCATTCTGATATATGCTTCTCACTCTTCCCGTGCTATTGAGTTTGCTACTGAAGCAGCGGTGATGGTCAATGCGACCTTTCTGTTGAGGTAATTTTATCTGTTAAGGAGTGGGATCCCGTTGAAAACTGTCCGCCATATCCGGGTTATGAATCCCGGCCCGCATGAGGTACAGCCATTACCCCTCTACCAGCCTGATACCCTTGACTTAATTATGACTCCTCATTGAAAGCCCCATAATGACTCTATGTTTGAGTAGATTGAATTGGATGCGCCAACGGAGGAATTAATTAAACTTGAAAGTACGTTTCAATGTTGTTCCGTTATACCGATGGCGGAATCTCACCATTTGTTAATTATAAGTACTTGCCTCTTGGCATGATAAAGTTGTCATCTCTTTACTCAAGGCATAATTCATAATAAAGTTAGCCTTGAGTTGTTGGATTTGTAATAACTTTTCACTCCAGGGTATCAATTATGTCCTGCCTCCGTTCGCTTTGAATGGATATGCTAAGTTATGAGCAGGCTATTCTTTCGCATTTCTTTCCTGAACCAAATCCCCTCGATTCCCATCCTATGAGTTATATCTTTGTCAACTGCCAAGTTGGTAGTAGTTTTAATAGGAAAGGATCATTGCGACTGAGGTCGTTTGTATCATTAAGTGTTTGCTGTTATCAACTGGTAGGGAGGATGTTGAGGTGTGGAAGATAGGAGAAGAACCCGTTTTGTCGTCTGTACCTACTGCTTAGTTTTTTAAATGGCGGAGTGTGAAAGTTTAACTGCTATTTTCACTAAAACCATCCATTAACACTGGTAGACTAATAGTGGTACATGGTACGGAGATAAACTTATCTGCTGAACACTATTGCAGTAGCAGCAAATAAGGCCTTTATTGGCCTAAATTTTGGGTCTTCGATTATGTGTCTTTGGGTTTTCGATTCGACCCTATGAAAGGAGCTTGCAGAGGAAAGGAAACATGCTTTAACACAAAATCCGATGTCGAAAAATACCTCAACGAGAAATCAAGGAGCAAACTCATAAAGAAAGAGAGAAAAAGTACAAATAGAAGATTGTATGTTGCTGCCAAGAAGTCAACTTAAATACATATTTAGGAAACTTCGAAACATGATACCAGGTATCGGGATGCATTGGAAAAAGATAATTGAGAAGAGATTGTTGGCTTCCTATGCAGAGAGTCCAGGGTTGAATACCTTCCGTGCTGGAAATTTTTCAGGTTTATCTCTATTATTCTTATTTTGGTACTATGTGATATGTTAGTATTGTTTGTATAGCAACTTAAGTGTAGAACTCCGTCCTTCGGATTGGATAAAAAAATGTGGAGAGTGGTTGGCTTTTCTTTCATGTAGGTACGTGTGGACTAATGTAGACGCTGCGTTTTCCTCCATCTCTTCTCTTTCTCTTTAGCCACAAATAATCACGTCTTTTTGTAATTAACCAGTTATTTTTATGGGTGCAAATGGCTTAAGCTCTCGGTCGCTTCCGTTGGTACCTATTGCCTCAGGATAATGCTTACTCTGTACTTATTTCTACCAAGAGGAAACTTATATGATTAAAAAGCCGCTGTTTTAATTGTAATTGGGTAATAGGAGATGAACTCGTGTAGAAAAGATGGGAAAGTAACTCGGAGCGTAAGGATACCAGATACTGTTAGTCTATTTAAATGACTTGGTAGTCTAAAAACAAACAGTTAATTTACTTCTTTAAAGGTCCGCTTAATTAAGTTTATTTTCATTGTATTAGAGTGGCTGTACCTAAAATATTTCGGCTCTTATGAGATGTTGATCTGAACTTAGAAATCCACCGTCACTGTGTTTTCATACTTTAAACAAAGTACCTACATTAACTTAGCTGGTCACGACCTATGCTTGGTTGCACCTGACCCTCCATTGTTCCACATTTTGAAAGTATCCTTCCGCTATGACGCCCATTGCTTTTCGACATGAGATCATCTTGGAAAACTCTCGGAAACTCCTAGTGTGTGGTATAATTGATTTTACATGCTTTCATCACTGCGTAATACTAATTCTATGCTGTACCCTAAGATCTGCTGTAAGGTCATGTAGTGGATGTTGTCAGGACCCCATATTTAGTGGCTTTTCTCTGAGTGAATATCAAAATCCTTTAAATTTAATACTTAGCCTGTGGATTATTAATTTCTCAGAACGTGTCAGGAGAAAATAGGATCTTTGTTTATCAAGCCTTGTTTATGTTCATCCCATCCGTGTTTTATAATGGTAAGAAATATAATCTGCTGACGTTATGAGGATGGGACTTGATATTTGGTCGGTGTCAGAGGTAGACTGGGATCCTCTGTACCGATTGAAATGCTTAATCTCACCTGCTTTTTTTTGATCGAGCGGCCTCCCATCCTTGTATCTCAGATATCCTACGTTCACATTATTTTTTTGTACCGAATGCGTGACTCAGGAATTCCTCGACTCATTTATCAGGAAACACTCATGTCATCGCTCTAACACTCCAGACTTGGTATCGAGCGATTTTCATCTGCTTATGCAATTCGAGATATTCCTCGGCTGCTAGGTATTTGATAGTGAGGAAGAGACGAAGGAGCAAGTCCAGAAAACATTTAAAAGTCGCTAGCTGTGGAATACCTTGAATAGGACATTTTCTTTAACGGAAAATTATTTCATGACTATGTGTTCTTATTTAAACGGCTTTATTTCGGAACGGATTTTGCCTGTGTTAAAGAAATCCTCATATGTACGTATTTGACCAAAGTTTCTTGGACACTAGAGAGTTTAGCCTGTTACTTCCCCGACGACGGGGAACGTACATACTTCTGCTTTAATTAAAGTCGTAGATGTTGCTTCATAATTGCTACTTGTAAACACGTCAATTTTGCGCGTATGTACGTCCATTTATGATGTGATTTAATCCATGTGAATGCATGATTTAATGGGAATCATTCATTTAAACTTGTGTCCGCCCATTCACTCGCGTCAGTCGGTACGTACCTGCATAGTGTTAACTGGCATTGAGTGAGGTACATGAAGACGACCGGGAGTAATGGTGCGAATCGACATTTTAATTTGATTGATGAGCAAAATGCATGAAAATCAATGATCATGTGAGTGAAAAAAACTATGCATGACCTTCAGTGAAGTTGATGGCAAAACTCGGACAAGTTGCTCTGAATGATGAATTACAACTCCATGGATGGGAGGTCACTGTAGAGATTCGAGGAAATTTATTGATTCAAATATTCGTGAAGACTAAGACTAAAAGATGCGAGCCCAAACTTTACTCAGGATCCCCATGCTTTGACAATATGTACTCAAGTCATCATCTTTTTGAAAGGAAAAGAAATTGTCGGCCTTGCCAAGGAAAAGTAACTTGCGTTTAGGAGGACATTTGTTACTTAATTGACCGTAAACCACCAAATGTTTTGGCCAGAAATATTGCTGACGATAAAAAGAATTGTGTACGGCTCCTTGGGCAATCTAGAAGCTTTCCCGATTCTTAAGAGGATCCCCGCCATTCGAACCGAAGATGGAGGAAAAGTAGATACTAAAATATTTTAGAATGTCAAGGATGCAGCCTCACTCCAGGAATAATCGACTTGGAAGTGGCAATCATAGAAAAAAGGATCGGAGGAAAACGGAATGAAGGGGAGTATGGGGAGAATGACTGCCACCCGTTTTTTTAAAGGTGGGTAATATTGTAGTTATAAAAGTGGTCAGGAAGACCTGCTGACGACCTCCAAACGGATCGGATCATATGTTAAGAAGGTATTCGCTTTAATTGTCGGTGGAATGGCCGTAGGGTTCTGACGGTCTCTGAAAAGTGTTGACGTCACCGTGAACGTATTAGTCTCTTTTCACAGTGTGTACTCATTTCATTCTCTCAGTAAACAAATGTGCGCTTACGTATCTCACGAGGTTCCCTGGCTCACGTCATAAGGGAAAGAATGAAAAGAATTTTGATTTAGGCTATTATTTTTTCACTTTAACCTTCATAAGCCGTAACCAATCAGAAGAATAATTTGCTTCAGCTGTACACTCTATTCTCCTCTCAGGCTTCAGCTGTATTTCTTTTCACCTACTTCTTCTTCGATGCTGAATTTTTTATACTTTATTTTAGTTTTTATATATTTATGCCTTATTACTGGGGAGGGATTTCCTTCCCGTGATAGATCACGGTGTGATAGTATGCTATCGAGCGTATTTTCTTGTGGAATACCCCGCTAGGGTTTTCCATATTGCCAGCATAGCTTGAACCTAATGGAGATCAGTCTTGACTAAATTAACCGCATTAATTGAAAGTTAACTGTTGATTGCTACATCCACTTTTTTAGTTTTTCACTGTTATTAATGTGTTCTCTCACTCTCCATACACGTTACGACAATAATGATTTTTTCGACCATTAGACTACGTTCATATTAGCGCTGATCTATAAGCCCATTCAAATATGAAATAGAAATAATGCCGTGAAAAAGTTTTTATTTCTCATCATGGTCTTCTTTTAAATCAATACACGTATTGCAGGGAATTTATCACTAATATATCCTATCCATGAAAGGTGTTTTATCTAATGCTGAAAAATACGCATTGGAATCTTCTTCGTTTGAAGTAAATTCCTTTCCTCCTGGCCATTTTTCAAGTGTTAGAACACAAATGTATGTAAATATTATACATGTTATCGTATTGTATAATACTACTGGAAAAATAAATTTCATTTCATTTCATTTTACCAAATCGTTTGAGGTAGCCAAATCCGGAGGGTATCAAATTGGGGGATGGGAAAGAAGTTCGTGTTGTAAGTTCAACAATTTTGACGCAAAATGGCAGACTTGCGTGCAGGTGCATTATCGTGGTGCATCAGGACTTTTTATTTCGGCAAATCAAACGTACCCTCTTCATCGTGTCATTAAAAAGGTTCTGTGATGTTAAGAGATATTCACCAGCAATGGTTTTTGCCATTTTTAAAGAATTAAATCTAAATAATACCTGGGCAATCTAAAAAAACTCGCAATTCTATTGAGGAGACGGTTTTAGTTTACTTAAGATGCGCTTTTTCCAATTGCAACCCACTTTTTTGATTACTGATTTGTTTCAGGTGAGTTGAGGGTGATGCATGGTTCGTCGAATATCACATATTGTCTTCGAAATTCGCTCGAGTTACTTTTATACAGGTACAGATGTTTTGAGGAAGTGACTATATTATTTCTTTTTTTGTCTATTATAGCAATCACAGCACCCACAATACGGTTGGCTTTTTCACTTGCAAATAATTGTGTAAAGTTAAATGAACCTAATACTAAGAAATGCCTGCATTCTAGCAGAACCCCCACACCTGCAGTCGCCGATCGCTCAGCACCATATCTTGGTTTTTTCAACCATTTCGTGAGTCGTTACGTAGACAAGACGTATTGATCGCTCCGCGTCATTTTCGCTCGTTAAGCCACATTTTAACCCACCGAACCACTAATACACAACTCAGATCCGAGTTTCCCATTCACCGTAATTTTTATTCTGCTTTGCTTTTGTATCCGAGGGCGTTATTTCTTTTCGGAAGTAGTTTTATTAGCTAAGGAAATTCGTGTTTGTACTATTTTGTACGCTTGTTGGAAACTATGAGATGTCAAACACTTTCAAACACAGTCTAAGCTTCACATCTATGTACAACTCCGTTAATAATAACTCAAAAGTCACCACGTTGTTGAGATAACATCGGTAATTACCTAATACCTTCAGAGTAATCATACTTAAATCAAACAATATTCGTAATACTGGATCTTTTTCTTTCTCTCATTTTCAGCGCATTCTTCTGCACCCCGCTGCAGCTAGTAGGATCATTACTTTTCATCTTGCCTCTATTTCCTTTCTATTGGACGGAGAACTACTCTTGAAGTGCTCTCCATTTGGTACTCAATTAGGGCTCGGATTTACAAAAAAATATTCTTTGGAACAAAAGGTGAACTCAAACAATACCATTTCCACTATTTTATCGTTCAAGCCCATGATTTTGTTTCAAATAATATTTGCTTTGTAGCGAAACCGTGGTTTTGGGCGAGTAAAAATTGCAGTGTTTTCAGTTCACCTTTCGTTCCAAAGATGAAAGAGTTCCGCAAAGCTACGCTGAAGACCGTTAACCACTACAAATTTCGTTCGCAGGTCTCCGCGGCGTTGATCAGATGATAACAATTATTTGGTTGCGTCCGTGTACTCCGTTTAGGATCACAACAGTTTCGCCAGCTGTCCTGCCGTGAAGGCCCAGGATCCTCAGGTGAAGGATAGCGAGAAGATCTTTCGTTTAAATCTTATAGAGGCCAAGTTGGCGAAATCTGGCGCCAAAATCGGCAATTTTTCTGCGCCCAGTCTTGGAGCAGCATCGTGATTGCGCGGGAGATTAATTACTCTCTTTCATGCTCAGTATAGGGGGTATCCATCTTCTCTTTTGAAAGTCATAGGCGCTTTTATGATTTCAATAGCTTCTCTAATGAATTTCGGGACGTACCTATTTTCCTTGGTTATTATTTTGGGGTCTTCTAATTTTATGGTATGGCCCTGGTTTACTCCATGTGTACTCTGAGATGGCTGGTGCATTAAATAGCTTATTTTTTACCGCATCTTGTTGTTCTTTCAGCCGTGTGCTCAAAGCTCAGCATATTTCGCCAATATAGGACCTTTCACAGGAGCACGGCACTTGGTATACGCCTTCGGAGAGTGTCAATGGAAATTCCATTTGTTCCACCAATTCCATCGGATTGAATCTCTTTATAAAATTATATAGAATCGAATGCAATAAAGTTTTTCAAAGGTAATCGAATTTATTGACTCGAATTTGATTGCGATTGTAGTCCTTGTGATAACAAATCTTCCAAGCTTTTGTGTAAACAAGAGGTGAAAAGAACAATGTATGTCTGAGGTAATTAAAGGCAAGTTACTCTTTAGAAATAAGAACATGCTACGAATAAACGATTTACTTTTGAATGTGGCCATAACACTGCTTGATTTTGGATGCTATGGAGTACTCTCCATAATTTATCGAATTCGTCCGATGGCTGACGAATTGATTTGAAAGAAGAGTGGTTTTAGTCTCTTTGACTCGAATTCGAAGCAGTTGCGCATCCCTACTCAATGCTGAGTAAAGTTTTATCCTTTGCATTTCATTTAACCCCCAAGAACGTAGACTTCATCTTGGGTCTCTTCATCCCTTATCGCCCGCCGATCTGAAAGTCGCTCGCGGCGTGCTTCTTGCCCCTTCCCGGTTGATTTTGAGTCCCGCCCCACTCACGCTCACGACTCACGGCTCAGACACGTCATCTCCGCCGATCGGATGCTTCCGGGGTTGAATTCGCCTCGCCGATCGACCGCTTTGCTAATTGGAAGCATCCATTGAGTTGGATTGCTAATAGACCGTTTGTAGTTCTGAGATTTCTTTGAGCAGTCTATGGCAGGGGTGTACAAACGTTTTAGCCTAAGGATCACACTGACTCCTCCACTGTTTCAAGGGCCAAGACCTTTTGGGAGATTGAGATAGGAGTGATAAATGGTGTTTTTCCTAGAACTATTCTACAGTTATGCATCGTGTATATGGCTAGGAATTATACCAAGTACGTATCATATAAATATTTAAAATCGGTAACAGCTGATTTAAAGAACATCTATACAGCAATAAACGAGGTGGAAGGGATTAGAGAGCTATAAAACTTAAGTAAAAAATGGGACTAAAAATATCCAGTAATTTCTGAAATGTGGCAACGTCTTTGGTCAGGTATAGTCCCGCTTTTTAGCCATCCTGAAGGGATTAGGAAAACAATATATACTGCTTATACTATTGAATCAGTCAATCGGCAAATCAGGGAAATTATTAAAAATAGCTCATACCAACAAAATTTAGATTTTAATTATGGGCAAAATTTTCGTACTGGGACTAGCCGGCGAGTGAGATATATACGGCGCGTGGTGGACCACTAGTTCCCTGAAATTACAAGCTGTTTTACATGGGATAGATTATGGCTGTGCGTTCAAGAGGGAGAATATTAAACAAATTAGGAACTTCTAGCTCCTAGATTTCGTCAAGAAACCAGCGGTGTGTAGATTATATGTTTTGTCAAATATTTATAAAAAATAATCTGTTACTCACCACAGTAATATTTACAGAATCGCAAAAAACCCTGCGGTTTTGAAGGGTTTTCAGCCGTACGGCGGGAAAAAATGAGTCAAGTTAGAGACTTATGTAGCTTTATTTCTTTAATTACTGATAATTTTGGTAATATATAACTATATCTTTGCGCCATTAATATTACAATATTTACTTCATACTTTTTACAGACACTGAAATAAAAAATAAAATTTTAATATGGTCTCCATTATGAATAGGGAACTATCTCGCTCAAACCACCTTAAGGACATTTCCTTGCGGCGGAGATAGACAATGCGCGTGCTGTGCTTTACGTTCATTATGCATGTCAGTTATTGTGTTTTTTAATTGTCCGTTAAATAAAATCATCTGGTTATTATTTTGTACGATTTACTAACTTTGTAAATTTAATAATATGATATAAATATCAGGATTTTAGGTCAAATTAAAATACAAAACTTCCGCCAACGTTTCGGATATATTATATATCCATCCTCAGTTCTATAACTAATGAAAAAAACTTGTAATAAACGGACAGACATCTCCAATCTAAGTAAAATTTACTATAATTTAATGAGTGAAATATAATTGTTCAACAAAGAAATAAACCAAGCAAAGAAATTACAAATGTAAATAAAATATGAACAAACTTAGATGGTAATGTAATCTTGAAGATATCTGTATATATTTCTTTTAATGACTGTTTATTTATATTTATATTTTAAACCATACTGATTTCAAAAAAGGATTGTTGGCAAAAAAAATTCCTTTCGTAACGTTATTCATTATAGCCCTGTGGATGGATACATATTATATCCAAAAAGTTTTTCATTTTTATTTCACATAAACTTCTGGTATTTATATCATATAATAAAAGAGGTCGAGAAATCACATCATATGAAATTTAATAATGTACCTAATGAAAATAAACTATGGCGGGCCGGATACCGGGAATGTCCGGCACGCTACCGCGGGCCGGATCGGTGTTGGCCCGCGGGCCGTAGTTTGGACACCCATGGTCTATGGCATCAGGATGGTGTTGTGGCTAGAATACTGGTTTGCTATCCCGAGTGGCCAGGTTTGAATTCCGTCAGTGAAGGAAATAATTCAGCGGAATACCGATCTCAAATTGAGTGCTGTGTGGAGATCATTTCAAGTGGAGTGCACCGTCCGTCGGGTGGGACGTTATCCTGTGGTCTAATTGGCGTTCATTTCTGAAAGCGGTTAGCTCTAGGTTTCTCTCCACTTCTCCTTATTCCCCTACAATTCCCTCCCTAATCAACCTACTCACCTATCTTGATGTCGCAAATGGTCTCAGTCGACGGGCATCTTCCCAAATATTCAGTCAACCAATCCATCTATCAGTCATAGCCATAACATGATCTCTATCGCTAGAAGTTGTTTCTAAAAAAAATCTGTGCCTCAGTGTCATTGATGTTGATGATGATTTTAAATCTTCTTATGATGCTTTACTGAGTCAAGTAGATGGTGAATTAAGTGTTGGATTGTTTTACAGACAAATGTAAAGAATTTCAGTTTTTGTGAGCTGGAAGATTTAATTTGTACGTCTATAGGACTGTAGTGGGTCATATTTTCCCTTAGCTGAGGATGATTTTATATTATCGGTTATGCTTCTGGGACAAATTTGAATCAATGTGTGGCTAAGGTACTCCTTCAGCTTTTTCCTCTTTCCGAAAATCTTGATTATTAAATTCTTCAGGCAGTTCCCAAACCATAGGAAGCCATTGTGAAGTAAAGGGGATTAATGAAAAGGAATTCGAGCAAACATATCAATAAAATATTAGCTAAAACCCTATTATGGTTCAGATAGTCGGTCGCTGTTGGAGGAAGGTGAGCGTAAAGTGCAGGCTTTAGAGGTGTGGGCGTTGAGTAGGATGGAAAGATTGAATAGAGAGGAAAAGTGACGAGGATTAATTGGATATGGTAGAGGAGGGAAGAGGAGGCTGATGGAAGAAATTCACTGTAGGCAGTGAACGTAGTTAGGTGACGTACAGTGTGACAGCGACGACCTAAACAGTGTGGTGGAGGAGGAAACGTTAGGTAAACCTCCACCTAGGAGAGGGTGGAATAGAATAGAAAAGTTGAACCTACAGAAGGAAGGTAAACAATGTGAATATTTTGAAAGTGATTAAAACGGGTAAATCGCTAGATTTATGAATGACGAAAGGTGAAGGAAAAGTCCCCGTGGTCAGGGAAATTATAAGTAGTACTGTTCATGGACCAACCATTAATATGGCTATATGTCTATGAGGGCCGTAGGTTATACCTCCTTTACTCCTGTTTTCGGCAGTACCTGCGCTGAGCTGTGACAACTAGGACTAAGTATCTCTCATTAAATAATAGCTGTCTCCATCTATTCTTCATCTTATCGTCACCGTCATCTGAAGCGGAAATACACTGATGAACGCAAATGCTGTAAAATTATACGCAATACTAATTATAAATGAAATGTTAATGGTTAGTTAATCGATTTCCTTTTCTGGAACAACTTAATTTTAGTGAATGTGGTCATGAAATAGTTGGTGGTTGGTCCATGTGAATCATAGTATAACCGTTACGAAATTGTAGTCATACCCATATGCACCTAGTTCAAAAAATGTTGCGCATTTTAGGTAGCTATTTTGCGAATCACGATGATCGTCTTGCTCATTGCTTCTTATAATTAATGGACATCTTTAGTGTACTTGTATCAATGTAAGCTTCAAACCTTATTTATAATAGTAAAGTCTATTCGGGTTCTCTACCGGGCCACACTACTTTTCTGCCGACGTTTCGATGTACGAGTCGTCCATCGTCATCAGGGCATCACGATGGACGACTCGTACATCGAAACGTCGCGTCGGCAGAAATGCAGTGTGTGACCCGGTAGAGAACCCGAATAGACTTCATTAACATCATACGCCGGGAAAGCATCAGTTAATTCTTATGTATAATGGCTTCGATCAACGTATGATTAAACTATATTTGTCTACGCCATTCTAAGAACATAAAGAAACTTTTATTGAATAGAGAGTGTGGAATAAAACTCTCTCAATTAGTAAATTGCTTCAATGAAAAATCGATTTTACTGAGGAGCGAGATGATTTTTAAACATTTGAAGCCTGTATTGTGTCATATGTTACAATGTGGAGAGTTTTTGGCCATCCGTGATTAAGCTGTTATAGAAGTATTCTCTTTCAACTCAACGTTTTTGTCGGAAGCGTGTGCATTTCACAGTGTGCAATTCACAGAAAAATGCCTATGACCCCATAAAAATGCTATTCGTTTTATTAACTGCTGTTTTATTTAACTTTTAATTTTTTTACGGAGACTCAGTCGGAAATTAGACGGTAAATATAATTTATGACAGAGTGGTAATTCAAATCCTGATACCATTCTCCAGAAGATTAAAAAAAAAGATTAAGGCGTTCAATTTTTTTAAAGACTTTCGTACACGTAATTTCTCTTCTCAAGAATGCTATGTTGCCTTTAAAATTAGCCTCATCATAGGTGTTCTTCTTTGAAGGGCATGGTTTCAGAATCGAATTTTGAAGCCTAATTGCAAAATCCACGCCAAGGGCTTTACACTTCGCTTTCTCCTTAACTTAGCGTGGCGACCTTTCTTTCCTTCCTGCCTCCGGCTCTTCTCTCCTAATGTCCGCGTTAATTGAAGTGTCAGACGTCCCACCCGCGAATCCCCCCCTCCCTTTGGGATGATGGACTCCCACAACACGGAGCACTTCTCAATCCTCTCGATCGAGGGCGCTGCAATCGGGAACGTCCGTGTCTCTTGTCCCCCCAGAGGGCCGTTTTCTCGTTAATGAATTATTGCGCAATGATCGCGTCAAATAGAGGCGGGGGTCGTGAAGTGGGTTGTTGGTCAAACGATGAGTTGGATTGATTTCCCCCCCCCCCCTTAACGAATTCAGACGGAGTGCAAGATGCTCCACCTAATATGGTATGACGAGTTACTCAACTCTTTTAAGTGCCTTCGGGTTCCGGAGAACGTCGGGGGAAACTTTGGGAGTTGTCCCTTAAACTACAACCTGTGATGTAATGATGAATGAGGCGTGTTTGGAATATTTAAATGCTCCATTCATGTCTTACATGGTACGGGAGCCATGTTCACGGGTGACGTTGAGTTTTGTTCTAGGATCTTCAGCTGCTCTAGTTTCATTGAGTCGTCTGTCTTAAAATCTAATTTCCGAGGCACGAACAGCATAGCATTCATGCCGAATGCGGAATATTAAGGCCAGTGGGCCCTGGAGTTGGCACGCCAGTGCTGTGTAAACAGTTAAGTTCTTACTTAAATTCGTAGGTGTCCATCACTGTTCTATGTAAATAACGGCTGCTTCAACGAAATTATCACTCCCCAGCATTAGCGAGGAATCCGTTCTCCAGGCGTTATTACGTAATTTTTGAAACCAAAAACAAAAAAATGGACCGTGTTGCTAACGGACAGGATTAATAAAATTTTGGCGGAAACAAAGCAATGTAATCAGTATGATGTTACATAGTTGCTCAGTTCAAACAGTTCTCTCAATTGTGACTATACAAACGACGTGACATAATACTTCCCCAGAAGGGTGTCCGACGAGTCATCGATAAAAAGTATATATTTTAAGGGTATTTTATTTTTAGTTCTGTGTTAATCGTCAATTTAAAAACTCCTGCTTCAAAAGCACTCACAGAATAAGGTTAAAACTCCAAAAACCACTTGAATATTTAGTATTATATTTAGCTCATTTTCTTATGTTTCACCAAACATATTGAGAATGCAAAGGGACAGAACAGATAAAGGAATTTTAACATGATTGCATAAAAATTCGAGGTATAGTAATATTAACCTGGTCTTCATTATTTATGATATAATTTCGAATGACTTGTTATTTATATAACCAACTATATTTGAAAGTAGTAGTAATCGTTTGAATTCATTAATTTTCCTCTTGGATGGAGTGAGAGCCAGTGGTTTGATTCTTTGAAAAACTTTTAAGAAAATCGACGTCGGATTTGAACTAAAGGATTGTCTTGAACTCCGCGTAGTAAGGGCGGTTAAATCTATGCTTATGTATGAAATGGTTTTTGCATATGCCTTTTGGTATTAAAACTACTTTTAAATGACTCGGATATGTTATTCGTCTTCTGAATGGTGTTTGTTATTTTTCTGGTAATCCGCTTGCGGCAATGACGTTTCACTCGGTGATGCGCTCGTGTCGATAGGCCTTAGTGACCGAATATGAAACGGTGTATCTTCGTGCGAGAAATCTTATTTTTTTATGAAGGGGTGTGTGTAAATCAGGGATGTGAAACGTAACGAAATTTCGTTCCATGAACCGCTTCTGGAAGGGTTCGGTCCAAAGAAACGGTTCATGAAACCGAACCTCTTCTGTAACAAAAGCGCTTGGAACGAAAATCGGTTCGTAACAAACGTGGAACCAAACCGTTTTTGAGAATCTTGTTTCAGAAACGAAAAAATCGTTTCGGTTCCGGTTCCAAACTAGGAAAAACGGTTCGGTACGGAGTAAAATTTACCAAAAGAAGGTTGGGTGCATTTTGCCGCTCTGAGCGATAACCTTGGTATACTGATCAAGTGAGCGCTGTGACGTCTTGGGACTGAATGAAATGACGTCACGGCTGTGATCGGTCGCCATTTGGTGAGTGGAGAAAAACACCGATCACCATGATAATCTCTCGTGAGCAGAAGGGAGGAAAACAAGTGAGAGTCTCGGCACACCCATATCGGCGCTCTCACATTAAGTGATTATGACGTCATGATCAAGTGATCACTGAGCAAAGTGTAACTGAATGAAGCCTATGATAAGCAACCAACTGAGATCCAAACCAAACACGATGCGCTGTTATCATCTGTCCATTGAATATTTTGTGGCCCTCTCAGGGACGGTCATTCTATGAGCCTCAGGGGTGGGACGGTCACGAACACGTGTTAGGACGGTCCCCGACCCTTCCACCCACCTTACCGTTATACTCAGGCTGGGAATCCCAGGTCGCACACAGCACATACTCAAGACTCATGCTATGAACGCGGTGGAGTTGACCCTACAGAAGGACATCCCTCTTTTGTTGCAAAAGCATGTTCGCTTCGGAATTCTCTCTGGGTTTCCCTGATCCTACTTACTGCTCGTTCCTATGGTTATAAACCGTGTCATCAAAATCTTATGGAAGTAACAAGGTTTTCTCATTAACAGCTCATTATTCTGATGAGGTCAACATCAAAGGACGTGGCAGAACATACGCGACTAATTTTTTTATACAAGTATGGACATCAAAGGGTGTTATAATAGGAATTTGGAAAGGACATGAGATCAATGAAACATTTACAAAAACTTTATGCCAAAAATGTAATTTAGTGACTTACAAATCTTGATTTTCTACTTTTCTTTTGAATATTCTATTACATATAACCAATTGAATGTCGTTGACGATTTTTAAACGTAATCTGCTTATTATTGATTGCAGTATAAACTTTGTGTGTGAAAAAAGCCTTTCAACGCTTACTTGCGTGGTAGGAGCTGCAAGGTCGGCACTGACTAGTTCATATCGTTCTGGATCACTATATTTTCTTTGGCACCAATTTGGCACTAAAATTCAAACTACCAGTAAAAAATTAAACTAACTTGAGCATTTGGTAGAATATTCTTCTCAAGATCTGCAATAAGTGGCGTGAATGAACCCTGTCAAGCTAACTAAAATTTGTTTTCGGCTTCAGTTCGGAAGCGAGTAATGACAAACCTCACCCCTCACACCCATGTTTATGACATGCCGAAGGCACTTCCGAGAAATCTGTCCTCAATGTACATACAAACGTACCGACTAAATCTTGCCACATACAGCGTGCTATTATACTTCTTCACCCTCTTACCTCTTCTCGCCCCCCCCCCCCCCCCCTCCGACCTTAGCGAGCCGGACTGAGTGGTGCACACCAAGGGACACCCTAATCCACCATCGTAAATAAACAAAGAGAAATCTTGAAAGGGGAATACCGCCCAACACATGCAGCTGCAGCAAAATCGCCGATGCTATGTGGAACCCTTAGTTGTTTTGTTTCGCTTTGTTGTTTGAACGCTTACGAGTGGTCGTCTTAGAGTAAAAGTTTCGGAGGGAGCGGAAAATATGAAAGGAGTAAAACACCCAACGATCAAAATAGTGGGTTGAGAAGGAAAATAACAAATATTATTCAATATTCTAAGATAGCACCCTTATACTCGAACGCAGCAGCGAGCAGCAGCATTTACGTGTCATATTACATATCTCAGTTTTCACAGTCCCTGCCAAAGGGACTCCCCTTCCCCTTGCGCCCCTGTACCGCCACTGGACCGCAAAAAACCGTTCCAAAAGCGGTTCAAATTGTTACGGCCGGTTCCGCTTCAGCTTGAACCGAACCTCTTCTCTTTCGCAGACACGGTTCGGTTCGGACCGAACCGCTCTCTTACCGAGAAAAAGGTTCGGTTTCACGTGGAACCGTACCGCTTCAGAGGTTCGGTTACGTTTCACATCCCTGGTGTAAATCAAAAAAATTGTCTTGCTAAAGTTTTTAATTCAAACTCCTATCACCTAATCAATCATTCGTCCTATGTCTTCACTGCGATGTATTTAATAATTTGCCTGATTTATTCCATCTGTTGTTATTTCTAGTTATATCTCCTTCCATTATTGTTTTCATGAAGATGTAATTGAAAATATTTAATTGGTTAGAATCCTCTTTTCAAGAGTTTCGTGAAATCGGTTTTAGAGCTTTCGCTCCCGTTATAAAATTATTTTATAAAAGACGGGGTAAATATTTTAAAATGGCCTTCGTACATGTACTCCCTTATTACAGGGAAATAATTTGCTCATAATTTATATTATAAAAATGATTTCGATCTTTTTTCGTAAATGTTCGCAGTTCATTTTTAAAATTAAAACTGCTAATAAAATGTTAAATGAAAGTATTAATTAATTCTGTTACATAATAATCGCCGGAGTTTTATTTATTTGTGATTGTTGATTCAGAAAGTCTCATGAAGCCGGCAGAATAGCACGGCGAAACTGTTGCTCGAAAAGTTATTTAACTGCAGAAAACCAAAAGATATTTGTTCAAAATGTTTTTGATCGATACATTTTGAGGGTATATTTCAAAGTTATTTTGGAATGTCTGTTTTACATTATAATGGGTTTAAAGTTAGTCTCCCGTAGCTTACCTCAATTGTGTTTTTTAATTGACCCCATCATGTTGGAGGCCACCCCACTGTGGCCAAACGTCTTTTGCAGCAAGCTTACTCACGAGCAGATGCTGCATGGGCTGCCCATAATCCTTCCACTACTTTTTGACCTAATGGTCTTCTTGGGCCTATGGAAAACAATTAGTTGCATTATTGCTCTCGCCAGTTCAGCTTAAAGGGTCATTGAAGTTCACAAACCCTTTCCACTGCGTATAAATTGTTGTCTATTCGGAGAGAGACGTGATAAAAATACATTAGTTTTACCAGAGCATGTCCATCTAATCGGCCCATTGATTGCATTTCATGGCTCGGAAACGTAGTCGCTGCGAAAAGAGGATGGGCGGTTAGTCTTTTCAAAATTGTATGTGGAGAAGGATGTAAGTGGAGGGTATACCAGGTGGAGGGAATAAAAAAGTGTTGGAAAGAAAGGAGGCCGATTGGAGAAGTTCAAATGTGGCACGAGAACTGAAAGGACGTTACTAAGAGGTTACGAAAGTTGACTTAACCATTAACTAGGATTAGTTCAAATATCAGGAAATGAATACAAATTAACAAAATTTTGCCCGTCAGTGATGTATTTATTTCCTGATATGTGTACGGTAAAATAACTTCTTGAAAAA
Source organism: Pyrrhosoma nymphula (assembly GCA_963573305.1). NCBI lineage: Eukaryota > Metazoa > Arthropoda > Insecta > Odonata > Coenagrionidae > Pyrrhosoma > Pyrrhosoma nymphula. The sequence continues at coordinate 48,250,465 of OY754333.1, read as the reverse complement.
AGTCAGAACAGCGGAAGAAATTGTCACTTAGGATAGAACATAATGAACGTCTCATGTATGTAAAAATGTTTCATTTATAGTTATCGATCAGTAAATCATTTTTTCACGGCGAAAACATCACGAGTTGAGGTCAATTGAAAAAAAATACACCTTCAAACTTTTGCCGACGTTTCGGACCTTTATTGATCCATCTTCAGTGCTATAAAAAATGATACATGGTGTTGAAACTGATGTTTGATGAACATGAAATTGAGGTTTTACAACTCTTTTTTGACAAAATGGTTAATTTACAGTCATTAAATATAAAAATACATAGACATATTCAAGATTGTTGCCTTTAAAGTTTGGTGCTTCTTTTATTTACAAAATTTAATTTGGTTGCTTGGATCCATTTCTTTGTTGAAAAGTTATATGTCACTTATTAAATATATCTATGTTTATAGCCTTAAAGATGGATCAATAAAGTTCCGAAACGTCGGCAAAAGTTTAAAGGTGTATATATATATCAATTGACCTAAACTCGTGATGTTTGCGCCGTGTATTGGAAGAGGTCGAGAATAAATACCATTTAAATAATTTTTTTATGATTTGAATTTAGAAATGCACGTAGGCATGCTAAAAGCTTCGACTTAAGTTTAGCTATTCCATCGAGGTTTTAGTTTTCAGGCCTTATCTTCAGCCTTGGCTTCCATCTCTCCTATGCCGCGATGAAAGTCATTCATCAAAGCACCATGGCGTTTTCCGTTAAATTTAGTTTTTCCCTTGGGCTAGACAAGCGTATCGAAGAGGCACATGTTAGGCATTTTAAGTACTGTCTTCTTCCTTGTCGGCTGTCTTTTATCCAGCTATTTACCCGTTACGTTTTGAAAATGTAAATTCAAAAAAGAAAACGTAAGGAGCACACTGTCAGAGATTCTTAGTAGATGTGGAAACACCATTTTATGAGGCACATCTTTACGTTTTCAAAAACATCGCATATGGCGAATTACCACGATCCTTCTAAATCGATATTTCCACATTTCGATGCTTTTCTCCAATATGATATGAGGTATCCCAATTGTTTAAGTTTGAAATTTTCACTGGTTTTTAGGTGTGTATCTCTTTAAAATTTTGCAACCGCCTTGTGTTTTACCTCTTAACCCATACTTCTCAGAGGCCCCAAAGTTTTTTTCATCCAATTTGGGAATAGCTCACAACAAATTTTTAACAATGTGTCCTATTAACACTGATGTCTACCTTCTAAGAAGTATATTATGACGCTTATGCGTCTATACGCTGATCTAATTTATCAAACCACTGTGGAAGCCTTCACTACAACTGCTTTTTTAAAATTTTGTTCAGATACCCATTTGATTTGTTACTTAAAGAGACGACCAAGAACTGAGAGGAACAAGAGGCTTAAGCCAATAGGTCTGTAGTTTAACGACTCATTCGACGAACAGAGTCCTACTTTTGGAGTTATGTCATGTTGAACTCATGTAGGGGTCGTCATTTCCTCGGAAAAATATCCAATTCCGGGATTCGAACCCAGGTCTTCGGAATGGGAAGCCAATGCTCTAGCCTGCACACCAACTCGAATCTTCCAGGTGTCTGTCCCTTGGTCTTCCTCGTGGAGTCTTCCCCTGAATTTTAATACGTATTTTAATTATTTCCTATGTGGTTCTTCTCTTCCGTATAGTGCTTCATATGATACTCCTCTCTTATGCTATTATGTAAACTTTCTCATGTCTTATTTTTTCCGTCCACTATGTGTGCCTGTAGCACCAACTTTCGAAGATTGGTTTTCATTTCCTGTCCAAGACATATGTTGACTTATCTTGGCGAATTCTCGTGCGATTGCAAGTTAACTTACTCCACCACGAGAAACTGTGCTCTACGAAGTTTAATGTCATTCAGAATTAAATTTTCGTTTGAATTTTATATCTATTTTTCCAATCATGGCGATTGCACAAACGATAGGTATGGTACGCAGTCAAGCGCACGGGTGCGAAGTTACACACCATAGACGGTGAAATTCGCCATGAAAAAAAATCATTTGACTTGACCGGGATTCGAACCCGGATCTCCAAATTGCCAGTCTGGTGTGTTGGGAAAACTGGCTAATTGTAACCAGTAATTGGGAGATCCAGGTTCGAATACCGGTCAAGTCAAATGATTTTTTTTCATGTCGAATTCCACCGTCTCTTATATTTATTTTTTTATTGACGCTCCGTACCTACTCTGTGACATTCATCCGTGTTGTTCGCAAGCTACGCTGAATGTAGTCGGAAAATGTCAGGGTACTCAAGGCGATAGCTTTCCAGTTATGTTGAAAATTTACGCTAACGTTTGTTGGAGGACCGGTGTTTTCTTCGGAAGGACATTTAAAATCACAAATTTTCCGAGCGAGACTGGTTGCGTTTTCAGGACTTTCCATCTTTTTTCTCTGGTTGCCGATTTGAATGGCGGACGGTGGCTGGTAACAAGGGGAATGGGTGGTTGGTGGGGAAGGGGGGTATTATGTGGAATGGGTGAAGGGTCGAGACGGCGAAAAGGGTTGCGGGGGGAGGGATACTCCTCTCAAAGGTCAGTGGGCACACCACTCCACTCCTGCGGTTTATGCTCCCTCACTCCTGGCGCTCATCTTCGGAATACTTTAGACTTTCATTTCTTCGACTCGCCGCGACAGTCCACACCACAACGAGGAAATGCGAGTTCGGTGAATTCAGTGACCAGTAAAACATTTTGAGATTTCGGTGCTCGACCAAGAAAAATGGAAGCGCATTGTAGGTGCGGTATTTTATGCAATGACTTGAGGTTTAGCTTCAGTCCTCGTTCGAAACGACTTCCTCCTTTTCCCAAAATTAGTTCCACGTAACAAAGAACGATGAGTTTGAACATTCGCTTGTTTCCCCTACGAAGATGATTCCGTCGTCGAGGTTTTAACGCCTCGTCTCGAGGGAAAAGCTTAAAAAAAAATTGAAAATCCATTTATGTGTTTCCATTGGACCGCTGAAGGTGGATGGGTCCATTACGGAAGTGGAGACGACTTCCCACCGTCTAAATGTGTCTTTTTATGATTGGGGAACTGCGGTGTGGGATATTTTAGCCCGTGTTTTTCGAAAGGCGAATAATTGCTTTCAGCTGATGTTTCAATTACATACGTCAAACGAAAAAATACCATGCAATAATTAAATCTTTTAAAATGTTCGTGTAAGAACAGCTAGCAAGATGAGTCTAATGAGTTGGTGATACCTAATTCAGTTTTATCGGCAAAGAGGACGAGATGAGACAACGTTTCAAGCTAAAAGGAAAATGAAGAAATACTTTCAGTATTTCCTAAGAAAACTATTTTATTGCATATAATCTAATGAAAAGTCTCCATTTCTCCAACTAAAAATGAGTATCGGTAAGATAGGAAAACAGGATAAGGGAGATTGATTTGTAATTCAAGTTAATATGGTAAACATGAATAAAGTTGCGAAGTTAACAACAACATTTATAATGGTAATTATAAAGGTTGTTGTTAACTTCCCATAATTTATTTGAAATAATATCTGTAAAAAATGTAATTACCTACTGCTCATTTTTATAATTAAAATGCTGTTCAGTCTCATGCCATTTATTTTTGTTTGCCAAACAGATGTTTACGCGAACTATGTAGTCAAAGACCAGTCTGTTGGTGATGATACTGTGGGCATATGATTTGTAAATATGTTCAACAATCAAGTGGAGAAATTATAAATCAGTCATTTTCCCATGAGATATTTCCATGATGTGCTTTGCCTAAAGTAATTTATCCGGGTTGTCGATTTTTCTGACCAAATCGCGTAATTGTAAGTTATGAAATGAAAATGAGACTCAAATGTCTAGGGTATACCAGTTGATGTAACCGATGTTCTACACATTTAAACTCCCCTCTTTTATTTATACCACTCAGACCCTGCGTCGTAGCTAGGGGCTGGCCAGGCGGGCGGTTGCCAGGGGCTCAACCCTCAGGGGGGCGCACTTTGCAGACCCACAGCCTTCCTAGGCGCTGGGGAACAAGCACGCTAAATTAAAACATGATGCTAAAAAACTATGCTCACATAAAAAACTTGTTTGGCACAGTGCAAAATATTTGTAATTATTTTTCCGAATCGATTGAACGTTGGCAAGCTTTATGAAATTTAAAATTGACTTCGAAGGGTCATTCTGATACGAGATATGTTAATCAAAATATAATTCCATTCACGCATTGCATACTCAATTACAGCAAATAATGAAAACATTTGATAACATTGCAGAAGAAACTGATGAAAGGAGGACATGTACACTTTTTCTGTATCTTCAGCTAAAATCAATTTAAAAAGGATTAATTTCGAATTTATTTGTTTATTGGTCGTATGGGTTAATCTTCTTAGAAGTATTAACAAGGTTAATTGCATTTTATAGGAAAAAATCGTTTCCATTGAGGTTGCATCAAAACACTTGCGGGGCCTAGTGGCTGTTATTTTGAATGATTTCAGAAAAAAACAAATAAAGCTGTGTATTGATTCGGCAAAGAATCCAGCAAACGAGCTATCGGTAGAATTGGAATTTTCTAATGGTAAACGAAAGGTTAGAACAATGTTCGACGAAAGGGCCAATGCGGCCATGATGACTCCACTTCAAAAGTTAAAAGTTCAGCTTTACAGTGCACTAGACAATTTTAGTCAGCAAATAGGATGGAGATTTCAAAGTTTAGGTACAGTAGCTTTTGATTTTGGCTTCCTAACATGACTTTTGTCACATAAACCTCCACTGAAGAACTAAAGAAATCCGCAGCTGATCTCGCATTCAAATACAAAGATGATTTAAAAGTTAGTGAGTTGCGTTTAGATATTGAAAGCTACAAACACCAAATAAAATCATTATTACCTGATTTTAAAAAAATCTGATACTTTGAAAAAAATCTGAATGTACTTACATTTTACTTCTTAATTGCCATGAAGAATATGGCTTAGTGACCAGTTATCCCAATATAGGGATTGTATTTCGCCTAGCATTGACGCTACCTGTGACTTCTGTCAGCTGTGATGATCTTTTAGCAAATAAAACTTCATAAAAAATTATTTACGATCGCAGATTGGTCAAGAACGCTTGAGTAATCTCACCATACTATCGACTGAATAAAGCATCGCAAACAGTATTAATTTAGACCATATTATTGACAAATTGGCCTCAGAAAAATTCAGAGAAGTAAACTTTTAAGAGATTTTATCATGCCTAAATGAACGAACTCGTACTGTATTATTTCCCTTCCTACATATTAGTAAGTAAGAACTATTTTTATGCTTTAATGTATACATAAAAAAAACACTTTCAAAGTTATTGTGTTGTTTCTCTTCCTAGAAAATGTCTTGGGGGGCTCAAAATTCAAATCTTGCCAGGGGCGTTCATGACCCTAGCTACGACGCTGCTCAGACCTATAACATTTGCTACTTTTCGATAAACTTATGATTGTTCATTGAAAAATTTAGTTAAAATAATTTTCTTGGTTCATAAACAGTTGGACTTCTTACTATCATCCATTTTCGGGTCTCAGTTTCAGAGAAAATGTTTTGTAAAACTCGAAGTCTCGTTATTCCTACTGAGAACGTCGTAAGGAGACCAAAGAATTCGATGATATTAGTTTTCTCTCTATGCTTAAAGAATGACCATTGTTGCTACCGTTTAAAAAAGTAAGCGATCGGTAGTTACACCCATACGTATTTGTAGAATGATATCTTTACCAGACACTGCTTAGGCGGTTAACGTCTTCCCTTTAAAATTTTGATGAATGCTATTTTGATTTATCAAATCAACCGGGGATAATATACAGCATTTCTTTCCAGGACTTCAGATTCATTTTTAGGATTCTTTGCCCCGCTCCGGACATGAGCTTTCACCGATCATTTCTGGTCTGGTTTTTTTTAATTGGCCGTTAGGTTTTCCCTACGTATCTAGAGCCGCTCAAACACGGAATCTCATGTATCCTGCTCTGCTTGGAGAGGATAAATATTAGAATCAGAATTTTATTTTACATATGCAAGTGGAATTTTACATTTCCGGTGGCAAAGGGAGTTGAACAAGATGTACAAAAATCATAAACGTACCCCATCTGTGAAACAATTTACGGTAACACTAAAAAAGATACATTCAAATTTAGTTTTCTGTCTTCATATGACATATAAATCCTCGCTTGAATCACTTTGATGTATTTAGGGAATTCATTGATTGACCTTACTAGGCTAATTGTTCCAGTCACAAATAGTCCTTGCCAAAAATGGGTTGGTTCTTCTGTTTGAGGTAGAAAAAATTGCTCTCACCTTGTACTGATGGTCATGATAACCGTAATAATTCGTTTTCTCTAACTGAACGTTTTGATTTGAATATGCTTTAACGCCACGAAACACTTTGTAAAAGGCAGCCCTCCTCCTGCGGATACTGAGCATCTATTGAGGATGAAAGGAAACCTTCATTTTCTTCACCCTTTGCCAAACCTGGTTTCAATGTTGGTTTTTCTCAAAATGCGAGCAAAACCTGAAGAACATTCATGAAACATCTAGTTCACCTATATATTCGAAGAAGACGGTTCCTTACCGTTCCTTGATGCATTATTCAGGAGGAGACAAGACATTCAGTTTTTCAGAAAAAAAGCCACACGGACTGGTATTTAAATGTGGCTTCACATCATCATTCGTGTCAGAAGTCCTGCGTAATCAATACTTACAGCACAGAGCCCTTGCCGTATCGGATGAGGGAAGCATTAGAATGGAAATAGAACACCTTTCGATTTTAGAAAGAAATGAATTCTCGTTTTCATTCATAAGGAGATATTTATAAGTCAAAAGAGAAGAGAGGGGCCTGAAAGATAAGATCGTGCCATGCGCATTTGCAATTCTCTCATACATTTCCGAAACAACTGACCGTGTTGCTCGCATCTTGAGAAAAGCCAACATTGAAACCAGGTTTGGCACGGTGAAGAACATTAAAGGTTTCCTTCCATCCGTGATCACTCTCTCAGTGATTCAACCCGAAGGTTGGATACGTATATGCAATTCCTCCTCTCCAAACGGAAAGGATATAAGATATTCCGTGTTCGTGTGGTTCTAGCTACTTAAGGCGAACCAAACGGCCAATTAAACACTCTGTTCTTCTATTTGAGTAAATTTTTCCTCGTTATTGCGAGAAATTGCTGACGAGATGTAATTGAGATGAAGTGATTGGTAGATTTTTCGGCAAATCTTATTTCGGCGGTAGTACGAATATACCTTTGCGTATTAAACATTCTAAATTGTTTTAATATTTTAATCATTAATATTACTAAAATCAATAGCGGATTGTTGTATGACAATTCCCTCTTCATATTTGGTCATCAATTAAACTTTCTGCCGATGAACCTCACTTTAGTATGAATCATTTTAAAAAGTTCATTTTTTTGTAACCGTTCATCTTCTCCATTAATAACAGATTTACTTCGTGCTCTTTCATATGCGAAGAAAGATGAAATCTAATTTCTCGAGGTGTTTACAAATAAAAAAAAACGTTCCAGGGTAGAAGGCTATAAATCAATGATGATTTTCCGTGAGTTTTGCTGTCTTCTGGACAAGGACCCATCTTATCGTTCCAGCTGATATTTTTTGTTGGGGAAAATTCAAGTCGACAATTTATAGGATGATTGCTTAACGGCTCAACGACTAAATAGAGAGTACATTCGGTGGCAGTTGAATTAAACTTGGTCGTATAATGAAATACATTTACTAGCTCTTGGTAATCTGGGAATATAACATCATTTATGATCTTTAGTTAACGGTTCTTAAAGTAGTAAGAAAAGAATCTTGGCGATATTATTAAGAAATTTTCCTTTTTTACTTTATACACGATGGGCGTTCTTTCGTGTGGTGGAATAACGTGAAATGACATGACTTAACGATTCAAAGCTAATAACAATTATAGAGCGCTCAAGTGACATTCAATCGAGGCGAGTATACGTTCCAATTTTCGTTCAAAATAATTGCAATAAATGTTTTTTGGTTGAAGCGTGCAAATTTCACCTAATGATATATTGGTACTCCTTACTGTTGTGTTTTATGCTTGAATGATGCCAGTTGTAACCGTGTGAGTATTCCAATTTTAACGCTGTTTGAACTCTTATGTGGTTTTTAATGGGAAATTTATCCATTAAATGTTCGACGTATTACACCCGTAAGCAGAAAACAAGAATTCTGCTTTATTTTTATTACGTTTTCCTTCTGAAGCGAGTATGTCGTTATTACATTTATCATTGATGAATAAATATGTCTTTACCTCTTAGGGATCGAATGATTTCTTTAGTGTCCTAATGTTGACCATGATGTTTTGCTTTAAAAATTGTTGAACATTTTATCTCTGGGACTGCACTCTCGTTATCACGTGTTGAACAAGCAGTTTTTTGTTGGGTTTAGCCTCGCAATTAATTAATTGCCTAACAGTATATGAAACTAAGTGTTCTGTATTTTCGAATACCAAAATGTTGTAGTCTATTTAATCATTACATAGTTTCAGGATTCTTAACAAATAGGTGTAGTCAATGCCTGTCCGTGCTAGCGAAACTTAGTTTGCAAGTTTTAGTTGAAATATTTGACGAGCATAATTTCATCTTTATATATGGCCATATTATTCATATACCGTCATGAGTAAATCTTTCTCATGAAATTTCGTATTAGGCGTGGTACATTCAAGTTTCTAAAAGAATCATATGTACAAAACAAGTAAAATGAAAGCAATTAAAACGGATCTCGCATGCACCTTGGCAAACTTCAACGCATAAAAACTGTGTTTGTGAGTCGAGTTTTGATTGCGTTAAGCTATTCCGCAATCGTCACCAGCGACTGAATATACATTGGAACCCTTGTCATGCAGTTCCTGAAGGAAAGAGGCCAAGCTTAAAATAAAAAGAAGGCGTAAGAAGGAACAGGTGCACCTATTTGCCTTCTTGGGTTCTCTCCGGAACAAAACTGGACATTATGCCATTACAGTTCCGATATTTTGAGAAGAGTTCCGTCTTCGCAAAATAATTAAAGGTAGGAGAAAATTGATGATGTGGACATTATGTATGAAGAATGTAAAGGAAAGACTAGGAAATAATTGTATATGAAATACAGAATCGAATGATGCTGAAATTTGTACATTGAAGAAGATAGACGAGAACAAAATTTAGGCACCTGAGGTGTAGAGGGGAAATGGGAGAGAGATATGGACGGAAACAATAAAGAACGAAGAAGTAGGAAGCATCATAGTAGAGGGAAGGGGGGTCGCTGGAAGAAAGTAGTTTGAGGTAGAGTAGGTGAATAGAGTGAATTACTGCAGACAATGGGATGTTGAAGGCCGTGATTTAGGAGAGAGCCTACGAGGAGTAGGTATGTGTGAGAGAAGGAAATTTGATCTCAGGGAAGGAAGAGTGAGAAAGGGACAGCTATTTCTTTTCGATAAAGGGAGTTAGAAAATGTGATAAACAGTGGAGAGATGTAGTGAAGTGTTGAAACGCGGCATTTAAGATTTTAGCTAAATGTCCATCCAAATCTTCCTAAGTTCAGAAGAATACTCAGAGTGGATTGTTGCGCAGTCTCCGAAGCATCATCTCTTTTCGAACCTCTTGCTGAATGTCCGCGCCGGTCCGACAAGGTTGCATCTTATTATTCTTAAGGTCGCCGTTTGGGCAATATGCCTCGAGTGAAATCTTCCACCTCGCTCAGTCGGCCATAGGGAAAGATCGCGAATCCAACGGCTTTGAGTTTGCCGAAAAAGGCCGGTCATATATTCCGTCCTGAATGCGGAAACGGCATATAAACTTATATGAGCTGCGTGTATCGGCCTGATGTAGGGTTAAATTATAAGGTAGAGAAACTTATTATATACAAAGCGGTGAGCTCTTTAAGGCCTGAAGGCATTAATGCAATGAATATCAAGAGGCCTCTACACTTTTATAAATATAACTTTCGTAAATATGGTGGTACAGGAAAGGATACAAGGCTCTTGGAGATGCTTATTTTATTAATCCGAGTATGACGTCAGAACTTGACGATTTATAATTAATATGGCTTTCAAGTCATCTGAGCTAAATCCAGTGACTCGAAACTTCAGTAGCTAAGATTGGTGAGAACGTTTGATTTCTTGCAAACTGTAAATGCAGTTATAGCTCAAAAACTTTTTCCTCTTAGCTCCCTGTATTCCAACGGGCTAATAGTTTTCTGCTTTAAAGATATTCTTTTCACCAGGAGCAACTTATGCTTACTCTAAGCATTTTTGCCGTATCGAACATCGAAAATGAATGCTTTTATGTTTAAAAGTATAAGAAGCTATTATAAAAAAGTATTTAAGCTGATATTAATATAAATATTTATAGGAGACTCTAACAAATCTTTCTTCTTATAGCAAGTCTCTAATGTTCGCTTTTGTCCAACCGAAAGTGTGAATCATGCAGAGATGGAATATCATGTTACAAATTAGTATTGCGTATTTTTTCGTCAATAGGTTTCATTTTGTAGTTAAAATAATTTCTCTTTCCAGCTTAATTCTTTCGTCACCAGTCTTAGTACAAATGACAGAAATAAATTCATAGGTACTTAAATTCAGTAATTCAAATAACCCTGCATACATATCAAATGTAGCGGTATTCATATGCATCATTTAGTACAGCTATTTTCTTTATTAGTTGAAAACATAAATTGTCTTATGTTCGATGACTGATGATATCTGATGCTGTTTACCAGGCATAAATATTTTATCAGGTGGAAGAACTACTTTAATGTTACTGTCAACAAGATTTGAATTCCCGTCGCTCCCCTGATTTTTATTCTTACTGATAAAATAATGGACGGCTTATTACCCGAGTTTGCAGGATTTCACTTAATTATGTATTAAATTATTTTTGTATTAATAATATGGTCTACATTGTTGTTATTTTGTTTCTTGTCGGTAATGCGAAACTCTATTCTTACGACGTTTCCCTTGCCCTTGAAGTAGAAGGTCTGACACGTTTCTGGTGCAGTCGAATATCTCTTTCATCCTACGTGTCCCTCGCTTTGGACATCTTTGATACGAAGCTGCTGTAGACAAAACTGTCGTTCAGGTTTTTATGACGCACGGATGGCTTATATTGTTGACTGCAGGAGTTATCTGAACAATACTCTACTTTTCCTTCTGTGGCATTTTGGTAGGTTTCAAGTAACAGGTATCCGCTGACAGTATAGAGTACACAATGCAATATGCTTATTGACTAGTGTGTAGAGTTGTATACTTTGTTTTCGGTTTCAATGGGCAGGTGAGGGAAATGATGAAAAGAGCCGCGCATGCGCAGAAAGGGTTGAAAATCCCGCCTCGGTAGTCCGGAATGAAATTTTCAACTTTGACATTAAATTACTCGGAGCGTAATTGTGTCATTGGAACGGGTCTAAATACGTTTTGTTGGAAGCATTATGAACTTGCAGATAATTACCCTCCATTTTGATCACCGTTTTTTAGATGTTCGTGAAAAAACGTAAAGATGCACGTTAACAGTTTGCTAAAAGTGAAGTGTTTTCAAAATATAGTGCTAATAACAATTTTACTCTTGTTTTTAACTGTTTGCGTATAAAATGTCATAACGATTGGAATAAAACTGTAGCTCTATATAAAAGACAAAAACACATTCATTCTTGAATTTTATTATTCTTTAATTAAACTGAATTAAATCCGATTCAGTTTTTGAATTAATGTTCAAAAAATGTTCGTTGGGAATAGAATGCGCAGACATCACAGTTAATGACAGCCATGACGGTGATGATGACGAACTTACACGTTGAGGGATAAAATGAACGTTGATTTCCGACTGTTGTCTTTGTAGATGCAACCCATCGTGAGGTAGGTGAATTTTCTATTCACATTGGGTTTTAAGATTTTATTTCCTCGTCAGAGTTGAAGGGCTTACTGGTTAGAATTTCCCACTTGGCTGAACCATAAATTTTCAATTAGAGGGTCATCGGGTTAGCCTGTTACGTAAGAATATTTGCGGCTAATTTTCACCCGTTTCTCTATGTTGATTCAGTGCTTGAAAGAATTAGGAAGAAATCAATCACCAACAGGGCCAGGAAATACACTGACGCGACCAGTTTCCCTAGTGCAAGTCTTCGTATGACCGCCTACTGATTGAACCCCCGCAGGGGTTTGGCGATAAATCATTCTCCTCTCCTCGAGAATCGCCAGGGTTCGGACGTAGAGTACTGATTCAATCCGCTTGCTTGTTCTGAAGAGGGGAGCTCTGTTCTTCTGTGGTGGGGGGAGTGACAGCTTTGTATGGCCATCCAGGGGAGTTTTTCTTCGCCACTCTGGACGAGGGAGGCATAAATCCCCGCTCATTAGTGTGGCGGTTGGCGCAATTAAAACTCCCGACCGGCACTCCTGGGCTCCTGCTTTCACCGCAGGATCGACCTGATCCTCCGCCCTTTTGTCTTTTTCTTTACCCATCATCCCCTTCGGCCACCCCTCATTCCAACAACTCCGCTTTCTCCCCGAGAGCTTCGCGGTTCTTCTTCCGCGTAGCGCCCATCGGCCTCCTCTTGCGTCCGCGCCCAGACAAGTCTGACAAAAGGATCGCCCAGTTACAGTCGTTTGTTTCCCGATTGTTGCGCTGTAAAGCGAAGTGATGCTACCTGCGTTCACAGCTACACGGTGTACAAATGGTGGCGAGTCATTTGCACAGCCGCATTTGGTTAAGCGGTTGGACAATAGCCTTCTAATATACACCGAAGACGGCGAAATTCTCAATGAAAAAATAATTTTCCTCCCAATTTCCGGTCAGGTGTGTTAGCTAGTTGGACCACTAAACCATCTTAATTTAAGGCGAGTTTCAGCGGAGGTTTATACGCACAAATTGTTCTCAAATGTGAACCAATGATTTTTTCATGGCGAATTTCACCGTCGTTGATGTATATCTTTTCACCATATGCATGTGACTGCGTGACATATTATTTGTGTAATCGCAATGCCTGGGAAAAGCCTTCTAATAGTTGCGTGTTATACCAATAGGCACGCCGAATTTTAATGCATTTGGATGAGTCTTCTATAGTTTTGCAATCCTCTATCCTCTCCGTTGGATGTGATCCAGCTCGAGTATTTAATGACCGGTTCATTCTTCTAGTTTACAAATAATTTATGCGCCAATTTATGGACCTTGTCCAGGGCTACGTGCATACAGCCTCTTTGAAGTTCCATGAAATTAAGAAATTCCATTATTTCGATTTTATAGTTTCATTTCATTCTATTTTATGTCGTAGCATTACTCTTAGCGAACCATATTAATGTTTTGTGTCATGCTGTGTGTTATTTTGCTTCTATTTTTTATTTCAATGGAAAATGGCAAGGGGTAGTTATTCTTATCCATACGAATATGTATATAAAAATGCAGTGGTGACTGTCTGTTTGCAAGCTCGTTACTCTTTTCCTCGAAAATTACTGAACCGATTGAACTCAAATTTTGCAGGATTATAGCGTAATCCTTTGCAATACGTTACAGTGACAGAGTTTTGCACCATTCGTGATACGACGTGCATTACGACGACTGTATCAACCAACATGTCCAACTACGCCACTTTTGGATACGAACCTGGGACCTTAAATCTGCAGCAGAACGCTTTTACCACCGGAAGATTGCAGTTAGCGATGGTATATAAATTTCCCCGAGTCATTTCAGAAGGTCATATCGGGAAAACGAAATATTCTTTGACAAATAGAGTGGTGAAAGACATTTCTTTGTACACTAAGGAGAGCTAGAGCTATAGGCTATATAAAGAAGGCTTCTGGGTGACAAGAGCCCCCAAATTGGGTCCTTATACTCCCATATTACTATTCCCATACTCCAATACCTCCTATTCCCCTCCCATAATAATTACTCCCATAATAATAGCAATGGATTCACTGCAGAATTTTTGTTTTTTTTCTTATGAAATTACTTGCAATCGAGATATAAGGCTGAAAATTTAAGTGTCGGATAAAATATCGAACGAAGTATTTTATTCTTACAGGCGACTTTGTTACACGCTTCGTTTTTGCTTAACAATTACGTTTTTTTGACCAAAATTGTAAGTTTTCCTCCTATTTCCACGATAGCATATTTCATTAGTAACCTGAGTAATGGCTATGAACGGGAAATTTCGTCCTGTGTTATGTTGTTTATATTAAATTAAATGTGCAATATTAGAAAATTTCAGGGAGATTTCAGTTAAGGTACTTTGTACCCCAATCTCACCATGTGCGTTTAACGGTTTTCACATAGTATCTGCATTTAGCACGTCACATTGATTCTTATAATTAGGGCCCATCGGTATGCGTAGTATATCGCTTTCTACGTCGAATTTTGCACACTGCTAGAGGTCTACGTACTACACCTATCAAACCTTAATACAGTCCTAGGGCTCAAGAGGGATAGTTGGGTTTTCAATCCCCAATCCCTGAGTTCCCAAATCACGGCTTATTTTATCCTCGGAATGAATCAAGTAACCGGCCGTTTATCTTGAAATTTCGCGCGTTGGTACATGATAGTTATTTCATATAAAAATTTGAATATGGTCTCTATTTTTACCTATCTACTGGAAAACATCTTTATCAAACTCAAGGGAAAATATGCTAAGTTTATGGTGATCCTTCCTACGCCTCCTTGCGAAACTGGATTGCTTTTAAAATTTAGTTACTGTTTTAAAAACATACAATTTCAGTAAAATAGCTTAATACTATGCATCGATAAGTGACAAAACGGGAAATTTCCTGTTAAAAAAACCAAGATGAAGAAGTCGGATTCTCTTCTGAATGAATAGAACTGATGTATTATTTCTTACTTTAATCCCTCCGGTTGAGAATCAACGGGAATTTCTGATAGCATACAATATTGATATGTTAGGCAAAGTTCTGTTAAGTGATTTTCCTATGCATGAATTAGAAATTGGTAGTTCTACTCTAAGGAAACTTGTCGTGAAAATGCAGGAATACTCTACTGTTACATTGAATTAACTGCACCCGACTTAGGTTGATTTTTGTTACTTAATTTATCGGTAAGGTTGGATTCCAATCTCATTCAACCTTTGTGCTTAATTAATTGTACCTACCTCAATAAATTTTTATGGTTATCTTTCGTTGGGAATTTTTTTGTGTTTTCTTTCAGGTGATGTCATTTACTGAATAAATGTCATTGCTATAATTTTTATTTCATTGACGTGTTGTCACGGAAACATCGGGTTCAAATCAATGCTGTCGAATTAGGATTTAAAATTGGAGCTTGCCACTGTTACATTGAGAATTAGTACTAGAATTCAATTTAAGTAATGCAGAACAGAACTGAGGACTTTATTTAGCTCTTCTCCACGCTGTGAATTTCACTTATTCATAATATTCCATGTACAGGGGCAAAGGTTGACTTATTAGTTCAAGGCATTAGTGTAAGCATTAATTTGCATAAAGCATATAAACATAAAGCAAATAAGCATAAAGCGATCCTGTATCGGGGCGAAAAGACTATTTACTTTTGTTATTTTATTATTTTCCTTTGTTTTAATTCTTTTTTAGTGTTACGCGATGTAACGCATTCGTAGGCGCTCAAAATTTTACTCCCACAGTCTTTCAATGTAGCTGTTGTCGGAGAAATTGAGGACGGCGACCGTCGTAACGCGTTGCTGGTATCTGGAAGATACCTTGAATTTTTTAAATTTATCTATTTTTTTCGGGCGAATGGGAGCCACATTCCGTGATACTATCCCGAGGGAAGGTGCACCTCTTTAGGGACATTCCTTAGGCAGTCGTGACGTGCGAGTGTGGAAGTTCCTCTCAAATGTGTTGGCTCTGGAAGTGATTGCCTTCCACTCTCACTCGATGTGTTTCCAGTGCATTGCGAAACAAGTCGGTCGGATTAAAGAGGATGGGATCGAGACAGCCGGAGCTGCAGGATTGAGACCGTTAATCCCGAAGGAATTCAACCTTGTGGGAGAAAGGTGCCTCCTCAGAAAGGAGAACCCTCATGATAGTGCCCTTTGAACGAGCTAGGTGACACAATACAAGCTCATCATGGAAACTCCCCTCGAACCATTACGGGCTTACAGAACAATACTTGTGTTGCAAGAATCTCGATTATAAAATGTTTTCAATCAAACATCTTCTTTTTATCCATGTAATGTCAAGCCTTAATATAATAATGGCTAAAAATAGTCTTTAAATTCCAAGGTTTTAGGCGTTATGGCGTGGAATTTCAAAATGATAAGGTGGAAGAGTTTAAAGCAGTTTTCCACGTATAAAATATAAAAAAGACCTCGACCTAGGTTTCGATGTTTTACACATCATCTTCAGGTGATGACGATGTGTAAAACTTCGAAATCACATGATTTTCAGATCATCGTCTTCGAAACCTATGTCGTAAAAAAGTTTTTAAAAACTTTTATTTGTGGAAAATTGCTTTTAATTCTTTAACCCTACCAAAAAATGTCTTCCCCATCTTAATCGCATTCTTCTTCAGTATTAACCAATTCCGCATCCTCTTTCGTTTTCCACTATGTGAAACAATTAAAAAGATCTGGTATAAAGTACTATGAACTTCGGCGAAGTTAAAAAGCAGTATTTTAGGATTTTAAGTACCTATTTGCCTATGATTGTCCATTATCTACAGTCATCCGACCTAGTGATGCTAAATTAAAAAGTTGCCTGTAGCGTTCGAAAGTTTTCTAATAATTTCTTTCTATAATATCGCTGCGGCTGTGTAAAATGTTTAGGTAATTGTTTAAGGGTCATTACCTTAGTCTCACAATAAGTTTTTCTAGAAAAAAATATCTCAATCTGGGTGGGCTTGATCTTGTACTTTTTCCATATTTGCTGAAGACACATTTGTAAAGAAGTAACCAAATAATTCACTATAACAACTTTTCTTTTAGTATATTTCACATAGACTATATGACAAAGAGACATTACGGTCTGTGAGAACTTACCTTTTACTGGTTGCCCAACTATTAAAAAATGTGCAGTTTACGTGACCAAGCTGTGAACTATTGTCTATTAACTCCCATGTGTATGCGATGTCTTTTTATATTTAATTCTTTTTTCAAAAAAAGAACCAAGTATTATTCCTTGTGGGTTTATTCTTTAAATGTGGGTTCTATCATAGCTATTCGGACATTTATAATTTTTATGGGAAATTTGGAAGAAACATTAGTTTTGTATTAATGTTTGGGGATCAATGTATGGCCACGTTATATTGTTTGTTTATGTATTTTGCTGGATTCATCAATATATTTGACTTATATGTTGTGCTCCGTCTTGCCTGTGCTTATCATGACCACAAGATTTAATTCCTGGACAGTGAAAGTTTGCAATTTTATGTCATTTGAATTAATCTGGAAGCTCAATTTAAATTTCATATGCGTTTTGTGATAATCTTGGCGATATATTAAAACCCAAGTTTCTTATGTCATGATTTTTTGTTTTATCCTAAAAATATATGTAAACTCTTGTTTAAACAATTTTTCCTTTTGGGTTGAACAGAGGGAGGGCTTTATCCTTGCCTAAGAATTGCCTGGGTGGTAATTGAAAAAAAAGCTGTTAGAATGGCTTATGTTTGTTCCGGTTTTGCTAAGATAACTGTTTAAAAACATTACTGAGTGATTTATTCTCCTGCGTTGTGCTTACGCATTGAGTTCATCGATAAGCATTGCAAGTGATCAATGTGTCACGTCAATCTCGACATCTGCGGCGTGGATACTGAGCTTTAAACAAATGAAGACACATGAAAAGTGCTCCATTCAATCTGCTAAGTGTGCAAGATTCCAGATCTCTGTAATTGGCTGCGAATACCATCTTTATGTCGTCCTTCATGGCGCGATTATCGGAGCGCCAACTATTCTCATGGACGCGCAATTACTTGTAGTGCATTCGATACTGTCGCTGTGCAGGCTGCCAAATGAGCGTTGCTAAGTTGCGCAAGGAATGGTTTGGGCACTTCAGAATCTAAATAGCAATGCCAAGTTTTTCATCTGTTTGAGCATGTTAGTACTTGTTGGCCCCTTACTGACTTTGATGCCCCTTTTTACTTTGAGAATTTTTATATGAACTTAAATATTACTGTACTGTCGTCTCACTTGAATTGTCCGACGCTTTATTCGATACTCCTGAGAATTATATTGTAGAGTGATATGAGAAGGAAGCAGTCGAGAACAGTACAGGTTTTATTTAAACATATGTATTTCTACTTATCTTAGTTATACCTAATCATCCCCACACTATGCTTTAATTTTTTAAGCCATGAAATGTCTCTCTGGATTATCTGGCTATTCGTTTATCCGGCCTAGGATGAGGTTACATTATGGTCGGATATGTGGTAGTCCACTGCAATTTCAACACGCTGTGCACGTGAACATGTCTTCATGTGCTCTGCATGGGGATATAAGTATTTGTATAATAAATAAATTCACTGTCATAAAAATGCACTTGGAAGTTAACTCCGGCTCACAAAAAACCGGAGAAACGCATGTAGCTAAATTTTGCCAATATCTACTATGTGACTAGAAGAATTTGGCGAACTCCTTAATTTTTAATTTTTTTTATCTTGATAAGCTAAGGACAGTTTGTACGAAATAATAAAAGATATCTACGAAAGCGGAAAACTACCTGAGCACTTTCAAAGGAGTGTAATGATTGAGATACCGAACTTAACCTTTGTCATCCTGAGTTTCCAAGTACTCAACGGTGTGTAGATTGTGCATATTTTCTAGAATCGCCCATCCTGGGGAAATATTTCTAATTTTATATTCGGCCATATTGTTAGTTTTGTTAGACATGTCTGCAAAGAGTTCTTCAATTGATATTAAACGTATGAAATACAAATAGTATATCAAATCAAGACAAATGCTCACTGTACTTTATTGTAATGCAATGTAACTAATACATAGTTTCCTGATGTGGAGCTTATGCATCTAATAAGATTACTACTTGCGTCTGCTATTCATATTTTGTGAGTTACCTCTGTAATAGTCCTTCATTTAAAGGTTCAGTTGAATTTTCAGTTTTTTATGGGCATACTCTTTTTATGGCCCGATGTTCACATTGTAAACTCGATTCATTTCCATCCCTAACCAACATTTTACTGACCGCTTAATTAACGCTGACCGCAGAGACATAGGTTTGCTTTGCTACATGCAGTGTAAGTTTCGAAGTCGCACAAACTACGTAATTAGCTATAGTAAATAATCTGTCTATATTTTTTTTAAGACCTTTTTAATATTAAGACAATATCTTAATATTTCTTATTCATTTACTGCCTTTCACCAAATGGAACATGAATTATCCAATGACCTAAATTGATATGCATATCATTGTTTTGGTAATACAAACCTAATTTTCGTCTTGGAAAGAACAAAAAGAAGTTTTAAATTCTCATATATATCTACTATTTCGCTTAAGTGTATTTTAATGCATTATGAATTTTCACGTACAGCTCTCGCGAAAGCTTATGGCGTTCGGATGCGCAGAAGAAGACGTCGTGGAGGGGTAAACTTTGGTGGAAAGGGTATGGAAAAGGAACGTATGGGAGAGCGAAGACATGGTATTTGAGCCATGCATCAGTGCAATTAAAAAAATGGAATTTGTATGACTCGGGCAAAACAAACGCCGCGCATCCTAACGCCATAAGCTTTCGCGAGAGCTGTAAATCCGAGAGTGAAGAATGCACCTCACTAATCTTGGCTTTTGGTTAATCTAATGAACACCAAAATGTTTTTGTGGAATCCTTGCTCACTTCTTGCTCCACACATCCACGTAGCAAGAAATTTAAGCGCGACTGGGCGTTCTCTCTTCTGCTGAATGATGACGGAAGTCTTTACTTTTTTTCCCCAGCCGACAGCGTTAGAATCAAGTACGAACGACCAATCTCTCAGTTCACCCCTCTCGTGCAGGGCTTGGACTTCCCCACTTGGCGAATCTTCCATGGATTAATGCACCGAGCCTAGTGAGGGAGTTTTACTGGAATGTGCCTTAATATTTTCTGTTTCCTGTGGAAATTCTCGTTGGAGTATCACGTGGTTCAGATATAAATTTAAAGCCGCTGCAGGGGACGACATGGGGTCCGTCCTTGTGGAAGATTCACTCCATTGCAGTGCACATCCCTGGCGTGAGGAAAGGTTAAAAGATGAGGCAGTCCTTTGCTCTTTTATCGATTTGCGCGGGCGGGTCATGTCATCGCGTGCTCATCGCTGAATGCTGACTTCTTTATAATGCTGACCTCACGGTTCCAGGAGGGGCAAGTTGGTGCTCGTCGAACACCACACTTACCACTCCCGACACTCCGCTTATATTTCCGCTGAGTCATTTTAGTCGAGCTAAAAGATTCTCCATTTTATAGTAATTCAAGTTTGAGATAAAACATGCTGTTGGATTTGTACGATGAGCGCTCGGATCAACATCAGTCTACATCATACATACTGCCCTGTTAGCCGACTTAAGTGTGTGGCAGGTGGTGTTGGGACAGCAGCCAAGAAGGAAGGAAGGTGTATGGAAAATTAATTGGGAGAATAAAGGGACAACAATTGAGACAATTTATGAAGATTTCATTCTCTTTATTTGCTATAGTAATTTATGGTGCTTGGGCAAATCTATGAATCGTCTCTTTCGTGCATGGAGAATCTCTTTCTCATTATTACGATAACTTAAAATTGGCTTTAAGTGTGTATTTCACCTATTTATTTATTTATAAACCAAAATGTTTATTAGTTGCTCAAGGAAGTTGCACCAATTTTCTTTGTAATTCAAATTTTTTAAATTATATTTTGGCAGGATTTGTATAACATTATTAACACAAAGGGATTAAATATTTCGCTTGAAGATCTCATTTTTTTATTTGAATAGGAATTTGAGCTGCTAAGTCTCCATGCCTTTGTCGAAAAGTCTTCCTTTAAATTAAATTTGAATTATTTTGCAAGAACCAGCCCATTTGACTGGGTTTAATATGCGTTTCTAATTATTTATTCATCACTTTCTTTTGTCTACGCTGACTTTTTTTCTTTTTTCAATCTCAAATTCTCATCGTGAAGCTGATTCATTTTCTTGTGAACGGACCTATTTAATGTTCTCCGTTGCGAATACCTGAGCGTAGAGTTAAAAGGCTGTTAGATTAATGTTTTTATCGAAAGTGGAATTTCAAGGTGCCAACTCGTTGTTGCACTCGTTGTGGGATCAACTCGCGTAGTAGTATTGTATTTTAGTTTAAGGTGCTTCGACGAGTTAGGTCATGTCGCACATTGTCTGGCACTTGCAGGCAGGGGAAACAGCACTCGAACGTCTACTCTAGTATCATAGAGATAGTGCATTTACTTCATTGCTTAGAGTATCCACTCTACTTATGTTTCTCAGGTTCACAAATAATGGAAGGAGTGCTCTTTATCCCCCTTTGTTTAAAATCTCACATCATTGTCCAATGTGTCCATAATAAGTTCAATTTAGCCTAAATATTCGCACCTTAAATCTTTTCGCTATCACTGGAAGACTTAAGTGTATTCGCTGCCATGCGCTGCATTAAACCATTTAAGTAAAGCTTATTAAATCATCGTAAAATGAGAGCAGTTACTGTTTTTATTTTTTTGTTCTGTAAATTTTCATTTGAATACTGAGTGAACCGTAACTACCTCACTTTACTGTTCGAGAGGGATAATTGTAACATGGTACACTTTTTTTTCCCCTAATAAGAAAAATGTTCAGTGTACCTACTTGGAGAAGGATCCTAAGGAGATGTTATTACCATAAATTTCCACAATTTTAAGAATACCATGGACCATGGTGTATTATTTGGATGAACATCATGGATTGTAGCTATGCAACGAAGGTAAGCTAGCGCAAAGACTTAGCATCAGAAGTATTCGCATCCATTGTGAATCAGTAATGGGCGATAAGGGTTTTAAAAAGACATCAGGAAAAAGGGAGCAATTTCGAGTTAAGTTTTCATTTCATAGCTGAGAATTTATTTCACAAAATATGGCCAAAAATATCGCTTATCTCAGGAAGGTGACACGGGATGACCCCCAAAAATCCCATCAAGGCTCTTTCCCATGCGAAAAGATTAAATGTGAGTTCCAGATATTCATGATATGTGGCCATGAATGCTGTCGTTACGTGACATTTGCCTCACTATATTCCGTCGAGTCAATCATTTAATTCCTCTTCAATATCCTCAGTTTTGTAGCCTTCACCTAAAATGAAGAAAATAAATGAGTGGATTCGAACGTGTGAAGACGTTTCACTCCATAGAATATTGTATCGTGAAGCATTTTGGAGTGTCAAACATTTTTATTCCGAAATAAAAGTGTGTCTTGGCTTCAAGTCCACGGAAACATGAACTTCGACTTGTTCCTTGCTATATAATTTTACTGGGTGTCAGTTAGTACTAAAAGAATGCATGACATGAAATGGACATAAAGGCGTTACCGGATATCAACAGCAAACGGCCGTAACCGAGGATACCAATTTTGCTTGGTGGTTTAGGATTGATTAAATTTGGTTTACGTCGCCAATCATTTATTAAGATTTTTTAATACACAAATGATAATTAGGGAACTATTTATCATCACCATCGGTTGCCATAAATCCGAAAAGTTATTTTCTCCAGGTTTTTCACTCCATTTTGTTTTCAGCTGAACGATTCGTTCTTACATCATTCTTGTTCAATGTTGTCATTAAACACAAGTTACATTACGTATTCTGTCTCTGATATTACTCGATAATAATTTTCATTCGTCACTCCTTCCATTACAGTTTTCGGTATCTCAGAGTGTGTCCTATAGTTTTGTCTCTTCTACTTTGCAATTTTTATGAAGAATGGGGACACAAGCTGAAAACGATCGGCACAAAATTATGAAAATACTCTTAATTGTTATCCAAATGGTATAGGAAAGATGTTTTTTACAGAAAAAATCCTAATGTCATTATCATTATGTTTAATAATTATGTTTACTCCTTCATGCGTTAAAAGTGCGTTTTATTGTATCAAATAGTCAACCATGTAGTGGTGGAAAAATTTGGATTCCCTTCCCTCGAAGGCCGTAGTGTAATCAAAATGTGATGCACTGAAAAAAGGTGACTTAACCTTACAGTCAAAGACGCCGCAGTCTCCTAACCCGTGTCTTCTGGTAGAATAGAATGTGCGATTCTTGTGATACTCATACATTTTATTTAAAACATCTTTTATTAGAAATACAGCACTGCAGAGAAATTCCAGATGTGAATAATGGTTTGGAATCCCTGATTCATCTATTATTTTCATAGTTGAAAAGACTTTGATGTTGCTAGAGTTATGGGAGAGCTACCTCCATGACGAAAGGGCAAAGTGAGCAGAAAAAAGAACTTATCTAGAATGCCCGCGAATTGCCCAAGCGTTAAATGGAAATTTATGATACATGAAATACCTGAATATCAGTTATTTTTTAAAGAGGGAATACATCACAATTTTATTTCCCTGAGAGGGAATTGTTAACACTCCTAGAGAATCATTTAGGAAACACTTTTGTTTTGCCGTATGCTTTCTTGTTTATTTATAAGTGTCTTACACCAGTCCCTGGAAGCACACAAAAGATCATGCACGAGTTTTCACGAAATTGAAAAGCGAGTTTGAAATCTTTGGAACGCCTTTTTATCTCAAAAGATAAAGTTATCAATCCCCGCATTGCCAAACTGAAAAGATACATGCGCTTTCATCGTGAGCTATTCATTAACCGTTCAGTGGATAACCGACTAAATCGATTGTTCCGCGGCAGTTGATATCGTTATTACAGCATCATTGAAGAAAAAATTATCTTCAGCTTTCACTCATGACGGAACCCATAATTTCGTGAGAAACGCTCTTTTAAGTGGCCCAGTCTCAGTGGGCTAGTGCCGAGTTCTTCCTCGTCTTGAGATGCATTCTGGTAAAACAAGACGCCTTCGATGAAAGATTTGCCATCGCTTCTATAAGTCCGCGAACTATAAATAATATCTTCCCTCGAAGAGTGTGTAGGGTGAAATATGTGGGGAAAGGGACGAAGAAAGGTTAATTTGCGCGAAGGAGCGCGTCTCAGTCGTAAATATGCTTATCCCCCCCTACCCAGCGGCTTCGTCTTCCCTCTCGGTTCTTCTGTGGTTTCCAGAGAAGTCGGCCGTTCGTGTAGCGGGGTCGTGAGAAAAGCAGGATATGGAGACCGGGCCACGCGTCATAAACCGGGGATTCCTCGCGCTCCTTGCATGAGAGGATGCGGGCGAATGGGAGACGGAAAAGAAGCGCGTGGGGTTGAGCCTCCCCCCTTGCGGTAGGCGAAGGAGGCCAAGGCCCTGGGAGTTCGGCCACCGTCGCGAGTCGCCGATCTCCACCCCCACAGCCGCTCATACAATGGCTCTCCTCACATCTTCGGGAAGGGTTGCCCTCGGCGATGAAGCTGCGAAATGACGCTTCTTTACATTGACCTACGCCTGTTCTTTCAGGATGATGGCTTCGGTGGGGATCTGTGACAAGTTTTAACCCGCCATTGGTCGCGCTATTAGATTTTCTCTCACTCCAAATTTAAACGTGTGCTCACTTTGTTATCATGAGTTAGAATAAGTTCCCTTTCCTTCTAGCTGACTTTTTATCTCTTCCTATTGACCGACCGTCTCAAAAAGTATAAATGAAGCGTCCGCAGCTGTGTAATGATGTCTGATACCGTCGGCTACAAGGTGTGAGACTTTACCTCATCGCGCGACCACTGACGTTAGTGATTTTGTATCACTCAGGTACGTTACACTTTCGCAACATGCGGGCAAAGTTGATTAATTTCGTGGAGAGCAGATGCGTTAATGCAAAAATTTATGAGTCATGTGAAAGTATATCCGCATAAATAAATATTTCTTCTTGAGAATGATAATTTTCTTCATCAATACCCAATAGTATCATCGCCAGTAAAATTAGCAATGATTACGTAATTGTATCAGTAATTGTGTACATGAGGAAATCATTGCTTCAAATGAACATTTATAGAAATAAATTAAATCTAAATATAGCCTAATATATTGCCAATAAACGCTCTATGGTAGATAATCAATGGTACATCTGAGTGTGAGAAAAAGTCTCACACGCGACCGCTCGCGTGATAAGTAGCTTAGCGACCACTCCCGGGTTAAAAATCTCAAATGACCGCAGTAAATTAGCACCACTCGTCAAAGGTGCACAACAATAACTGTGTTGGTTTGCGGGAAACAAAGGTTAATTCCACGGCAGTGACCAGCCCCGTAAGCCACCACAGAACTCCCCTCTTCCTCGTAACTATGTCTCCTCCCCTGCCTGTACTCCTTCTACCAACCGACAACTGACTCCTCCCCGTTTTTTCGCCTGAGTGTTCTATTTCAGATGTCTTGATGGATTTCAAATGTTACTACCCTGTTGTCTACTGTTGATCAAATAATATTACTTTGTTACAAACTAACCCCTCCCTTGCATTTTACCACCACCAGATCTTACTCCCCCCCACTCCTAACACACGTAACTTAGTCTTCTCCACGACCCGTACTCCTTTCAATCAACTGTCAATACCTGACCTACCCTCATTTCTTCATCTTCCCACCCCCTCTTCCTTATTAAATAAGGTCAGCAGCAGCAATATTTCGTTCCGTTTGATTTGAAAATGACACTTTAGACGTCGCAACTGGTCGGCAGCAATACAAAACAGTGCAATTTTTACTGTTTTTTCTCATTATGAATTCCACCACAGAAGGGTTTTCTGGTTGAGAGGTTGTGGTTGGTCACTGCAGTGCAATTGCCCTTTTTTCTTTCGCAGGCCGACACAACAATTGTTGTGTACTTTTGATGAGTGGTGCCAATTTATTACTGCCATTGGAGATTTTTTAAACTTGTCACATTACGAGTCCGTAGAGGTCAAGTTCCCTAGATTTCGGTGGGTTTTTAGAAGAAAAAAACAAGATCAATATAGTGATGATGGGGGCAGGTGAACGTCTTAGGGGAACGATGTTCGGAGGTAGAATGTGACTATGCGCCTCTATATTCCTTGAGAAATTAATTTACGTGCTGTGTATCTCGAAATGTAAAATAAGTAGCTTGATGCTATACATAAAGATAATACCTATTAGTTTGAAATTTGGTAGTTGGGTTAGTTGAGATAGTGTTAAAATATATATAAAAGAATAAAAATATAAAACTATCAGGAAAGTACTAAGAGTTCAGCAATAATTTTTCGATAGAAGATCGGATCATGTTCCAGGAAGTGACGAGTGCATTTTTTAGGTGTGGAAATAGATTAAACACTTGCATTTTAAATTATTCTCTCAGTTAAATTTCCGTATCAGACTTTCATGAACGGGAGCATTCAGCAATGATATTTTTAACCCTACAAACACTTATTCAGGATTGAAAAAAAACTTTATGTATTTTTATGCTTGATCAACAAAATTATTCCTGTTTTACGAGACTTAATGCATCCCAAGATAATTCTTTTACGTAATATGAAAGTAATCGTGTTTTACAATAGTAGGTAACACCCTGTGTTAAAAGTTCTTTTTATGATTCTTGGATGTTCAGAATCTGAAAACTCGTGGCATCCTTTTTGTGAAGCTGGCAATTCTTTGCATTGCGATCTTTTATACGATAAATGCAATAAAGTAATATAATGCTATGCGCGTACGAGAGGTGACAAAAAAGGTAATTATGACGTGGAAGGCGGGCTCGTTGTAGCAGAGGTTTCCACCGCAATGTGCCGGTCGCCGGAACCTTCATTCGTTTGTATGGCGACTTCCGAAATAACGTGAATTCGCACCGCCACGTGCCGAACATTTTCCTGAGGTTCCTCCCGCTTTTTATACTAATTTCTTTATCGCTGTTGCGAGGGTATAACGGGCGGATGTGAAATTCCATTTTTTCTTTTAGGAAAGTCAGCGGTGGAAGCCATTTTAATGCTTCAAGAATCTCACAAATAAGCTGCCATTGGGAAAACAAGGGTTTAAAAGTTGTTTTCCTGCAGTTGAAGCAGTAGTCAAGGGTTCCTTCCGTTCGCTCTGGTGCGCTGGTCACTACGTAACACAACTGAGCACTTACCTTCCATTCGTAATTCCGACCCTGCACACTAGGTATGGCACTTCAAAACTGATCGGGAGCCTTGTTGATGTGCGATAAACAACAAAAGAACGTCGATAATAGCCTCCGCGATTGTTGTCTAGTGTGTTGATTGCCAGTAAAGGCGGCAAAAATGCATATAATAATGTTTTAAATTACTCTGTGATAAAAAGCTTACGTTTTTTAATACTTATTTAGAACGTATAGAATAAATATACACAAAACATTCGGGCGTGACTGTTGTTCAATCATAGAGTGCTACCTACCGGCAGGTTACAAAGAATATCGCCAGCGCACATCGTTTTACTCAACGTCTTTTGTGTGCGCTAAAGTGTGCTGATGTGCGCCAACTTCCACACCTTGAATGGGAAGCCAGTTAATGGAGTAGTTCAACTTCACCGCGTACCAAAAACGTCCGGCCCAAAAGCAAGTGAAGTCTAAGGTAAAGACGATACTGATTTTTAATGCAAACTGCATTTTTATCCCAGAATTTTTCTTACCTGTGAAACTGTTAATCAGGGGTTTTATCTTAAAGTTCTTATGTGTTTTCTTGATGTGGTAAGACGGTTACTCCCCGAGTTACTGTGAATTGGAGATTGATGGTTTCACCATGACGACGCGCCGGAACATGCCGTTCTGAGTGCGCAAAGATTTTGGTCGAAAAACGGCGTCAACCTGCTTCTCCGCCAGTCCTATTCTTCCGCTCTTGCTCCGCTTTTTATTAACCCCGATGAAAAAAGTTCTCAAAGGAATACGATGCTGCTCTCGTAGATGAGGCGATGAGGTAAACGCAGGATGCATTGATATGAGTCATTTTCTAGGTGCATTAGGACTGCTTCGGAAAGTGGCAAACGCGTCAAGACTGGTATATTAGGTAAAAATGACAAGACTTCAAAGGTGGATAAAGTTTGAACGTTTAAAAGTAAAGATAGTTTTATATTACAGAATATCGGTTATATTTGACCCCACCCCTTTGTATTCAATGCTCTAAGTAAAATTTCTTCTATTTTGATTGCTAATGATCATCAACTTTTGTTGGAAGAATTTGATTTTTGTTGACACCTCAGGGTGCCTCTTTCTAATTTCTTGTATGCAAATGTGCTGGAGTGTGGCGAGATAATTTTTGGGATACTTTTGCCATATTCACCATTAACATTGACTCTGCCCAACTTCTTAAAAGTGCAGCTCTTTTCACTTGTACCTTGCTCTGACAAAATCGGAATTTTATGAAATCTGAAATCTGTTTCGCTAGAGGAAGCCTTCAATTTTGATTTTAAATAACATCTTTTTTATCATTGAAGTCAACTTTCATTTGAACTTGAGAGGGAATCGGCAAGCAATGAAATTGTGGTAGTGAGTATCTTAAAAAAATCGGTAACCGTGAGAAAGAAAACAGCCGTCGAAGCAATTTAAATTAAT
The DNA here is from genome assembly GCA_963573305.1 of Pyrrhosoma nymphula. Lineage (NCBI taxonomy): Eukaryota > Metazoa > Arthropoda > Insecta > Odonata > Coenagrionidae > Pyrrhosoma > Pyrrhosoma nymphula. Next base: position 48,221,964 of record OY754333.1, on the reverse strand, counting down.
TTAATACCACTATTTGGAAACTGTGGTTAACTAGAACGCCTAGCATTCGTACACTTATAAAGTACATGTGATTCCTGCTGTCGAATTTTCGACTTTCGGTCTCTAAGGGCTGTTATACCCTGGTGTCTTGATTATAAACCCGGAGACCTGTATCTCCGATGCAGTTCGATGTAATCATTTGAAGAGGTTGCCAGCGGGGATGGTGATGATTCATGACTCGTCTTTATTGCCACGCTAACGGCGGGGCTATTATCCGCCGTGTCTTGTGTTTTTGTTCCCGCCACGGTTCCCACCGCTCCCGGCAAACTCTCACTTTCTCCAACCTCATATCGGATTATTCGATGTTGAATCTGCTCGGAGCGTGCGCCCTACCGAATTCATCCTCGGATGCTTTTGCTGCTCTCAAGCGATGCCGTTAATCTAACCCTGAGGAGTCCCGGTGGGGGGGCACGCCTCATCTGTGCATGAAGGGTCCTTCAAGCCTCCTGGCGAGACACATAAAAGGAGGCGTTCTCTGCTGTGGAGGGAAGGCCTTGGAAGTCCTCTTCGTATTCTCGTATCTCATTTCAAAGAGCCCTCTTCCAAATAGCCAAGGGCTATATGGCCATAGTATCAAATCTAATGAGAGCTTAATAAGTTAAATGTGTCCTCTATTGAGGTAGGATACTAATATTATGATTAGAGTGGCGAGTATTGGTTATGTCGAACTAACCTAAGTTACTATGATTGTCTGACAAAATACTAGAATAGTCCACGGCAAAAAGTAGGGAGAAATTGGTTATAAAATGGGTTTGGATAAATTTAGTTTTGTTTATTAATAATAGCAATCAAAATTTGGGAATAAGATTCGTGAAAGTTTCTTTTGAGAATTGGAGGGTGCACACTATGCTGAAGTCATCGGAAAAATGAACAGGATATGCATTTTCATCGTAGTAAAAGTAATTTTGTCAGTGTTTAAGGAATTTTACTTCGCAACTACTCATACATACCTTATTGTACTTTTATGGTATTCGTTAAGGAAAATGCCTTTAATCTCTAAATTTAAGTTCTCAGCGATTACCCATCTCCTTTACTTTATCGATATATGTTTGATCATTGGTATATACCATGTAATTATCACATAGTGTCATTGGTACATACCATGTTTTGACAATTGCTTGCATCAGTATTTTGTCTTTAAATGCCGTGTGTTCCCTTTGTATTGTTAAATTACTACGGGAACCAATTTAACCGTTACTCCTAGCGATAAATGATGATACAAGTTACATTACAATTAGCTATTTAATTGAACCTATGAAGAGATAGTATTTGGAGAACTCACTTTGCCATATTACTACGTGAAAGTGAGACTGACAACCGTAATTTAATTTCATATTGGTTATTCTTTATCAAGTCTTAGTCTAAGGAAGGCACAGTGTCCCTGAGTTTTGAAGCGTGTTAAAACAGTATATAGTATCAGTCATAAAGTTCAGTGATAATTATCTTGTGTTTTCTTTTTATATGGAAACAAATCATATTGCTTTAATAACTAAAACAAATTAATCCATGACTGTGTGCGTATTTTTATATCTAGTGATCCGTTGCTAAGCGAATATCAACTTCTATTTTTTACATTAGGTGACTAACTCAGAAGTTTATGTAATATTTGTATTTATATATTCATAAATATCTTTACTCTGAAATGCGTGGCATAAAATCTTGAGGTAAAAAAATAGGGCTCTAATTTTTAAACGTCGAAATATTAAAAAAAACTTAAAAATATTAAACATTATTAGTTTTTGCCTTGATTAAACTTCGAAATAAGGAATCTTGCTAATTCCGTGTTAGTGAAAACTAGCATGCTGAACAATTTGACGATGCTATTTTAATTTTCGCAAAAAGTGAAAGGGTCAATTTTCGAAGAATTTGCGTGGAATGAGTTATGAGAAAATCTATTGTTTATTGTTGTGTAACTTGTTTTATTTTGAGCTCTTAATAATCCTTATCACTTTAATCGCACTTATTGGACTTCTTCGTACAATTGTTTGTCCACTCATGGTACAATGGCCACTCATTCATTGCACGCTTTGAAATCATATTGATTTAGTACGGCTTCGTGAATTAGTACGCCTTCTTAGTAATCCTTTCCTCGTACTAGTGGCGATCGTGAAGTTAGTCCTAAGGCTGAAAACGTGACGTCACTTCCGCTAACTTAGGAAAATTTAGTACGGCTACTACGCCTTGATGCGTAGTAGCCGTACTAAATGTTCCTAAGTTTGCGGAAGTGACGTCACGTTTTCAGCCTTAGGACTAACTTCACGACCGCGAGATGTATTCATAAAGGAAACGGAAGAAAAGGACTGATGATAAATGATACAAAAACTAAATACATGCATTTATCAAGACGCCAAAATGGAAATATAGGTCTTATGCAAATAGATGGCATGAGTTGGAAAAAGTAGACCATTTTAAATATTTAGAAGTAATTTTAACAAATGGCAATACGGAAGAGCCAGAAATACAAAACGGGTTAAACCTTGACAACAGATGTCTACATGCATGCAACCGAATTCTATCTTCTTAATCCCTGTCATACAAAACAAAAATTAGACTTTATAAAACAATAATATCCCCAGTACTACTCTACGGACCCGAAACATGGAGGCTATCAATGAAGAAGGAAAAAAACGAATTGTATTCGAGGATAAGGTAATGGTAAAAAATCTATGGGCCCACATGCAAAGAAGGATAATGGAGAAAAAAGCACAATAGAGAAATCAAGAATCTATACAAACATCCAGACATAATAAGCGAGATAAATACATTTAATTGTTTCAGGCTTGACTTCGTGGAAGTGATAGATATCCATTTTGAATAAAAAACTTTGTACTTTTCCACACTTTATTTAAAAACTGCGACCGGTTTTACCTTGATAAGGCATCTTCTGGCACATTCTGAAGCTTAGGGCATTATATATATATAAATGATGGAGGTTGGTTAAGTCGAGAAGAATCAGGTGGGCTGGAAATATTTTAAGGAAAGAGGAGGGATGTCTGCTGAAAGAGGTACTGCATGGGATTCCTGAAGGAAGAAGACCCCGTGGAAGACCACGTCTAAGACGGTGGGACCAAATGAAGACGGATGTAGCAAATATCGGAGCAACAGAAAGAGAGACAGAAGATCGATCCAGGTGGAGGGGATTTGTTGATGCGGCTAAATGACGCCTAAAATATAGATGGCCCTGGGCATGAATATACATATGGATCTAAATCTTCGGCACCATTGTACGGGCAAAGGTGTTGCCTAGCTTTCCGTAAAAGATAGGTCGCGCTGCAGTCGCCATGGTTCCGCTTCCGTGTCGAAAATGGCCAGTTTAATTGGGAGGTCAATTCCGGTACCTTTATTTCCAGTATAACCATTTGAATCACGGCCTTTCCTTATTAGAACCACCTCTATAGTGGCGGCGCTACAATCTCCTTGGTCCTGATTTTTCGGTGCATGCGGAATGTTTGGCAACACCCACAGGGGGCAAGTTTAGGATTCATATGTATATTCATGGCCCTGGAAGTAAGTAAGTAAGTACGCCGTGATGTGGATTGGAACACGGCCTAAGTTACGCCGCATTCGTCTTCTAATATTCATCCCATCGAGCCGAGTCGGGCGTCCTTGAAGAAGAAGAAGATTTCCTCCTAGCATCACGACGGTACCCGGCTTCACATCCGTGAAAGGGCGTACGTTCGCGGGCGATGAGGGAGTCCTCTTATGCGCTCCGGGTGTGTGGAATCCCGAACCTCCGCCCGTTCTCCCACGGCCACGACGCAAGAGTCGTCCCAAATTCCTCTCGTCTTAGGCGCACTTGCGTGTGAATGATGCTGTGATCTTTCGGGTCATGACGATGAAATATGTCTGCCCTTACGCTCACGGCTCATTACCATGGCCAAATACCAGCATCTGTGAGCTCACTTGGATCATTTGGACTCGCCAGAGGTGTGCCGGTGCGTTTCTTACTACAAATGTTAATGTTACCTAGTTAGTGAATGGGTGCTAAGTATTTTCCTTTGAGGGGTCAAATCGCATCATAAACTTGTGTTGATGACCAATTTTGAGGAAACCAGGACTAGCCACTGTGTTTAACTTTTACGGAGTCACCCGAATTCTATCTGCTGACATAAGAATTTTATATACCACATATTTTGTCTACATCACTATCATTCTTGCATAATTTCCCCATTTTTTAGGCCTTCTGACACACAGATTGTAACTAAGCAATTAAATATAAAATATTAGTCAGCAGCAATGAAGAATGTAGAATTAAAAAGGATGAGGTAAAAAAATTCTGTTTTTTATAATGCATTTGGCATTACTAATGGATGAAACTTTTCTTTAAGCAAATAATTTGGAATGGATATTGTTTATAACAAGCTAAGACGTTTTACATGCATACAATTAATTGCTTCCTTGTTTCTTGTTCCTATGAAGTCCTCAAATTTCCCTCGGGGGAGGAGGAGAACGCCTCTGTAGATGGTTAAAGCACTCGGCGCGAAATCGAGGGATCCGATATCGTATCCCGGTCAAGGGGAATGATATTTCCCATTTAGAATAGTGCTAATGGTTGTGACGAACATGAAAAGCTTAGCTTAACAGGCAAATAAACAAGAAGCTTGGAAACTGATTGCTCGTGCGATGCAGACTGATAATCACAGAGAAACCAATTTTCTCCTTTTATGTGATGCGAACTGCTGTTAATGTGCTATTTGATGCCAGCGAAAACGGACATTGCTGCCTTTGAATTGGGCGTCTATGAGTGTTGAATGTCGTATTGATGCAATATTAAAACACCGTATCATTAGCTAAGAATTCAAGCCACTGGTCAACATTTTGATTTTTAAGGTCGTCTTGTTTGCCTCTAATTGGATACTCATAGTAGTTTTTTCTTCACTTTTATCATCGACTGCCGTTCTATTAAATTTATTGGACCTCTTTCATCGAGCTAAAGGTCATAGAAAAATTGAGCTTCAAAGGATCTTGGCAATTATTTAATGGCCTTCAAATTACCTTTTTTACTCCACAGCACTCGGTAGAGAAACGGTTCATTATCTACTCTCATCTCTGGTTTGCATTTATCCTCGGAGAATATTGGTGAACCCTACATCTGAAACATGCTTAAATACGTGGGTCTTGACTGAAAGTGAAAATCAAAGCCTAATGACCCCCTTTTTTCAACCGCCTGAAACTTTTTTGTCGCAAAAATTGAGACTGGATAAGGAATGTGATGATGACATCTCAAGAGAGAGAATGTCGTAATACTTAGCGATGGACGGGCGAAACCCGCTTCTGCTTTGTTCTTATGTTTTTATATTTATTTCTTCTTGTCCCTTCCAGTCCCTAATTAATCACTTTCATGGGTGAGGTGAAATGTTTTCTGTTAAAACAAAGTATAATGTCGTAAAAAGCAGGAATAAAAAAATGTCTTAGCTTGTTTGAAACAATATCCGTCCCATATTTTTTGCTTAGAAAAAAGTATCATCCATTACTGATGCCAAATTCATTATGAAAAACCAGAATTTTCCCTCATCTTTTTGATTTTGCATTCTTCATTGCTACTGAATAATATTTTATGTTTAATTGCTAAGTTGCTATCTGTAGACGAAGTCTGAAAAAGGGGACAATTACGCAAGAATCTAGTGATGTGAGCAAATACGTAGGATATCAAATTTTTATGTCATCAGATGGAATTCGGCGAAATAAATTTACAAACCCTGTCATTGCCCTCTTGGTGGTTATTTTAATTGTAAAAAATATGATACAGTTTCCTCGATTCAAGGTATTTTCTGTGCTCTCAATCCTGGTCGGAAAATATTTAAGTTAAAAATCACCTCTTGGGGCTTCATATTGAATGTGAAAGAAACACAATCAAATTCTGCAACTGCCCTTTCATGATGAAAGTTTTTATTTTCATCTTCGGATTTACCGAACCAGTATGCCGACCACTGCACCGCACAAAAAATGATCCCTGATTCCTATGGAATTTTAGGATACTTTTATTTTCTGTGAACTCAATGGCCAGTCATCGCGTTTTCGCGTTTTCCAGTGTTTTTCTTAGTAATGTTATTGTAAATCCGAGTACATAAAATTCGTTTAACTTTTCTTGATATCATTCAATTAGGATACCTGAGTAGAATGATATTATCCGCGTCCGATTTTCTAATGGCTCGTTATTTGATTTCCAGTTCTGGAGATATTGTTTCTCTGCCGTTTATCAACGCGTTTGTTTGCTGTTCATTAGGAGTGCATCATCACGTAGGGTTGTCGGCACGAATGATTGCATTCAATTTCCCGCTAAAATTTTTGGTATGTATGCATTGTCCTGTCAACACGACTATTTGTTCATTCATCGCTCCACTTCTAATTTGCATAGGCAATTTTGTAGTATTCGTTAATAACTTTGAGCAAAGGGACAAATTTTGAGAAAGTTTTTCCCGAAAAATCGTTTGAAGCTTTTAACCCTCGGTTGGTCTTGGAGACCCATTGGCTCTTTTCAGTGAAGTAACTCCTCTGAAAGGTTAAGAGTTTGCTCTAATGCTTCCAAGACATCTCTCTCCGCACTGCTCTTCATTCCCTGCACAAATTTCAACAACTTCAGTAGATTTGATACATTTTAGTGGATTCTTATTTCCTTGGCTGCCTAAACTCGGGCCTGCCAGACCAAGTGCGATTAACTATCGTCCATATGTGTCACGGGAATGGGAATTCTACTTGGGAATTTTTCTTGCTTCCAATTTAAATATGTTGAGAGTCATTACCGTTAGGAACATTTCTATTAAGAGATGAAGTATTTTCATCAAATCCTCAAAAGAAATTATATATGTATCTAGAAAATTTAACTTGGGTCTGTCAGACCCATCGTGACTAACGACGTTCCGAAGACCGGCGAGCCTAATGTTTGTGAGCGAGTTAAATACATTGTATTAAACTCCTGTCAAGATTTAGCAAAATACTTAAGTAGGTACTGATTTTTAACTAAATCAGTCGTTTATTCCAACTTTTCTAGCTTCGACTGGCGCAAGGCTAAGGCGCAAGCCATTGAGTTCTGTTAAGGACTGGAAGGTTCTAGGCATAGAGTCCATAAAAAGGAGACGAGAGTCCCGTTTCGCGGGCGAGTCCCTTTGCGTCGTAAGCCTAGCTAGTTACTAATTTCACCACTCGTAGTGCTGGTGTACCCTTTCTAGCACCCCAGAGGATCTGATTACATTAACTAAATGTAATTTTCTGATCGCAATCAGGTTTATCTATCTAAAATACATATATTTATAGTGAATTCTGCAAAAATATTTGATGCAAAACTACTTAAAGGTTAAAAAACTATTTGTCATCAGTTGCTTTGGAAAAAAAAGCTCAATAATGGAAGAAATTCGACGCCAGTATGAATGTATTGAGTATTGAGATTGAGTAGAATGTATTGAGTATATATTCAGTAGAATGTATTGAAACTCATCCTCCTGGACCAATTGGTGGCCGTCAAACAAAATTCTGTTATGAAAAATATGAATGCGTTCACGATCTAACCTATGGATTGTTTGGAATAAAAAAACCAAGAGTTTGCAGCAAATGTAACCTGGAATATCTTGAATATTCACCGAGTTATCAAGGAAGATATCGAAATATAAATTCAGTGACCAAATTACTGCTAAATAAAGTAAATGCGAAAATAAAACAATCCACATTAGTCAGTTAATTGGTTCATTGGCATTGACATTCAATAAGGAAGTAAGGGTAGATACTATGAATGTCCTAGTGAAGGGTCCAGGATACGATAACATTGCATGGAAAAATCTGAAAAATCTAATATAATGAAATATTGCCCATCAGTATTAGTAATAGTTTTATTCATGCTGGGCCAGACTCTGTTATATAGACTTCGTAGCGTAGCCAGGAGGGGGGCCAAGGGGGGGCGAATGTCCCCCCCCCCCCCTGCCCCCTGAGTTCTGGCGCCCCTAAGCCTATGACTTTTTACATTCTAAAGTCCCAAATACGTACGTGAATCAATGTCATAACTTAATTATCAACAATAAATTCTACAAGTTCTACAAGTTTGGATCATAGTATATTACGAACAAAATAGTACAGTAAAAGTATAAAGCAACCCAAAACCTGGCTATGCCACTCCATGTTATATAGGTCCAGATATATAGACTCCATTCGCAAGACATCGTCGGGAGCGAAGTATACCTCGCCCAGAGAATCTTTTAGGCACATTTCCCTATCTTTCCAAGGCACGGCTCTCTCCAAAGCTCAAGCTGAACTTCATCCTGAAATAATTTTTAATATCACAATTCCATGCCTTAAGGGCAGCGTAAATGGCGTTTGTAGTTCCAGTCTTAAGTACCTACCTTTGGCACAGTCTAAACTAGACTGTGACTTTGTTTGTGTACACTGCGTCTTTGGTCTGAAGACACTTGGGTTTATTATTCCCAACTTCTTATAGTTTTTCCTTGTAGATGAGTATCCCGAAGAACACCCAGGAGCATAATAATCATCCACCCATTTCTGCTACCTCGTGAAGTCAGTATTATGAACTTAAAGTGAGAGTTTTCCTTCAATAAACACAACAGACGCCCTGTTCTCAACGTAACCCAAGGAGATATACGGCAAAAACCAGCTATAAACAGCTCTTGCGCACTACCTCTTATATAAACTCCATGGTTCTAGGTTTGAAATCGGTTCTCCCTCTTTATCACGCCTCATCCTACGAAGCAATGAGATTACCTGGTGACCAGATAGGTCATGAAAACAGCTTAAGAGCGAAAAACAGGGGAAAAATTGCTTACTTTAAGTGATGTGTTCCTACTTATTTTTAAAAATTTATTTAATCTTATTATAGCTGAGATTTGCCAAGATCATATTGCTGACATTTATTTCCTTTTTTTCACCCGAACAGGAATATTTATTGAGGTGGAGAGACGACGTCAGGCATTCATAGTGGACGTGCCATGAGTGCTTAAGAGTGGTAATATAGGTCTGCAGAGAAGGAAAGAAACTCTTCGTCGACGATTAATCTCATGACATGACTGTCACCCTGAATGAGTGTCATGTTCAATCCTTCCTTTTAATTACGTGAATTTTGAACGATGAATTACAAGTTCTCTTCGGGAAATGGGAGAGGACACAAAATTGTGGTAACGAGTCAAACTTAAGAGTGTCCTATGCAGCTGAAAATTTTCCTCCCGCGTGATACTTAAAATGATACGTTCAAGAACCCTTGTCCATCGAATACTCGACTATTTCAGTGAAATAAGGCCTTCCCACGAACTGGAATAAGATTCATCCACTAACAGAAGAGACCTTATGGGAAGAACTCGGGATTGACTCTTTAAAAAAGATTCGTGAATGTCATACCATTCCATCCCTTTTTCGTGTTTTTTTTATTCACACCCCCTGCCTCATGGCCGTAAGGGCAGCTCGGAGGATGACATGTGGATGTAGATATTGGCAAGTAGCTTTTGTTATGTGAGTGAAACGTTTAATAAGGGAAAGGGGATGAGAATAGATGGGAGGCGTTCGAAATGGGCGTATTACTCGGGGTTAGGAGAGGCAGGAAGTGATCCGAGTTGAAGATAGATGTCACGGCGAATGAAATGATTTATGAAGCATCGGCAGATTAGGAATGATTTCATCAAAACCAACGCCCTACCGGTAGAGGGCTGCTAATGATTTGCACTTTTTATGAAAAATAGGATAAAGGTGCAGGTGTAAAAAAATGTTTCCTTTTCGCATAAAAAACTAAATTGTTAGAAACATCACGCACGCTGGAATTTAAGCATTCAGCATTGAAAATTTATAAAAAAGTCGTGAAATAAAAATTTGGAGTCCAAGGAGCCTTAAAGAGCTGGAGGGACAAAAAAACCGACCCAGGTCGGGCGACACAGCTTCAAAAATTGTATTCTATCAAAAATTTCCTCCAAGAAAACCTATATAACCAAATTAAAGAGATGTTGACATCAGACGGTGAAGCATTCTGGCAATTGCCAGGGATGTTGAGAAAGAGGAGAAGAGAAAATTGAAGACTATGGTATTTTGGAGAGATGTTTGGGACTCGGAGTAAGCGTTCGAAACATTTGACTGAACTTCTAAATTTATTTCCTTCGATACGTATTATGAAGACGGTGAGGAATGGAGGATGACGCACTCATAAAATAATCGTGTGTAATAATATGAATAGTTGAGTGGTGCACTTGATTACCACGAAAGGGTATTGGAGAGTTTTTGGGACCTGCCAGGGATAGAAAGACGTTTGAGCATAGACTCAAGAACATATTCGTTCTTGCTGTTGAGACTGTTCTTACCTTAATTTACGCACTAAAGGCGTGATTTTATTTCGGTATCAAGTTTGGAATGTTGAATCAAGAGAGAAAGAATTACGGGTGGAAATGAGGAATAACGGAGAATTAAGATAATATCTGGATCGAACCAATCATCGATAATTCGCCCTATTCATTATGTAGATGAAAGAGTTTTAAGGAAAAGACATTGAAGTATTGAAGCCTGTAGTAAAATTCAAGACAATTCAAGTCATGGTATCGGTGGCGTTTTTTCTTCTTCTGTGGTTTTTATATAGACGGTCGCTGAGCTATAAATAGATGGAAAGGTGCATAATCCTCTAGGCTTGAGAGTTACCCGGGGAAATATTGTATCGTTATCGTATCGCATGGATTGAAATAGAATGAATTGATCCAACCAACCGCAAGTAAGAACAGCAACATTTTACCTTTGGCATATCTTTTTCTGCCTCACTTGGAAATCAGCAATTTAGAATGCAGTTTCTGATGTGCTCAGTGTTTATCACTATAACGCTAGAGGAATTTCATCCCGTCTGTTTTATATATTGTGCGTGCGAAGTGACTCTACCTATCTGTGTGAAGTGCACATTCAATTTTGTGTGGTTATCGACACAATTCTGAAAGAGGTTATTCACTCTTAGTGGTGTTTGAAGTGTGTATTTACTTTTTTTGTTGATATGTGATCATTATTTTCAGTGAAAGTGCTCTGTGTCATGGTGTTTAAAGTGATTGGAGTGTCTTCCAGGGAAATGGTGTTCTATCCTTCCACGGCCTTGCTTGGTGTTTCAGTGTGTGTGTTTGTGTGTGTGTGTGAAAAGTTCTGTGTGGAAGCCTTCCGACCGCCTCCTGTGTGGTGGCAGATGTGACCCAATTCCCAACTCAGCGAGGATGGAATTTGTGGAGTTCCTGAGTTAAGGTACGAATTTGATGAGACTTATCTCATTTCTTTCTCATAATTTACGGTATTCCTGCCTTAAAAACTAAAATTAAAAGTGTCCCAATTTTCTCGAGCGCGTTTTCGGAGAACGCTTGTGGGTAGGCATGATGTCAGAGTCGCGGCTGTAATCTCGGACCACATGGGAAATCAAGGACGCTGAAGGAGATCACGGGAGCACCATTCCAGTTTGTTTTTCTTGGGATTTTCACGAGATTCACCAATCCTGCCTGGTGATGTAAATAATATTGGGGAGATATCCGTGAATAAAGGAAAAAGAGTGTCAGCCATGCTAGTTATATTATTTCCATTGACCACATTTTTACTTCTATTTAATGGGTCACTAAACTTAAAATGATCAATAAATATACAGAATCGTGAGTTGGGTATTTCTTTAAACCGAAGTTTCGAGTAGGATAAGATTTGTTTTTTCCCTGTGGTGTTGATCGCTCCTAATATATTTCCAGAAAGGTAGGTTTAATGACTCGCTTATAAACGGGACCAACCTGATTCCATTAGAAAAATCTGTGTAGCATTTAAGAGTAAAACTAATATTATGAAGGCAAATAGGTATGTATGTAGCAATTATGATTGTCATTGAAAGTAATTGTATTGATAGAGGAGAATGTTATTCCTGATATCAGTCTATTAATGTTCCTCTCTAATTTAGTTTCCAACTTCGCTGTTAGCTTTAACAGTCTAATCATTTTTATATTTTACATTTTGACCTCAACGAACCCATGCTGCAAAAAATACGACGAACTTATTGTTTTTATGAATTTTTTACTTGTGTTTTTAGTCTTCTTTTCTTTTGTAGGATTTTTCCTCAAATATTCTCCCGTTGCACCTAAGGTCAAATCTTATTTAGCATCAACCAAAGCTGTGCAAAAAGTAGTTTTTTTATATACATACATATTTCCCGATTGTTGTGAGGCTTTGCAATCAAAGTTGTTTAGAAAAGCTTGATGTTTAAAAGTTTTGAAACGCAGTGTGTTAATCATCATCAGCATTTTCATTTATTCTTCTTGTCACAGTATTTTTCCGCTTAGTTGTTTTACCTGCAAGATCACACAATGAATTTCTTTAAATTTGTTTGTATTACCTCATTTAGTATAATAAGAATAATTTTTAAAACTTTTGTTATTGCACTATTTTACTATCAATAGCAATATTTTTTGAAAAATTATAGAGTGATTGAAAAGCGAACAATATCTTATTGCTGTTACTTATTAACCGTATAAACGTTTGTCAAATGTTAATGTAATTTTGAAAGCTGCTTGTATTCAAATGTTAACCATTCCCTCGTTAACAGTGATTTTAGCGATGCCTTCTAATTGCACCCGAGTCTAATATTTTCCTGAAGCGTTTAAGTACCCTCAGTTTTTATTGCCCAATTTGGGAACCTTTGTACTTGAGGAATGGTGTGCCCGCAGTATGTCTTGACCACAGTTCATTGATTGAGTGTTTTTTGTTAGAGCACTGTTAAAATATGTGAAGAGTTCAGATTCTTTAATGCATCATATAGTCTTGTGTGCCAGTCCTAGTGGCAATCCTAATTCCCAATTTTATCCTAATTTATGATGTTTTGAGGTACTTTACTTTTTTAACTCGGTAAACTTAGTTTTTTACTTGATCGCAGTACATTTATTCCGGGATCTTTCATTCAGAAAATCACCTAATGTTTTCAATAGATATTCACATTTCTGTAACCTCAGACTGATTCGTTACAGGAATTTGGGAGCATTTAAATTAGTTCCATACCAGCTTTCCAACATCTAGTACTCCGAAGCATATCACTGTTACTGTTGTAGTATCTAATGCCCTATAATGGCGGTTTAAGCTGCGTCCGAATTCGTTAGGATTCAAGGACTTAAGGACACAGGCGGTAATGCGAGGTGTCAAGGTGTCTGTTCGAGGATGTACGAGTTTGGACGTCCTTGTGCATAGTGCTGCCATCAATGAGACAAAAAAGTCAAAGAAAAAAATTCTAATGCTACAAAGCAACTGAATTAGAATTTATGCAGCATCCCGATAAACCCAAATTAATCGTTTTATTTAGCCTATTTAGCCGTACTAATTATAAGTTTTGTTGCATTGAGAAGTTTATTCATTTCTCATAACAGAGTTTCGTACACATTTTGGTGTATAATTTCTTGTGTTATTATTTTTTGAAGCTATATTTGCGTTATATTTTCTTAAGGTTGTTTGTTTATGATAATTAGCCTTGAATTAGTCGTATAATTATTTTTTCAACCTTGAAATTCCTCCCATAAATGTTATTTAGAATTACTTTTTATTTAATCCTCTGTGTTTTCTTACCATTTCATTTGCGGTAGGAGTTTGTATTAAGTTTAAGAAATTTGAAGTAAGCACTTTTAAATACCAATTTAGAAAAATATAACTCCCAAATAGAAACTACACCGGAGAAACCAACGCTTACATAAAATAAATGATAGTGTTACGTTGGCGAAGGTTAACTAAAAGCAACGAACCGTAACTAAACGTACCTACAATAGATATTTACCACATCTTTTAGTTATATTAACACTAATATTAGGTAGATATTTCTTAATTAACCTTCAACATTTGCTATGCTTGTCTTTAATTTTATCCAATTTAAACAGTTTTCCGGTGCAACATAATTTGGAAATTTTAGTTTATCAATTGGTTGTCTCTTTCTTTAGCTCGTTGCTTTTCGCTAGCTCTTTAGACATGGTACACTACTACGTGAAATTGCAATGAGGTAAACTATATATTCATTCGTATTATGAAATAATACGAAAGAATTATGCCGGAGATATATTTAAAAAATCACTGTACAGTCATTGTGCTTTCGAGGTAATTTTTTTATACAGGGCTTCCTTCTCATTCCTAGAGATAACTTCAACCAACAGAACCGTCGCCACTTTTATATAGAGCACGATTAGAAGCAGAAGGTAACAATATTACCACGGATATTTCCTAACTTCTTGAGTAAATAACACATTACGCAAATTCTGTGATCTGTTCTAAATTCTCCTAAAAGTGGCATAAGAAACAAATGAAAAGCGTGCTGCGCGTCCCCTGGATGTATTCCCAAGGTTCGACATTCTAAAATGGCGGCCCGAGGACGCGTGGAAGTGTGCACCCAATGCATCCTCGATGGAAGCTCCCTCGCACTGATCCTTGGGAGGAGGCTCAACCAATTCGGACATCCTTCAAGATGACCGCCGTCCTCGGAAGGACGTATATGCGCACTTGGAAGGATCTTTACGGCGAATTCAGACGCGGCTTTACCTTATTTTTCACATTAGTGTCTCCACCAAGGAGCCTGATTGTGTAATTATTAGTTATAATTGACATTCTCTGACTCAAGAATGGTATAGTTTTGATGTTAGAAACAGTTTCGGGCGTAACTTTGTGGAATTCTATCATAGTAGGAAAGTTAGGTGAATTTTCAGCACAGCTTTTTCCTCATGTAGTTTTATTGATAACGACCAAGGTTTCGTTACAGAGGGAGAGAAAGCACCTGTTGATGTTACTCTGTAACGAAACCATGGTCGTTATAATTAAAACTAAATGAGGAAAAAGGAATGCTGAAAATTCAACTAACTTTCCTAGTTTTGATATTGATTGCGAATTTGTTTAATTCTTTTTTATTGCTTCTATAGCGTTTTGCTATCGATCATCAGAACTATGGTAAATATTCAAGTGTAATGATATTTGAGAAATGAGGAACTTATATAATTTTTCTCTTTTCCTCGTTCCAGGTAGGGACAGCGTTGGACGGCTGGCAAGAGACCGCAGCAGAAGGTAGGGTTCGTCCCAAGGTGTACCCAGAGGTTTTATTTTATATTAAATGCTTTGGTTTAACTATTGATCTAGCATTTTTCGGTGATAGTTAATTTTTTCTTCTAAACCTGTTCAATATTGAACAATTGTAGCGTAGTTTTGATAAAGTCTAATGCAGTCAAAAAACCTGGTTACAATCAATTGAAAGTTTTGGCTCGATATAATGCTTAAATATTGTAGCAAGGAACTTATTATCCGCGTTTTACCTCTTCTAATTTTGTTTATTAAAAATGCCTCTGGGGTACATCCTTGGAATTTCAATTCCTCCCATTCCCGTTCTTTTCCAGGATTGCGAGAGTACTATTTCCTGTCTAAATCCGACATTCGTGGTTTCAGGTGGTCGGGACACAGAGAGATCTCTCACGGAGAGTTTTTTCTCTTAGGTAGCGTCGTTTAGTGGCAGGGTTAGTGTCTTTAAAAATCAAGTATGGCCGTTTAAGATAACAAAACGAATTTTTAACTAATTCTTTTTTTCCTTATGGATTTAGGTTCTACATTACTGGATGTTATTTACCTTAAATTATTATTAGCAATTGCGGTACTCGCTATTTTTTCAGTGTGCATAATTAATAGCATTTTATTTCTAGGAATCGTTTTTCGTATAATATTGTGAAAAGGTTTTTCTTCCATTCATTTTGAACTGGTTGTTGTTGAACTGATGTTAAATTATAACTGCTTCTAACCAATATGGGCCACAGTTGTGAGCCTCTTTGGCGGTTTTAAAGACGTTTCAGGGCTTTTCCGGCAGATGAGAGACGAAGAAATATAATATTACACTGCTGGCGTTCCTTCTGTCCATTGTTCTGGATCCATGCAAGAAAATGTACATGGAGTATTGGTTGGCAAGGTAAATATTTTTCCTGCGTGTAAAATCGATTTATACAATGGAATATTTTTGTATTTATTTGATACATATTATTTATCACAAACCTTTAAGTATATTTGAATGCCTAGTCTGCATATGAAGCCAAACAAGCTTGGATCCACACGCATAGGCTAAGTGTTAAAAGAGGAAGGATAATGTGGTTGAGCTAGAGCTGATTTATTCAAAAAGAGCTTCGGACAATACTTACATTTAACTTTGGTTTAAATACCAGATTTCCCGTCTTGTAATTTCTCGGTAATTCTCGAAATATCATAAAAATACTAATATTTATACAAATATCTCATCTCTCTACAGTACTGGCAGTAGGCATTACCCTAAGAAATTGACAAAAATACTAGGAATACACCTGGAAAGATGTAACGTTTTATTCCTCCCGGTGATTCGGCAGGGTGGCAGGCGATAAGGGCTATGGACATGCCAACCTCTTATTCCTTTTTTTTGCTGATTGATAATCGTACAGTTTTCTTTTTTTCTATCTGCCGATATCGTATTACTCTCCGACGTTTATGCGGAAACGTAAAAGTTAGTATGCAGATGAACAGATTGGAAGAGATTATGGTTCTTATGCGAGTCGAATAGCTAGGATCCATCTCAATAAAAGGACATCCATAGAACATCTTTGCTTAATAAATCATTCTCACAGCTGATAAAAGCTTCTGACATGTTATGATTTTTAACTATTTTCTCAATGATGTCTGGCTTAGATTTTTATTTACTTATTTATTTAACAAGTTTATTGTTCACCCAAAATGACAAACATAATAATAGGGTAAACTCAAAAACAGTTTAATCCTCAATAAAATACAACAGTTAAGGCTGGCTATATATTACTTAAAAGTTTTTACATAATAATAGTATTGATAACAAAAAGTGATCATTTTTTTCGTGGGAACTATTTTACAATTTTGATAGCATTGACAGAATGTCCTTACGAAACTTTTCTTTTGATGAATTCATATTCAGCTATTACTGTGTTTTGTTTGAAGCACATATTCTATTTAATGGTGCATTCTTACAATCTCTTTACATTCTTACATCTTTTACAGTCTTTACATCTCTTAAGTAAAAAGTCGAATGTCCTGTAGAGAGACATCTTCCTTCCTCCTACGCACCTCTTAGGGAAGAAGAGCAGTGCCTCATTCTCACCCCTTGGTAATGTTGAGTACGATTCTTGGAATCGCGCTATAAGCATTTTCCACCCAATAAATGTCCTTGGAAAACGTGGTTTTCACGGGAAAATTTCATTGGTTCTCCCCACCATTTGGCGAATATGATTGCGTTTCCAGTTTATCCGCTGATACTTCTTTTTATGAGGAAAATAGTAATGTTTTCCTCAAAGCTCGATAAATAAATTTGCTCTATTTCATTTTTCACTCTATATACATCCATGTTTCAATTTAATATTCCACATTCCGCAGTTCTCCATGCATGCCACCGGGATTGCCCGAGCTCGTCGGGACGGGGAAGGAGGCTGGCACTCGAAAGCAGGTGTGACGTCAGACGGGGACACGCCCCTTTTCAGGCCGTTTTTAGCGGCGTTCAAATTTGTGAATATTTTCATCCGAAACTAGGCTTCACTTTGACCTTGAGTTTTTAACAGTGTGCTGTAGGTAATCATCATCCTCTATTACTTCAATTTTTTTCCAAAGTATCGGAAAATTCCTCATTGGACGAGGATCAAATATATGCACATGCCTTTTGTAACCTAATCACGAGATGAAATAATTACACTAGTATTTTTTTATGATTTATCTCCGCAGGGATTCGGAATTTGAGTGTGAAAGGGAATGGAGAAAACTGTCTGGGGTGAGGACTGGGATCTTGGGGGATGATAAGTGAGGAATTAATGCGCCTTTCCTCAGAGAAGAAATATTGATACGCATGACGAACTGGTGTTTGCCCTGGTACCAATTTCTTGAAAGGACATTATCCAAAATTTAATGGAAACGAATTTGGTGCGAAGGGATCCGCGGTGTGTTGAAGTTGAAGGCTGCATTCTTTCGGGTGTTTCACTGCGTCGTTGTTTTTAAGAAAAACGTTTCGCCTGCGTTCCAGCAGTCGTCTTCAGGTCAAAGTAATGATGAGGGTAATTGACGACCTTATATAACCCGTCCTGATTGGTGGCGTAATTTTTCCCACGTTGGCGCCAATTTTACCCCGTTGGCGGGAATTTTCCTTGTTCACCGTTTCTGCGTGGAAAAGTCTCTTCCAAGTGCTGTGGAGTTGATACCCGTCCTCCCGGTTGAAATTCCCGGTTGGAATTCTTCGGGTGTTTTGATATCTCGTTAAGCTTCCAGAATAATTCTCAGGAAGTATCTGCCGGAAGAGGCCTAACCTTTGGCTCAGATATGTTGACGATACCTTTGTTCTCTGGCCACATAGAGAGCAGGAGCTCTCAGTTTTCCTACTATATCTCAATAGTAGGAAAACTGAGAGCTCCGGTCACCGGTCAATCCAATGTACCATGGAAATAGAACAGAACGGCCAACTTCCGTGTCTGGTGATGAAGAAACCTAGTGGTTTTGCTTGATATCGCCAATCATTATGCTAAAACAGATTAGCTGATATTTGTTTATGATGAAGCTTAATTAAGGTGGTTCCACCGTAAGATGACTGAAATATCATTTTATTCATATTCTGTCTACTTGTAGAAACACCTGTCCTCTATCTGATATGAACAACAAAATAATACCTTTCCACGCTATTTTACTCTATAATAGAACTTGAAATTACATTGTGTTCAATGGGGGAATAAGGGAAACATAAGGAAAAATAGTATTTTTCCATAAAATATAAATGCCATTTTCGCGAAAAACTATTTACATGAAGAAAATATTTCAGAGACACCGAATTAAAATAAAATATAGGCATCTTACCACCTTATTATTTTAGTTATTAGGGAATTACTGCCGTAATTGAAGTCAAAATGCGGTAATTCGTAGTAAATGGCGATGCAGTCGGCTCCAATGGCTGGAAAAAGTGCTAATTTAAAATACATTCGTGGAATAATCTGCATTTTCTCTTCTTTACTTTTGGTTTTCTGTAGGTTACGCATTTCATAGCGAAAGCAGGATTTTTTGGACAAAATATAAAAAATGTGGAATTAAGTATTTGTTTTGACTCACATGGTCGCGGCGGAACCTCCTTAAAAGATTCATTTTTCTCATGGTTTTTAATGTTTTTATTAGTAGTGTTGTTCAGTACAAGGTGTTGGTATCCACAATATGAAGCCGCAGTGGTGTAATATGAATACTGAAATAGGAATTGTAGAGGAGGATAGTGATAAAGTGGATTGGAGAGCTGCAATAAACAAATATTCGGATTAATGAATAATGAAATTTAAACATTCCTTGAGTAACGGAAGTAAAATTTTAACGCTTTCATTACTCTGGCGATTCTTCCATCGAGGGTCGTCGTCATTTTTAATCTAAATTGCCGTTATCAAATTATCAAAGGATGCACATGAGAAGATTCATTAGCCTTTCGAGACGTGGAATTTTTTTATGCTACCCATACGATACTGGAGTGGCATTATCGTTTTCTCTCTTCCTTCATCCCTCCCGTAAGACGCCACTGCACCTGCTCCTGTTCTATCCAGCCACCTGCTTCCCCCGTACACGCGATGCGCCCAGGTGCACTTGCGGGACCGCTTTTTAAAAGATTAGAATTCATTATAGAGGATAGTTGGAAGGACTTCGGACAAAGAAGAGATTTAGAGATGTTGCGTCACTCTCGTTGGGACAAATCTCGAGGTACAATCACTTCGCTTCCTGTACAGAAAGGTTTGATTCGTGTCATTAGCAAAATACAATCGAAACCGCGATTCCTGTTTAAATCTGCAGTGTGCGAATTGAAGGTGTGAAAAGGTATAGGAATCACTTAGTTATAACCCAGTAGAGACTCAAATGCTACGCGATAGGCGAAGGTTACCAGAAAAATCATTTCTCACAAGTTTAACGTCGACATAGCGGATATTACTCAACCTCTAAGCTACATCCGTTGGACAGTAATTGAAAGCCAAATGTGAGCTACGCACAGTTTAGCGCAGTGGTTCCCAACCATTTTTATTTTTCACACCCCGTATTTATAGCTTCCCTTTCTTCTATGGCGTTAAACGTGTAGAACTTACGACTGCACATGAGAGACCATTTTCTAGTTTAATTCCACAATATGACAAAACAATGAATGCGCCCTACATAAATTTATTTTGGCGAATATTTCATTCTGTATTCTGTGACTAAGAAGCAGATTTTATCCCGAAAGAATGGCAGTATTTTAAATAAACAGCTTTTTCAAATACATAATTTCATTAAATTCTCGAAAAGCTTAGGGTGAAAATGATACGGGTAGTTACTCAGTGAGTAGTTATACAGTAAATCAATGAGGAAATTATAGGTCGTACACGGAATCTTTACAGCTTTTTTGGATGCAACCCGAAGAACGAAAACCTTTAAGGTGCCCAACTGTTGCTCAGTTCTCATCCTGTCCCATGAATTGTCGGTAGTAGTTTTTTCATGAAAATGACTACCGTAAGTGAGTTATTTCGATATAGTGGCTTCAGGGACTGCAGCAGTTCGTACGGATACGTAGCTGCTTTGGCACATATAATGGAAATATTAAAATGCCTTGAAGTGTGATGAAGTGCCGACGTCAATTAATACCAACTATAAGAATTTAAAAAAGCTGAGACCACTGCGTACAAGTTATTGTTCGAAATGTTCCACCTTGAGCCCATGTAATATAAATGTAGCAGATGTGTATCAATGAGACGTGCAATATGCTGTGAAATTGTAAATTTTACAGGACAGAGCCTGAGTTATTTGAGCGCTGTGAACTCATGGGTGCAAAGGGAACCATAATTGAAACGGCTAAACGGATTTGGAGGTTTTATTCCGCCAAAAATAGTAATATAAAGCAGAGAATGCAATATGCAATAATATAAGAACATTCTGGATTTTGCAAAAACATTTATTTCATATACTTCAACCAAAATGTATGTATCACACTTTTAACCAGGGTAATCCATTTGTTTGAGTTATATAGTCCATAGAACGAATACACTGAGCCATCTTTATTTATATTCATGTAATTTACTTTTTAAGAGCTTACATGCTTTTCCATAATTATATTTTTTTTAGCCTTGACACATTGTACAGAAGCATTTAAGCAATAGACGAACACTCAATAAAGATTCAACTGTTACATACGCAACAGATTTAAATATACTATAGCTTTTAGAGGATAATATTCCATAATCTTCCTATGTTCGATAAAGGATTCAAATTTTATTTCCGTTTTATGAAGAAAATAGAGGCCAAGCATCATCAAATGTTAGTGGCAATTCATGGAATTATTATTGTTTACATGAGAAACCGTGCACATAAAAATATATTTAAAATTAACCGATCAATTAAAGTAGTTGGTTAGAGCGTTTTCGAACTTCATAATTGGTGTCGATACGAGGAATTCCAAGCTAATTTACGTTTTTCATTTACTTATCCGATATAGAAATAAGAGCCGAAAAAAGAACTGGATCTCATAATCGCTATATACCTATTACCCACATGATTCCTCTTCATGACCTCTTATTAATATAATTAATTTTTCTCATTATACAATAACTTCTGAAGAAACTCTCTCTGAAGAAGCATATATAAAAATACGAAACGTCGGTAGATTTAATTAAAATAACTTAAAAATTAATGGACCTATATCTCCTGAAAGAAAAAAATAATTATATACCTATTACACGATCAGAGCCAGAAAGTAGAAATAAAATATTCCAAACCAAAAGCAGATAATCAAAGTGAAAGGATGTAAGATTTAAGACTTTCCCTGTGAATACTTGTGATGAAGATTTCTCGGTTTTCCATCCGGGTGATGTTGGTGTGTTGCACCGACGTTTCGACGGCATGGTCTGCCATCAACATCAGGGTGAATGATTCATGACCCTGATGACGATGGCAGACTACGCCGGCAAAACGTCCGTGCAAAACAGCAATATCACCATGATGGAAACCCGAGAAATCCACATCAAAAGTGAAAAGAGTTTTGGTGAAGCAGCTAGAAGATACTTATTTCATGTTCAATTTTTTATTAGTACTCATGATAAATGATAATACTTAATACTTTTCTACAAAAATTGAAACGGAAATAATATACTTAAATGATAAACTATTTAAGCAATAAATTTTTACGAAGTGAAGCCTACCACTGTCAAGTGTATTCAATTATTTAGTTCAACAGGCATGGTATCGTTGGAAGCCAATTCCATGAGTTGGGCTTAGGAGAAAACGTTTTCTAATATTTGTCACCTTTTCATTTTCAACGACCTACTTGCTCTTAAAATATACCACTTATGATGACGTCAAAGCATGCGCTAACGCCGTCTATTTTTATGGTAACGGCCTGCTCGCATAATTGGTGTTGCCGGATCGTAAATTATTCAAGACGCTTCTCTCCTTTCTCCCTTAAACGCTAGTAAAATGCCGTTCTCTCCTTAAATGCCAGCGGCCTAAGAGGCTGGGAGGTCGAAATTAAGACAATGACGATGATAAAATCCGAGTAATTCTCATCCCTCGGTGGCCAACTTTTGGGAATTTCTCGTCCGGAGGGAAGGGGTGGGAGGGGGGAGAAATTTATTCGTGCCGCTATTAAAATGTTGTACTCCTCGTCGACGGCCATTTAAGGTAGATTGAGTGAGATAGTTTTCTAGTCATAATGGAGACCATATTCGAATTTTATTTTTTTTTTTAATTTCAGCGTCTGTAAGAATTGTGAAGTGAATACTGGAATATTAGTGGTGCGAAAATATAGTTATATATATGACAAACATTCTCAGTAATTAAATAAATATTTCTACATAAGTCTCTAATTTTACTCATTTTTTCACACCGTACGGCTAAAAAGCCTTAAAAACAGGATTTTTGCGATAGCATAAAAATTACTGCAGTGAGTGATACATTACTTATATAAATAGTTGAACAACATACAAACTACGCAATGTTTGTTTTTTGACGAAATCTAGGTGTTTTAAATTCCTAAAGTTTATATATTCTCCCTCTGGAGCGCACAGCCGTAATCTATCCCATGTATAACACCTTATATTTTCATGCAAATTTATCTAAAAGTAGTTTGGCTTAATATTTTGATATCATTGGACACGTGAGAGAGTTTTTTCTTGAAAATGAGGTCAAATTCATCAAGTTCTCGGTGAAGTGATATATCTTTCTAACTACCTTAATGTCGACGCGCGATGGACATCTTGCCCGAAGGCGAATCAACATTCGAGTCAAATTCCTCGCGGTCTCCAGAACTTGAGGAGCAACCGGGTGAACGGGTGAGCCTTGAACTGGGTCAGACGCTCCCCAACCGACCGGCACATTCTCCTCCTCCTACTCTGTATTATGTACTACTCGTTTCACTTTCTTCGTCTCTTATCGTGCGCAGCGGATTCACTCTCGCGGGCGTGTGAAGTCACCGCTGTCACATGCTACAGCCTCCACTCGGCGAAAAGCAGGCTGGTGGACCAAGGCGACAATTCGGCCGAAGACTTAGACTAGGTAACATGGAAGTAGAGCACTTGAAGAAGCATATAAGGTAGTTTTAGCGAGGTATTTCCCTAGTTATAACACCATGAACGATATTCCACAGAGAAAAAAATAATTCGCCTTGACCGGGATTCGAACCCGGATCCCTCGATTTCGCGCCGAGTGCATTAACCAGTAACTCCTTCTCCGTGGCTAGTCCCGGTTCTCTCAAAATTAGTCAAAAGAGCGAACACCTCAATCTGTTCTATATATGGCTTTATCTTCGCGGACTGTGGCGCTTAGCGCACGATTTGGACTGCTAATGGCATCTTATGTCTAGCTGTTCTGACCAACATGCTCCTATAAAGCCACCAAATAATCCACAGGGGAGAAGGACGCCTTGGTAGCTTAACTAGTTAAAGCACTCGGGGCGAAATCGAGGGATCCGGGTTCGAATACCGGCGAATGATTTTTTCTGTGGAATATCGCACTTATGTGCACTTGCGGGTGATTCCGTAAAGGTAAATACCGTGGCTAGTCCCGGTATCCTTATTAGACCATATTTGAATTTTATTTTTTAATTTCATCGTCTGTAAGAAGTATGAAGTGAATATTTTAACATTAATGGCACCAAAGTATAGTTATGTGTGACAAAATTTCTCAGTAATAAAATAAAGATATCGACTTTAAGCCTCTAACTTGACTCTTTTTTTTCACGCCGTACGGCTTAAAAGCCTTCAGAACAGCAGTTTTTTTTTCAATTCTGTAAAAATTACTGTGGTTAGTTATAGAATTTTTATAAATACTTGAGAAAATATACAAACTACACCCAGTTTGTTTTTTGTTGAAGTCTAGGTGTTAGAAATTCCCAATTTTTTCTATATTCTCACACTGGAGAGCACAGCCGTAATCTATCCGGGATGTAAAAATTGCTTTTATTTTCAGCCCAATTGCTCGATATGTAGTTTGGTATGGGGTAAATATTTTGATATTAATGAAAGGATGTTTTTTTAATGAGGTCAAATTCATCAAATTGTAGGTGAAGTGATTTTTCGCTCAAACTACCTTAAACTTGCACAAAGTCGACTCTCAAGATCAATAGTATCAAGTATAGTCTCTGCTCTCTCCGTTGATACCTTTTTACATTTATGATAAGTAAAATAAGTTTGCTGGAGTTGGTACAAATAGCGCGTAAATTTATGTTTTTTAAGCGTCCAAGTGATGTACTGTTGCCTATAACTCAGGGATAATGTTTTTCTCTGAACTTATTCAACGGATTATGGGTCACAAGAGAAGTCACTGCCTACCCACTTGCCAAATTTCGTCGAAATTTGAGATGGTGAAGCAACGAAATTAAAATGGAATGGCCCTACTTAAATTTCACTTTCAATGAAGCACACACTACTTCGCAAGCCGCCACATGGTCGTTTAGCAGGGTGTGTTATGACTCCAGCCTTGAAAAGACGGAAAAGGAATCGGAGGAGGGGAAGAACGAAAGTGCATTGCATACTACAGAAGTGCTACTACTAGCTCTGTTTTTGCTGTAGTCGTCAATGGATAGTACTGTTATCAGCTACAGAGATACAGTAATGTGTCAACATAATATCTTCCGTGTCATGAAGAAACTAGTCTTGTGTGAATTATTCAAATTGCCTGAGTCTAGTGGGTAGGCTCCGAAGCTCCAGCGGCTCCCAAGGCTCCCAGGCTAGACTACCAGGAGCAAAAGTAATTGCTCCCACTAGTCTACCACTAGGGTTAATTGGAACACACATGCTTCAAGGTTTTACTCCAAGAGGAGGGACTCAAAGGTTATCTTTTTATTATTATTTCAGTGACAATTTGTTTGATGATTTGATAATTACAACCAATATGCGTTTATTATGGAAAGATAATTATACAAATGCTATTAAATTACTTATTATTATGCATGAGTTTGAAACATATAATTGTACGAATTGGTTATCGCATACCTAAGTCCCACTAAGTAAATGACTAGTCAGCAGCTGCCTATAACATTCAACAAAAATACACATCTTTCCTTTGCAGTTAATTCATTTACTACTCTACACCCAACAGATACTTTTTACATAGTCTCTTGACCTCCCCAATGGTTTGCAAATTCCTAAGTGAGATTTGTAACTCATTGAAAATCCTTGGTACCAATACTTGCTGTTTTCTAGACCCATTTATGTTAAAGTACCTTGGCACTTCATAACTACAAAAAAATATCTCGGTTTTTCCACATTGTCAGGTTCTCCATTTTATTCCGAATTTTTATTAGAAATCCAATATCCCTGAAGACAATGGGGCAGTCACTTATCGAAACGTCGGAGAAAGTACAGAACCTGACCCGGTGGAAAACACGAGTGATTTTCACCCAGAAGATTCGCCGGGTAAACTTCAAACCATTTATCGTCTAAGTGTTACTATTTATAATATTTGATATGGGAGGTGTTAGTAGTGGAAGTAGTAAATAGGGGAGATGACCGAAAGCTGATGATTTGCGTCGTCAAGGATTAGTTGAGGAATGTTTTATTATGGGACGGAGGGATAATGTATATGAAAAAGTGGTTTGCATCAGCCTGCTCTAAACGCGTGGTACCAAGGGCTCCTCAATTTTATGTCCTATGTGACGACATACACGTGAAGTGTTACACTTCCCACATGTTACACCAATAAGGGCCAAGGTTACAATGAAATACTCTCCACCATTGCCGGTGCTGAAACACGGGCCCTCAGAATGGGAAGCCATCATGACCCTACCACCACGCCAACCCATTTCCCCTCGAGCAAATTCGGTATTAATTCAAGTTTGCGTGGCTGATTCCCGCACTGCTCAGCATAACTTGGAGGAGGCAATACGATAAGTACAAGAAATGGGAATAAACTGAATGAAAATTAAAGGAGAAGTTATAAACATGCTCCGCTTCGCAGACGATATCGCAGTCATAGCAGGAAATCGTGATGATCTTCAAAGATCACTGAACAAAATCTTCAAACAAACAAAAGTTGTAGAAGAATACAACATGAAAATGAACAAGAAGACCAAAATCCTAGTATATGGAAGAGAGAAGCTGAAAGCAGAAGTCACTCAAAGAGGAAAGACATTAGACCAAGTGGATTACTTCACCTACCTTAAAAGCGCCATCACGTGGGACGGAAGAAGTACAACTGACATCAAGCGCAGAATAACCCACGCTAAGAAAGCGTTCATAATGGAAAAACAACTACTGTTTTCAAAAACGATAGGACTAAAAACAAGGAAACAGTACGTAAAAACATTCGTTTGTAGCTAAACACACTTATGAATCGGAAGCATGGACCATTGGAAAATCAGACCAGTAAAGATTAGAAGCATTCGAAACATGGTGTTGGAGGAGGATGCGGAAGATCTAATGGACAGATACATAATTACAGAAATTTGGCAATTTTCCACAATATAAACTTTAATGCGACCGGTTTCGATGCACTGCGTCATCATCAGGTAACAAGTATAACTCTAAGTCCAGTATATATAGAATTGCAAGTAAGTGGGGAAAAGGGGAAAAATGATATTTTGTATATATATACTGGACTTCAGAGTTATACTTGCTACCTGATGATGATGCAGTGCATCGAAACCGGTCGCATTAAGGTTTATATTGAGGAAAATTGCCAGTTTCCTCTAATAATGATATCCCACCATATCACGCCTGAAACGACTCTTTCTATTGGGCATATAAAATAAGAAATGAAGAAATTTGCATAGGAGTAGAAGAGGAAAAGAACATATGGAACACTATACGGAAAAGAAGATCCAGATGGATTGTGCAAACACCCTAAGGCCCTATGCGTTTGTGAAGAATATAATTGAAGGAAAGATAGAGAAAAAAGTCCCGAGAGGAAGACCGAGAAATGGACCAAATAAAGATAAAGGTAGACAAAGAGAACCACCAAGGAGTAAGGGAAAGACGAGGAAGGATAGAGGGCTGAAGTAAACCAATCTTAGGACTTAAGGTAGTTTGAGCGAAATATCACTTCACCTAGAATTTGATGAATTTGGCTTAATTTTAAAGAAAAAACTCATCTTTTCAATGGTATCAAAATATCAACCCCTTGCCAAACTAATTTTCGAGCAATTTGCCTAAAAAAATAAGCTGTTTTATATGGGATAGACGGCTGTACGCTCCTGAGGGAGAATATTAAACAAATTAGGAACTATTAGCACCTAGATTTCGTCAGAAAACTAATGGTGTGTAGTAGATTGCATATTTTCTCAACTATTTATAAAAAATAATCTATTACTCACTACAGTATGTTTTACAGAATTGCAAAATAACCTGCTGTTTTGAAGGGTTTTCAGCCGTACGGCGGGAAAAAATGAGTCAAGTTAGAGACTTATGTAGCTTTTTTTATTTAATTACTTAGAATTTTTGTCATACATAACTATATATTTGCGCCATTAATATCAAAATATTTATTTCATACTTCTTACAGTCGCTGAAATAAAAAAATAAATTTTAATATGGTGTCCATTATGACTAGGGAACTATCTCGTTCAAACCACCTTAAAGACC
Organism: Pyrrhosoma nymphula; assembly: GCA_963573305.1. NCBI lineage: Eukaryota > Metazoa > Arthropoda > Insecta > Odonata > Coenagrionidae > Pyrrhosoma > Pyrrhosoma nymphula. The sequence goes on along the minus strand of OY754333.1, from coordinate 48,193,912 downwards.
AATGAATATGGCTGATTCCCATGTGTTTTTCGTCTACGGTCATTTTCCGTTTGCCCTTTGGATTCCCTCTCTCCCTTTGCCACACCCGTTGCCTCATTCAGTCGTCCTCGCTCCCGGAGCTCTGATCAGCTTCACTGTCAAGGGTATCAGGGCGAGAGTTGTCGGTGGCTTCTCGTGAATCTTACCGCCGCCCCCATATCCACCTCATATCTGCCTGCGGCGGCAACCCCCCACCCAGGGCTTTCTCCCAGACGTGTTCTAAACGTGTCGCGCGCGCCACAACTGGAGCACGAAGATGCCCTTTCCCAGGTCTCGCGTAAGACACCGTTCTCTTTGCGCTTCCACGAGCGGCAGTCATTTGTCTTCCTCATGCTAAACCTCTCCGACTCCTCCTCAGTAGCGCTGCTGGTGCATTGTCCTCCCGTAGTCCCCCGTTACGAATTAAATCGAAATTAGAAGGTGGTGGAAGGACTCCATAACTGCATTGAAGAAACATTTGTGCTTCCACTGTGTAGTAGACAAAGGAAGACCGATTTCGGCTGTCAAGCCATCTTCAAGTACATTGAAAAATCTTGGAGAAGACAGGTTTATATATACTATGGGATATAATATAGCTCTTCGATCTAATTTTTTACCTTTATACGCTATCACTGGAAATTTGAGGTCCAGCTTGGTTGGGAGTTTTACATAAAACTGCCGATTTTTAACATTTGGAACGGAGTAGATATGCAGCATATGGAACGTTCCATGTGTAACATATTGAACGGTAATATATGAGAACCAATGAATTTTCTTTTTTCACTTAAGTATATTCAATCCAGTTAAATATATGCTGTACGCGGACGATCTTCAAATTTATCATCACTGTCTTCCTCAAGACCTTGGGAATACAGTTGTTAAAGTAAATGAAGATATCGTCTCAATCTCCGATTGGGTTAATAGTAATATTCTGATCCTAAACTGCACCAAAACTAAAGCTATTATCATCGGTTCATCAAAGCCGGTAAATAAGATTGATCTCGATGCAATCCCTAAAGTAAAGTTGGGAAATACTATCATTCCCTACACAAATACAGTTAAAAACCTTGGAGTTACAATGTCTACCAATCCCTCCTGGCAAAACCATATCTATGGTATCTCAAATAAAGTCAGCAAAATCCTGTTTCAACTAAAAATAAACAAAGACTTGTTGCCTGTTGAAATTAGGAAAAAATGATAACCTCGATTATTTTTCCGCATTTTGACTATTGGTTTCTAGTTTATAATGATATTCCCGACAAACTCGATGTTATACTTCTACGCTCACTAGACTACTGTGTTAGATTTATTTACAACCTCCGGAGAGATGTACATATAGCACCCTACCTTAATGATATCGGATGACTGACTGTCAAAAAACGAAATTAATATTTTCTTGCTGCCTTCCTTTATGCCTTATTTCACTTTAAAAGTCCTGAATATTTATTCAATCTCTTTAAAACTGTACCTAAAACCACCGATATCACAACTAGGTCTGATGCCAACTTTATTTAACATCCTTCTCATCGGACCATATGTTTCCAGAAATCTTTTCAGGTTGTAGCCTCGAGTCTTGGGAATACTCTGCCTATTGTGGTAACAAATATTAATGGGTTAAAATATTTTAAATCTAAGGTATTTAATCTTCTTATGAATCCTACCTCATTGTGAATTGGTTATGATATGTATTCATGTAATTTTCTATATTATTGAAATGTTACGTTCATAATTTTACTACTACTACTCCTCGGCGCTACAGCCCTTGTAGGGCCTTGGCCTCTCTGACAATTTTAGCCCAGACGTCACGATATCTTGCGTGAGTTCTCCATCTTCTTATTCTCATCTTTCTTAGATCATCTTCTACATCATCCAACCATCTTTTCCGAGGTCTTCCCCTCAATCTTCTGCCACTAGGATGTCCAAGGTAGGTATATCTTTTTCACCATCCTATCCTCAGGCATTCTCTCAACATGCCCTAACCACCTTATCCTGTTACTCTTAATTTCTGCCACTATGTGAGGATACTTGAAGAGTTCCTCCAGTTCTCTATTTCTCCGTATTCTCCACTGTCCGTCTTCCTTCACTGCACCAAAAATCTTTCTTAGCACATTCCTTTCCCATCTGTTTAGTAGCTCTTCTTCTACAGTAGTCATGGTCCATGTTTCTGAACCATACATAACCACAGGTCTAATCACTGTTCGATAAACCTTCGTTTTCAAGTTCCGACTGAGGTTTCGTGTCTTGAGCACCTTCAACAAAGCTCGATAAGCCTTATTGCCTGCTGCAAACCTAGCTTTTATTTATTCTTGCATTTCATTATCTTTTGTCACCAGCACTCCCAAATACTTGAAGTTGTTACATCTCTCATATTTCTTACCATTTAATTCTATAGATTTATCTTTTACAGTCTTACTTTACCTGGAAGAGAACAATTACTGTGTTTTGGCACAGCTCACTTTTAGCCCAAATTTTCCTGCCTCCACATCTAATCTCTCCAGTCCTTCCTAAAGATCTTTGAGCCTTCTTGATATCATATCTACATCATCAGCATAGGCTACGGTTTGCGATATACGGTTGAACAAAGTACCACCTGGGTTGCTGACTTCTGCTTTTCTCATCACCCGCTCCAGGACCACATTGAAGAGCATGGCGGATAGCACATCTCCTTTTCGCAAGCCCTGATTAATTTCAAATTCTCTGGTGAGGTTTTCTTCTATTTTTACCTTACATATTGTATTCTTTAGGGTCATTTGTATCAATCAGATTAATTTGGCTGGGAATTCCATTTTCACCATAGTCTGAAACAGCTTATTTATGTCAACACTATCGTACGCTTGCCGAAAATCTACAAACAATTGGTGCACATCCACATTGTATTCATAACACTTTTACATTATCTGTCTAACTATGAATATATGGTCAGTCGTTGATCTACCCTGTCTGAAGCCACATTGGTAGTCTCCAAGAATCTGTTCCACCAAATGGTTAAGTCTCCTAGCCAAGATTTTGGCCAAGACTTTATAGACCAAACTTAACAGAGCTATACCACGGTAGTTTTCACAATTGGCCTTATCCTTTTTCTTATGAATTGGGCAAATAATAGCCAGACTCCATTCCTTGGGCATCTGCTCTGATTCCCATATATCCACTGTCAATTGGCGAATGAGAAGTGTAAGCTTTCCCCCTCCATATTTAATCATCTCTGCTGAAATATTATCACTTCCTGGTGCTTTATTATTTTTCAGAGATTTTATCACTTCCTTTACTTCCCCTATCGATGGAACCGGTACTGGAATTGTGTGTCTGTGGTTCTTGCCACTGTTGTCCACACTCCTCTTCATCTACTTCTACTGTCACGTTCTCTGCAGTGGCATTCAACAGTTCACTAAAATATTCAGTCTATCGTCTATCGCCTATTGTTCTTTTCCACCAATCATATTTCCTTCCTCATATCTGCAAAATACTGCCTGTGGTTGAAAACCTTATCCTATATCGTGTATTTTGGTATAGAATTTCCGCACTTCCTGGGTGCTGTGCTGCTCCTCCAGCTCCGTAATGCAAATTCCCTTCCCGAACTCACTTTTTTCTTCTACATAGCTTGTCTGCTTCCTTTCTCTTCTGTTTGAACAGCTCTACATTTGTTCTTGTTCTTCAGTCAATCATTTTCTTCCCTGTCTCATTTCTCCCCTTAATTGCTTCTCTACATTCTTCGTCAAACCATCCTTGTCTTTTTTCCTTCTCTTTTACCCCGAGGACTTCATCAGCTGTTTCTTGTAATGCATTCTTTATTATATTCCACTTTCCCTCTACACTTTCTCTCTTCCAGTTTTGTTGCTTAGCCTCCAAATTCTTTTCCAGATCAGATTCATAGTGTTGGGCAATTATCTTTTCTTTTAGTTTTGAGACATTGTATCTCCTAGGTGCTTTCTCCTTCCCAGTGGATCTGTGCATTGCAATACGCTGTCTATATTTTACTCGAACCATGTAATGGTCTGATTCACAGTCCGCTCCTCTGCAGCTGTCAATCTGAAGTATATCGGATGAATGTCTCCTATCAATTATCACATGGTCAATTTGGTTAAAAGTAATCCCGTCCGGTGAGCACCACGTGACCTTCCTTATGTTTTTTCGCTGGAGCCACGTACTCTTTATCACCATTAAGTTTCCCATAGAAAAATCAATCAATCTTTGCCCATTATCATTTGACACATCATGAAGACGTTCCTTTCCAATGGTTTCTCTATTTTCTTCCTCTTTGCCAACCTTTGCATTGAAGTCCCCTAATACTATTTTCACATCTTGTCTTGAGATGCTATCCATTTCCTTTTCTAGTTGTCCATAGTCCTTCTCATCCTCCGCATTCTCTGTTGGTGCATATACACATAAAAATGTAGTGTTGAAGAAACGGGCCTTCATCCTTAGAGTGCACATCCTTTCATTTATAGGCTTGAAATTATGTATCGCTGCCTTATATTTATTATCCAATAAGAAGCCTGTACCTCCTATTGCACCACTCTCTCCACCACTATACATGACTGTGTAATTGCCACTACTTAAGATTCCGTCTCCTTTCCATCTAACTTCTTGAATGGCTGATAGTGCTACATTATATTTTCCCATCTCTTCCTTGAGGCCCTGTAGAGTACCTGGTTTATTCAGGATTCTGACATTCCATGTTGCTATCTGCATATCAAATTTCCGTTTGCGTTTACATTTCGTTTGTATGGTTCGTTTATCGTAATAACCAGTCCGGGTTTCATTTTCTTTGAGCTTCGTAACTAGAAAGTTTTTATGACATAGGGTCGTTAGCTCTATGATCAACCCCCAACCTCTTTGTCTGGCCCCCCTTGACCTGTCCAGCTTGGGTGGCCCTACCAGGAGCTTACGCTCCCGCCGGCATAGCTCTCAGGCTCGTTTAGGCACAAAAGATCCCTCATCACGACAAGATGGAGGTACCAGCGAGGGAGACGTTCATAATTGATATTGTTAAATTTATAGAAATTATTACACTGATGTATGTGATCTGCATCTCACAACGAGATTGATTGTTTGTTTTATTGATTGTTGCCTATATTTGTAAAGTGTTGGATGTTAATAGTGCTTTGTTCTTAGAGGACATTATCCTAGAACAACAACAATGTTTTCAATTCAATTCAACCGTATCCGGTACTTCATCGCCATGATCATTTTATCCAGTTTTTTGCATAGGTTTACTTTCTAGTCTTATAATTATGTTGGTTCTATAGGCGCATTTTTGCTGGAAATGATTTTTTATTGTTTACCATAGGCACTATAAACTCAAACCAATAATTATCATTTCCACTTTCATCATTGCGTTCCCCATTTAAATTGTTTTTTTTTCATTTTTATTTACCAATGTAATTTGCTGAAGATAGAGACTGAATTTTGCAATGTAAGTTTGATTATTAATCACATTTTAAACTTGGAAAACCCGTCTTATTTCGTACATGCATAAGGGATTAGGTACTTACATTTACCTGAAACTTCCTCTAAATGCATTATCTTTCAGTTAAATGTGTCAATAGTATTACATTAGTTATGGTTTCTTTACAATATATTTACTTTAAGGTGTGATGAGTCTTAGTCATTTTCGATCTTTCTTCATGCACTCATGTCCATGACGTAGGTTATGATGTCGTTATTTCGGTATGATGTAGTATGCCTATGTTATGATGTAGGTATTTTGTTCAGGAAAACGGTTGTACTAAGTTATAAGTGCGTACTCATGCCATATCTTCTTTTCGAGATATTAACATACTTAAAAAAAAGGAGAGAATCGGAACGTTGGCAGATGAGAAGTCTAAACTCCTTGCTTTTTTCGTTTCTCTCTTCTAGTGCTCGTCCGCCAAAATTTGGGTTTTGAGGAAGTAAATCTATAAGGGTGCCTGTGAAGTGCTTACTCCTCATTTATATGTTCGTTATTTTACTGTACAATTTTTTAAATAGTGGGACATTTGTGAATTTGGACAGATATTCGATTTATATTTAATTTGTACGCGCTGTTTATGCCACATACCGCGTTTTCCTCTTCTTTCCGTCTTCTACTTACTTCTTTATTCCGTATCCTCTCTTCCTTCTTCTTTAAGTGGTGTCTTCGTTAACATGCATATGCTTTTATTTTTTTAGTTAACTTTTGTAATTATTAATATCGTTTAAGTAAATCTTTTCATTTTTTATACTCTATTTGTGGCTGGTGGGCTTCTAAACAGTTGACACATTTTATCTAAAAAGGCGATATTTGTAGAGATCTGAAGCTAAATTACATTTATGTTGTAGTTAACACTACACGAATAATCTGGCTGTCATTACTGTTGAAATCGAATTAGTACGAAGTATCTAATATAAGTAAAGAGAGCTTCCGGAAATGGAAAATAATAAGTCTTCGAGAAATTCCGAGTAAAGAAAACCTGAATGACTGAATTGCATTGTTATTACAATGTATTGAATTTAAAAGATTTTTCTTCAAGTTATCAACAAATTGACTAAAAGAACTACGAAATCCGGTTTTCTTGTAAACATCGACTGAAAGTCTTTACGTAAAACTTCGCGTAGTATTCAATATTTATTCATAATCATATGTATTCTTACGTAAATGGGTCTATAATAAAGTCTTAGTTCTCCTGCTACGTCTCTTAATATATTGTTGCCGATGAATCCTTAAAGCGAACCCTGCCTTTTTTTTCTTTCTCCCTGTGATGGGCAGATTGATGTGTACGGATTCGTGGATACTTGAGGCTTTGATCTTTACTTTCTGAGTTCTATTTCTTGACGTCGGTCTTCCATGTTTTTTTCCTTTGCATTTCAGATGAAAGTTCTCTTGCATTTTAAAGCTGGACTCCTTTCTTGCCCCGCCTTGAAAGATGAGCCTTTGAAATTTTATACGGAATGGTCATTCGTGAATGCTCCTCTCATCTATCACTAATCCACTTTCTCCAACTGCCCCGCGGGCTGAACTTCCGTAAGAATCGTTCCTTATCTGACAGCCCATCATTAGGGTCTCTTGATGCACTGCCGGCAACCACTGAGAAGTAGGTATATGCCCTCTCATGTCCTTACGGCCGACCGGACGTGACTCCAGTCGATTTTTCTCCTTCAACGACTTAAAAATGCGCTCCTTGTTCACATGGTCTATGTTTCACATAGATTTCGAAAGCGCAGTAATGTTGCCACTCGTTACTATGGGAAATGTATTTTTCGCCCAGAGAAAGTAATTCTGTCACTTCGTATAGGTATTTATTCTGTTAAATTGACCGGACAAACATTTCAACTGTGGCAATGTTATTTTCCCAAGTAAAAATATTGAGCTTCAACTCCGTTCTGTCATTCATGGCTCAGTAGAAGGGGTAACCTGGCTTTTAAAAGACTGATATTTGGTCTTGCTGTCTTATATCAATTTACCAGACGTTGATGACTCCACCCTTACAGAGTTTAATAACCCTTATTAAGTAAAACTAACATATATTTACGGAACTGGAGATTGAAACGCGTGTAAGTATTTAACGATCCTAGTGAAGGACATAAAAGTAATTTCATAAAATTATCCTTATGATTGATTCACTTTAGTAGATGCTGTAAACGTAAATCCTGCAAATGAGGGATCGTTACTTCTGATAACTCTGGTTACTTACAACTGCGGATATGTGTGAACAGCTGGATGTTTTGAATTTTTAAAATTGTTTTTAAGCTGGCTTCTACTGTAATAAAGTTCTGTGTCCTATCCATCTAAGCATTTAAGAGGTAAGAATTCGCATTGCAGGAGGCTGCAGTAATTCTCGGAAAAAATCCCACGCTAATGAATTGTCCTGAACGAATTTAATTTAGGTGGCTAATGCGCATGACTGTCGTAGCTATATTTACTATACAGAATGCTCTACTAGGTAATTCCTTATTGTGAATTAAATTAAGAACCTAGAATGGAAGAATGTCGTGCAAATGTTGCTTCATTAGATATGCGGGTATTTGCTGAAATAGTAGATAATAGGGGGTGGCAGTCGATAGCTTAGGTCATTCAAACCATGACAGAGATACACTAGTTACGCTGATACAGGGGGGATTGCATGAGATACGAAGAGTGGGTAGAGAGAAACCTTGTGTCTTCTTTGACCGAAGGCGATAAGGCCCCATTCAACTGTTACGCAAGGAGATTTTGGCCGCCTTTTAACACCTCCCCTCCCCCATGTAAGGCAACGTAAGATTTCATGACCCAATCCCCTGCTCATCTTACGTAAGTTTTCATATCTATTTAAAACCATGCACACATGTTATAACGATATACTTTTGGGCGATTCCCTGTCCAAGTGTGCAAAAATTCAACCCACTCCCTTCGTTGCTTTTATTTTTTACATAAAAATAGATACATTTATGAATATGATTTTTCAACCGGATATCGATATCGGTTTTTGAGATTTCGAAATTCACAGCAAATGAAATCGCAAAGAAATGATCATTCGTAATTTCGTTATTTAGCGGCAATTCAAGCGCCCCGCCGCGGTAATCCATTTTATCCGACAATAATGAAATTTATGACTATCTCAGAAGTGACTATAACCTTACGAAGATTGTCTAGGGCTTCCTATCTCCCCTACGTAAGACAACGCAAGAAAAACTCAACCCTCCCTCTCCCCCAAAACTTATTACGTAATACTTGAATCACCCCTAAGGGGTCGTCAATTTAAGTCTCATCCGTTGGACTGAGTATGCACCTACTGCACTCAAGACACTTAAGCTGGGGTCGAGATTCTACGGCTGATCTCTGCCGTTGCTGGGAATCAAAAATGGGCAATCGAGATTGGAAGCCTGGGCTCTAGCCACCGCATCATATGTATCCTCTTGTTTGTCCATGGCCTAGAACGATGGAGGCTTGGTTAGGCTGTTTGAATGGTTTGTAATCGAATCAAGCTAATCAAAAATATAAGAGAATGGAGGGTTAATTTGTGGTGGAGAAGGAGTGGACCAAAAGAATTTATTGTAATTGTGGTTGAAGATACTCTTAAGACAACGAAAATGAGCCGCACCGTGATAGTTCATGTGAAGAAATGTGTAAAATTGGGCTAGAAATTGGGGAAACGTGGCAGTGTGGTAACAAGTAATGACAGAAAAACAGGTTTTAAAGATTTAGAACTTTTATCTTAAACCGTTCCTACCCGTAACAGGATTGAGTGGAGGGAAACCATCCCGGTATCATCGTTTTTATTCTTAATGTATGACCTGATAGCATGTCGAAATAACGTACACTCAGGGTCCTGAAATTTTCTCTATCAAATTGGTTTGAAATAAAGATTCCTCGTTCTCGCTTCGGAGGTAACAGTTAAAAAAAATGAGATCATCATGTTTTTGGGACAGCCAGAGAAAGGCTGCGATATAATTAAATCACGGTAGCTATTCACTCTCATCCAAAACGAGGCTACCTTCTGGAAACAAAATTTCGTAATGCAGCCCATAAATTGTCTTCACTTCACAGTTCAAAGACTTTCGAGTATGAGGTCCCATTTTCGGAAAAACTGAATGATTAAGTTCATTTGATCTAAATAATGAAAATTGCACTAATTTTATTTCATCAGTTTTATTCCACCAATTTATTTCATGGTACTACTAGTTTTGACGCAGTGGTGTCATCTTCAGGTACTTAAATAAATACAGTTGTGGAGTAAAGCAATGTTTTCTTTTTCATTATTTATAATGAACTGCCACAAAGTTGAGCCTGAAACCATTGAGATAATTCATTTGGTCCGTTATTTTTTTAAGAATCGATGTTTTGTGGACCTTTATCTTAAAGTAAGTAACTGCGATACTGTTAAGGCTATCATTTCTGACGTATTTATTATTTTGGACACGAGTTCATGTTTGTCTTTCCGTAGTTTGTTGATTGAACACATACATTATCTTGTATATCATTACCTTTCATTAAAACTGGTAATGGTAGGCAATGATGTAATGCAGTGTTGACCATAGTTAGACGAGCTTTTTTTTAACATGAACGTGCAATACGGAAGAAAGACTGGTATCACTCTGCCGTGGCTGAGCACACTACGTTAGAGGAAGGTCACGCCATTGACATCGAGACGGCAAGAGTACTACACAAAGAAAGCAGTTTCTTTCCGCGGCTCATAAGGGAGGCGATTGAAATAGAAAAAAGACCAAATAATATCAATAGAGAGGATAGTTATAAACTCCCTTATACCTGAAAGAGACTTCTTCGAAATTAAGTTTTTACTTCTCAAAATTATCAACTGCTGGAATTGTTTATTTATATTTAAAAAATAGACCATTGTTGTTCTTAAAAGCCCGACGAAGCCGGCAGCATAGCACGGCAAAACTGTTGCCTAATACTAAATAATTAATCGCAGAACCAAAATCCATATAATAATATACATAATTAAACGAATTAGTGTAACCTGATGTGAGCAGAATAAGCATTTCGATTGACACTGGAATTTGCTCAATGGAAAATGTTGAGCATATTTTATCATATTAAAGGACTTCAGTTTGGCGTATATCAGCAAAGATTTAGTTACGGTACCCGACAACGCTGGACATTCTACATTATGTATATGTTCACAGACTTTTAATAGGAAGCCATAATGGAGGTAGCCCACTATTTAAAGCTGTTTTTTTCTTCGATTGACTTTCGACGAATGTAAATGAAGTTTTATTTTATTTTATGTACAACCTGAAGTGATGGACTCCGTAATTGAAATATTTTCATATTTCCGGAACGGGCCCACAAGTTTCTCCGGAGAGCGGTTTATTTTGCAAAAATTCAAATTCCTTTACGACTTCAGGATTATTGGCAATATATTCTTTGTAATGATTTACAATTGGGATTAGTGCAAATCAAATGTAATGATAATCACTCAAAGGCTTTGCAGCATCAAGCGTTTAATCTCATGGTTAAGAAAATCGTCAAATTTTGAAATTAGAAGAATTTTAGTCGCATAATCGTATGATAAATTAATTTAAATGCTATCCTTCATAACTCATCAATGTCTGTGATTGAATCATCGTCAAACATCCGGCGGCGTCCAATATTCAGGGTAATTATTATGGTTAGCCTCCAGGGGAAAGTTCAGAGTGCCCTCTGACATTTCAGCCGTTGACCAGTGACCTAATTAAGTCTTTCGAATGGTCAGGCATAATAAGCCATCCCTTTGCCGATTGATGTAGAATTTTAGACCATCATCACCTACCTCTCCTTTAAAATGATGCTCACAAATCTTCCCTTTCACTCTTTTTTTCCCCCTCCCCCCACTTGAAAAAACATGGTCTTCAGGCCGGTGATCTGTTTAATCGGCCAGGTTAGAGTTCTCTATGCGTCAATCTCAACGACTTTTGTAGGTTGCACATATTGGTAGGCGGGTTTTATCCTTTCGCTGCTGTACCTGCCGGTGATCTAGTGATTGAAAGTCATAAGAAAGATGTTAGTTTCGAAGCAATGATCAACTTTTCAAGTCTTTTAATCTATCGGTTATGGAAAAAACAGACTTTTCCAGCTCAAATATCGATTAAACGAGTATGGTGAAGGTGTTGTTAAGGATCGTGGGGTAGAAATGGAATGGAAAAAAATCATTAAAAGAACTGCTGTTTACTTAGAAAAACGTTAGCTTGACTGTGTTTAGCATAATTTAAAAACCGTGAGACCCACCTCTGTCACTTGAGGTTCTTCGTCCTCCGAAAATTTCCATGCATTAAATGTTACTAGACGAGAAATGAGCGTTCTATTTGATTCTTAATCTTTTATGAAAATGTCTCGGCACTATTTACAGATATGCTTAACTAAACTCGACTCGAGTTTTTTTATAAACTGTGTATCTGTTGTATGCTCCAATCATACCTCAGTTGTTGTGTCTTCATTAATATCATTAACGAGATATATTTTTATTTACGGCCTCAAAGTCATCCCAATTCATGCAAATGTTTTCCCTTGTTTAAAGTATTTTAATAATATAAAAAGTATATTTATAGTTCAGTATAAGTTTAGCGTAAACGTAGATAGTGAACTCTGATGTTTGATCGAATTTTGAAAATACGTAATCGGTAGCAGAAAAGTCGATAATCGGGGCCAATAATAGATTCTCCATGGTGATGTCACGGATGGCTAAGAAATTCTCAAAAAAAAAACTCTCGTCATTTTTCGCTGTTTTCTGAATGCCTTCTTTCAAGCTGCAATGAGTAGAATCCGAGTGCTCTGTTGGGATACCATTCGTACAATTTACCACTGGGTAATCTAATACGTTGCATTAGTTGGCAATATAAACTCGGTATCTTTTATCAACCATGAAAGGATAGCAAAATTATATGTGATAAATGATATTGCAGTAGAAGTTTTGCTTTCAGATACAAGCTGTTTACACATGTTTTATGTCATCAGGCAGTAGTTACTATGTACTTTCAGGGGAACATCAATAAGACGGACAAAATGCAGTACTTGTACGATTTTTTTTCAATTTCTCTCTAAGACTTTTGGAGCTAGTCCTACGTCACAGGAAAGCCTTCAGTCTATCATGTTTTTCAGTAGAACTGCGGAAATTTGTGGCCGTGGGTTATTTTGTTCCATCCCTGACTTCTCTCATTCCTTAAGACAATGCTTTTAGGCGTAACTTTGTGGAACTCCATAATTAAACGAAAAAAAAAATTGGTTTAGTCCACGAAATAACTTTATTGAACTAGCCGAACAGGGTTTCGACTTATTTTACTACTTGATCGACCAAATCAATATCAAGGTTCAGATCGAAAGTCGAAACTTGGTCGGAAAGTTAATTCTTTTTGTGGACTGTACGAAGTTTTTTAAAACATTTTTTCCCCACATTTCTCTTATTTTCCTAGGGCGAAATTGGTATTCACCTTGGAACTCTCCCACATTCTATAAAATTTTAACGTTGATACTTTCTAATTTTGACGTCTGGGTGATTTAGTTATTTTTGTAACAATATCCCAACTTATGGCTCCTTTTTTCGTAAACATAGGGGTAATTCCATTAGCATTCTGTCATACGTCTTAATGTCAAAGTTTCATTTGTAATGTCTGCTATAGGTTGTCATACCAATGTTTCTGCATCTTTGAGAGAGTTCATATAATTTTAAAGAGGTTTTCCGTCCCTTAAATCTCATCCTAAGAAATCTGGTTCTTTTCGTATTGTAGGATATAGTTATTAATTGAATTTTTATCCATGGTGTGTACATGCTCTATTAGTCGTCAATTTAGCGCGCTCCATCAATGTTTCTTCCCTGACATTATTATTCATTCCACTTCGGAAAGTATTTCATGTCATGGTACATTATTTGAACTTCGTAGTACAACTCTATCGTAAACTTTAGTTTATCCTTAGTATAATTTACGTTGTACCATAGGGTGAAGTGTATGTAATTGTGTTATTTTATCTATCCTTGTGCCTGATTGCATAAGTTTAATTCATTTTGGTAATACATTTCAAATACCCGCATTTATCCGAGCAAAAAATCAGGTACACCCTGAAATATATTCCTTGGAAGGCCACAAATGTTTGCTATTATATATCTTTCACCAGAGATAAGTGGGTAGAGCTTCTACTCGTTGGTTAAGCCATTAATATTTGTTTCAATACAATTAAATATATAAGTAGCTTGTCGAAAAAAGTATGTACTATCATGACCAACCATGGTTTTAAGTCCTTGCCTGATAATCTGGAGATTGTGTGATATAATATAGCCTAAGGTCATTTCTAATAAGGTTTTTAGTTGTCTTATGTTGTTGTTTGTTTAGTCATATGATTCGGACGTAGAGATTGCTTTTGAGATAAAGAATGTGTTATAATTTAAATGCATGCACAAAAAACTTTGAACAAGAATAGATGGACGAGAGAGATTTAAATTAATTAATTGGCCTCGAAGAGAAAGAAATGGATGCGTGGGAAGTCTTTTTTTGTGGGTAAGGAGGGAGGACAGGTGAGGCAAAAAAATGAGAATTCGACGTGAGTGAAAGGACAGAGTCGTTTGATTTCTTTGGGTTTAATAAATAAATTTCCTCCTTGACGCCTCCTCTAAGCTTTCGGGTGACCTTGAATTTAATAATTGGCTTCCCTTCTTTTCATTGAGCATAAGGTCAAAGGTGTGGAAAGGTCACAGTTTTTTTTAATATGCCCTCAACCCCATCCACAGCTTTGTTTATTGTACGAGGACCCTATAAAAAGTATAATGTTTTAGTTGTGACGAATATAATGTCATTTGGTAATGGTTTATCCATTCGATCAGCGGCATGTGCCTTTAGAGGAATTTGTTATTTTCTTCATATATTTTGTTTTTTCGGACCAAAATGAGCCACTACCTCAAAAAGGTTTTGCTTGGGTGAAATAGACGAGAAGAAATCTTTCCAACTTTAATCAATTCATTGCTTTTATAACTGCGGAAGTAATCGTTCATAAGTTGGGGTATTTGTGAAGCATAAATTATTCTTGGCATGAGATAGAGTTGTGTGTACTTACCACGTACCAACCAATAAAAGTCTTCAACGTTTCAAGGCTGATTCTAAGAAAGAATTACCTGTGTTTGCCATGTTTAGATATGGATGTTTGCCGGTATATCAGTAACACTCCCCAACATAAAAATGGAAGAGGAAATTTAAGAAACGCAGAATTGGTATGGAATGAATTCAATGATAATTTGAGAGAAAAAATCTTTTGCCTCCTTTTAAATAGCTAATGTCAACTTTGAGAATCTGGCGGAGTTCTAGAAGGCATTGGATTTAATATTAAAGGAGTGTGGTGTGGACATCAGTTAAATGAAGTGTATCTCGAAGCTGCCTTAGCTCTGCGAGTGGCTTTGTTTGGGTTGGAATAAGTTTGACGCACTTCCACCGCAGTGTATATCATGAGGACATACTGGCAAAAACTGCAACAGTTACCTTAGGTATTTATCCGATGTTTTCTTTTTTGTTTTAAAAGCTTAAAATAGTACTTTTTAACCATGGATTAATGCTTTTTTACGCTGTAGTTGTAGTAGTAGTGGTTTCCTTGCCTAATCACGCTAGAGGTTTCTTTACGTGTCTTTGAGGAAGCGCTAAGAAAAAGCAAGACTTGTGTTTATATTCACTTTTTTCCGATCTAAGTGGAATAAAATTGCTTGATCGTGTACTGGACTTATTGAATTGGTTTATTACTGAAGTGCGGGAATGAAGACGTTTTTTTACCTAAACCCCTCTAATATCTTCAAACCTAATAGAGTGAAACGAAATTTATTGAGTTATGTATTCTAGTCTACCGGTAAAGTAGCCGAAGAAGTTCATTTCGGGCAGAACGGCCTCCGTTTGTATTTAGTTTCAATTGTTATTTATTAGGGAAACCTACCGGTTATGGTCAGATTTAATGGAAGAGAGTAAAATCCATATTTCCATATTTTTACAGGCGCAGACCTCCATCTACTTAATTTCTTTATTCATCTCAGCAGACGACACCGCACCAGCCTCTTCCTTACACCCTTACACAAGGTCCCTGTCATAAGCTTCCTCCTAATGCTAAACCCATCTATCCCTATCGCAATTTTTCTTCTAATGATAGCTACTATGTCCATTATCTTTCAATGTACATCCCAACTAATTGAATAGCTCTCCAGTTGGTGCCCTCCCACTTTTATGACCAGCCTCGCTATCTTTGTCCTAGAGTATCTCATTACCTTTGTTTTCATATATTTACTTTCATTCCGTATTTACCTCCCTGATTATCTTAAGCATCGACCAAAGCTTGAAACCCCTTGGATGCCGAATTGCCAACACCTGGTAGTTCGCGAATCTAATTTGCTTTATCTGCTAGCCTCCTGCCATTATTCCCACTTCTAGCTCTTCCCATGCCTCTCTTGTAATTTCCGTGGCATAAATGTAAAAAAGCAGTGGTGGCCTCGGGTAGCCATACCTAACCTCGCGACCTCACCTATGTCCTCTGGGCCGTATATATGTTTCAGATCATTCTCCTATCTCGCCAATGTATTCATGTTTTCCTGAATCTCAGCATTAGTTCTTCCCAATTGATTCTGTCAAACACATTTTCTAAAAGCAAGTAAGCCTTTTCAAGAAGCAAGCTGAAACTTTCGGATTATACTCTAGGATCCTTTCTTTAAATGTTCTCATAACCGCAATTGCACCCTTGATGCCCCTCCCCTTCCTGAACCCTAACTGGTCGTCGCCCACGTAGTAATATTCTGTACCCTCCAACCGTTTATCAATGGCCTATGTAAATATTTTGCCTCGTGTGAAATTCAACTAATTGTTCTATACTTCTTACATTCCGGCGTTTTCTTCATATTTAGGATAGGTATTGACACTTTTTACGAATTCCATAGCTATTCCCTTTCCTCGTAAAATCTACGCATTATTTAAAAGTTTGTCTTACATTGTTCTTCTGTTATTACGCCAATTCTTAAGTTACTACGAAGGGATGTTATACACTCGCTTAGCTTTTCTTGCCTTCATCTCTCGTAATGACTTCTATCTATTTTGCTGTTTAGTATCTCTGGTTCGGGGTTATCCATCTCTACTGCTCTCTCATCCTCCATACCTCAGTACACAGGCCTGTTACCGCTGTCATATAACTCATCCATGTATTCTCTCCATCTATCCTGAATATATTTCCATTCGATCATTATGTTTGCGGTTTTGCTGTTAAAATTTGGTATCATTTGCTCTCTAATACAGCCCAATATCATTTTCGCATTAGCGTATAGCGCACCCACTTCTTCTCTTTCTGTGGCTTTTCCATTTCTTCGCATTGACCTTTTCACCAGTTATCTTTCGCACGATGTATTGCACGCCGGAGTTCATTACTTAATTCCGGATAGATTCATCTTGCTTAGTTGTGATGTAATGCCATTTTTCATTGTAGAAGCATTTGTGTTCTCCGCTTCTCATTATGTGTTTTCTTCTCCTGTATACTGCGTTGAAATGCTACCGAGTGTTAATTTATTTCATTCTTAAAAAATCTTACTTATTGGGAGGTACGAAGATGTTAAGGGTGGTAGAGGGGGGGGGGGACGTTTAGCAAGCGCAACTAAAGAAAAAAGATAAGAATTTTCGACGGAATGAGAAGTACATGAGGCATGAGGAACTACAGAGAGATACGATATATGCGAAGTTGAGGAAAAGGGCATCGAAATATCAAGAGGACTCCGAAGATGGGAAGTTGAGTTCTATCCCAAATCCTACCAATGAGGTGGTTGAGGTCCCAGTGACGAAGGATTAAATCTTATCCTTCCGCGAAGACACATGCTATCAGAGAGTGGCCACTCCTCCTTGAAATCCTTGGAAACCTAAGAATTTTCTTCCGTTTGCTTCCTTCTTGAAATATCTGGGAATCTTAATTATTTTTAGTTTAATTTGGAAATTTATTCTTTATTTCGGTTCATACCAGTGGCGTTATTATCACTTTGCAGAATCTTGAATTTAGTCTTATTCATACGAAGTATTTTAGTGCAGCGCACCGTTTCACATCAATATTTAATAACTTACTCTTGAAACGGCTTCATTTATTAGTACTCCATTCTGATTAAATATATTTTCGCTATGCTTGCATTAAAGCTTCACGACTGAAAAATTAGAGAAATATCGCAGCAGATTTGGCCAGTCGAAAGTAGATCTTCATGTCACAACAACCTAAATTGTTGTTAAGAATGCGATATTTAAAAATCTGATTTTAATTTTAATGTAATGGCGAGTTTACACAGTTATTCTTTTCTAATATTTAATGCCTCCAATCCATATTTATTGAATTTCGAATATAGGTTTTACCAAATGAAGACTTATTTGTGGGAGTCACTTAAATAAGTAAGGAATCATTTAATACATGCCAACAACCGACCCCGAAATGCATAACGAGCACCTTGAAAAACGGTGATTTTATTATCGGAAAAATGTGGAATTTCCTGGATTTTGAAAAAGTCTTATAGTGATTGCCCGAACATGGTTTCCAAAACTACCTCATTGCTCTGTTTTGTATTCTGCAGGACACTTAATAAATTTTTGACGTGACAAATTGCTGAATACCATTGAGTAGGCCTATAAACTCTATCCATTATGCTGGAAAATGTTATGTGAAAGACACACAGTCATTCGTTATTTCAGGCGTAACTTCATGAAAAATCAACTCTTATATGAACACCAAAATTTGGTTATGACACTTTAGTTTTTTGTTTTTTGAAAATATTTTTTGTTACTCTGAACACTAGCTAAGCTCTTTGCCAGTGCTTAACCCGAAAAGGAATTACGTGTTGGGTATGTATGCAAAATATTTTCTTCATGACTCCAGTTGCAAGTGCTTGGATTCCATAGCATTAGAAGTCTTTGCTGTCTCCTTCACACTCTTTCATTATTTATTTAATGTGAGGACTGAAAATTCTAGTGGTGGAAGTGTTGTAGAAAGTGACTCAATTGATGGCATGACTTTAATGCACCATTTATTGACTTATGTCGTGATTATTAAATTTTTATTGACTTACAAATGACCTTAAAATATAATATGAACTCCTTACGTCTGTAATTTAAGTTTAGAGAAAATATAGACACGTTAAGGAGCGCCAGTGATGTGGGGATCGGACTTAATTGACCATGAAATTGCTACTTAAAGCACCGCTTCTGTGATTTAATGAATGCCCTCAGATTTTATGTTTCACTTGGAAACCCTCCACAACAAATATTGCGGAGATACTGTGGAGGATAATAACTTGTTTTTGTATATCTAATGGCATTTTAAGAATCAGAATTTCCCCAGAAATGCTCCAGAATCAATTTGTTCATCCCTGAATTTGTGATCTGGAGCAAAACTTAACGAAGTATTCCCTTTTACCCCTTTATTCCCTAAGTAACCTATACTAAATTTTATGCTGCTAGCATGTCATGGAATACTTCCATTTTACAGAAAATTCGGTACTATAATATTCCTCGTTCAGTAAAATTGGTACTCTGCTATAGTATGTTTGTCTGATCTGTACATCACATTAAAATGCTTCATGATTGATAGCTGAAACTTTTGAATTGACAAACTTGTCGGAGTTGGAAAAAATAAAGAACATACGCTATGACATTATTTGAAATTACTTGCTTATTCTGTAGCCGAATAGGCATGAGGAATCCATTGTTCTCCACGTTGTCTATGACTTCCATTTTAAAGGAAAAAGGTGTTCCTAGGATGAGATCCTGAAAATAAATTAGTTCATAATAAGTGTTGCCTTTGAAATTGTCAATTCAAAGAATTGTCTTTGTGTACATTTCTGGGTGAATATATTTAAAATTTATTTTTATGAGTAGGTGAGGCTGTCGTTACTGTGGGAAAGCAGAATTTTGTGTAGTACTTCAAGGAAATATCTCTGCGTGACGTTAGTTGATGACCGAAGGTAGGATCTACAACTACAACAACTCCTTTTAGCGTGGGAAATTGATCCGAAACTCAAATTTTTTTGATTTCAAAATGTCGAGCATCAATACGTGGAACCTTTTCACGATATAGGAGAAAAGTAAAAACAAATCATCGCTCAACTACATTCCGTTCATACTTCTCAAATGCAAGAGGTGATTTTCAGAAAATTGTGATTTTTTTATCGTCTGAAGTGGACAATCATGCTAAAAACCCGGGTCGTGCAATAAAGAAGTTTTAGTGGATCTTATGATGTGACGAAAGTTTGAAATTTTCTCCTGTATTGTAGGTTTGAAACTTGGAAGATTCCTTCCAAGGCACTTACCCCGCCGTGTGCTGTTGTGTAACAGGTTTGCCTTTCCCGGGAGTGAGTTACGCTTATATTTCCCCAATTGCTGCCCCCGCAAAGGATGATCTACGGTTAGCTTGTGATTACGGTGGTCGATTTTATGGTCTTTTTCGGGCAAAGCGAGAATACTCGATGATGCGCGGGCATGCGAGGCTGTGATTAATATAATACGGAAGCTTGTTCGCGGAAATGGAAAGCTCGACGGGAGGGGGGCGAATCAGAATGAAAAACTGCGTGAAAAATTCTGAAAATAATGGCTTCGAGGCAGAAATCCTTTTCGCCCAGAGAAATTAACTGGGAAAATTTGTTTTGTACGATTTTTGCGACTCTAAATTATGCATTCGTGCTTACGTATTTTGACAGGATTTGATGTGGAAGTGCATTACTCTTTCCAATCCTCAAGAATTTTGCCATTTGCTAAACCAATGTTGGTAGAAGGTACGTACTTTGCTGTTATCCATCAGGGTGAAGATACTTCATATCAAGATAAAATGAAAATTGTTCATTCAAGTATTCTACCAGCTGATTGAAAGGTTCTTGGACAGTCTCCATTCTGCATCCCAACCTCATAGACATTGTCTCGCTTTCCCTCCTAAGGATGGCGCGCTATTAGATCTCTCTTAAATTCTTCATATCTTCTACCTCCTCTTATTTCGTCGAGAATTCCTATCCTCTTTCTTCCTCTTCCACCATTCCCCAATGTTCTGCCCTCTATCACTCTCTTCAAAATGCCCCCTCCTCTCAAAATCTCCTCCATCCATCTCTTTTGGCTTCTCCGAACCTCTGCCACAAGCTTCCTCTCCTCTCCGACCATATCCAATACCTCCTCGTTCGTCTTTCTTGCCATCCAGCTAACCTTCTCCATCCTTTTTCAAACCCACATCTCAAACACCTCAAGTCTACGCACATCCTCCATTCGCAATGACCAAGTTTCCAACCCATATTGTGCCACGCTCCATATCAAAGTTTTCACCAGCCTCTTCTTTACGTCTCTTCTCAGACCCCCCCTCATCGTACTGAACGGAAATAGCGTATAGAAATAACAGTGTTGCTAATGTTATACTGATTAATAAAGTACCTAATGTATTTTCTTCCGTTTAGTTATCACTCTTCATTCCATAGTGTTCATCCTCCGAACCTATTCTCTGATTCGATTTTCCGAATAAATGAAAGTGTGTTCAAATATGTTTTTTCAAAATTATTGAAGGTTCCTCTACAAATATTGTGCGATACAATAAAACCTGTTTCGGCCTCATTTGATTCGAGCTGCATTTCAGTAATTTGACCGTAGCTCATTTTTCAACTGAAAATCATTATTCGAACCATCAGGCTTACAGGCGTAAACAAAAATCGATTTGTAACTGTGTTAGGAGATTTTTGTATTTTTGTTAAGCTTATCTTTATTGAAAACAGAAGAAACGTGTGATAACATTCTATTCTGACACAAATATTTGCCCGATTAGTTTGTTCGATGACGATGTAAAGCAAGAGTTACTGGAAAATCGTATTTAAAAAATGTAAATCTTTGATAAATGCTAAAGACATCACCGGCAGCATTGAAAAAGTTACCGTGGAGTCTAAAGTCCAGTCGATGAAATATGGCTTTGCTCTAATCAGGTTTTTGAGCTCCTCTCGTGAATTATCACCCAATTCAATGAACCTTGATTAAGCATGCATAGCGGTTTAATCAAATTCACTGTCTTACCGAGAGCATCCAGTCCCCGGGGGGCGCGGGTTGTGGGAACGTCTGTCAGTAGCTGTCAATCTCTAGCGTTTATACTCGCATTTCCGTAGGTACTCCGCGGTTCAGTTTGGTGTGGCTACAATACTTTCTCGCTTAACGGCATGTGGGAAGAATAAAATGGATACATTTGTGAGAAATCATTTCTCCGTAGGCATTTCCTCATGGTTGCGTAACGTGCGGACGAAGGATAATGACTTTACTTTATGACTCGCGTTTTTACACTTTCGCCTTTATTGGACTTAAATATTATTCTTTATTTTCGTTTGCCAACTTATCCAAAGCATTTTTATTTCAATGCTGAATTTCCGTAGAAGCTGTGCTTGGGAAATTTATAAGGCATACTGGGTTTGGTGGTATATTTCAAGCGCTTAAATACCAACTGCGCTCATATGGTAATCATGTGTTCAACCAACATTGTTTATGCATTGGTAGTTTTCGTTTCCTCGTAAAGGATATATAGTTTTAATTGCTTGATCTTTCCCCGTTAGACACAAGTTTTATTCTTATTATTTTTTCGCTTCTCGTCTGCTGACATCCAGCAGAGGTCAAAAGGTTACAAAGGAGAGGGAGAGAGATTTGTTCAAGGAGAGGCAAAAATTCATTGAAAGGTTTTCAGATGTTTCTGCTTACTTTCTTATGACATTTCGTCGTGGGTGATGACGAAAGATCGGAGATGGAGCCATCTCCCGCCGCCATGCCCTTTACAGCGTCCCTCGTCTTCTCCTTTTATTGAGGGATGATTGGAAATACCGCTGCTCTCTCACAAATGTAAATCTTGAAAGGAAGTTTGTCACATAAAATGGCCAGAATGGGCTAAAAATTAATGATTGACCGCAAAAACCCATCCATTTCTTAGAATAAATTGAATACATTTAGAATAAGTAATTTTTTTGCCTGAGGTAGGTATTCGGGGTACAGAAGGTATTATTGATTGCTATTCTTTTTATTTATGTTGAATGTACCTTTGTTTACTATATCAGTTAACTATACAAGGCATGAGGGTTTATTGACTTTAATAGATATTGGAAATGCAATATTCGTGTCAAAATCATCAAATAATGAATGTATGTAGGTATTAAAATTCTTCTGAATGTATTACGTACAAGTGGACTTTGGATTCCGAGGATGCAGTTTACGTGACTCTGGCCAACGATTCTTTGATATAGCCACTGCTCTATAACAGCGGATCCCTATCTTGTTGGACTTGCGTATCCCTTCGTGACCTTAATGATACTCCAATTATTTTGTATTTGGTACCCCAGTAATTCTGACCCTTCAAAGTAAGTGAAATTACATGCCACAATTACCGCTATTACTCAGTTGTACCTGCTTACCCCTAAACCACTAAGTGCGTACCCCTTTAGATGTAAGCATACGTACATCAGTTTGGTTGCTGCTTTAAAAATGATCGCGTGCTGCTGTTGAAAATAAACGTAGTTATTACACTCACGCCAAAAAATAGATCTTTTTCATTTAGTTTTCAGTTTATTAAAATAAAATAAGGGAATTATTTCGTAAAAAATGTGATAAAACGAGATCTTCAGCTTTCGTTTTATCATTTGACTCAAAGCTCATTTAAATTGCTTATAAGTGCAGAAAGTCTTTCACCTACAGTCGTAAAGTTCTGTGGTATTGCATAATTTGACGAATCGAAATCTTTTGCATTAGAAGACTTTACTACGTACTATTTTAGCCAGGCATAGTCGTAAAAATTATCATTTATCATAACTGAATATCATTTATCAAACTTTTGAAGATCCTGTCGTTGAATTACGCTAGTCCTCCAATGAACAGCCTTACGCTGAATTCCACTAGATCGCGTTTGCACTACGGAAAACGGATTTTCCCATCAGTTACACAAATTATTCACCGTGTTTTATGATATTTTATCAGGGCGTGTTAATGTTGACGGTAGATATACTGATACTGTCATGAGGTTTCTTAATGAAAACCTCTTACAAAATACCTTTAGAAAGCTTTCAATGCTGAGATTGTATGTTGCTAATGTTTAACGGGTGATATGTTTGAAATAAATCAGTTTGTACTCACTTTTCGTAAGGGGCCATGTATGTATTACGTAAGACGTTTTGGGGGGGAGGGGGTTGGGAATTTCTTACGTTTTCTTACGTAGGGGGGTGATGGGGTCTGATACAGTCTTAGGTAAGAGATGAATCACTTCTGAATTCGCATTTTTATCACGTTTTAAATTATTTTCGTAGGAAAAATCTTACTTTTTAGGATCATCGCCGCGGCGGTACGCCTGAATGTATGCAAAACCTGAGAAGAACGTACAACCAATTCATTGCGTTCATTATTTTGGATATGTCGCATTTTCAAAGATCACATGTTTTGCGAATTGTGCGTGTAACGAATCGCGAAGTAACAAAAACAGTTATCGATATCCGTGTTGAGGTCAGTTTTTGCGCATTTTGACATAGAATCCCCCATAGTGTACTATCTATGCCCATAGTTTCAAAAATGTCTGATAACTTACGTGAGATTGGAAGGGGAGGTTTCGTGAAATCTTACGTTGTCTTACATAGGGGGGAGGGTTAAAAAGTGGTAAAAATCGCCTTAGGTAATACTTTAATAGCCCTTAATGTTTTGCAATGTTTTCGTTTTTTCCGGTTTTCCTATCGTGACGCTCATTGGATTTGAGAGTTCGTTGTATCTCAATACGCTACTTACTTGCTCCCTATGAACATTAAATATCTATGTTCATCGTGTTAATAATTATTGATTTCAAGATTCGGGATCTTCTTCTCAACTTCGGAAAGCGCTAGAATGCTTGGAAAAATCTCACCGAAAGCGGTCATGTCTTCTGTGTCTGTGGAATTAAATTTTTTTCTCACGGATCAGAAAAAGAAAAGATGAAATGCCCATCGCCTAGAGGCAACATAGCCTCAATCGACCCGTCATCGTCTAAATGCCGGAGGTTTGCCATTATGAATAATTTGAGACTCCCGAAAGAGTTGCTAGGTAGTGACCCCGGAACGCGTTTCGCCTTCCGCTGCGAGAAATCTTGGCTGCCGAAAGGTCATCTTATCGGAAACCTATCGTCTGCCCTATCGTGGGCCCGTCTCCGAGTTCGGAGGATGAACCCGTGTCTACACCTGTTTTATGTGGCAGACGGACCACCGTGCTAGCCTTGCCGGAGCCGGATGTCCTGGTCAAATATGATTGTCGCTCGCTCTGTGAGGAGAAGATGCACGAGTCAAAGAGCGGGGGAGCGAAGGATGGACCTCGGGGACGGAGGAAGAATGTGACGGCCGAGGGGCGCAAGGGCAAGAACAAGTGAAGGGGACGCGGAGAGTTGGCAATCTGCTCCGGATGAATCCCGCCCGGACACGCTTAGAACATGGCGCGAATAGTCTGACGACTCGATCCAAGCCAACGTCATAATATACGACTTCTTTGCAATTATCTTAGACTAGTTAGTTGTAAGACACCTAAGGCGCCCGTATATGAGTTTCACGCTGTGTTCGCTAAATTATTAAAATTCCTTATTTGAGGTACGCAAATTTTCCAAACAAAAACGCCCTTAGGTAAAATTTAAGTGATTGTAGCTTCATCTAATTCGCTTTGCTCCCCGGAATTAATGAGTATAGCACTTTAGAGAGTAAGAAATTGTGTGAAAATATTTTAATGGAAGTTACCATGAATAAAGCCGAATATATGAAAAGGTTAGCAAAACAAACTATGAAAAAAATAATAAATTTATTTACCATACCAGGACATCGCACTCCATACCAACTATTCCATAATCCACCACCTTACTACCGGTCTACCTTTTCCTTGAAGGAATAGGCAGTTCACGGGGGTTAAATGCGTTTTAGTGACTATGGCTTCATCTTACAGCGTTGCAGAGTCAGTCATTCAGTGATGAGCGTAATTATATATTATAATAATTCGTTTGAAGTACCTGTACAGACTGTTGGAGTAAACACAGCCATCTACGTTTGCATAGAACTCTTCGTGCCACATCAAAAGTGTGAGGCATGGCGTGAAATTTAGTTAAAACATGCGCTGAATTATTGCTACTTAAGTTTAAGGAAGCACGTAGTTAGATGGATTCCATCACGCCCATGCGCGCGGAGAATTATAAAAACTTCTATGGAAAACCTGACAAGTGAGACTGCGTTAGTACTGATTTGAGAATTGGTTGAAAAGCTTGATGCAGTAATTTAACCTAATACTCTAACTACCGAACTGCGTCACATGTCAATCATCCCTAACTGTTCTAGGAAAAGGGTCTTGGCAATAGGAAAATCACTCGATTTGCTAATAATGGTCCCATGTAAAGGAATAAAATACTAGTAGGCCTTATGGTATGGTGATGATTGATTCAAAACTGCTTCATATAATTTTTTCTGTTACAGTAAAGAGAATCGGAATGCACTCTCTTCATCAAGTATGGAAGCAAGTAAACATTTCATAATCAAGCAACTGCACGTAGCCTCCTGAGCACGTAGTATGATCACTTAACTCGCGAATGCCTCCGTATCGCCGCGTTAAACAGTCTCGTGTGACCACAATATATATATATCTCTCCCGATGGCTCCCTCGTTGGAAATGATATGTAGTGAGAAGAAGTGACTCTTAACTTAAAGGTAGAAGGGTCGGGGACGCAGCCGTTGGTGTTTATTGCGTGAAACGTCTGTCGTTTGGAACTTACGTCGCTCCCTCAGTTTTCTGGAACGCTATGGAAGGTGGATGAAATTCTGGGCTTCTTAGATTCAGAATTAAATTCTCATTTTCCTTTTTTCTCTTTCTATTGACATTCATAAATTTTTAGGATATTTAGACATTTTCTTAAAAATTAAAAAAAATAGTCTACATTTCACAAGTCTCGTCAATTTTTAAAATATTTTAATTCAAATTCTTTGTTCGTGTTTTCTCTCTCACCGATCTAGTCGCCTTTAAATGAAGCTGTTTCTAATGTAGTTGCTTTCAAATGAGACGAAACGATTCAAATGATTTAAGTCGAGCTGTACGAATTCCGAGTTGTCGTCGTGATGATGTTATGACTCGTCATGGTGACGACGTGATAACGGACACCTGATTTTACGCCCATTTTTGTTGGAATCGTATTATATATGATGTCGTCACCAATTCCAGGTTGCCCTTTATTGTACCTAGTATATCCATTAGCTCAATGCCCGTTCTGAGATGTCTGTTATACCTACTTTCCAAGCTATAAATAAATGTTTGGTATGCGCAATTTATCTGTATCGCCGCCAGCCACAGCATTTTCCCATCCATGTCGATGTATTTGACGCTTAACATCAGTAGTCTTATGAAATCGTGGATTTTTATCAATTCGACTAACAACGTGGCTAGTGATCGGACATTCTACAAAAATGCGGAAGACGAGTTCGCTCGAGGGGCCTGAGAAACTCGAACTAGATGTATTTTGCAAAATATTTTAAATGTTTGCAATTTAGCTGTGATAATTATCTCAATATTATAAAAATAAAATAATTGTTTAATTAATTTTCAAAAGATGGTCAAATTTGGTTTGAATAAAAGATTGTAATGACATGATAGACCTCGGAGTCATTTTTGTAATATCCTCAATTCAATGGCATATCTTATCAATTCTGTAGTCATCGCAACCCCCTAGGGAGTGTTAGTAGGACTTAAAATGGCCAAATCAATAAGATTATCAAGTCACTAATTGCTATGATAAGATAATAGATGAAAGTGAAAACATTTTTACAAGAAATGGTCGATTAATGCTTTAAGATAACGGTTACAAAGGATTTTTTTTAGTTCGCAAAATTAGTGATGCGAAAAATGTCGTTCTGGTGACGTCCGGTCTCCTTTTGTCTCACAATCCATATTCAAACTCGGGCCAACGTTTTTCTGGATTCTCTGGTGTGAGAGCATCACACTGTATGACTGTAATAACATTTTACTGCAGTCGGCAGAGCTAAGGAATGTCTCAAAAATTTATAAAAGTCACAATTTAAACTATCGTGGATTTAACTCTTGTGAGTGAACCAGCTTTAGGTTTGGTGTATATTAGGCTCATATTAACCTAAACAGTTGTAAATTTCATTTTACTAAAGTCCGTTGTGTCTTTGAAAGAACATATGCATTTAATTAAAATAATATACGTGATTATCTATAGTCATTGGTCCATCATTTTTCTCTCCGTTTGGAAAACAAATCCTCCGTTTTCTGAAAAGGGGTGTATATTAGTTAGCCTTAAACATTTTACTTCATAAATTAGTCTGAATGATAATCATATAGTAATTTCAATTAAATTGTCGTACCTTAATGTTCTTACGGAGTTAATGCCACAATGATTCCAAATAGTTCCATAGGTGCCGACCAGCAGTAAGGGGCGGTGTAACAGAATTGTGGGAAAGATGATTAGTTGTGGAAGCTTCGGTCTTCAAGCGATACGAAGTATCGTTTACTATGTGCAAACGTTCACGCTGGCTAATATAACACTATCGTTAAAGTGTTCCTCAACGTGTTCCTTTATCGTCTTGGCCAATATTCTGGAGGAAACTGTGTCGTATTTATGACTTCCTAATTCATGATCGTCACATAATAAATGTTATAAACCAAGACGCGATAAACATTTTGCGACTTTTCGAGTGATATCCAAGAAAAAAATTTTTAACTAATCTAAATGAATTTATAGTTTTATTCTTATAAATTGAAAAATGCTTGGCGGAATAAACATAAAAAGTAAACTGACAACACGGTTTTTTACAGGGCTCTGCTTGAATCGTAGGGCTTTTATTTTGGAATTTATGAATGCTTATTGTAAATGGAGTGTTCCATCAACCGTTCACATCTCCACCCTGATAGAACAAAACCCCAACGCTTCCCTCGGTGTTACTTGGCCCAATTGAAACCACTTGTTTTTTTATAGCAGTCTCGAGTGAAGTGAGATTCTTCGCTGTCAATACAAAGACCATAAAGGTCGCCAGGTTGAATATTTATGAGATAAATGATGTTGTTGACCTGGTTAGCTCAAAAATGCCTTTCTCGACCAATCCGGTGATTGTGGGTTCAAACCCTACCTTGGGAATGACAGCTGCGGTTTTATATATTGAATTTAAAATTAAATCAGTTCGCTAGTTTTTATACATGGTATTTGTAAAACGATTAAAGTACTGAGGTATGTCACAATAGTCGTGAATAGTCCTAATAAGTGAAAGCCGTGAATTTATCTTGGAATAGAGAAGGAATATTAATTATTCTCATATGTATAATGGTTCTCAGAGATAGTAATTCAATTCTTTCGAGATTCGAAAAACTACACCCGTACCACTGTTTTTTCCCTTTATCGTGTGTGAAAAACAATATATTTTATCTATTATTCAGTCTACTAATACAAATAGCAGTAGTAAATTATTTTAGCTCGAACACCTACAATTTTTTTAATATGGCGATCTGCGAGATAATGAATCGCAATCAGAGATACATGCAAGTCGGGAATTGATTAGCCGATCAAAAGGTTTCTCATTCCATTTCCCCGATATGTGAACGAGGAAAAAACTATTTTCCATGCCACAAACGAACTGAAAGCGTAATCCTTGTCATAAGTGGTCATGGTATGGATATCATGCATCTCGGATTCAAATTTATCTAGTCTGCTACGGCGAGCATAAATAAAAAAGCGTGCACCAAATCACGTGATTATCACTGCCAATAAATGTTCGCCAATACGATTAGATCCCGATTTTAGCCTGATTATTCATGTGCTATTCCAATCGATTTAAAGGATCCGATATTTTAGTGAATCGATTCACGTATTCATTCCTATATTCAATTATCCTCCTTTCTCTTATTGTCTTGCCATTGATTTGTTTAGTGGCTCCGCATGATGACACGCGACAAGGATGTGTAGGTCTTCCAAGTTGAATTAGCACCATATTCGATCAGATTGGATTTAGCGTCTGTGTTAATCTCTGCCTTAAGTGGCGGTACTGTTATCTTGGAAATCCAACAAGACATGGTGGTAGGTAGTCAAGTCTTGCATGAGAAAACATTATAAGTACTTTGACGAGTTGCAGTGAATTTTATTATCTGGTGTCCCTGCTGAGTATAAAAGCACTCCGAGTTTGTGAATGAAAATTTATATGTGCGTAAATATTATATGCCTAAGTCTTGCCCTTCCTCTTTCCGCTGATTCCTTTGTCCTTTGTCTACCCTGTCGTTTGCTATATTATGACTTTTAACATCGTTGGCATACGTTGCGTTACCTATACTCATCATTCCATTTTCAAAAATTTGTTCCCATTTATAACGCCAGTGTTTTGCCATGTAATATTTCCATATCCAAGGCATAGACAAGGTACGGATTCTTAGAGTTAGATATTACTTTTTAATGGTTTTGAACTAGTTTCAAGCCTGGAATATTGGGGTAGTTGTACTATAGTTGGTGGGAGGAGCGTCGCCCTTAGGTTCATTGTGACACGTAAGCTTCCCGATCGTGGCAAGATAATCTTCCGTGGGGATGTAGCGAGATTCTGTCCTTGCGTAGTGCTATATTGTCTCTACCGCTTGGATGTTTAATAGAAGGCTCTCCCGTGAAATATATGAATAAGGAGATTCTATGCATTGAACGAATCATGATCGTATCATTATAGTAACTATGCTTTCAAAATCATCCTGAAAGATACGAGGCTTTGGTGAACCATACACTTACGAATTGAATATTCCCGCCGGAGGAAAAATTCAGTTTGAAGTATTTTTCTGGCTTATGGTAAACTAAAGTGCCGCGATTAGGCATGGAAACTAGATATAATAATTTTTCATATAATTCTCCCTCCATCTTATACTTAGAATGAACGCTTAGGAATTATAATTAAATTTTCCCTTGACTGAATAATGTAAATGTAAGTGTAAGAGAAACAATTGCACTTTTCCACAAAATGGTTTATTGCGTACAACGCGTTTCGGCTCACAGAGCCATCATCAGGTACAAGACATCATCAGGTACAAGAAGATGATGGCTCTGTGAGCCGAAACGCGTTGTACGCAATAAACCATTTTGTGGAAAAGTGCAATTGTTTCTCTTACATTATGAAGAACTTCCACGATATCTCGCCTGAATCTGTTGAATTTATTGTAAATGTAAGTATTCGTCTCGTTATAAAAAAAACTTAGATTTTTTAAATGGTTTTCCTGTCTTAATGGATAGGCCATACCCAGAGTTCCAGTGAACTCATGAGAAGCATGAAGGAAGGGAAAACCCCGCGAGAAAGGATGAGAGGTAATCACGCAATCTCGATATAACTGGACGTGAAACAGAAGATATATCAAGGCGTGAAGAATTGAACATGACACAGGGCTAAGTTGAAAGTTACAGTCAACCAATCTTAGGGATTGAAGGATGATGATGAGGGGTTTTATCCTGGTTTGAACAATTAATAATTTGACACTTCCAAAGAATGCCTTCTAATTTTAACTGTATGATTTTAATCACCCGAAGTACAATTAATTGTCATTTTAGAAATTATTGCCTTTTGAGTGAACGAAAACTCCTGAAAAACAAGAATTGAATTGGCCCTTCAAAATGTGGGAAATTATATATTTTGTAGGCGCTAATTCTTGTGACGCAATTTCTTAAAATGAGTGTGTACTTATATTTGAAAAAAAAGGAGAAACAATGTATGTATTTCTTCGAAGATGCTGCCGAAGTTAGAGGAAAAACTCTCAAGGTCGGGGTAAAGAACCGGAAGCTTATTAAATTTTCCTTTCGTGCTGAGTTTTCATTATATTTTTTCCTCGGGGAATTCCCAGCGTTCCTCGGCAGCACCTAATGAATCGACGATTAGTTGTCGAGGATTCACAAGGACGTTCACTTCTCCTCTTCTACACCGAAAGTTTTATCACCAAAAAGAGACTGAGTTGACGGAGAAGCTTTGACTGAAAACGATGAAGCTCCCGGCGTGTAAAATATAATATATTCTTTCTGTATAATATATATTATGTAGAATATATTCTTTCTGGTCATGATGTGAGATGACTTTGATACGCCATTGGTAATTGAATAAATATTTTCTAGAAATAATGGTAGTCATTATTAAAATATCCTCGATTGAATAAAACTATTCTGTAGCCATCGCAACGCAGAAAATACACGCCGATGCAGAGTGGGCTGAAATCGAAAACAGCTGGCCAAAAGTCAAAAAGTAATTTTTTCTAGCCAGGAAGCTGAAACTTTGCATAAAAATTTTCAAAAGACATGTGCATGCGATGACACATAGCATTTTCCTTAGTACTCTACAATAAGCAATTTTCATGAGGTCAAATTTGCACAAATTTCGCAAATTTGGTCTACACTCAATTTTCACACGAAATCTTAAAAATCAAGCCCTTTCTAAGCCTTTATGGGTAAAGAATTGGAATAAAAAGTTATGCAGTAACATTAAACTGTTTTTCGTCTATGTTTTAATGTAGTTTTCTTACTTTTTTGTCATTATTTACCAAAGATATTAAACAAAATGGTGGACCATTATTTTTGGTCATTTGTTTAATAAATGTAGAGAAATAGTTATTTGCATCGCCGAGCTTCGTAAAGTAACTTATATGAGGAAACTCTACAAAGCTTCTAAAGTGTGAATCCGATGAGGTATACTGCGACCGTTCGCGACGCCGAATTTCACACCAGTTTTTCGATCGCGCGGTCGATTCTAGTCCAACCCGCCTGCAACGGGGAGTAAGGTGGCGCGGCAAGTGTGTGGAGTGGATTGTAGCCGCATCCACTCCGCTATGGAGATTTTCGAGATACAAACAATGAAAAGAGCCTTCATGTATTATATTTGGAGAAATCGCGGAAAATATTACGCATTTTGTCACATAGGGTAAGGGTTTCGGAGGTACTGAAAGACTGATTTCTTCGAGTGTACCGCGGGTGTTTCTCTTTTTAGCGACTTCACATCGCCTACTGACGAATAGGTACACTTTTCACGGAGACAGCATGCATACCACACAGGATTATTGCCTCTTCGAGGCCATCAACCAACAGCTGGTGTCGCACGGCTGCAACACCCCCGACCCCTGCACTGCGGCTGGGCGGACGGCGAAGGGTCGTTTATTGGTCCCGCGGAACGTTTTCGGGGAATCTGCGGGGTTACGATCCCTTTCTTAATTATTTTGTGTATTTTTTATGTCAGTGTCATTTTTCATTAAGTGTCAGGGAGAAATACCGTGGAGGGAAATAATTTTTGTACCCTTTTACATCATGATTACGTAAGTTTACTTTTTCTTTAAATGTAACAAAATATGCACTACAAAATTCACTTTTTGCTTGTATTTCTACTGTTCACTATCTGAATATTCACTATCATCACTGTCTGAATAAATCAGGTCTTTTTTTTCACTCAATAGGAGTAGCTCTTTCTCTTCCTTTGGCAAGCTTGTTGATTTCTTAGGAAGAACATGAGTGCAGCTGGAAATTAGAACATCTGATGTAAGTAGGAATCTCTGAAATAAATCCTGATTGGTGGCCACTGATGTTTTTCTGGAGAAATGCTCACAAAAATTTTTAATGTCTTTATTTCGCGGTTCCATCGCCTCTTTATATAATTGCCCCAATGGTAGTATACACTCCTTTGCGATATCGGCCCCGTGAATCAAATTTTGTGTACCGTGGGCGGCATATGATACCACGGGTAAAATTTCACATATATTTCTGCGGTTTCCTAGCAGTACCGCCTAAACTGCATTTTGTTCTAATTCTATACCCATAAAGGCTTAGAAAGGGCTTGATTTTGAAGATTTCGTAAGAAAATTGGGTGTAGACAATTTTTGCGAAATTTGTGCAACTTTGACCTCATGCAAATTTTCAATTGTAGAGTTCTAAGGAAAATGCTTTGCGTCATCGCATGCACATGTCTTTTGAAAATATTTATGCAAAGCTTCAGCTTCCTGGCTTGAAAAAAAAATCACTTTTTGACTTCTGGCCAGCTTTTTTTTATTTCAGCCCACTGTGCGACGTTTCAAGGTCCTACTTGCCTTTCTTCGGTGATATTCTTAAAGGTTTCTTTATTTGTCTACAGCTATAAGACACGTTGCCTTGAAAGTATTAGATTCCTGATCCTAGGACGTTGTTGATGCTAGAAGGAGATCTGATCTTCCCGGGGAGCATAATGAATAAAGCCAAATGGATCTTAACCAATGCTAAAACTCTCTGGATATACGGATGCAGAGGTAGTTGCGTGCTGAACCCTCGGAAAAGAAAAATTATCGACGTCCACTCGCTTATTACCATGCAATAAGTAAGTGGTAGAAAAATGGAAAACGTCTTAAAATCCCAGAAACTTATTATATTTTGCTACAGCTGGCAACCAAAAGGTCGCAGATTCGAATGTATATATTTCCCGACTTGGATATTGTGGGTGTCACTGCCAATGCGATTGAACTTAAAATGCTGAAGCATAGACTCATACTTTTCGAGAAATTACTTATTAAAACATTTAGTTGCTAAACACAGGGTGCAGATAACTATAATACGTTGAAGCAGCGTAAACATATCCTCGTTTTCCATGAATGTAAACATGTTTAAACTTCATAGCTATGATCTAAATTGCGGGCAGTTTATGAATTGTCTTTGTGAATGACCATTTACACCGGTTTCATGAATATATGAGTTTTTATTTACAGATCTTCATCATTTATCCTTTTTATCTAATTGGTTTAATTGTTTTATTTACTCTGTGAGTGATTGTTACTCCCGTATCAACCATAAATTTTAATGAATTTCATTCATGCGTGTGCTTACTTGATCACGTTGTTAGGATCACTTTCGGCTGCAATCAATCCAATTAAACCTGTTCAACCCGTAAGTTCAATACACGACTCCAAAAAAGATTTATGAGAAGAATGTTTCATTGGTCACCTTTCATAGGCTGCCGAGTTAGAAGTCAGGGTGCCTCAATTTGAAAAAATGAAAGATGTTGGCAACAATAATAAAGTGCGAAAATGTTTCTGCCCTTTTTCAGTTAAGTAATACGCTTTTAGAAAAAGCTTGGGTCAGCCATTCTATTCTTACGGACCGCTATTTTCTCGGCCATAATTCAATTACAAAAACATCCAGTGTGTTCAGAGACAGTTACCCGCGGTTCGCCACTTTTAGTGTACGTCCTGAGTACCTTATGCGTTTATGGTTAAAGGAGGACCTGGATTAGAGTCCTGGCAGTGCTGATAATTTTTCATTGCTCTTACGAAACACTTTTGGGTGCTTTGAGGGGAACACTTCAAGTTCAGTGCTTCGTTCGTCGGATGGGACATAATACATGTTGGTCTCCTCAGCGTCTTTCGTTCTTTCTCCCTTCCACCCCACCGTTCTGTCTCATCGTAATACCTTCACTTCAGGTCTGAATCTTCGATTCGTTCAGAACAGACTTGAATAACATTGATGTCACCGGTTTTAACGTGAAAAAATAATAAAATGTGTCTGGATTTCCTAATTTTTAATTACATAGGTAGTATTTGTGATGCATGCCTTTTATTTTACCTCGTAAAACCGTTTAACCAAGCCCAGAAGATAATGGAAACCGATAAATCTACTACTATACAATTGTAAACTTTCTTGAACCGGATTCAAACCTTTTGTACGTGTACTCTTGAGGAATTGGCGCTCCAGAAGTTCGAAAAAAGCTGAGTAATGCCGGAAGTACTACGGCAAGGATACTGTCTTACCGCGAGAGATGAAACTGCTTTGGATGCCACGGGATACGTCTTGGGGAAATGGGCTATCAAGGGGTACGCAAGTTGAAAAAGAGTGGGAACGGCTGGGCTAAGCAGTATGGTATAATACTTTTGTCCCGTCCGTTGAGCGACTATCAATGCCACGTCTAAACGCCAAGCCTCCTATTAATGGTCTCGTGATTTGCCCGGTTAACTGTACTACCCCATTAAAGTTAATATAATAGCTCTAGTTTGTGGGTGTGCTTTCGGCGCGAGTCGAGTGTGCCTCGTGGTGTCGCTAGACGCAGTTGTTAGACGGCGGGATTTCACGGACCGCTTGCTATTGAAGGACTCCCCTCCTTCCACTCAGTCGCACACTCGAGGAAATAACAACAGGGAGGAAAAAAAAGAGAACGAAAGTGATGGATGCTGAAGATGCTGCTTTTTCTTAGAAAGGTCACCAAGGGGCTTGGAAGGACTTGGAGTGGAGTGGTGGGGCTGGTTTGTAAATGCCCACGGGGAGGAAGTGGTTCTCATATAGGTATTTGGGTGGGGAGAGTTCCTTAAAGATGAGCTTTGGGAAGGGTTTGGGGAGGGGAGGGGGGGAAACGAGAAAAAAACTAAGCTTGATGCGCTAGCTGACTCTTCTCCCGAGGTTTATCCATTTCAAGGTCGCCGGCAGGTGGCAGGGAGGCGGGGGAGAGCGTGGTGGCATCTCGCGGACCGAAGGTGGAAGTAAAGAGTGAAAGTGAACTAGGACATGGGTCTATCCGACGTGGTGGAGATGAACGAGGAGAGATAAGTGAAGAGGGATGACTTCTTGAGAGCTTAATTAATCAAGAACATTTTACCATTCCTTTCTTTTTTATCGGCCTGAGGTCTGTTGCATCACCTTATCTCTCTCTGTGCATTTGGGAATTAACAGGATAAACGAGGTGGCTCGAAGTGGATATCAGTTCGTCCGGATGTTGAATGCTTACCTGTGTAGCGCGAGGCTTGATTAAGTGGGCGCATTCATCGAAAACATTTTACTGTCTCTTCTTTTGTTCGAACAAGATGAATTTAATTGTAATTTGGTGGAGAAGTGCTTATTTCCGCGGTAATTTCTCTCTTCTATCATTCCGTGGGCATCGGTGTTGCCGAGAAAATGGCTGTAACCTTGTGATGATTTAAATGAATAATCATAATCAAACTTTACCTTTAAAAGCATTTTCGCATTATATTCAAATTCTTGATATAAAGAAAATCAAATATATTTTTAGCGCTGATAACGGTCTCATATTGATGATATTCGGTATTCGGCTTGCACGTTTTCCATCGCGGAATTAGCGAAGCGGTCTGATTCATGGCCTTGGTTGGATTTGATGCTCCATGAGTTACTGAAAAATTAGTTGGTAGTCGTAGATTGTTGTTAAATCAGGGTTTAATTAATTTAATACCTAGAATAACTTTATGGTGGTTTCTTCTCTGTTCATCTAACATGGCGGCACCTCCTACTTGGAATTTGTTCGGTGAAATTAGTCTTTTTAATGGTTTCATTTCTTGGAGTTGAATCTCCATATATGGGTTAATATTTCTTTCTTTTTTTAGAGCTGGTTATACATTATATTTATATCCTTTTGTAGGAAAATATTTTCTTGTTATTTGCGCTAAGATCTATGCACTAAGATCTGGTCATTAGCGTGAATATTTATTGTTGTTTTTACATTGATTTCCTCTTAACTTATATATTTCTAATGTTAATTTATTATTTATTTTATTATTTTAAGCCGTTTAGTAAAAAATAACGATTTGTGGTGTCGTAGATGTAATGTTTTTACCTTAGGTAATTAATTGGCGTTTAAATATCTGTAATATGAATAATTCTGCTTTCACATTGCGAATAAATTCTTAACGGTTTAAAGGGTCTCAAAATTGGAAACGTAATATATTCCTCTCGACAGTACAAATGAAGGAATTAACAATGAAACTTCTTCTTGGTCAGTAACCTGTTCAAGGGAGCTGTGATAAACAGACTACCTACATGATTCAAACATGAGTATTTGTCTTGGCAGCATGCTAAAAATCGTGCACATCCATACCGTAAGTAGTTCATTGTATTCCATATTAAAAGAAGGCCGATGTACCTAGAGCATTACAAAACATAACATGTCGTGAGAGTGTTGAATTTTATATGAAAAAAGAAATCATTTTGCGTTGGAGTGAGTTTTAAGTCTATGAAAAGTTGCTGTATGAAAAATGAAATCGTTTTGCGATTCAGTGAGTTGAAAGTCTATGAGAAGTTGCTGCTTGTAAAATATTTGCCCAACTTTCTTGAATCAATGTCTTTTTCAATAGATGTGCCATAAAATGTGACTCCCAACACAAAAAATAATCGAATGAAGAACAGAAATTTTAAGAATATGAATGTAGCAATCTTATATGGCATAATTAATTTTAATTAATTTTGAAACTATCCATGAGAAAATAAAGATTTGCTCTGCATTATTACATCAGTGATATTCTCTCATTAATGATCAGGTTATGGTCAATGATCAGGTAAAGGACAATAGGTGACATTTGTTTAGGAAAACTGTACTTGAGTCATCCAGCGTGCTAGAGAGAAAATTAATGGAATCTCGCTCTTCTGGGCGAGTAGAAGTCGAATACATAATTTCATCACATTGTTGATAGATACTTATTGCGTTTCTCATCAAAACATAAATGAGGCAATTTGATAGTTTAGTAACAGCAATACTGTAAGTATAATTTTGTTTTTTGAAATATTTAATTATTGAAACGAATTATGAGGATTTTGTTATCTGGTTAAATTAAATAGAATTTTCATTGCATTGTAACTTTATCCTTCAAGTGAAACATTTTTCCATTCACTTATACGTGTAATATGGTAGCTGAAATTTGGACCACTTTCAGAAATATTGCTGTAAATTATTATTACATTCTCATTTTTCAATGTTCAAGTTAAATTCTTGCAAGTTCTTAGTTTTCACCATCTGTAATATGGAATCATAACCTCTGGGTGCACGTAAAGTAAAACAGGCAACAGCTCTTCAGATTGCTTGGTTACAAGCGCCCATAAAATAGCATTCCTGTAATCCGTTCGAGAAATCGTTACGTATATTTTTACTTTTTACCACAGCTGCCAAGATATGGACTTTCAAGAATGTATTACTTTTAGTCGTTCGTTGGGCAGAGGTCGTAGGGCGAAAGGGCCGAAAAAATCTTTGCCAGATGAGAAAATTGCCCACTTGATGTGAGAAGGTGCGTAGAGGAATGAGGTTTCTTCTTGCCCGTGGATGTGGACGATTGCCAAATATTATATTTCAAAGGAGGCACGGCCTCAATTTTCTGGACGAAAAAATCTCCTGTTATTTCGTTGGTAATTTGGTGAAAAGGTGTTCCTTCTCTTGGTTATCTCGATAATGTTTGGAGAAAAGTACTATTGAGTGTGTTAACACTGAAGGAGAGAAATTCGTCTTTGCGCCACATCTCTTAAATGAAAGGGGGCAAATATTTTCGCAACGATATTTGGATCGGATGTTTTAGATTAGTTCGCTATTGCCTCAGTTTTTCCAAGATCCGATTTGTTATGAAACCTCTTAGGGGATTACTATGAAAGTTATCCTCTGCAAGTGTTGTTAGGTGTTTTTAACACAATTGAACCACGGATTCCGAAAAGGATTCATCTCGGATTTTTGAAAATTTTCCCGAAACACCCATCCCGAATTTTCTGTCAACCCATTTGAAGTAATATTGCATTTATTAAATCTGAAACTCCTGCTAAAATTTTGATGAAAAGCTGATATGAAGCTCCATCTCGCTCATGAAACATCGGGCTTTACGAGTACATGAAACAAGGGGGGAATATTCCATTTTCAAAAATTTCCGAGATGAGCCCATTTCGAAATTCGTGATTCAATTGTGCTTGAGTCGATGTTGTTTGACGGTATCAATTTACAAAGTTTTTGCTGCGATCGAATGAATGGTCTGTTATACTTTTTATGGTGTATGATCACTTCATACTTGATACAGTAGTTTTCAGAAAATCTGTTGTAAAATTTCTCAGGGATTCAAATTCTAAAATTGTCTCCGAAATACGCCAAAACTAATGCGAAGCTACCAGAATTTGATACATGAAAGTGCTCGGGGTAGAGCTCGGGAAAACAATGATATTTGGGTGATTTGTTCTTTCGAATGTACCTTTGCATAGATAAAGCATGAAATTATGTCATCATACCAGTGTGTTAGCATTTATCACAAGAGTCGAACTTGAGATGAATGATTAGAAAATATCATTAAAGGTGGATTTTTTATTTCTTAATTGGACATTCCCCGTGAATTTTGAAGGCCTCGACTCCCTTCAATGCAATTCAGGGTCATCAATTGTGCACCGGGAGCACTGATTAATGATATTATAATACTCGATATTCTCAGGCGTAACTTTGTGAAAATCCGTATTGACAGAATCAATAAAAACTTTGTAACTTTCACAATGAATTTTATTTAATACGACCGGTGTCATCGCATAGGCGACATCTTCTGGTGCATATCAAGCACTTCAGATTCCAGAAGATGTCACCTATACGATGAAACCAGTCTTACCAAATAAAATTCATCATGGAAGTATGTATTGATTCGGTCAATATTATAATACATTAAATTTTTCTTTAAGGATCTCTAAGTATTGATTCTGTCATTATTATAATACATTTAATTTTTCTTTAAGGATCTCTGTTATGATGGCGAAGTTGCATCTTAAAGGCAATGTCCTTGAATCTTATAACTAAAGTTATCCTTCCATAAGATATTATGTACGTAATAATGTGGCCAATCTTACCTTGAATCCCATTCAAATTTAACTTTCGATCAAAAGAAAAGGTGTACGTTGAGACATGGCATACCGTAAAATCATTGACGATCATGGATTTATTTCCCATTTCTTCGACTCCTCATCCACTCAACACCCACGGTGGATATTTCATTGAAGCGTTTTTAAAGTTTCTTTTTTTTTAAAGATGACTTCAGAAGATAGATTTGCCGAGTTATTATAATCATAAAAACGTAAACGCTTGAAATATGTGCGTCGTCACCCTTTTCGATCGCCCGTGGTTATGTCCAAGTTGCTGGATTGAGTTACAAAATGAGAGTGACTTGAGAAGAAGAGAGAGTTCTTTTTTCTCAGAGGTGAAATTTTTCTCCGGTCACGCGGAACGACGTAATGATATGGTCGAATGAAGCGTGTCGGATAGACGCTTAATCAGTACTGCATCCGAGAGAGCTTCCGGAATTCTCCAAGGAGATTTGAGAGGAGGCCTAGATTGGTCGACTCCGCCCTTGACATCTCTCCAAACTTACTCCGTGCTCTCCTGATCGGATGCATATCTTTCTTTTTTCTTATACTCCTCATTTTCTCCTCCCTATCTTTTCTTCAATATTTCCTCGCCTTCACCTTTCCCACATCATGGAACTCTTCTGTTAGGATATGCATTTTAAGCTTTCTCCATTACAGAACCTCGAAGAAATGTATCACTTCTTATGTCTATCTCCATGCAAATGACGGTGGGAAAATACTTTGCAGTGAACTTTTTTCCTCTGGGAAATAATTTTTATCGAGTGGCCATTGCTATCTGATTCATTTAAGAGTTACATTCATTCATTCAAGTATTCTACCAGCTGATTGGTAGGTTCTTGGACAGTCCCCATTTTGTATCCCAACCTAATAGAAATTGTCTCGCATTCCCTCCTAAGGATGGCCCGTTATTAGATCCCTCTTCAATTCTTCATATCTTCTACCTCCTCTTATTTCGTCCAGAATTCCTATCCTCTTCCTTCCTCTCCCACGCTTCCCCAGTGTTCTCCCCTCTATCACTCTCTTCAACATGCCCTCTCCTCTCAAAACCTCCTCCATCCATCTCTTCTGCCTTCTCCGAACCTCTGCCACAAGCT
This sequence comes from Pyrrhosoma nymphula, assembly GCA_963573305.1. Taxonomy (NCBI): domain Eukaryota; kingdom Metazoa; phylum Arthropoda; class Insecta; order Odonata; family Coenagrionidae; genus Pyrrhosoma; species Pyrrhosoma nymphula. Next base: position 48,152,809 of record OY754333.1, on the reverse strand, counting down.
TCCTCTCCTCTCCGACCATATCCAATACCTCCTCGTTCGTCTTTCTCGCCATCCAGCTAACCTTCTCCATCCTTCTCCAAACCCACATCTCAAACGCCTCAATCCTACGCACATCCTCCCTCCGCAATGACCAAGTTTCCGACCCATATAGCGCCACGCTCCATATTAAAGTTTTCACCAGCCTCTTCTTTACGTCTCTTCTCAGACCCCCCCTCATCAATTCCCTTCTCTTCGAAAATGCTTCTTTAGCTAGCGCAATTCTTCGTCTGATGTCCTTACCACTAAACCCATTCGCCTCCAAAATACTACCCAGATACGTAAACTGCTCGACCTGCTCTATCTTCTGCCCTCCCACCCTTATATTCAGCCCCGCCTTCTTACTTCTAGAAAATCTCATTACTTTCGTTTTCTTGTGATTGATCTTCATCCCATACTTTTCGCACTGCACCTCTAATGCATTCACCATTGACTGTAACCCCTTGGCCGACTGACTAACCAATGCTTGATCATCTGCAAATCTCACTGATTTTATCAGCTCCCCTCCTACCTTTATTCCTACATCCTCCTCCCCCCAAGCCTCCCTTACCATTTCTTCTGAATACACATTAAAAAGCAACGGCGATAGTGGGCACCCTTGCCTCACTCCCCGTCCTATCGTGGCCCATCCCGATTCTCCATTGGCTACCCTACCCTGCGCAGTCTGATTCATATACAAATTTCGAATCAGACGCCTGTCCCTCCAATCGACCCCTAATTTATTCAACACTCCCATTAATTTAGTCCATTCCACCCGATCAAACGCCTTCTCGAAATCTACGAAGCATGCAAAAACATCCTGTCCATACTCTAGGTTTCTTTCTACTAGAGTCCTCATCACCGCTATAGCGTCTCGCGTTCCCGTCCCTCTCCTAAATCCGAACTGGTCGTCACCCAGGTATTCATTCGCCTTCTTCTCTAGCCTTCTGTTTAGAATCCTCAGAACTACTTTGGCCGCGTGGGATATTAAACTTATTGTCCTATAGTCTTCGCAAGTTTTTGCCTTACTCTTCTTCGGTATAGGAATTAGTACAGTCTTCGCGAAGTCTTCCGGCCACACTCCATCCTCATAAATCCTACGAATTAGCGCAAAAAGTTTTCCTCTTCCGTTCTTCCCCATGCTCTTTAAAAACTCTGCAGGTATGTCATCTATTCCCACCGCCTTATTCCTTTTCATGTCTCGTAGAGCTCTTTCAATTTCGCTATCTAGGATACTTGGTCCGATGCCATCTCTGTCGATATCGTCTTCCCTTTCTATATCTAACCTATTGGGCCTTATTTCTTTACCATACAGCTCTTCCACATACTCCTTCCACCTCTCCTGGATCTCTCTCGGTTCTACGATTACCTTTCCCGTATTGTCTGTTATCTTTGTAATTCCCCTTTCCTTATTACCACCCGTCAGTTCCTTTACTTTCCTATATAATGCATCTGCTCTTCCCTCTTTTTGGTATTTCTCTAACGCGTCGATCTGTTCTCTCCACCACGCCTCTCTTGCTTTCTTGGTTTCTCTTCTAAGCCTGTTATTAAATTCTCGGTATTTTCTCTTACCTAGCTCTGAGTTTACACTCTTCCATTTCCTTCTCTCCTCCATCTCCCTGATCATCTCCTTCGTGATCCACGGTTTTCTAATTTTAGTTTTAGTTTTAGTTGTACTCACTACGCCTACCGTTGCTTTCGCTGCTTCTATAATTCCATTTTTCAAACTTCCCCATTCATCTTCCACTGCTCTAACTCCATGATCCTCACCCATTATCTCATCCACCTTCTCCCGAAACTTCTTCTTCATTGCCCCAGTTAATGCCTCCGTATTCCACTTACGTACCCTCCTTCCCATTCTTATCTTTTTCAGTTTTACCCGACATTTCATGACTAATAAGCTGTGGTCTGTGTCTGCATCAGCTCCTGGATAAGTATGCGAGTTTTTAGCACTATTCCTGTATCTGTGACATACCATTATATAATCTATCTGGAACCTGTCTGTGTCTCCCGGCTTCTTCCAAGTGTACCTACGTCGAGGATGATGTCTGAACCATGTATTTGTAATTACTAGGTTATTTCTGCGGCAAAACTCCACAGCTTTCTCGCCCCGGTCATTTCTTCTTCCTAGCCCGTAATCGCCCACCTCCCGCCCATCTCTTCCTTCACCCACCACCGCGTTCCAATCCCCCATTACTACCAGGTGCTTACTTCCTGGTATCCTACCAATTATTTCCTCTAGCTGATCGTACACCCCATCTACCTCCTCCTCTTTATGATTAGAGGTAGGCATATAAACCTGGATTATAACTAAATTCGTTGGTTCTGCTTTTAGTTCCACGACTATTATCCTATCACTCACCTGTTCTGCATACACTACTTTTCTACCAAGTTTCCTGTTCATTACGAAAGCAACCCCGCGCTGACTTTCATTCCCTCCACTATAAATTACTCTATAGTCGCCGCTCCAGTAATCCCCGTCATCCTTCCATCTTACTTCAACCAGACCCATGATGTCTACACCCACCTTCTCCATTTCTTGCTTTATATTCTCTAGCTTCCCCGCCCTCAGCATAGTCCTAACATTCCACGTGCCTATTCTAATAGTTTCGTTCCTCTTCTTTATCTTCTTTTCCTCTGGTGCTGCTGCTGCTTCGTCTGAGCAAGGATTTCGTGTGATGACGACCGCAGGGGCCTTGCTCCCACCGCTGCCGGGCACGACACCCGGCCCTCTTGGCCGAGTCCCGTAGTTGCCAGGATTCATTATCAATTGAGAACTGTCCATAATTTCAAGGTTTTTGTGTTAATTGAGGTAGTATTCCTTGGCCTTACTCAATAGTGTTTTTTACGTGACACCATCACTTCAGAGGCCGCCCCACTGGGGTCAGACGCCTTTTGCAGCCGCCTCACTGAGGTACAGACGCTGCGCGGACTACCATTCGTCTGTCTCCTAACCTTCGACCAATCTGGCATGGGTGACCCTACCAGGAGCAATGCTCCCGCCAGTGCAGCTCTAGGGGTCATCGGAGCACGCAAGCCCTTCAACCACGACAAGGTTGTAGTCCATGAGAAGGGTTAAGAGTTACAAATACCTCAATTTTCTCATCTGATTGTATTCCGGCAATGCCGTGACGTTTTTATTTTTATCATTTTTTAAATTCCCTTGAATCTGTATCTGATTAAATACTGTGATAAATGCAGGGGCATGTTTGTTCAAATGAGAATTGTGATGAATGTGGTACGCTTTAAGGTACGGTTAAAGTATAAATATTTAAGTTTTCATTTAGCGATGTTTGTTTGAGTTATTCAGGGACATTAATATAAGTCTAGGCGTATCTACAACCAGCTGGCAAATAAAATAGCTTATCAAATTCCCACCGGAAAGCTGGAAAAAAGGAGAAATTATTATACGTAAAGTTTGCAGTCAAACGGAATCGCACTTTTCCTCAAATTTTAATGTATTATGCATAAAGCGTTTCATGTCACTGATTCACCATCAGGTACAAGACTGATGATGATGACTTTGTGAGTTGAAACGCGTTGTGCATTATGCATTACATTTTGTGGAAAAGCGCGATTCTGTTTGATTTCACAATGACGAACTTCCACTGTATCAAGGCTGAATCTGTTGAATTTAATCATATTCTAAGTTAGAAATTTGTTAAGGTAGCGGAAATATGTACGTATAAAGTAATATTGTTGCTTCCGTGCGCAATAGATAATGGATAAATATCACTACAGTTGTGTTGTATTTTGTTTTTCAAAGATTTCCTCTGATATCATAAGAGCTGAAAAAATTAACATTCGTCCTATTGCTTCTTCTTTTAAGCCACCACTCATTGGTAGCCATAAATCAATGCTTCAAAACTAAACAGCGGCAATATTTTATTTGGGAAGTTCGCACTCTCAAGTCTTCGGCCCTTGAAAGAGGTCGCTGTCACCGCCCTGCTGGTGAAAGCGGATGAAAAAGGTGCCTTCATATTGTCCTATTGATAAGTTTTGTCGTATTAGTGTTCATTAGTCAATTCATTCAGTGGTTTAAATGTCATATTTCATATCTACCTTGAATAAAAATGGGTACTCACCCTCAATCGCCTCGTTATCGTCCCTTGTCATCTCTTTAATTAATCGCCATTTTAGGTAGATGAATGAATTCGATCATTCAATTCATAGCATTTCAATTGATAACAACTTGAGTGACTTATTTTTGCATTGGGAGGAGCAAACTTCTACGGTGATGCTATACTCACTCCTTTCACGAAGCTCCACGGAATGAGTTCCGTCTTTTCTTTCTCCAGAACTAGTCAGACAGGACTGTCATTGTCTGTGAGTGTTAAATTGCTTACAAAATTGTTCCGATTCCCTATTAGATACTGTTTGACTAAAGGAAGTGTATCGTCCACTCATATGCATAAATTACTTAGGTTGATTTTGTTGAATTTAGGATCTATTTATCCTTCAATATGTTTCTCTCTGTATGATTATGTACCATGGTGCAATTGACAATTCGGGCAACGAAAATCTTTTATGAATTTTGCCAACTCAGCACTAACTCTTTGGGAAGCAAAAATATCACTTTAAACTAATAAACTTTGTGTTTTCCTCATGCACGTATGAATATCCAAGTCCGGTTTCAGCGAAACCGGACTTGGATAAAAATTATCAAGAGCTCTAATTTTGTACCCTTGGGTATGACGGTGATTCGTTGAAATATTGGTCGAGTTACCATAAATTTATGTGGAATAGTTCCGTACCTCAAAATCTCAAAACGAACGAACCTCAAAATCTTTCCCGTGAGCTAGTTAGCTTGACTGTGGTCCAAATATCAATGAACATAACCTGGGTAGTTCACATTGAGGTCAATTAAAATCGGTGAACGAATTCCTGAAGGACAATTAATTCTAATTGAAACTTTTCCTTGCCTATACTGTTCTTTACTGACTGTTCCTATTCAACATGCAGGTATTTATTGACACAAGAATAAATAAAATTACTATTAAAATTGAGGTGAAGTAATAATCTGACATCTCCCCCGTAAAAAATTTACGTTTGCGCCATATTTGGGCCAAATTTATGTTTGGATTATGTTTAGCACAAATATCGGCATTGAGACTCTTAACTTCAAATATCGTCTAAATATTTATACTTTGCCGAATTTATTTAGAAAAGGTGTTGTGCAACTTGTCCTAAAGATTCATAGAATTTCCAAAAACGTTTATGTAAATATTCACGTAAGCTAACGAAAATTCTGGAAAAATTTGGAGCCAGTATGGTAAATGAATTAGCTTTCGAAAATAGCACAAAACTAGCTTAATTTCACCGAATGGTGTTTCAACTTTGTTGTAAGACTATCAAAGTAAATGTGGCTAATTGTAAGTATAAATATTGAGACGATATTTGAAGTTAGGAGTCTCATTGCCGATATTTGGGCTAAACATAATCCAAACATAAATTCGGCCCAAATATGGCGCAAACGTAAAACGTTTTACGCGGGCTATTCTTGCCGAAGTATATTATGAAGTATGGCGGACAGGTTGGAATGTTTATTAAACAATAAACGTGAGAGGAGTAAATATTAATGTATCAGATGAAATGTAAGATGTAACTGGGAATCACAAAAACCTCAGGCCAAGAGATGTGAAAATACAAACGATACTTTCGTGGCGCTGAATGAAAGAGAATTGAATTTATCTAGCTAATTTTTGTAAATTCTGTGCATGAGAAAGAGGAAGAGAAATGTAAATTCACTCCAATTAGGCCTTATATGAGTGCAGCTCGAGATTTTGGGATCCTTAAATATTGGAAGGTAACCTGCACATCATAAATGCTACGAGGAAAAAGCTACGAAGCACTGCGTTGGGAGGCACGTAGAAATTGGAGGCTATGCGACAGACTAAGTTTAATTGAAAAACTCAGACCATACCAGTTTCGAGCTGACACAGAGGATATAATTTTAACTCCACACTGGTGCTGATAAAAACGAAAAAATAAATAGGTTCACTGTCTTATTGAGAGGTACAAAAATTCCTTCTTTAGTACCATTAAGGTAGTTTGAGCGAAAAATCACTTCGCCTAGAATTTGGCCTCATTTTAAATAAAAAACTCATCTATCCAATTATATAATAATATCAACCCCTTGCCGAACTAATTTTAGAGCAATTTGCCTGAAAGTATAAGCTGTTTTACATGGGATAGATTATGGCTGTGCGCTCCAGAGGGAGAATATTAAACAAATTAGGAACGTCTAGCCCCTAGATTTCGTCAAAAAACTAACGGTGTGTAGTTTGCATGATTTTTCAACTATTTATAAAAAATAAATTATTACTCCCCACAGTAATTTTTGTAGAATCGCAAAGAAATTGATGTTTTGAAGGGTTTTCAGCCGTTTGGCGGGAATAAATGAGTCAAGTTAGAGACTTATGTAGCTTTATTTATTTAATTACTGAGAATTTTGGCCATATATAACTATATTCTTGCGCCATTAATATTACAATATTTATTTCATACTTCTTTCAGGCGCTGAAATAAAAAATTAAAATTGTAATATGGTCTCCATTATGACTAGGAATCTATCTCGCTCAAACCACCTTAATGACTGCAGCAAAAATAGAGCGATACACTAAGGGGCCATTCAAGTATTACGTTAGGTGGTTTTGCCAACTTTTTGATCCCCCTTCTCCACCATGTAAGACAACGTAAGGTTTCATGATCCCCTCCCCTCCCATTCTTACGTAAGTTTTCGTACATTTTTGTTCCCATCAACATAGATACGTAATAATACATAGACGATTTCATGTCCAAGTGTGCAAAAATTGACCTTACCACCCTCAGTTTAAAATTTTCTTTTTACAGTATCATAGACACTTTTTGAAAAACATAGAAATATGAATTTTAGCCTGATATCGATAGCGATTTTCGATATTTCGCGATTCACAGTAGGCGCGACTCGCAAAACACTAGATCTTCACAAATGCAATGTCGCCAAAATAATGAACGCAAGAAGTTGATCATACCTTTTTTTATAGTTTAGCATAAATTCAGGTGTACTACTGCAGCGAGAATCTTGCAAAGTAAGATTTTTCGTCTGATGATAATTTAACAAATTGATAAAAATACGATTTCCGAAGTACTTAAACCTTATGTAAAATTGTCCCGGACCCCCTACGTAAGACAAAGAAAAAAAAGCTCAAACCCCCTCCCTCCTTAAAACGCCTTGCGTAATACTTGAATGACCCCTAAGCCACTCAGTTAATATACGATTAAATTTCATTCTTTCCCTCTTCCAATTATTATTTCCTACTTCCTTTCTTCTTTTATGGATGGCGTCCTAACATCCCCCTTGCTCGAGTGGTACAAATGATAATGTGTAGATTTAGATGTATGAGGCATTTGACTTGGCGGTGATGTTCGCTAAATATCTACCGATTGTAACTATAGAAACCGTACTTTCAACTCTGACCGTCAACATTCAGTAAAACTAATTTTTTTCTATCAAACAGAGGGAATCAATTGAGAGTATGTCAAGATTATGTGGCGTTTGTCACCACTTTATTGTTTCGCCTCGTATAACATTCAGCATTCATTAATTCTCAAGCATCTTGTGCGGCTGGCCCCTGTGGTGCTTCATTTAAGTATATCCGTACATGTTCAAGGGAGCGTGGTGGCCTAGTGGGTAGAGCAACTAATCGATGGGTCCCGGGTTCAAATCCGGGTGAAGCCTTTGGACGCCCACGAACAAAAAATCCTCGGAGTGCGAGGTGGCCCAGGGAACATAACTGGCCCCCCCTACCCTGAATGTGTGAAATTCACACGCCTGTGGCTTAGTCCGGGGCTAATGTATGATATTGCTACAATGCTTGAATAGTTTTTTTTTAGTCATCAAAGTGCTGTGAAGGTAAAGACAGGCTATAGCGGTAATATGCCGCAGAGCATGAGGTTATTAAATTGACAATAGGATGTTATTTATCAAATTAATGTAATTAAACTACCATGTTCAAAACAAAACTCAAACTTGTGTTCTGATTAGGTATTACACTTCTAATTGGCGTTACTATAGTTTAAATTAAATTCCAATAAACACCTGTCAACTTTTCCGTAAAGGTTCGAATTTAAATGATTGCATTTTACTAAGTAAAAATGTTTTTTTATTAGAGCTTGCTGGTGATGTAATATTACATATGAAAACTTAAATGTCATTCCGTTGGTAAAATCCCCTGTTGTTAAAATTTCTTTGATTTTTTGGGATCCCGCCAACCCCCTGCGCGTACGCACCTACAAACGTCACAAAAATTGGCGCGCCTACTAAGGGCTAATCATATGTATCACTATGAAACGTAGAGCGAATAAAAACCTAACTTTGCAATGCCCAAACGCTTCTCTGAAATATGATAAAAAGAGCTGCGATAGATTCAAAACCATCATCACATTTTGTTCCAAAAATGAAAATATAGTTGCAAGATTTGTGCAGTTATCACCCACGCTTTCTCAAGTAAAATTCATTTTATCAAATTGGATGGAATTTGAAAAATTAGTACGAGTAGATAAGGTATACTTTGTATGAGTTTCAAATTTTGGGAATCATATTGCCGTTTCTACATCTTTTAAAATTAGATTATTTCAGTGCAACGCTTAAAAAGCTAGCAGCGTTCGATGCTAGCGACAACTTGCGGCGGAGGAAGGAAACCGTACACTAAGGGAACGCATTTCTTTGTTGACATTCCTATCCTGTATATTAATCCGTGGGCCGGGGTGAGCTTTACCCTCAACTATCCAAAGCAGCCTTCGGGATTAATCGCTGAGAGAGTAGATGTTCAAGCATGCATTATTCGCTCTTTTCTACTAGTGGCAATAGGTTGGTTTTTAACATCTTGCAGTCCTTAAAAGCTGATAAGCCATTTCTAATTTATATTACCAAACTCCGTTCTTATGACAATGCTTTCGTTGGTACAGAGAGAGTGTTTTATTGGATAAGGAAGGATATTTATAAAAATGAGAAAAATATTTCCGATCTAGGCACTCTTACTAAGTGTACTCCATCAATTAAAAAATGAAGTAGAGAGATGTTTGGAGCGGAAACCCATACATACCCTCGAGAGCTCGATAGACTAAGAGGAAACCCAACTCCTTGACATAGCATAAGGACTTGTAGGCTTGCTCTACCCGCTGAGATGCCTTGAGGAGAGACAATTGCATCTGGTATGGTTTTCTATGCGATTATTCTGGAAATTGGAGGGGAGAAGTTGTCAAGTAAAGTTTTGTAAAGAGCGGGAATGGAGAATGTTAAAAATATTATTGAAGTGGTGGCTAGAGTATTGAACTCCCATCCTTAGGGCCCGGGTCTTCATGAGGTGCTTTCTGATAAAAAAAATTGATGTGATAGATGATGTTAAGTAAGGGGCAATGCTGAAAACCAGAGGTCAAAGTGAAGCCTTGTTTTGGAAATAAAAATTCACAAATTAGTCGAAATTTTAACACCGCGAAAAACGGCCTGAAAGGGGGCGTGTCCCCGTCTGACGTCACGACGCCAGACAGGGCTTAGAGTTTTCAGCCATGTGGAACCATCATGCTATGCCGACTGGGACGTTGAACTTGTGACCCCCTGGTCGCTTTTTTTTAGGAGTAGACTAATGTTGTTGCCGGGTTACCCTCCGCTCTCTCCGCTCCCTTCACGGAATCTCTCCGTTACCAGAATGCCCACCTCAGCTGTTGGTCCTTTCTCCATGCGTGCAACCAGCCAAATTAATCGTGAATGGCCACTAATTCTTTAAAAACCTGAGATAACAGAAGTGAAGGGAGGGTAAAGATAGTTTGTGACGTCTGGAGAAAAGTGAAGAAAGTAATATGGACAAAGGGAAAGATAACCGAATACGTATTATACTTAGAATGTGGTGTAAGGAAGTAATGTGGAAAGTCTACGAAGGCGAAAGATGCATTTCTAATACAGTGCAGTGGGAATTTGGAAGCAATGAAACGGTGGTTACTGTGATAAAGGGAGGGGTGCTTGGTGCGCGAGGAAGAGGAAGAATAATACAATAGATTAAAAAATTAATTTAAAAAACCAAGTTTTTATTTAAACTAAAAAGAAGAAAATAAACCACCCTGCCTTGGCCCAAGGTCCCACGATTATATTTTACAGATAAAAGACTATTTGTTCAAAACCAAAAACGTGGCGCGCATCAATTTCAATTTCTTGAATCAAATTGAAATTGATGCGCACCACGTATTTTGTTTTGAACATATAGTCTTTTATCCGTAAAATTTAATCGTGGGACCTTGGGCCAAGGCAGGCTGGTTTATTTTCTTCTTTTTAGTTTATATAAAAACGTGGTGTTTTAGATTAATTTTTTAATTTATTGTATTATTTTCTTCTTTTTAGTTTAAATAAAAACGTCGTTTTTTAGATTAATATTTTTATCTATTTTATTATATATTTTCTCAATTTTATTTCATAATTGCAGACGCCTTCCGCTCGCGATCTTTTTGTCGGGTGGCAAGTCGGAAGGACAAACAATCAAGAAAGCGACATAATGAAAACGTGGTAAAATGGCTCACTCACTCACTCAGTGCTTCAACCCGAAGGTTGGTTTGGGGTAGGTGAGGATAGAGCTCACCTCAGACTAAGCCAAAGGCGTGTGAGTTTCACACATTCAGGGTAGGGGGGCCAGTTCCTTTCCCTGGGCCACCTCGCAACGCGAGGAAGTGGCTGTTAAATCAAACAGCTGAGCGATTAATACAGATGTAAATTGTCGAAAATAGCCTCACATTGCCTTTGAAGAGCTAGATATAGCGTAAATATTTATTGTCATCTGGATCTGATCTGTACTGAAAATATTAAGTCGATAGCTAATCGGGAAGTGGGCTAAATTTGAGTTGCAAGATGTGCCCGGAAGGGCAAACAAACAAGAAAGCGACTTAATAAAAACGTGGTAAAAAGGACTGGAATTTTCAGAGTGCTTAAGAGAACTTAGAGATAAGTATTGCTTTCTGTAGAATAAGTTAGGGTCGGTATAGGAGAAGTTGTTCAACTAGAGAACGCGGCCTAGAAGTAGTGCATTGAAATCTTCCTCATTGATCAGAAACTAATTATTATAACGTCAGTTAATGACGTTTTTTGGCAGTTAAATGACTTTCATATATTCTTTGATTAAGTGTATAAAAAACATCCTTCCCGGTGTCTGTCTCAGAAGACTTTTGTCCCGTTATTCCAACGTCCTCACTAATCTTTTTCAAGTCACTTAGTCTTCGCATTGTTTACTTCTCTACGTTGATTGGCATCTTCTGAAATTAAACTTGATCCTCTTTCACTGGCTAGCCAAATTGGTTGGCTCATTTGCCGCTTATTTTTTGACAGCCAAAAGATATTGACCCCGCAGGACTGTGAGTATTCTTTTAAAGTAGAACCAAGCTATAACCTTGGGCTATACGGATGAATTCGGGTCAGAAAAAGGCTCAGTCATTTAATTAGCTCCTTGTATCGTCTTACGGAAACATTTCATGATTTTCGGAAATGACATAATAGTTATTTCACGACCAGCGTTTTTGTTCGCATTGCGCATTTTCTTCCGGGAGTAATCAGAACCTTGATTGCCGTAATAATGCACTCTGGTAATCTGAGCTCATGTTGTCTCTATGTAACTTTTTTACGGAGTTAGAATTAAACTAAATCACTTTATTTTATTCTGTATAATGAAATTAAGCCTTAATTGCCGACTCAGACTACCTTGAAAAGATAAGGCCCTTATATTTTATTCGCTTAGTGCAGTATGAGTTTATGGTAAGGGATGTGGCCTGTTTTTTCTTTCTCTCAAGATTTATACGGCTGCCATTGTAGTGTGAAATCATGGAAGCCCTCAATGCCTTCCTTTGGCGTTTGAATAACCGGCACCTGAAATTCCACAGTTAATAGTGCTCCCCCTCCCTGTTGGGTATCAAGCCCATGAACCTTACACAATGAAATGCTATCAATATTCACCAATTTATCGTTAATAAATTAATAGGAGGGATTTGTTGGCATGGGTAATAACCAGAGACGAGACGTTTATGACTTTTATTTTTCCATTTCATGACCTTTATTCTATGACTTTCATGACCTATATTCTATGACTTTCATGACCTTTATTTTCCTGTTTCATGACGTCTATTCTTTTAAATACGGTCATTTCGTGACGCTTTAGGTAAAAGTATGACATGTATTTTACTGTAAAATTAAAATAAATATTATGATCCGTATAGATACTATAGGGTAAGTGGTTCAAAAGGAAGTATCCCCCTCTTACCCATAATCACCAGGATTTATGTATATATATACGGATGTAAAAATGATTAATGTACCTGAAAATGTCACTACGTTTTGAAACCCGGGTCGTTAGAAATAAATAAATTTAGTGGACCATTACAAAGTGTAATTTTTATTTTCCAATATTGAGAGGGCCATCCCCAGGGCTATAATGAAATGTTACATAATTAACATTTTTTGTCTACAATCCTTTTTTGAAAACAGAATGGTCATAATATATAATTAACAGTGATTTAAATGAATGTTTGTGAAAAAAATTAACAGTCATAACGATATACACATCTTCAAGATTACATTATCTTTTAAGTTGGTTGATATTTTTTTTACATTTGTAATTTCGTTGCTTGGTTTATTTCTCGCCCTCTTTTCATTCTTCAACGAACACATCTCAAAGTGTAGTGCATGCTTGTGAGGCTTCACCTCGTGACAAGCGTAAGCGATTTATGCTGATGCATAATTAGTCGTAGTTACGTTGAATTTAGGGTATAGTGTAGTGCATGTTGGTGAATACTTACCTTCTGCCACACACGCGGGTATTTTGTAGATGTAGTAGTTGCAAAATACATATATAGATAGATGTAGTTGCAAATGCCTGCAGTCTACGTGCGTCCTCCTTTCGCAATCACCAAGTTTCCGACCCATACAGCGCTCGCTCCATGTTACCAATCGGTTTGGTTTTCAACAAAATTTTCCTTGAATCTCTCCTCAGAGCCTTCCCTAATCAATACCATTCTTCTTAAATGCTGACTAGATTAAATACAGGAATGAAAAACAGAGCCAAAGTATGGGAGAACTAAAATGTAAACATTTTGTCCGAACACTTTCGCATATGAAAGGGTAATTAATAATATATAACAGTGCATATTTCTGTAGGTGCATTTCGTACCAAAGTCATTTGAGACGTTCAAGTGAATATTTTCTCAAAGAATACTTGTGATGATGTACTCTTTTCCTAGGCTATCGTGAAACGAAGTGCGTAGGCCTTCCACGTACGCCACTGAAGATACGAACATGTTTCACTTCCCAAGAAAAGTGATGTGTATTTTACAACTTCTGCAACTAAAATTTAGGGATTAAATGACGTAAAATTCCAATGCCTCACTACTATAAAGAGAAGATATATGTTACTTAAAGCAATATTTTCATTTTAGGTGAATATCTGTAGTACTCTCCCGTTTGAAATCAAGTAACAACGGTCAGAAATAATTTGTCCTCCTCAATGAAAAAATTGTTTTAGAAATTAATGATTATTAAATATTAATTTTTCATTGTGATGTATTATTGATCGATTTTTGAGGAAGAATGAACCTTACTGGGCCGTTAAGCGGATATTACTGTGTTTACTTGTACAGTAAATAATTAAAACTCTAATTATAACTCTGCGAGCTGCCTTGAGGGGTTCTTGGCAGCGTGTAAATTTTCGCCTTAAATTTGCTCTGCCTCAAGGTTTTATAAAATTAAACTGTACAACCTAATGTTTCCTTGTATTTATGTATTAGGCAAATGCATGCATGCATAACGATATTTCAGTCTTGTAAAGAAAAGCATGCCTGGGTTATTATTGTCAGTTAAGATTGGCATGTTAAATAGGCTCTTTTTAGTGATCCCACTGACCACTTTAATAATTTCGTGAAACTAATGGTAGTCTATGTCTAAAATGGGTTTTTTTTGAAGCCATAGAGTCCAGGAAAATGTTATTCCTAAGCGTCAGTGATATATGCCGTCGATGGACCTGGGCCTCCCCTTTTGAGTGGAATACTTATCGAAAACCTATCAATTCATCTTACAATTAATAACAGCTATTAGTATCTCGTCATATTTGCAGAAAAAAGGCTAGATTAAACCGAACCACTTAGCTCATTCATTAATTTTAAAGTTATTATCTCATGAGCCGTAGGACGTTGGAATATGTAAAACTTGATTTATAATTGGGAAAAAAATTGAAACTTGTCATTACATAGTCGGAGTTCGAGAATAAATCAACGTCAAATTCGCCAAAAGCTTTAGCCTTTATTTCAACGAACGATCTGATAATGATTCCCATCTAGTTCTAGAAGTATGCTAGTGCCATAATAAACATTGTCTGCTAAAACCAGAGTGTTTTGAGACCCGTAAACTATACGATAACGATAATTCTAGTTCGTGTTATACATATATGTTACTCTATTATTAAAGAAATGGTTATTGAATGGTGGTTGATAACTCCACCATTATTATTAGTTGCATTGGAATTCTGGGAGTTAAATGTGCTTTTCTAGATTTTGGGATAACGAGGGAAAGAGAAAAAAATATCATCTCATTAATCTCCCTTAGTACATCTGCACTTAACTTCCTATTAGAAAACTCCATAAGATAATGCGAAGCACTGAGCGTGCAAATGTGTTGCAATTCGATTTTAGGTAATGTCTTTCGACAAGTATGAATCGGTAGCTCATTTATTTCCACTGCTTTGCGTCCGAGAGAATTGTATGATCCCACAGCAATATTTCGGCCCATTCCTTCCCTCGCTCGGCCCAGCCGAAGGGAAATGTCCCGAGGGAACCGCTATCCTTCTCGGCCGAACACGTTCAAGAGACGAGACATCGTCCTTCTCGCTCGTCCCGTTTGGAAGTTTCGAGCCGGTTCGGATGGGATGAGGAGGTGGAGGAGGAGGATGGATGTCGGCCAGGGGGCCATCATCGCCGAAGACGCTGGCAAGAGAGACGGGATGAGAGGTGTTTGGATGAGTGAATCGTTGTGAGAGTCGTGGGAGAGTGAGGAGAGATGGGGCAAGCGAGGGATTTGAAGGCCTTGCATGGGTGACGCGATGCCGAGGGTGCGTCCCATGAGAAGCGAGGTCATCTTCTCGTCTGTCCTTTCGGTCCACTCTTCCTCTCCCCCACTCGTCACCCGTGGCAACCCATCCTCGGTGGCTTCTGCCACTGAGGTTGCTTGCATTTTGACACCAAGTTCAGGTGAAATAGGTATAGTGAGCCCATAAACTAACAGACGTCCGCAACACTAGGTGCTTAAGGTGGTCGGAGCGAATTTTGTTTTTGTACAGAATTGAGTAAAATTTTTCATGAGCGTCCTTATTAGTAATATCCACAAATAAAAGTGAAAAAAAATTCATGGTACAGATTTCTTTTCTTGGCAATTCAATGCTATTTAACACGTATCCTTATGGCGCATGACATTTATTTCGAAATAATTCGATTACATATACCGGTTCCGAATCAGTCACCGAAGTTACGCATCTTTGGGCTCGGTTCGAGTTTGGAGGGGTGATCCTCTGATTCGTCCGGGTGCTGTTACCCCTGTCTGCGCGTGACAGAAAGTAAGTGCGAAATGACCTTAGCCGTAGAAGCACGTAAAATAAATATACTAATATTTAACTCGATTACGTGTGTACAGATTATTTCCTAAACGCGATATAATACTTTCCATATTATTTTAATGGTTACTAAACACGTGTCAAGGTTTATTTCCGAGTGAAAACAACATATTTAGATGCAATTTCGCTTCAATTGAGAATTCCGCGCCGAAAACACTAGTCATAACAATACTATAGTTATGGCGAAAATTTTAAAACATAATTCTTGCGTAATTAACATTTCTGCATGCATAGTGATTTCCACCGTATAAACATGTTCTTGAGTAAAATGTTTTCCAATATATTTTTTGCAACTACACGAAAAGTTATTAAAGTGTACAATCAGTGACTCACGATTACCGTTACAGCCACCTTAATACGTAATACTCCTTGTTGTAGGTGCCATTTGTGTAGGCGCTCTCCCGACTGTCGATTTCAAGATTCTGTTGCTCGCGAAATTCTCTTAAGGTAGTTTGAGCGAAAAATCACTTCACCTAGAATTTGATGGATTTGGCCTCATTTTAAAGAAAAAACTCTCACCTTTTCAATGGTATAAAATATATACCCCGTGCCGAACTACTTTTGAGCAATTTGCCTAAAAATATAAGCTGTTTTACATGGGAGAGATTATGGCTGCGCACAGCCATATTGCGCATATGCGCAATCGTCGTGGTATATACTAAAAAATCTATTTCTGCGTCTCAAAACTGCAGTTACGACCCACGCACAGGAAGTTAGGTTAACAAGCCGATGTCAAGGTCAAATATTTCTCATTTAAACTTCAAAGGACCACTTACACAAGACTGAATTATAACACGCTTCGTGTAGACTAAAACAACCTATTCGAAGGTGATGTAATGGAGTCAGGCAGCTGAGTTAGCGGCCAGATGAGATGGAGACGAACGCGTTTCGAGAGGATGTCCAGTTTCTTCAAGGGCTTGATACGAATGAGGAGTGGAGATTATAATATATCTGGAGTGGGAAATGGACGAAAGGTGATCGCCTCGACCGACTCTAATCGCCATAGAACTGCCCAAGAATCCACCGACTAGTTAAAGATCCTTCCATAAGTAAGTACTCTCGTGATGAGTTACAAATGGTGACTGAGACGAAAATAAATCCTGGAGACAAATAATGGGGAATTCTTTCAAGTATGTTTTGAGTAAAAAAATTCCAATAATTTTTCGACCACTTTTGGAATACCTACTTTCTCTGATGGTGTTACCATCCAAGTGACGATCTCGCATCTCAATGGGAAATATTTCGAAACTACGGAATTATTCGTACACTTGAATTAGTTTCTGTCTTATCAGATGACGATACTGACTTTGGCATGCATGGTGTTTACTCATCCTGTGGTATTTCTTCTGTTTAACAGTATATCACGAAATACAATAATTCAGAAAATAATGCAACGGTATAGGTGCGCTGCTAGGTGCTTCCTTAACCTCTCGCTGAAGAAGGTGGCGGCGATCCACCGAAATATTCCAAAACCCGTGTGAGTGTCATACTGTTTGTTTTTTCTTTTTAGTCACCCTAGTGACGAAGTGTGTGTGTGTGTGTGTGTGTGTATATATATATATGCCGGCTAAGGTGAAATTTTTTGTCTGGATTTGACTCATTTTCATCTTCCCCACCAAACCCTGTGTTCGTCCTTTTATGTGTTCCTATCCATTTCCATTTCCTATGAATGTATGAATTTATTCGCGCCTTTGAGCGTCATGTTTTCGAATGATTGAGTATGTATATATATATAATTATAAATAAATAAATATATATATATATATATATAATATATATATATATGAATGCATAAATAAAATAGGTCACACAAACGTAAGTGTCCTTTTTGCGTGTTTCTGTGTTTGTTTAGTGTATCACTGTTTTATTTATGCATGTGCATGATCACCGAGAGCGATTTTCTACCAAGACATAATATATATATATATATATATATATATATATATATATATATATATATATATATATATATATATATATATGGTCTGAGGGTTGTAATTGGTAGTGGGATGCAGGATTTTATCGGTAGGAAGCTTTTTGGGGTGAAGAATGAAACGAAAAGGAAGAGTTAATCGTGGAAATATAGGAAGACAGAGATTC
This sequence comes from Pyrrhosoma nymphula, assembly GCA_963573305.1. Taxonomy (NCBI): domain Eukaryota; kingdom Metazoa; phylum Arthropoda; class Insecta; order Odonata; family Coenagrionidae; genus Pyrrhosoma; species Pyrrhosoma nymphula. The sequence goes on along the minus strand of OY754333.1, from coordinate 48,135,026 downwards.
ACGGCCATGAGGCCAAAGGATAAGGATATCGCCAATATAGCGGGCGGGGAAACACATTCGAAAGATTGGCGGCGGTGCATTAAAGGAACTAGGGTTACGAATGCAACAAATTATCTCAGGCTTAACTTTGTGAAAATATTTCATTTTCGTTATAAAAGATAAATATTTTTATTCACATTTTTTATTACACCGCCCTAGGCTTCAACGTGTAATCTTTATTTGCAAGGTAAAAAAATACACATTCCCTGGTATATGTCTCTGTCAAAAGACGGTCCAGATGGCATGGAGAGTTAAGAATAAGAAGTATTGGAGGCTGGGTAAAAGGGGAGGGGTGAGAATGGAGAGTAAGAAAAAAAAAGTAAAATAAATAATTAAAACTTTTTAAGAACATTGTTTCATTTAAAATAGGTTTACTAAAAATTAGAAAATAATTTTTGAGCTGTCACGACTGGTACACAACAGGCAGAACGTGGTTATTTGTGATTAAAAATAAAACCATGGGGCGCAAGCAACATTTTTGATACAAAAGACTTTATCATCACTTTATAGGGGACGTGGTAAAAAGTCTTTAGTATTCCAAGTTTTGCAGAACCAGGAATTTCCGGCAAGCGAAGCTTGCCTTATTCTTCACAGTAATTTGTGTACTAGTCTTAAGTATCACAAATTTTTAAAAACGGTTTCAGGCGTAACTTTGTTGAAGCCTTTCATTGTAGGAAAGTTAGATGAATTTTCAGCACTCCAATTTCCACATGAAGTTTTATTTTTTATAATCATGGCTTCGTTGCAGAGTAACATCTTCAACTGTAAATCTGGCAACTGAAGATGTTACTCTGTAACGAAACCATGGTCGTGATGAATAAAGCCACATGTGGAAAAAGCAGTGCTGAAAATTCTTCTAACTTTCCTACTGTCACAAATTGTGATTAGGATTTGGGTGTTTCCGGTGATAAGTTTCTCCTGTTGCGTTCCTGCTGCTTTTTTGAGGCTAGCCGTTTTCTGCTTGTAATTTTTTGGTCTCATTCTAAATATAATTGGTGACTAGTTATTGTTACGACATACTCTTTCATTCGCAAGTTAACTTCAATCTAAGTTTTCACCTGGCAAGTTTCGAACTCGGTTCGTCAAGGACTTCATCGGGAAGTCCTCGGAGAAGATAAAATTTACACACTACATGATGATTAGCCCTGTTTCAAGAATTCCAGCCTCATTAAATCAGGTGAATTAAATGTACTTCCTATTTTTTTATAAATGATTTGTTTCAGATTATGAAGGCTATCTACTTTATGCACCCATTACCAAGACGTTCATTCATTGAATGCTTATGGAAGTTAAAGGATAAAATTTCACAACTGATTTCTTTGCGTGCTAGATGCATTCATCAGTTACTAGTTTATTTAAAATTTACTATTTATTATATACGATTTAAGTTTTAACCGTTGAATAATATTTAGGTGTTGTTCTCGGGCTCTGCACCAGGTAATTGGCTTCATATTAGCCGACGTTTCGGAAAACGACTTGTTTTCCATTTTCAAGGCGTGTTACTCTCTCTATGTAGGAATATACACTGAACTGAATTGACCGTTTGACGAGTCGAACAATTAACCAATATTAACTTCGGCCAATATGAAGCCAATTACCTAGTACAGAGCCCAAGAACAATACCTAAATGTGGCTATTTATTACTTTAATCCCCCTTACACAACTTGTTATGCATACATACGGAACGGCAATTGCTATAAATCACATAGAGATATAATGCTGTAACGAAATCGGTCGTTTATAAAGACATCGGTTAGGAATTACTAAGTGTTACCTCATTGTTAAATACTACCGACTGATTTGTAGATCAACCACATCTTTAGTGCACAGGCAGGAGTGATCGGGAAAAAAACATTTTCAGTTCTCGCGAAGGGTTTTCTACTTCAATTTCTGTTGTGTTTAACGCCTGACGTTATTATCGCTACAACTATTTCTAGTTTTGAATTAATGGTTTAGTAGTCACCTTGAGTGAGTCTAATTGTGAAAGCGCGTATCATGAAATGAATAAATGTGTTGGCATTCAAAATCAGGCTTAAACTACATGTTTTTTCGACCAACAAAAATTACATGGTTTACCCTCACTCGCTCTCGTGGAGAAATTTGCTCTCTTGTCAAATATTTTCACTTTTTCACATGAGTTTTGCCTTCTTGAGAAACCGGGCTATTTCACCTTTGCATTGGGCGAAGAAACTTGGTGTAACGTCTGTGTATTTGAAGACTCCTTTCGAGACCAGTCTCCCATCACCTTCGCTTCTTTTTTTTGATACTATTTAGCCGGGGAAAATTATCATTGAAGAAATTACGCCAGTGCTAGTTGCTGTCCAGTGCTGAAATGTTTCTTGCCTCATTGAATTCTAGGGATTCAATGGAAATATATTTGCTAATAATTATTCTGCCAACAGCATGGTTGTATTTCATTGTGAAAGATTGATCGTCGTGTTGTATTTTTATTGATTACGTGCTACGATTTGGTGTTTAATGCGTTGAGTTCTCGTTTATCATAAAGCAGTAGTGATCGACACTGCGACTCTTGCGCTGGAAGTGCATGAATGAAATGCAGACAGAAAGGAATGATTTTTTTAAACTTATGAGGTGCTTAATTGATTGGTAAAAATACTAATGTGGTGTACATAATTTTATATACAGTTTTTACGGCGAATGAAATGAATGTTTGTCATAGTCTCATTGTGATTTGTATTATAAAGATTGCTGTATTAAAGACTACAGTAAAATATTTGGGTTAAACTAGGTTTAGGTTCAGTATCCTGAAATGTGGGGAGATGAAAGAACCAATATCTATAGAGTTTGTCATTTATTATCCGCGCTATTTAGGTCGAACATTAAAAGTATATCCCGCGATATGCAAGTATTTTCTTGAATCATTACCGCAGTGTCGCAATCTATATGCTTCGTTATAATAGCCCTACTTCCTGGTAACTTTTAGCTTTTAAAATTTTACAAAACAATTGTAATAGAAAAATGTTGCCTTTGCCCTTATATTACCGTGTCGTTGATTTCTTTATCAGCAGTATCAGACACACCCATTTTGAATTACGTGGCTTCGTGAAATATAATTGGTTTCAGGTAGATTAGGTGACCCTTCCTATCTATTAAAGACGTTCTTTAGATAGTCCATCGTAGGTTTCCGTGGCGTTCAGATGAATTCTTCTCCATTTTCGGGTTTCCACCGCGTAGGTTGCTTTTTTAGGACTACAGTTACGGGCGAAACTGTTGTCTAAAAAAAAGCAACCTTCGCGGTGGAAACCCGAAAATGGAGAAGAATTCGTTCTTTAGATATGTTTATAGTTTTTCCTGCGTGGTTATATGCTGTTAATGTATCTAAATTCACATCGGCTAAACTAATCTCCTGCTAGCATTGCAATTCATGAAATTATACAAAGTTCTAGAACTAAAAAAATAACACGAATTGTTTGATGGGTGCGCAACATATTAAATTTTACTCCTTTTTCCGAATAGTATTTAATATACAGTTATAATACAGCAAATACTATTCAATCCAATTTTTTATTCTCAAAATTGGATGAATAAAAACGAAGCAATAAATACCAAATAAGAAGGTATTGCTCTGATTAAGGGAGTGAATGGTATTAAACGAGGAAGATGGTGAAGGTTTGCCCGGCAAAGGGAGAAATAAATGTTCATTAATTACGCGACCAAATTTCTATTCAGATTGGCATCGAATTATAATGTAGCCTGATTTAGAAGTTCATATTCTAAATGCGGACACACATAGCCATTTTTACATAAATACCTCGTTTATATGGTCGTGTCAGCGATATCGTCTTCATCGTTAATGAACCCTAACGAGAAAGGAATTGTCGCTCGTATTTCCTGAGGAAGGTGATTTTCGCATTTTAAATTGGAAAATACCTTTGTCTTTATATCGCACAGTTGTAGTTGCGCCACAAGAGTTGCGTACCGTGCGATCTTTGCTGATTAGCAAACGAGTTCATTACCCTTCGGAAAAAACCCACCCGGTGATCATCACATTGTTCGAAACCTGTCCACCAACATAAGACCGCAAATCCACGAGTGTGGGTACCTACATTTAAATATCTCGTTTTACGATGAATCCACCAATGTGAGATACGCTTGGTGATCCATTCATTATTGCTCGATGGTGACAAAACTAGTGAGTGGGCCGCAAATACCCAGCCTCGCTCTATCCTCCTCCTTTGGGTGGTTCATCCACCTGCCGCGTCGTGGGTAGTGGATGGAGGAAGAGGAGCTTTTTTGTCTCGGGTGGTTGTACAGACCGGTTGGCGGTGAAGATGCTCGCCGCACCCAATTGCGCCCTCTTGTATGTAAAGACCCTTCGTTTCCCACTTTATTACATCGGCCTCTTATTTTCGGCGGCAATTTCTCGAGTGTCTGTTTCCTTGCCTTGTGTTCGCCTTAGCGTTCGGAGGGAAAAGTGGATACTCTCTCGAATAGAAGAAATTGTCCTCGATGACTACTTCAACGCAAGAAAAATAGTGAAGATTTTGTCATCGCGTGAGGGAATAATGACCCTGTCCCATCACCTCAGAATGCCTAAGTATTTTGCACGTTTTCATAACCAACGTGTAGAAATTTTCCATGTCTTTTCTTATACTTTTCTTCTTCAATAAAATTGTGAAGGAGATAGCCTTTGGACCCATGATATTAATATTTCCCTGATCTATTAATACCCATACTGCTGAATCATTAGCTATTTTTAAAATTTTATTAACTTGCTTTGTAAATTGGAATGGGTGATTATCATGACTTGTGTGCTGACTTCTTATTTCGAAGGTCTCGTGTTCTAATCTTGCCAGTTTTTCAATAGGATTTCTGTCGCTATCTGAATGCCTTGTAAACGAATTTTATAGGCAGAACACCGTCCGTTTCCGTCGTTCTGCGCAAATATTGAAAGAGGCTTTCCGCCTCGGCTAGTTGTTCAAATAATGGATTTTTCAGCCTTAAATATTCACGAAGTCCTCGCCATTGCTTTTAATTGAGGCCATAATTTAATTAGATTCATATTCGTTATTCAAAGATGGATTTCTCAGTGGTCAGAGCATGTGACCCGAAGTTGAAAGGTTCGTGTTCTATTCCTGGTCCAGTCGAACTTTCTTTTATTTTTAATCGGCCAATTTTACATCTTCAGACCACGGTTGTATTCTTCCATTTTATGTTTGATAGTCCTTTCATTCTCCTTTCTTTAGTTGTAAAAATAAAATATATATTCTGCAACTATTCAGGCTCTAAAAAGCTGCATTTAAATATTCCCTCTCGAAATTCCGAATCTACACAACGAATTCTTTTCGAATTACTACGTTTCACTGCAATGCTTGTAGAATACTGCAATAAACTTCAATGATTCATATATTTAATTATTCTTGGGTATTTATGGGTCCAAATGAATGTTCCTAAAATGTTAGCGAAGTGAATATTTTACCATTTTTTACGTTTAAATTGCTCTATTTTTCATTTTACGCCATAATTGAAGTAATGTGTGTATCAGTAAGTGAAACCAAGGAAAGCTATTGGTTTTAAATTTTTGGAGAGGTAATGAGATGATAACTCTCTATTTTAGCTTGCATTAAACGTAGGCATTTTACTCAAATCAAACAATGGGGTTCTTAAGGACTTAAAAATGAGATTTTTCTATTCGCTATTACTCTAGAATCACTTATAGCGGTGAGTAAGCGTATACTGGCCTTCCCTGATGGAGAAACATCCTTTTTGGTATTGCTACTTGGGAAATGAGGAATTTCGTTCTTGATGTGTTTGGCAATCACGAGGTTCCGAAATGGAAATTCTGAGGAAAGACAAAAGGGAAAGTGATGAGGATGCAGTTTCTCATAACCGATCACGTATTTATTTATCTTAAAAATCTCATAATTTATTTCATTTTCATCGCAAATGAAATCTAATTGTCAGCTTGTTATAATGTTTTATGGCCGTAGTTTTTTCTCTTTTATGCAAAAAATTAGTTCCAGATTATTTTGGATATTTGCTGTAGAAGGTGACATAATTCGTTGCTAGAAGAATGTTTCTATATCAGGAGAATGCGTGGGCCGCTGCTTGCACGGTTGTCGGTGGAAGTAGTACCCGATTATTGTTCTAATTTGAACATTAATTCTTGTGAAATGTCACTATCGCTTCAGTTTTCAAGAATTTCTTTTGTCAAAGAGCAGTATTTAACATTCTATTAATTATTGTGTGATTTAGTTGTATGGTAGCGTGCGCAACAAGTCTTTGGGCATTCATTCATGTAATATTGTGGTATCACACCTACCCTTCTGGCTACTATAGAAGTCCTCAGAGTAACATCCTGATAATTGATATAGCCCCTTCTAAAACCCCGTTATATGGAATCATCTTCGACAATGACTATTATTTTCCATGCAGTCAACGCTTCTGTTTATAACTTCTCCATATCCTGAATTTGCTTCTGCAAATTTCGCTATACACGCCATTGGGCTGCAGTTGTTTAGGTGAAGCCACTACACCCGTAATATGAATTCCTGGTTTTATTCTTATTTTATCTACTTAATCAAATATATGAATATACCCACTATAAACTACAAATGGTCGCTAGTCCTTTTGTAAAATATCATGCCAGCGATGTAGTGAAACTGAGCGTTTTCTTCAGGTTAACATCTATAGCTAAATATAACGCAATGACGTCCAAGTTGGGCACTTTTTTATTGTTGGACTTGATAATGCATAGTGTCTATGTTACATAGCACACACATGTAACATATCATTCAGCTGGGTTCTGCCTGTCCAATCTCCTTCTCCAAGCCTCTCTATCCTTCACTGTTTCTTCTTATAGCTCTCAATTTGCCATAGATTTTCTAATTCTTCCCATCCACGGCAATCTAGGTCGACCTTGTTTGTTTCGTCCAGGAGAAGTCCACTGGAAGATTTGTTTAGGCCATCGATTTTCAGGTATTCTTAACAAATGAGCAAATCTTCGCAGTTTTTTCTTCTCAACAATTCGTACACTTCTATTTTTTATTGATGGCTGGTTTTTTACCACTCTCTGCCGCGCGCTATGTTGGGAGGCGTGCCCGGTACAAAGTTATAGGTTCCCTTATTCCGCGACTACTTCGGGTGCCTTCCATTCGCTTTAGTGCGCTTATCACTTCGTAACACAGCAGCGCATTTACCTTCCATTCGTTGCAGACCCTGCGCACTAGCTAGGAGCCATGGCACTAGGTAACACACTTCAAAGCAGATCGGGAGCCAAGTTGATGCGCGCTAAACAACAAAATAACGTCGGCTATGACATTCGTGACTGTTGTCGAGTTTGTTGATTTTCGGTAAAGGCGGCAAGCATGCATATTGTAAAGTCAATGAATCAATGAATTTTTATTTCCAAAGATAAATATGGCTACAACAAAAAATAGGTTTGGAAATTCACTGACCACGTTTTCCAGTAATGTGGTCAGTGTACAATAGAAAACTTTTATACGTAAAAACAAGGTCTTTACATTAAATGAAGAGTGAAAAAAAACAAATGAGTTCAGTCTTCGTACATCTTATTGCCACCTCCTGCAGCGTTTTTAAACATATCATTATAACTTTTACTGCAATTTATGACAAAAAAATTACAGAATAGCTTATAAGCAAAATTATTGCCAGAATGTTACATTAATTACCAGAGTTCATTTGAACCATTATTCTGAAATATTACGCAAAGAATTTACATCTCTGATTTGGGTTAACTAATTTGAATTGCATTATTAAACGATTTAATTGAGCTGCATTTTTTATACTTCATACGGTAATTTTTTATAGAGCATAGGTCCTAAAAACAAAAAAGTTCTTAAATATTGACTTATTAACCTTAGTATTCTTGAAATGTAACTTATCTTTACTTCTTGTTCTATAAAATAAGTTATCAGTCCCACTATTCCCCCTTTTAATATAGAAAAACCTTAACACTTTAAACTCAAACAGATTTTGTAAAGGTTTTTCTTTTTTTTGTTGTAAAGTTTATAATTGCTCAGTGACAATGAGCTAACATTTTTAAATACTTCGAATGAATATAATAAATGTACGTAAAACATTCGGCCGCGACTGCTGTTCATCCATCGAGTGCTACCAACCGGTAGGTCACAAAGCATTTCGTCGGCGCTCATCGTTCCATTCAGCGTCTATCGTGTGCTCCGATGTGTTCCGATATGCGCTAACTTCAACACCTTGAACGGGCAGTCTCCTTCATGTCAAGTCCGTGCCCTCTCCACCGATGCTGCTCTCCACCCTCACATCTCCAACTTAAGCCTCCCTCTTCCGCCTCCTCCCAACTACCCTCCCTCATCCCCCCCCCCCGCCACCTCCCCTTTTCGATTCCGTTTCGAATTCTTAAATGCATTTCCTTCAAGGTCGTCTCGATTCCGCCATCCACCCGCTCCCTCCCCCAACTGCTTCCCTTATCCAAGTCCTGTTTCCCTGTTTTGTTTTTATTCTTTTAAGGTAGTTTGAGCGAAATATCACTTCATGAATTAGTTCATTCACTAAAATTTGATGAATTTGACCTCTATTTAATGAAAAAACTCTGTCATGTTTCCAATGATATCAAAATAATAATCCCTTGCCGAACTACTATAAGGGCAATTTGCCTGATAATACAAGCTGTTTTACATGGCATAGATTACGGCTGTGCGCTCCAGAGGGAGAATATTGAAAAAATTAGGAATTCATAACACCTGGATTTCGTCAAAAAACGGTGTCTAGTTTGTGTGTTTTCTCAAATATTTATAAAAATTAATCCATTACTCTCCGCAGATCTTGGTCTTTTCTATTGCTTAGGAAAGTTCTCCGTACGGCGTGAAAAAATGAGTCAAGTTAGAGACTTGCAAGTCGATATATTCAATTAATGAGAATGTTTTTCGCATATAATTATAGTTTTGCATGATTAATATTACAATATTTATTTCACACTTCTTGAAGACGCTGAAATTAAAATATAAAATTCGAATATGGTCTCCGTTAAGACTAGGGGAATATCTCGCTCAAACCACCTTAATTTCGCTCTTTCCATGATCTTCTATTTTTATCTCTCTCTCTCTTCCTGGCACGGCGGCGCGTGCTTTCTTCCTTTTAGCACCCTTCCACCTGTAGGTACAGCCTCTCGTCTCCTTTAGACACGGCCCGAAGATGATCCTTCGCGCGTCCCTCAACCGATTGTTGCCCTTCTCCTTTCTCACGCCGTCTCCTCCTCGCATTCCACGGGCGTCTTCCCTTGAAATCGTTCGCTCGAAGCGTTTGGCGGCCAAGTGCCCGGCTGAGGACGGACCCATCGCCATGGCATTAAACGAATTCGAACCGTAAAATCTGCCGGATCTCTTTAGTGCGGACGTTTTTGTTTTTCTTTTGGCTTGATTTTTGCATTTGAGCTATTTTGATTGTCTACACATACAAAATATCCTGAAAGCCAACTTAATGGTGTGTGGCAGGGGGTGAGTAGTCACCAACCTTCATTAAACTATATTCTAAAGTTAGTGTAACTACGACTATTGATGCATTAGCATAAACCGCTAATGTTTGTCACGGGGCGAAACCTCACAAGCATGCACTACACTCTATAGGTATCATACTAATGGGAGAAGGACCGATAGCATTTATGTATTTTGCACTTACGTAAATGGACGGAGATTCAAGATTTATGCTGAAAATATGCACGGAATGTTGTTAGTACTAGGTAGCAGATAAGGATAAAAGTTGTAGGTAGAACTACTACTATTAAGAGCTGCACTACCTATCAGCAAACCTAGATAAAATTCTCATGGGCTGCTGTTATGGTCTCTTATCGTTCGCGGGAAATAGGACATTTTTAATCATTCTGTTCTACAGTCTAGTTCCCTGATTTTTTTCTAATTATATGATATTCGAAGTTTACAACCACACAATGTTCCAGAGCTTTTTTGTTTTCTTCGTACCACATATTTTGAAAAAATATTTCCTGCCTTCTTGAGGTGGTGTTTAAATGCTAATGTGATTATCGATTTGCCACTTAGGTGAACCCCTTCCGATGCCTTTATTTTTAAACTTCTTGCGTTAATTTTTTAAATTAGGTTATAAGGTAATTTAAGTGCAGCTGTCATGATTTTCGTTCATTCAGGACATATCACAAGTTGCACGCATACAAAATCTCAGGGTTTTGCGAGTATGGTATTAATACAACCAGGCTTTGGTCAAGTAGGCTATAAAAATAAATTTAAGATAAAATGAATGAAATTCTTGATAAATTCTCTCGCTAATATTTACTTAGATCTCGGTCATCGATCAACGAAGTATCGTCGGGCTTGTCTCGAAATGAGAAAAGGGCGATCATCCTATTAGTCCAAGTGCTGTTGACCCTGTCTGCAAGTTACCTACTTGCAGAGAGTGTGAAATCACATCAGTTGTCAAAGCTTGTTTAACTGAACTTAAAGTATAGCTTGTGTAACGTATGAAATTATTTTAATATTTGTTTAGATTTTGACTTAATTTGGTGTAATTTTTGTTCAAGTGTTTTAATTTATTTTAGTGTGGTAATATTTTATTGATTGTTGAAATGATTTGGTTGTTAAGAGGTTATTGACGAAAAAGAGTTGTGGGATTGGGGGAATGAAAGAACTGGAAGCTGGAAGAGTTGCTCTGTTTTTCTAATAGAAGCATTACCTATTAACAAATAGAAAATTAGTATTATTTGACGAGTAGACACAGACGCTACTCTTGTTATAATCTCTGAGAATCAATGGCTTAGGCGGTTTTCTTCTTTAAGTTTGCAATATATTTATTTAAAAATGAATCATTTAGCATAGGTATACATGCAAGGAATAGATGTTTGGTCGAAAATATAATATATTTTGTAATCACAAGAATAACTGATTCCCTACTAAAACCTATCGAACAGGGAAGAATCTATTCGGGTTCAGAGCTTGAAGGTCAGGAGGCGTTACGCGCGGAGAATTGAAATACATGAGATTGCACGGATGCCAGGATGATTTCCTGCTCTCTCCCGCTGCGAAATTAACGGCTCTCCGATGCCTCTTGGTATCGCGTGTGCTTCCCCACTATCGAACGCAGTACTTACTCCTTCCAGGTTGTGCCTTCGTTTCTCCCTACCTCCCATCACGTGGTTAGGCAGCACCGTTTAACTCCCAGGAGGGGTGCTATCGCATCGCCGACCGGTTTCGAAATTGACCAATGCGAGGCGCTGATTGCCGTAACGGTTGCGCGGTCGCTCACGCATCATCGGAGAACAAGGGGCGGCCAGCAACTATCCCTCTCCATCCTCTTTTATCTATTCGCATCTCCTACCCCTGTACTCCTCTATCCCCTCCTCTGCAAAATACCCACTATGCGATGCCTGCCTATCTTCTTCTGGCCATCTCTTTCTTCGGGAAGGATGGAAATGGAAAGAAGTTCTCTCGGGATATTGAATGTCCACGGCTGTCGAGCGATGGTCACGACTGGCAATTTCGTCACATAACACTAGTCCCGGAATCTCATCTCTGCAGGGTGCAAATGGGACGTAAATGAGACTCGAGAGATATTAAAATTTTCAAGCTGCACTTCCGCGTGGAGCATTCAGTATCGCGGAAGGCGCTTCTCACGAAATCGAACTGGGGAGATGGGAAAAGTTGTCGACATAAAATGCTGCTCTCTCCGACTCGAATTGGCATCCGTGCCTTATGGACATCACAACGATAATAACTTTTAAGTGATGCTGTGTGTACCTTTTATTTTTACGGCCTCTCTCTCTCGGCTAAATGACATTTCCAAATGCAAATCTGGGTTTTGCGGATGTGACTTAAGCGAATGTGCTAAAAATGTAATTGTTGCCGAGTCATACAGATACTTAGTCGGCATCTCCATATAGTAATCAGTAAGTAATGGAGTTGGCTGGGGAATCATTATATTTGTGGTTCTCATGGAATTCTAATTGCTTAATTTGGTTGTATACATTATGATGGTCGTGTTCTATCTATAACACTGGTCAACAAGGATTTTGTCCTAGAGACGTTGTTGGGTGATCTTAGACGTATGTTTTGTGCTGATTCCGAATCTGTGCTTAGATTATTTCTATCACGTCTAGTTTTCTTAGGATAGCTGAATGTATGTTTCTGCTATAACGAAATTAGTAATTTATTTCATTTATATATCGTGATAGCATAAGCAGGTGAAGATAAAATTTTCCTGTCAAAACATGTTGTCCTACGATGTCATGCCTTCCTATCCTGTCAAAACATGTTTAAACTTGCACTATCCTATCGTTTTGTTCAAAGCAATGCTGAATCAGCTGCCACTGCACATCAGTATGTGACTAACTACTGTCGGCGCGTGAAGACGTTTGTTTTTTCTCTGAAGACGGTTTGAGAATTTTGTTGCTCGCAGGAAATTACAGCTTATTACACTGTAATCATTGTGAAGTGGCTTAGCTTTCATCATGCCTAGACAGTGCGTGATGAACCACCTCGATGACTTTTGTTACGTGTGCGGTGAAATTACTTTCAAGGCTTAGAGGCGGAACATTACTCCCTTTTTGAGACAGTGTTATCAACTTTATTTTGACTGTCCGTTGGGTGACCAGGATAAAGGATAGGTGACTCATGTGATGTGTAGCACCTGTATAATCGTTGTAAAGAGGCTTAGCTTTCATCATGCCTAGGTGTAAGGCTTCTCACTGGTTGGACTGAGGCGTCATATGAATTTTGCCGTCCCCATGATTTGGCGGGATCCTAAGGATCATTTTTCTGACTGTTTTTTTTGTTTAACAAAAATTAAAGGAATTACACCGAAGGCAAAACACCCAGTAAAATATCCAAACAACCATGAATCAGCGATACCACCGGTCCCTCACTCCGAAAATTTACCAGTGGCGGAAACACCGGAAAATGTTAATCTTAGCGAAGATTCAGAAAGTAATCAAGAATGTGAGAATGAAGGATTAGAAAACTCGAAGGACCCAAATTTTGGACCGAGTACATCTGATGTATGTACCTCGTTTTATAACGCAAGAGGATTTAAATGATCTAGTGCGCGATTTAAATTTATCCAAAACGCAGAGTGAAATCTTAGGATCACGATTTAAGGGTTGGAAATTTCTGGATCCAAATACGAAAATTTCTATGCATCGATCTCGCCATGACGAGTTTAAATTATTTTTTCTCAAGAAAACAACCTTATTTTTTGCAATGATGTTCTCTCTGTTATGGATACTCTTAATTTTGAATATAACACAGATGATTGGCGTTTGTTTATTGATTTCTCCAAGGTAAGTTTAAAGGCTGTTCTATTACATAATGGAAATGAACTCCCCTCGATACCGTTAGCTCATGGAACTGACATGAAAGAATCTTTCGAGAATATGCAGTTACTTTTAGAAAAAATTCACTACGATAAATATAAGTGGAAAATTTGTGGCGACTTAAAAGTAATTGCAATTTTACTCGGCTTACAACTTAGCTAAACGAAATATTTTTGCTTCATCTGCGAGTGGGATAGCAGAGACAGAAAAAATCATTACTTGATAAAAGATTGGCCAGAACGTAAAGCACTCGTTCCTGGATCCAAAAATGTCCTTTTTCAGCCTTTATTCGATCCGAAAAATGTCTTTTGCCACCTTTACATATTAAATTTGGACTTTTTAAAAAATTTGTGAAAGCCATGGTGCTGGTTTTACTGTGAAAAAATGGTGCTGGTTTTACTTATTTGAAACAAAAATTCCCTAAAATCAGTGAGGCAAAGATCAAAGAAGGAATTTTTATTTGGCCTCAGATTAGGGAAGTGCTGAAGGATTCGGAATTTCAACAGCAATCGAGTTGAACGGAAAAAACCGTGTGGAACGCATTCAAAAATGTAGTTGAACATTTTCTAGGAAATATCATGGCTGAGAATTATCGCGATCTGGTGGCTAATCTAATTAAATCGTACCAAAAAATGGGCTGCAATATGTCTTTAAAAATTCACTTTCTCGACTCACACCTGGACTTTCTTCCGCCAAACCTTGGCGCCGTTAGAAATGAACACGGTGAGCGTTTCCACCAGGATATTTAAACACATGGAAAAACGGTACCAATGAAAGTTCAGCAACATGTTAGCAGATTATTGCTGGACACTGAAAAGGGACTTGCCAGATGCTAAATATGCGAGAATATCCTAAGTAAGTACCCATTTCTTGACATTGTTTTAATTCACGATTTATTTGCTGAAACCCCCTTGAACCCACATTTAATTCGGTTGTCCTAAGGAAACTAGACGTGATAGAAAAAATCTGAGCCCAGATTCGGAATAAGCAAGAAAAATACCTCTAGAATCACCCAACAACATGTCTAGGACAGAAAAAAATATTTCTTTTGTTGACCAGTGTAATCAGGTGAAAAAACTCAATAATGCGTTTAATAATGTTGAAATAGTTTCATATAACTGCCATGTCCCGAGAAATCAGGCAGAAAATATTCTAATTCGGAGTATCGAGGTTTTTTTAATTATTGCTTTTGAGGAAGAGGTAGATGGGAGAAATTGTGTGACCTTTGATATCAGCTTTCCTTTCATTTAATTATTTTGTAAGTACCTGTCAGCCTCAGTTCAGGACGTCCAGTTTGGAGTTAGTTTTCTATCGTTACCATTGTAGGTATATTGACTGCTAGGAGACTGGTGGGGAAACTAGACACTGTATCAAGAAATGCATTTAAAGTTCAAATTAATTGGCTAAAACGTGCTCTATTTGGCTGGAAAATTTGGTGGGGGAAGTAGATTTAGTTACAGAGACCGAAGAGAGTAAAACGTGGCCAGAAAGCGTCTGAGAAAGTTGTTCTTCTATATGTGTGACCTTATACAATGACGAAAGCTTATAAAATACAATGATAATATCGTTAGTTTGCGGATTTAACCTTCTGTATAAAATTAGGAAAGCTATTTAGAAGTTAACTTTTCATTTTATAAATACGCTCTATGCTATCTATTTTCCGTTATTATTCATTTCAAGAGTGTGGTAACAGATGGAAAACTTGATTCATATAATGTTTAAGATATGCTAAGAGTATACATTGTTGGCTTATATTAGTTGTGAACGTATAGAGATATGAAAAATTTTATTTGGCTAAGATCATTATGATCTCATTATTTTGATCAAACTGCGAAAAGAAAACGAGTATATGCACTTTGAAATTGTAGAAAAATGATGAATAAGGCAAGTGACTAACACTTTTTAGATACTCTTGTGTATGAAATCACTGTGTGGGAGAAAGCGTGTCGCACGTCTAACTGTTTAGTGTGCATACCGATTATTTCACCATAGACACCTAAAATCACTTGAGGTCCGTGGGACTTCGGTTGAATTATTCTGCAAGCGTTTCTATTTTCAGGTGAACAGCAGCTCTATTAGCTAGTTTTCTTACGGGTACGGTATTACAAATTGACGGTATTGCGGGCCAACGGCGGGCATGTTTTTTGTGTAATCATTGAAGGATAATGTAGAAGAGTGCGTTGAACCCGTAATTGCACGGACCTTTCATTCACCATAATTCCAATTTCTGACGATGAGGCACAGCCAACCCCTAAAAACATGGTTATTTTTCCATTCCCCATACGGATGGCCGTGATGGGCTGTGCAGCCGTGAGTGATAAGCCGGAAATTCCATTCTTGTGATTTCAGGTCAAAACGTGTTAGACAATGCGTAGTCCCACCATAAGAGTTGAACCCACCTAAAGAGGTGGTAGAATTTGAAAGGAAAAGTGTTATTTTTTCCATTTGTCATAGTTACTTTGTGTTTCTTCCACGTCCTCTTGTCATCTCTCTAATTTTAAGCCCTAAGCCTCGGCAGATTCTCTGATCACCGATTAAGTCACATCCAAATCAACCTGTGAAAATGAGTCGTGAGAAACTTAACAGGTTATGACCCATTATCCCTTAGGGAATAGAATATGTACATAAATACTTTCAAAAGTCAGTGATTTATTAACAATAATGATGTTTATTACTACAGCAGATTAATCTTCACATTAATATTGTACAATTGGGGAATTATTTTAGGTGGCCTCGAAGGAGGATCTGTGTTAGGCTACCATTAAATGGTAATTGTTTCTTCTTTATAATTCATAACCATATACGTACAACACATGTTAACGGGATTTTTAAAAATAATTCGAGTTATCAATAAGTATATTTAGTAACTAAATAAAAAATTCATATTTCGCACGATTATATCCTCTCTTCCTACTTGCATTTGTAAGAAATCAATACACACTTTTTATATTGTTTCCGCAGATTTTGATTTGAAACAAAAATAGGGTAATAAATTGTACACCTTAGGTCCTAGTTACAAAAAAACAACTTTTATATACATGCGAACTTTTTTTAGTCTTTCTACTAGAAATCTAGTTCCACATATATTTTAGATTTTTCTATTAAATATTTGTGTTAAATCGGATACTGTGAAGATTTAAAATATTTTTTTTTTGGGTTGGCGTATAATTTTATCCATTGACTCCCAACTTGAAGAGAACATACCCTAGGGGTGCACGCTTGGTGCTTTAGGGGTCAGCGACTAGAGCGGAATGACGACGTAGACGGGTTTGCACAATACATGACCTCGATAGATCCAAATGGTTGTGGTATGAAATCGGGAGATATGTTAACAAGCGGGCACGCAAATGGTTTAAGATGGTAAGCCACACCTTTTGATAGTGAAACTATGGAGTAAACATTGTTACTCTATGACATGACATGATCTTAACGTATGGAAAGTGTTGCATGCACATTGGTACACTGGTATAATCTATTCAGTTAAAGTTAGAAATGATAGTTTTGTGTGTGTGTCAGTGTGGTTGATGCAGGGATATTACCTCATTCTGTAACTTAATTTTTAAAAAAATAATCACCTCAGATGTTGACTCTTACCAGACAAAATTGAACGCAATTATCGTACCATTTCGTATTTAAGCTTTTTAGTTGGTGGAAACTTATGAAACCGGATAGTTATAGGAAGCCGTTGAATATTTTGGCTTGCAGTGCGTATGTTTAATTTTCATTACATACAAGAAAAGTGTTTACAAAAAGAGAGAATTTTACAAATATAGAGCGAAAATAGTAGGCGAAATGCATGTATTTTTTCATGTTCAAGTAACTTGAGTAAAAGGTAGGAAGAGTATCACTTTGTAATGGAAGTCTGTCGGTGAGATCTCGATGTCCAATTGGAAAATTGAAATGAAAGATATGTGGGCGAAAATTTATGTTCAACCCCTCTGTATTACTATTGAACTGGGCAACTCTATTTCATTGCCTGTGAGGAAACGCCCGAAATAAACTTTCTTCATCCTTATGCGCGAACAGTCGTTTGACCTAAATCCTGTAAGTTTAAAGTGTTACATAATACCTACGTGGCAATATCTTTTGATTACACGAATTTCAAATGCTCTTAGGGGTGTGGTAGTGCTCGCACCCACCTGCATGTTTTGCAACAGCCAATTGACGTCCCTGTTTAGAACCGCTGAATGTCCAAAAGCAGATGAATGTTCCAAGGGATACTATCAAAATCGCTTTTTCATTGAATATTGTTGTTGTTGCTGCGTTATATTGCAATGGTACGGTATATTTCAAATTGAACAAGATGGAAAAGTGTCAATAATAAACATTCGGGTGCGCAAGATAAATTATAGTTTGGGTTCTTCTATTTCGTCCATGCAAAACCTACTGAGTCATATCTAATGCATATCGCCGTAAACTGCTATTCACTATCATTAATTTTATACTCGGGTACACGTAAGATATAATGAATTTAATCAATTAACCCTTTGAAGCTTACGATCTTATACTGCGAGGAATTTCAATTTTCCACTTTTTGTGTGAGCCTTACTCCTCTTGAAAGAAGTACCGTACGCTACATTTTTCGTAACCGGAAAAAAAATTGAGTAATAGTGTTATTATTCTTTTAACTTCATTCGTTGATACTGAACTGTATCGTAGTGTGCTACGCATATTCCGGGGGGGTGCTGTATTTCGAATAATTCTTACCAAATTAGAAAATGCATAAGATCGCGTAGGCACTTGCTATTCTTTCTTCCAAGTTTGTATTTTGACCCACCAGTGTCTCCAATTCAGTTGTGAGTGGAGACGAGACGAACTGTTAAAGGAGCCTTGGGCATAGCATCATTAGAAACTACTTTTTACTTTAGAAAGGATATGTAACAAAATGAGGAAGGCAAATGGATTTCGTAGTGTCGCAATACTTTCTAATTATATATCTTACATTGAGGCACCAAAACTCCCGCCGAGTTTCGTGCCAAATACCATTTTTCTTAGGCCAATTTTCACGTCAAGGTTTGGAGAATTTCATTTTTCACACTTACGAACTGCTCATCAATTTGTAACATGATCCCTTTTCTTTTGGGAATGCGGATGGACTGAAAAGAGTATGCCTTGAGGGTTCCATGTTCATTATGAGCTGAAGTTCCTGGTCACTGTCACTAAACATACGATTTGGACTGTTTCTGTGTCATCATATCTCCGGCAGCATTAGTTCCTTTTGTTCCATTAAATCCCGTTAAAATCGACGGAAGAGATAAACTATTTGATTTTAGTGCGCCAACTGCAACCGTGAGACTTAAGACCTTAGAGTTGCTACAAGATCATTTCTTTTCTCTTCATATTGCTCTCTATTTTATAGGGTAGATCCAGTTTTCACTCGTCGCGGTTACAATTCATTGATACAAAAAACATCATTGATGGAGAAAAAGAATGTGATCGTGTAAAATGTTAAGTTCGTATTGACCAGGCAATTCAATGTACATATTACGCTCATGCAACCTAGTGAAATTGTTGCTGGAAGTTACTTGGATTTTCGCATAAGTAATTTCCTTAGAGTTTAAATTCCAAATTGTGACTTTTACAAAACAAATTAATTCAAAAGAAACCTCATAATATGGTGTGACTGTTCTTGGGGCGCGTTCCGAAATTCACTGCCAATACTGGAAGTGCTGCCAAACCGTTCCGGAATCAACTGGAAGTACTGCAGAGTGATCAATGACGTCAGCCAATTGCTGACGTTTCTCACTGTGAACTCTACTGCCCCCGCAACTGCAGCCCAAGAGCAGCAGTAGCGGCAGTAAAGCAGACAGCCATCGAACAAATGGCGGAAAAATCAAATATACAACGTTAATAAATAAAATCAGAAGAGTTTAGAGAAACTGCTTCGAACATTTTAATGTTTATATCGGCGATAGAGAAAAGTCTCGATGCACTTAAAATAGCTAACAGCATCTGATTAGCGTATAATAGTATATAAAACGCATTTATTTGTCATGTATGTAAGATAATGAAGTACCAACTAATCGTTTCGGTGAATATTTCAATAGAATAAAAGCGTTAATAAAATGACGAGGGAGTGAAGATCGTCAGAAGTGATACAAGTAGAGAAGCGTTTATATTTGCGAATGAAAGCGACTTGTGAAATTACCAAAAATTAATTTAGTGTCATGAATAATGTGGTACACGTAATTATACAGCCTCTTACTAGAGTGGTAACTTAGCATTATACCGGCATGTATAATAATAGTCAGTTAACGTAATTTGTTGCATACATTTAATTGTTAGTGAAAATATTCTGCGATGCAACCCTCAACAACCCGTATATTTACCTAATTTTCGATAACACTCGAGGAAACGCTTCGTACAACTAGCCGTGAAGAAAATCCAGGGCTTGAAAAATATATTATAAGAATTGTTTATAAGCCAAAGATTAAAAATACTTATTAAATATTCGATAGTGTTAATTATAACGGAGATTTGTGTAATAACACAGGGTTTTTTCCTCCTTGCTCGGGTAGCTGACGCGAATTCATTTTATTCTCGTCAGAGAAAGTAACCAATCAGTATTAGGTAGCATTAAGTAACAAGGCAATGAAAATTAGAATATAAATAGAATGCTCTTTATAAATGTCATAAGGATTAGCATTAAGAATTAGCGCATTGAAAGATCGCTTATAATAAATAACCTCGTAATTCGGCCATATTGAATTTCAAGCCCCTGCCGACCGTTCCGAAATTCATGGTACTTCAGCAGCCGCAGTACAGCTTCACGTTCCGTTTCACGGCAGCACAAGCAGTACTGGCAGTGAATTTTGGAACGCGCCCTTGGCATCAAAAGAAATTCATGAAATATTTTACGCTTTCCGGGCGAATGGATTGAATGCAGATCTCACGGAGACCGAGTTTATTTATTAAGTGCCATCGTTTCAACAGCTGACTCGGCTATCTTAGAGTTAAGTCATCCTAATCCTTAGTCATCTTTATCTAACCCGGTGCAAATCCCGTGAAATTTATCTAACACACGTAAATGAGTAATAATTGTATGTCTATATACATGTAACTTTATCTCTAAAACGGGTCTAACGACTTTGATGAGACACCATAGGCATTTAGAGGATTTTAAGTGCAATAAATTCAGTAGAAAAGGTCGAATCTTCGGATAGTGTAAGTTAAGGGATCGAATTTGTTAAAAAAATAAGATACACATGTAAACTTTATCTCGAAAACGGGTCTAACGATTTCGATGAGACACCATAGGCATTAAGAGGATTTTAAGTGCAATAAATTCAGTAGAAAAGGTCGAATCTTCGGATAGTGTAAGTTAAGGGATCGAATTTGTTAAAAAAAAAAGATATCCGGGCCAATTCATGAAAAGCATAGAAATCAAGGAAGATTATTTTATTTTACAACTTTAAGTATAGTAAAATTGCTGAAATTATGATATGTAGACTTGGACTACATTCCGCGAGAAAGTTGAAAGTTCATTTTTCTGTCGTTCGATTTGGACTTACTGGTCTATAAATTTGGATAGTTAAGATCAAACAGGTGGTGATGTTTTTAGCACCGTTTGCAAGATTAGTTCTCTGGTTACAGCCGTTTAATGCTTGTTTATACATGGGAAAGAATGACACATGCCGTTGCCGTGAGCGATTGGTAGGCTTGAGACATATTTCGATGGCATTCAAAAGATAAATTTATCCAGAACGTGTGATTTCTTTTTGAATACGCCTAAGGAAACTTCAATCCGATTGAAGGTCGACTACTACATTATATATGTACACCTGACTATATTTAATAAGATATTGTCATTGGTACGATTCCTTCCCGCGGTTGGCACTATGTCTCCCGCCTTATAAGTGGTCGGTGATTACCTAGAAACTCATTCAAATAATAGTTGGTTTCGCAGACAATTTTGTGCGAGAAATCCTGATATTCCTATGTAACGGCATACAGTATTCAGTAAAGACCGTCGTGTGATAGAAAACCTCGCGGAAACGTAATGGAATTTAGGGACATGGGCCCTATTGGGGATTTCATGACTACTGGGTTGCGCTTCAGAGTGATGTGGGTGTAGGTGCTGCAATGTAGGTGGGTGATGGTCACTACGTTAATTGCTAACATTGTTAACGTATCTATAGTGTAGTGCATGCTTGTGAGACTTTACCTCGTGACAAGCATTAGCGATTTATGCTAATGTATTAATATTCGTAGTTACGCTAACTTTAGGGTATGGTGTAATGCATGTTGGTGACTACTCACCCCCTGCCGCACACCCTTAAGGTGGCTTGCATTGTATTTTGTAGATGTAGATGTATGTATGCCGTGTGTCACGTAGCAAGGGACTTATCGAATCTCCTGGCATTGGCGAAAGGATGAGGGCCAGTGGGATTGCGGACGGTTGGGTCGTCATCTTCTTCTCCTTCGCCGCACTCTCTTTCTGATTCCCATCACGTGACCTTTAGGGTGCCAGGAAGGCGCCTCGGATGGGTAGGGGCGGGGGGGGACATGCCTTGCGGGGTGGCAAGACGTCACAGCGCCCTTTCACCCACATCTCGCTCCATTACGATTACATATTAAAGCACAGGTACACTTCACTCGTATCTGGGACGTATCACGTGCTAGTTCATCCTTAACCTGCAAAAATCACGAAGAACTGCTCTCGGCGCTATTCGAGCCTTTTGTTTCCATATCTTTCTCGATTTGTCATCTGCTTGTGATTGTAGACAGTAGTTTGAGCGACATATTACTCTATTCATAATAGAGTGTGTATTCAATCTTCATTTTGAAATTCAAGCAGTATTGAGGTGCAAGAAGTGAAGCTCTAGTAATATTAGTGACGCAAAAACTCTTTTGTTTTTATGGCTGAACTTATCAGTAATTAAATAAATGTACACAATTGAGGCTTTAAATTATTTGTTTCAAGCTGTAAACGGCTTTAAAATTCTAGGTTTTTTATCTTAACCATCTATGACGGTGACAATAAATTTATTTTGTTAAAGAACTGAAAAAAATTAACTGCATTTGGTTACATTTCTAAAGTGATTTGTGCTTAAAAACTGATTTTTTATAACGTCTTTCTGGAGGGCGCAGTTGTGCCGTATACCATGGAATATGGACTCTTATTTAATGGCAAATATCTGTAGTTGGCCGATAGATGGCCAATATTTTGGTGTCATTAAAGATAAGATATATTTAAATAAAAGATTATTTAAAACGATGCCAAATTCATTGAATTTATTTGGCATTATATCTAGCTCAAACTACCTTAAGACATCGTTCCTTGGGGTACCTCTGATTCGTAGGCGGCGATATTAATGCTTGATAGATACAGCGGGCGTCTATTTAGTTTTGATGGCCTGGAACAGTTTGTCTTGTGACCTAGAAAATTCTGGATTTATTTCCACGTACTAGAAAAGGTAATGACATTTGTGATCTCATACTGGAAATATAAATGAAATATCTATTATCATATTTTAGCAGTTACACTACGAAAGATCCTCGATAATGTTAAGATAGGGTCCGTATTTTTAAAAATAAAAAATATATGAAGCTATTATCAAGTAAGCAATAAGTAATCGAGGTAAAAGAAAATAAGAATTAGGAGGATGCAGTCCGTACTGTAGTCCGGGATTGCATTGGTACGTCACTGAGTACCGTCTTCTGAGCCTGAACGGACATCACTCAGCGTGCTGCATATGTTTGAGTTACAATTCTAAGAAAATGCTGGTAGTAAGGAATATGTGTCAACATGCCGTGGCGTAGTACTTGAATTTTGAAAAAACTTCATGTACAGACCCTTGACTTAACTGGATATTTTGGAGACATATTGTTTGAGGTAGTATTTGGAAGCTAGTGTGTAAATAAAATAAATTCTATCTCTTTGGCTAACCTGAACGCTTGACGCTAAGTGGAATGCGACATAACTATTACTGTGACATTTGTTGAACAACGCTAGTTGTCATGGATTTCTCTTTTGCGGAGGAAGTGGAAAGAGTATCGTTTAGCCCTCATAGAAAAGATGTACTTACAGATCGAATAATCACCATGTTGAAGCTGTAAATCAGGAAATGGTCTGAGCTAATGCCTGTTTACTTCAGGCTGAACAACGTTATGATACTTTTAATTTTAGAGTGACAAAACTTCAATTCCTCTGAGCTCCAAAGCATAACATCAAGCGACGGCGCGAAATTGCCGCAGAAAAAAAATAAGGGCTGGAGAAAGATAAGGAAGATAAATACTACTAAAACGCCCGCACTCGCAGAAAGTTTTTCGTCTTAACATTAACCGTTGCAGAAAGATAAAAAACATTCTGCTTTGAGGCCTCTTGATTATTCATTAGGTTTCTAGTTAAGTAATCTAGCATTATGAACCGAGTCAAAAATTGCTTTAGAAATGATTGCGTGTACTTAAGTAATAATTTACTCAAGCAAATTTACTGCTGACACTTTTACTTTCATCCTCAGATGGAAATGTTTGGGGAAACTCGTGAAACGCCAATACGCATTCCACAAAAACAGGCTTTGCTGGCTGTGTGGCTTAATGACTCTTGAGGAGTAATATATTCCGTCTAAAACTACGGTAAAAGTAGTGCTAACTACAATAATTCGTGATGATTAATAGCTTGAGGATTTTAGTGTCTGCATGTACTTACTTCATCTTCCTTAAATTAAAATTTCAACATAGGTACGACAATTTCCACGTATCTGTTCAGCAGTGATTGCAGTTACTTTTTCATTCTAGTTCATGCTATTATTTATCATGCTCATTCTCGTAATATTGCGTGGACTGTCATTGGTCTGTATCTAACTCTGTATTGAAGGTGTGTTTCAAATTCCGCTGTGAGGAAGATAAAAAAGTATAAATTATAGTAATACGCATTGGAATTAATTAAAGGAAAAGTATCACTCTATGCCTATTCAAGGATATCCTAGTTAGGTTAGCGTCGATTGAGCGGGGCCACATCTCAGGTACTCGGACTCTGGGTCGCAGGTAGCCGGTATGTGGGTCGTCCCTTGCTCACGAAGGGATAATCCTCGCTCGTGGTGAGACCTCGCTCGGCCTAGGGTCCCCTCACTGCCCCGGCCCCCGCAGCGGGAGGGGAGCCGCACAAAACTGACAGTGTGCAGTACATTTAAATGTTTATAAACTTTAACAGTTTCCTTAAATTTATCTTTTTCATCGTGTCAATCGTCCGAAGATGTTTGCGAGCGTCTTTTGATCGACTTTCTACGGTGAAAATTAAGGTTTTCCATGCTGCCTTAGGAAATATGACGATGAGACGTGGCAACGCTGCTTGCATGTGGCAGAATTTTGCGGGATTTCCAACTGTTTTTGAGAGTTATTGATAGCGGATATGGCAGGGAAACGCAAGGAAATGATGCAGAAGAGTCTTATGCATGTAATAAAATACGGTGTACAATATTTTACATTTTATACTGAGCATTAGAGAAGCAAATTAGCATGTGTATCTTTTTCCACGTGTAAGAAAAGGTCTTCTTTGCGGGAAGGGTGGTTTTCAGGTTCATTTATGAAAGTATTACATCTAATACTTCATTTTTGGACTGATTTGAGTGGTAATAATACTATCACACGCCTGGGATACTTCCTTATAGAACTGTTCTGTTATTCTGCAACTTTTCTACTAATTTTTTTCTTCTAAAATCCCTGAATGCATTCCGAAAAGCTTCCTTCGATTTGGCTTTAGAAAATTTGTATCTTTTCTTTACTGAATTGTGATCATCAGGGCACATCTATATGGAGTTTTTACATCTTGGAGTGGCATACTCTCTGTCGTCTTAACGATTTTCAGACTTCTGCATTGTACCATTTTGGTACAATGCCTTATTTTTTTAGTAGGAGCGTCTGAAGAAATTTTTTGAAAATACTTTGCCCTGATAATGCTACTCTGTAACGAAACCATGGTCGGTATCAATAAAACCTCATGAGGAAACAGCCACGTTGTAATTTGTGCAGCCACGCCACGTTGTGCCACGCCTAAGATAGGTTTACAATGTAATTTTTTCCGCGCTCAGTCATGGATCATAACTGTTGCGATAGATCAATCAGAAACAACGTTCTGGAACGTGGAATCACCCCGTGCCACACACACTAGTGGTGGCTTGCTCGGTACTTTGCAGATGTATACAAAAGAAATAGGGGGTAAAAACAACGGAAAAACTAAAGAGGGACTGAAAAAATAGAATCAATCGAAACTAGAAACATTAAGAAGCAATGGGATACAGAAGAAATTATTAAGAAAATAGAGGAGATAAGGAAGTGGAAAAATGTCGACACCAAACTAGCCAAGAGAGGGAATAAGGAATCAAATAATTAACTCCAGTGTGTAGTCAGTCAGACAGATTCGTCCATACTTCAACCTCGAGAAGATAGCCACGAACTCTCAGTAACTTGGTTTACGCTTTCATCTTAAAATTTACTAAAGAAACTGCTGAACTCCAGTTTCATCCCGTCCCAATGATCCCTATGCAGCGAATAAATAAATAAGTTATGACTAAGCTGAGGACATTGCCTAAAAGGCCTATTTTTTCTTTTACCCAGGAAACAAATTTTATGAAGTTATATGTTTATTTAGGATAATTTATGGCGAAATTAAGGCAATTTGTTGCTGCCTAAAAATGCCTATTTTACCTGTTTATGCCTTTTCTACTGATATTGCCTATTTAAGGGTCTAAAAATGCAATATTCTTTCCAACGTCACAAAACTTCTCTTAAGTGCGGAGCTAGTCTGTTATTTCAGTTACTTTTTAAATCTATCAAGGTTAAAATAGTGTCTTTAAACATGCATGAAGAAAAATCATTCATATTATTATATAAAGAATAGAAAAAACAGCTATGGTAATTTTACATGATGCGTACATTCGATGGTCTCAATTGACAAAAACTTGTATTTGAAGGCACCACCAAGTATTGCTAAGTTTAAAGAGATACCGCCCAAAGTTGCTCTGCCTTCGCATCCAGTATTGATATTGTGGTGAACATGGAAAAATACTGCATTGTACTCTGCAGATAAAATTATTGAAATACGTGAGTTATGTGACAGGAATAATGTGCGCCTCCGATACATCAGTTCTAACGTCTTTTTCACCCACTTAAAGGTACGCTATTGTAACCGATTTCGCTCATCTTTTATGCTACGTAATAATTCTGTCTATAAGAAATGTAAGCCATCATGGCGCATTTAGTAGGTTTTCTATAAGCAACAGAATATATGGATGAAGATGAAAGAAACTGCATTCTCGAATCCAAAGCTGCAGAGTTGAATCTCGATGTTGACGCAGATCCTACGTTTATCAGATGGTGTAATGTAACTTGAAATAAGTAAACCTTTTGTATTTTATGTTTCTTCAGTTTATAAGCTAATTTTATTTGTAGTTTTATCCTCTATCCTCTCCATCAGTTTCATAAAAAAGTAATCGTGTATTTCAGCCCAAGCTTTAAATTTCAGATGCTTCTTTGTGGCAATAAGTCGCATTAAGTTTCTAGCCTACCACGGTGGCGGCGGGGTAAAGTCTTCGCCTGCTAATCTTGGGATTACGGGTTCGAGTCCCGCCTGGGTGGGTATTTCACCACCCAAGGCATATCTACATCTACATATTACCCTGCGAGCCACCTCTAGGGTGTTTGGCAGGGGGTGACAAGTCACCAAAATGCAGCATGCAAGCCACATGCACACCACACGGTCATGAATATTAAGGATACTAACTAATTCCCTCATTAACTAAAAACCATCATGCAGCATGCAAGAGAATCCCCACATGCACGCCACACATGTACGATGACACATAATATTCTACATGCTACTTAAGAGGGCAATATGCCTATGAAGCTAAAACATGCAAAACATGCTGTTAGAAACACCACAAAACTCCGTAAATATGCTTAAAGAAATACATAAGTTAGTAAGCTACACTACCAGTCAACTAATCTATTTCTAAGTCCTTACATAGCCGTTATGGTCTCTTATCGCTCGCGGAAAAAACGACATTTTAAATCTATCTGTTCTACAGTCTATCTCTCTTATTTTATTTTTATGATCTAATCTACCATAGTACGTTGGCCTCGTAAAATATGATCAACTTCGTCGGAAAATAAACTACTCTTGAATTTACATAACAGATTTAGTCTTGTTTTCAATCTACGGTCTGACAGTGATTCCCATCTGAGTTGTTCTAAGAGGTCAGTAACACTAAGAAGACTATCGTAACGGCATAGATGTATGTCAAGTTCTGTTTGTCTGGTCGCTGGAAAACCTGATTACAGGCTTAGCCTTTTGGGATTCCAGGACTGGCAGAATCGTCCGAAATGCAAAAAATATTTTAAGCGGCTACTTTATGTGCCTATTTTGAAATTTTTAGTGCCTATTTAGGCTGCCTATTTCTTCATTTTTAGTGCCTAAATATCCTCAGCTTAGTTATAACTATAACAATCACACAGTGTGGTGATGAGACTTGGACCCTGCAATGGACAGAGAGAGAGAGAGAGAGTGAGTGAAATACGAGATTGTGAGTATGGAAAGGAAGTTGCTGAAGGATATTGGGAGGGAATAGAACAGGTGGATGTTAGAAGTAAAAACGGGTGATGGGATTTTGAAGAAAGTTCTAGAACGAAGTATTCCAGGCGTGTGATAGTATTAGTACCACTCAAATCAGTCCAAAAATGAAGTATTAGATGTAATACTTTCATAAATGAACCTGAAAACCACCCTTCCCGCATAGAAGACCTTTTCTTACACGTGGAAAAAGATACTCAAGCTAATTTGCTTCTCTAATGCTCAGTATAAAATGTAAAATATTGTACACCGTATTTTATTACATGCATAAGACTCTTCTGCATCATTTCCTTACGTTTCCCTGCCATATCCGCTAGCAATAACTCTCAAAAACTGTTGGAAATCCCGCAAAATTCTGCCACATGCAAGCAGCGTTGCCACGTCTCATCGTCATATTTCCTAAGGCAGCATGGAAAACCTTAATTTTCACCGTAGAAAGTCGATCAAAAGACGCTCGCAAACGTCTTCGGACGATTGACACGATGAAAAAGATAAATTTAAGGAAACTGTTAAAGTTTATAAACATTTAAATGTACTGCACACTGTCAGTTTTGTGCGGCTCCCCTCCCGCTGCGGGGGCCGGGGCAGTGAGGGGACCCTAGGCCGAGCGTGGTCTCACCACGAGCGAGGATTATCCCTTCGCGAGCAAGGGTCGACCCACACACCGGCTACCTGCGACCCAGAGTCCGAGTACCTGAGATGTGGCCCCGCTCAATCGACACTAACCCCTAGTTACAGTATCCGTCGATTTTTATCCGTAGTCGAAAGGAGTCTTTGGCAAAGATCTCTTTTTCATTATTCTTTTGAAATTTTTTTTAAATTAGTTGAGATCGATATCGTTCCTTGAATTTAAAAAATATTTGTGAAAAATAGCATTTTTTTTTCTTAAATTTTCCAAGACAATATAGGTGAAATTTAAATATTTTATGCAGCGTAAATAATCGAGGAATGTACTCGTACCAGCTCCTGGATCACACTTGTTTTGGTGGTAAAGTTGAATTTGGCTAATTTTTGTGAATTGTCCAGGATTGCTTTCTCATTTCTTCCAAGTTTACTTTCGTTAATTTGTTCATCAACGTACTCGTATATCTATTGAATCCATCCCATTCACCCTATGAGAAAATACGTTTTGTTGGAGTTACTAGACGATATCCACCAACATGTAGGGATTTGAACGCACATTCCTTGGTTATAAGGTAATTGGTCTATATTCCGGGACTAATTGAAGTTGGTCGGCTTGTGTCTCTTGTTGCTCTCACTGTTCATTCTGCCATGACCGCTCTATAAAAAAAGACTTATTTGATGATATATTGGATGGTTTTAATTAAAGCTTATTAATGCAATATTTGTGGTGATTTTAGGTGATAAAAAGCCTTTATTACATTTAAGCATTGCAACAGTGGTGAATCAAAGTTGGTATGAAGTTTTTGCATTTACCTAGTGCCTACCTGACCCAGTTTCCACAACACTGCCTTGTATGCTTTCCGACATTGCCATACCGATTTTAAATCGGCCAAACAGATAAAAGATGATTCGCTCTGTAAAATCAACCGGCAGTGCCCGAATGATAGAGATCTGAGCTCTATGTATTTTGGAAGCTCAAACTATACCACAGTGCTTCTGTGTCACTCCAATTTATTTACTTTCAAGGGGAAAATAACAGCGAGAAAATAACTTTTTCAGTGAGTGATGTAGGGCTACCGGTGCTACCAAAGCAACCAGCTCATCATCCCTTTCATAGGTCCAAGCAGTAAGAGTAAAAAAATAATGCCCTTTCAAGCTACTCGGTGCACAAAAAAAGCATCACCTCCGGCTCAAAATAAGAAATCCAGCGAGGCATAACGCCAATTCAACGCTTTCTATTTCCATTTCAAGGATACCTAATAAGAGGTTGCTTTTTCTTACGCATGGACGCGACTTTTTTCAACCTCTGTTATCCGTCATGGCATTTCTCTCGGTCCAGGGTGAGAGGATGTGCGGTAACTTATTGGGACTTGGAGCGTATTTGAATTTGATTTGTATTTCAGCAGGCCGCTATTAAATTTTAACTGCCATGGCAACGAACGGTGGCGTCAGACGACAACAGTTTCGATGAAACAGCTGATAAGTACATAGGTATGTACTTCTCCCCACTAACCGTCAGCCGTAATTCAAATTCCGGGCGCTCTTCGATTACAGATTGGCCCTAAGAGCTCGATAATGTCCTGTAACGGGTTTTAGAGATGTTTCCCAATGTGAGTGAGTGAAAGGCAGAAGAATGAGTTTAACTGGCGTACTGGCTTGCTTTATACGATTGTGTCCCTCAATTAGGGGGGCAGTTAATGTCATAAGTGACGCAGTGATCGCGAAGTTCAATAATTATGGCAAATACTCCTTTCTCTGTTAACAAATATGATTACGCATGATATTTCATATTTATACTTTAGACGTGAAAATATTCTCCCCTGCACGACTTCATCTTTGTTATTTAAAATATAAAAAGGTATATTTTCCAACTTCAGTATTCAACTCATTTTTTTATAATGAGTAATTTTAACTGTGTAAAGGAAAATTTGTAATTATTAGCTTTAAATGAAAGCTTCCAACGTGGACCGTCTGAAAAGTATCTGTCGGACCGCTTGGAATCGAGAAAATATCTTTGGAAAATGTCGTTATTTAGGTTCTGTAGCAGATAGTATGAAAATAGGTTTTATCTCAATACTAGTTGGGTACTTACGTTAAGAGCGTTTAATAAAAAAGCGATATCGATATCTAAATTTCTTTTAAAGTTGTGGGAAAAGTTTTGAAACTACTTTTAAACTGTATCGGCTCGCTTTGTGTAAGAATTTGGGAAAATCCTTTCTTGGTGAGCACCAACATTGAAGGGACACGTCCTAAAAATTCGACGTTTAACACTTGTATAGCTATAGATATTCATTCATAAATGGATGAGTCTTATGTAGCTGTAAAAATATAGGCTTTGTACTCCAAGTAGATATTCTGTTCTCTTGAAAAAGGATTATTCTCTGTAATTGCCATTTTCTCTTTCTATTCCCCATAATGTCTAAAGCATATATTCCCATACTCTTGATAACCTGAAAAGAAAAAAATTGTGGAATGCTCGCTTACCAGCTTTCCCTTTATTCACCCAGTGGTCGAAGAAAAACATCATTTCAATGTGCTCTTTATTTTTTTTTGGAGCAAAAGATAGCTGGAGGCCATATTGTATGATTTTGGCATGCCCTCGCCCTATTTACCAAATCTGTCCCTAACGATGTTTAGAACGTGAGAAAATAATGATATGTGTAATGTAAAGATCGAATCAAATTTTTTAACGCTCTTCTTGTGACACTTTGGGTTGGTTCTTCGTGAATAAAACGCGTGGCAAATATGGTAAGCTTTTGAGAATATTTCCCTTTTAAGGATCTAACCCTTGCCGAATAAAAATATTTTGAATACATTTCATCAAATTTGAGTTAGCACCGCTCGGTTTAGAGATCCACGCGCAAAGATAAGCTTGCCCGTGTAATAATTGATTCTACGGCCACTCTGATTAGGCGACAATCCCATATTCGTCCTGCTGGCTCGCTCGCCAAGGCCAGCCGGAGATTCTACCCCTCGCTGGATGGACGAGGACTGGAGGTACGGGAAATCGTGATGAACCTCTGCTCCATCCCGTGGTTCCATGGTTGACGCACAGCGTTCCGTTTTTGCGCCATCCCTATTTAAGGTTCATGCTCATCATTTCGGTCCTTCACACAATTTTGTGCTCTCTGGTATTACCTACTATAAATAACCTTCTCATCATTGAAGTTGGAGGCACCATGCAAGTCTAACTTCACTATTATCAGAGCCTTTGCTATGCTTAGTTCTAGGAATTTGCAGTTTATACTGTTATCTCCCGTTTAATATCCTACATCTACATCTACGAAGTGCCGTGCAAGCCACCACTACGGTGTATGGCACGGGGTGATTCCACACCAGGCATGCAACACTCGTCTCAGCACAAATCGGGACCTCGCACGTTCCCCCGGCCGCTAGGCGCAGACCAAAAACCAGTCAGGAGAATAGTGCGCTGTCAAACCAGAACCTGGGAGAGTGCTACGCAAATGAACATGCATAAATGCTGTGCACTGGTAAAGAGACAACTAGTGGTCAATATTACTAACACGTAAATTAATGAATGGTACGAGATACTACTTCATGCAGAAAACAAAATAATGCCGGACATTTCAAGCGGGTGAGGTGTCAGCAATGATTCTATATGTTATTAAACACAAGTGAAAAGTCTGTTCTACCTAGTGAGGGCGGAAGTTTCATGTGATTGATCAATCGCAACTATTATGATCCCTTATTATACTTGGAAAAAATGAAATTTTAAATTATCGGTTCTGCTGTCCATTTCCGTTATTTTATTCCTGTGATAGCTTCTACCGTAGTACGTTGGCTCTAGCAAAACATGCTGAATGTCCGGCGAAAAATTAAATATAGATGGGTTGCCGCAACGAACAAACGATAAAGTTCAAGCACATTTGAAATATTTTCGATTGATTGAGAGCATGCTATAGCATTTGAAATGGTAAGGCCCTAATGATACGAATGAAACGAGTGTTTTTTTTTAACTTTCGCAACTCTTGAGAGCCGACAACCATGTTATTTCAATTTTACAACGGATGTTGTTGCATTTAGGTAAGACTGTACTGAAACGGAATCTCAATTCTTGCAACAGATTAGTGCGTTCATCTTCTACAAAAACATTCACGGTAAAATGTGAATCACATTTTAGTTTACCAAATATTTACAAACATGACATTACTGTAAAACAAATATCGTTTTCTTAATTGAACCACATTTAACCCGATGTAATTTCTGTTATAATTAATGAAAAATATATCACTGGACATTTCCATTTTGTTTATACAAGAAACAGTTTTCTGGAATATGGAATATAGAAATATGGAAAAAACTTCGTTATACAATTACAACAAAAGATTTATATAAGGGTAATAGTTATCCATTTCTCACACAGGGTACTTTGTTTCTGGCCCCTTTTGTTCGGAGGAAAGAGTCTACATCCAAAAGATTCATGATTCAGGAGCGAAAAAGAAGATTTATCATTCCCGCTTGTCAAACACCTCAATCATAGCGAGAGAATTTAGAACAATTACTGAGCCGCGTCGCAATATTTCCAGGCGTAGGCGATTGTCCTCAAAAGAATTGTTTTCATGCAGGAAAGAGGATTTTTTCCCAGCAGTGGGTATCATAAATAGTTGATAAGCATACAAAGTTCGCATAAACTTTCATTCCCTCTCAGGTTGAGCGTAATGGTATGACGTTGTTTTTTTTAAGATAACGAGGATAGGAAAAACTCATTTCTATCGTCTACTGCCTACACTATTCTCTTACATCGTTTCCATTTCTAATTTTTTAAACAATCAGGCGCAGAGGCCTTCGGTATCATTTGAATATAACCTTAATTTTTGATAGGGGCTAGGAGATTGTAGAGAAGCCAGGCGTAAGAATAAAAATGGTTTTAAATATGTCAAAATGAGCACGCAGTTCATTTATCCTAGTGATGAATTATCATTTTTCAAATTGTGTCCTTTTGCATAGCAGGTTCAAATTCATTTGCGATTAGAGAAACCATCTCCAGCGGAAATTAAAGTGATTGTCTGCGTTAAGCCCTAGTAATGTATGGCCTTAATTGTAATGCTTGTACAACTAACGTTAATGGCTAGTAAGAAGATACTTGCTACATTGAAAACCACAAGGAATTAATTGCAACCATGTTCTATACGAGTAATGGCCTCTCGAGGATTGAGTTAGGAAACAAATGCCTTGAGGATATGGAGGAGTTCTCATTAGGTATTTAATTCGCTGCGTAAGTGTTTTATTTAGCAGCAAAGTGGAGAGTAATTTTGCTCGAATGAAATTGAAGTAATTATTAAGATCATCCAAGTATGAGTCGTGAATGCTTCTGGTAACCACGTTTACGGAGATATTATTGATGGAATGAGATGAGTCAGATTTTATGCCACCGTTTACAGTCAAAGCGTGGATCTCGCTTCCTTGTCACCCAGAAGGTGGTTTTTGTTTAAATTAAATGAGAGGTTCAGTGATTGTGGACAAGATGGGCTAGCCTTAGCAAGCATAACCTTAAAAAAACGTTCATCAAATGGGTACCGTCTTAAGTGGTTTAATTGACACAAGGACTGAAGAACGCTTCCACCTTCCATAAGAGGAAACCTTGTTATATCATTTTCGTACGGGGAATTATGCGTTGTGGTTGGAGTTTGAGGCTGGAAAGTCAACTGGCTTGACAGGAGTGTGTGTGCGTGAGTTAATAGGGTTGGATGAGCGACTTGAAGGTTTTGCGTTTCACTTCCCAAAGCCGCTCTTTTAACCCCATCCTCTGTCTATCTCTCCTCACCGCTAGTTTGAAGACGCCCGTTAAATAATCACCAAGCAATTTTCTCCTCCTCTGAAAGCGACCAAATGGAAATAAAAATATTGTGTCCAGCCTGTGCTGTCTTCACATTTCCATTTCTGTACCTCTCCATCTCCTCCTACCTCTCTCGTCTTCACATCCCAGCCCTGAAGGAAGGCGAGGCAGCCAGCCTCATCATTTCCCCCACGGAGGGGATTGCGTTTGTTTCGTCATCATCATAGAACACGGTCTCCGTGCCAACACTTATTAGGCCTCCGTGACCTTAGTTACTCCCCCCGCACCTCACCCCGGCCACTGGACCTCCCCCCTTTACTCGTCCTGTCCATTCTCGTATCCACGGTGACCCCCCTCTTCCTATCTCTTCTTCACTTTCACCTTCAATCCGTCTCTCGCAACGTTGCACGCTACGCGCTCAGTCGCCAACAGCTTTATGCCTCTTGTCTTTCCTAAGCCTCGCTTTCTGTTTTGCCATTCATTTTTCCCCTCAAAGCACTCCTCGAATATGGGGATGGACGACATTGCAATTCACCGACTACTTTATGCGAGATAACGTTGCTGGGTGGTGCGATATATGATGATTGAGCTGAGAATAAGAGGTAGGTAGGATTTAATTTATTGGGTTCGTCAACAGCTACGGTCATGTCACGCCGCGAAAGATCATATTTTTGAAATGCGTTTCATAAAACAAGCGTTATGAAACTATATGGTATTATCCGTTCGTCGTTATCCATAGAAATATATTGCTATTTCAAACATTTAGAGTCTATTCAATAGATTTGTCTGCCGTAAAAACTGCATTAAAATACTGACATTAAATGGGCTGTCACGAAGAACATTTCCCAAGTCCCCTCGGATCACGGATTTCTCGCGGGCATCTCGGTATTTTCATCAGAATGTGAAGCACACCGAGAATAAGATTTCCTATGTTATGCTGTAATATAAGAAACATTTAACCTCTTCTCCTCTTCCAAGCCTTTCTCTAAGCTTGAGTAATTTTCTTCAATCGGTGATATCATGTGATTCGTAGTGTCTTTTGCGGTAAAAATATTCATTTCTGAATCGGAAAGTACTTCAAATTTGAAGTTTTTATAAGCACTCCAATATTTGAAAATGGCAAAAAAATATTTCCTCATTGACCTGTGTAATAAAATTGACAGGCTGGGATTGATTGGTATTAGACGTGATTCGTAGCCCTAGAATACTTGAGTTCATTTGATTCAGTCTCTGCCGATAGCATTAAATCTTTGATCAGTGTATCCTAAAATCCCACAGTGAAAGAATGAGATATTGCTATCGTGGAGTGTTAGTTAAACTATTAGAAGTAAGGTTATTTTCCTGGAGTTAATTTCAAAGAGGTCAGTACTATGTGAATCATTAAAAATTATATACTTGCGGGTGACTCCGTAAAGGTAACTACAGCTCTCGCGAAAGCTTATGGCGTTCGGACTCGCGGCGTTTGTGTTGACCGCGTCTTACAAATACTATTTTTTTAAATACACTCATGCATGGCACAAATCCCATGTATTCGCTTTCCCCTAAATCCGTTTTCCCTACCCCTTCCACCAAACGTTACCCCTCCACGACGTCTTATTCTGCGTATCCGTACGCCATAAGCTTTCGCGAGAGCTGTACCTTGGCTAGTCCCGGTAACCTCAAAATTGGTAAAAATGATATATATTTTATGCGCATCAGTTCTTTAAAAGCATTTTTATCCAAAACATTTTATTCGTGCTGTACACACACATCAAAGGCTTTAAAGCAATTAAAGCGATCTGTAGAAGCGCAAAAGTAAATTCCGAAAAAAATATTATTCTAAGCTAAAATAGTTTTTGAAAGGAAATTTGCAACTCATTTTTCTTTGTGGGTGGAACTTATAAAGTATTATTTGAAAATTGTATATATTGTAAGTAATTTTTGTACTTTGGTAAATACTGCTTGATCACAATGAAGTTGCCCGTCAGGATAGCTTAAAGAAACCCATTTCTTATTCACCTCCCGCGCGATCTATCGTTTTCCCAAAAATATTCCACCACTTAATATTTCCACTTCTGAGTTCACATTTAATTTTTCGAAATGAATTGACCCGTCTGCTAAGCTTCGGTAATAAATTGAAGGATTTTCCATAAGAAAGCATCTTTTGTGGGTTTCATTGTGATAAAAAAATGAAATTAAGTTATTGCATCCGCAGCACTTACTGCTCATATTCAGTACGAATAGAATCACAAACTCTCCATAGCTAATCCTTATAATAGCACTTTCTGCGTCGAAATACGACTTTCCTGCCAAGGAGTATTTGCATTAATATAAGATAGCTTATTACATTAGGCTATAACACCACTTCGGAATTGGCAGGTGTGAAGGAAAGAGGTTTTCGCGGCTCGTGGAGAGGAGAGGTCACCTCTGTGAGAGTGAAATTTAATGCAATTGTTAATATTTTGACGCATTTCTGTTAAATAAATTATCAATATATACCGTTTGGGTAGATAAAATAACAAAAAGGCAGATATCCTGTCCTGGGAATTGAACATAGAACCATTGAATGACTAATCGACTACTTAACTCTTAAGCCTTTTCCTGGTATTCACTGAGTATGTGTATAATGCCAGCGATAATATTTAACGTCTTTTTTGGTAAGCTGTTGGGTTTTTAACCCCAAAAAGGGAGGATTCATTAATCACTATCCTAGAACTACCTGCCTGCCGACTATGTCAAAATCCGTGACCCAGCTTTAGGATAATCCTGTTATTTCCACGCTCTATCCAATGGTGCCGATATGCTACTTATTTATTAACACCCTGTTTAAGGCCATTTCTCCTCTTTCCCTGAATTTATGTATAGTGTCTATTTCCTATGTATTGATAGCATCAGTTAATCTCTACGTCTGGAATACACAAACTCGGCGGGATAAATTTTGAAGGATGCCTTAGAAAATACGTTTTTTCCACGCTTTTACTAGTTAGACTGAGATTTTCAAGTAGTATTTACCTTAATCAGCTGAGAATTCTAAAGTTTTTGAATTTTTTTCATTTTTCATATTTTATTTCCTTATATTTATTTATTTATCTATGTTAGTAGTAAAATACATAATCAGCCTCCTAGTTCCATCGTCAGCATTTGAATAAAGACGAGTATTCTGATTTTTACTTACAATAGTTTTACAGCCTAAAATTGTAGGTGTAATCGATTTTCGCAGTAAACTGTTATACAGACATATTATAAAATATGTCTAGTTTACTTACAATTCGTTACTTTCAAGTTCGACGTTTATTTGGAATAAGTTTGAGGTAACTTTTGACCTTGGGATATTGGTTTGAGAAATGCAACCAAGAAGGTAATCTTGCTTAAGCATGCGCAGTATGGCGATGCATCGCCTGCGATATGTGAATTTTATTTGGAAGGCATGGTATAGAATATTCGGACAATGCGCTATATTTATGGAAGATATCATGAGTTAGCTACTTACCATTCACGATATTTTACCTTCGGCAATGTACAGCGATGTGATTTATTGCCATTATGGAGTAATTGATTTTTATTTTATTTCTACAGCTTAGGCGTTCTATTTGATACAAAGCCTGTTGACGACATATTTTTGCACCTAGTATTTCATTTTAAACTTGTAATTCTAGCTGAGTAGTTCTTATTAGTATATATAGTTACGCCCATCACTGATTGACTGGCTGACTCTGTAACGTTGTAAGATGGAGCCACAGTCACGAAAACGCATTTAAGCCCTGTGAACTGCCTATTCCTTCAAGGAAGCGGTAGACCGGTGGTGGATTGTGGAGTTCGATGCCCTAGTGTGAAAAGCATTTTTTTATTTTTTTTCATAGTTTTTTTTCGATTATCATTTTAGATATTGTTTTCTCTTCATGAGAACTTCCCTTAAAAATATTTTCACGCATTTTCTTATTCTTTAAAGTGATGCATTAATTTATTCCGGGGAGAAAAGCGAGTTAGATGGAGCCACTGTCACTCGAATTTTAAAATTCCTTTATTTTTACCTAAGGGCGTTTTTGCTTGGAAAAATTGTGTACCTCAATTATGGAATTTAAGTAATTTAGCGAATACATCATTAAACTTATCTAAGGGCGCCTTACAACTGATTTTTGTCGACTGAAAACATATTTTTTAAAGTTACGGGAAATTTTATTTTTTTTGACAGTGTGGTTTCTCCGATATCATGCAATACGGTGCTGATATTCTATAACATAGTGTCGTACCGTATGGAAGTGGACTTTCGGGGTAGATGAGACCAGAAGAGTAGAAGCGTTTAAATTATGGTGCTACCGCAGGGTGTTAAAAAATTCCCTGGGTGGACCGAGTAAAAAATGAAGAGGTGCTACAGAGAATGGGAGAGAAAAAATGCCTGATAGACATGATAAAGAAACGGAAAGAAACTCTAATCGGGCATATTTTGAGGCAATATGGCCTTGGTAAAAAATATCTAGGAGGGCTCAATTGAGGGAAAAAACTTCAGAGGAAGGCCTAGGCTAGGCTATGTGGAGCAGATCGTGGAGGAGCTAGAATAGGTTGATGCTCCTATGCAGAGCTGAAGAGGCTGGCTCAGGACCGAAAAAAATGGAGGACTGCTGCAAACCAATCCTAGGATTGTGACCGAGGGAGAGAAAGAATGTCGCACCAATATCTCCACCGAGGTCTACCTCAAGTTTCCGCCGATGCTAGCAAAAAGGAAAGCGAAAGCTTTCACGACCACTGTCACCAAAGACACGATCCCTCTCCCATTCAACGCCCACCTCAGTCATCCCCCCAAGCCCTAATGATTACCCCCGGCCCACTCCCTCCATATTCCCCCCCCACACAGTCTCATTCCCTGAGGGAGAGTGGAGTGCATTACGCATGCGCCCACCATTCACGTAGGCATTATGTCCCCCGGCTCCTCTTCGGCCGCCACCCCCGCCAACCCCCCCCCGCACCATCGGCTGCCGATTCTCCCTCTGCGGCCGGGCGAAATACCAACGTGTTCCCACGTGCAGCAGTCGCGCCGCAAGAAAAAGAAAGGGTCGAAGAGACAAGAGGAGGAGAAGAAGGTAGGCGGGCTCGTCTCCAGTGGAATGCTTCCATACTTAGTCTCATCCTCCTCATCTGGTGACCCGCTGCCTTTTTGAAGGCTGTTCATCGGTTCTTGGGAGGCTTTAGTCGGCTCACCCCGACTGATACGGAACAGATGAGCCATATCGGTCGTTACTTTAATGTATTTGAAGCGCAACTGCTGTACTCATCACATTCTCCTTTGTGAGGTCGACACGGTCGTTGACCTTTCTCTACTTGACCCGCCACAGGTCGACTTATGGTCACAGTAACCCAGTTATATAGAACTTTCTCTATCGTAGGCGGTCTCTATTGATGGTATATCTCATCATTTACCTTTTATGTCTCTCAAATAGCAGTTTATGCTCCTCAAAAGCTAGTATATTCTATCAAAAGGAGGTGAATATCCTTTCTAGTAGAGTCGCGGCAGTTAATAAAGTGATATAAAAGTGTCATTTTGACTGCTTCCATGTGGTAGCAATTTTTAATGAGCATGTTATCCAATTTGAACATTAAGTTCTTTATCCGGTTTAATATGGCTTTGTTCCATATTCTGGGAGGCCACTCTCCCAATAAATCCGGTTATGCTGGGTAAATCTGGGAAATAGAAACTAGTGGGCCAAAAGCGTAATAAAGCTGAGGATTTCGTTTAGTTCCCGAAAAAAATAACTCTGTAAGCTTTTAAGAAAGCAGGCATCTTTATATAATTCTTATATCCAGGGTAAAAATTTTAAGCAAGCATAAATATGAACCTGTGGCTAAAATATTGAACGTATGAATGAGGTTTCGTTTCGGAGATATTGAATCGTATGAGCTTCCCTTTCTTAGGTAGGTACTTAACAAATATTGTATTTTATCCTGCCCGGTAAAGTTCGCTAATGCAGGGATTACAGGGTCAAGATCCTTCTTGGTTGTTGATTTTCTTCGCTCAGGGCATGGATGTTTCTGTCAAGTTTGTCGTTTACTGTAGGTGCAGTTCGTGTTTGCAATGGCGAATGGTTCGTGTCAGCATATTAACGCTTATGAGCTCGATTCCAAAGTGTTTACCTGGGATATTCAATGTATCCCCTGAATCACCCGATTAGAGGTACATTCATGCTAAATGTAGAAATTAAATCACTGATTGCAAAATTCAAGTCGTTGGCAACGAAACTTGATATGCCTCTGAAATTTTCAATAAAAATTTTATAGCATTAAGATCGATTTTTACCGCATTTTTGAGTCTGGGTCGAAATAATATTTCATGGCGGCGCCGATTTTGATGAATCAAAGACTAAATCCCGACTCCAATGTTTGTTTTAAAGCCTATAAAATGAAACCAGAAGAAACATTATGAGTTTTGAGGGCATGATTCCTAGGCATCCAGATAAATATTCAATTTGATGTGCGTAATGGTGTACTTAGGCAGATCAACTCCACGTGTATCTTAGAAATTAGAATTTCCGGCTAATAATTCACAGGAAACACGTTCCTCACCAATATTGTCTCTTATTCCTCATTTCAATGCGTCGAATTAGTCCCTCTCTCAATATATCTTTAGCGATCAATATACGAATGGTATATTGATATATAGCCGGGTATGGAGCTAACATGGTTGGATGAATCGTCTATGGTATCTTATTGTTGCAATATTGCATATTAAACGTTACTTTTAAGCTTATATATTCCTTGTGTGTTCCACACTTTTTTACGAATGCATTTCTTTACCACCTGCGCGTTTAACTTTAGTCACGGAAGACAAAACATTGCCAGTTAGGAATGATAACCTTGGCAGGTACTTCTCTCTTCTTTTAAGAGTTTTTGTTCTTAATTGGTAATTGTCGGATTCCGGTAAGGTAACCACTTGTTACCTTTAGTAAAATTAACCAGTATAGTTGCTTCTTTACCAGTGTACTGCATATTTGGATGTTCGTCTACGTAGCAGTCTCCCAGTTTCTGATTTGACTGCGCACTGTTCTCCTGACTGCTTTTTGTTCTGTGCCTAGCAGCCGAGGGATCGTGCGAGATCCTGATTTGAACTGGGACGAGTGATGCATGCCTGGTTTGGAATCACCCCGTGCCATACACCCTATTGGTGGCTAGCTCGGTACTTCGCAAATTTAGATTGGTAATTATTAAGGAAATCCTGAGCTCCTCTAATTAGCGTGATCATTTGAAGGCAAATTAAATTTTGTAGGTTTCTGAGTAACAACTAGTAAATTTTTTCAAATATTGAGCAGTCGAGCAATGCAATTTTCGTGATTACCACAATGAAAATACCTGTTTCGCCTGCCATTCTTCGGTGCGAAATTACAGCATGTTTTCGGGGGCAAATAGACCGTGTGACTGATTCTCATGGAGCGGGCACGACCCCGACCCTAAGGTGGAACGTGCGAATGGAAAACATTTCACCCCTATACTTATAAAATGTGATGGCACGTGGCCTTGGGATTATGGCCACAACGTGACAACTGCGGAATATGAGAGGACCGTGTTTTCTTTATCTTTTTCGAAGAAAAAAATAATCACGCCTGCGCCAAATCAATCAGCTGCCGCCCTCGAGCAGTCGATAGCGTCATCGTTCGTCGTCCTCTCAAATCAGGACACTGCTCTCGGTCCCATTTCGCAAATCTGCGCCTCGGCTCGTCACATAGGTACACCCAGTTCCCCTTACTCTTGGTCCCTGCCCTCCCTTCCCAAATACCATTCCTTGTAATATAACGGGAGAGGTCAAGTGAAAGGTCTCATCCCACGACACCTGGGAGACGGAATCTTAACCTCCATCCCTCCCCAGCCACCTCCCTCCCCATTCCCCTTACGAATCCCCATAAATCCCCCTCCTCTTTCTCCTGCCTCCCCCCCTCTCCTATCCCCTCCACAGGATTATCATCCAAGACTCGTGATGATGTATACGGTTGCATCTTCTGCCGTTTTGCACTGGGCGGGCCCCATAATGTTACGATGTTATCCTTCATACTCGGGGCCCTGTTTTTCTTGCAGTTTTACCCATCCCACTCGGCCGTTAAATTGGATGACCGATAAAAGGCACCCTTCTTGAACTTATTTTTTTGCAACTGATGCCTAAATAATGGAAAATATTGGGTATCGCGTATTATTTTGTTGAGCAAACGGAATAGGGGAAATTTATATTGCTGTGAGTGGGTGAGAAAAGGAGTCGAAGGAGGAGAGGGTTGTTCATGTCTCTGCAGACAATGAGAACTCCTCCGCGGGCGAAGCATTAAATCCTAGCGGAACAATGGAAGGGACTGAGGAGGCAGGTGAGACGCAAGTGTTCGCTGGCAGCATAATTCGC
This sequence comes from Pyrrhosoma nymphula, assembly GCA_963573305.1. Taxonomy (NCBI): domain Eukaryota; kingdom Metazoa; phylum Arthropoda; class Insecta; order Odonata; family Coenagrionidae; genus Pyrrhosoma; species Pyrrhosoma nymphula. The sequence continues at coordinate 48,092,356 of OY754333.1, read as the reverse complement.
ACCGCGTGGTGGGCTCATAACTCTTTACGAGCGATTTATTTTTGCTTTCGAGGAACACTTGCATGCATCTTTGCTGAGTAAACGATATGCTATTCAGCTGAATTAGCCAGAAAAATTGATTGAAGATCACCTCATCCACAAGGGATGCAGGTAATTTTTCATTCTTCCTCATTACCGCTGTCATAGTCATTCTTTTCCAAGCCAGGGGTTACTGCTGTTCTCCTCATTTCAATGCACTTTTTCTCCAAGTTTTCCTAGTTCTTGTACATAGTTTTCTTTTGCGTTTGCTTATACCCTTTAGCACATTATTCTGTTGTGTTTTCATTTATTCCTAAAAAAGAATAGTGCTAATAATATTTTATCAGTATTCATTAAAAGTGTGTAATATTAGTAAGCATATAGAAATGCGTGTGCACCGTGTGCAAGGCCAACTGTGCACATCCTAGAGAATCTCATTACTTTTGTTTTCTTACTATTAATCTTTAACCCGTATGTATTGCACTGCTTTTCCAATGCATCTACTAAAGTGTGCAATCCTTTCGATGACCGACTGACCAACGCCTGGTCGTCCGCGAATCTTACCGACTTTATCCACTGGCTTCCTACTTTCATTCCCACATCTAGCTCTTCCCATGCCTCTCTTACCATTTCCTCAGCATAGCTGTTAAAAAGCAAAGGCGACAACGGGCACCCTTCCCGCACCCCACGACCTATAACTGCCCACCCTGGTTCACCGTCAGCTACCCTCACCTGAGCCCTCTGCCCCATATATAAGTTTCGGATGAGTCTCGTATCACGCCAATCTATTCCTATTTTCCCCATTATCTGCATTAGTTTCTCCCAGTTTACTCTGTCAAACGCCTTTTCGAAATCCACAGAGCAAGCGAAAACATCATGATTATACTCTGTTTCTTTCTATATATGTCCTCATTACCGCAATCGCGTCTCTGGTGGCCCTCCCCTTCCTGAGCCTAAATTGGTCATCACCTAAATGGTAGTTTGCTCTGCTCTCCAAACTTCTATTTATTATTCTAAGTAAAACTTTTGCCGCGTGCGAAATTAAACTGATTGTTCTATACTCCTCGAATTCTGACGCTTTCTTCTTCTTCGGGATAGGCATTAATACTGTCTTCATGAAATCCTCTGGCCATACTCCTTCCTCGTAGATCCTGCAAATAAGTTCGAAAAATGATTCTCTCCCCTTACTACCTAGTCTTTAGTAGCTCCGCAGGTAGGCTATCGGTTCCCACGGCTTTTCTACCCGTCATCTCTTCTACCCGTCATCTCTCTTAATGCCCTCTCTATTTTGCTGTCAAGTAACTATGGTCCTAGTTTATCCTTATCTATTGATCCTTTATCCTCTAGATCTAGGCTAAAGGGTCTAATCTCGCAGTCATATAGCTCCTCTACGTATTCTCTCCACCTTTCCTGGATATCTTCCTGCTCGATTAATATCTTCCCTGTTTTGTCCTTAACCTTTGGTATCGTTTGCCCTCTCTTACCACCCGATAACATTTTCACCTTGGCGTACAAAGCGCCCACTTCCCCCTCCTCCTGCAGCTTTTCCATTTCCTCGCATTGTCCCTTCAACCAGTTTTCTTTTGCCCGATTGGTCACTCGCCGGAGTTTATTATTCAATTCCTTGTACTTAATCTTGCCTACGTCGGTGTTGACGTTTTTCCATATCCTTCTCTCCTCCACTTTCTTAATCGTTTCTTCCGTAACCCACTGCTTCTTAACCCTCTTATTTTTCACCATTCCTATTGTTTTCTCTGCTGCTCCTGCGATGCTTGTTTTTATAATCTCCCATCTTCTCTCTATTGTTCCCATCCAATTTGCTTCAACTATGTTCTTTTCTACCAGCTCTTGGTATTCCATCCTTTCCAACCCTTTCAATGCTTCAAGGTTCCACCTCTTTATCTTCCTACCTTACCTACAAAGCCTTTTGAATCTAACTTCACACTTCATAATCTCTAAGTTATGATCTGAGTCCGCATCCGCCCCTGGATAGCTACGCGAGTTTTTTACAGTGTTCCTAAACCTCTGCCTCATCATTATATAATTAATTTGGTATCTCCCAGTATCACCCGGCATTTTCCATGTGTACCTACGCCTGGGATGATGTTTAAACCAAGTGTTTGTCTCTGCTAATTTATTTCTTCTACAAAACTCAACTGCCTTTTCACCGCGATCATTTCTTCTTCCTAGCCCAAACCCTCCCACTTCTAATCCGTCCCTCCCTTCCCTCACCACTGCATTCCAGTCACCCATCACTATCAAGTTTTTCTTCCCCGGCACTTCTCTAATTATTTCTTCTACTTGCTCGTACACCTCTTCCGCCTCTTCCTCCCTATGGTTGCTCGTGGGCATGTATACCTGGACCAGTACGAAATTCGTCGGGCGTGCTTTTATTTCTACCACTAGTATCCTGTCGCTCACCTGTTCAATGCTTACCACCCTCATCCCCAATTTTGTGTTCAGTACCATGCCTACCCCACGTTGACTTTCATCTCCCCCACTATAGATTACTCTGTAGCTATCACTCCAATAGTCCCCACTATCCTTCCATCTCTCCTCGCACAATCCCAAAGCATCTATTTTTCCATTTCCTGCTTAATATATTAAAACTTCCCGGCCCTCAACATGGTCCTTACGTTCCAAGTTCCTATTTTTACCGCTGTTTTCCTCCTCCTCTTTCTCTTTTTCTTCTTCTTCTCCCTCCTATCCCTTGTTTCCGCCGATGATGATGCTGTGCAAGGATTTCGTGTGATGACGACCGCGGAGGTCTTGCCTCCCACGCTGCCGGGCACGACACCCGCCCTAGTGGGCCGCGTCCCGTAGTTGCCAGGAATCAATTCTCTGTGAATGACTTTCATATTCTAGGAAGTAATAGTTGAGAGGCATTCCCACGCCAGTCAACGGTATTTTTAACGTGATACCATAACGGAACTACCTTTCGTCTGGCTCCTACCCTTCGACCTATCTGGCATGGGTGGCCCTACCAGGAGCAATAGTACTTGCTCCTGCCATTCCAGCTCTAGGGGTCATTGGAACGCACAAGCCCTTTCACCACGTCAAGGTCGTAGTTCAAGGAAGAGTTACTGGTCTCAAGGCTTAAAATATTTTATGCTTAATAAACCAGTTTTGTGCTTTGAGAATGATTGCACGTTATCATTTAACTCATCCAGATTTTTTTACGCCTGAAATTTGAGACTTAGCTTAAAGTAATAAGAAATATGGATGTTTACCCCGAAAGAAGCACATCGTCTAACCAGTATTGCGAGACCGTATCTTTCAGTTACTTCTCGAACATGGTTGCAATCTTATCACCATATTTAATGGAAGGAAAACTTTCGAGGGGTCTAATACAACCAAGTTACTCAAATAATAATACAATATGCACTTGTAAGGTAACCGGCTAACTAATCTGAAAGGAAACTAGGAGGTGCAGATTTAATGTGGTCAAATGATTTTCCCATGGTTCATTTGTGATAACATACACCCGTGCGTGAAAGTATTATGGTTCAATGTACGTTGACCCTGTAGATATTTAATTGGCTCTATGTCAATTAACATGAATATGTGTTGAGAGTGTGCTAATTGCGAGGGTAGTCTGTTCTAATGCTGGTTTCACTACACAGTTGAGAAATTTGAAGCAGTCTTCCTCATAGTTTAAAAAATATTAGTCATATTTTGACTATCCGTCGATATTCTTTAAGAGTCAATAAAACGTAATGTCATTGTATTAAGGGCATATCATTGGATATTTTACTGTTGTATGATAAAATATTCTGTCAAATTACGCCTAACATAAGAATATGTGCCAGCAGCATTGCCATTTATTGCATGTCTGTTCTATGAATGGTTAGATTTGTTGAACTTACACTTCATATTGACTTCTACCTTTAAAAAAAAGGTCCATCTTTCAGATGGATTTTTGTGCAAGATTTAAAAATTAGCGTGTGCCTTCGAAAGAAAGATGTCTCTTTTAGGAGAAGTTTCATAACATGCTTATGACGTGTTCATTTAATTCTTAGGCTGTACAGCTCATGTAATTCCTTTTATTTTCAGGTTGGAGTACTCTTGCTTGGTCCATCACCCGCTGACACAGCTAACTTACATAACGCATATTTACTCTATGGAATTAAAACCATCACCTGAGAACGGATGCCTCTTGCCTCATCAGTTTGTATCAGGAATTTATAGTACTCTGGGGAATGAGAAATGGTGATTGGACAACCCACTCAACCCCATAATAAAGATGGAAGGTAAGCTATCCAGTTAATTATTTCCTAAGAGTTTTTACATAAACATTTATGAGTTACATGTGGCATTCTCCGTAACAGCAATGCTATCAAGACAGAGAAAGTGAATATGCAACTGTTATCTACGCTAGCTTAAGCTGCAATAAACTGTGTGTAGTATTCAGACGGTATCCCATTATGCGAAATCTCTTAATCCTTGCTTCAAAACAAATAGCCGAATGAACGAAATTGCTTTAAAGTGCTGCCGTATACTAGATGATCAAGAATAAAACACGTTTTTAGTCGAGAAGTAGAATAAACCGTAGTATTTAGGTGTTTTAAGATAAGTGAATTAATGTGAACCTTTTAGAGAAACCATGTAGCTGTGCAGTCATTAACGACTTGACTATTCAAGTGCGCTAGATATAGCGCACATTGACAATCTTCTTTTTAAGATACTTGAGATGTTTAATGTTTTAAGTGGAAATTGTTTTTGTATCTTGGTTTAATTTGCGTTTTATGTTTTTACATTGATTTTTGCAGTGCATTGGTAACTTCGGATGATTCATTATCAATGCTGAGCATGATATATAACTTTTTCTATGTACTTTTGAATTATTATTTAGGTTTCCATAATTATTGATTATTTTTCCATTGAAAATTATATCCGAGAAATTGCCCTCATCTCATCTGCTAGTTGGTAATTTTGGTTGCATTAAAATGTGAATGACGGGTAATAAACATCGTCATGAATGTTGGATTAATAGACTGAATAATCATTAGAGACAGTTTCCTTACTCGTCGTTGTCTGCTTTAACTGTTGTCTTAAAGTTATTTCCTCTTTATGTTTCCATCAATAGCATGCATGGCAAATGTTTATAGCAGTCTTTAAATGGTGTTTACGTAGTGTGTCTTACCATTAAGTTGTGCTAATTTGCGCAGCTTTAGCGTAGTACTTCCAATAATTGTTTTGCCATGATTTTTCAGCCCATTCTGCATTTTTCTTTAGCAAGTAACTTAGCAGCTTTTTTCCGCGCTATTTGTTGTTTTTTTTAGCCCTTCACCTATTGGATTATAGGGGCTATTGAATTATTGAAGATAGTAGTGGATGCAAAAAAATCGGTGCTCTAAGTAATTAATGAATTTGTTACTCTTAAAGAATCCACAAATCACGCAAATCATATTACGCCGTTACCAAGCTAATGGAATACACCTAAAAAATACATATTCTGTCGCCTCTTTCTGTTGACCGAGCATATGTGCATTATCTATAAAGTTAAAAACACTTGTAAAGCTTTGATGATTTGGACGTTGTATGCCCCATTATTTAAGATGAACTAATAGTCTACCTTTAATGAGACCATTGAATGGTTAAAAATTATGCTGTTTTTTATCATAAATAATCGCTCCTAATGCTGTCAAATATCCCATTTGTAAGTAAAAAACGATACCTACGGTGGTAACAAATGATACCAAACGAAGTATCCTGTGTGCGATATGTTTGCCCACTTATAATTAATTAGGGACGACTTACATTAACCGATTTAATGGTTGGACGCTTGCTTCTCCGGTATTTTCACTATCACAAGTTCCCCCTTCAGACTATTTTCCTAGTAGTACCTTTTCACTTTCAGAGATAATGTATTTTTTTGTTTGAAAGGATTGATTGGAGAGAGCCGTGGAATAATGCGAGACAATTATTTAATGTTGGATCAAAATACGAGGGTTATTCGGAAAGTAAGGCCCGATTTCTTATAAAAAATAAACCGTCACAGATTTTTTCAAAATATTTCTTTATTTGATATATAATTGTAGGCTTTCCCGGCAAATGATACTGATGAGTTGTCTCCTGCCGAAACGTCGGCAATCATGGAAAGCCTAACCCGGTGGGAAACCCGAGAACAACTCATCAGTATCATTCGCCGGGTTTTTTTATTTAATTCCGTACACCTTTCTATATTTTTCTACATAGCTTCCAATTTCGTGTAAGCATTTGTCATAAAGTTCTACAAGCTTTGGTATGTCGAAGTCATAGAAGTCTCGTATCTTTAAATATTGGCAAAATAACTGATTGTTTCCAAAGCGTTGCTGAAGCACATCCTGCAAAAAGACGATTTGGCTCTTGACCGGAAGTGAGGTGACGATTTTTTTATTCATCTGAACACCAGTACGATAACTATCCCCTAAAGAGTTGCCTTATAGTGTAGTAACGTTCACGGGCGAAAGTTTTAAGCTAAATCTGGAAGAAAAATTCAAATCGGTCTTATGCATTACGCATGGTTCGTACTAATTAGTCTCCAGTCAAAAAATAAATTCCTTACTCCTTATTTCATCATCACGCATTATATACTAAGACTCGTATTTAATTGTAACTAGTCAAATTCAAATAGCTTTATCGGTTCTTATGTTGTTGGTAGATTGAAGAATTTCTTTCATTGGTTGTGATGCTCTAAACATTATGAGACTCATTCTTGGTTAATTTTATCTACAACTGTCTCGATTCACTCAATACTAGGCCGGCTACTCCAGGTTGACTGACGTGAGATGATCAATCAACGAAAAATTCAATGATAAACATAGCAAATCTCTTAGTCATATCATTTGGTTTGAGTTAAATATTGCCTTCCTTGTTTTCAATCATTTTGTTGATAACTACATGAAACGTTCTTCGCCTCCATATATTCAATTGGGCGCTTCAGTTAGTTTCAGCACATTTAGCCAGGTGGCAGTCAACGCGGTGCTTTTCACGAGCGGGAACTCGTAGTTCGTCTTGTTTTCACAAGATCACTCTGCCTGTATCTCATTCAAGTGAGCTGGCCGTTGACTCGCGGGTATCGCGGACACTTCATTCATACTTTATATCCTGATTTAGCCAAGGTGGGGAGAGACTGATGATTTAGGTAACTGGGAAAGAGACTAGGCAGCTAAGAATAGTTACATCAATATTTTTTGCCTGGTGGCCAAATGACTTATTACTCAAAATATCTTTTAATCCATTTTTTTAAATCCTCATGAATCTAATTAGTGATTTTAACATGAATGTCACACCCTAGGTATTTATTTTATACCTTCAGCGTCAATCGATGGTATCATCTTAAAGGAATCCATTGACAGCCCTCCTCGAGAATTTATTTTCTTTAGATATGTGTAAGTTCTTTTGAGAAGTGATAATACACAATTAATTCAGTTAACTTTAAAATATATGATGTTTTATGTTGTTTTATCATCAAAATGGAAAATGGATTTAATTTTTGAATGCTATTCTTATCAAATTTAACTATGTCCTCGAATACTTGGGTGACGAAATAGTATATATAACAGAACTTATGCTTCAAGATAAATGTTATATTTTTATCTATTTTTACAGTAATTTGTTTATACTATTATTGTTTTGTTTATTTCTTGGGTTAAATATAGATTATTAATTATTTTAATGAAGGAATATGAATTCTCTGGAACGTAAAGTACTTTCCTCATTATGTGCGGGATAACACGCTCAGGGAATTGGTCGAAATTTTCTCTTTCTTCAACCAAACTACTGTTCCCCCTGTTTGTACTGCGTTTAGTGAAATACTGTGTGATACTTGTGATGGAGCCAGATGTACTCCAATTCCATGTAAACTTTGTATCAGCTTGCCATAAGTTTTGATTGTGTACATTTTTTCATTTGTAATGTAGGCCTAGTGGTGCCAAGAATAAGCTAATTCAAGTCTTCTTCCTAATTAAAGAGTGTTGATATGGACGGGGAAATCCACATGAGCATCGTATTCACGAATTTCAACTTCAAGTACCAAACTATGCTCGTAAATGAAAGTACATCGCAATATTAAGTGGCTCTCCCAACTTGCTTTTGTCTATTTCAAATTTATTGCGCGCGAGCTACAAAATTGGACGCAGAGATAATACTGATTCTACGTTACGTTCCAAATGTTGGAGATTATTGTCGCGCGTATGTGAAGATCATGCATGCTTCTCGTCAATATATATTGATGCTTTGGCTACTCTGGTAGTGAATGTTTGCGATTGGTGGATTCATTCATTATGTTCCTCTTAATGTTAGTGGGTTAATTCTTGCAATTCGGGATATACTTACTTCATGTGCAATTGATCAATTGAAGTGATTCGAAATCACATCGCGATGCATCGGTGACTCGCAAGCTTGAAGTCAGGAGTTTTGCCAAAAAGTGTGACATTTAACTGGATTAACCGGCATCAGGAGAATTTCATTAAAATTGATCTGCCGTGCCCTAAATAAATGAAGAATTTGCTGCTGTGTCTACTCGAGGAAAAAGGAAGCGGGGCACATAACTAGTAAGAAAATCAAAGCCTAGTTTGGAATTATTTGCCCTCCTTATCATATTTATTCATTCAGTCCTTGTGACAGATGTATCTGAAATTGCATCTGAAAAAATATGAAAATAAATTTCTATTATCCGAATTAGTCTGGTTGCTAGAATTCCTATCTGCGAAGAAAATTATTTTGATAGTGTATAGTTAAGTTATAATTCTGCCGCAAAACTGAGAGACATTGGGATTATTTGGATTCATCTACAACTTGCGTGCTTTGAACCTCACGCAACTCGTAAATAAATGGAACTAAAACTAGTGTAAAATTTAAGTGTCAAAACGTTATATTTATTCAACTATTTACTATGTATTCTGAAAAACGCGAAATCTTAATTAAGTTGTTGGTATAATTGAATTTAAATAATTTATTATTTAAATTTTAATTATTTAAAAGTGGAGAGAAACCATACGGGGATACAAGACGCTAAGTAGTCCATAGTTTAATTTCCCGTTCAATGGACGGAGTACTGCACTTGAAGTACTCTTCGCACATGGAACCCAAGTAGAAATCGGTTTGGTCTGATGAAAGAATTACTGCCTTTTCCGGTTTTCGAACCCAAGCCCAACCCGCTCCCAGTCTATGTTTCCTTTTCTGCTTTGCTTCGCGAATTTGCAGTTTCGCAAAAGTGATCTTCCGAGAGCGCGAATAATAACATGCTGACTAGAAATTTCAAATAAATCTTTCATCGGTAGATATTTCCATAGAGGATGGCTTAGTGTAATTATCGATGACTAAAGACGAGCCAGTTACACATGTGATTAAAAGTTTACTCTCTCGTGGCGTGCAACCTACATATATCCTCCTATCCTACAATCCTACCAACAATTTGTTAATGGGATTCGAAGATTCGACTTTTAGTATTTTCCTCATATTTAACAAAACTTACTGTTGGGAGGCTTTCGAACCGCAGTAGAGCAGGAATGTTGTTGTCTTCCGGGTTCCGCTGCGTCCTTCTATCTTGGCAATAACATTTCGTGTCCATTACAGGGCACATTTTCAGATTGAGTCAGAATTCCGACAGGTTCCAACTCGATCTGAATTTGGACTCAAACCCAGAAGACATCCAAATATCTGCACTGAATAAATTAATTTATTACTCACTGCAATACTATTTATAAAATATGGAAAACCTATTATTGTGAAGGATCTTTCAGCGAAATGAGTAAAACAAATATGCTTATGTAAAGCCTCAAATGTGTACCTACTTATATTTAGTTAATCACCAAGTTCTGTCATAAAAACCAAACTCTTTGCGCCATTAGCTTTACTATATTATCTTCATGCTTGTTAAAATAGTATACATTTCAAAATGAACTTAAAATATTTTAGTTGTTGGTGTGTTTCATTTGGGTATTCCACCATCTGATTGTTAGGTTTTTGGACAGTCCTTATTCAAACATCCCAATTCCTGGGACATATTCTCACTTTCCCTTACGTAAATGGCTCGCCATCAGGCCTCTCTCAGATTCCTCATACTCTTTGCCTCCCATAAAGTCGTCCAATATACGTATCCTCTTCATTCCTCTTCTAAACTTAGAGAGCGTTCTACCTTCTTATACCCTTTTCAACGTGCTCTCGCCGCTGGAAACGTCCTCCATCTACCCTTTATGCCTTCTTCAATTTTTTCCACGAACATCCTTTTCTCTCCGGGTTAATCCAATACCTCCTCGTTCGTCTTCCTCCCCACTCAGCTTACACTATCCATTCTCCAAACCCACATCTTATCCTGTCTACGTTCAACCTTTCTCCTCAAGGAACAGGTTTCCAACGTATAACTACAGCGCCACGCTCCATCTTTGAGTCTACACCAATCTTTTCTTTACGTCTCTCATCAGACCCCCCTTATCAATTCCCTTCGAAATTGCTTCTTTGCCCATGGCAATCAATGCTGAACCTGACGTCCCTACCACGAAAGCCATTTTACTCCAAAATACTTCCTAGTTTCGTAACCTGTTCAACCTGCTCAATTGTATGCCCTAACACTCTAATATTCACCCCCGCCCTCTACTTCTAGAAAATCTCATTTCGTTTAATCTTCTTATGGTTAATATTCATCTCATACGAATTTCACTGTATCCCTATTGCATTCATCAGTGTCTGTAACCACTTAGCTGACTGAAAAATCATTGTTTGGTCCTCTGAAATTTGCACTGACTTTATTTGATCCCTTCTTCCTTTATTCCCACTAGAAGCTGCCTCCATGCTTCCCTGTTTCTTCTAATTAAACGTTAAATAGCAATGGCAATAGTGGGCATCCCTGCCTTACTCACCGTCCTAACAAGGCTCTTTCCGATTCTCCAATCGGCTACTCTCACCTGTGCCGTCTGGTCCATGCAGAGATTCCAAATTCCGAGACGTTTGTCTCTCCAATCTACCCCTCAGTTCTTCAGAACGCCATTCATTTGGTCCATTCCACTTTATCAAATGTCCTCTTGAAATCTACGAAGGAAGCAAAAACACTAATTCCTGGACATATTCTAGGTTTATTTCAGCTAGCATCCTCATCACTCGAATAGTATCCCGCGTTCTCGTCCCTCTCCTCAACCCAAACTCGTCGTTACTAAGGTTATACTATATACTAAGGTTACTACTATTTATAATTGTAAGAATTACTTGGCCGCATTTGAAGCAAAACATTTCTCCTATACTTTTTGCATGCTTACGTCTTGTCCTTATCTTATATATGAGTCAGTATTGTCTTTGCAATATCCTCCGGCCTCACCACATTCTCAGAAATCCCGTACGAATAAGTGAAATAATTTTTCTCAGTCGTTCTTCCTCAAAGTTAATAAAAAATCTGCCTGTATGTTATCTATTCCTAACACTTTGTCTAACCTAACGCTTCCTAATCCTTTTCTCGTCGTGCTCTTTCGATTTCTCTATCAAGGGTACTTGATCCGATACTATCCTATTTATCTTATCTCCACTTTCTATATGGCGTATTGGGCCTTATTTCATTGCCATAAAGCTGTTAAACATAATCCTTCCACGTCACCTGGACCTCTTTTGGCTCTGAAAAAAAAACTTTCCTGTGTTGTCTGTTATCGTTGGAATTCTTCTCCGATTACTACAATTTGGCCGTTCATCTACTTTCATTTATAATGAATCTGCTTTTATTTTTTTATTTCTCCAAGGGTTCGATCTGTTCACTCCGCAATGCCTCCCTTTTTTTTGGTTTCTCTTCTTAGCCTGTTGTAAAGTTATAGTTGTAAAGTACATTCTCATGTATATCTGTTTGTTTACGTTCTTCCATGTCCTCTCTCTTCCACCTCCTTTATCATTTCCTTTGTGATCCACAGTTTTCTTGCAGTGCTCATTTGATTTCACAATCAAACATATTCGGTCCGATACCATCCTTATCGATGAGGTGTACGTATTAGTTCTTCCACTGATTTTGCTGCTTCTGCAATTCCATTTTTGGAGAATTTCCCATTTTCTTCTGATCTCACTCCATAATCCTCAACCAGGGTTTTTCAGCCTGCTGTTAATACTCCCCCTTAATAGTTCCAGCTAATTCTCCTGTGTTCCATGTTCGTACTCTTCTAACCCTTCTTATGCTTTTGAATCTAACGAAACGTTTAGAGCAAAGTTATTTGCTTGGTATATGAGTCAAGAAAAGGCATACAATGCGCTGCCCTATTGCGATTATTATATCACTTACTCGATTTATGGGCTCTTGCTGCCTTGCAATTTTCTCCTACATTTTTCCTATGTAGTACTTTTTCTGTTCGGTACCATGCGAGATTTTTCCTTGTTTTCGTGGGCGTTCATTCTAAATTTCCTGATTTACATTCGTCAATGTTTAATTTTCATCACCAAATCTGTTTTCTAAATATGTTTAGTATATTTTATCGCTTTTCTCGTTGTAAGGTTGAATTTATACCGCTGTTTCCTTTACTAATGGACAAAATGCTTGACGTGATGAAGGTTGCGTATTTTACAGGTTGTTGCTACCCTAGCTCTTAACCCATGCTACAAATTTTTGATATTTTCTTAGCGAGTTTAGAACATGAACTAGTTTTGTTGGTAATGCAACTTTTTGATAATATTTGCATTTACACTTACATAGTACAACTAATTTATAGTATTTAGTTTTTATATAGGTAGGAATACGCATTTGGTAAGTATATTTTCATATCTTCATGTTAAAATGCGGGCATGTTTTTCTTCAATAAAACAAAAAAACCAATTACCCAAAAAACCAAGTGGGCTGGGTTTTTTTAACAACCCTGGAAGTGATGGAATGAGAAGGTGTCATTTATACGACCACGTTTACAAGGATACTTGGAAAAAATGATATGGGGAAGTATAGTGCTTGGAACAAAAAAAGGAATGCTGTGAAACAGTACCCTCAAAGAAATAAACCTGGCTGAAATTATGGGGGTTGGAACTCAATAAGCAAACGATTGCGGCAATATATATCTATTGATTTTTTCTGTATATAAGGGATCGTATTTCCAAACAAGCAGTTTTATCTCCATTATCTGCGTAGAAAATCTTGGGCAGTGCAAATTAACATGACGAATTATTAGCCATTATACCTATCATGGTGATAAATGGTCTAAGAATAGCTTCACGGTGAAGACATTCATATTTGCCGAAAATTCTGCGATGAAATATGTAGTTGGCAAATACATATTTTATGGATTTAGTGTTTCCCGGGCACCAAAAAATACACCCATCATTGCTAAGTGGTGGTGATTAGATTCAAATGGATTAAGTGTGAAAAATGTGTACTAATTTACAAGAGCAGGCATTTTGGGTGAGCTGTTGAAGGAGATTAATGGGATGCTGAGTCAGTGGAAGGAACGAGGGGATGAGGGATGCTGAAGGCAGAGATACAGGTTGGGAAAGTCGGAAGAAGAGGAGAATGAGCATGATTCATGGATGGGTTGAAGAGAGTTTGGTAATGTGTCGATATGAAGAAGCAAATTACATTCAGGAGTTGCTTCCTTCTTTCATAGTAGTAGCGGAGTTCCATCCAAGCCTACCTTTATCGGTAAAGTATCTCAAATATTCAAAAAGTAAGGCAGCAGGATTGGGGATTGCAACTTAAATGATTTACGTAGAGTTCAAAGGGTGAGAATCAGGTTGTAGTTGACCAGACGCTGGTTGAAGAAAGAAAGTACGATGCAGTAAAAATAAATAGGGGAAAATCATTCGAAAAAAGGGATTGTGTGGATCATAGAAAAAATGATTTAAAAAGATGGAGAATCGAGGAAAATGGAATTTTAGGAATATGGAGTTAATTTGAAGTTTGTTCAATGAATTGAATGATAAACTAAGGTGCGAAACAGATTCAGCACATGAAAATTGAGGAAAAAGTAAAAGGGTTGAAGAAATTGGTGTTCAATACGCGGAAGTAAAGATTTCGTATTAAGTGAAGATGTCTTGATTCATGGAGAGGAGAGTAACTCGAGATGGCATTGCGCGAGTGAGATCGTCAATCGCAAGATTTCTTCAATTTCACCAGTAAACATTTATTTGTTATTCTATCATCTAGCTGGTGACCAACGAAATACAGTTGAATATTGTTTTCAGGTGATCCTGGTGGCCAGAAATTGTGATACGTTGAGCCAGATTTTCTTATCATCGCCGTTGCTTTATTACATCCACGGCGTAGACGCCCAATAATTTGTGAGATGTCGTTTAAATCTGGCTGAAGATGGCTGATGTTTGGTGATATGGTATTATTCGGACCCTAGGTCTCCAGCTCAATCCCAACACACGAAATAGAATGTTTTTCAATGATATCCTTGTATTTTTCACCAATTCTATGGCCAAGCATTCTAATTTTGTATTTCATCACTGTTCAAATTTTCCTCCACTCGGATGTGGCATCTCAGCTTCATATTGCGTTTAAACATATTGTAGGATTTTACCATTTTTATAATTCCACGAGTCTTCGAAAATTTTGGCATTTCATATTTAGTCTCGCATTAAAGTGAGTGATAATTATTGTAATGCAATGAAAGCAAATCGCTCTTTTTTTTATTTAGGGAATTTTGAAAATCTGACTTCAACGGATACATTGGCTTCTTCCCAATCTTTCAGAAAAATCACCAGGTTTTCGTATAAACAATTCGCTTGCGTGCGGCAATGGTGAATAAAACCACATATAACAAAGCGTTGTGTTAAAGTACCAATGCAGTCAAAATATTGTGGATCAGGACATGAATTTAATTCTGCTCATCCAGCTGTTAACATTGCGGTTGCCTGGGAAATTCGTCACAGTTTTATTTCAAGTTACGTTTTGACTCAGTGTACCTTGAAACTTTCTTATTAATCGTTACAGCCTCCTCCAATTTTTTGCCATACTTAGCTTAGCATGTTTGCGATTGGCATTTTATTTGTTCATTTTTTTCGTTTTGTTTTTTGTCTCTTCATTTTTCGTCTACATTTTATTATATCACGTTTTCTTTCACTGGGGTGATGA
This sequence comes from Pyrrhosoma nymphula, assembly GCA_963573305.1. Classification (NCBI taxonomy): domain Eukaryota; kingdom Metazoa; phylum Arthropoda; class Insecta; order Odonata; family Coenagrionidae; genus Pyrrhosoma; species Pyrrhosoma nymphula. The sequence continues at coordinate 48,077,328 of OY754333.1, read as the reverse complement.
TTGCCATAGAAGCAGCGAAAACACCAGTTGTTCATTAATATCGTTGGCGGCGGGGAAACGTCCTCTCATGCTTAACCGAAGGTCGCGGGTTCGAGTCCCGCCGGGGGAGGATTTTTCACCTTCCAGGGCATAGTTGTTTGTACTTGGCCATTGTTGTAAGTTACAATGCCTGATGTATAAGGCCCTTGAGGCTGTTTTCAGGAAGATGTTAAATAAATAAAAAAACGGCATTATTCTACCGCTGCATTGGGAATAGGGATTGGAAATTTAAATCCGATTTTCGATTAATCGACTTTCGATTTTGGATTTTAAAATCGATTTTCTAAAAATTCGATTTTTTGCCCAAATAATCGAAATCGAAATTTGTAAATAGTAAAGTAATTGTCTGCTGAAATACGGATGTGCTGTTATAACAAAATGCAAAATATGGGTTAATGGAGGCACTAGGGTTAAGAAATTAATGTGGTTAAATTTATTAAAGCAATATATTATTTTAAAGATATTAATAAGGTATGCAGGAAAGTAATAATCCTTACCAGATACTTATACACATATAGGTAATATAACAAGCAAATTACATATAATTTAGTAGCAATAAGAATTGTATATTGAAAAGTGGGCATACCACAAAATGAAAAACAGAATTTTATTTATCTCTTGTTTGCATAGCCGTGGAACCAGTGTTCCTCAGGGATGGATCTTAAAAAAAAACTAACATATATATAAATTTTTTCCGGATAATCGATTTCGCACCTGGGTTGCAATTAATACGGCGTGAGAAAATAGTCGCTCACACGGCACGGAAGAGGCAACTAGATAAAATCCTGCTGGCTACTTTGTATACGTGGGGATATTCTCCCTTAATCTCCTTCCAGGCTTGTAGTGGATTGGGGTTGGACTTGCGGTCGAGTGGAGGGCGGTTTACGAACTAGCACAGCTCCATTGGCACGCCACCAGCCCGATCCTGATCAGCGTTAGTGTTGGAGCGACGCACTCGCTCGTCGAGGGAGGCCCAAATATCGTCGTCTGAATCGGGTTGGTCGTGACTGCTCTCTGCTGCTACTGAACACTTGGAAATGCAGCTCGGTCTTCGGCCCGTGTGGCAGTAATCTCACGAGAAACCAATGACCCTGTAAATCAGAAATACTAATGAAAGCATTCTTGGCACGCGGCTGCTGGACGGTGACTCGTGGTAGTGCAAACACGGAATAAGTCAACATTTATGTAAAATTAACTTACCGACATACTTTAAAGCTGAGTCAGCAGCAGATTTACTTTCAAAAGGAACCGTCTTGAAACGAGGAACCAGCAAAGTGGTAGCAGCATACAGTACATTGGATTCAACTGTATCCAACCTCTTATTTATTTATTCAAGGATATGTCATAAAACATGCTTTCCCAGACGCGTGGTGGGCTGAAAATCTTTGGTTTTCTGAGGGCCGAGTGAGCAAAAAAAATTAAATTAAGCATTAAATGGAAGTTGGAAATTTACAACCACTGTGCTTACCTTATTCAGGTATGCTGTTAGAGGAATAAATTTAATCAGCGATTCTAGTTTTTCGCTCGAAACCTCCGATGTGATTACGGATAAGTCTTTCAGGATTGTTTTAACCTCACTCAAACTCGCCAAATGTTCTGCTGTGAGCATAGTAGAAGGTTTCCTCTTCGTATATTTTCTTTTTGGATTTTGAAGAGCACGCGGCTAACAATTCCAGAGAGGTGAAGCTGAAAGTGAAGCCAATGTTGTTCAAAGCGTGGGCGAAGCACGAAACGTGCTTATTCTCCCCAAAAATTTCGATCGTTGCAGCCTTAATGTTCGCGCCACCGTCGGTAACGGTTGCGCTTACCTTTTCCGGGTCGATGTGCCAATCCACGCCTATACTCCGTAAATCTCTTGTAAAATTCTCCTTGTTCTTTCAATCATACATAGGATATGCGCCTAATTCTATATAAATCAAATTCTCCCCTGAAAAATATTATTTTTAGTATAATGAATGCTTTCGCATTTGCGACATTATATGTGTCTCCGTAAGTTAATTGGAAGGAAAATACTGACCGTTGTCATCATCATCAGTGTCCTTTGCTGAGCAAGCAGCTGATTTCAGAGGATGCCTGACTATTTTCGTCGGCTTTTCCTCTGTGGCCCGTCTTTTGGTTTAGTATTTAGTTGCCCGTTTTATTGTTTCTCCCTGCCAATTATAATTTTAATATATCTATAGGTCTCTTTGTAATATCCCAAGTTGATTTTTGGTCCTCGCCAATTATCCTTATTATTTCCGTATCACTGTTATTTAGTGTTTTATAATAAGATAGTGATTGCTCTTTGATTGTATTTTTAATATCCGTTATCTTTGTATATTTGTAGATCAGTTCATTTTTTGTTCCCCAGCGTATTTTAAAAATAGATTTTAGGCACCGTCGTTCTGTTTTTAGAGGCCTTTCCATTGTACCCTTGGATGCTAGTCCAGTCCATGCTGGCGTGGCGTATAACATTATTGGCCTGATGTTTCATATATTCTTTTCTTTACTGTGTTGGGCGTGGCGTTACTTTTTAGAATTGGTGATAGGGTTGCCCTCATCCCTATGGTTTTCTCTATTACTGTATTGGTGTGGTCTTTAAAGTTTAATCTCTTGTCCAGTTTTACCCCAATATACTTCGCAGATTCAGACCAGTCGATAGTTTGTCATTTTATTCGTAGGCATGGGCACCAGGGTGTTACTACGTGTGGTCTCGTGAATAGGACTGCCTGTTTTATTTGTATTAATTTTTATTCTCCATTTATTATACCATTTAACAACTGACCGTTGTCAAAATGCGCTGTCACTCTTTAGTAACCCTGCATCGTATGCTTATGCGTCCATAAGTCAGTAGTCAGGTATATAAAGTCAACTTTTTCCAGCACTTGGCCCACATCCTCCTTTATAGTTGTGTGTTTTGCTTCAATTTTCTTGACTAATGTTTTTTAGCCTGGAACTTTATAAAGAGAATTCAGTTTGCGCGAGTATACGCGGAATCCTTCTTTGTGTGGCGTGCACAAGGGAAGGTTGTCCTTACTTATCATGAAGCCCAGTGCGTCCGTTTTTTTCTCCTTCTTTGCGACCTTCAGTTAAAAAAGAGACGAAGACAAATCACACTTTTGTAAAATTTTAGGCTGTCATCAACTTCAACAACCCACATGAGTGCGTTGTGTGAAAGCAAGCCGAACTTGGAGTATATAGTACCAAACCTTCCCAATGTTCTAAACAATGAGCTCATTAGATAATGCAGAGGCATTGCTGAAACATATGTCTAGATGTCCTAAAATATTACCGCGATTATCTGGACGAGAGGATCCTCGTGAAGAACCTGCTCGGCTTGGCGGTCTGAATCGTGCAGGTGACGAGGGTGGTGAGAGCATTAACGATGGAACTGACGGAGATCGACGTTGGGAACAAGCCTATGGACACAAATTTTCATTAACAGCATGTACATACTTTTCAACAAATTTTGAATTTGACAAGCAAGACAATATTCTTTACCCTAGCCCTCAAGTATTGTCGTCTCGTCGTCCGTCCTGAAAATTTTAATAGTAAACCAACTTCCGTACATGTTTACCATTTCTTTTTTCGAGATTCATTCCGCGTTTATTTAAATAGTATAACAATATTTCGCTGCTAGCCCTCCTGCTAGCTTCGTCAGGATAGTCAGATAGGCTATAGAAATGGCGAAAAGACCATCGAACATCAACCGTGAAGGCGGTTATAAATTGGGGAACAATTTTAATCGGATTTTTTCAAATTTAAAAATTCAGGCAGCAATGGGGTCCACTCCTACATATAGGACGACGAGCGAGGAAACGACATCATATAACCTGACGGAGCTAGCAGGAGGGCTAGCGAAATATTGTTATACTATTTAAATAAACACGGAATGAATCCCGAAAAAAAGAAATAGTCAAAAATGCATCCGCGGAAGCTTACGAGTTAAACTTTCATGCACTTAACTCATCTAATCGTGGTGATGGCGGAGGTAAGCGAAATGCTGCTGTTGCTGCATCAGAATCACTAGCCAGGTCCATTTCTTCCTCAGACTTATTATCATCTTCACCGTTTGCCGTTCTCTTTCTTTTTGGCGCGCTAACATAAACGTCAATATTGTGCACCTTCTTCAGATGATTGATCAAAGTACTAGTCGAGCCACAGTAATTCAAGCTCAGGTGACACTTTGAGCACTTAACGAAGGTTTTATTAATTGTTTGCTTGCTAAAATACTGCCAAACAGCACTTGGAGGAGCCATGGCTGATGCAAAGGGCGGCAAATCGCTCTCCGATCGGCACGACACGAACGCAACGCCAGTAGCATGGTGGCGAATCCAACCAAACGCATACTGGCCAACGCACGCAGCCTACAGTACAGTGCGATTGAAACTTCGTGGCCCATGTGCAGAAGACGATATTCATACTGTGCGAATCTATTTTGAAGACGGTGAGTGCTCGGAAGTGTTTTATTGAGAAAACATTTACAAAAAAGGCTCAATGTCAACGCATATTATCATTTCGAATCTTCGTCTCGCGGTGTACAAAGTATTACTACCGAGCGCGAGTCCCCGCTGGAAACACTAGAATTGTAATAAAAATCCGCAGCCCTACAGTTGGCAACTCCAACCTGGCGGTGTCCGAAGCACGTTGCCTCCTCTCCAAGGTTCCCCCACCAGCGATGCAGATTGAAATAGCGAGGCGCGGAGCAAAGCGAGGCAGCAAAATTGAAATGCTGTAGCAAGCTAAAAATCGAAAATCGATCGGCTAGAATCGATTTTGATCGATTTTTCAAAACAAAACGTCAACTTCGATTAAATCGAAAATCGGAGTGTGGTAATTGATTTTCGATTATTATCGAAATCGATTTTCCAATCCCTAATTGGGAAGCCGCGAAGTGAAATATTTCACTTTACGCTTAAAATAAACGCTACATGGCTGACTTTTTGGCGTGCACTTCGTAGAATTTAACTTTATTATAATGTTCGATGCTTACTTTCCTCTGTAAAACGCTTATCATAAGGGGTCTGGTTGGTTTACCCAAATCACGGCTCTGCGAGCAGCAGAAAACGTTTTTCTCCAACGTAAGGCTTAAGGATGTTATTCAAGTGCACCTCATACTTATGTGCCCTCTGCCACTCACCCTTGAGGTGGCTTTCAGGATATTATGTAGATGTATTTGTTTGAAGCTTTGCTGACTAGGTGGGTGTACATACATATTAGAATTTCATCTTACTACTTCATCTTTATCTCGCTAGATTCTTGGACCTAACATCCTTGAGGTTTCCTGGAAGCAAATGAACATTGACGGCAGAAGCTCTCCAGAAAATTTATTAAATCATATTAATTTAAATATTATTAATGAGTAATTGGCGTTTTATGTATCAATCATCTTGTTTAGATGACTTATACCGGGTTCTGTACGTTTTCTGCCTTTGTGTAATAATTTCCTCTTGAATTGTGTCTTATATACTCAGCCAGTTTGATCTGTGTTGATAAGCATAGCAGGATCAAATTTAGAGAATAATTTACACATCTGCTCTTGAAAAGTAATGGCATAGTACAAAATATCTTCCGCAGTTGGTCTCTCTCTCTCCAGAAAACATATCTGCCGACTTTCCATGCACGAATGTTACGTTTATCCTTTTAAACCCAAAACGAAGATGTTCGGTAACATGACAAAGTTATAAAAAAATTTTATAGTCGCGTTGTTGTTAACTATAAATTTCTACCACACGGAGAAATAGTGAACCAATATTAATATCTGGAAGATATTTTTATTTAATTAATATCCTTCCACAACTCCACTATCTGCTTAACATTGAAGATTTTCGAAGAAAAATCAAAACGGGTGTTTTTAAAAATATTGTTCATGTTTGAATATATCTAAGTACCGGGTAGGACCTATGAAAAATGACTTACTATTTCAAAATAAGTAATCATTTGCGAGTATGTATGCCAAGTTTCAACTCTTTATCTCAAAAAAGCAATTTTGGACTTTTTTCCGGCTTTTTTCGTTTTTCGACCACTGTGCGACGTCTAAATTCGCTAGTTTAGCGCCAAAAACGCAATGACGTTTCTTCATCGCCCACCTTTATCTGCCCACTTGGCCGACGATGACTTTTTGTTTCTTAGACTTAAGTCCACATTGAAAGGAAGGCGATTTCCCACCAATAATGGTAATAAGAATAATTCGACGCAATAACTTGCGGCGATTCCTGAAAATTCGTATGACTATCCATGGTGGAGATGACGTTGGGGAGAGTGTAAATACGTACGGTACGGGAATTCTTTAAAAGGGCCGTGGAATAATCTTTAAGATTGTTCAAAACTAAAAAGGAAAAAAGTACATACTAATTAAAGTATGTACTAATCGTGTTTTGGTTCATTGACCCTGAATTTTAGATAGAAAGAAAACCGTGATAGAAAAAGTAAACCTTCGAAAATGTTGTCAGCTACCATGCCAAAGCTAAACTCATTATTTAGAGTATTATTAAACAATTTGTCTCTTTCCCTTTTTAGCCTAATCACCTAAAATCCATAGTCATTAAGTTAATAATATACCATATATGATCATGTGTTTTTCAGAAGTGTGAATGAATATTAGATTTAAAATATACTTATGCTATTAAGATTTCCCTCCTCAAATGATTACTCCATCATTCTGTGTGAAGATCGTAAGAGTGGCCAATGATACCCTTCGGACTCTCATTATACCATGCGGCTGAGTGCAAAGGGTCTCCTTAAGAAAGAATGCCCCTAAGTAAATGCTAAATTCCTTCCAATTACTCCCTTCCCACGTGCTAATCGCCCAAAATTATATTCCTCCGTTGGTTACTTGGAGGAGACGTGAGAACGCACTGCGCCTTCTCCCGCTCTTTTTTTCCGTCGAGTGTCTTCCCGCAGCAGAGACGAGAGCTCCCATGCGGCGGATGTGACGTCGAGTCGTTAAAATATTATTTCTTTTGTGTCTGTGTGGGTGAAGGTTGGCTCAAGCATCCGAGCTTTAATTGTCGCTGCCCGCCGATGGTGCCGCCGCTGTCGCTCGCGTCAAAGGGTTCTCTTCATTCTCCTAGGCTGGAGGAGTGGATGACTCTAGGGCGGGAGGCTAAGGAGCCTGGGAAATCTATTGTCCTCGTTGACCGGGTGCTAGGAGGATGAGGCGATAGCAGAATGGAGAGAACTCAGTGTGGCGGGACTGGGAGTAACTTGAGTCTTGAGATTAGAGCGGGAAGCACCGCTCTTATGATTCAGGCACGTGGACATAAACGCATTCTGCCGCCTAAGACCTCACTTCGGGATACTCCTGTGTGCGAGTTTGTGCCCGTTTAATCTTACCGTAGTCCTTGTATTGGTGACTCCTTGTGGGAAATAGTTGTGTAACATCTTCAATCTCCTGTCTCTCCTACACCAATTTTGTCAGAATTCCCCTCCTTTTTCTGATTTGCGACTATTTTCCTTGTGCTTCTCGGTTTTAGACAATTTCAGGTAGAAAAAGCCCAACCTAAACGCTAAGTTCTATTTCAGAATTCATAATATTTTGCGCTTGACCGAAGCTCAGGAATTTTCGAGGCGCATTTTATGTGCATAAACTCTCATAGTTTCTTGCACAGTTTTTCGCGGTGTTGCTCCGGTTCATCATTCAGAGTTTCTCCCTCGATGGCATTGCTGAAGTGACTTCAGCTCGTCCTGAGGATGCACTGAAAAAGTGAGACGTCACTGACACCGCTGGAGAAAGCTAAAAATCGGCACTCCACTCCTAACCTCTCCCGTCTAATTTATGCATTAATATACTCGGAACACGTATAATTTCACCAAAGCTTTTCTTACTGATAATGCTACTGAAAACTTCAAGCAAATTCATAAAAATTGAATTGTCAATGACTCTCCGTTTTTAAAAATAGTATCTGATGTTTTTTTTATATTTTGAAGAATTTTATGTCTTGGTTTCTAAATGACAATATCAGTTTCATGCGTTGTGCATAATGTAAAGTTTAAGCTGTATTTGTTTGGAACACTGACTAAGATATTCTTGTAGTAGTAGTATTTTTGTTTAACATGCTTCAACGGCTAAGATCATTTCGCACTTAGTGTCTGCCACGCGCAGACAGGGGCAACAGCACTCGGACGAATCGGAGGATCACCCCTCCAAACTCGAGCCGAGCCCAACGGTGCTTAACTTCGGTGACTGATCGGGAACCGGTGTTTCCATCGAGGCAGGCCGTTGCCCTAAGATATTCTTTTTACTGACCAATGGCTGAGGTATTCTGTCCTATGCATTCTGGAAACTCATCATGATCGGGAGTCATCAATCCGAAGTTTGGTTGCCCCAGCTCTCCATTTCACTCTCCTCTCTGCCATCCGCTTCATTCCAACATAATTATTTACTTTGACGTCCTTCATGGTTTTCTTAATGTATTCCATTCTCGGTCTTCCTCTGTAATTCTTACCATTTATTTATCCTCCCAATGTTGTTTTCATTGGGCTGTTAGGTTGAAAAATGTGTCCAATCAGTTTGTCTCTCCTTCTTAGCTGTCTTCATTGTGCGTCTTTTCTCTCCAGCTCTTCGTAGGACTTCTTCGTTAGTGATTCTCACCGTCCAACTAATCTTCATCATTCTTCTGTAAAACCACTTCTCCATTACTTCCAATTTCCTTTGCCCTGCTTCTGTTACTGTCTAGGCTTCACTGCCATGTAAGAGCATGCTCCAAATATGTTTTTATGTAGTGCTTCTTTACTTCTAGGCTTGTGTTACCAGCTGTCAGCAGACTTCTCTTCTGGTAGAATGCGCGGGTTTTTGCAGCCCAAGTTTAACGGTGATCGATTTCTTCCACAAACAGTAACCTTGGTTTTCTCAACATTAATCTCCATGTTTTATTTGTTAAGACTTTTTATTCATGCAATTAAGCATTTTCGTCAGATCTTCTTTCTTTTCAGCAATAATTGCTTTGTCATCAGCAAAGCGTAGCATGGTCATTTTTTCTCCATACACTTGTTTTACTGTTTTTAATTTGTCAATTATTTCATTTTTTGCTTTTTCAATGTATATATATTAACTCCTCCTCTCTATGAAATAGCTTCCCTCGTTCCCCGACTTGTAACGGAACCGAACTGGTTTTCATCCAGGAATTCTTCCATCTGTCTGTTCTATCCTCCTATCGATGATTCTGATCAGATATTTTGATGCATGAGCTGTAATGCTAATTGTTCTAAATTCTTCGTGTCTCTCGGCTCTTTCCTTCTTAGGAATAGGAGTTATTACATTATTTTTAAAGTCCGTTGGCATTCGCCCACTTGAATAAATGTAACATAAAAATGTGTGCAGCTTTGAAAATTTATGCAAACATATATGTAAGAAAATGAGAAATATCGTCCACGATGGCATATTTACCGAAAGCTTATTTTTGAAACACATCCTTTTTACTTGTCCCAACAGATGCAGAGCATATGTAGTTGGTAGCTACGAAAATGTGGTGTTACAAATGACGATGAAAATCAGGTACAACCAGCGAACCAGCAGCAAACAGTTTGGAAAATAGGTGTTCACTCTCTTCTTTTTAATACAAAATTTAAGGCTTCATCTAGGGATTCAACTGCTTCCCGAAAACAATTAGAGATGAAAAAATGAATGTAAGGAAGAGAAAGGAACACGATGAGTTGAACAATGAACATCAATCAAATTGATGGTTATTATTAGAAACAATGGAGGAATTAAGTGGTGAGCTGGAAAGGAGTGAATTTGGGAGCTTTAGCAAACCAATCTGCGGAATGATGACTGCTAGTGGCTAAACACTTAAAAGCAAAGGTATTGTGGAATATGCTCTGTTTCTCTCGCGAGAGTAGAACTAAAAAATTACGAGTATTAGAAAATATTACAAAACTTCGGGAGGTGAGAGGGAAAAAGAAGGCGTTGGCTCACTTCTTTGTTAGGGACGCTTATATCGGGACACGCGAAAACACCATGCTCCTTTATTCTTATCCGAGAGATGTGGGGAACTGAGTGTTTGTCTCCTGACGCATACCAGTCACGCACTAAAGAAGGTTACAAAAGTGGAACGTGGAACTATTTCTCAAATTATTTCGACATTATTTAATTTCTCTCCGATGACTTAATTCACCTATTTTCCCCCTCTCAACTTTAAATTTAAGGATTTTGATATCCTATGATGACTAAGTTGGCTAATGAATATTTGGGTTAAAGTTGCACTACCCATTAATCATGAAAATATTGAGCTGAAAAGTGTAAAGCAGTAGTTTTTAAGGCCGGAAAAGGCACTCAAGGCCCATTTTAAAAATGTATGCTCGCCATTTAAAAGTTCATGTTGGTCTACTGCGGATATGATATCTGGATGAATAAAGGTGGTTGGATATCTAATAGGGATTATGTCTTCATATATCTCCTTGTAAATCTCCTCTGAAGATCGTCTTTCACTTAATGTCAAATCGTTCGGAAGTTATGAAGTGCAGGTTTTAGTGGGATAATGGTGAAACCTTAGAAAATGATTACATTGATGACATTGTACTTTCTCGATCGTACAAATTTCATAAATCCTTTAACTATGCTTTGGCTTTAATTGATTCGTGTATATCCTAGCGGTAATCAAACATTCAAAGTATTGGGTAGTCTTTCGTTAGTTCTAGGGCAAACTGGATCAATATGCTTAAACTCTGTCAGCGCGTTATTTCTCCTTGATTTTCTTCGAAAATTATGCTCGAGTGAATGGGATTGCTTCCCTTGTGGGTTCATACATTTCTACTGTATGGAAGATATCCTGATTTCATTATTGTAATTATAAGGATTTTTGTCTCAAAATGAGAATTGATAAAGGAATGCAACGGATTGCTGAAAGTAGAATGTATTGGAGAGCTGTGGGAAGCCAATATTCGGATTTATGAACGTAAACGATGATCCATATAATATATGTTATTGTTAATTAAAAATTTGGATTTAGCATCTTCTTATAAATTGCATCCTGTGACAACCCTAACATAATGCTGAAGAACGCCCGAAACTTCAAGGCTAGTTTCCTTTCCACTAGAAATTATTACCCGTTTGAATTAACTCATTGGGCCTTTTCATAAGCTGGTGGAGTTATTTGGTGGAAATATTCACAATTTTCGCGGACTTCGCCATGCATGCTCATTCTTGCGATGTGTGTAGGTAACCTTAATTTGTCAAATGACTTAAAATGGACAAATGATGAACGTTACTCTTGAGTTTATCGGAAAAATTAATTGCTGCATTCTAGTTCTCGGCCCTTATTCGTTTCAGGGATTTTAATGAGAAGCAGAGTGGATAACCGTCGGCCAGGGAAGAATAGGGCTTCATCGGATTTTATTGTATGATCGTTGCAGGGTTTATTCTGCTTTGGTAAAAAAATGTGCCTTTCGCCTTTGCCATCCAATGCCAAAATTGGAAGGCCGTCGTGCAAATTAATTTTGGTGACCCCTTCTATAGACTTGGCAATCGCTGCGGCAGACGACAGTTCTCCGTAACTAAGAGGAAGTGGTTAGGAATTAAGTGTATTCAAGGATGAAATTCAAATTTATACATAAAAATATTTATTTTGGACCCGGATACACGTTCACTTGATTTACAGAAGAATATAATTACAAATACATCTAGCTAGCGTTGCCAGAAGAAATCCTCCCATTCCTGGCACCGGGCCCTTGTGACTCCAGGTTGGCCGTTGGATTTCCAAAATGCATGTATATATTATTACAGATATTTATGCTTCTCGTTTTGCGAGTTTGTACCCATATACCATTTGGCCGGGCTTTTTTTGTCTTTTTTATATTGCGAGGAAAAAATAAACGACAGGTCACAGTAGTTAAAGAAAGAGATGGGGCGAATAATTTCACCTCAGCTGCGAGGAAATGGAATAAAGGGACAGGATTCTTTGACTTTCAAAGCTTTCGTTTTACAGTTTGCGTTTTTTATAAAAATAATAATATTATAGCAATGTAATGAAAACACGCACGTTTAAAATCGTTCAATTCTCCGTCTGTTGTTTTGATTTCTTTTCTTCTTTTTCTCTACTCCTTTTCTCCCGATGTAGCGATTGGAGGCGGTTAAGACTCCTGAAATCGCTCGCATCGTCACTCTCTTCGCAGCCCAAGTCAGCCTCTTTCCTCTCTCGAGAATTGAAGCACTAGAGAAGGGCATGTCCCGTTTGAACCGCGTGCGCTTGGGTTAGTCGATCGGTTGAATTTAGTCGATGAGGATGGCCGCTATCTTGTGGGTGTGTGGATGGCGCTTCCGGTCGTCCAATCCCGCGCTCTCACGTCATGGATCGCCTCCTTCGGGTGACTTCCTCCGCCGCCGCGTCGCTAGCGTCTACCTCCTCCTGTTGGGCCCTTCGCCTTGGTCTCCTTGCCTCTGGTTGGGTGGCAGGGAAGCGATGTAGTCAAGCGCCCTCTGGATGGCCTCAGGGATCGGTGGTGGCGTCGGAAGGTGTGCCCCCTGCAAAAGTAAACCGTCAGCAGTGACCTCAATGCATCAACCCCTCGCTCCAATGACAGGTCATGATTGACATCCCCTCACCCTCTGGCACTAGAATTTTTGAACTCTTCGTTAGTTGTCTAGTGCGAGGGATTTGAATGGCTCGAAGGGAGGCATCTGGGCCAATGAAAAAAATTATTAAAACTCCAGTGATTCCTGGAATCGAAATGATTTTAATGGAAATGATAAAATGTTATGGAAATGTCACTTGAGGTAGTTCGAGCGAGATAGTTCACTAGTCATAATGGAGACCATAATTGAATTTAATTTTGTAATTTTAGCGTCTGCAAGAAGTGTGAAGTAAATATTTTAATATTAATGCTGCAAAAATATAGCTATATGCCTTAAACAATAATTTTCAGTAATTTAACAATTTTAAGTACATAAGTCTCTAACTTGACTCATTTTTTCATGCCATACGGTGAAATCATATTCACAACAGAATGTTTTTTTTGCGATTCTGTCAAAATTACTGCGGTGATTAGTGATTTAATAAATAGTTGAGGGAACATACAAATTACACACTAATAGGTTTTTGACGAAATTTAGGTGTCATAAATTTCTAACTTTTTCAATATTCTCCTTCTGGAGCGAACAGCCGTCCGTAATCGATCCCATGTAAAACAGTTTATATTTTTAGGAAAATTGGTCGAAAAGTAGTTGGGCGAAGGGTTAATGTTTTCATATTATTGGAAAGATGGGACTCTTTAAAATTAAGTCAAATCCATCAGATTCTAGGTGAATCGACATTTTGCTAAAACTAGCTAAAGATCAGGGAAACTATTTCACCCTCTGTATTCCCTGTGGAGCGCCGGCTTCAAAATCGCCAGTCTCTGATTATCATTATCTGATAGTATATCTGCTTTAATCACTCATGATTAACTCTTAGTTTAACATTAACAATAGTAATACTCTTAGAATTCCTCTGATTGGCAAACTTGTACAAAAAAGTAAGAAACACTTAAGTAATCAGGGAAATATTAAGGTATTTTTCTTGTCACTTTCTATCTAAACCTTGGCAAAGTGACGTCTGCATCTTAATTTAGAGTTATAAGTTGCCATGGTAAATATATCTTTAATAGAATTATTTTAATTTGTTCAAAGATATAGCATGAGCCGGGATATACCCTTATTATCGGGGATAAGTTATGTCGCATCCCACCTAGATCCTGTTATACTTTATGGTTACATGCGGTAGCTATAACTTCACTCTTTCTGTCAAACGAAGAAGTGCATATTTGGTCTTACGCATACCGTGTAGAGTCTTACAAAATATTTCTTAGGGTCAATTCGATCGAATCTTTACATATGTATCAAATGGTGAGGCTAAATAGGAAGCAGATTTCGAAAACTGATGTTATTAATTATTGCAGTGCTTGTCATTAGTTTGCCGTGTGAAGGGAATTTGTGTAACCACGTTTTTTCCCTGCGATATACAACTTTTAGTTTTTTACTCTCTGGTGGATTACCAACCCTTGGTGGTTAATTGTTTCGGCTACTATTTAAATTATCTGTAAATTTCCGCAAGCAGCTCTGTTTCTGGAATAGGTCCATTACAAAATGCCTTGGACTACATTTCATATCGATGCTAGAAAAGAGCTGTGATTTATTCATGAGGACAATTTTAACGGAGCCTTTTAGAAGCAATTTAGTCTCTGAAAATGAAATGAAGAAGGTAGAGTCTTCGTAATCATTCAGGAGGGTGACCGAATCTGCTGTATTAATTTTCCGTCAGAACCAAGAAGTATTCCATATTATAAGAAGCATATTATAAGAAGTTACATATGGCGTCCAGTGCCATTTTCTACAGCCATAAATATACCCCGAGTTTTCAACTGAAATGTATTTGGTCGGTATTTATTGTGTGGTTATTTCCCGAGTTACATTACCTTGTGTGAATATAGGCTATACATTACTAAAGTAGGTAATATAAAATACACCTGAAGTGAGTGTGCTCAATTTTAGTTTTAGATTTGGTTAATATAATTTATGATCAGTGAAAAGTATTTCTTTCATGTAATTTTATGACTCAACCTCTAAAGAAATCCTCAATCACTGGTTTAGTTATTTGGCATCAATATATAAGTGAATGTTAACTCTTTGCCTTGGTACATTTCTGTGTTAGTTCCCGTAACTAGCCTAGCCCCGAATAAAATGCTTACCACGTTTTTGCTGGTACAGAAGCACCATTCACCTCCTTCCGGCACCCTTTGCGATAGACAGCTGTAAATGACACGTTAGCGTATATTAGAGCCACTAAACCAAATTTTTTTCCTCCGATTATCCTCGTGTACACAAACTTTGCATTCACGTGCGTTTCCTGTAGCGTTCTGTGTTAAGTTTTGCACCGAAGAAGAAACATTTAGTGAAAATTTTTCATGCAGAGTGACTATGTAAATGGTTTTAGATTTTTTCAAAGAAAATAAATTATGCAAAAGTGGCTATTTGATCTACTGTGCAGAAAACCTGTTCGCTACGCATTTCAGAAGTTAATTTGAATGTGGCCTGACATGCTGTGCGAGTAAATTGCGTGTTTTATATCGTGAGACATGCAGATAAAAATCAAGGCCATGCACAAGTGACGAAATGCTCAGGTATCCATTAAGGATTTTTACTCGACAAATTATTACGTGGCGCTTGAACATTTTTCCGAACCTCCGACTTTCGCAATATATATTCAATCATAGGTGATATCGATTCCTTCTGTAGTAAGAATCAGAGTCTATTGTGTTAGTTCCTTCGACTATAATTATTATATCCTGCATCAAATTCGTTCTTCAACCGCGTGGATTTACTAGCAACTACCGTTTATTCTCGTTTTAAGTCATTTTAAATTAGTCTTTTAAGTTTTACACCCCGAAATTCTTTCGATGGAATGTTCTTTCTTTGGCTATTATTTATTTCTGAGTATCATGTGTAAAAGGTGCTGTCTCATTGTTTTGTGGTGCTGATTACTGCATTTTATATTGCATGAGTTGGTCGGCCCAAGTTTAAAATGAATTACTGTCGAATTTTATTCTTCGTTAAGTTCCTGTGAATATAATTAGGGTTGATAATTTTTAATATAAAATGAACTAGGCAGACTGCAGCAAACCTAAAAATTCATTGGCGGCAATCAGTACGTATATGAATTTTTGGAAGTCCCCAGATCTGCAGTTATCCACCAATTGCTGGATAACTGCAGAACTCTTTCAGACCACGTGAAGCAGATTTCAATCTTCGAGTTTATCTTCCAGTTGCCAAGGAGGATTCTTAGGCTATGAACTAGCAGTTTAATTATAATTTTGTCCTAATGGTCTATTTCTACGTAATGAAAAAGAAAAAAATGTCCTTCCTATAGAAGACACTCATTTTCAGTTATCCGAAGGGCAACATCAAAGTTTGTTATCCCCTCAAATATTATGCTTTCATTGCTCATTCTTCGATATGTTAGTTATATTGGAAAGGAGTTAAAGATAGAATTATTCAGTATAAAATGCAGTTCTAGATTTAGGTAAAAAAGTGCTTATGAAAATGTGTGTCATTTTCCGTACGCATTAGGATGTGTGAGATAAATAATTCAGTGCAAACTTAAAAAGTCCTTGCAAAATATCTCAGTGACTTTTATAAGTAGATTTGCTTGTGAAAATTCCCAGGATTGTCACTCGGGGATTACTAATCGGCCCACTCAATTAATAGGTTCTCAGCTGCTCAATTCTTTTAAGTGAGCAATGGTAATATAGCTCGTTAAAATTACAGTGATCGAAAGGGAGCAAGGCAAAGTGTGGGCTGTTTCTCAACTCGTCCTCGGATACCTTTCGCGAGTTAAAGACTAGCTTCCCCTGCCGCAGCCCAATTAGCGTCTCCCCCAAACAGTTGCGCAGCGCGGATCGCCCCGTTCCCATTGGCCCACGCGGCCGCGCTGCACAAAAAGGCGGTTCTCACGGGCCAGACGAGAACACAAAAGGTACGACGACCTTGCTGCAGTTGATAAACAAAAAAGTCTCACTCAATCTTCGTCGGTGGGGAGGTAGTTAAAGAAAGCGCCCTTCCCAATATCTCAGCTGTTCACTCTGAATCCTCCCAACATCTTACTCCCTCCCTCTCGCATCAGAGCTGCTTAGAGCTTCACCTCCCCCGCAATTACAGAGCCTGGGAATGCGCGCGATCCAGAACCACGCGTCTGTCTCCATCAGCTGGAGGGTTTGGAAATCGTTTTTAATTGCAGCGAGGTTGCGCATTTAGTTGTTCACCCTTTACACTCCTTGGAACTACGCAAAAAAACTAGCCTTCGAAATGTCGGATGAGATGATTGCTGTCCGAATTGCATTTATTATTTCGGAGCAATACGAATGAATTATTCTACGAGACATTGTCATAATCTGCTGAATTTATTAACTTTATTTTGGAACTTAAATTAGAAAATGTAAATTTCTTGGTGAGTGCGTGCAAGTTAAAATCATGCAATCCCTACTTAAGTCATGCATAAACATTTCAAATGTGTTAGAAATTTACGTCATTGATTTATTTGTTTGCGCATTTTACTAACATCAACTCTCTGCTTGAAGAGCGTTTACATTTATGTTCAAAATGTTTTAATACTTCCAGATTAATTCAAATGGGCTTTTGCTTGAAATTGTATACCACCCGATCTATTTCATTACTTTTATCCTAAACATGCGTCAAACTATGTTTTTTTAGTGTTAACCATTAAAATATAGTATTAAAGTATAGCATAAATGAAGCATTTCTCGGGATTAATCATTGTCAATTTTTATTAAATATCCGAGTATTTCCTTCGGAATATTTTCTGTGGTGAAAAACCTTCCTTGTTGGAGGAGGCAGGACGGGTATTTAACAGCTATCGACGCTGGTAATTCCCAAAAAAATACTTATGTTCACTACATGGACTGTGAATGTGCTAACCAAAGGGAAGTTTATGAACATGAGTTAGGATTTTCCTTAGACTATAATGCAATTTCATCTTTAATTTAAAGTGGACACGATATCTAGAATATTTTTTCCTGCTACCACGTATTTAACAAGAGTTAAAAAGTTGGGGGAGTCAATGTTTTCGGCCCCCATGAAAGGGGACGAGTGAATTCGTCGTATTTCAGAGGCAGCAGTTGTCTTAGTTTTTACCTGTGGCTGGAAGCCGTTCTCGTCGGCGGTGTAGGTGACGGTAATGCGGGTGCCGTCGGGTGCAGTGTACGAGTAGGAGCCGATTGCGCTCTGAGCCTCCTGGCCCTCCACACCGCGGTTCTTCAGCTCACCCTTCTCTTCCACGGCAATCTCGTTGCCTGTCTCGTAGCTGCGGGAAAAAATGCAGGAATATTAACAGGGATATTTTTCTTTGGTCATGATAGAAACCATGTTCGAATTTATTTTGAAATCCAATCAGTTGCAAGAAACGAAATAAATATGATTGACGGAAAAATTTTGTATCATGATGAACTTCAAACTATTAAACTAAAAATGCACATTTGAGGTTTCAGTCTCATTCATTTTTTTCACACTGTACACTGAGAACGCCTTGGCATCAGAATATGTGTGGCAATTTTGTACATGTATTGTTGGAAGTAATAAATTTTTTTTAAAATTGTCGTGAATACAAATGAATTCCACCAATGTACATTTTTACGCTTACTGTGCGTCAGGAACTAAATTTTTACTTCTGCCTTTCTGGGACGCACCGCTGAGCCATATTTATCGCCAAGCTTCTTCTATTTCTTGGCAAAATATCTTAAAAACTAAATTGAATTTAACTGAATTGAAGAAAACTGAATTTAGTAGTAATATTTGAAAAGTTGTTAATGTATTTTATTATAATTTAGTATTCTAGCGGAAAAAGAAACATTCTGTTTTCTCTACATAATATTTACTCATCTAGTAAAAAAACTTGATTGTTGGTGAGGACAACGGTTGACTAACACAAATGCGCATTCAGTGGTTGCTTACTCTGCTTTTTCTAAGCATTGAATCAAATTTCGCCGGTTATTCAGAAATTCATCTTACACGGAACCATGTTGATATAAAGACGAGGCTCAGGGGCAGATTAAGGCATGGACGACATCCAGCTTCGCTGCCTAAAGATCTGGTTCCAAATTAGAGTATACTGAGGAAAACATTGAATTTAAATATAGTCACTATTCCACAAAATATTTGATATATTTGTTTTTATATCTTCTGGAGATATAGGTCCATGGAACAACACATCCAGAAGAAATAAAAGCAGTGTTTGTATAAAAGTAAGAAGTCATGATAAGGAATCATCTGGATAAGATATTTAATAACAAGAGTCGTGCCATTTACAAGGAATCTGTATTCCTAAATGTGTTCTTATAGGCTCGAAATTATTTTAGCAGCAAACTGGGAGGTCGCAGCGAGTGACGACCTCGCCTGGGTGAAAAAAATTGTTCCTCTGTGCATGAGGCTCAGTGAACGGTGAGTTTGGCTATCAACTGGAGGGCCTGGGTCACTATTCGGTGGAAGTTCTGTAGGGAATATCTTCCGGAAGCCCATCAAAGTGATTTCTGGGAGGCAGATTATTCTGGGAAACCAAAGGCCGCGTGGGGATTGGAAGTGGTGGCCCTGTTACCCTCGTGCGTGAATTTCACACGCCGTTGGGCTTTGACTTCCCTCGCACCAATCAGACCGACCTTCGGGTTTAAAACTGGCTCCTTAAGACCAGAATGAGGTGTCTCCAACTCTGGGATAATTTTTCAAGGTGAGTCCAGAGAAAAAGGATGAAATAGCTCGTATCCCACAAAACTCAGTTTCTCACTCCTAGAATAATTTTACCCAGCGTGGAAAATATAATCAGTTAAACTCTTGCACTACTGAAGTTGCATCAACATGTTTGTAATCTGTGGTTGGTTTCATGTTACGCGTCTACCTCTCCTTATTAAGCGATATGCTTCTGCTACAATTGTTGTTGGCGTGTTTTTATTGTTCTTAGGATATATTATCTACCGAGAAACATTGTACAGTTAAGCACGGAAGAGGATGATGCCGGTGTGATGAATATTTTGCTGTACCCTAATTGAAAATCATGGGATATGATCGATGAATCTGGATTTAGTTTCTCTGTGAATAAGGGTACATTTTTTGTAGAGTTATCCAAATACTGGAGAGTCCTAAAATTATAACTATTTCTTATTTAATACTGAAAAAAGCCGCATAGGTTTGTTTTAATAATTTATAAAGAATTATGATTATATAGTTAGTGATGGTTTGAACTGCAAAAACACCAGATCGGTAATTATGAAAACCGGGTTCGGGTCCCGCTCGTCAAATTATTTTTTTCTTGGTCACTTTTATCTCTTTGGTGTATATTTTAAGTGGAATACATGCAATTGTAAAGATTGAAGGATGAGGAAGAATAAGACCTAAGGTTTAGGGTCGAAATTTAAGGACCGGAAACCTTTGGGTGATCCCGGCTGGTGGTCTTCGTGAGGAAATCAATGGGCGGTGGGCAAATGCTTGAAATTCCAGGATAATCAGGAATAGAGAGATTTTGCGTCTCGGGTGGTTCCAAGTATCCCCTTTCTGAAATCTTCCTCGGTGACATCCAGTAATTAATCCCTCATTGCGGCTGGCGTTTCGGGAAAGAGATCGGCAGAAGAGGCGTATAGGGTTTCCACTTCGCAGGATTTCCACGAAGGAATTCGTTTGGAGAAATCAGAAGTGGCTAACTGCGGGAAATGGACCGAATGAGGGACCCATGGGATCTACAAACGGTTATAGTGTTTATTCTTGGGAGGAAACTGGTTCCATCTAAATTCCCTTTTTTATTGACAGCTCTTTTTGCGTATCAGTATCGATTCTTGTATTTACATGTAAATTGATTTAACGGAAATATTTGTTGCAATAATATTAGTTGGTTAACTAGTTGTTTTTGTGCGGAAATATCTGGAACATCCTGATGTCGAGGGTGTTTATTTAAGACTGTTATGATAGGAGACGGATTTGTATACCGATATAATTCGTGTTTATAATTTTTCTCTAATATGAGTATGTTCAACAGAAATAATTTTAGATCACATTTTTTTTATTCTGGCTTGAAGGTGATTTGTTTCAATAAATGATATTATCTTCCAACTAAAGCAAATGCAGGAGTGAATATTTAGCCATTAAAAAGTGTCTTTCAATGTGGCTTGCTCATATTATTCGCTGCTTCTGTCTACAAGAAAACTATTGTACCTACCGATTTTTACGAGATTCTTTATAGCCGTTGGGAGGAAGAGGGTGATATAGCTGAGATTGCTGATGAAGCTGCGCAGCTGATGAAGACAGCGAAGGTGGCGTACGTAATAAAGTTCCCATATGCAACCTGACATAACGTCCTTTCATGAAATCAAAATGGAATGTGTCAAAATAAACTTGCAGACAGTGTCTCTGAACTGGATTCAAGCGCGCTGCAGCACTTAAGATCACGATAACCAGTCTGTTGAAGAATCGACTTTTATTATTATTTCACCAACGGTTTTTCGCCGACCCAAAGGGGCAAGAACAGCTCCATATTTCACTTCAACCAAAGGAAGGACGGCTTCCTCCTCCATCCTTAATTTCCGCGAGCCCTGAGCGAATCGAGGAGGGATAAAAAAGAGTAAACTGAGGGCCACGACCATCATGTCACGATCTCTCAAACGCCATTCAAATTTCAATCCCCACAGTCCCATTGTTCTCAGTACTCCTTACTTTCTGATGCTCCGTCGTAGCAACAAGACAACGCATGCTTTCTCTATTAAATCCTCCAAAATCTATGAGGAAGTATGAAGACCGGTCCTTATGAAATATACATATGGTTAAAGCCTAGAGATATAACTTCAGACGATTGAACTTGAGAACGTTAGTCGTAAAGATGATTCAAATCGTGCCTCGAGAACGCTACTCAGATAATGACTTATTTTAATATCCTAAGTTATGTCGTCAGGTTGTCTAATCTAAAAGAAGAGTTATTTTTTGATTAAAGAAAGAAGAAACTTCAAATAGTATTTATCAACACTGTTTTATTGACACGACCGACCCACGTTTCAACGGCTAACCGTAATTTTCCAGCGAAATGAAAGCTGGGTCCTTTAAAACCTGGATCTGTCGTGTCAATAAAACAGTGTGGATAAATACTATTTGAAGTTGCTTCTTTCTTCAATTATGAAAGTTTTCCAAAAGCTCAAGCCTGAAACTATTTTTTTGATTTAAGTTGACCAATTAGAATTTTCTGTGGTAGGTACCCATGATCCACCAGAGAAGAGAAAGTGAACTACAATTGTTAATCACGAGTTACGTTAGATGGAGTCGCCACAGCGATGTGAGCACCACATTTTGACTACAAAATCGTTCGCAATTTATAACATTTTTCGATGAAAGCCTATTCGTGGAGTGACATTGAAATAATTTTTGTGAAATAATACTCAGTAGATAGGAATATTAAGGAATGGGAAAAATGTTTTAGATTACTGTTTTAAAAACAAAGGCAATTGCAGTCTGATCATACGCTTCATCATGCTCTTTAGCTATGTTTTGGTTTTTGCTGGGAAGCCTCAAGACTCTTAGTTTACTTTGTTGGTAACTAAGAAAGTTGTAGGAAAAACGATACCATACTTATACACGTTCTAATCTGTCAGTTAATCGTTCTTGCTTGTTAATAATTCGTTTAAAACATATAATTTTAAATAAATGAACTTGTTCATAATTTGTTGTCCTGTGCATTGTCACCCTTGAAAGATATAGATATGAAACTTAGCATTTGTTGATGGTATGGATGAAATTAAGTGCTTAGAGATAATAATTTCATTGAATTTTTATCTCTAAGAATTGTATAATTCATTAAGAATTTGGAATTATTTGAGTATTCAGCACGACTCATTTTTCATTTGTCGTTGGGTTTAAAAATTAATATCTTCTTAAATACGAGAATCGTCTAAGTATGTGAAATACATAATGCCGTCATTCGCGATGCTGAGGAAAAACGGCTAAGGCTTTTGTTGCCATGAGTTAATAGACTTAATTCGAGTTGAGTATTACTGTGGGGTCAAAGAGGAAGACAAAGGAGAGGAATGAGATTATTCATTGTTTGTGTACGGGCAGGTCCTCTGCTTTTACCGATCCCCCCCGCCCCCCCCCCGCCCGCCTTTCCATCCATAACTCTCCGGCTCCTGTCCAAAGAGAATGCATTCGTTCCTCAAAGAGGAAAGCGGGATGCGAGCACGCACGGTGGTTGTGCTGCAACGGCGATTGTTTTCTCCTTAGAAACCGGTATTCAAATTGCCTTAGAGCTACTTTTACGATGCCCGCCGGCCATTTGGAGCTGAAAACAGGGGAAAAAAGCTCAGTCATCCGTGAAGAACCGTCCGTAATCAGGTGACGTTCTCTTCGAGATTACGTGTCCTTGGAGCACATACGCACGTGTCTCCTAATCTCAGCTTGTTTCTCCTTCCATTATTCTTCCGTGGATCCCTCGCAATAGCTTGAGGCAGATGCACAGTGGAGCATTTTGGGGCTGGATGAGTCTTTTTCCTAAAAACAAATTACTCCAGGTGCATGGGTAGCAGCTGAAAGCCTTTGTTTATTAGTGGCTGCCGTTAAATCGCCAGCCATTCTAGTTCAATGGTCTTTCAATCCTAATATGCAACCCTCCTTTCTTCCCTGTCTAATGCTAGTTCCCTTAAACGTACCATTCTAAGTCTGTGGGAAATTAAATTATTCTCTTTGGAGACTTTTTTACGCCCACATCTCACATTTCGTACCTTCCGTCCCATTATATCCTCTCTTAGAATAACTCCATCCCAGATGTAGCGTCCTTGGCATCCGTCTGCCATCAACCTTTGCGAAAGCCGTTATTATATTTGGGATGTACTCGGTTAAACTAAAACAAGAGAAATAGCTGACTTTATCTTCCCTACATCTAGGCCAGTTCAAAGCGCTACAATGTGGCAAGTTTTAATTCGAGGTAATGCTATGATAACCTGTTCATAAAGGGTTAACGTCTACGCTACGCTAACGTCTATTAAGGGATGGAAAAGTTTTAAATGGAAGGCCCTATCCTTTTTCTGTCAATATGCTGAAAAAAGCTTATACTCAGCTTTTGCTGTATCTACTGCTTCTGTTGGAACAGCTGTCATAATTGATTTGCGTGGTAAATACCTTGAGCCCGTCCTTGCAAGAAATATTCCCACACCTCTCTAAAAAAATTAAAACCATTATTTTGAGCTCCGTGGGCCGTGTTTTTAACCGTAGTAGTAAAACTCTGAAAACTGCGACAGGTGTTATTCCTATGGTATTATCCCATTAGACCAAATTCATGTTCCTTTAATTTACGTTTTTTATTTCTCGATTTCAATAGCCTCTTATTGATTATCATGTTTTTTTTTCCTGTACTCGGATTCACATACAGTGAAATGCCGTCGGCAGGATATCATTTTTCGGGTCCTTACTGTGACAAACACGAAAAAGTAAACGGTGCCTACAAAAATAAGAAGTCTTCCTTTCAGGCGTGTTGTTATAGCTCATGTATGTTCCATATAGCGATCACTCTCAATTGCATCCATCACCGTAAGTCTTTTTACTACGGCTAAAGTCATGAATAAACACACATTTCTTACTGCTGCTTTACGTATCATGATCGTAATATCTTTCATGGGCGGTTAACTGAAGTCACAATGGATATTTTCCCGTCCCTCATTAGTTCTCAGGATTTTGCTTCCCGTAAAAATAACTATCTTTAAATGAATTCTATATTGAAAATTACTGTACAATTTCATGCCACAAATTATGAAGCGTAATGAATATGTATTGAGACTGTAAGTACATCGAATAATATCATTCCATATGGTTAATGGAGGGACTGATTCAAAGTTTCTAGTTTTTATGGTGAAGCCCCGGTCGTTGAAGTTAAATGCCATTTAAATTTTGGTAGCTTATGACCGCATACTATATGACTAAATTGCTGTTCATATTGCTTCTTAAAGCATTGAGAATGGGAATTGAAAGTTTAAATTTATTTAAAAAATGCTAATTCCACTCTCTCTCACCTGTATCTGTAGGATCCGTCGTGGTTGTGTTCACTCTCGTACTTGAGGATGGGGATAGGCGTGGAGCCCGGCTGCTGTGGCATGGCCATGGTGGCCACCATCAGTGAACACACGAGGACGATTGCCTGTTTCAGTGTGGAAAAGGTATAAAAAAATTATTTCAAGAAAAAGATATATGATACATTTATTAATAAATCCCCTAAATTAATTAACTTTGAGCAGATTCATGATTGCATGCCGTGCTCTCAAACATATGTATGACTATAAGAGTAATACTTTATTCTGTAGCCGTAGCTTTAACATAGATATAGCGGAATTACGGATATTTCTCATGACTTTTACGACCTATTTCGCATTTCATGAAATTTATCAAGCGTTGCATTTCATTTTTAATTACGATTGTTTATATCCTACGAATTATTTCGTTTATAATTCGGGTTTACTTTAATTTTAACGGAACTTTCTCCCAAATATTTTCGTTATTTGTTGATGAGGCTGTAGCCATCAAAAGTAGCTCTAGGAACTATAAGTCCGATCTTGTGTCTCGGAGATTTGTTCACTTAAATCTTTATTCCATATGTTGCCTCAAATTGAAGTTTTCTAATCACATTTCTTGCATGTGACAGTTGGTACCTAGTAATTGGTTTCGATTAGAAATGTACTAAATCGTAGAGTTATTGGTTCATTTATTTTTCAAAATAACTCTCAATCAAACTTTTCTCATATTCATTGGTCATATTAATACGTTACTATGTGAAAATTCTCTCTTTACTCATCCCAACCCTTTAAATAATTCGTGAAAAATCCAATAGTGAATAAATTAACCAATTCAGAATCTGCTTTGAGTATTGTTTTATGTTTACTCCTGCTATTTTAGTAGTAAAACAATATAAATGGTCACCATAAAATGTAAACTTAGGTAATCGTGAGTGCCTGCGTATTCCATAATAATGACTAAAACCGCGCGTTTTTATACTACCAATTTGATTAATCGCACTTGTATTTTTGTGTTTTCAATGCCATTTTAGGTAGTTAATTGTTAATTATATCTTAAATTCAATGAATTGCAGCCCATGTGCGGAGCTATAGAAGATTATGAAAGAATTATTATATTCGATATGGTTGTCGAGCAGGGTTATGTCACATCTTGCGTAATGCTTCAGTCACTTTAATTTTGTTTCGCGCGTTCTATGCGTGAGAGGCTTCATACTTGAGCTCCCGGGCTCTTTCAAAATTCTCGATCATTAGAATTGAGCGTGAAGATGCTCTTGAGAACCTTTCTTTTCGTTCGTCCCAGGAAGATCTTTGAAATTCGTCAATCAGCCGTTTAGAAGGCCATTTTTAGAAAACGGCAGTTTCCGGGAGCTATTTCGAGTCATCTCGTAACACGCATTGACTTTCACTTTGTCCCTGGCTTAACGAGCTCCGAGGGTAGGGGCTTCAAATGTTTTTAATTACTTTCCACCCCAGGACGAAGGGAGACAGTGCTGATGTTTCGGTAGTGAATGAACACAACTTAACGCAATTGTGGCTCTGAAATATATTGTTTAAGTCTTAGCATTATTTTTGCAATGAAATCATTATTTTTCATGGGTACACGATTGTGAATTAAGCTTCCTTATGGGTAAAGTTTTTACTTGTCTGTGAAGGGTTCTAAATAGCTCTGCGGAGGACTTCCATCAAAGGGAAAATATTTACTCGTTATTTAATATGCTGAAATTTATTTGAGATATTTTGTGTTTTTCCAGGCAACAAATTACATTATGAATCACATTCTCCTCGGTCTCCTCGGCCTTTGGTTTAGAAGAAGTAGTACACTCTTGTCACAATTTCGCCTCAGTGAAGCCGAAACCTATCCATACCAAATCATGATTTAAATGATTTAGTCTTGAAGGGCGAAATTTCATCCGTAGTTTTCCTCTTTCCCTACCTCATCCAATAAGGTTTGTTCAGGCGAGCGTTATCGGTTTGAGTAACTTGACAACTATAATTTGAATAAGATGTGTAGAATGTGCCATTTTAAGCCATTTCCCCTTTTTCTCTGCTTTCTGGTCGCCTCGTTTACACACGACGAATCCTCGATATTATATCTCCCTATCAGTCAGTTTGAAGTGACCCGTAAGTATATTGCGTTACTTCAATTTTTTTGTTTGACTTATTTAATTTTTGGTGTGTCTCAAGATTACAAAAAATAAAAATCCCTGGAAGATAGCTCTCCAATTTGTAAGCCAAATCTGTCTGCATCGGAAATTTTACTTACGTAGATTACCGCGGGAGACAAGAAAAGATAATTACTGTAAACTAATATTCTCTGATGCATGTCAATCCTGTTAGTCTAATTCTATGACAGGAATAAATTGTACCGTTAGCTATCCTAGTCATCTTATGGGTTCACCGATGTATATTAGGAACTATTTTAAATTATACATAAGTAATTTGGAATAACTATGCATAAGCTGCGTTTAATTGATGCGTTTCCATGAATACAGACGACGGTTGTTTGAGGACAGCTTTGAAAGAAAAGCGAAACATCTTCTTTGAACTTTTTTCAACATTACTCCTTCAAATGATAAAAATCAAGAATTAGGTTGAGAGCTATGTCATTCTTTTTTTGGAAAGCATCAATTTAAATTTTGGATGAAAGCAATTATAGCCGGTGAAAATTTTGATAAAATTAATATCAGTTATCTCAATTGTCTAGCAAAATAATTTATATCTGCATATTATATGGACTCTGCATATAATGTCCACGCAATGAGAAGGCAGAATGTTTCTCCACAATATGTTCCCGTATTGAAATCCTAGCCCTAAAGAAAATGATGGCCATGTATACAATACAATGCATTGACGCTTGTAAATTCCTAGTAAACGTATCAACAAATATTTTCGGGAGTAAATTTACTTAATTACATTACATATATTACATTATAACATTACGAGACAAATCAAGGTATAGAAATTATGTGAGATACAATTAAATACTATTATTTATATTAATCAATACCTAACTCTCTGAGAATAGCTCTTGAGCTTACGCATATCTAAGGCTTTTAAGGATACAAGTGTTCGATAAAGTAATATTTTGTAGATACTCCCTATTTTTGGATTTGGTATTCTCTCCCTAACTCCTTCGTTCTTCAGCGAACATGTGAACTATTAGTTTGGATCGCATCTTGTGTCTACAAATTCCTCATTGTACTTAACTACGCCCAAGGAAGACCCCGCTTTCGCCTCTTAGTGTTCGTCAGGCAGAGTTTTTCTTCACAATATGCTCCCGTAGTGAAATCCTAGCCACTGCAAGTGGAGATGATGGTTAGCAGTGACGTGGTAAAGTGACTTGTGTGCCTAGGCGACCTTGGATTCTTTTTACGAGCGACGCCGCTGCAGCGCATCACCAGGTGTGTCACCATAACCCTTCTTCATATTCATCCCTTGAGAACATCCCCACCCCGCCCTTCATTTCAGCAAGAGCTAAATTAACCATGCAAGGTGTTATGCGAGAAAAAAAATACGCTGAGAAATAATTACCTTGGAGTGTAATTGCGACGCTTTTGGCTGTGTCGCTTTCTCTCCTCTGACGGAACCTCATGAAAGAACAAATGAATCTAAACCGCGATCGTTTAAGAGGTTATTACGTCGTCGAAAATGTGATCACATCGTACGAGAAGACGTAAATGATCGCAGTGGATATTTGTAAACCTCAGGACCTCCTGTGAGGCATTAAATCGCATGTTTTATGATGACAATCGATAATTTAGGTCCAATGTTTCGACGTATTCGCCCATACATTATTTCACCTCCTCCTTGCTCTACCTCATCCTTCATATTCCATTCATTGCCACACGGAGATTCTTTTCTTGCCTTTTCTAGGCAAGAGAAGAATCCCCCCCTCCGCGAATTCCCATCTCCACCACATAAGAGACAATCTTTGCAAAATGACACTTGTTAAGACAAGGGTCTCTGCCACACTTCATCTCTGTCGGTATTACAGCGAGTGGAATTTTGAGGTCACGAAGCTTCCTCGGCAGAGGTTGCTAGAGATATACGCGTTTCTCTTCTTCCTCTCCACTACGAACCACTGCCTTTGTCGCTGAAAATGCTGAAAATAAAAACTGCATCTCCATCTAGAGTCAAATCGGCTTTCCCAGTCACTATCACTCGTCTTTCCCCGAAGGTCATAGGGAGCTCCTAGTTGAAGAATATACTCATCCTCTTGCGAAAATCTCTATCCCAAAGTTTTGCCTTTTCTCACATAAAGTTTCTTTTAACTCTTTTAAAGTCTCGCTCAAATGTTGGTTCCTTATGTCGTAAATTATTTCATAATTTACAAAATACTGCTAATGTATTAACAAAGCTGGCTACGTATATGAAATATAATAAGCCGTAACTTGTGTTTCACTGCAGCTACAGAAAATACATACATGACATAGCAATAATTGAGGATAAATATATTAGCAATGATTTAAATTAGTTCGTGATTTCAAAATCCATTAGAATGTTTTAGCACTAAGTGATGCGCGCATTCAATTTGGAATAATTGCAATCAACAGGTATGAGAAGCTATTTTTCATTCATTTTGTTTTAAACAAAAAATTTTACTTGCTAAAAGATTAATGGTTATTAACTATAAACAATAGGAAAAATAATCTCATGAAGTGAATTCCAAAGCCGTAAGCTCCAAAATCTGGTCGCCAAATGAATGCATATTGGTGAAATGATATAAATGTAAATCTATAAACGCGATTTTTTCATGGCGATCATTCTTACTTTATGTTTGCCGGTGAATATCTGTTGAGAATACCACTTATAATTAAAAGTGGTATTAGTAAAAGATATTCATCGACAAACTTTATAATGGAATACCACAAAGTTAATGATAAACTAGTGAATTTTGTTCATTCTTACTTAATTTTGATTTTTGTTTTACTCTAGTTAATAATCAGTCCATAGAACTACATGAATGACATTTTCAATTAGCAGTAGTACAGGGTTTATAAAGGCATGCTTGAATGATGTTTTTGATTATCTAAATAATTTGGAGTGTTTAAATAATAAACTGAATTCAAGAGAGAAAATTAACTATGCTGTTTTTTCGACTTTTCTTTAATTCGTGTTTTGTATTATTTCTAAAATAATAGGTGAATACTTCATAATTCGCCATTAATGTTAACAGTATGTATCTCATTTGGTAACACGTGATGTAACTTTTGACATTAGTTTTTTAAACTATTAAAAAAATACTTCTCGGCCTAGTATATTATAGCTGTCGCCATTAATGTAACAGAGCATTAATGTAACAGCGCATTACAAAATGTACAAAGCTTTTGCCTCTAAATATGGTCACAGAATTACCTCTCTAAAATTATCCTTGTTCTAGCCAATAGCGAACACGTGACGCCGCGCCGTACTTGACGTCGCCTTCAGTGGGTTGTCGTTAAGTACAGAATTTTTAGCCTTAAAGCTTGTTTTCATCCCTCCCATCACAAGAGAGAAAGTGTATACTTCCATGAAATTATCTCATTTTTCCGTTATTCTATTATTTATGAATATCAAGTTTATAATTTTTTACCAGCAGTGACTAAAGCTATTCTATGTCGAGTCTATGCTTGGTCGTGCGCATTCGCTCTGCGTCCTTGAGTAATATTTACCCGCATAGTAATTTTTACACGAATTTTACTGTATGTTTTTAGTAAAATTAAAAAAAAAACGTGGGGAATAAATATTTTCTGAAAACGCTAAGAAAGGTTTTTCAGTCGGGTTGAACATTCGAGGCTGAATGTATTGGGCAATATCGTGGTACCCTTTAATTTGAACGCATATTTATGTAAATTATCAGGTTGGCTTTTTCTAAGTGTTGCGCCGAAACTGCACTGATTTTTTAATCTTATCATCGGGTATTTGAGTATCATTACAACGCAAAAAAAGCTAAGATGTGAAAAAAATCTAGGTAGTGGCGTGATTGATCCTTGACACAGAAGTATTACACACCTTTTGATCGCTAGTTCTATAGTGATTAAGCTCGCGGTGTATTCTCATCCGTGACTGGTATATGATTGCTTGCCGTCAGAGCCTATAATCGATGACTATATTTTTCTCCCCGCCTTGTTGCTGGAAGCAATGGAATGGGATATGTGGAGGGGAAGCTGTCTTCCGTTTTGAACCTCCTGAAATAATTATTAAAGTAGAGATGGGAAGAGCAATTTTCAATGTGAATATATCGATTTTCATCTGAGTACTGGATTTATCTATTTATGTTCAAGGAGAATAATATAATTCATTTTACTGAAGTAGTACTAGATCAATCATGCGTGCTACGGGGAATCCTCAGGAACGATGGTATACGACATTATTTCATAAATAAAAATTTGATGGGCCTAGAATAGAATGAAATTCATTGACGCTTGTAAATTTCTAATTAACGTATTAACAAATATTTGTTGAGTAAAATTACTTCGCGAGAGAAATCAAGGTATAGATATGATGTGAACTGCAGTTAAATTCTGTTATTTTAGTTTAATTCTCGGAGTATAGCTCTTGCACTTACGCGTTTCAAAATATTTAAGAGGATATAATTGGCTGATATAGCAATATTTTGTTGGTACTCCCTATTTTTGGATTTGGTATTCTCTCCCTAACTCCTTCGTTCTTCAGCTGACAACTGAACTATCGTTTGCATCGCTTCTTATGTCTGAAAATTCCTCTTTGTAATTAACTACTCCAAAGGAAGACGCCGCTTTCGCCTCTTAATGTTCGTCACCCACTTTTCGCTGATTTCCTCGGCACAAAAACATAAGCATACGGCTGGAGGTGTAGTATTTCTGTTCCCAAGCAAGAGCCTGCGTGAAGCTCGTCCGCACCCACCGACTGCGCAATCCGTCAAACGTGAAGTAATCCTGCACTTGCTCCGAGACGAGAGAACCCGCGACACTACGCTGGATGGCGACGATGGCAGGTGGACAAGTGTCGCGATGGATGCTCTCGTTAGCACAGTGCTGCGGCGACAGGAATGCGACATGACGTCCTCCGGCGCCTCTCGTGCTAACTAATTCCTTCATGAGATTCCACCGGGATCCGGGTGAATTTGCACAAGTTTTTCCCTTTATCTACAGTCTGTGACGTAACTGTGAGAAACGTATCGAGTCGCGGTTATAAGAGAGAGCTTTAAGGAGGCCGGAGAAAACCGCGACGTGCTGGTTGCAGAATGCATAGGATGCGTCGATGCAGCCCGCGCTTCTTCGGAAAGTTTTTAGTCACGTTTTTTTTTAAGCCTGAATCCTTAATCGTTTCACTCCCATCTACGTACGTAGTATAGTTCTTTTTTTATGAGAATAAATATGAAGAGCTTTTAAAATGAGGATTACATTTAAAGGTATTACTTCGGCTGAAGATTAGAAATAGTAAAAATTGCTTGAATCGAATTTAAATGGTAAGTTATATCTTTGGAACGTAGTAACAGATATTTACCATTCCTACACTGCATGACCAACCGTTGATTCCTACGGTTTACGTTTATGATATGAACTGTCCTTCGATGTAGCTTAAAGGGACTAAGATCATCTAATTACTTGGCGATAAGCTTCTTTCGGTCAGTTTTCCTATATCATCTAAGGTTTTATACAGAGGTATTTTTCTACTGCCTGTAGTATTATTTAAACTATGCGATATCGGTTGGAAATATTGTTATGCAGCAAACATATTTTTACATCATTAAGGTCACCACTTTTATCAATAAGAAAGGGCAAAATTTACCTCATATTCAGTGTCATTCTAATGTGGGACCGTCGAGTTTATTTGGAAATTAATTTGGCACATTCAATTTAAATGGACGTCTTTTGCAATATCTTCTACTACTGAAATTTGACACTGTAATACTATCCATAACTTAACACTCAATATTGATAAAAAAACTAGGCGAATTATTCGTTGGCGTACATTAGTTTATTAGTTAAGTTTAGAAAAATCGTTGAGAGGATTTATAAGTAGAACTAGACAATGAAAGTAAGTTTTGAAACAATACGGGTATTTTATCAATATAAAATTGATCTTTCGTAGAGGCTTTTGGTTGTTTGATAGGCTTAGTAACTCTTTGGATCGTATCCAAGTGAGAGCGGTGACAAATGTGCCCGTAGTGGTCTAGCGCGGTTCTCACATGTCCGCCGTGCTGCAAACGGCAGAGACAGCACAGCACCTTTTGTATCGTATTGTACGCTCGCTGCTTTCCTCTGAACTGTACTCGTAAGTAATACTTGACTTTGCGAACTTTGGGAAGATACTCGAGTGTATCTCCGAATAGGTACGTTTTTACTCTGAGTAAGTAATCCGTGTTAGTGCTCTATAAGTAGATACCCACGGGAATCATGGCTGCTGCTCCTTGTTTTCTCCAACGACGATAATCTGCTTCTATATCTCCAATTCTCTTCTCCACGGGATTATCCTCTCGAGATCCTTTGCACACCCTTTGTCGTCTTCTTTCCCTGGCTGTGCCTGGTTGCTCGAAGAACGATTTTGACTCAGCCGACCCACCGTACGCGGACCCCTATTTATACGGAGAAACGCGATGAGGAGGTGGAGGTGCGTGGGAGTGGGGGGGGGGTTGGGAAGACAGGGCGGGGGTGGGGATAGGAAGGGGGAGGGGAAGGGAGGGGAAGAAGGGGGTGGGACGGAGCGTGGGGTGAGCACGGGATGAAGGCAGCTCTCCCCTGTTTTCTTTTCGCATTTCCTCAACTTGAGCTCATCTCCCGGGCACAGCGTCTCCGATATCCTCACCCCCCTAGGTACCCCTTACCCCACCCCCCGGGGTGCTAACCCTTTCAACCCACGCTCCAAGCGATCCCCACTCCCTCTTTTCTTTCATCCCAACCCTCTAAAGACAACCCCTCCTCCAGTCACCCAGACGTGGCGGTCCAACGCTAAGATTGTCCTCGCGGTGCGTCTCTTCTTTGAAAGGAAGATTTCGCCTCTATACCGTTTCCACAGCTGAACGAATTTTGGTCTTCGATTTCTCCTTCTGTACTCGCGACACGCCTTTCGGAAAATATAGAGCGTCGCACCTGTAATTTACATCTTCTATGGGACATCTGTGATTTCGCTTTCAGTTTTCTCCCGCTGTTGCCTCTCTCTCTTTCTGTGGAAGGCTTTTCTTAGTTCTTTTGAACCTTGCCGATAAAGACGACCTGCTAGTGGGTGGAGGATGAAGTTGTATTCTTTTTAATCCTCCGTTGATCCTGAAATCCGTCTTAAACAGTTTCCATTTCCCACAGAGATCCTCCTGAAGAACTTATTGATTTCTGAAGATTACTACAGTGCCCTAAATGGTATTCTAAATCAATGATAGAGAAGTGTAGGTAAAATAATTTAGTAAATACTGTTAATCGTTCATATATTCATTTCATTCTTAATAGTACTGACTATTAATACATTATTTCATGCAATTACATTTCCTTCCAGAACTACCTCCAATATGTATAGATAAAACCCAGAACATGGCATAAAATTACATTTTTTTGTTATTAGGAGGTTATTTAGTCTTAAATTGCTCTATCGTCCTTTATTGAAATGTCTCAACTATTTTCAGTGGTTGAATTAAGAAGAGTCATGATGCAAATTATAAGGAATTGATGAACCGAATGGGGTAATATTTTAGGAGTACACATAAATAAAAATCTTGATAACATGATGAAGGAATTTCCATAGAGATCATATATAGTCAAGCAATAAGGAATGATAATGTTGCTAGAATTATGCATTTAGATTCTTTACCAATATGTTTAAATCTATTCAGTATACATTTTATTATTCTCATTTTCCGATGTCATTCTAGCATCAATTACTTATTGAGATGGCACTCTTCCATCTATTACCTCACATGCTTGAGAAATGCGGGAGACTATCCCCCTAAGGGTATATCCGTGTGGTAATGAAGTCACTGTATAGATTTGATCATACTTTTCATGCCAATATCTCAAATCGAAGATGGAAAGGGGAGTTAGAAACACAATTATCTGGAAAGAATACCAACATTTTCGCTAAAAAAATACACTTGTAGATTTTTAGACAATTAATTGACTATAAGTAAGATATTTAAGTGTGTTTACTTGTTTCTGAGTGCAGGAAAAAAGTGTCTAATTTGAGCAACTATCGCCAAAAAAGTAAGGCATTTTTGTTGCGCCACAAGTTAGGGATGCAGTAGAATTTCTCAGTCATCAACCCGACGAGGTATAGGTATATTAATTTTTGGAGTGTTTGGTCTAATCCAGGGAATATTAAACTAGTTTTCGTCAATATGGACCATCACATCCATACTACCTCTTCAACAGTCTTGTATTTTTGCTGTTTATTACTAAAGATATGGAAATTTTGTACTCACACACAGGTTGCCAGTACATCATATTTGGATATATCACTCTTTTGAAATGAACC
This sequence comes from Pyrrhosoma nymphula, assembly GCA_963573305.1. Taxonomy (NCBI): domain Eukaryota; kingdom Metazoa; phylum Arthropoda; class Insecta; order Odonata; family Coenagrionidae; genus Pyrrhosoma; species Pyrrhosoma nymphula. The sequence continues at coordinate 48,042,381 of OY754333.1, read as the reverse complement.
AAGCTTTTTCTGTGTGTCTAATCGGAGCTTAGGTATTGATCGGCTATCGCAATACCTGAATCATCAATTAACCCTTTTTATTTCAATAGCCATTTATTTGTAAAACTTGAATCGGAAAAGTCGAGTTGTTGAAACGCAGTTCATTGGCGAAGAGCCGATTATTGCTTCTTGAATTAATAACTTTGATCAATCATGTGGCGAGTGACCCAACAATACAAACGGAGAGATGATCCGATAATTTGTTGAATTATTCAACTGCGAATTAATTATTTTTTATGCACGTGGTCCCTGTTGAAATTCACGATGAACATAGCATAGAACCTAGGTGGCATAGTCTTTTGGTTGATATAAATCATGGGAGGGGCAGTGAGGAGAAAATTAGCAGCTTTATAAGAGAAAAGGAGAATATTAAAACTCTGTTTCGGGGAATCGGTTGAAAGGTAGCTCGCTATGCTATTCGTGGTTAAAAGTTTAACCAATTGCACGTTTCATTGGTTAACAGAAAATCTTGCATAGTAGTTAACCGAAACAGTTAAATGGTTCAATGAATGATCTTACGCTTTCCCTGATAGTACTGACTCTTCCGTCGTCTCCAGGACAGATAATTCGTAGGGTTTGACCCTGTGGGGATCCCAAAATAATTTAATCATGAATAGTTTATTCGTTGACCTAACCCGTATTTTTTACATGGGGAACTTTTACTCGGTTAATCAGAAATCCAGCTAGAAAAACAAAACCTAATGTCGATCCTGCTATAATAAAAAATGAATTGGCCATGTCTTCTCTAATTTGCCTAGGAGTGCTCCCATCATCTCCCCCTTACAAACTCCTCCTCCGCCCTCTATTCCTCCCTCTTGAACATACTGCATGACCTTTTATTTTCAGCTCTCATCACCTGATGGGATTATCCCATCCACTGTGCCCCCGTTCGTGTAATCTACCTGCACAGCTGCCCCCATCCTCCTCTTCCCCCTATTCTCGCCCCCTCACCTCCACCTTGCCCCGTGGGCTAATTCACCCCCTCCCACATTTTCTCCCAACCTCCCTACCTCCTCTCCCACTCACACCGTAGTGCAAGAGCCGAGGCATCTCGCTAGATTTCTACTCCTTATCCTTCTCAATCAGAAGTCAGTCTCTCTCCACTTCGATCGGCGCTTGCACACTCAGGATTGTCGATAGGGGTCTTCGTTGTGGTGGCTCGAGGTTTAAGGGTCTGGCAACTGTGTTCATCGGCGGCGCTCCATCAAGACGTCGCCCGCGAAATCTGTAAAACTGTGCCCGGAACGATAACGAGTTCAAAAAGCTCTCCGTAATTACGCTCCGTGATAGCTTATATAGATAGGAACTCCAATAATAGTCTTAACAGGGTTTACATCGGGAGATCGAGGTACTTGTTGCATTTTGTGGCGTGCCCGGAGAATTATTGCGACAGCTGCTTCAACGGATACCAAAATCGCCTCTTCTCAGTCTTGTGCTAAATGTTTTAGCCTTGTTGTGAGGATCTCAGTGGGAAGGCGTAGAAAATTATTTGATGTGCAACGGTTTTGCACTACAAGTGCTTTATAGCGGATTAATATTCGTTGACGGAACATCTTTTGCTTTGTTATAAATTGCTATCAAGGCTTACGCTATTTTAGGACACATCTATCGGACGTATGTTAAAAATTCTTTTCAAAATGTTATTAATTTACTAGTCAAGCCATAAGCGATTAGCAACCCTTCGTGAAGTATTTCGTAAGCCACTTAACATAGTTTTAGTCTTATAGTTTGGGAAAGTACTGTCATTTACTTAGAGCGCTGCTCTAATTCTATTTCAATAGTGTAGAATTTACTATTATTGTGTATTGTGTATTTTTATGCTACAAATTCGTGAACAAAAGCATTCAAGAATATTCAACGTCGACCACACGTATGAATCGACATGTAATTCCTCTGTTACGGGCATAGTAGTCGACAATGTTGGCTGAATCTACGTCTTAAAAGAAAATAATCTGAGTTAAGGGGCAGCACCTTCTATGCGAAATGCGTGGCCTTAAAACCAGTGAAGCTTACGGAAATGCATCTCAAGGACATTCGTTATTCATACTGCCTAAGGTAGAATTGCGCTATCCCTATTGGCGTGTAAAACTGATAATAGTTGGTGATACATCTAAGCTATCTTATCTCGACAAAATTCACTAGTTCACCATTAAACATTAGTTTTACTATTAGTTAGACTATTAGTTCATCGACAAACATTATCTTATTTCGGCCTGACTTTAAATTTGAATTCCAGTGATACAATCTCCGTGAAGCAAAATGTTGGTAAAAACGAGTGAAGCAGCTCTGCGACGGACTGCTTTTTATGCAATTTACTTATTTTCACATAATTGAGTTATTTTGGCAGTAGTAGGAATACTATTTAATCAGTATAGGAAAGAGAGACCACTTCAGTGCATTCATCTGATAAGGTGTCCAAGGGGAGCCTTCATTGAGAGATGGTGCCCACGCCGGGTTCTTGCCTTACTCTCGATTCCCCACATAAGCGTACCTTCATCGAATTACCCACCTATAGCAATGGTGCCGATGGCCTCAGTTTTAGGTATCCTGCTCTTGAAACTACGACTTGCAACTGAGGAATTTGTAGCATATCCTCATTAATCTATTAGGTGATCAGTAAACGAATTTGACTTGTAGAATTCCAGAATCACGTCAACCGGTCTCATTAATACATGCACTCCGATGCGTTGCGGAAAAACTAATGCAACTCGTTTCATATAGCATATCATACGATTATTTATCAACACCATATTCGCAAATTTGCATATCGCATGCACATTGGTGTTGCCGCTATATTTTGAAGAGCGTGGAACACCAGAAATAAGGCAAGCGCGTTTTGAGGACCAACCGGCACCTTTTAAATTTTCCCCAGGGTATTATTCTCTCCTAGCGTGGCAATAAGCGTTCACTTGGAAGGGGAAGGGGTGGCACGGGAACTTCTCCCAAGGGATTTCCTCCACGCCGTTGCAAAGCAATCGAATGGAAAAATACGTGTGGGGCTCATGGGGATGGACCGAAGCGCCGGGGCAATTAAGCCCAACTCCTTGAAGAGCCTTGTTAAGTCTTAACGAGTGTAAGCAATCAGTGTGCAAAGTTGAATGGATTTGGCGCCTCGTGGTGGAAAAAAAACATAATTTGCCTCCGTCTGCCGGCCGTCTGACATATTGTTGAAACGTGTCCGTAAGTGTACTGACAATAGGGTTGCTAACGTGAAATATTTTGTGAGCAAGAATGAAAGCAGTGCTCCCTAAATCTTCCACGCAAAAAAACACTGACTTAGGTGACGTCACTTTGCAGTTTCGCAGAATTGTTTCTTGTTTACGTCATAGACTGCTGGAAAATGTAAAATGCTAATGATTTTGCGAGAATTAATGATAATGTATTTTAATAAATTTTGCTGTGTTTGGAATAAAATCAGTTCTATTATTTTTTTCAAATGAAATACATAGGTAGTATTGGAGCACTTAGATCAATGCGAATGAACTTAGTCGATAATAGAGGAGTGATGGCAAACTCGTAAGGAATATTCGTTAATATAGTCTTGTGCGAATATACAATTCGTAAAAGTACAGTATTTTATCGGTACGGTCTGTTGTTGTTAGGTCGTAACGTGACGTTTACATCGAATCCAACATGACGGCGTGCTTTTTTAAGCGTAGGGTCAAAATACATATATTTTGAAAATATATTTTTATTAATAATTTGAAGTTTAAAATAACACCACTATTAGCATATGGATTTCTTTTTCGAAATGAACTTCTGAATGCGAAAAAAATATTACTAAACTCTATTCCAGGTATTGCTCGTTTTCGGTAGTTTTCTACGCTGATGCATTTACACAAGAAAATTTAAATGTTACAAACCGTTTATTCACCCGTGCCAGTGAACATCCTAGACAACTATGCGTGCAACATTATGCAATATTTGCTTCACCTTTTAACCATCGTTTCCTGAGTGGCGCTCTTCCAGGTACTCACGGCATCAATGGCGTAGCAATAGCCGCCCAAACTTCTTGCTTTCCCTCATTCCGTTCCATTGTCATCACCATGGTATATGCTTTGGTCCCCTCTTTGTCTATCTCTCTATTCGTATCAGCATTTTAGTTTTTCCTACGAGTGAAAATTAAAAGAATTAAATAGGAAATCGCGGTGTTTCGTTATTTGTCGATAAATCAATCTGCACATATTTGATGCTGGAGAAGTAGATATTTTATCATCGTTAGTAGTTCAATATATGAGTGATATACAGCGGTCGGTCCAGACTTTGAGAAAGTATTTACGGCGTTTTGCTTGTTGCCGGCCCCAGTGACGGCGGGGTAAATTCCTCGCCAGCTAATCTGAGGGTCACGGGTTCGAGTCCCGCCTGGGTCGGTTTTGAGCATACACAGGGCATGGGTGCTTCTGTCAAGTTCTGGTGGTTTGGCCCCCTGCGAAACCTGAAGACAGCCAATGGCTTATAGGTAACGCAGTGGGGTACGAACCACCAGAATCGTACGAAGGCAAAAAATACGGGAGACCAGTTTCAATTTGGTGAATCTTGAGGAATTGACGAAGAAAAAGATAGGTATTTTTTTCTTTTAAGTTTCACCTCATCTCGTGAAATCTCAAGCATTTGAGAGCCAAAACGGGGAAAGATTTTATTCGTGAGAGTTGTGATTTCGTCGAAAACATCTGCGAACGGAGAGTGTATCACCATTAGAGATATGACAATGCGGAACGCTATAATCTTAAATACGGCTCGCAGGACTCGAGAAAGTTATTGGAGTCAATGCTTCTGTTGAAAGTAAAGCATTTCTTGATGATAATTTGCTAATATAATGCATGTGGGAATTGATTTTTCACAATATTTAATTCAGCGCGTCTTCTTTTACTCCGTGATATGGTAATTGGAGCTGGTAATCGTCAGTTCAAACACTTCCTCTCGCATATAAACGCTCACGTCGTAGTATAATTAATTATGATGCGCGGTGATGGAACATTCTTGTCCAAATGCGGTGTTTTAAATTACCAAAGCATGTTATCTACCACAAAGAGCAAGGTCTTCACATTATTCTACCTATCTGAGAAATATTGGGAGAGCATTCGTAGTAGTAATTCCTCACGTATTTATTTCCTTCATCGCCTCATTTCTTGTCTGTTCTTTCTTCATAATTTGACATCCACGACGCCCAAAATCCGAATATTTATTTACTGCAGCTCTTTCTACTACTTTCCTCTCTGTTAACCGCTTTTATTCTTCAAAATTCACTTTTGCGTCACAATTTGTCTCATTAATCCCTTTCCTGGCCTTCCAATGTACTTCTTCTCTTTCATTTCTCTTTCCTGTTCTATTTTCAAGAGACTTTTCTGTCGCAAAATGTGTTTCATACCTCTTCTTTCACTTTGCAGAGATTTTATTGAACCATTTGTCTTCGTTGGACTTCTTCATTGACATTTATCACTTATAAACTGTAGACCTACATTTTTCGAATTTGCGATAACGCAAATATTTGACGCTTTTTTCAAAGTTTTTACGCGAGTAACGCGAACTTTTGTGTTTTTTAAATAACATGATTTTGAAGTTATGTTGTTTTTTTTCGCCATGTTATAACCCTTATGGGTTTATGCATTAACTGCGATGAAATATTGTGAGAAAGCAGTGACAGAAGACACAAGCTGAACCTCTAGCTTTAGATTTCCAAATAATCGGACCAAATATTCGTATATAATGAGGAAATAAGTCTCACGGACCATGAGCACGTCCATTTCTACAATGTGGAAACGCGATTCCTTCCAGCCTTTTAAAGCTCATGGCACACAGCATTCCTTCTTTCGACTCGAAAGGAAGATGGATCGGAGTGTGAGAGAGAACACTATGAGGAGAATGGAGCCAATTTGCCAGGGGATGTCCCTTCCCTCTCCAGGGTTTATGCTCGAGTAACTGCAGGCACTCTCTTCATCCTAAATGACATCGTATTCGCTAATATCAATGCTATTGGTTGTACAGAATACCTCAAATCCATGCTTAATATACTGTGGTGATCTCAAGCTGCTTTAATCTCCTTCCCTAATACAGGGACACATATTCATTATGACCTACATGCTTTGATTAGCCTATAAGCTATTACTAAATGTAGAGGTGAAATTTAAGATTGAGTTGTCAACTTAGACAATTATCCACCACGCAGCATTCAATTTCTCCTAAAACTTCGCAAGAAAACCGAAGAGAAATGTATCGTGTCACAATTAAAAATATTTTATGATCTCCATCATTTAAAACATCAGTTTCAGGCAAAAAGAACTTAAATCCTGGCATGCATCGTCAGAATCTTAGTGAAAACTCCCCATGGAAAAGTCCTAAGGGGCCTTTTCCTTGGTCTCCTCAAGCGTCCTTATATTCTAGAACCCTCTAATATTAATCGCATTCTGACAATAAATTTTTCACACCCAAGGAAATATTACAACCGTCACATCGGAGCTAGACCTTCATCGAGGCGTAGTTCATTAAATCACATTTTTTCTCCACCCCTTTCAATGACCTAGGCTTCTTAAAAAAACGTATTGAATGTGCAAAGGTGTATTCGAAGATATTGAGGCATGCCTAAAATGTATGAAATCATGATTGATATCTCCATAGTGAAGAGGGGTAGTTGCTTTGAAATAATCTGGCAAACTTGCTCTGACTTAGATTCCGAGAGGTTGTTTTCCCCTTCTTATAAAGTTCTAACTCACCACTGAACAAACTTGAAAAAAAGTAACGTGGCCACTTTGACCGTTTTTTTCTAAATTATATTTTTTTTAATTAGAAAATTGTCGAAGGATTTCAGGCTTTCCCGGCGAAGATTTATGTCAGCGATCTTTCGGGGTTTGCACCGGGTAGTTAGGTCCATGGCGGCCAACGTTTTTCCCACCAAAATTTCGGACCTGACCCACCCATGGAGTATATATTGACCTCCACCTCTAGTCAAGGCACTCATCTCTGCCCTGAGGACGATGCTCGACTCGAGCATAGAAACGTTGGCCGCCATGGACCTAACTACCCGGTGCAAACCCCGAAAAATCGCTGACATAGAAAATTCTCCTACCTAATTTTTGAGCCTGGTTTAGGGGGTTATTTCCTGTTTTGCCAATCTCTTTCATGTCCATCACAGTTCCCCAACCCTTATGAGGCTGCTTACTGTATCGTTTGTACAATTTCTAGTGGTTTAAAAAGTGCCTTATCGTAATCTGTTCTTTGATCATTATCTCACCCTAAAATGCACCTCTAAACTCACCCACTGCAAGCAAATATAGATACCTAAGATCATAAATTTGCTAACTAATTGACTAGTATTTTTCTTCTACTCTTATGTTAATGGCAACATGATCGGTAAATTTGCTCAAATCATTATTATTGTCAAATATATTCACCGGAAGGATGTCAAATAATACCGCTTTGTTAGAAAAATAACTCCAATTTTGGGGAAAAATAATCTCACCTTTTGCAGACTTCTGCAACTTACGTTCCCTACTTACAACTTGTATTTTTTCTCGAGTAATCTCCTCCCGGACATCCAAATGGGGGATTATTTTCCTTACGGAATGTTTTACTCAGCAGAGTTCTATCACGTCTTTTATCATAAAACATTCAAGAGAAACATTCTTTGAGGTACTTCATCTAGCTCATCATACTTCATCTTTGAGGTACATCATCATCTGAAAACATTGTAATATTGTAGTTTCTCGTTTCCCTCCACTTCTCAGTACTTCAGCCGTTTAGGTAAGTGCCTATGGGGTCATTCAAGTATTGTATGACACGTTTTTGGGGTTGGAGGTTGTGCTTCTCTTTCATTGTTTTGCGTATGGGGGTGTGGGGGTCTGAGATTTTCTTACTTATGATTACATTTGCTCCAAGTATCACTTATTTGTAATCGTAGGATGAAAAACCGTAGTTATTAGTACTGGAAAACCGCGTTATTTATCTTACAGAAATGCTTGTTAAAGAGCACAAGTAATTTCAGCTTGAGTATCGCAAAGGAAAGAAGTGTGTGGTTGTTGATGGGTCAGTGTTTACCTGTAGTAACCATACTGCCTTGTCGATGGGCGATTCGTTTTCAATCCCTCCTGCAAGATGTCAAAAATCTAATCTTATATTTAGCGGGTTAGGGCGCATATAATATCCACCATTAATAAATAGTGTGTTACTGGAATGAATGGATTTCTCCTAACGTATGACTCTGAGAATATTTTGATGGTATTTTAATCAATTAAATTCCTTGATTAATTTTGTGCTTATTTTTATTTGTTTTCCTTCCAGTGTTTCTTCTTAGAATCTATAATTCTTAGTTTCTTTAATGAAATTCCCTGCTATCCACTCCTGTAATTTTGTGAATTATTTTGCAACCGCTCGTTTCATTTAAAACGTTTGGAAGGAGTTAGTTCGGTGAGATGAGGAATATTTGGGAAAGCCCAATTGAAAACTTGTTTTCTTTGCCCTTCCTTTCTGCTTTGCGTTGTTTTTGCGCCAGCCAATTTCGATTGTCGTGACACAAAAAGACTTGGTGAGTGTTATTCGTCGCTTCATGCGGCAATCTACTCGTGTTTCGAAATTTTCAATTCCTATTTTGGGCTTTGAGGACGGCTTGACCCTTGCACTGGGAACGTACTTTTATAATAGCATCATATACCCTTTTTGAGAAATGTATTTACATGACTTAATGCCAGAATAGGAATCTTAAAACGGAAAACTTTGGTACCCCACTGTTTCAGTGAGAAATGAGACTTCCAAATGAACATTTATAGGAATTTTAGTACGGTTATTTGCCTGCCTAGCTTTGTGAATCATTTTCATATCAGAGCTTATTGGAACATTTAAGAGCATGTATATAACTAAACTGTAACTTCGCTTGTGACAGCGTGAAATAAATCAAGGATATGCCTCTAATATGTGTATAAAGTTAATTAATAAGATGGTTAATCATAAATACAGAGTTTTTGCAGCATTAATATTTCTATATTTACCGTTTGCTTCGTATAACTGCTTGAATTTTGAAATAAAATTCAAAGATGGTCTCCAATATGGTAAGAGAAAAAGGTTGTTCAAACTACTTTCATTGTTCGATTAACGGTGACCCAAGTAATTTGTTTGCTTCGATGGCCTCTCCCTGTAGTAGGTATTCGTTTCAAACCGTATAGTTGTGGATTTTTCTTCTTCTTATTACCGTACGGTTGATTAATATCATCTAGTTCCGGTGATTTTGAGCTTAGATGTTTTCTTCAGGTGATTAAGTGTCGTGGAGCGATAGATCAAATTATTCTTAATAGTTTTTTTTACCATGCAATGAAACCTGTTGTGAAAATCCATGTTTAGACACAATGTTGGATTTTATTAATATTTTTGGAAGCGTGATTAATCAATTTGAAGACGAATCAGTCTTTCGTAGTCGTCTTCCGTGCACAGCTGGTGCCGGAGAGCCCTCGGCCAGCCCTAGTCTGAACGTTGGCCAACCAAAGATTCTTTCCACTCTTGTTTTCCTTCTCGCCTTCGGTGGGATTTAATTTTGCTTCTCTCCCCTAGCTACCCAGTGGAACGCTTCGATTCTGTCCGTTATGCGCCTCGCGTCCGTCCTTCATTTCCCAACTCCCATCAGGCACTCATCATCATCATCATCATCATCGATGGTGTGGGCGATCGCCAGGCAAGGGGCCCGAATCACTCTCCAAAAAGCTCCCTCCCCCGCGAACCGTGCAATCAACACCCCCAATCATTCTTCTCCTGCCTTGCGTCTGCTTTTGCAACTCCAACCCTCTATATCCCCGCCCGTGGAAGACCCGTCTCTGGTTCCCATGGACCCGACACTTCTCTGCCTAATCCATGACAACCCTTCTTCCCCCCCCCACACTCCTCGTGCCGAACTTAAACCAAGCTTCTTCCTCGACTCCTCGACCGAGAAAACCTTAACCCACTTGTGTTGGGGTTTTTCTCTTTCTTACCTACTATCTAATAACATCCCCGCCCCCACCGATGATTCCCTTATATTCCGCCATCCCAATTATCCCCCAACCCGCCTCCCTCTCCCCGTTTTAAACCCCTCGGCACAATTACCCCAACCGAGAAGATTCTCATCCCTGCACCATTCCGTCCTCATGGCATTTCTCAATCCATCCCCTTGTGGATGTGCCACCAAATCCATGCATTATTAAAATATACTGACGACGAAGATGTTCTCGCTCGTCTAGATTTCTTAATCCGAAAAACTATCCAAGGTGAAAAGATGTAAATGATATTTTAATGGTCTTATCAAGTGGGTGAACTCCTATTTCAAGGTATGGGGGCCAAGGAGGTATTTTGGCCATTTTTTTTTGGGTTAGTGGATCTAGAAGTGTTTACCTCTTATCCCTCTACTTTTGATTTTGCGATGTATGAAAGAGTTGTTCAAAATACATCCATGACTTAACTCATTTACTGATGAGATAAAAGATAAGAGAAAATACCATAGGAAAAACAATCAATCATTGGGAAGTGCCGCAAAGAATGTTTCACTTTTTTATCGCACCGCACCGCAAAGAATGCTTCACATAAGAAAATTCACTTTAATCAACTCTTCTTTTGGCTAGCATCTCAAATTACAATTTTGTCCCAATTTTTCTTTAAACAGAATTGCAGATATCATTGGTGTTTTAAGAAAATTCATACTTTTTTCTTTAAGTATTCAGAGCGTTAGACGTGTGGTAAAAATGTGTACACCAAGCAATGCATGTGATACTGGAAATACCGTACGAAATTCTAAATGATGTAATCTCAGGGGTGCCTCCCCTTCAAGAGGATTCTTCAGTTTCCTTACGCTGGGAATGAAATAATAAAAGCGTATGCATCGAGAGAAATCTTGGAAAAAATATGTTGGAGTTTCAACATCACTGTAGCGTATACCTGCGCGAAATTGGCACTGGGTGTAGATTTGAATTAGGCCGGTAATCGCCAATTTGCGCGTGGCAGCTTTTTACATTACAAAAGATCTCACGCGGCGTTGTGGGAACGAACATCGGCTTCTATGATGTTGTGATTGCTGTATCGGCTCGTTCGTGGGCTCCGATTGAGAGGCATCATCTCTGAGCGTTCCTAGAGTCTATTTTTGACACCTCACTTCCTCCCAATTCAACCCATTCTTCTGTCTCCCACGAGAGGCGGGGGAGGGGGGGGGGGAAGGGGGCGTGGCGGAGCCAATTGGAAACGGCGAGGCGGAAGGGCCCTATCTATGCATTCCGTAGTTTCCCTCGCCCCTCTCCTCCCACGCCACTTCCCTCCCAGTTTGATCGAGGAGTTTGGGAAGTAAAAGACTGGCCGTCCATTCCATGGTTATAGCCTTTCCGAATGCCTTCGGAATCCACCCGCCTATTCTGTCTCCGGTATCTTGATTGGGTTCTAAAACTTTTCAAATATTTTCTATGTATTAATTGATTACGATGATAGAAATCTGCACAAACGGAATTGCTACCCCTTAATTTAGAGGCAACCTATAATTAAGTACCACTTTATAAATATTTTATGAGTAGTTCGGATACTTTTAGGAAACGTAGATTAAGATTGAGATCCCAAAATTAATCGTATCCCAAAAAAGGCATTATGGCTTTTGAAAGAAAGATCTGGAAAGTTTTTATTTACGTTAATAAAATGTTAATAATGGGAGCCCCAGATCTCTCAGGGGTTTGTTGACTTAGTAATGTATATTTTAATAATACCATTTCTGTTAAAGATAGGTATCAGAGTTAAACACTCACCAGTAAGTAAATCACCAGGTTATCGCACTATTCGCCTTAAAAATGTCTTATAATTAAGACAAACAGGAGGTCTAATTAGCATAGTGGTATATATGTCTGGAGTGCCAGTGTTATACCGTAGTTAATTCTGTGTGCCAAATTTAAGTAAAATATTGATTACTTAGCTACACATTCGTTTTTTTCCTGAATGATTCTGGAGTGAGATACAGATATTAAATTGTCTTCAATTTTTTGCTCAGAATTGGAACTTTTCGTATAGGACATACCAGTCTAGCTATTTTAATGAGATATTTAATACTAGAATGCCGGAGTTTTTTAAACTTATTTTTTATTTGTGAATTTTATTCCCTTCACTCTAAGAGTATTCCCTCAAAAATGTTTCATGTGGCCCCCATCCTTTCGAAGAAATTTGTACTTTTCCCTTTGATGCCGGAGGGGTCATTTTTTGACCCCTTCTGCTTTTTCAACTTGGCTGTTTCCAGCAATTGTTTTTCCAGCGACTGCTGGCCGTTCTTTGCCACGAATATCTCTCTGGTCTTCGAAATATGGCTTTCCTATCATTCACAAAGCTATGTCTCGGGACCACTTTGGAGAAATTCTGAGGATCTTACGAATTGACGTCAGGTCCACTAGTCTCAACCGCTTGCAGAATGATAAGTTTGCTCTCATAACAACAATAATTGTGTCTTTATTTAATCAAGCGTCTTTAGGATCATTAACTTGAACAAACGCAAACATACATGCTCTGGGCGGGTGAAACCTACCCAGGTGAGACTCGAACCGATGACCTTCGGATTGGCAGGTGAGGACTTAACCCCACCACCACCGTGGCCGGTACATGTCCGAGGTTTGGAACAAATTTACTGAAAATTGTCAAACCTGCTACATCCCAGGGCCTTACAGAAGTGTGGATGAAGAATTAAACCCTTCAAAACCCTCTTCCACTGCAGGTTCCTCTAGTTCATGCCCGTAAAACTGACAAATATGGGCAAACGTTTCGGTTGTCTGTTGATAAAGACTCCAAGTACGGAGACCGGTGTGGAATCACCCCGTGCCATGCACCCCAGTGGTGGCTTGCACGGTACTTTGTAGATGTAAATGTAGATGTACACGGTGAATGCGTTTCCTAACCTTGGCAATAATGGCATGCATGCCGATGACCAGCGTCTGGATGATTATGTTGATGAGATTTGGATGCCCCAGTATGTCAATAAGGGGCGTAACCTGACCTGCAACAACTTCTTCACGTCACTCACATTGTTGAATAATATGAATACGAGTCTTGTTGTGGCGTTGAATCTCATTAGGCATGAAGTTCTTGCTGAAGTAAAACAGGCAAAAATGCCTCTGCATAACACTCAAATTTTGAAGCATGATTACCTGACAGTGACACATTATAAAGCGAAAACCAAGAAAAAGGTACTCCTTTTGAGGTCAATCCGCCCAGATCTTCAGATTGGTACAAATGAAAAAAAGAAACCTGAAACAGTAGTTTTTTATAACGAGTCCAAGTATGGCGTTGATGCTGTTGATTAGATGGCTCGAAAACACTTAGTAAAACCATCCTGTAGTCGTTGGCCCGTGCTTACCTTTTCAAACATTCTTGATCTCGCTGGAATCAACGCCCATGTGTTGTACAAGAAACTAAACATTCTAGAATTTCCAGAAGGGAATTTTTGTTAGAACTTCGCGAGGAAGTTGTTCAGAAAAACGACATGTTCCTGATTCACGACAGGGTGGTCCTCTCACTGCATCTGACGATTCGGACGGTGCTAATCCTTTAACAGCAAATATTCGCAAGTAATGTCAGGTAAAATTGCAAAGGTACAAAGGGTAGTAAGTCTTGCAAGTTTTGCAAAAAATCTGTCAGTAAGCAATACATTGTCAAAGAAACTTACGTGGTTGATCACTGCCTAAACAGAATCTCACCTTGCAAATGTGAATGTTGCTCCAGAAAATTTAAAGGGCAAGGCTATTTTTATATAAAACAAGCAACAAACACCTCGCTGTTAAAACTCTTAATTTACCTCCCTGCAAAGTCTCGAAGATTTTTTTGTAACTTCGGATATAAATAGTTTTCTTCATATATTTTGATGTATAACAAGCTTAACCTAACCTAACTCAATCTGAAAATTGTAATCATCATCCGTTAAAATATGAAAAGGAATAAAAATGCTACATATCAAACTCAAAAACAACGCACTCGCTGAGCAATACAATCAAAAATCAGTGGGGGTCAAAAATGACCCCTTAGGTATCCAAGGGGGTGCGAAAACTTCAGGCATTCTAATGTTAAATGAAAAGATATTATTGGGTGAAACTGTTGATGAAGACATTTATACATCACATTAATCAGTCTAGTAGACGCTTTGTGGTCTAAATTTAAAATTATTGATTAAGTTTTGATTAAGTAAATTAATTCTCAAAATAAAATGGGAATTATTTTTTTTGGGATGGATTATTATTTAAAGTATTAAATTCAGTATGCATCCTTGTATACAAAATTCGTAAAAGAAAGTCTCTCAAATATGATGGGGACTCAAAACCCTGGGGAGCTGATGAATAAAAACGTTTGTCAATTGATAATGGATTATGTTTACTTTATCCGAAACAATGGCCAAGCTAGTGAAATTAACTTGGTTAAGTAAAATTTAGATTGTGGGTCTCAATTCTCAGTGGATTTAGTTTTCAACATGTCCAAACTCCAACTTGGGTCCAAAATATATAGCTGGCGCTTGTTTATATTTCACCCAAAAAATATGTAGTGTTTCAACTATAATCTCTTGTTTTCAGAATTCCATTGTTGATAGATTTGAACATACTTCAGAACTTTATTACTGTTATGTTGTGGCCGTAATCACTTCGAACCCTTCATCTACCCATCCATCCTTCCATAAAAGTACTTATCATTTACCTATTTAAAATACTTAAGTTTTACTGCTAGTTTATTGGCCTAAGTGATTCATAATTAAACATTGATGCATTAAGCATTAGTATTAGTTGTTAAAACCTTTTTCACCAGTATTTATCAAACACATAATTTTAACAATGATTTACACTTGAGGCTTTTAATCTATAGGCACTTTTCCATTCCATCCATTTCCTTTAGTGCGCTGTTCACTTCAAGACATGACGACGAAGTTGCTTTCAATTCGTTTCAGAGTCTTTACACACTAGTCAACGTACATTAAAACAGACGGAGCAGATTTTATGAGCAGAGGGCGGCGCTTGAGAATAAAACAGCTTCGATAATCACATACGAAATTATTGTTTTTTTCGTTGAACTTTAGTAAAGAATATTAGGCATGGCAATCAAAAATTACGTGAATAATGAGCATTTTCAAAAATGTTAATTATCGAGTGATTAAAGGCATACCCTTTTGGGTATGTACTTTGAAAAAAGAATGCTTCAGCTAATTGCAAAATAATTGGCTGTGACTATTGTGTAGCTACCCAACGGCAGATCATCCAACGCCCGCTGAAATCGTTCAATCAACATTCACTAATGTGCGAAGGAGTGTACCAATATGTTTTGATCTGTGCAAACTGAAATATTCATAGGAAAACGGAATCCCTTAGACATAGAAAAACGCTCCGATAAGGGACTATATATGGAAAAATAGTGATGCGGTACCAATGGAAAAGTGTTTTTTTATTTTCCTGACGCTCAATTAGGGACTAGAAAGCGGCAACTAAAATCATAAAGAAGATAAAATGTGTGTTCGTGATCTCTCCCTTAAGAGTCCCAACATTTTGTGAGAAAGGCATCGCCTCAAAATCCCCTAATTGTCGCGAATTTTGCACAACCATAAAGCGAAAATTCAAGCCTATCGACCTTTCCTCAAACGTTGTACTCGCGGTTACGAATATAATAGCCAAGCATGAAGGCTAAACTTCACCAAAGAAACGTTGTACACGACAAAATATTTTCTCCCTGTCTAAACGCACTCTCTAGAGTAAGCCACCGCATTCAAAATAAACGGAAGAAAACAAGAATATGAGGCCACAATATTTTGAACGCAGCAAAGTGAGATTGAGGGCAAAAATGTGTACTTTAATTATGATTCAAATGATATTTTTTGCTCGACCTCTTATGTTATACGGTGCAAATATGAGGAGTTTTTAGATCAAATAATTTATTTTTTCTGACTTCTGCCAACGTTTCGGATCTTAATTTATCCATTTGAAAGGTAAAAATCTTGAATATGTCCATCTATTTTTCTTTTTAATGACTATAAATTATATATTTTAACCATTATTTAATAAAAAAGGATTGTAAAAAACATTTTTCATCATCATGTATCATTTATTTATAGCCCTGAAGATTGCTGGTTTTTATTTCATACACGAAAGATTGATGGGAGATTACCGTACTGTAAGTACCATAAGAATAGTTGAAAGGAATGGTAGGGCTGGTTTTTCTAATTGTTGGATGGATATGCATATTTGAAATAATTTAAATTGATATTATCTTGGGAAAACATTTGAAAATGCCGTTTTCTCTTGGGACATCGGTAGTCTGTCAATAGAACCGTGTTTAGGCTGGCCTCTCCGAAAGCTTATGGCTTTTCTTTATTATATTATAAGGATACTCTTTCGCCGAAGCGAGGTTTTTCCGCCCACAGTTTGGCACTGTGCTATTTCCTCCCTGACCTGTCTGACCCCCATGGCTACCCTACATATTCACCATTTCTTCTAACGTTCCATTTGATACGACTTCTTCTTTCCTTGACACCTCTTTGACCCCATCACGCCAAATCAACTCCCCTATCCCCCAATGCACAGTTGATATCTCCAAAACTTTTCCGATGTTAAGGAGGAAAATATCCCGTATAAGTTAACGTCATTTTCGTGTCGATCATATCTTGAATTAAGTAACACCTTGACATTCAGAAAACCTTTTTATCTGGGATCTTGTTATTGAACACGAAACTTTTAAAGAATCCCGCATTCCTTAGTAGGTATCTGATTTTGATTGCTGGATTGCGTATGCCGTAAGTTTAAAATTTGCCTCAGCGTGATTGATTCGTAACTATGAATGGCCCAAAGAATTACTCTACCATGTTTCGTCAACCGCTTGACTCGAGCGAGGTTATGTACGAGGTATATTCTAGGTCTACCAGAGAATGGATGTTAGGTAGACTTGAGTAATCGAAAATAAAAATATTAATGGCATTAATTTGGGTCTACGAGAAAAGATGTAACAATAAACGAAATAGTGAAGGAAACGCTGGAGTTCGCGAAGTTGTTTTGTAAGCCAAGATGATGTCGATTGCGGTGGTTTGGCCGTGTAGTGAGGATGGCATACGGCAGTTGAAGCAGAGTAATATTCATGAATTTTCTATTACGAGAAGGGAGAGGTTAGCTAAAAATAATATGAAAAGGTTTTGTAAGAGTTTGTTCCATTGAAACAAAGAGGGGCTAAGGTTGCGAATGTAACCATACAGAGAAGCTTGACCCACTCTGTAGATATGGGACGGATGGATCTGAGTAGGAGTTAATGACAGCGAAGGACAGGAAGCATCTTCAGACGAGGGAGCATGTCGTAGATTACCACCATCATGTGACTTCTCTTCGGGGAAGTGTATTCAACCATGTTGGATCGGGCATATCGGTTTTATTTAATTCCTTTTAACTCTATGGGTTCGATGCTTGTGCTCTTGCCGTTTGGTATGGCTTTTCATCTGTCGTTTATTATTAAAACATGGGGGGCTCATTTAATTCCATCCGAACAATTCACCATTGAGGGTCAATGAGAGTTAAATGTTTGATCGTGGATGCACTTCTCTTTATGCTATTTGACGGAATGTCTCTGATTGGAACTTTTTAAGTGCTCCAACTGGTGAGTCACAATTCTGCGAGTTATATTCTTATGTTTCTCCGTGACAAATAATGTGTAAATAGTACGAATATTTATTTTTTATACCTTACATGGCAATTTTCATAATTTCATCCTTTTTAAGTTTGGACTGGACCACATTTAAATAATGCAATATTGAACTTAGAAGTATTTTATGGTCTCGTGGAGAACATTATTAAGTGGAAAGGCGGGCGAGTTGTTTACTAGCAATAATAGACATCTTACTATTGTGATGTGATAAAATGTTTGATCTTGCATTCATCAAAGAAACGCGATTATGGTTGAGATTTTGATTGAAGTTCCTTATAGAGTTAGTGCTTTATTTTATTTGAGGAATTATTGTTTTTTTACTTGTTTCTCAAGTTTGAGCAATGGCTTTGAGATAGTGCTATTAGTAAAATACACGATGAATCCGATTCAATAACTTTTTTCTTGTACACGTTGGTTAGGTGATCAAATATTTTGCAATGTTCTTAAATTTATTTCAATGTTAAATTTGCTAGCAAGGGCGTTAAAATCAGGAACACTAGCAGCAGTGTAATATCCCCAATCGTTTTCTTTTCAGCTCCCCGTCTTCGTTTTCCTTTCTTTAACTCTTAATTTTGACAAGCTCTTTCTGAAACATTTCAATGATACATATATCAAAATTCATTCTGCAACGAAAAAAAGTAATGTTAATAAGTGAAGCCATTGATTAATGTTGTGGGAAAATCATCATTAAAGAAATGAAAGGACAAATACAAAAAAATGATGCTTTCATCAAGCTTACGCAGCAGCGCCCAAAATATGTGTCAATCATGTTATGACGTACCTATCCATTCACATTACTTAGAAACCTTTTGCAGTCCAAAATAGGTAAAATAATAAGTTTTTTTTCAATGAATAGTGTATTTTTCTTTATTTAAACCAATTTATTTTATGATAAAGATGAAAGGTATTTATTTCGTCTACCATGGAGTAACTTAAATATGGCAGTAATTTGCGTCTTATTACGGATCCGAGGAAATCATCCTGGGTATTTCTCTTTACTTAAGCCAATTTATTTTATGAAAAAGATGGAATGTATGTATTTCGTCTACCATGGAGTGAAGTAAATAGGGCAGTAAAGTGCATTTTATTACGGATCCGAGGAAATCATTCTGGTCCATCGGGAGGTTTCCTCGTGTGCTTCGCAACACTGACTTTGCATGCAAAATGAGACCTGAGAGGGCAACATGGCGTGATAGAAGACGAAAAGGCCTTTCAGACACGCTATTTAGAAGATTTTTGATTCCACGGAAGCGTGGCACGGGAAGTTTCGAAAATTTTAAAGTTCAATTCATCAGCGTATTTGGCCCCAAAGAGTCTGCTTATGTAACACAGAAACCATTGATTTCATCAATATCTGGTGGACACCTATTGCTTCGATTCGGGAACTAGATGCAAGCAGAGACAGCTAGCATTTTATTGACTGTTGGAAGTAAAGCTAGGCCATGGGCTCTTTTAGGATTAATGACAGAATCGATTTATTTAACAACTTTTACAAACCACAGAATACAATATACTCTCTCACATACACACGACCCGGGTTTCGGCGCTGAGCACCATCATCAGGTGATGATGGTGCTCACACCTGATGATGGTGCTCAGCGCCGAAACCCGGGTCGTGTGTGTGTGAGAGAGTATATTTTATTTTGTGGTTTGCAACAGATCTTAAATAAATCATTTACAAAATGGAATTCCACAAAGTTAATAGTGAACTAATTGTATTTAATGACAGAAGTACCGTATTTCTCCGAATATAAGCCGCAATCGAATATAAGCCGCACCCCGTATTTGGGGTCTCAAACGGGGGGGAAAAAGTTAATACGCGAATTTAAGCTGCACCCTTTTTAGTGCATCCCGTTCTACTTACAGCATTAGGCATTAGTATTTTTATATCCTTTTTACATTACCTTTGTAACTGTGACACAATTTTACCTATATTATCCTTTAATATATGAATAAATCGTGCACCAATGTGACCTTTTTCAGCGTTATTTCTTACTTTCCTCGTGATTGAAGGCGAGTTTAGCTGACGTCTGCGTGAATCCTAATGGCTGGTTTGCTCAAATCGGTAATTTTTACGATTTTTTAAGAAAGTTCTAGAATTTAAGCCGCACCTCGAATATAAGCCGCACCCCGATTTTGAGGCCCCAAAATCGGGGAAAAAAGTGCGGCTTATATTCGGAGAAATACGGTATAACACTTGCAGTATTACAGTGATCTTTTTCTCCTAACTTTCCGTGATGGGGCACTACTGCCTGTTCCGATCTCCTCAACGTAACCTTGGTCTTCTAACATTTCTTCTACGCAGGGGCTTATATTCCATTGCCTTCTTTGGTGTTCTCTCTGGGGACATATTTATGATATGTTCTTTCCACTTTTCTTTATGATGTATTGCCCTGTCTATCACTAAACGTACGTTTAGTTCTTTTCTTATGTCACAGTTCCTCACATGGTCTAATTTTGTGTAACATTTAACGATTCTGAGAAATTTCATTTCTGATGTTTCGATATGTCTCTTATCTCTTTGCCTTAGCGCCCATGATTCGGACCCATACAATGATGTAAGAACTGCCATCCCGTTGTAGAATTTAACTTGTGTTTCCTTCGTGGATTTTTCTTTCGGTGTTTTTCTTATCATACTACATATTATTTGATAACTTTTACAGTAGTAAAAAATTTATTAAGATTATTTTCGATGTTAATATATCATCATCAAGTTAACAAGTGGTAACATCGAAACTAGTCTCAATATGTATATTTTATTTAGGGAAAACGGAAAGTTTTTTCCTTCTGTCATGTTGTAACGGTTCCAACACATCACACCTGATTGTGTATAATTTATATTCATTCAGGGTTATTCAACGGCGAAACTCGATGTTTCTTCTGAGGGATTAAAAAAATCCTTATTGATTTTACTCTCACTCTCCGCAACCAATATAAGTGAACACATTCCCTGCATTGACTATGAAAATTTATTTTACTTTCACAAGATTGTTGTTCTTTTATGCATGATATAAGTTGTATTTGTTTTTAAAAAAATGAATTATTAATGGTGCGCTCACTATAAATACAATTGTGCCCTGGGGTTTTATCCCAATTGAGAATTCCCCCTCACTACACACATTTTATTACATTGGTATTTTTTATTAGAGTTACGCTCATCACTGGCTGACTCCGTAACGCTGTACACTGAAAAAAAAAGATTTCTTAAATTAAGAGGAAAATATTATTACAGCTGACATATAAGACGAGATTCTAGATTTTAGAGGATTTTCTTACTTGAGTGAGTCGGAGCTAATGCCATACAGCGGTCGTGGCCTGAAACTTTCATGGTTTAAGAAAATATTCTCAATGTTAGAATATTTTCGTAATCACGTAAAACGTGGGGTAATTGGAAAAATCTTGTTGATTCTCGTTAATATTAACTTTATATCCATCTTATGTGGCAACATAGGTTTCAATTAATTCATGCCTGAAAGCTGTTATCGTGATTGGATGGTATTTCCTCAAACAATCACGGCATTAACATTTTTAAATTAGTTCTCGAAGTTACTTTGACGCACGGGTATGGCCAGGAATATAAGACTTTCTTGAAACGTCACTTTCAGTTGCGAGACATACATGACATGGGTAGTCATGAGATTCCGGTTGAACTAAGCGGTCGGGTTGGTAGTTGACATTGAGAATCGGCAGTGTGAATAAATATGTTGTCTGTTAACAATGTTGACAAATTGTAGCGGTTATTTTACCATGATGGAAGAGGATAACATACTTAAAATGGCAAGGAAATATTCTTAATGCAAGAATGAATTATACTCAACTCCCAAGAGGGTATTCTTAATTTAAGAATACAGAATGCTATTCGATGTAAGAGAATATTCTTAATTTAAGAATATTTTTCTTGTGGCTTCTACACTTGTGCGATCCCCTCTTAAATTAAGAAAATATTCTGGGCACCTATTTTAGTGGGACCTACTCTTAAATCAAGTGGGTGCCTCTCAATTTAAGAATAACTTTTTTTTTCAGTGTAAAATGGAGCCACAGTCACGAAAACGCATCTAACCCCTGTGAACTTCCCACTTCTTCGAGTTCTTCGGTTGGCCGGTGTTAAGGTGGTGGATTGTGGAGTGGAAGGTATGGAGTTCGATGCCCTGGTGTTTTTAAATATTTTTTTTCTTTTGTTCGTAGTTTTTTTCGCTTATCTTTTTATATATTGTGCTTTATTCAAGGCAACTTCATCAAATGTTTTCACGCAATTTCGTACTCTCTTAAGTGATACTCTCATTAATTCAAAGGGGAGCAAATCAAGTTAGATGGAGCCACTGTCACTTAAATTTTAAAATGCCGTTATTTTTACTTAAGGACGCTTTTGCTTGGAAAATTTGCGTACCTCAAATAAGGAACTTTAACAATTGAGCGAATACAGCATGAAATTAGTCTATGGTTGCCTTAGGTGCCTTACAAATAACTAGTTATTATATTTTACAGCTGTTTCTGCGTGCAGTTGAAGAAATACAAGTACGTCTTAAATAGCCACGAAGAATTAACGTGTCAAGTGCGCCACTTGTCAATTGACCGGTAGAGGCGAGTCTCGCACTCACCGGAACGGTATAATCTACGCGCCTTCGGCGTGATCAGAACTGTTGTATCAATCTATGTATAAGTTACAGCTCAAAATTAAAAATAAGAAAAATCGTAATGTTTACGAAATTATTAGATTTCATGTTGGTAATTTCAGGTAATAAATAATATGCGTAGCTAAGCTGGAGCTTGAAACTCTTTCGTATTACTCTGAAAGGGAATGGGATATTTTTGCCAATCATTGGATGTGAACCTGAAGCATATTTTTAATATTGTTTTTAAGGTAGTTTTAATCATAATAACATTATTTATCATCTTCTCACCCTGGTTAGCAGCTATCTAGTTGCTTTTAATGGATTTTAAAGCACACGTCAGTGAAATTAATTAATATGCTGATGATAGGGGTAGAGTAAATGGATAAGTATATGTATACATAAACCTCTTTAGTAGCTCCTGCCGCAATCAGACGACGCTTGTAAAGACGGAGGAGGTCACTGGGTTGGGCCGTGAACACCCAGTGTGTGATTCATGGTTGCCGAGCATCATCATTGCTTTTCAGCTTGAAGGCCGAAATCAGTTAAGAGAGCCGTGGACTACTGAAGATAACTGAAGTTAGGCATGTTGGATGAGGTTAGGTATAACATCTCGTAACTGGTCAGTAGTTCGGATGACAATCGCATGCTTACTGTTAAGGATAATAGGAGAATATTTTCTTTTGCTAAGGAAGTATGTTGAAAGGCTAGGGATCACACTAGTAAATGTCGAGTAGATGAAAAGTGAAAATCGCAAAATGAGTAATAGCAACAATGTTGGAGGACTACTTCCCTGTCCGTGGTGATATTTTATAGAATCATAAGATTATAACTATAAATAAAATGTCACGTACTGCTCAAATGGTTTAATCGAATTACCTTGCATGGTGTGACAAATAATATTTTTCCTTGTTGGTGAATGGTGAAATATTTTCATGTGTTGATGTCATGTTGCTGATGAGCTCAGGTATATATTTGGCCTTGGGCTAAGCTCCTACCCAAAAATCTTGCAAATTAGTTCATGGGTGGGCATCATTGTATTATTGTCACGTAGCGGGAACATTTATAGTGTTTATCGTCTATTATAAACTCAATCGATCTCCGTTGGAAAGCTATCAAGGAATATATATTTGAAGGATACATGCACGTGATATGAATTTACTGTTCATATTCGCCACTTCTACTCCACGGAAAACGAATGGTTAGGCGGCGGAATGCGCGTTCGGAGAAATTTTAATTTTAGTATTTTTCTTGATAAAATCGTATGTATGTACTATATAGATATACATATAGATACTATATACATACATACTCAAGCATATAAACACGTTTCGGAATGCAAAATCTCTTGAAGTACCCGAGGAGAACATTATACTAGGCTATTACTATCCTCTTTAAAAACATTATCCATAGTTTTACCTATTCTTTCACTTTTATACTTCTCTGTAAGCACGGAACCAATAAATGATCGAAAAAGACGAGTATATGGATTGCCGTAAAGTGGAATTTGCCAACGAATGCTTGAGTTCAGGGTGAGTGAAACAGGAGTAGATGAGAGTTCAAGGGAGCCAAAGTTGATTGGATCTTTGCATTAATTTCCTCTTCCTGACATCGCGGCCTACATTGGGGAGTGCCATCAACCTATGCAATAAAATTGTAAATATATATGAATTACATATAATTAGTCTGTGCGTATAATATTGGCAAAATTATTGATCAATCAGTTACATTATCCACTCTTTAATACGCCCTTGTCACTTCCGTAATTATTAGGGTTCTCATAATGTATTTTTGAAAAAAATGGGACATTAGCATTTTTCACTTGAAAAAAAACTGAAGACATTTCGTAAAAAAGCGGGACACATTACAAATGATTAAAATACAATTTAATTCTCCATGCCTGTATTATGAATCACAAGCGCACTTACAACGATTAGAAGAACAGAATTTCATAATATGCCTGATTAAAGTTCATGTTTACACGATACATAAGAATAGTTATCGCAATTATGAACCTGATCAAGAAGTTTCTTTTCATTGGATGTTTGGGCATGGACGTGCACACAAGACAAATCCTTTTATAAAGTCTTTACAATGATTAACGATTTTACTCTTTCATTTGTTGAAGAGAAATTCTCTTCTTATCTCTTTATCGCTAAATAAGCACGTGAGTTTCGGCACGATGGAAACTATGTGTAACACTGAGTAGCAACCAATTTGCAATCTAGCAATACCGGCACTGAACTGACGTCGCGTCATATATGTAACCGGGAACTGTGTGTAACACTGCCAACAAAAGCATAAGGAAGAAAAGAGTATCGTTATTAGAGTAACCAACTTCTTAGTTACCTCATTAACGTTTCGTGAATTCGACAACATGAGTGCTGCATATTTTTAAATGGGAAGCCTAATGCACTGATTTCAGGAGTATCGTTATTAGAATAACCAACTTCTTAGTTACCTCATGAATGTTTCGTGAATTCGACAACAGGAGTGCTGCATATTTTTAAATGGGAAGCCTAATGCACTGCTTTCAGGAATGATACTTACAAGAGAAAAAATCGGGAAGTATGGAAAAAAAGTTGGGACACCGGGACATCCTATCAAATAACGGGACTGTCCCGGGAAAAACGGAACGAATGGGAACCCTAGTAATGATGGCTTTTTCACTCTTATTTCTATTGGACTATCCCTATCATAGAACCAAATAATATCGTTTGAGCGAAGAAATAAACACTTAAATATTCATTTAACCATCGTTTATGCGTGGAAAATGAAGAATCGAAATTTTTAAGGAATGAAGTTAAAGGCTTCAAAGAATTAGCGGCTTTATTTAAACTTCTGGAAAGCAGGTGGGTGGGAGGGTTTTATAGATGGGGCAATGGTTATCCTTCATCATAAGTAGAAAAATGAAAGGAAACATCTAATCTCCGTCCTCCGTGGGCTTCGTTTTAACGTGTTGAATCTGCTTAGTATATTTAATTTCCGAAGGGGACCAATTAAGGTGCGTCACGCACGAATAACGTTAATCTGTCCGCGGGGAGGAAACTCTTCGTGGAGCGACTTGCTCTGAGCTGGAGACGGGAGGCCCGCGGGCCGCCTCTCCCGTTCCCCCTCGCCTCATTCATCGAACAGCAGAGAATCGTGTTGCGTCGAATACATTGAGATTCAAACCTTCACTCTTGGTCACCATTATGACTGCATTATGCCCGAGTTCCTGAATTAATCGCCATTTAATCACGCATTTATTCACTTCTCTTGCAAAAGATGATGTTTGACTCAAGTAACTCATGCCAATATTATAACGATGCTCTTATTTTCCACTATGCCGTAATTGGTTTCCAAGCTTTCAGAGCCACCGAAGGACTATTCATGCATGACTTGACGTCAGCTGTTTCATCTAAATATGAATTATTTTCTCATATTTATATTTGAAGGGGAGCGTGGTGGCCTAGTGGGTAGAGCGTTTGGAAACTGATTGAAGGGTCCCGGGCTCAAATCCGGGTGAAGCCTTTGGACGCCCCCGAACAAAAATATCCTTGGGAGTGCTAGGTGGCCCAGGGAAAGGAACTGGCCCCCCTACCCTGAGTGTGTGAGATTCACACACCAGCGGTCTAGTCCGGGGTGAGCTCTACCCTCAACTATCCAAACTCACCTTCGGGTTGAATCACTGATTGAGTGGTTTATATTTGAGGCAGTTTTTTTTATTCAGAAGTGGCCGTAGTGATTCTGTGATAGAGTTTTGATTAAAATGTGTTCAGCGGTATTATTGTAAATTCATGGATCAAAATATTAGTTAAGAAAAAGTTTCTCGAAAGTCTTTCTTGTCTAATTGAAAAATAGTCAAATTCTACGTACAATGACAATTATTTTCTTCTTACATAGACCCCTTTCTGATTTGTGGATGAAAAATCGTATATTTCTAATAGTATTAATCTTTAATTCATGACTGTTTTTTGATTTAAATTATTGTTGTGGCCGTATCTGCTCTCTTCAGTTTCCTCCGCTCAGCTCTTATCATTGATGTGTACAACCGTAGTGCCTAAGTGGAAACTCGTAAACTTCGAGGGTTCATGGTTAACCCCTGTGACAGATGGCCTATACTCACTACACGGGATACTTTCAGTCCACAATCCTCCAATTCGGTCCGTAGGATGAGCAAGGCAATTGGTCGTTTATGGTATTCAGGCTTTTGTCCTGCGATTAATTATTTAGTATTAACAACAGTTTCGCCGTGCTATGCTGCAATTGGATGCCGATTAAAAGAACATGAACGTGCAATACGGAAGAAAGACTGGTATCACTCTGCCGTGGCTGAGCACACTACGTTAGAGGAGGGTCACGCCATTGACATCGAGACGGCAAGAGTACTACACAAAGAAAGCAGTTACTTTCCGCGGCTCATAAGGGAAGTGATTGAAATAGAAAAAAGACCAAATAATATCAAGAGAGGATAGTTATAAACTCCCTTGTAAATGGAAGAGACTTCTTCGAAATTAAGTTTTTACTTCTCAAAATCATCAACTGCTGTAATTGTTTATTTATTTTTTTAAAAAGACCATTGATGTTCTTAAAAGCCCGACGAAGCCGGCAGCATAGCACGGCGAAACTGTTGCCTAATACTAAATAATTAATCGCAGAAGCAAAAGCCTGAATACCATAAACAATGAGCTGCGAAAATCTACAAAAAAGTAATTGGTCGTTGTTATTTCTATCAGTTAGATTTTGGGCGTCTTTAAACCCAGTTAGTGCACGTCGCATGTGGTGGTGCATTACTATGTTCTACAATTTCAAATTATGCTCGAGGTTGAACGGCAATTATTGCTCTATGAATCACACCTTGTGTCCGCATTGGTCTTATTTAATTGGCATTTATACATCCTTGTAAAGAGGCTATAAGAATTTCCGTGGAACATCGCATTTTAAATGACATTAGCGTAATCACATTTTCCTGGAGGAATTCAACCTCAGAGGGATGATGACATATTCCATGTTAGCGACAGGCGTCATGCGAGTGTTATGAGGTTAAATTGAGGTAATGTTGCTTATCCGTACCTGCGTGAACACTGGGTCACTGGCCCCACGTGGATTTCTTGATCCTCTTTGAGTTTTTCGCCCGGTACATTCCAAGTTTTAAAACGCCCTGCAACTTCCCACGCAGCGTGAACGATTAGGTTCAGGTGATGTTTCTAAAATTTGACATTAGCTGTGCTCATACCTTGAGTCTGATTTCTCTGTATGTGATGCATACAGCTCCGCGTGGAATTCCCGCATGTCCTTTCCCGTATTGTATTCTTCAGATTATTTCCTTAATTTGTATCTGCGTGGGTGATCGTGTCTATGACGACATTGAATGGTATCTATCGGCTATTTCTAACAAAAGGCGTAAAGGCTCGGTGTAATAATCTCGGAAAGGTTAGTTGTAATTGTCGCTCGTACGCTTGGATTGCCAGTGTAACATTTGAAGTAGGTGCTTGGGAAAGCTTATTGTGTTGCAATAGTTTCCCATGAAAAAGCAAGCCGTTGTGCGGCAGTGCGGGTTTTAAAAGTAATCGTTGCTTTTATGAGCGCGTCTCTCGTCCAAGTAGACGAGACGACGAACGCAGCTCAAGCAATGAGGTTACGCGGCAATTGAGCAAACAGAGGACAACTGTCAAATAACTCTTCCCTCCGAGAACTAATCGCTGAAGGTTATGGTGGAAGATTAAAGTTATTATTGCATATTCTCACCGCAATCTTACCCCGAAAACTTCTCATACTTGTGGTCTTATGTGCGAGGCACTGACGCAATTATACGTAGACTTATTTCCAAAAACATTTTCTAGAAAATAATAATTTGCTGACATTGTGGTTATACATTTAAGAATTTGATGAGTTTGGCGTTCCGTAAACTACCATAGTGATGGTCTATTTCTAAATATCAATGATATTGTTGCGGGTTATTCCTGAGATTGTTGTACCCTCTATCTCCTCTGTAGGGGTTTACATTATTAATGATATAATATATTACTCATGTTATCATTTTAGTAAAGATAAAAATATTTCTGTTTTCCCAAGTGGTACAGCTGATTTCTTACAATTAAATAATTTCTTGTTATTGACTTTGAAATGTTAGTTAATGTTTCCCTTATTTTGTTTTCCCATTTTACCTATTTGATAGAGTTTTTTTCTCCGATGCAAATATTTTCTTTGTGATCTGGCGTTCCGTTACAAGATGGTAAGATTCAGGTTATCCTTACAGGCTGCATAAATATTCTGATACACATGACAGTTTGATTTGTTGATTTGTTCATTAAAATTGCAGCTCTATTTTTGACTTTGTGGGGAAATCATGACAAGGATTACCATTATTTAACATTTCTCATAGTAACTTTATTTAAGCGTCAATAATGGAGTAATAAAATATTTATCCACTCATTCATTATTTAATCGTCTTCAAAACCTGCAATGTTTGAAAACGATGCGTGTGATCAAACGAACGTTCTAATTGAGTAACGAGGATTTATACAACATGAAAGGACTATATGGAACAGTAAACGGATTCGAGGAACAAAATGGGAACAACTTGAGGCGATGCATTTTTTACAAGCATCCTTCAGAAAAATAAATGGCATAGTCCCACGATGTAGTTCAATGTAAAAAAATTTAGGAAAAGTAAGGATGGAGTTTGGGAAGACAAACTTTAGATAAATATAAAATTTATCTAGGAATAGGGAAAATATAAGTCTGCAACTAACCAATCTTTGAGTCTAAAGACTAATGCGCGACGGTTTTTACGCTTGTAACTTATCTTATGGCAGATATGAGCAAGATTTTCTGTTTTTTTATGCCAGGAGACTATTCGTTTATTTTAGCTTCTCTCCATTTATAAATGTATTTATTCACTGATTTATATACCTGCAAAGTCGAGTTCACCGTCCAATAGAATCTCTGGCTTCAATCGCTTTCCTTCGAGTAAAGGCTTAAATTTATTTTTTGTAATCACACGCTGCATCTTCGGAGCTCACGTTTGTCGTCCGTGGGTTGAAACCTCGGTCGACTACCCCAAGTAATTCTCCGTGAAAGAGCATTTGAGTGCGTTCAGCCTCAAGAAAATATTCTGGTAATTGTTATTCCATAAGCTGAGCTTGAAACGCAAGAGGCTCTGGTCGCTTTCAGGGGATTGACGTGAGATAACCCTTTATGTTTTTCTTTTAATCTTTTTACGAGGGTGAGGACGGAATCATTTTTTTTGTCTCAATGTGCGTGGAGCTGTCGCAAACGAGCAGGTACCTACGTGTTTCCGGGGTCACATGGGGATGAGCGCTCGCCAGTGGGGCCACTGCCCTTGTCTCGCAGGGCTTTCTTTGCCTGTCTTCTTCCCGACGACCTGTTCCTCTGTTGCACGTCTGCACTCTGCGCTGTATTACGGAAATGTCTTGGGTCGCTTGACGCCAGGATTTCTTCTTCTCGGGGGATTTGCAGCTCAGGAGAATGCTATTCTCGTGCGAGACGGCACGAAGGACGGAAAGTGCCTTGGGAGTGATGAGGGAAGGAAAATGGCAATTATTATCTTTACCTCAGAATAATCCGCTCGGTATTAAAAATGTGAGGCAAGAAAAATATTCGTTCATTGCCGATTAAATTGTTGATTGTGCATTTATTGCCCTCTGTGGGTTACAAATTATGCTCAAGATAATGGAGGTGTATGGCGAGAGAACCCATCTCTCTGCCGTGTTGGTGACTCTCGAATTATTCGTGTAATGAGCGAAACGTTAGTTTTAATGGTTGCTTGGCTCATCATTGGAATTTAGATCTCACGCGGAATGATGAATAGCGCTGTAAAAATGTACTGTTAAGGTGATTTTCCCGTACGTACCCTCGCTTGAAATGCTTTTTTTTCACCATTATAAAGAGATTTTAAAGTTTGAGTTGATTTTTTTTTCGCGCATTGTTTCTGTAGCGAATATTTTTTTAAATATCTTTTTTTTATTGAAATATTTTTCATACGTTTTCTAAGGTCCTTCGAGTCATGAGCGAATTAAAAGAGGTCATCTTGAGATCAAGGGAGGATAAAAATGCTAGATGCGCATTTTATAGTGACATATAAGTGCAAGTGGATTGTCTTGCAATGCATTCTAGGACTGAAGCGGAAATCTCAGTCTTTGTAATGTAAAAATGTTACCTAAAAAAGAACTTGGGTCTCTTCGTCATTCTAGTAGAGTAGATGCTTCATTTTTGCTGGTGGATCCTTTCATTTTGTCAACTACGCCATCAAGGTATTATAGGTGTTTAACATTTGATGCAATATGCAGATATGCGCCGTAATGCTAGATGCGGAAAGAAAATTTTGTTTATTGTGGAGCAAACTATTTGCGTAAATGAGAATTGTGAAAAACATATGAGATGAGTGACATATATCCACCATTCATTCATGTTCTCATATGACAGGTGAAAATCTCAGTAACACATCGTTCTTAATTCACTTAATTTACTCTGTAATGCGAAAGTACTTAATTTACTCAGCGGGAAAACTAACAAAAATCATGAACTAATCGTGATTCCTCGTTTTAGTATTCTTCTACGCTCCAGTATTCATACCAGGTTACTTAAAATTGAAGCTAAATGTGTATTGGTACTTAAGTTATCTAATAATGTATGCTCCTATGATTTGCGCTGTGATAGAGAATACATGTGAAACTAATGAAGAAATGAAGACATTTGAATCCTGGTATGAACCAATGAAGAAAGTTGATGCAAGTAATTCCTCTTGGGTGAAATAGGTACACAATAAGAGTAAATATAATAAATATATACACTTGTTGAATGTATATTGCCATAGAGTAGTACCAAGTGTCAAGACAGAATAATGAGCAATATTTGGTGCGGATGTAGTAATACTAGAATTAAGATATTTTTAAGGAAAGATTTATAATGTATTTCAGTATCTGCAAGTGCAAAAAAGAAAAGTATTCTTATTTTTTCCATGGATGCACTAAGGCCAAATTTAGTTAAGAAATATGCCGAGCAAGTTCTTCAGATCTTAAAGATATATTCGCGTAATAAATATCAGGGGATACTTTCCCTAACTCACGCTTGAGGATGACAACTTTCTTTGGAATTATTTCGCCGCCTCCCTTGGGATAAGTGTGGTTGTTTGGGTGGGAGTCAATTTTGAACGGTTAGTTAAGCGGAAACAAAAATCTTTGCTCATGGAGGAAAATCTGTTGTTCATTTCGCTGCATTATTTCTTTTTTATCAGCAAAGCACCCAAAATTGATATTATGGTGCATATATAATCTGTAATTGCTTCGAAATGCTTTGTAAGAAGATCAACGCAATTTTTTGCATCCAATTATTTTATTTTTTGCGTTTTTGGGGAAATTGAAATTTTCTTTTCCAATGCTGTTTACTAGGGATGGGGTTAATTCACCGAAGGCAGTTTATAAGAGTTATGACATAAATGCATTTTTATTTAGGGGGCTTATGCTCACGTATGTCCTGTATTAATGACTGGGTATTTAAATTCAGCAACAGTACGTTCTTCCATCCAGAATAGGTTGCAGCTTACGCTTTATTTTCAGTAATATCAAGTTTATTGGCAATGAAGGTGAATTAACAGGTTTGTCTTTTAAATCATTTTATTAGTTACAGTTTCAATGCAATTACTACTTAAGGGATAACAGGCGCAAATACATTTCTGGTGAAACTAAGAAAATAAAAAAGATACGTACCTAATATGTGAATTTCAAGAACTGGATGAGTCATAACATTTTTATTTTCCGGGAATCGCCATAATTTTCATTTTCACGGGAACATATGTCTTATATTAACTTGGGAACTTCATAAAGAGTACTGGGTAACGGTAAAATAAGTAAAAGTAATACAAAGAGCATTTCCTTGCCGTAAAAAGAGAAAAAAGCTAGAATGCTTCAAAATGTTTATAATTTGAAAGCTTGATTTGCAAACATCTTTTGAAACCCCTAAAACATTCAATGTCCTCTGTTGAAGTTGAAATGCTGTGCAGGTTATGGCTCTGTGACTAGTGGAAAAAGAGGCATCATACTTAGAAGTGCTAAGGTGGTCTCCTTTTATCTTTAACGCATTCATTTGTACCCTGAGATATGGCGGGCGCTGCTTGTGGAATTGAGTCCTGTGGTGGAATATTTGTGCATGCATTGGTAAACAGTATTTCGGTGTTTTGGATAATTTAGTCCGATTCGGAATGTTTGGCAATCTTACGAATGCTGTTCTATATTTCTGCCCTTCTGCAAATCATCTTGTGAGTAGGTAATTTACCTTCTTGGTTATTTTGATCCCACGCCCATGAAGTTACTAAGATAGCATTTGCTGAAATAGGTCGTTTTATGGGAATCGGGTGTGGTGGCTAGTGTATTGGCTTCCTGCCCCGAGAAATTGGGTATGCATCACGAAAGAGGCGCAGGTTTTTCAATGAAATCTCGACACCTACTTCGTTTGCCATAAGGAAAGCATATCAAGTGTTTTACACCGTCTGTTAGATGGGACCTTGACCTTTGGGTCCATCGGGGCCTTTAGTTTTGCGCAGGCTATCGCCAATGCCGGGTTTCTCTCAACCCTTTCTGCCTTCTCGTATACTCCGACCCACATACATTAATGGAGCAAATGACCATAGCTGTCGGTCACCTTCACCAGTAGCCAATCAAATCGGTGTAGTTACTTGAGAACAGGCTTCTAATCCTGAGAGTAAGGGTTTAAATCCCGGCAGAAGCGGGGATCTTTTAGTAGAATCCTGATTCCTATTTGGGTTCCAAAAGGATGCATACACTCGGTCAGGTAGGATATTAAAATGTGGATTCCTTAGCACCTTAAATGAGAGTGGTCTATTGACAACGCCGGGTTTCTCTCTATTCTCCCAACCATTCTCCTCTTACCAACGGTGTCAGATGTTGGTGGTTTCCCAAATGGTGGTTTCCCAAGTTGGTTTGGTGCCGGCCTCGGTGGCGGCGGGGTAAAGTCCTCGACTGCCAACCCGAAGGTCGTGGGTCGAATCCCGCCAGGGTAGAAATTTTACAACTCCCAGGGCATGAATGTGTGTGTTCGTCAATATAATAAATACCTAGTAATTGGCTTCGGCTGTTAAGTATATAGATATTATTATTACCTATTATCGAAATCACCACCCCATACTTATGTCATATCACCTACTGCAGGTATGCTTAATCCTCGCTGCACTTTTGGTATTTTCTGATTTTACGCAGAAATGTTTTAATAAGATAATTTTCGCCCGAATAGTTCCGTAAAACCTAGACTTACGGAATAAGAGAATTGCATATGCAGGAGGGGAATCAAATGGAGAACAAGAAAAGGATTTTAAGTTGATTTTATATAACTAGAAATCAACGTTTCCATAAACATATAATTGCATTTTCTCGTGAAGAAACGATAGTATTCCGTTAACCCCTTAATTTGTTGTTGAAGGTGAGCAACCTCGATTGTCACTACATACTTAAGTTTCACTCATATTAGCATTTTATCTGCACCCATCAACCGTTTTTGAAACAGAACGAGTGAAAATGTTGAGCCTCTAATAATTAATCAAGTAAGACATTTAAGGAAAAGATCCCTTATTTTTGTCAATTCAGGAATTTTAGTTGAGTAGCTTTTGCAAAACTATTAAAAAGGTAAACATTTACCAAGTATTTCTAAATAATTTTCTTATTTTAAAATAAAAACATGCTGGTTTTGTACATATATTTTCGATTGTTTATGAATATTGACTTGGTGGATTTTGGAGTCTGAGGTATGGCCATTGGTTTTGTTTGCTTAAGCTGCTGCTTTTGGCAATTTTAAAATCCTGCTTGTATTAGTACCGTCTCTAAGGGACTCGTTAAAAGTTACTTTTAGCTCATTTTTAGTTGCAATTTTGTGCGCGAATATATAAATAATGAGAATATATGTCCATCGCATATTTTTATGCGTTGTTTCTTGTGCTAGCATACACTTGCGAGTGTCGCTGGAGGGGAATGACAGTCGTGTGCCATTTACTTGTTCCTTCTCGTTTCGGGGAAATCGAAAGGGAGCGTTAGCGGTGCAGCGATAGAGTTCCGTCGCAGGAAACTTGCTGGAGGTCGTGGTTTCTGTCTCCGTCCTAGGCAGAGCCTGCACACTTATGGAGACCGTCCCTGTGCATACGTGACCCTCATCCCCCTCAGTGCCCTAAGGGAAGAGGCGCGGCCCGCGGTGAACCTACACCGCCGGCGGGCCGCCAGGCGCTCGGCCTCTCCCCGGCACGCGACGCCTTTCCTCGGCGGGCACGACTTGCCGGTGTCGCAGTCTTGGGGGAGGAAGATATAGTGGCAGCGGGGAGCAACGGGATCGGCAGGTACGTCTTGCGAAGACTACACCTCTTGCCCTTTCTCGAGTTCGATGCTATCTAACGAGAGACGCCACATCTCTTCAGTAGTCGAGGATTGGATGCTTCAACGAGGGAATTTTATCGGTTGAATGCTGGGGAACTGATCAAAATGATTAGTCTTCGGGAATTTTTTGCTTGTCGTGATTTTCCATTTTGCTTTAAAACATGGTTTATTCTCTTCTGACGAAACATTTATTGCTCATATTTTTTGCTTTATGTTGGAAACATCTTAGGCTGTCAAAACTTTACCTCTGGCTAACTTGTTTCAACTCAAAATAATTGTGAAAAATATACACGAGCTGTTTGTAATCTAACGTTGATTTGAAAATGTGTTTGGTTGCAACCGGATACCTAGGGCCGAATCTGAATTTTCGTTATTTAATTACTAACAAGGTTTTTACTCAGATATTGAATGCAGTAAACTGAGAGATATTTTTATACATACTTATATATATTTCGTATTATCCACCTCGTATTCCTTATCAAATAGCCCATATCTTACATTAAAAGAATTTTTTAATATCTTGGTTTAATCGTTTGCGATTAATAAAGGCACGAAACTAGTTGTCAGCGTAGAAGGAATTGAATTCTGTTGAGCTGTCTTCCACCTAGTAATGTAGCTATGTTTTTCTACACAAGGGAATGTTTAATTTTTATCCGAAATCATTGACATATGTAAAAAGATTTATGACAGTAAATTCTTGGCCTATTCCTAATTTTGAGGAAATAAATAATCTTGGCCGTAGCTCATCCTTTGAAGACTGCCATCGCGTGAGTTATTTTCCTCATAGTCAAGCTTATACGTATTCAATTCATCATACCCATATTCGCCTTTTCTTCAGAAACCCTAGGAACTATGAGGGATAACGAGGGCAGTAGCTGAGAGTGAGCTCGGCTGTCAGTTAAAGTTTCCTGCTCTTTCAGCGATAATGGTGTTCTTGTTATTAAATCATACAAAATGGGAATTTAATGATCCTTTCATCAAGATCATTTAATTATCAGGGGCAACTTTCATCCGAATTTAACTTTTGACAGCCCTGTAATTTGCTACCTGGTGTGGAGAAAATTCTAGGCTCTCGATGATTCCAACCTGTTCGGTTGAAACTTAGTAATTAACACGTCAGCAAGAAGTCGCGAAAAATGTCTTGTACTTCATCGTGGGAACCGTCGTAGAACGTTGTGGAATATTGCGTAAATTCTTCTTATATCTCTAGTTATATAATTTTCCGTGCAATTTTGTTTGACTTAACGGTTCCCTGTGTACCGAAAAGGAGAACTATTCCCAAATAGATGTTATATTACATGTTACTGTATTTCTAAAATACAATTTTAGGATAAACAGTTTCCTAGCTAATTATTATATACCTCAGAACCTACGGAATAGGTCCTTATCCTCGGCGCCGAGGGCGCACACAATTATACCGTCCCGGTGGGCAAGAGCCCACCCCAACCGGCTCAATAACAATCAGCAAGCATAGCGTTTGAAGTGAATGTGGGTGTAGAAGTGTTGTGTTTGCGAGATAGAGAAACTTAAATTTATTTGACAAAAGCTTTTTATTTTATTTTTTCTTTGCATTATTTATTTTATTTATAACATTTTATCATTAATTGTTATTTTGCATATATATATTTTTTTTCATATGTTATTTCATTTTTTGCTTGCTTTTGTATCTTTTTCAATGCTTTTTTTTGTTTTATTATTTTTGCGAACTAATGAATGAAAAAAATAAGGTCTTTCTAAGGACCAATTGAAAACATAGGAAATTAAAACTAAAGATGACAGGAAAGACTCATAGTCGAGTAATTTGTTGAGGCAGTTTGTATGTGGTGGTTGGGATACTTGGGTCGTAATCCCATATGTGTGTCAAAAGGGGGTCCCTCTAGCCTGGCTTGAAAGTTAGACATTATGTGTACAAGAGGAGTAGGTGCTCAAGAACGAACTTTTTCTTATCGACTATTGTAGTGAGAGCGGAAAGTTTGGGAAAGATGCCACGAACCCAAGAAATTAGTTCGGCGGAGTCAGGGTTGGAGAAAGAAGAGGTTACAGGAGTGGCAGAGGCATGAAGGTTAGGAAAATAAGAGAGAGGGAAGAAGAATATTGACGAGTGAGCGGCGGAGGTTGCGGAGCTGGAGTGGTGGCGTTGGCGGGCTTTCTCTGATCGAGCATGGCTTTTTTGGCTTCCCGGTACTTGGGACAACTACTGTAACTGGCGGGGTGTTCACCGTGGCACAAATAGCATTTAGGTTTTACGTCTTTCGGAACTGAACATGCCGTGTATAGGTGATTATGCCCAAGACGGACGCAATTGGGAGGCAAGTAGCAATTGTTTTTAGTGTGATGTAGATTCTGACATGTATGGCATTGAACTGGTTCCATGGCCCGTTGGAACGCATCGACTTTCACGGATAAGCCCTGAACGTTTGAGAGGTTCAAGAGGGCTTCAGAGTCGACTGAAGGTTCGCAAGACACTTGGCAAGTGCGGGTTGGGTAAGAGGCCACTCGGGTGAGGGTTTTGTGCTGAACATTCTTGCGACCGAAATGACCGGGAAGCCGCGTGCCGTAAGCTCCGCCTTAATTTCGTCAACATGTATTGAAGGGAAGGTCCCTCGTAAGGAAAATTCCCGACATTTATTTTCCGACAGCGTGTAAGTGATAAAGAAAACTGACCTTTCGGCGAACATCCTGCGTGTGTTGACATAGTCATCGACCGTAACGCATTTAACATTGGTCTTGTTAGGGCCGGTGGAGGTGCAGACTGGTGTGAATTAACAAACTTTTAGGAGAGAGCGGTAAAGCTCTCCCCAATCTCCGGTGTCTTCCACCTTCAGCAGGGGAATCTTACCGGTCTTGGGCGTGGATGTCTCCATAGGGGAGAACATGTCACGTTGCGGCGTGGTAGCTGAAGGCTTGTTACGTGTTGATGCGGTGGAAGGCTGGTTCTGTGGGGGGAGGATGCGGTACTGAAGGCGTTCTTGAAGTGCTAATGATGTGTGGTTCAGAAAATGAAGAATAACGGTTTGAAACTAATATGGTTGGAGCAACAGAGGTAGATCACGTAAACTTCCTACGTTTGTTCTGGCTAATTTGCCTGTCAGAGGCTGAGGCCAGGCTAGTGACAGTGGGCGGGCTTGTGCTTGAACCGGAAGGGGGTGGGATTACACTCACCAAAACTGGTACTGAGTCGGTGTTTGCTTGTTCAGGTGGCTGGATGACGGTGGCTGGTTCAGTAGTGGCGTGGCTGGAAGCAGGATAGGCAGGAGTCCAATTGAGTTTTCGGATGAGAACGTTGATTAAGACTCTTTGTTCCTCTTCCGTCATGCTGTTGACAGCAGGGATGGGCAGTAGAGGAGAGATTGTATCCATTTCTAACAGAATTTTGTTGTCCCTTGTAAAGGCCGATTTTCTGGAGGTCAGATGGGTGTTGGTATCCTCCTCATTACCCGAGGGACTATGCAGCCGCCTCCGGCAGAGGTATGCCATGGTTTGCGGCCAGAATCTTGAGTGGAGGTGGTAAAGTGGTCCTGAAGAGTTTTTCACTGGCGATGCTTTACTCCGCATCTACCCCGGAGCTGTGGTGATGAGGAGAAGATAACCGTAGCTATTAAAATAGCTGATAGACTTGGCTTAAGCGTATCTCTAGGTTAGTATACTAAAGCATAAGCGTTCTTAAAAACCTACGAACCTGTAAGTACCCACATAAAAAATTGAATACAAGAACAAAAGCCAATGATAGAAGGAGAGGAGAAAGTCAATTAGCAATTGGCTTTTGGCCAATGACAAAAGGGGTGGAGAAAGTATAAACGACTTCGACAGGGAGGCAATAATCGGAAGAGTAAAAGAAGATCTACGAATAACTCGATTATTTGGGCGTCATTAAGCTATACAGTTATTATACAAAAAACCGCCATTGGCAGTTGGCCAATGATAATAAACCTGATACTCATCCACGAAACTGGCGACACAAAGACGTAATTTACTAAAATAACCTGTTTATTTAGCGCACTGCTTATTGAAACGAAAATTAATAACTAACTACGCAAAATGTACTTTATAAATAATATCTAATAAGTAACTGTACTGACATATTTATAAAGCTGACTTATTAACTCGTTCTCCTAAAAAAAGTAAAAAAAAGGAATATCAACTAACTAGGTACCTTGAGAAAAAAATACTATATTGATCTACTGCCTATAATACTATTTCCGTATGTATAAATCTAAATTTCTAAGCCAACTACATTCCAAGCAATAAGACTTAACTTCCCTATCTATAATAAATAATAATACTTACTTCACTTCGCTGTAAATAAGAGATAAGTAAATCACAGAACACCTTCGATAATCACTACACCAGGAAAGCTGAATAAAAAATAGCGACGCGAGGAGCTTAAACTCAACGTTTAACCATAATTCCATTGTTTTTCCGTTCTGGACCAAAGCTACCGGGGCTAAGGTCGGTCAGCACTTAAACGACGCTATGAATACAGGTTTAGAGAAATGGCCGTTTGAACCTACTTCTACCTGTATTATGTTTGACGCAGACTAACGAAACTATTATTACAGCTGTCGGAGTTTTACGCCACCATAAATAATTATTTTGTTTCTTATTTTTAGTTTGCAATCACCGCATGAGTATGAGTCAATTTTGTGAGTTATGCGTGGACATTTAATTACCTGCGGGAGCAATCCTTTTCAGATGGTCGCAAGCATCACTCCATAGTATCAATATTCTAGATCTATTTGCCTAATCTGGCGATTTTTATCCTCAGATCTTAGTTATATTTCAGTTTTTCTACATATTTTACATTTGACGTTGGGGTTTATATAACTATATAAATTTGTGCTCTATTAAGAGCTATTAGAACAGATTTGGGATGAAGGTATGGACCATCGGTTTCAGATGTAAAATGTCAGGGACTCGTTGCTCTTGAGTTACGTGGACATAGTTATTCATCATCTACATCATCATATACATCAGAATTGGACTTTTTTCGTCACGGACGGTTAATGCTTGGTTGTATTCATGCTATTTACAAAATATAAAAAAAATTAAATCTCTTAGAATGTCATTGTTTGGTTAATGTCCGCACGAGTGAAATCGAGAAATCTGGGTTTAACTATAATTAAGGAATATGGCTTTCGCTCTGAGAAATACTCGAAAAAGTAAGCGAAAATGTCATGGCATTGGTGTTGTAATCAGGAAGCTTTATCAATATTTTTTGTAAAATCCTTTACTAACCTGGAGTTTTGAGTGCAACATGTGGAAGGGCAAACAAGTTTCCTTGGTGTCTTTCTTCGTTTGACCATGATATTTAACGCTGCGGGAAAATACTTCTTAGAGTTAAATGTCACTTATAAGATTCGCGCCGATAATCTTTGATTGTTTACCATGATTCTTGTGTATTGTGATAAACTAATTCATAAGGTTCAGAGTTATATCCATTGTTGTTTTGACACATCTTCAATTGCCGTTCTCTGTCATTGCTTCAAATGAGTTTGCATTAGGTAAGTTTTTTGCTTGCAGGTAACGTACTTCAAATTGCCTTTTCATATGGCTCAAAATGGCATTTCCTAGTGCTTAAGTAATACTTAAACAATGGAAGATTAAGACAATTTCCTGCATAGAATTGGTTATTTACAGCAATAGTTTATTTTCATTTGCGTCCCTCACATTTAGGTATTTTTTGTAGGAGATAGGAGTGAATAGATTTGAGTAGACATTTTATAAGTAGAGAGGACACTAGTGCCTTTTAGGTCAGTATTTACCTACGGGTGTTTAGAGGAAAAAAATTCTTAATCATCATTAAACAAATCTACTGCTCTGCAAGAATAATTGTGTTTAAAAAGACTGCTGTAGGCCATTTGTTGGTATACTTTTTTATGCTTCCTGGAACTAACCAGTTAGTTAAATTTATCACCAAACCAAATTAATTTTAACGACAAGGTTATAATAAAATCAGTGGAGGCACTACGACTCTCGGCGAGAAAATTGTTGCAGTTGAAAATTTTTGCTGTGGAAAATTGTTGAACGCTTCTGTAGAACCAATGTTGCCTTCGTCATAAACTTGTTGCCCAGAGCATCTAAAAATATTGGTCACTATTGAGTTCAGTTGTTGAAAGGTATTCAATCCGAATGGACTCTCGCAATTGGGAAGAGAATTTCAGTTAGCCCATCGACCACGAATTCTCCTCATCCCTTTGTTTAGTGGCCTTAGTTATCCGATATCTTAAGTGACTGCACAATTGTTTTGCTATCTCATTCTCTTTCCAGAGAAATATCATTGAAAGTAGTTAGGTAATATCCTCATACTCGCATTTCTACGTCTGATATTATTGTTCTCTCTGTGTTAATGTATCTATATTTTATCCATGCAACAGGAAGGACGAGAGTTGGTTTAGATTGTATTTCAAAATTCCTTCTTTGAGTCAGGACCAACAATGTATAGACTATTTGCTTAAGAAGGACATGTCTTTAATCACAGCCTTGTGGATGTAGTCAGCTAAGTTACAGGACTATGTGGGAACTCAGCAAGATGGTCCTCTAATTTTTGGGTTTCCCTTGAACCATGTTGCTTATGGATTGAGCCTTCAAGTCGGTATTAGGACCAAAGGTGACATTGGTGTCCTCTCAGTACAGTTTTTGTATCATTCCTGTGAAGCTTAATGACGCCCAAATTATCGAGTCTTCCATAGACCTTCTTTTACTGTTCCTATTATTGTCTCCTTCTTGAAGTCTTTTTTGCTTTCTCCTCCCCTTCTGTCGTTCAGTCTCCCTGTGTTTTTTACATTTTCCTATCTTTACCCTCATCATATTCTATTTTGTAGCCTATTAGAGTGTCTCTCAAAATGCTGCCCTACTACTTTTGACTCCTTTGAAATTCCCGTAAACTTCATTTTCTCCTTCACCTTGAACAGTACCTCGTCGTTCTTCTGCCCCTATCCTTCGCGTTAACCTGTCGAATGATATCTCTTCCTGCTAAAATGCTTCTTCAATATGTAAATTGTTCCAATTGCAATAATTCATGTCCTAGTCTGGTTGCCCTCTTATCAGAAAAGTCACTCCAAAGATGTAAACAATGAATATGTATTAGCCTAATAGAAGAAGGGCTAACAAAATCGTTTTCCGTTTAGATGCTTTCACTCTTATTTCCCATGTTACCCAGCTGCCATAGCTGTGCTATTTTATTCAGTATTCCTTAGTTCCAAGTTACTGCAAAAATTCTTATTTTCTTTTATGAGTCACTGTTTAGATAATATATTTAATTTTTTAGGCCATCATTTTGATATTTTTACCTTCATCCGCATTTAAACAAATGATAGTTTGCAGTCGTCAAATTTAACTGTCCCGTGTGGGGTTAGCTAGTCCCCCATCGGGCGCCTCCCCAGGTGGCGGATAGGGGAACGCTCGACTTCAAGTAAGGCACCGGAGAAATAAAATACCCGGGGTGGACCAAAACTAGCACCAAAATCCAAGGGCGACTGATCTATAGTAGGCGGCCACCTGGTCTAAGTCTGTTCCCAGTGAGGCGGCAGCTATACAACCTTTACAAAGGTATAAATTGAAAATTCAAATCTATGTGATGGCCAAAACAAAAGGAATTATTACCCCAGGTGGCAGCCCAGATTTTCTGGAAAATCCACCCTCCTTTATGGGGGCCGGTCCCACGGATTCTGGTGGGGGACCTTCTATCGCATCCAGATGACCCATTTAAAAGGAGCTTAACAATTAGTAGAACCCCACCAACAATAAATATTAATACTACAAGAATGGAGCAGGAAAATGAAATGCTAAGAGATAGACTCAGAGACATAGAAGAACAAATGCTGCAGATGAAGCAGACAGTTGAGAGACTCACACAGGAGAACGAGCAATTAAAAACCTTGGTTGAAGGAAAAGCAGCTGGATGTGAAGAAACAGAAATCTATCACAATACACAGCCAACTATAGAATATGCTACGGATGATGAAGAGTTTGCTAGAGAAACTGACTGGATTATTAGCGAAAATAAGAGAGCCAGTAAGAAGCGTAAGAAGCCAACTATAGAATATGCTACGGATGATGAAGAGCTTGCTAGAGAAACTGACTGGATTATTAGCGAAAATAAGAGATACAGTAAGAAGCGTAAAGCCGATTCCTCACCGAAGGAAGAAGCCTCAAACCAACCCAAAAATTCCTGTTAAAAAATCACCAACTGCTAGGCGATAAATAATGATGGGCAGAACGCAAAGAAGAATAGTGCAAATAAAAAATCTGCAACCCCACCATCAATCAACATCGTTGGGGTGGGAAATTACGCTGAAGTCAGAGCTCTGGTGACTTCAGGTACAAAAGCAAATACGGATTGTAAAATAACGGCATTGAATAATAATGTCTGGAAAATAGTCATGCCAGACTCTGACTCTTATAGGGAACTGACCAAATAACTGAACACATTAAAAAAGGAATGGAATACGTACGAGGACAAAAGCAGTAGACCACTGAAAGTTATGGCTAGAGGTCTACACCCAACCTGTGAAAGACAGGATATCATAGATGGCCTACAGCTGAGGGGAATTAATACAATGTAGTAGTTTGTCTGGTTTAACCCATAGGTTGCGGGAAACGTACATCTACGTGTGTACCGACAAATGCAGGAAAAACGTTCTTGTACGTTTGACCCTCTCTGTCTACCTGCTCCCTCAGCCCTTTCATATTTTTATGACCCGAACTTATTCTTTCCAGCGGTGGACATTTGGGAATCCACCCTTTTTACCCAAACCACTCCCTTCCCACGCTCTTTAGGGATCGCATACCACCGTAATGAGGCACGACCCTTTCTTCTGATTGCTCGCTCAATGGGCTATGGTTGTCTCAAAAGTTACTTGTCTAATGCTCGCGCCCGGCTCAATTATCAACGGATTTCTTAG
Organism: Pyrrhosoma nymphula; assembly: GCA_963573305.1. Classification (NCBI taxonomy): domain Eukaryota; kingdom Metazoa; phylum Arthropoda; class Insecta; order Odonata; family Coenagrionidae; genus Pyrrhosoma; species Pyrrhosoma nymphula. Next base: position 47,998,824 of record OY754333.1, on the reverse strand, counting down.
GTGTTTGTTATCAAACAGAAAATTGCTAGAAAAAATATTTTCATATTTATTTTTAACAATTACGCCTATAAAAAAATTTTCAAAATGTGTTGAAAGTCCCACTGATCCCTCAATAAGTTCCGGTACCCACCCCCTGGGATCCCGAGAAAAGGGTCGGGAGGGGATTACATGGATCATATATCTGCCCGACCTCGGCCCGTGGGAAGGAGGGACAGGCTCCGTCCGAATAGATATTTCCCGCACAGGGTGGACGACAGACATGCGCTCTAGCTGCAGCAGCTTAAAGGGTTAAACCACCACATGAGTTCTCTTTCATTTTGATCTTATCATACGATAGCTTAGGTGAGAACTTTGGACATTAATTTTAGGATATTTTTGGCCATTTTTCGACTAAGGTTTCGCAAAACAATCGATCGGGAGTCCGTGATGTAACTGAAGAAAAAAAATCGGCGGTGCAAGCGGCGATGGTCTCGACGTTTGTATGCCTAAACCTATTAATTTAGAGAAAGTGTGATTCTCCGAAGTATGCCCTGCCTATTAAGTCGTTGGGAGGATGGTGTTCTTCTGTCGGGGCTTACGAAATCGTTTGTTTCATCACTCCGACGTAATTCTACCCCCCCAATACACCGATGGATCCAGGGGTGGGCGCGGGCGGAGGGCATTAGGAAACCCTTCAAATGCCTCTTCCGCCGCCCACTTCCCTGATCGCCTGTCCAACCCATCCGCGTCGCTCAACAGTCATTAGCGGTTCCATGACGCGCCTCCATCGACCCCCCACCCCCGTCACTTCCACCGTCATCATCCCCCGAGAATAAAATAAAAGTTTCCCAAAATCCCAACCCGACAGCATCCACTCAAATCCTGAGGCATTTATAATTTTCCCTTAATATGCGTTGTTTCACGGAGGTTACTTAGTGTGTTATAAAGCATATAAACTTCCCACTTTGTCCTTTTTCCAATCATTGCGATAACACATTTCCCAAGTCATAAAGGAGATTATATTCGAATTTCATTTTTTTAAATTTCAGTTTCTGTAAGAAGTGTGAAATTAATATTGCGATATTAAGGGTTCAAAATTATAGTTATGCATGACAAAAATACTCAGTAATTATATAAATATAACACCCAAGTCTCTAATATGATTATTTTTTCACGCCATACGGTGAACACGCCGTCATGGTAAATGGCTTTTTTGTGATTCTGTGAAAATTAATGCGGAGAGTATTTGAATATATTTTATAAGTAGTTGAGATTACATACAAACTACAGACCGTTAGTATTTTGACGAAATCTAGGTGTTAGAAATTAATATTTTTTTCATTATTCTCCCTCTGAAGCGCACAGCCGGAATCGATCCCATGCAAAAAAGCTTATACTTTTAGCCAAATATTTCGAAAAGTAGTTCAGCAAGGGGTTTACTATCTATTTTATTACTATTTATTTTACTAATTTTAATATCTTTGGAAATATGGGAGTTTTCCTTTAAAATGAGGTCAAATTCAAGTCTATGTGATGTGATATCTCACTCAAATTACCTTAAGTGCATCTACATGCTGTAATATAAAATAGGCAAGAATCATATTTGAAAATTTTCGCCTTAATTAAAGTATTTTAATGACTAGGGTTTTCGGCGCGGAATTCGAAATATAAACGAAATTATACCTAAATACGTTTTTTCTCGGCAAAAATGCGTACCAGAAATGCATCATGAAAAAGTCATTTGACTCGACCAGGATTCGAACCCGGTAGAATTGCCGAATGCCGAATTTCCGAATGATTGCCGGTCAGGTGTGTTAGCCAGTTACCCCACCAAGCCATCTTAATTCGTCGCTGAAATTCGTCCTGAATTACGATGGATTGGTGGTGTAATTGGCTTACACACCTAACCGACAATTGGGAGATCTGGGTTCATATCCCGGTCAAGTGAAATGATTTTCTCACGACGAATTTCACCCTATTTGTTGTACATATTCCCATATTGTTTTAGTCTCCACTAAAATATAATGCTTGGGAAAGCAGTAGTGAGACACTTAATTGGAAGATTAGTCTCCGAATATATGTGTCTACGAATCTCATATTTTAAACGAGTACCTACTTGTTAGAGCAAAAGGAGCCAACTGTGGTATCATTTTTATCAAACACAAAATTTGACTACAATTTCTGTAGTAACTTGTTGGTAACTCGAAGCATAATTGAAGGTTTGAATTGAACTTGAGCTAAATTGAGTTTCACTTCTACTAACGACTAAACAATTTGATTAAATTTAGATTTAATTTTTAAGATTTTTAAATAAGTTCTGATATTTCATAAAAAACATTTTGCATAATTCCAGCAACGGAGCGAAATGAAATTTTTTTAAACGTTATGAAAAGACTTGTTAGTCTGTGTTAGGCGGCTGGAGCGGTAATCCTTGGTCATTGAGTGCACATATTAATAATTTTTCAAGTAAGCCTAAAATATAATAGGGCTATATTTCATTTAAGTAACTACATCTGTTTATGCGGTCAAACTCACCATACAGGCATGTGAACACTACGCAAAAATTTTGTTTAGTAAATTTTCCTTTTCTAAAGCCTGTTATGAGTTTTCTGTGCGGTATTAAAAATTTAGGCAAAAGTTGCATTCAAATATGTTTTTATAATCTTTGAACCTGCGTGACGCCTTGGTGTTTTTTGGCAACCAATTTAAGTGTATGAAATTTTTATTTCGCGTTTAGAAGAAAACCTGTGGAAACAGATGAACTTTAGTGATATGTTGTTCAAGACGTTTTGAAATGTTATGAGAATGTTCTATGAATGACTCACGATTACCGCTCCAGCCATCTTAATGCCGGAATCTCTTTTCTCGGCCATTATTTGTTAGGAATTTAGAATGTCTAACCGTCAGGGATATAAGAATCGTTGTTGGAACCGAAAATACAGCTTTCTACCCGTATTTTGTATTAAAACGCCTCTCCACGATTTAATTATGCTCCAGGTGGAATTTTTATGCTTCGTATCCATTTCGCTTTGTTTGCATAAAAAGTTTTACTGTTGCCAAACCATAGGAAAATTATTTTAAAACGTTTATTTTGATTTGGTATCTCTTCCCTATTCAAAATGAAGGAAAATTTCCCTATTTTCATTTTTGTCTGTGAAAATGAGCTGCCTGCACAGATAGAAGTTTAAGCTTCCAGAAAAATGGAATATATTGAGTTGTGTACCTACAGATTTATCAATGAATGTATTTTTTAAACGAGCAGGAAATACCGACTATGGCGTTATTTCACAAATATATTTAGACGCAAAACGACTGCTTAAGTGTCTGACAGTTCAAAAAATAAAATTATTAGAATCATTATTTTGTATTTATTTCACTAAAAATTCACCAATTATTAGATTTTGGCCAAATTGTTGTGTGCCAGTGTTTCCACTCATTATCTTCTCGCAGCCCATTGTGGGAGAAAATCCTTGAGAAGGGTAGAGTTTTGTGGGCGTGTTTAGAGATAGGAAAGGTTTTTCCCTAATTAACATGGGTATGGAGAACTTGTTAAGTAGATCCAATCCTATCCTTGGTGAGTAGATCCTATTGATCTTATATCCATCAAATCTTATATTAGTGGTTAGATACCTATAATTAACAGATAGAAATCTACCATTCGGCATTTCACCTTTTTCATGACAACGTAACCGTCAGTACTGAGTATTACTTAAGGTAGTTTGAGCGAAAAATCAATTCACCTAGAATTTGATGAATTTAGGATAATTTTAAATAAAAATCTATTATCTTTCCAATGATATCAAAATATCAACCCCTTGCCGAACTACTTTTTGAGCAATTTGCCTGAAAATATAAGCTGTTTTACATGGGATAGATTACGGTTGTGCGCTCCAGAGAGAGAATTTTAAAAAATTAGGAACATCTAGCACCTAGATTTCGTCAAAAAACTGTGTGTAGTTTGCATGTTTCACAACTGTTTATAGAAGTTAATCTATTACTCACTACAGTAACTTGTACAAAATCGCAAAAAACCTGCTGTTTTGAAGGGTTTTTAACCGTACGGCGGGAAAAAATGAGTCAAGTTCGAGACTTATGTAGCTTTATTTATTTAATTACAGAGAAATTTGGTCATGTGTAACTATACCTTTGCGCCATTAATTTTTCAATATTTATTTCATACTTCTTACGGACGCTGAAATAAAAAAATAAAATTTGAATATGGTCTCCATTATGACTAGGGAACTATCTCGCTCAAACCAGCTTAAGTGTTGTTAGTTCTTTGTCAGGAATTTTTCTGGGCCTTTAGCCGTATGGTTGATTAGACCGGATCGAGATTCGTGGGCTCTAGGAAACCTAGTTATGCAGGACGCCGAAAAATGATGGAGAAACTTATCCACCAGAACGTACTCAAGGCATTATTCGTATTTTTATCTCACAATTCCTTTTGCCAATTTCCTCTTCTCTTCCTGCCTTGCTTCTAACACCATCTGACACACACTCTAACAGCGTACTTCATTCGCCCGGGAGTGAGATCGTGGCGGAGAGGGCGTTTAGGAGGCGTTGGAGCTTATACTAAAGGATTGGGATAGTACGGAAAAATGTGTGAAATTCACAGTGAAAACTATAATTTACCTGGACAGGGATTCGAACCCAGATCCATCCATTTCGCGCCGAGTGCTCTGACCAGTTAAATTACCCAGGCGCCCTCTTTCAATGTTAATTTCATTTTTGTTTTGAATTCGTGTGTGTTGTGAATCCTATCCATGTGTGACCATCAGCGGGGGACTCCGTTGAAGGTCCTGCGCAGCCAGTTCCGTAGCTCTTTGAAGTATTGACAACGCAACAAAAACTGACAGTACATGGGAAGATAGTGAGTAAACATGTGTCTACGGGATGAAATTTATTGCCAATCATTTAAGCACATCGGCAGAGGACAAACACTGTCCGTACATTTCTAATCTAGAGCTTTAGTTGGAGCATAGATCCCTCGATTCACTCGTACTTGGTGTTAGGTTGATTGGTTTAACTTGGAGCTCACACCTTTCCCAGGGAAGCGCCTTGCCACAAATGAGTTCTCTCTGCATGGTCATTTCCGAATCGGGCGCTAACCATTAAATCGCCAAATTACTGGTTGGGTGGTCTCTCCATTTAATTTTCCGTACGTAATTATAACACACGAGATATTACGTGGAGATTTCACGGAGTCCTATCATGGAGTATCTCTCAGGGGAGGCGTTCATTATTCCAGTAAAGTGCCTTTTATTTATCAGTGTTTAGACTACCACCTTCTTACCCCTCTTGTATTACCAGCGATGTATCGCGAAGATTATTTAAAAAGCAAAACACATCTGAAAGTAAAGTAAAGTAGCGTCTGTCATTCGCTCAATATTTAGCTACTTGTGGTTTTCATCTTATCCACAACTTGAAAGAACATTTGGGAATGTTACTATCTTCCAAGATGAGAAGGTTGAAACGGCAGTTACGCGATGGCTTCAATTTTCAAGAGGAGCTTCATATATTCAGAGGATAGGTTTGACTGTGCTGCACAAGTGCCTACTAAATAATAATTAAAGTTTTATACTTACATGCAAAAAAAAACCATCACGACGTTCCCTTCCTGTGTAGGCACTGTCGAAAGACGTTACTCCTCGGTATTAGGCCTTAAAACCTGGCTGAAATAGAATGTAACTGACGTTTTGGGACACCATGGTATGCCGTAGAAAATCCACCGATCACCGAAGTTGGAAAGCAGACGCTGCACCGTGGTTTAATTTTTCTGGTGATGTGATTTGATCAAAATTTTGAGTGACAGTGATCACCTGAATGATAGTTAAAAGAGGAACTGCGGGAGTGGATGGCTAAAAAATATATTATTAGGGTACATAGAGAGCGTAGTTTCAAAGAACAATAAGGTGTTCAAATATAATTCAAGATATGTTAATGCATTCGTCATTCGGTGTGCTTTTGGATTTTAAGATGAATCTCAAGGTCATAAGTTAACTCAAAACAATCAAGTAAAATCATGACTGTTGAAAATTAAATGGTATTGTATTCTGTATAATCAATAATCTTATTTCTTATTTTCAAAGATGTGTTCATCATTATATTCCTGTGGGTAAATTTTGGAATTCTAAGTGATTTTAACTACGGATCAGGACACTTGATTTAAAAAGAAACATTGTATGTGATGAAGAAATATTCCAATTATACGCATTCCCTAAAAAAACATTAAACACTACCGGTATTTTTCTTATATTTAAATGCCAGTATGCCAATAAACCATAACATTAAAATCTTCCCACAGCGTCAATTCGGGATGTATGGATTCGAATCCCTATTCAGGCGAGTCGTTCAGTTCTCGTGAATTTTGCGTATTCCGGAAATTATTCTCATTGGAGACTCCACTAAAGTAATATGCATTTGAATGGTGACTGTTGAAACCCTTTCTTGTCAAGTGAAAAGTTTAGAGGATTCTCAAAGTGATTAAGGACGGAACGGAGAGACGATTACGTATCCCCGAGGTTTTTGTCCATGAGTCTACACGGTAAAACAATTATGAATAGAGCTAGACTGCGTGTTGAGTCTTCCAATTGCAAAATATGATGAAAAACCGAATTATTGTGATTTCTCGGGGAAGACATTTATTCACCCATATCCTTGCTCCTCAACTTCTATAATTTTCCTAATTATTTTTTTGATGATTACGTCTCAAACTATTCTGTAGACATCTAATTATTTTCCAGAATTTGTCCAATTTGATATTTTTTGTAGTTTTTTGTATTTAACACCTCTTTCTTCTTTTTATCTTCGGTTAAAATAGTCATATAGTTTTCAAATTCTAGTTAACATAGCTGTCAAACCTATGCATTAGTCACGCATTACTTCCTTTAAGTTTTTAAAAGGCTTTTTCCTTTTTCCCTGGTGTTATAGAACCTCTTATGATGTTTTGCATAATAAATTAGTTTGAAGATAATCTGGCTGCTAAGGTTTGGATGAAACAGGGTAACTTTAGGAATTCTTTTACTCTTGAATAATATTTTTGCCAGAACCATCACAGCTGACGACTATTCCCTCATTACTCCTCCATCCCGATTTCAAATTTGGTTTTGACATGTACTATCTTGTCGAATTAAAAAAAATGAATTGGTCTACCACGTCGCTTATGCCTTAAACGCCTAAATGAATCCCTGATGCAAATTTACGTTATTTTTAACCTTTTCCCAAAGTGCTTACTTGCTAAAATTCTTCTGTTTTGGTGTCATGCATTATTTATGCCTATGCTATCTCTTTGTCAGTGCATCCCCGGGACAAGACTAACGCTCGGCTGGAATTATGCCGGCATTGTTTTATTCAAGAGAATTCACTACTCGAGCTGAGACTTAGAAAGTTACCTTAGAATCACTCTCTCAGCACCATTCAACCTCTGCACCAGAATGAATGGCTCACGCTCTTTGCCGAAGGGATCCGGAGACACCCTCTGCTGGATTAGGGAGGAGGCGGAAGACGCTTCATCGCGTGTCAACGCGCCCGCCCACTTCTCGCGGCATTTCTGCTTCTCTGCCGAGCGCAAACACTTGAAGAGGACACCATGTCTTCACCTTCCCGCCACATATATTAAGCCCTCAAATCAGTGTGATATTCCACAGAGGAAAAATCATTTGCCTTGACTGGGATACGTACCCGGATCTCTCGATTTCGCACCGAGTGCTTTAGCCAGTTGAGCTACCGAGACGTGTTCCTCCCCTGCAGATTTTTGTTCAACTTTTAGAGCAACTTGTTCCTATATAGCCCACTAAAATCCACATAGGAGGTGGACACATCGGTATTTTAACTGGCTAAAGCACTCTGGTTCGTATCCCGGTCAAGGCGAATGATCTTTCCTCTGTGGAATATCGCACTAATGTGCAATTTAGGGTGACTCCGCAAAAGCTTATACCCTGGTTAGTTCCGGCATCCTCAAACTTTGACCTGAAATCAGGTTTACTTATGAACATAGGTGTGAAACACATGCCATTGATAACCTCTCATCATACGTTCTTATCGTACCGATCCCGTTTACTGTTACTGTGACTGGGGTGCGTTTCGATAGGAGCTCTGCGGTGATTGCGTTAATTCGTCATAAACTACGTTCGCCAAGTCACTGTACAGGATTTTACGAATATTGAAACCAATGTTCACTCATGTACTTGACAACGGACTAAAAACAGGCGCACCACGTCTCACGGAAGCCCGATAACATAACTGAGTATGATACAGCCTCTTTAACCCCTTTTACCGAATACCCATCTTTCACCATCCTATTCTGGCTTTCCAATAGGCCCTTATTACCTCTTTCATTTTCTTAATTTTCCTCATCCGGGTTCATTGACCACTTTTTCCTACTATCCTTTGTTACGTAGTGTATTATTGTTATTCCTTCCATATTCCACTGTATTTTTCCTTCTTCCTCAACGTTGAAGTCCCCACATTTCTTGGTGAATCAAATAAATTGCCGAATGGGAAATCATTTTTCCTACTCTTACATATATCTCTCTTGGTATGTGTCCGAATGCGATGGGATGCTGCAAGGAATATTCGGCCCAGAGGTGGAATATGTGGATCTGTTCGTACTAAATGAAGAACAAAATTGATGACGCGGGAATAAGATAAAATACTTGAACTTACATTGTCATTGAAGTGTCTATTTGCCTACCTATTTATGAGTGGTGAATATTTTTCTTCCTTTACTTTAATCAGAAATGGTAATTACTTGGGCGGCTGTCGTATTTTTCTTTTTTGTCGTGGATGTGGTTGTTATTCTCCACTTAAAATGAATTGCTCACTACCTCGGACTGCTGGAACAAAGGGGAATATAATTGTAGGAATCCTTTTTTGTCTCCAAGTAACTTGGAGGGATAGGTGCGATTGAGACATTTTCAGTCACAAAGTAACGGAAATTAATACTTGATTCGTCTGTTAGTCTAACTGTAAACTGCACCTTACGCCACCAACTTCGGCATATATCGACGCAGTATTTTTGAAGCACCCTAGGGAACTTGTAACGGCTCGCTCCACTCGCCAACGTATTTTTCTCTAAAAATAACAAAACATCTTTTTGACCCTCGAGAGGACCTCAAGGGGCCAAAGTTGGCCACTCAAGGACCTTGGTGACGGCTCGCCTCGCTCCCCAACGTTTTTCGCCATAAGTAGAGAGACATTTTTTTGGCCCTCACATGGACCTTAGGATGCCTAAGGAGGCCATCTTAGGGCCTCAATAAAGGCTCACTCCGCTCGCCAAAGATATTTCCTCCAAAGAAAATAATATAAAAAAAGTCTGGCTCTCCTAAGGACTTGTGGAGGCAAAATGAGGCCACCCTAGGACACCCATCGTTTTTCAATGATTCACTGGTTCACTTTACTTCTACATAAGTTCTGATAAATGGATATCAACTATCGTTCGTTCCAGTGGCTCATGGATTCTCGCTTTTTGACCTTCGCTCCGAAAAATGTGAAAGCTGCAGATATCTTTTTCGTGTGAGGAACGGAAAAATGTATCAATATCTCCTATTTCATCACTATTGAGGTGCTCAAACCATATGGAATTCCTCACAGCGCATAGCAATAGTTATTTCCACAAATTGTGACATGAGCTTTACCTTATATATTCTCAACTTAATTGACCTCTCCTTATTAGCTTCGAACTGCATAATCAGAAAATTTCTTTTTCACCGCTTCCAGACACGCTTAAGCTCTTGAAAGAGCCTGCGAACGTTTAATCACCTCCAGATTCCTCTTTTAGATTTTAGTCACTTGGGAGTGAGGATAGGGAGGGACAGTCGACCAGGGGTCTTAAGGACGAAGGGGTAATGAGAGTGAATGTCCGGATAATCGTTGTTCTTCGCTCCGAAGGCCATTTTAATCACAAGCCAAGAGAAAGAAGTGAGAAAGAAAGTCCTCAAGGAGTAGCAATGCCATTGGAATCGAAACATTTTCTCACGTCCTGTAATTTACGCCGCGTTCACGGTTCAAAGGGTTGCTTGAGGTGAGGCAAAGCTTCTGGAACTGATTTTGCGAGTCCCGTTTCTTTCTCATTGCTATCCCAATTGTTCCCTTCACACCAACTAATCCATGAACAGCCTTTATTAGCGTGGAGAAATAAAACTAATAAGCAATGCGTGTATTGTTAGGGATGTTTGACCCACCCCATGCTTAAATTGACAAACATTGTTTCGTCGGAAAATTGTCGAATAAATATCCTTGGTCCTAATTATGGGGAGCCATTAGTCGGAGAAATACATGGCAAATTTGCGAAAATGTTTTTAAGCATTGATAGTTTAATTACGTGCTTGCAGTTTATATTATTGCGGGCTACAGCGTGAGGAAGGGAGATATTTAGGCTAAAAAAAGTATTTTTGTTGACTAGATTCCTACTTCCTGTAAGTATCTTCATTTCTCCAATCCAGCGCCGAGAACTCGAATGTTTTCTGCCACACAGAGATAACCTTCAAATTCTAGCTGAAAAGGAGTGATCGTATTACCTTCACCACTAATACCTAAATCAACCCAAGGACATTCTCAGACGTTTGAGTACATGTTCACATTTATTGTTAATATGTTAGGAAGTTACTGATTTGTTAGGGATCTAAAAGATTATTTGAGGACTAAATTAAATAAATAAAACACGTTTTTATACCTATAGCTTGTTGAGGACGGGGTAGACCGAGAACGTCACTGGTGAATGTGTTGAAATAGACTCCTGAGAGAAGGAATAGGTATTAGTGATTCTTGGGGGCGTGAATAAAGGCAACTGAATCAAAAGAGGTTTGAAAGGTTAAGGTAGTATGGAGGCAATTATTAAAGCAGGGTCATCTTTAGAGGTCTACCACCAAGAATTAAATTCTCTTGGCTGTGCCTACCCCGAAAAAGCGTGGTTGGCATGCATGATATATATTTTAATTGAACTAAGACCTACCGGAAAGACAGCTCATTGAGAAAAGTTGGAGTATTAATATTTTTGATTACCTGATAGAATTAACTTGAATACCAGCAGTTGGTTTTAATGCTAACTATTTATTATATATTACTTAATTAAGTATGAGCTTCTTCAATTTGTTTATTGTTTCGGGTTTAATTTTATGGGTTCAATGAAAGAGTACTTACTCATGGCACCATAAAAAATAAAAAAATATTCGCATTTTGTGGACCAAGATGATAATATTAAATTTGGTTTAATTACAAAGCTGCGATAAAACTCGGAGCGGCTATTTAAAAAAACTATAAGTAGGTATGTATTTCAGTGCATCTAGATATGAATTGATCACTTGTTTTCATGTTTCTTTGATTTTTTTTTCCTCCTAGTAGGGGAGAATTTTCTGGTGATTCGTTCAGCCTGGCGTTGAGATCGTTCGTAAAATGCTTCTCCCTCCGTTGGCATTAATGGATCGTTGGCAGTCAATCAGTCATAGCGCCTCTCATTACGCCTCGTAATGAGGCACGGATCGTGCTGGCCGTCAACCAGATCCTCCTCGCCTGGTCGCGGGCCCGCACAGTGAGGCTAATAATGGGATCGGCGGCGAGTTGAGGACGGGGAGAAGAGGCGGTAGGCGCACGGTAATTGAAGGAGACTCCGTCGTCGGTAAGGGAGGATAAGAGAAGGTGGCTATTGTTGAAGGACGCTGCGGGAGGTGATGCGCCTGGGGGCCTTGGGGTGGCGCACTACCGTGCGGTGGTGCATAAAGGTAGCGGCGGGTGCTGCAAAGGAGGTCCTATGCGAAGAGGAATTTTAAGAGTTCATAAACGTTTACTCTTGGCGGTGGAAGAAAGTGTTATCGGGCCGAAATGGCTGCAGCTGCAACTTTTTCGGCCAGACAACTGCTTCCAATAACTGTTGCAAACAACAGGATAGTTTAGTGACCAAGCCGCAGCCTTGACGTTGCGATCTGTGCTTTGCAGCGGCAACTGATAGCAGCTGAGACTGTTTCGTCTTCTATTCCGTTACAGTTAAACTGCACGTGTGGCTGCGTTGCGGTTATAAAACTAGAATTTGTTGGACTTGAATCTGTTGCAGGCGGTTGCTGGTTTATTCAGCCAGCACACCTCCACTCATTCATGCAAATAGAATTAGAACTGTTAAGTACCTATCTTTCATGAATCCAAATGAAATTGTTACTGTATTTAAGTGAAAGATTTCTTATTACATAGAATACAGAACTACCAGTCATGTTCTAACCGCGCCAATCGATCGCCTGTTGTTTGGTGTGCCTCTTAACTGTTGTCCGCAACACGGTGTTTCGCGCAACTGTTTCGTTTTGAAACTGTTTTGGTCGTGTCGTGAGACAGTTGCAATGAATCTGTTGTGTTCTTTTAGAGCCGCCGCTAGCGGCGGGTGCTGCAAAGGAGAGACTGTGCGAAGAGGAATTTTATGGGTTCATAAACGTTTTCCCTTCACGTACTTAAAATTTATTAACGGCATATACACTCCTGTTTTGCGAATTTGCGCTAGCTGCAGTACTACGCCCTCATATCATTCGCAAATGAAGGTGTGCTCCTTTACAGAAAATTACCGGTACCCACCATGCGTGGAAATTGTCATTAGGAAATATCTCTTTGTATCGGGAATCGATTCACGGTCCTTTAGCTTACCGGCCATATGCGCAGACCTTCCATTTGGAACCCTGAATAGCAAGGTTGTTTTCCTTTTGAGTGATTTGAGTTTGATTCCCCGTTCCGGGGGGGTTCTTAGTCTTCTTAATTTCTGCGAATTTCAGATGTAAGTTTGATTTCAGAAGTCCAAACTGTTCAAGTTATATTTCACTGTCTTGGCTACTAAGGTCGGAATTATCTCGTTTTGCTATTTTTTGTTGCGATTTCGCGCAAAATAATGCAGCTACTTGGTGCAGTGCTGTGAAAGTGGGGAAAGAGAAGAGAGTGAATGTTGAGGGAAACCATCACGCCTGTGCTTTTTTCTCTTATTTTGGCGAATATAATTTTTTGTGCATGTGTAATTGCGAATGCTATTCATTTTTATAGTCCTTTGGTGGAGTCAGAGTTCCGTGATTAAAGAAGTGTTCAAGGCAGTTCTTTGTTGATGCACTGTGTAAATGCCATATCACTATGTAATTATCACGCTTTTATTCAGGCCGGCGATGGTTTCGGCTTACAATGTGACTATCATGGTACTTTGATATTGTGTGTCGAAACCATAGTTGGTCAAAATGAACGTGTGTGGAAATTACTAAGTGATACTTCGTTTAATGTTTTTCACTCCCACAAAAGAAGATCTGGAACCTAATCTTGTATTCACATTTGCATTTACCTATAATACGGTATTTTTTATGCATTTAACCCAGCGATAAATGACGTTGACCTCGACATAGGAGGTAATTAATAGACAGTAATGTGCACTAAAGTAAGTGCCTGAATGAAGTAAAATGTAAACAAACAAGACCTTGGGTTCTGATCGAATGCACTGAACAAAATCGCGTTCAATGATTTAATTCGACTTTCTACCGATTTATTCACGAGATATAGATAGCAAAGGCCATATTAACGAGCAATGTTCTATAAACAGTGCAATTTTTGTATCTGTCGGATAGAAAGAATTTTTTATGCCGCGAATTATAACACACAGCTGTTTTTTATGCACTTAAATAATTTATTTATTGAAAGTTTGGACATGAAATTCGTAGTTGTTTGTTTAAAGTTAAAAGAAGAAGTAAATTCAGAAGAATATTATTTTATTAAAACATGATTCCTGAAAGAGTATTGCTCGGGAACACCGTGTAAATATTCAAAAAAATCCTCATTCAATGTACATTAATTGAGGTGAAGGCGTGGAAATCCAGTGGCTTGTGATAACATTCATGTGCGTGAATCCCTTGGGAGTCAATAATAACGAAACTTATTCTATTAGGCTAGTTTTTCCCGGAGTTTGCAAGCTAAGATACACAAGTAATTAAAAATTATTTTCACTTCCTAACATGCAGGCAGTTATCATGTTTTGAAAAAGGAATATTTTTTTAGAAAATTGTGTATGCTGTTTTTTCCTCGTCCTTAGGTTTGCTATGTGGTCATTTGTGGAGGCGACGAACAACTATGAGTTTTTTGGTCCTGAATAATAGGTTTGAGGGACTTGAAGTGGGTTGATCACTCGCAGAATGGAGGGTGAGTGTAGTGAAAATCGGCGTTTGACTAATTATAGCGAAATTACGGCAAGGGATCCGTTTTAGACTCCTATCCGACGTACTAAGTTCTGCACTTTGTGCTCTCCACAAGGCACCCGGGTATACTTTTGGAAAAAATCTTGACTGACCGGACTCGAAACTGGGTACTTGGAATTGAAACACAGTACTAGTGGCATCATATCAGTCTGATCGCTTCTAGCATCCCCTCCTCCCCTCCCTGTAGTCTTGCCAATCGCCTTGACCCAAGACATTTATCAAGTGAGGAAAAATATTATTTTTTTTGTACATTTTCGCAGCTCATTGTTTATGGTATTCAGGCTTTTGGTTCTACGATTAATTATTTAGTGTTAGGCAACAGTTTCGCCGTGCTATGCTGCTGGCTTCGTCGGGCTTTTAAGAACATAAGGCAGCGTAGCACGGCGAAACTGTTGTCTTATACTAAATAATTAATCGCAGAACCAAAAGCCTGAATACCATGAAAAATATTATTATTCACCAGGATCCAAATAAGGACTGTACCGAGGTCGATCAAGCAATCTACATTTGAAACTAGCCAGTAGGCTTTGTATATCTACCGGCTGCACTATGCAGTCGATCGTTGTCAGAGGTAAAATTGAAATTTGGGTTGATAAGTAATAAAGTGATTAAATGCAACTTGAATTATAACGAACATGGTACGGAGGCTTCCGCGGTGATTTGATAAATTTCTTTTATTCGGGTTTGAGATTCGAGCGCTATAATCAGCTGTGGACATGAATTGTTTGCATACACTTCGAAGTGTGCCATTTATTCCCTACCCTTAATTTGCTCTATTGACTCACAATCATCGGGGTTAGTCAATAGTTTGTCTCGTGGTATCCTAATATATAGTCTTTCCCTCGAAAATGCTGTGGAAATAAGCTATGTAAAGCGAATTCCTATGGAATCCACTGCTCGCAAGCATTCTTAGGAATCGTTTGGGAGAGATCAGGGAAATTATGAAACGAATTCCATTCATCAGACGCTGTTCCCAAGACACCCGCCGCTCCAAAGTGTTTCCATTGGATGAGTAAAAGCCAACGAGAGGTTTCTCCGCGAAAGATGTTAGATCGCTGACACTGTGAGTGTCAGAGAACCGTTCTTTCCCACGGCCTACCTGCGCATTCAGGCCGTCAGATTACGAGAGCGAACGTAAACAGCGTGGCTAAAGTTACGCTCGAGCTGTGATACGTCATGGAAGTGTGTGTGTTCTTTCCATGATTCTTGAAATGAGAAGGCGTTCCGAGTGAACTATTGTTTTCGCAGGCATTGTGTTCGAGTGTTTTGCTACATTTTTTCCATGTTTCCTGGGAAATTTGCCTCGAATTAGCAATTTTTTCCACCATCACCGGAATGTCTGCGATTTTTTCCTCTCTTTCTGTGAAACAAATGCGGGCACTCCGGCACTTTATGCAACGCCGGTGTGTTCCATTTCTCTGTTAGAATTCATCACCACAGAAATTGTTCATTCTTTGTAGCAATGTATTATTTATTAAGTTTAAGTTTATAATAGGTAAATAAGTTATACTCAATGTTTTACTTAAAGGTGGTAAATATAGACATGCCAAAAATGACAGAGATTTCCTCTTATTCTATTAATTTCTCCAGCATAATGTGTATTGATTAGCCTCGTCCACTATCTGTGATGAATTCAAAGAAATTCATTCGTTGCTTCAACTCTCTTTAAAACTGGTTTAGAACCGCTTTTGATTTACTCCTAATGTATTTTTACCGTTAGTCGATACATAAATTCATGCTGCCTCTTTTAGCTGCGCACTTATTTCAGTTTTTTTTCGTGTATAAATGTTTGTTGTTTGCGTTACATATATGAACTGAGAGAAACCCTTTGACTGGATGGGAACTGCCCCATCATATACAGTCCAGTTTATATTTATTTAATTTAAATTATCATTTCATTGCTCATGCAACATACTTTACGGCGATTGAGCTTTTTTGTAAGCCATCTATTAGATATGATCTTTACAATTAGGAGAGCCACTGTTATTTATTTTCATTGATTATATGCTCTTAACTAGGCAGTGACCTCAAACTTAATAGTGGGAAAATGATGCAAGAATATATTGGCTGAAAAGCTTTGAGTAAATATAGGACACCTTCCCCACAACCTACCTACAAGTGTTATCATGGTGTATGCGGTTCAATGTTACCGAATTAGCAGGACGCCAGGAGTTTCCTCGGCGTGGGAGGCATATGATACTTGTATCTTATTTGCCTCAAAATATTTTTTCCTTTGAAAATTATTAACGCGCTAGATTTCATGACTTCGACTATTTAAATCTAGTGCTATTTTTAAAGACCCTAATATCATCAATTTTTCCATGTAATTCCATAACTGCAGGACCAGCGATTGTATCCGAGGGAGTAATTTGTTTAGTAAAAATATTTTCCATTGAATAAGCAATGACAATTTAACCTCTTTCGGTGGGAGTTAACGTCCCCCTGACCGAGAAAAATGAACGAATCAGATGTTAAAGGCATGCAAAGGGAACGAAAGTACATTTGATGTAAAATAATATTTAATAATAATTTACATATAATCATAATAACTATCATGCCCGGGGTTGATAACAGCGTATTTACAAGTGCCAGCAACTGATTATATCATTGCTTATAGGAAACCATGGTGCTACTACAGTGGTAAAGTGGATGAATTATATATACCAGTTTTCGTTTGTAATTGCCACAGTATTTTAACATTTTTAACCCATTTATTTTCGCTTTCACATGAGGCAAGAGAACGCAATTGGAACAAGAAGAATAAGATTGAGAATTCAAAAGAAAAGTGATTATTGTAGGACTTTGAGGAACAATGATGCAGCGTTGAAAATCGATAACTTTTCCTTGATCCACGAAATCTGAGGGGAATTAATGAGAGAATTGTATTCAGCGTATTTCAAATTGAAGGAGAGTTCGTGCTCAATTTCGGTTAGGGAAAGCTTGCGCCCAAGCCGTGTGGCAACATTACTCCTCCAATCTGATGGCTGTCTCTTCAAGTCCCCAAAACAATCCTCTACTTATTGCGTTTCCAAGTCCCGAAGATGTGGTAACGCGAAAATGACGCAACAGAACTACTTGTTGTTTGAGTAAATGATGGAAAGAAGATTGGAGATTAACCTAAAATATCAAATAATTTGATTTACGGTGGGTTTAACTTCGAGTAAATAACGTGGTTCTCCGTAGGGAAGCAAATCTTTCATCGCTACTAATGGTTCAGTATGGATTGGAAAAAAAATGTCAGAAACAGAACTGAACCCATAAACGTCAGTGAAATTGGCAGATAACTTAAGGAAAAAGATGCTATTAGACTAAACAAACGGGGGAAAGGAGAATGCTTTCAATCCTGATTACATGTACCACCGCGTCTGATTAAATTGTTGTGGGTACTTTTGTCAAAAGTCATTTTTGGACTATAAACTAATTTTACATTTTTAGACCAAGTTTTTTTGCATTTTAGTTTGCGCAATATGAATAGCCCTTGCGTTAGTATTAACACTCTAGGTGCAGTGTTTTTCTTAAGTGAGTTTTAAGAAAAGCGCATGTTATTGCTTACATAATTAATTTTTTTGTGTATTCCCAAATGAACTAGCTACAGGAACGTTTAATTAATGTAATACCACGTCATCTGATGGCCTCATTTGAGCTCTTAGTCCTCAGATACGAAGTATGAATCTGTCAATACAGATCCATGTTGATAAAAACCACCTTTGCTATTTCCATAAACTTTATTCCGCTGGCACGACGCGCGTTTCACCACACTGTGGCGTATTCATGTGCCACAGTGTGGTGAAACGCGTGTCGTGTCAGCGGAATAAAGTTTTTAGTTAAAATAGAATAGGTTTTATTTATGCTCTGGGTACAACATCCCCTTGGGAAAATACAAAAGTTACAAAAATGGTGATATCATATGTGGTCATCATAGTTTGTGGTAATAACAAAGGTGGTTTTTCTCAACATGGATATCCATAATTTCCACGAGGTCAGGCCTGAAAAATGTTTTATCAATACAGAGATACATTTTCACAAACGCTATCTTGCCCAGATATATTCACCAAACTATTGGGAATAGGTGGTTCTCTCGGTATCAGCCGTCTTCCGTAGTTTGGAATATATATCCGATCAAGCCTTCAGGCTGTCTCATGCCGTTTGTTCCCGAAGGCCGAGTGTCGTGTACTCGCCCATATTCTTGCCAGCAAGTGCCGTCTCATCTCCGGTTCCTGCTGAAAGCACGCGTGCCTTATGCGTATCCACAACGTATTTACACTGGAAGCGTCGTGATTCACGTCGTGAAATAGTCGTGACATCACTCAGAAAGTTTCACAACTAACTTATCGCAGCTCCCAACTAAGACGCATCCTGAAGGGTCGTCCATACGTCGGACGTCTATCACTCTTTTCTTCGCATCCTGTTCATTACGACTTATTTCTCCGGCCCGTGGATGACACTCAGCGGCTCGCGCGTCCTCCGCGAGATGACTGGTGTTTTCGGTTCGAGGAAAATTCCCATGAGGATCCCAAACTGCGCCGTTTTCTCGTTCCATCTGCCTCGAGGGCGTCTTGGCCAGTCAGAATAATCCCAAACCACTCAATTAGCGTGGATTTTCGGCATATGTCCCTCTCTCCTCCCTCCTTTGTCGGATTCCTCCCTTGTCAAAGGCCTTGGATAAGATGAGTTTGGACACGCACTCTTACCACAAAGGAGAGTTTGTTTACCTATGTTTGCTCTGCTGTCAAAACATAGGCCTTTGAAGTGTTGTTATGCGATACGGCTTCTCCAATGAATCATGCCTCCTTCCTGGGACTACTTTAACTATGCCTGAGAACTGCTGCCAAATTTAAGAAGCATGATATCCCTCAGAGAAGCATTTATGTGACGTGCAATCATGTTTAGGCGTTCGAAGAGAGAGTTTGAATCGGCATTGAAAACTTGATCTGTGATCTTGGACCTGCGATTACCTCCAGCGACCAGCTTTGCGAGTCATATCTATTGACCATTTTGTTATCTAGAAAAGTAAGATATCGCATGTTTCAATTGAATGAGTTTGCGAGTGCATATCTCGTAATTATTAGTATGTTCATCAAATTTCTTCGTGAAAACGCTGAATATAATTATTTTACTAAATTGTAATTAAACTATAATTAAATACAGTAACGAGTGAAGTTGCTCTCAACTTTGCAATGAACATATTCTTATATTTAGCTTTGGAAACCAATATCTAAACTAGTGTATGCGAAACCCAGCACAAAAAGCGTAAAACAATAATATTATTAGGTTAAGTAGTTAATGCTAACTTATGACTGCCTAATTAACAGCAGAAGAGTTTATGTCAATGTAAATATATGACCAAGAAAAATATTTTCATGGTGTCGTAAGTTAGTCTTACTCAACCAATTCTTCTTCAGAAATTCATTATCCTGTCAAAAATCATAAATAGATCTAAGGCTTTGAATTATCTATACTTGCACTCTTTCTTCCTGTTAAAAGATATGTATGAACCAGCTTTCGCTTGCTGGTTCTCTCAAAGAATCTTCCCCTATGTCTCTCTCTCAGACATGTGATCTCTTTCTCAGATATCGTCATTCTTACATGGATTCTATGGCCAATGTTGCTCGTTAACCTCTATTATTTTTCCTTCCTCTGCCCCTCATTTCTTCTATCAATCCTGAACTATAACATTAATATTCTAATTTAAGATTCCTGCCTTTTTTTAGCTAAAGAGATATTAGTAAACTTTGTTTTTCGTTTTCCATTGGTTTCTAACCACTGTCCTTTGGCCGTCTACTATTCTCAGCTCCTCTTTGTTATTCTGTTTACTTTTCAGACATTTTTTTATTTCCTCCCTGGCACAGTTCGGTTGATTTTTATTTATTTTCATCTTCCTTTTTATTGAGCAAGTACCTTGTTATCTATTCCTCAATTATTTGCTATTCGTGTTCACCGAGTACTCTTATTGTTTATTTGAACCCTCCATTTTCATTTGTATTAATTATATTGTTGGTGAACCAATGAATTAATATTGTTCACTTTTGTGTTTAATATAAATTATGCTTTAGAAAATTGAGCAAGTAAAGGATAGAAAAATGAATCAATCAATTCTCTTCCTGACTCTTCCAACCTTCAGATGCTTTTCCAAGACCCTTCATATACTAGTGAATAATATTTATAGTACCACTGGCGGCTTGTCATTTTACTTCTCTTGCTCCTGCTACCTGTTTCTTTTTCTTTATATTCGTGCACATATTTTCGAAAGCGTGTGATATGTAACCTATTAATAAAATGCATCCTGCATGATTGATCGGTATTATTTAACCGTAGTGTGGTTTGAGAAACCCGGAGTTAAACATGATTGTGTGGAAAAGCGCTATTTCATTGAATCGCCGTATGTGCACTTGAATGTATGTTACACCGGATAACACAAAAAAACGTTTGGCTCATCAGAAGACGTTGCGTGCTTGAGGAATGTAATATAATTTTAAATTAAGACGGTTAAAAAAAAGAAAGAATGTTTTATAAGCTACGACGACTTATTACCCTGTTCATTCTTACTCATCGCTTAAACTGTCCATTCTAACTTTTTTCGTCACTTTCCTCAGGTGATGAGCTAAGATGAGCCATCCTAATGCTGGTGATTCCATTCGTCTTTTACAAGTTCCTTTGGCTGACGACGACTTAAGCGAGATCCTTGCCAAGCCTTGGTCATTCTGTGATGAGTTATTCGCTGCTGGAGGTATCGGCCTTGATCGTGAACCTGTTGGCTGTGCGAAGCATTGAAGCATCATTTATTTATGCGCTTAGACGGATCCGCCACTCTCTTGTGTCTAACGACTTTTCGTTAATGAATCAATGAGGTATTAGTTGCATGAAATATACACCAATGTCAAATTATGATTCATCCTAAAAGTTTGATTTATGGCATTTTTATCCAATTAAAAAGTTAAAGCCTCTGCGTTGGTTTGAGAAATCACCATTATTCAAGTTAATTGCTTATATTTACAACTTTTTTTCTGAAAAATATTTTAACTTAAGTTTCCTCATAATCCTAATAATGTGACTGCGTATTTACAAAGTTCATTCTCTCAATGAGGGCATGGTATACCACTTTCTAGCAGAGTCAACTACATAGCGGCTACTCAACTACGAAGTTTTTACAAAGAATACGGCTGTAGGCTTGACTTTGTGGAAGTTATCCTTTATGGAAGAATAAAAATACCTTAGTTAACTCCACTTGCTACAACGTTTTTAGCTGAGTAGTCTATATGTAGATGACTCTGGTGTTGACAGTGTCCCCGAGTCCTCTGGATTCCTAGGTAATCACTTGAGAATGAAATCTAGAGGACTCAAAGGAGACTTTCCCTGTTTCAGACTCGCAAATCCGGCTAAGGACACTATGCCTTATTCACACTGTCACCTCCATCAATGTAGCTTTTGTGAACTTGTAATTATAGGTTCTTTGCAAGCTTCACACGTATAGGAATCACCTTCTCCTCCTTAATGGTGATGCTTAGATATTACGTTTTTAAGTGTGCGTTGCCTTTGCCTATCGAATCAATACATGGATTCGAAACATATTTAATACGTTAACATTTTAAGGTTTTTATCTATGATTAATTTATTTTAGAAATCTTTCCAAAAAGACTACGACTGATTGCCTCAATATTTCGATTCGTACTTTTCTGTTGCGTACGAGATGTTTGTTCCTGGCTTGATTCTTCCACCGGTGTAGTAATAATATTTAATTTAAAAAAATAATATTTGGATCCATTTCCCATCTTTTAGAGTTGGCTAACAGCGAAGCCGAGATTTTTCCCGAGTCGTTTTACCGACTCTCCCAAAATTTTCCTCTGCCTGTTACACTCCAAGTAACTACCGTGAATAAAAAAGAAATGAGAAGTTTGTTTCTGATAGCTATATAACTTCAATATACATTTACGAGCGGCTTTCATGCCTGCCCTCATCCTTTTTCAAGGTCTCTTAGGAAACTGAGCAATCACTGGGACCTGTTCTGGACGCGTAAACTCATCTTTGCTCGCGTAATACCTTATTATGCTTCTGAATTGCCTATTACCGCTAGCTTGTTGATGACTTGAGTAGATTTATCATCTAATAAGCTGTTTTTAATGCCGTAGGCAGGACAGTTGGCGTGGTTCCTTTTTATTGTGTGCATATTTGTTTGCTAATTACTTCTTGTTTTTATTTGTTTAAAGATACTTGTGCAAGTGTGATATAATTAGAGCTACCTATGCACTTCATTTCATTCATAGGTATTTCTCCCAATCAAAGTCGTCATTTGTTCATTAATTATGCTGGACCTCACTGTTAGAAACCATGTTGCACCTCAATTTCTTCTTGCTACTAATTTGGTTTCTATTAAGAATTCTTCAGCATGGAGAATTATCATCCCTTCCCTCTTGAACTGTAGCGAGATTTGAATGACAGACTGAAGAAAAGCAAGTTTGTAGGTGAGAGTAGTTGAATAGATCCTAAGAACGTAGCTAATAGAGAATGTGCAATGAAGTTAACCATGGCGACTATTGAGAATAAAGCACATAGAAAAGCTATATCCATCCATCTTATTTCTAGTTTTATAATTTTAAAGGGTAGATGTGGCCATGAACATACCGACTCTTCCTGATGCCAGAGGCTGCGTTGTGTTTCTATTCAATGAATAAAAATAAAGTAATGAAATTAGTTAAGTAAGTAACTATTGAAAAGAGATGGAATCCTTTGAGTCTTTTTTGAAAGGATGAAATTGAGAACAGGCAAATTGTAGTAGCTTATTTAAGAATATTTCAGATAGTAGTTGATTCGAAGATTATCGTTGAGATAGTTTGAATGTGAAGCTGTTTTCGGGCGTTCCTCCGCGTGAAGTCCATTGGTGACAACGTTTTCACTAGCCATCCTGCTGGCGTCTTCAAGTCTGAAGTGCCAAAGCATATTTATGGTCCGTCTCACATAGCTGTGTTCGAGTCGCGAGAACTGCTCTGATTGACGGGCTGGTTTCCCGCATATATTCTTTGAAGATCCTTTTCCAGGCACTTGGTACGTTGTATCCGTCCTCCCGGTTGTAGTTCCTTGGGGTTTGAAGATCTAAATGGCTTCCCGGATCAATCTGGGGTGGTAGCGGCCTTTTCTGCAAACAATTCTCGGATTCTCGATGTTCACCTTGTGACCAGGTTCCGACCAAATCGTTCCAAGACGGCGGATAAATGGAACTACTTCATGTGCAGGATGGCGGCATGGATTCTTTGCAAGGAAAGCCACTGCTACCCCAGATTGATCCTGGAAGCCATTGAAATCATCAATCACGCCATCATGAGGACCCCAGCAGGATGTTGTCACCAGTGAACTTTACGCGGAGGAACGCCCAAAAACAGCTTTACGTTCATTTAAGATAGTATGCATAGTAGTCCTATAGTTATTCCATGAAATACATGCGATAATGCGGTGACACTGGCCACCATGCTTCGTCACTCTGGTAAATGCGAAATATATTATTTTCAAATCATTCTATTGAGTAACTGCAGTCATCTTTTAATTGAATACGGCAAATAGTTTCACTAAATAGAATTCACTGAAAACCATGCTATGCTGTGGTTACCCTAAGATTATTAGAATGGCTGCACCCATCTGAAACTCTGTTTTTGCCTTGATTCAGAAAAGGTGTATTTTAAGTGACAGGGTATCTGTGTGTGATCAGGGACACTGTGAAGCAATATAGCAATTGCACTATATCTAGAACGTATATTATTTGAGGGTTTGGATGGATTCATCGTAGTACCAGAAGCTACTTTTGTTTATATTGCTCGTTTGGTGATAACTGATTTTGAAATCACTGCCCCTTGTGTACATGCAGAATCGGAGAGACATTAAAGTCATTTTTGGGTAATTATTTAGAATAAAACAAAGAGCTCCAATATGTTTGCGGATGAGGACGCTCTCCTTCGATTGAATGTTATTTAGTGCAACTTGGTGGCATGGAGCCTGGAAAATGGATCGAAGGGCGGCTTAGAAAAATTAGGATCGAAGTATACTGGTATTTAGCAGGAGCTTTGTTTTGAGTAAGGGAACGCGGATACAGAATGGACGGCTTTATGATACCCATGGTGATCTAAAAACATTTGTAATAATCGTTAGTGATGCTCGTCTTACAAAGCGAATTTTATTCATATCATTTTTTTTTGTTCGCCGGAAACTTTTTTTATGGCTCCTTTCGATGCTTACGCATAATTGAAGAAAAATAATAAATTACGCTTTGCGCATAATACCCTTTGTGGAGGGTACGAAGTGTTTTTTTTCCCTGACATGGTGTTCTGCTACTTGAACACTGAGATGTCTCATTTTGCTCCCGCTGAACCTTATCCCGGACGTGGAGGGGGCATTTGGATTCAAATGTGAGAAATGTGTACTTTGTGCATTGGTATACAGGTTAGCCTCCTCTTTACAAGCCTTACAAATGCCCTTAATTGCCAGATAGTTATTGTAGAGTCGAGGATTGAAAGCACCGGAGACTAGTAGGATGTAGGCTAGACTACGTTCCTTAAAAAATGTATTCATATGGGTAGAGCCGTGCCAAATAATGATGATGCCCTGTCCTTCTGTTACGACTGAATAGACAATGTAAAGATTTGCGTCTTCAATATGGAGTGTCATCTGTAGTGTCCTCGTTTTACAGATTTAATATGCAAACATCGTTGATACATAAAGGATTTAAGGTTTTCCCGGCGATTTATATAAGTAAAGGTTTCTCGGGTTTCACACCGGGTAAGATTATTTAAATGGATCAACGTTTCGATGGTTGACTCAGCCATCGTCATCAGGATTATGAGTCGAACGAGGATGTTGGCGGTTGTATATAGCCACTGATGCCCCATTGTTGTGGGAGCCGTTACGAGTTCTTTGAATTTCGTCAACCACTGGGCGCCAAGCTCTACTTAAGTTGAGGCCGTCTATGTTGATGTTATTATGCTCTATCTGTATTAATATCGCTTCTTTCGTTATTCATTCCCAATATTTGGACGCCCGGGTATCTTCGGCTTTATATAACCGCCAGCATCTACGCTCGACTCATTATCATGATGACGATGGCTGAGTCAGCCATCGAAACGTTGATCCATTTAAATAATCTTACTCGGTGTGAAACCCGAGAAACCTTCACTTATCGTTAATACATGTCAATGTATCTTATCAACTCTAAACCATCAGTTCCTTTGTGGAACACATACTGGCAAATGTATGGTACTTGAGAAATATCTGTATTCTATTTCAATACGTGAAATACCTGCTGAAAAAGTGTTTACTAGAGCTAACTCCTCTCTCTCTCCACTTCTTTCCTCTCTCCCGAACTTTATTTCGTGGCCCTCGATGTTTTTTATTGGCCAGGGAGCTACGCAGAAAAGGCGCATCCGCATTAACTAATTTCTCATAAGTACTTATCTGGTTAGAAGCGCAGAGTTGCACACGTCAATTAAAATTTTTCATTATTGGATTTTCAATTTTAATTTCCAATGAAAATCATAAATCCTCTAATATATCCGAAATTTAAATACATCAAGCCACGAAAACATCAGAAAAACAGCATGATTTTTCGTGCGAGCTGAGTCAAAGGGAATTTAAAAATAAAAAAATGCACTACTGAAGTAAGGGAAAATGCTGGTGTAAAATGAAAACTCTTCCACATATTCTGAACACAATGAGAGGTGACACAGTGGCTGAAGTAAATTTAAGTTAATTTGGAGAAACGACTACCTCGACTGAATTTAGGTCCGCTGGCACTTGCTTCTTTACACGATTTCTATCCTCCCTTTCTGCGCTTATCCAACACCCTCCTCTCCATCACGGCCTTCAGCATCTCCTCGCCTCTCATTATCTGTTTTAACCACCATCACTGCCTCCTCCTGATTTCCACCAGTAGCCTTCTGTCCTCACCCATCACGCAGAGAACGTCCTCATTTGTCCTCCTCTCCATCCCATCGTTTTTTCACCATTCTCCTCCTCACACACACGTCAAGTATCTTCTACCCGCACTCATCGCCTTTCCGCTTGAAATCATTACGTCAAAGTTGTCATCCGAACGATTCATGATGAGCAATCTTAGGTATTTCGTTCACAGTGTAACAATAATTCGAATATATAGTCCTGTCTAATGCCTTTGTATGAGTACAAAGACTTTGTTGGCTGTAGATCCGTGGTGAAAGATAGTGAGGAGCGATATGCCTATAACTTCAGCCCGTTTATTGTCATCCCAAGTAATCAAAACATTTATTTTTCATATTATGATACATATGAGTTATTTGATGCATCAGTTGAAAGGTTCTGTGAGTAATATGGCCTTGTGAGTTGTCATAGATAAATGGGTACAAAATTATGTAGTACAGAAATGAAGTCAGCTACAGAAGTAATTGATTCAATAAAATGTATGAATAACACGTAAAATTTTCCATAAAAATAAAATGTACCTCCGACCCGGGTTTCACTCTTGAAACATCATCTTCAGGGATCTCATCAATCTTCGGATTTTATACGACTTCAATATTACACTAGCGTTTTCATTGTGAATATTGATTCTCACATGTTTTATGAGATGATGGCCGCATTATGCTTCCTGTTGTCAAGCGCTTAGAAAGTAACTGCAGTTAATGAAAAAAGAGAAATTTCTACAAGTATGACATTTATTGCACGACCGGTTTCGATTTTTACAGCATCTTCAGGTGCTGATGCTTCACCTGAAGATGCTGTAAAAAGCGAAATCGGTCGTGCAATAAATGTCATACTTGTGGAAATTTCTCTTTTTTCATTAACTGCAGTTATGTTCCGGTTCCACTCCATCACGCCTGAAACCTCAGATTTTGTTCGCTTAGAAAGGGTGAAGTGAATATGTCATTCTTTCCACCAGGAAATCGAGAGATCCTAAATAGTAGTTATCAAAGGGATAGCCTAGTTCGAAAGCGGTCAAAGTAATGATGGAAGTGTGGCAAGCATATTCCCTTACTGCGAGGAGTTCAATTAATACTGGTAAAACTGATTAGGATACCAAGTAGTATACTAAAGGGAAATGGGCTATTTGGTTTGATACACATGTTGAAAAATGTGAACCACTGCCCTGAACCAGGGGTCTCCAAACCACTAGTAACGAGGGCCACAATGGGTACTAGAACACTTTTCAGTGGGCTTTAGTAAAAAAAAATGGGAAACTCTATTTTTGAGTTTTGTCGAAATCAGAAAATTTTATTCACTAATTACAGATTATGTGAAATTAAATTATCGTATACTGATGACGACGAACACACCCAGGGAATTCTCATATATTCATCATAAAACCATTAATGTGAATGATGTTGCTGTGTTTGTGTTTTTAAAATCTTATTAAACTGAGATTTAAGTATTGAAACGCTAATTATTTACAACTACCTAGCGACCATCTAAGAAAATATTATGCTTCGCATTTCCGCATAATTCATCTACGGGCCGGATAAATCATCTTGCGAGTCAGATGTGACCCGCGGGCCATACTTAAGAGACGCCTGCCTTAAACAATAGGAGTTAAAAGGTCCACAATGTTCTATCCTCCGGACGGAGGACTTGAGCTCTTAATGGCACGCGTTGAGCGATCGGAAAATTCACGAAGGAATCCGCCACTGCCCGGGTTCAAACCCCCACCTTTGGAAGGAAACCAAATGCTGTAGCCATCGCAACAACCCGATCCCTTCGTTGCTTAGTGCCAAGAGTGGCAGACGAAGGCGTTGCCGTCCTGTGCAACCCTTTGGCACTCGCTTGCCCAAGAAAGGGCTAAGCGATAACGATCGTGCGAATAATGACTCCCGTGCATGGGCGGCCAAACTGCGGGATACCAGGGAATGAACATAAAGAGATGACTATCGCCTCTATTTTAGAGCGCAGAGTTGGTTTAGTCAACGGGAGATAGGATGGGGGAGGGGGCGTGAAGGTGTGAAAGGAAACTGGTGGTGGGGATCTGGGAAAATGTGAAGCGAAGAAAGAATCAGTTCAGGGAGATAAGCATCGGTCGTGGAATGAAGGCGAAATTCTTTCTCCCCGAATTTTTTTTTTATTTTTCATTTTTTTTATTCCCATCCCATTGGGCTCCGTGGCTCGGGTTTGGGTAGCGGGTGCGGTTTGAGGCCTTGGCGACGGGTGCTGAGGGGGTGGGGAGGTTGGGGAAGGTCGTTCGAATTTCATGGTTCCATCTCGCGATGAAACGCCGCGGAGGCGATGCTGGGGAAAATTCGCCGAGACGATCCCCGCGAATTAACGGCTCGCTCCCTCTTTATCTCACGACGAAAACTCATTAAAGCCGTCCGCGGTCGCCCACGCTGTGTGGATCGAGTCTTCAAGCAGAGAGGAATGGTAATGCACGGGGATTTTTCGGAGGCCCAAGGCCTTAGTGCTCACTTGGCCCAGGGTCAATCCTGACATCTTCCCAGTGAGCATTGTTAGTCTCGTGTATTAATGAAAGTTTGCTGGCTGCTTCTTTGGTGTTCAACAGTATGTTTTAATTCACAGAAATGATAATGTGCTTAAATAGGAATTTTGAAAGATGCACGGAGTGCGCATATACATTATTTTTTATGCTGATTTCTGGGAGCGTGTAATTAAGTCTTCATAAACTCCATTACAAAGGTGTGTAATGTGTATGTATATTTTAGGAAAATAAATGCATGTTATTTAAAGAAAATCTAAATATTCCCTTGAACAGTTGTGTAAAACTATTTCCGAGACAGAGATATTATCATCAGGTTAAGAATTATTATGATCCAAATAATTTAATTCCATTCTGGCCCACGAAAATTATTACTTGGGGTATTTTTACATTGAAATTACATTGGAATTTATTGCAAAAAGGGGACAAGTAAATAAGAAAAGTATAAAATATAATATTATGGTAAATAATAATGTTGATGATGACATGCTAATGAAGAGACACCAATCCGAATGCTTCGTGTAATTCTTTTCTGTGGAAAATAAGATTAAAAAATGTTAATAATGTTTCTCTCAATTCAGTACCTACCATTATATCATACATTTGAACTCAAAATAGTATGAATGCATTTCATATTTAGGGGGACAAAACTCTGAAAAACTTATCAATCATCATGTGTGTAGTACCTACTGCTTGAAAAGTACTGATGGCTCTTGTTAACCATGATGGCCGGGGGAAATTAACTCAAGTCATCCGCACTATAACATATTCCAAGTAATTAATAAAGTGTCGATTAGATCCTTAAGATGATAATAGGTGATATAGATGATAGATAATAGATGATTGATAATAGATGATAGACAATATATCACGTTTAGATAGATAATGAGATCACCTTTTTAACTGTACTTGATAGCTAATTAGTTGTACTTTTAGATTGAATGCAGTTCTGTTTCGCTCTTGTATCAGCATGCATATTTAAATATATAGGTCCCTAATGCTCACTTCAATGGCCTTTACAGACCAGTTAATGAGGCGGAAGGAGCGCCTTTCTCTCAGGCCACGGACAAGGCCTTAAAACGCAGCCAAGTGATGCCTATATTTCATTGAAAATGCGAAGAAGGCGTTATGGCACACGGATACACTAATCGGAGTGTTAATCTTTAAGGTTGTTCACTAGATCGGCTAAAAGTGTTCCTGCAGGCCATTTCTAAAAACCTTTTCGTAGCTAAACTATAGCTCTGAGACACTTCTAGTTTTCTCTATTTTCTTATAAAAGGATGGATCTGTACCCCCAGTACGCGATATTGTTCATTTTAAATGACGTTGTTGAGTCCATGTTGAGGAAGAGTAGTGCGTCCACTGACGCTTTTTGTCGTTTTTCAACATGGTTTAGTTCAGTTTTTGATGCCGAAAACCAAAGATATCACGTACTGGGGGTAAAGGTTTATCCTTCATCTTTCCATGAGAAGTATTTACAGCACCTTATTTACGAAAATATAGATAAAGGTGTGGAAAATACTAACGCATGTTTCGCGTCTTTTCACTAGCGTCACTAAGGCCTGCGGCGGGCTGCCCCCACCACCGCCGCCTTATACCCCCACGTCTAGCTACTCTCCTCTACGCCGCAGCGTGGAAGGGGTACTCCCCACCCGCCGACCCTCCAGACTCGCCTCTGTAGGTGACGGGGGAACGGACGAGTAGGTGCGGGGAGAACGTGGTTTATGCCGTGAACGCACAGCTGAACTCGCGCCTTGTCGTCTGACGTCGTCAAACAACCAATAAGAGAAAAAGGAACAACATGATGGCGGCTAGATTGGAAGCTTCTATTGTTTTATACAATTTATTTATCATGGAGTCGCGCGACGAAAAAGCGTCTTTCGGATAGAATGGCATTAATTCCGCGGAGCGATTTTCGTGGCATGGGCGGGAGATACTATGACTAGTGTTGGGCAAACATTTTCAGTAATCGATTAATCGTATCATATGATAAAATTGAGGCATAATCGATTCAGGAAAAAATCGGGTTGAAATAATCGGTTATGTAAATAATTGGTGAATAATCGTATGATTCTTGAGAATCGGTGAACAAACATACGGCTCTTGAAAATCATACGATTATTATCCGATTCTTTTGTGAGCTAAATAATCGGGTGATGAACGAAATGCGCACCGATTCTCGGTATAATCGACGAGGTTATGTGATGAGTTGAGAATCGGCAAAGATTCATACGATTAATATGACGCATACGATTCTTTGCCGATTATTGGAGCAGAATAAAATGATTTGAAATAATCGTGTCGTGAACGTCGACAATGCGCAACAGAAATCGGCTAGAGTTGATTGTCGGCAATAATCGACGCTCGTGGATCATGGAATACATGGAATATGTGAAAATAATCTGTAAATAATCGTATGATTCTTTGAGCTGAATAGCAGGGTTTTAAACAATCGTGTTTTGAAGGTGGTTGGTGCGAAACGTCAAGCGATGAGCGTCTATTCCTGTGTATAATCGACGCTTGTGGGGTTGATTGATCTTAATTATTACATGTGTTATTTTATTTGTATTGGTCACAGTGGTAAAAAGTGATTTTTCCACATGTCTTAATGCTTTTAAAACATATTCGACAGGATGCAGTCCCCTCGTTCGAATTTCTCTGAAAATACTTCCACAAATGGCTTTATATAGGAGGCATGTCACTTTGAGTCTCACTAAATATTAAAATATGAGTATCTTGCCAACATTGTAATCCAGAGATCAAGTGTTGAGAAGTAATTTTTGGATAGTAATTGTTCGCGATCAACTGTCTATAAAGAGTAAAAAAAAATTATAACTCCACAACTCAGTCATAATGCAATCTTGTCTTTGCAACTTTAATGGTAATACTTCCACAAACGGTCAATACATGGAGCCATACCAATCTGAAATTTTTTCTAAACATTTATTTGCGAAGAAATATCACGAACAATGTCCCGGGATCCACAGTGTTCGAGAAATTATTGGATGGCAATTGATCAGTCGATTTAGTTCATTGTTGGCCATCATAAAGATTCGTCGACAGAGTCGGCAAAAAGTTGTCTTTCATAAACCCTTTCCTCTACGAATTGAACGGACGCCGATTCCGCTGATTCTTCATTAATTATAATTTTAATCATATATATTTTCTCATATTTTTTAATCCTTCCAATACTAATAAGAATAGTTTTTCAGACACCATATATATCAGTGTGTGAGTACGCCAACTTTTGATTTGTTTCTTCTCCCGCATATTCCATTCAAATAATCGATTATACCATAATATCGGATGTACATAATCGATCCAATAATCGAAATAATCGGAAGCAAATAATCGATTATGACGAAGAATCGATTATTTTTACCCATCACTAACTATGACTGGCGTGGATTCCCTGCAGTGCCCGACACCCCCTCACCATCAGTCGACTCACAGGGCGGCAGCCATACGCATCCTTCTGCGCTTCCTCACTTACGCGAGTCAGGAGCATCAAGACGGAGCGGAATTGCGACTGCTGCGAGTGTAAATCTTGGCTTTGCTGATCCTGTTTCAGAAGTGGAGCAGAAATATTTGTCTGCTGCGTGTATGATAGGAGTACTGCTGTTCCTTATTCGGGAGTGGCGTATTTTACGTAAAATATCGTGTTATGGAGGGTTCAGAAGGTATCGAAAATACCGGTTCCGCAAAGGATATAAACGAAAGGAGAAAAGATATTTCTTTAAAGAGAGGAAAAAATTAAGACTGAGTACGTATTTCCATACCAACTATTA
The DNA here is from genome assembly GCA_963573305.1 of Pyrrhosoma nymphula. Lineage (NCBI taxonomy): Eukaryota > Metazoa > Arthropoda > Insecta > Odonata > Coenagrionidae > Pyrrhosoma > Pyrrhosoma nymphula. Next base: position 47,966,425 of record OY754333.1, on the reverse strand, counting down.
TTGGGTTAGCATGCATTTCACTGTTTCTCCTTGAAATGCATTAAAGTATAAGCTATCCTTTGTGATAAATTCTGAATAGATAGTGAATCCCAAATTATTCTATTTGTTAGGTAATACTGAGGAGATAACATCCAAAGAAATTTGTAATGTTTCCCCAGTGTCCATCGTCAGCTCCGTGGAAGTTGATAAAGAAGGGTATTAATATTTAAAACAGATATATGTAGTACTGGCCTCAAATACATATTCTCTTGCAGAGGAATGTTGTTTTATGAAAAGTCATTGTTATCTTTATATATATAAAAGTCAATGTATGTATGTATGTATGTATGTATGTTCCACATCTCCTCCTAAACCACAGGACCGATTTTGATGAAATTTGGAACACGAGTTTGTCACTGATAGACAACAAACACTGTAGGGTTCAATTAACCGAAACCCTATTTTTTTCAGGGTTAAGGGTGTGATCCTTAGTAATATATAAAAATGTAATGGTCTCTGTCTGTCTGTTGCTCCATCACGCAAAAACTACTGGACCGATTGAGCTGAAATTTGGCACCTCGATAGAAAACATATCTGGTTGTAAAATATGCTATATCAAAAAGCCCTCAAGGCCCCCATAGGCCCCCGAAGGTCCCCCTTGGTGGTCCAGGCTAAGCATTGGGTTCGGTGCAGTGGTTTAATTTTTTTGCTTTTTAAAAGTACTTTCACTCAAGATATAGGGCTGGGATTATTTTTATCGGATGGCTGAATAATTGAAGTTTCTAATTCCTTCAATCGATTTTATTCTACGCTCCGAATTTGTCTGAAATTCATGTTTTAAGCTGAAATATCTAACATTTTTCTCTGAAATCAACAATAACATATTTCCTTGACAACCATAGATTTGATTTTCAAAGGATATTCACGCCTCTAGCATTGAAATATCACGTTTTCCTGCAGGCCCATGATAGTATGTGGAAAGCAAATCCGTATAAGAAGGGCCCAGAGTCCCAAGGGCCCCATGAATGATTGCTTCAGGGGTCAATCGATAAATTTAATGCATATTTACAAAAAGTATTCTCTTCAACGTCTTTCTCAAAGGGTCATCGCATGTATATGAGAGAACACTTACGTTGTAAACAATACACATATAGGAAATTAATTGATTTCACACATAATTATATGTGCAAGAGTATTTACGTGCAGCGAATATCAATGGTAATAATGCCTCTGTTGCTACAACAAACACGGCGTTGTTTATTATCGTTAAGTACTCAGATGTAGTACACGTAGTGAAACCGTCTGCCTCTAATTACGATTGCGAACTGTTTTTAGACCAATTCCCGCATCATTAACGTCACGAGTTATTTATATGTTTAAAAGTGTTAAAATTCAGTTAACTTAGGTGCATTCACTCAATCATCGATTTACCCATTCAAGACTCTCGCTCGCCGCTGTGTTTCCCCTCCTTGGACTTAATAATATATCCATCCACATGCCTAATAAAAAAAGAGTAACCTTTCGAATAAATCTTCTAAAGCAAAAGGAATGTCTTCTTTGCGAGAAAATTAGCCCTTGAAATAAAAACAACCAAAGTTAGACTTGGATGCTCAATGACATGCCCACCAGCGATCTCATGATAATCTTCCCGTGGTGTTTCTCTGGTTACGCTAAGATCCGCACAAATTTCATCCTTACCCAACATACGGACGGGTAACCAGCTCTAAATCTGGTTCAAATACAAACCCATCTGTTTCGAACCTTCAATCTGTTTTAAGATGGTAGAAATTGTAATGACCTCACTACATGCTTCTTACCCGAAAGAAGAACAGAAATTCTGCGCAATTAACGACATCCAATAGTCACCAATCTCTCCGTGCACCTGGAAAACGGTCAGCGAGTCTACTACAACGAACAAAACATACAACATAGGTTACGAACTCCTCGAATGACCACGAATGCAGTTTTTCTTCAGGCTTTGCGGTTTTCCTATAAAATAAATTTAACGTTTTTCACACCCGTTGAATTTCAACGGGTACCTTCCGCTCGTGATTTATAAATAATAGATAGTTTGACCAATTCTCAATTAAATTACTAGATTATACAATTTATCGTAATTGACATTACTATAACAGCGATTTGGAATGCTAACAACATCATATTTATCGTAGAGAGATTATGGAATTGGATTCCAGCGCAAGAGAATTCAATCTTCATTTTGAACAACAAACGCCAGAAAAAGCTGAGACCGAGAGGTAAGAATCTACTTTCGTTAGTCTTTTTGGCATATTACGAGGTTCAAAGAATTCATCTTTCTACTAGCTAACGTTATGGAAAAGATACAAATAAATATTTTACGTACATATCCAATATTTTAGAGCTGATGGAGAGACTGATTATCACTGCTCCAGTCAGAGGGAGGAGGGTGAGCCCGCAGCTTCTAACATGTTCGGAACGTCATTGCCAAAGTAGGTTTTGGTCACAAAAATAAGTACCTAGGTTGTGAGACTTTGTATTACGCTCTTTATTTTGTAAAAAGGTTTTAATCATTTTATTTGGTATTTAATCTGCTTCCTAACTATTTTACACAGGCCTCGGCCAGGGTGCAGCCACTGGCAAGAAGATGAGATTGAGTACTCAATTGCTAATCCACCGGCACTAGAAAAAGATTCCGGGGTAGTTCACTCCAGAAGTCAAGGGCATTTGGAAAACATCTCACAATCAGAGTATGTAATTCATGTTAAATTTGACTTCATTCATTCAAGTATTCTACCAGCTGATTGGTAGGTTCTTGGACAGTCCCCATTCTGTATCCCAATCTAATAGAAAATTTTCTCGCTTTCCCTCCTAAGGATGGCCCGTTATTAGATCCCTCTTCAATTCTTCATATCTTCTACATCTTCTCATTTCGTCCAGAATTCCTATCCTCCTCCTTCCTCTTCCACGCTTCCCAAGTGTTCTCCCCTCTATCACTCTCTTCAACATGCCCTCTCCTCTCAAAACCTCCTCCATCTATCTCTTCTGCCTTCTCCGAACCTCTGCCACAAGCTTCCTCTCCTCTCCGACCATATCCAATACCTCCTCGTTCGTCTTTCTCGCCATCCAGCTAACCTTCTCCATCCTTCTCCAAACCCACATCTCAAACGCCTCAAGTCTACGCACATCCTCCCTTCGCAATGACCAAGTTTCCGACCCATATAGCGCCACGCTCCATATCAAAGTTTTCACCAGCCTCTTCTTTACGTCTCTTCTCAGACCCCCCTTCATTAATTCCCTTCTCTTCGAAAATGCTTCTTTAGCGAGCGCAATTCTGTCGATATCGTCTTCCCTTTCTATATCTAACATATTGGGCCTTATTTCTTTACCATGGAGCTCTTCAACGTACTCCTTCCACCTCTCCTGGATCTTTCTCGGTTCTACGATCATCTTTCCCGTCTTGTCTGTTATCGTTGTAATTTCCCTTCCCTTGTTACCACCCGTCAGTTCCTTTACTTTCCTATATAATGCATCTGCTCTTCCCTCTTTTTGGTATTTCTCTAACGCGTCGATTTGTTCTCTCCACCACGCCTCTCTTGCTTTCTTTGTCTCTCTTATAAGCCTGTTATTAAATTATCGGTATTTTCTCTGACCTAGCTCTGAGTTTACGCTCTTCCATTTCCTTCTCTCCTCCATCTCCCTGATCATCTCCTTCGTGATCCACGGTTTTCTAATTTTAGTAGCACTCACTACGCCTACCGTTGCTTTCGCCGCTTCTACAATTCCAAATTTGACTTAATGAGTTCTGAAAAATATGTTTATAATGAGCAATCTTCTGGTTCCTTATAATATCTTCCAGAAGTTTCCCCTCCGTGCCCACCATTCCCAGCACTTCCTCCTTTGACTCCGTTTCCATCTTTCGGACTTTCTACATACTCCTTCACTTCTACACATTAAACGCCCGCAGCCTATTTTCGTCCTCTTTCTTCACAATTCACGTTTCTGCACAATACAACGCCGCACTACATATTTAACTCTTGACCAGCGTCTTTCTTACATCCATAGGCAAGGTCCCCGTCATCAGCTCCTCCTCACTGCTGAACGCTTCTTTCGCTAGCGCAATTCTCCTTCTAAGGCCTTTGATCATACGGCCGTTTTCCTCCAAAGTACGTACAACCAAGAATCAAATTGTTATGGTTGCTCCTCCAGGTTTTACCCTCCTTCTTTCATGACCTGCCTGGCTTTCGTCGTCCTACAAAATCTTATTCCTTTGTTTTGCTATGATTAACCATCATTCCCCATTTCCCGCACAGATTTTCTAATGCATCAGACAAAGCTTTCAATCCCCTCGATGTTCACCAAACCAACGTCTGGTCGTCCGCGAAAATAGCCTTCTTCATGAGCAGTCCTTCTTGTATTCCCACACCTAGCTTCTCTCGTGCCTCCCTCATCATTTTCTCGGCATAAATGTTAAAAAACAAAGCGACAACGGGTACCAGTGCCTTACCCCACGACCTGTAACTGTCCACCCTGATTCTCCCTCAGCCACCCTCACCTGTGCCCTCTGGACCGTATATATACGAACTGTTTTCATCACCTAAGTAGTGATTTACTCTACACTCCAACCTTTAATTACTATTCTAAGCCCGCGACTCAGTCAGTTTGGTGTTCAACGTCACCAATAACATGGCGGAATCCTATAACGCAAGTGTGGCTAAATACGTCGGTGGAAAGAGGGTGAATTTTTGTATGAGGAGATCATATCAGACGCGTTGCGAGTTGGCTGTAACTGCGTACAATGCAGGACCCAATTTACATTCTCTTATTCATAAGGGCCTGACGCAGAAGAGTCCTGGAACATTTACAAAAAAATACAAGACCAGTGCCGTAAAAAAGTCGACTGCGCGGTCCAAACGACGCCTGGAATACAAAACGCGCCATAAATTCCAAATACCAGCTGGACCTGACCAAGACTACGGAATATGTAGCCGCCTGGAGGATACTGAGGAAGTTGATGAAGCTAATAAGAATGAGTTCCTTGCGTCATTGTCTTTGAGTAGAGACCACAGACTACGGCTGGAGGCCGAAACTAGGACTCAATATCTTAGCCTGACGTGGGTGTCTGAAAGGCGTAAGAGACTAACGGCATCCTTATTCGGTCAAATATGTAAATTGAGGGCTAATACATGCAGAGTAAAAGTAGCAGAAAGGATATTGTTCCCAACTTTTCGAGGAAATAAGGCTACTTCTTATGGTAAAGCGTTTGAAGGAAATGCTGTTGCACAATACGAGAAGATTAGCGGAAATACCGTATTGCCTACAGGTCTTTTTGTGGATGAAACCTTGTCTTTCCTGGCTGCAACCCCTGATGGAGTTCTAGAAGATGGCAAAGGCATAATCGAAGTTAAATGTCCAATTAGCTGCAGGGATTTGTCTCCATCGGAGGCGGAAGGACAGAAAAAACTAAATTTTTTTCAAAAGAGTGGGGAGAATGTCACGCTAAAGCAAAAGCATAACTACCATTATCAAATACAAGGACAGTTGCGCATTTGTGACAAAACGTACTGCGGCTTTATCGTTTGGAGCCCATTGGGCATTTACATTGAGCGTATTAATAGAAATGATCACTTTTGGAAACACCAAATGGAACAACCATTAGAAAAGTTTTATATGGAGGTACTTCTGCCTAAAATACTTCGCCTAAATACCCATAAAAACGAATAAATTATATGTTAAGCCATTACGTAACCCTAACCTGATATTTTTCTTGATGTAACCATCCTTACGTTTTACCCCGCACTATTTACCTTGCAGTTCGCTCTTCATAATTTCGTACTATTTAATTGTTTTAATCTTACATCTACAAAATACCCTGCAAGCCGCCTCAAGGGTGGGTGGCAGGGGGTGAGCAGTCGCCAACAAGCATTACACTACACCCCAAAGTTAGTGTAACTACGACTAATTTTGCATTAGCATAAATCTCTATTGCTAGTCATGGGGTGAAGCCTCACAAGCATGCTTAGTCCAGGCCCAAGCTGTAAAATCTTTGCAATTGATAACTTTTCTCTCATTTGGTGCTGGTAAGGAAACTGAGGTTCTGAGATCAAACCATGACGAATAAGGAAAACATTGGTGGTAAGTAAGAAGACACAGTGTAAAGCAAGGATACATCTTGGTAAATCGTGAGTCTGGTTGTACTGCTTTTCCCCTTGTAAAATCACTTACTTTCACTGTGCGATATTGAAAATTTTTGACCGTGGACATGCTGTATTCACGAAATTTTCAACTATGTATTATGATATTAGTGAAATATTGTGTTCCACCAGGTATATATCGCATCGATAGTATCGCATAGGCAAATCGCATTACGCTGTAAATGCACAATGGAATATTATATGCGAGATAATTGCGACATCAAAGTTATGCGATCCGTTCACATCATAAAGCCGATCATGTGCGAGGGATTCTTCATTTTGCTATAAAGCCGCGAAAACACCTATATATATTTGCGCCTAATACGACACACAGCATTCAATCCACATTCATTGCACACACTCCAGACAGTCGGGTTTTTGACGAAAGCCAAAGGATTTGCGCCGATTGATGATTCTCGATGTGGACGCTTCTGCCGCACGAATTGACGACTTGGGCACAGACACACGACGCACGGGGTTAATATTTGTGTGAAAATAATTTTCAATTTGTGCCGAAAAGTTTTGCGGCAACGTATTTAGCAAACATTTTTATTGGTTGCGCGGCTGAAAGTTATAAAATTTTTCAATCGATGCATCTGATACTACTGCTGTACTCTTGAGTTTTTTATATTTATTTTTCTACATCGATGGTGAAGCAGAAAAAGGACTATCGAGTTTCTTGCATTCTTATTTATTTAGCGTTAAGATCTTTCAGAGTGTAGGCTAAGGTGTAAATTGATCAAAGTAAAATTTAGTCTTTTCGCATCATCCAAATGATAATACAATAGTCCACATCCACACCCATATAAATTCCAACGCTCATGTAATGTCTATATTCTGACATTCATTTCATTGCCTGACGAAAGGGAAAAATATTCAGCACTATTGTTGAGACTACCCCTACCCCATGAATTCTTCTGGATGAACATATTCCTGGAGGCCAACGCACAGCGAGATTGAGCAGCGAGTAAATAAGTTCGCTTATTTGTCCGTCGACTCCCCTAGCTTCGCGACGAAGTCCAAGGTCACTCTAGGCTCGTCTACTGTCCAGCGACGCGCGCTGATCACGATTGCTCCTGCCCCTCCAAACCCTCCACTCCATTCGCTCATCGAGTTCCCCTTCCACACTGGGAGCCTTCCCATTCCACCTGGGACTGAGCGGTGAGAGACCCGACGAGGCGAAGCTGAAGTCTAGTGACTAACCTTAAGGAAATCGTATGTAGTCACAGAAAATCGATTAAAAAGAATCTGGTATCGTCAGTGGCTGTTCCTAATCCATGGGTTAGCTACACTACCTGCAATATGTCATGCCCGAATGTTAATTCCAATCCATTGATCTTGAAAGACTTCTTTATTTCAAACCGGTTTTCTTCTGTTTGACACTGGATATTTGTCAGAGGCCGATACTAAACTACTGATGTTCTGACAAAAATAAAGTCGTCCCATTCATCAATGGAAACAAGCTCCTTTATTTTAGTAAAGTAATCTGGAGAATCTACAATTAAAATACAACTTTAAAGTTCTCATAATGGGTAGAATGTTCGTTGCTTTTATTTTGAATGAGTGGTGCTTTTTTTTATTTCCAAGCTGAAGAATGAAGCTCATTCATAATGTTTTAAAGGAATTGACCAAGAAAAGTACTAGGCTCAAATTTAGCCAATAGAAATTAAGTTTTGCAGGAGAGTTTTCCAAGGAAACATAACCGCGAGAACTCCATCGCTTTCGTTCTTAGATCAAGGCCGAAATTCATAATAATATTCATTTTCTAGTGCGTATAAGCAGCAAGATTAAGTGCTGAAATATCTGATTGGGCCATTGTGATGTACATGTTAATATTTTTGTCGAAATACTTCTTTATTGCTCAACTACTTGAATATTTGGCTACCTTTTTAAGGTTTAATTATTTGGCAGCCTCATTAAAACGTATTGGTCTCCTCCACTGATTTCTCTGTGATGCAATTCTTGCTAGAAACGATATGACATAGCATGCTGCAACTTGTTTTATTGCCTCTTTTCCACCTAACTAGCGGATTAGGAAACCCTCTGCAGAACCTCTCCCGAATTCATTTCAATTATTGTTTTCCTGACTCAATTGAGATATTCCATCTTAAATGGTTCTCCTGTGAGTCAATTGTTTGTCATAGCCATTTATTTACTCTTTCGCGCAAATTGCCTAAGCTCACCTTTGAACGGTAGAAGAAAACTAAAGTGTTGTTGTCATAATGGCGTTATTTATTCAACAAAGCAATATCTTGACAACCAAGTTTGGAAGCCGTTTGGAAGTTTTTCTGGGACATATATACATACATACATCCATTGAGTTACACGTATATTTAGATTTGAGTGCTGACAATTTATTGAATACTTTTCTATTAAAATTCTTTCTCTCCTCAAATTAATTTAGGTCATTGCACACAGTAATGATGCACACATTCTATGGATGGGAGCATTTTTACAATAAGTCACTATTTACATCTATTATGTAAAATACCCTCTTGTGTCAATCCATGTTTCGAGCCTAATAACTCCTAAAATAATTCCTACAACTGATCAATAGGTTGATTATTTCGAACTGACATGACGTAGGAAAGTACGTATATTTCATAAACTTTATTTGTGGCACAAAACCACGGCAAAATGGAGTAACAAAAACGGAATGGTGTTTTTTTGTAACTTTTGCTGCTTAAAAAATGTTTTGAACACTTTTTATAAGTTGAATTGTATATTTTGCAACAGCTCAAACCTTTATATTTCAAAAACAAAAATAAAATTCGTGGGTTATTTAGTCAAACATGCCAAAAAAATGCCTGCAACGCGCTCGCCTGCAGTGAAAATGGCACGCTAGGAGGCTGTGCGGGCGGTCTGCGCATGTGCTGCTTGTGGATATATCGATGTAAGTGAAACGATACGTGACTTATACCTCCTAATCACCACTTCTGCCCAAACGAAAATATACCTTTAACTATGAACCGAGGTGGGAGGATCTTCTGCACATCACCTGTCATGACAGCCCTCGAAGACGAAACTTAATTCGAAGTACTATATTCTATTAAATAATTGCCGATATTAATGTGAATGCCCTACCTTTTTCCATTGCTGCCCGACTATCCGAACTGCGGTGAATATTATAATTTGTTCATTACTAGAGAATAATACAACATTGTTAACAAGAAGAGGGGCTTTCTTAGGATCTTGGGTCTGAAGTGAGCTGAGCATTCGGTAGAGAGAATGGAAGGATTCGGGGAAATGTGGAGGTGTGTGTGCTTGCATCCGTCTCTGCAGATTGAGCTAGCGTTACCATGGTGCCCCGGCCCCCCTCCCACCGGGGGGGTCGTGATCTCCGTCGTCCGGGTGATGGCTGCTGGGATGGATGTTGCGAGGTCACGACGAGAGGGAACGCTCGGATGGAGGTCAAGGGAGGGAATGCTAGTGTGTTGGTGGGAGAAGGATGAGGAGGGCCGTGAGATCGGAAGGCTCTTGAGGGAATCAAGAGGGGGGGTGGAGATGAAACAGGGGAGGGGGGGGGGTGAGGGACGACATTCTGTTCGTGTTGAATACATCAGACTCTGTGTGCCCCGTCCGAGAGACGCGCCTGTCTGCAGAGTCGACGCTGATAGAGGAGCCACACGAGATTATCTCTAGTAGAGGATTTATTCTGTTTCAGTTTTGAAACAATTTTTTATGACTGAATGTCTTGCTAGTTAAGGTGATTTGAGCGAGATAGTTCCCTAGTCATAATGGAGACCATATTAAAATTTTATTTTTTTATTTCAGCGTTTTTAAGAAGTATGAAATAAAGATTGTAATATTAATGGCACAAAGATATAGTTATATATGATAAAAATTCGCAGTAATTAAATAAATAAAGCTACACAAGTCTCTAACTTGACTCATTTTTTCCCGCCGTACGGCTGAAAACCCTTCAAAACAGCAGGTTTATTTGCGATTCTGTAAAAATTACTGTGGTGAGTTATATATTATTTTTTTATAAATAGTTGAGAAAACATGCAATCTACACAGCGTTAGTTTTTTGACGATATCTATGTGCTAGAAGTTCCTAATTTGTTTAATATTCTCCCTCTGGAGCGCACAGCCATAATCTATCCCATGTAAAACAGTTTATATTTTCAGGCAAATAGCTCGAAAAGTAGTTCGGCAACGGGTTGATATTTTGATATCATTGGTGAGATGAGAGTGTTTTCTTTAAAATGAGGCCAAATTCATCAAATTCTAGGTGAAATGGTTTTACGCTCAAACCACCATAAATAAGCATAAATTTTGAGGATACCGGGATTACCGGTGATTACCTTTTACAGAGTCACCCACCAATGCGCATTAGTGCGATATTCCTCCGTGGAATATAGCGCTAAATATAAATATTAAAGGCTATAATTGGACTTACTTGTTTCAAATTGTCAGCTGAAAAAAACATCACTACCGAGTGTTTTGTTTGTAATTTCAAAGAATTTTTTTACGGTGAGTCATCAATTCATTTTCTTATGAAGGAAACGGTTGTAAGCTTGATTTTGTGGAAGTTATCCATTTCGGAAGATTTATAATAACTGAGTAAACTTCTCTTTTTATTTATTATATCAATAATTTGAACCGTCATTTTATAATGTTACTGAGAAAACAACCGAGCTACGTAGCGTTAAATTTTTGACTCGTTCTGCTCGTTTGAAAATCCTCTTTTTTTAGTGACTGTCTTGAGCACACGGCCATATAATATAGCCCTCGTGAAACAGCTCTCCACTCCTCTCTCCTCTTTAAGCTAACCGTTTTATTTCCACGAAAGGTATAATTTTCTTAATGTATGCCATTCCTTTGTCTTCCGTTAATTATTCCCATTAATTTCTTCCTCCATTATTGTTTTCATGGCACAAAATAGGTCCACTGACTTTGCCCCTTCTTCATCTCAGATGTTTCATTCTAGGCATTCTCTCTTCAACTCATCGTAGGACTTCAATCTTTGAATTCTCCTCGTCCATTTGATCTTCTACGTTTACCGGTTATCTCGTAAGCTTGCCGCTTGCTTTGTTCTTAAGTATTTGTCGTTCAGGCTTCACTTTCACTCAAGAGCATTCTCCGAATGTGCCTTAATGAAGTGCTCTTTTACTTCCAACCTTTTGTTGTTCGCTCTTAGCAGACACTTCCTCTGGTAGAATTATTTATTTTCTTGCGCTACTCTGCTCAATCTGCTTTTTTTGCTTCTTCCATCACACTCAGGCAGAGAAATCCTTCAATTTACGTCATCCTGGTCTCACGGTTAATTTTACTTCTGCATGTCTTCCACAAACTAGTTGGCACTCTGATTTTTTTACATTATTGTACAGTATGTCCATGTTAATAGTTAATTCTATGGAGTTAAGCATTCTTATCAGATCTTTCCTCTCTGCAATAATACTGTGTGCAGCATAGCGTAGCATTATGATAGTTAAGCCATGCAAGTGTATTCTTGTTTTTATTTGATTCCCTCATTTTATTTCACGCTTTGTCAAGGTTAATGTTGAAAATTCTTAGGGATAGAGGTACATCCTTGCTGTACTCCTTTCTTTAATTTTCTATATTTCGTTTGCATCCGCATTTATCACTGCCAACTATTATTCTTATAAAATGTGTTATTATTCTTTTATTACTCTTTATTTTGACGCTCGTAGACTTCCGTTTTGTCAAAATTCTTTTTCAATTCAATTTCCCGAATTATTTCTCTCAGTCAATGAAGTAATAAATGTAATGGTTGATGATTTAGAAAGTGGCGGTAACTTAAGCTCATTATTTCATGGATGAAGTCGTAAACAAGCCCACGGAAAAACTTCTTAAGTTAGCAACTGTGATCTGCTCTTCTGTAAGATTTAATCTCCCAAGTGTGGGTCCAATCGCACTCGTATTGGTTTTCATTTTGGAAATTTTAAATTGCGATATATGAGGTTTTGCAAACTTAACACTCATTAGAATCTCAATGAGTAGTGATCCATCTTGAATAACTTGAGTTTACTTCTAAATTTTCCTTCCTAGTCGCTTGTATTTCATTGTACCCACCTAACTAGCCTTTGATTCGTCAACATAAAATTCACTCTTCTTGGTGATAGACTAAATTTTATGGCATAACTGGAAAGATGAGCTAGAGTTCCAACGTCATGTTCTAAACGCGTGTTGTGAATGTGGTGAATGCGTGTTAGTGGTCTTCATACTCTTACGATTCACGATACCTGTATGAATCCTGACTTAGAAGTTTTCTCATCATAAGTTTAAATTGCGGTGTCTTGAGTGACAGCTCCAAGTTAACTTTTTTAAATGCACTGCAGTGCACTCCCTACGAGAGAAAACATACCAAAGATATGTTTATAATGTGGAAGGGGTGATTAAAAAGGATTCAGATGAAATCAAAATGCCTGGAAATCACCTTGACTTTAGGCCTAGCGTGAGTAAACACATTCCCAATAATGAAATAGCAAACAGTACAATAGTCCACAGTACAAAATATACATATAAATGGCCCTGGATTCCATGCCAATACATCATCACCTTAAGATGATGTATTTACATTGAAACTCGGGTCGTTAGTTAATTTTATATTGTGGAAAATTATATGGTGTTATTTTATCACGCATAAATTCCAATCGATCTCGCAAAACCTTTCGGATTTCATGCAAGGCAAATATTAACGGCGCTGTAGTGAAAGAACTAGAACTTATCAAGCGAATAGTGGGAAGGTTCTACCATGAAATAGTGAAAGGAAGATGGTCCTTTTCTCTGGATGGACCACATCTCAATTATGCCGCGAGCATTTGGAAACCTGCACGGAAAGATATAATCCGCAAATTAAATTAAATACAAATGATAGCCGCACGCGTTGTTTAAAACTGCTTCAAGCGTACAGAAAGTGTCACACAACTGATGGAAGGATTATGTTGGGAACCGTTAAAGCGGATCTATACCGGGGCTAAAAAGGTTGTTTTAGACGATTCCCTCCTACCCAGTAATGGTTTTGCCGTGACAGCTGGAGACTTCCAATTTTTTTCTTCTGTGGATGAGGAGTCATTTGTTGATTTAAGTGGTGTAACTTGTCATAAAATGGTTGTTTTTTATAAAAAATAGCAAAATTTTGGTTTTTACGAAATGTTTTGGTAATATTCCGGGGCACGTTGCAAGGACTGGATTCCGAAACGAGGATTTTCAACCCACTTAAATCAATGAATCTTCTTTCATAACGGCAAATTATCAATCACAATAGATGCTGTTTTCGTTTTAAGGCTATAGCAATGTTAAATGTTTATACCTGCATTGACAACGGAGTTGACATTTCCATCCCCACCCAAGGATAATCGTTCCCCACTCCATCTTTGTCAGCGCCGCCTTCACAGTTTCCGGCTGGGCTTCTACCACCCCAGTAGGCGACAACAGGCGGCGACCGTTAAATTGAGGCGTCTTGTAAGTATAGACCCACCTTAAGAGACTCGGAGGCTACACGCTAGGATTAGATTACATGAAAAACTTCGATCAGGCGAGATTTATTACGCCTTGGAGAATATTATTTTATCCCCACGCTTTTATCTGTAGATCTGATTCGATTTACAAAATAAGAGCGATACACAGCCAAAATGACAATTGCAAAAAATTCCTTCTTTCCGCGCACTAATAGTGATTATAACAAAACAGCATGAAACTATCTTAAGGTAGTTTCAGCGAGGTCATAATCCTAACCCTAGTCATAACGGATATCATATTCGAATTTTATTTTTTTATTTGTCTGTAAGAAGTATGGCGCAAAAATATAGTTTTTTATATGTCAAAAATATTCAGTACGTAAATAAGTATATCGACATATATGTCTCTAACTTGACTCATTTTTTACGCCGTACGGCTTAAAAGCCTTCAAAGGAGTAGTTTTTTTGTGAAAAATCTGTACATATTACTGTGGTGAGTAATTTATTAATTTTTAAATACGATTGAGAAATCATACTAACTATACACTGTTAGTTTTTTGACGAAATATAGTTGTTAGAAATTCCAATTTTTTTCAATATTCTCCCTCTGGAGTGCACAGCCGTAATCTTTCCCAAGTAAGACAGCTTAAATTTTCAGGCAAATTCCTTGATAAGTAGTTCGGCAAGGGGATAATATTTTGATATCATTGAAAATATGGGAGTTTTATCTATAAAGTGAAGTCAAGTTCATGAATTTCTTGGTGAAGTGATATTTCGGTCTGTCTACCTTAAAACACATCGTTGACGTAGAATTCATCTCTGTCCTCTCCGTCCTTTTCCCTATTCCCTCCCCTGTCATTGTTGGTGTCTTAACATCCCATGCCACACGCCTCTGCGGCGGTATTTAGAGTAGTATGTAGATGTAGATGAGTATTAAAATCTGTTATTGAACCCTTGGGAAGATTATGTGGAATCCAAGGGTTCCGTGGAACATAGTTTAATTACCGCTGTTCCAGAATTTTGCAATATTGAACGTTCTAAACCTACTGCCTCTACTGCCTGCGTGGACGAATTCGTCAACTATTCCGCAATCGCTTTTCTTACCCGGCTCCTTTACCAGTTCTTCTTTCCCAATTCTATGATTATTAAAATGGTAAAAATATTAAACACCTATTTACTAGGCCAAATAATTCAACCTAAAGATTTATAATGCTAAAAATGAATAAAATTTTTAAAATATAAGTCGAAAAGTTAGAAGTTGTGAGTTAAAAGTGTAACTCTCCATTTCCTTCGAATCCCGTGAAGTGCACTACCTACCGAATTAATCATAAACGTTCAAAGATAGTTAATCTATTATGAAAAATTAAAAGCTCTTTTTTTTGTGAGTTAACCTTCTTCCCAAGAGTTTGCCAGGCATGCGTGGAAGTAAATGTTTTTTTTTCGCGAAGCAGATCAGTTTTGTGTTAGAATATATATTTTTAGTCGCATTCTTAAGTCATAGTTACAAAAAATGTGAAACTTATTGAATTTTAATTGTTTTCCCTGCGTTTTTAATATACCGTTCACCTAATAATACTGGATTTTGCTTTGCTCGATCGACCATTATTTATTAGCATGCTTATAAAAATCTGTTCATCAGCGGGGTACGTTTTTTAATTTCTAAAATAAAATTAATTTCCATTTACCATTGATGCTCACACATTGGATCGATATCTTGCATTTTCATGAAAGTGAGTACTTTTACAACTTTGGAGAAATGGTTTTTTTTTAAATAGGGTATTATTGAAGACTTATTAGATTGCTTATTGCTTAGCTAGAAATGTTTTAGTATTTCTGCATTGTTGATTTACGTGGTAAAATATAAAGGTAATTGACATTATATAAATTAGTTTTAATGATTATGGATGTTATTCCTTGTCATGTTCAAAATATTATGGCTGGTTATTAATTTTCATGAGGTGAGAATCTTTTATTCACGTGGTAACGGATGTTTTGTCAATTTTAAAATGCAATAATTCTGAAGGATAACACAATCCGTCATGATAGTCTTTCAGGTAGAACGTAACGCTGATTTCTTTAATCGATCTTTGTTCAAATAAAGCTGTTACGGTCGAGTCGCCCCCCTTATCCGTATTTGCATCTTTACCTCAGAGTGGATTGAGAGGTTTTGATTATTGAAACAGATGCTAAAAAAGCAGAAATTGTTAATACACACATTAATGGAAGGGATGGGACTGCTTGATGCATTTAAGATTTCGTTTTACGTATGGAGTTCTAATTAAAATTCACTGAACATACATCTTTTCCTATATTTTGGGATCTTAATATTTTTATCTGGGTTGATGTCACTGCGTTCCTCCACGAAACTGAATGAATGCATTATTTTTCTCATGGGCCATTAAAACTATATTTAATAAAGAGCCCTCGCTTACCATAGTGCATTGTTGTAGGCATTCATATCATTTTACGGGTTTTACTTCTGGCTAATCGTGTATAAGAGTAAAGCGAACCTATAAATCCTGATAAATTGTGAACATCCTGCATTCTACGCAACACTGCATTTAATTTTCCCGTAGTTTACCCTGACATTTGAAAATATTACAGCCGTTCGCATGTTCATCAATGCTTGCTAAAGCTGAATATTCCTGGAGTAGACGAAAAAGGTGTTAAGTGAAATATTACTTACCTAGGTAAAAATTGAGCTTAGCAAGTATGTGGAATTAGAGTAGCGTGAAATATCTCCAACGATCGTTAGCGATTAATTCAGTTTAAGCATAATTACTAATGTTTACCGTGAAAATGAAAAGTTTCACAAAACAAAAACTAAATAATGATATAAGGTCAAAAGCGCAGTATGCTTTAGATTATTCTCACAGAAATATAAACATTATCTTTAACGCAGTGTTATTTACCTTGTCACTTTTTTTTCAGTAGCTGAATTTATAGCCGTCCGGGATAATAGACGTGCTCTCTTTTCCGCGAAATTATCGACCCTTATTTTAACTTCTACCGCATTGCTGAACGAATTTGAAAACTTAATGCGGAGATGACTATTGGGTTTGGAATTAAATTAGAAGTTTTTGCAGCGTCTTCAATATATTTGGATTCTATTGCAAGGCCGTCTTCAAAAATTGGTGTGATTTATTGAATTAAACAATTTATTTGACTGCGTTATCGAAAATTCATTATCCTATTCAGGTATTTTTATCGCAGCTTATTTGTGAAACTTTGCGTATTTTTTAGAGTAATGTGCTATTTTTTTCGATTCTTCTCATTGCTTTATACTCAGCCCGCTCCTTCACTTGTATGTGCAGAGGGTTACCGCTGAAAATTATTTCTAATTGAGAATGCAGAATGTCTTTCATTTTCAAATGACGCCGAAGAACACGGTACTTCTTCACTGCATAATCTTTCATGTACCTCAATTTTAACATGCACTTACATCCAATCCATGTATACAAACAGAACGTGCGTGCGGTCTCGATCAGCGGCAGCTATGCCCTAACTATACTCACATCCTGTTCTTATCCCGTAACCTTTGACAGGTCGTTATCACTTATTGTTGGTATCCTAAATGCCCCGAGCGTGTTGATCTTCTTGGGCTTCGATGCTGCTACTGCAGTGACGCTCAACTGTTCTCCGAGCGCGGTGGTGGGGGAGTGAGTCCATGGTAGCGATCTTGGTGCGCAGTGGAATCCGTGGTGGCGCGGGGGAGGATTGGTGCTGCTGCTAAACGGACAAAGGGGGGCGGGGGGAGAAAGGGTGCTGAATAGGTCAAGGCCCCCTTCCCTTCTCTCGGCCATCCTTCTTCATCCCCCGACTTCCATTCCCTCTCGTGCGACCTCAAAATTAAAACCATCATCGGGGAAGAAGGAGTCGCATGGCGAATTCCGTGAGTAATCCTTTCAAATGCCGATGCATTACAGTAAGATTATACGCAAATCTCCGACCGTTGTTCCCACAGTACCTTTTTCTAAAGTTTATATCCAAGGTCAAATTTCTATTACTGACTTCGCAGATTTTTTCTTGCATTAAAGTTGTCTTTGAAAATTTTATATGGATGACGTACTTCACAATTCGCATTGAATTTTTTTAAATTATTGTGCTTTATTCATATTTTTTTTTAAATGAGGGAGATGCATTTGACAGGGATTGGCGGAGAGTGGGGATTGAGTGATGAACTTAAGGGTATAAAGGAATTTAATTTGTGAAAGAGGGAGGTGTGGTGTTTGGTGAGGGAAACTGCTGTAGAGTGGAAAATCCCAAATTAAAAAGAGATTATTTTGTATTGTTCCTCTGTCTCACGGGCATGAGTGCTTGGTTAAATTTGAAGGGGTTAGTTTCTTTGGAGTTTGCTGGTACATAAGTTCTTAGCTAGAATTAATGCATGATCAGATTTGGTAGGAGCAGTCCTGAGCATGGAGTATGCCCAACTCCACGAGTTCAAGCTAGTGCATTCCGGTGGCTGATATCGGCTCACTGTAAGATTTTGAGCTTGAGCTCGGTTGATAATACCATTAACTGCAAGGTTTCTCTTCATTTTGCTTCTCAGTTGAATATTTTGAATGCTCATGTCCGATAATCAATCCTAAATTTATGCTGCAATGGGTGTCTTGAATTGTGGGCTATCCAACCACATCCTTCTCAAAATTTCATGATTAAGCCTAAGTCATCGAAGTATTTTACCAAAACTCTAACAATAAGAGTATTGTTCATAGATTTGAATTCTCGACGCCCATTGAATTCTTACGTTTTGGTAAAAAAAAAGTATTCTCCATGATCTGTTCCGTGTGAAATTTTGAAAAATAAATTATTGTCACTCGGGATCTTTGTAGTGTAAAATGAACGGTAATCTCAATAGGTGCATTTGAATCCTAATGAGTGAAATGGCTGTAAAGGTAAATTCTTTTCGTGGACAGTGATTAGCTCTTATATTTCATGCTTGGTGTCATAGCATTGGAACGCCAAGTGCTACGAGATTGAACTCTTGCGTGGCCTGTCTCTTTTGTAATTATTTGTACCACAACCCTGCGGCGATGAAGGCACTGTACCTTCGATTTGTTTTCGTTTCTTGAGGTAAATTTGACGCAAGAACTCAAGTTAAGCCCAAAACACTAATCACGACTATTCTTCCATTACGCGCGTGAGGGTCGAACCTTCGACCTTTTTTCTTTGGTTCGAGCATGTCTTGCATTGCTTCGCGTTGCCTCAATCGCTAATTTTTTCTTGTCTTCATCGTCGTCAGTCGTGTCTTTGCAGCCATTACTAGCTCAGACTAGCTACTATTGCATCCAGGGATTTTTTTCCCGTTCACTGATCCAATACGGACTTCCCAGTGCAATGCTGTCAGCTCTGATCTTAACTCGCCTGACGAAAAAAAAGTGTTCTATGGGAAGGGCCATTCATCAGCACTTTCTCCGGTGTAATCGATGTCTCACTCCTCGAGCTCCGGCTCTCTATAAATGAGACAGGAATGCGTCTCCTGGCAACGAAACTCCCGTGTGAACCACATCTTCACTTGCGAGTGGAGCTCCTGCAATTGCTCCGATCATTCATCTCCCAATGGCGAAGATGCCTCGTTTATCGAAATTCACACACACGCGCTGAGAATTGCCGTCGGCTTCGCTCGCATTTCCGTGTTGCCATTTCGGTAAATGCCTCGCGATCACGACCCTTGAAGGGGAAAATGTCGCTGTGCCTTGCCTGGGGTGTCTGTCTGTGGGGTGAGAGAGAGAGATGGTACAGTGAATGCACATGGGTGGATGAGATCGTGCAGGAGGGAAGCTGTGGAAAGTGCTCCGGATATCGAGTCTCCACATTCATTATGCAAATAAAATAGAATAAAACCTTTATTATACTCTGGGACAGGTCCCTTAGAGCCACAAAAAAGATGTGATTAAATAGCAGCGAGGTAATTTACTAATGATTTTGTTCAAATCAGAAAATAAATGGAGATTAATAACAGAGAAAAAAAAGACAAAAACAACTACCCACACTGAAAAACAATAACTATAGATGTGATAAAATTGAATTCAGTGATAGGTAAAAATATAATACATGATAATCGAAAGGTAAAAATCTTTAAGGTTACAATAAGTATGAGAATTGAAAAAAAAAACAATTTAAACTGTTAAAACAAAAAACATTAATGGATCATGAAAAAAATGTTTTGTCTGGAAAAATTAAGTAATGAAAATTTTATAGAACATGCTAAAATATCCAGAAAAACATTCTTTAAATAAAATTCCATACAATTTAGGTCGAAAATATTTCAACGAACGATATTTCCTAAAATCAATTGTAATATTATCCCAGATTTGTGAGATGGCCACGACTAACGATTTGTGAAAGGTAGTGCTTCGGTGGGTCGGAAGTAGAAGGTGACTAGGTTCTCTTCTAGTAGCCATTGCATGATTAATAGATATTTTGGAAAACATATCAATTAGATAGGAAGATTAGTTTCAAATATGACGACGGAATGATACCTTATAATGTGTATTTCAGTGCCTTCGGTGTCATTTCGATTGTCATTTCCTGTAATAGCGCTGATCAAGACCCTAATTTGGGGGAAACTTACTTGCGAATGTCCTATATTCCACTGAGGAAAAATCATTCGCCTTGGCAGGGATTCAAACCCGGATCCCTCGATTTCGTGCGGAGTGCTTTGCGGGTGACTTCTCAAAGATAAATACCGTGGCTAGTCCCTGTATCCTCAAAATTGGTTACTTACGAATTTTTTACCTTCTGGGTATCAATGTGGTGATTGTGGCTGCCTCAGTAGAAGTTCTCCTATTTCTATCCAAGTAAGAGATACCTCAAAACTTATATTTTTATCAAAAGGTAGCAGTAGTTATTTGGAATGGAGACCAGAAACTGTTATCGTTTGTATCATTAAAAAGAATTGGTAAGGGAAGGATAAGAAAATACAATGAGGGTGGAGAGGAAATGGAGTTCCTCGCTTGAAGTTTTCTCCATCCTGCACGCAGGTGTGCATTGGGATTAACCTGAAAAATCTTTGCGAGCACTGTTAACCTGTGATTTCGTACTGGCAGGTCAATGCGTAGTCATTCATCCACCTTCACATCCAAGACCTTTTTTATTTTCTCCAGATATTTGTCAAGAACTATTACAATTGTTACACTAAAAACCTGGGAGAGGAACATTTGCACGCTACTGTCACTATGTAAAAATCGAGGAAATTCCTCTCGCATTAACGCAACTAAATACATGTGACCGATTGAAACGGGTTGTAATGGGGAAGATCCGAAATTAAATCGAAACTACGGGAAACACCACGGGAAGACCCGAATCAGTTAGACTGAATATGTGGCAACAGAGATGTGCGACGGAGACGGGTTTATGTTGTTAATGTCACGTTTTGTTAATTTTCTAGCGTATTATTTTTGCACTCTCGAACGATCTCAATTTTTGCAAAGGCTTCCATCCACAATGAGAACTGGATTAAGAAAAATAAACGCTGGCATTTATTGTGCCTTTGAAATAGGAAACTGATGAATGTATATGTTTCAGAATCATATTCTATTCTCAGTACTTTTTATTAATTTCCTCCTTCAAGATCATGGGGCAGAAGGTTGTTAACTTTTGATGCTAGCTAATAATTTAGTGGTGCTGGTGTGGAAAGAGGTCTAGCTTTATTAATTTTTACCAATATTAATCATAAGTGGAAATATAATTGAAACATCAGGTTTAAATATGCTGCAGCCGCTGATTTTCGTGAGTGCTCAGACTGAGGAAATAGGCATAATTTATCTTATTTCAGATAATTAGACCGTAAACTTATTGTTTTTTTAATGTAGAAACACGCATGATTATGTATTATTGTTAATAAAATCTAAGACATACATGGCCTAGATATTATATTGGAATTAGAAGCGTCTCTTTTTGCAAACTTTCTTGAAATAAAAAATATTCTCCCGTCATTTGGAAATGCATGGTTCTAAAGTTTTTTCTCAAGCTCAGTTTTACCATCCTTAACCCTCGGAACGCCAATATCGGGTCAAAATGGCCCATACTCTCTTAATTTCAAAATCTGTATGCAATAACCGTTGCGCACATGGATGAAATTCTGTCTATTCTTCAGATAAACTTGAAGAAGTCTTTTGAAAGAAAAGTGACGCTCGTAGATATATTAACAACTTTATAAATTGGAAAAACCGAGCTGTAGTTTATCAACATGTATGCTCCATACATGTTGATAAACTACAGTTATACATTGTAGTACCTCTATTGATACAAGTTATTAGTTCATATTTTAGATCGATACTTTAATTATATGGCATTTTCCTATGAAAAAAGGCATAAATATATTTAAACTGTATGCGTAACTTCTCTTATGAACAAAATTATTCTTTACGAGAAATATATGTGGGTCAAATTTGACCCGATCTTTGCGTTTCGCAGGTCCAAATAATCATGGCATTCCGAGGTTTAATTTGCCTCTTCACTGTGAATTTACTTACCGTGCAAGTGCTTTGACACTCCTGGTCGTACGCCTTTTATTGAATCGCGTGATGATTCACAGGGAAGAGGAATCGCACTTCCCTGGATGGAAAGAAGACGCGGCCGTCATGTTCTCTTGAGAAGAGGCGCAGATGGAGAGAGTCATGCGTGCGACCGTTTGTGTAATGAGATACCGCGGGGGCGTTCGTGTCTTTCAGCCGTCACCCTTCATTTTGCAGCCGAGTCGCAAGTAAAGGATGATTTAGCGCAAGGGATTCCCTCGCAGTGCGGAGGAGCATGCAGCTCGGGTTGGGATGAATCAAAGGTCGAATGCGTTTGGTTCACGAACAGCGCGGGTCGGGACAAGGAGCTTGGCATTTAGATTTGTTGGTTTTGCTTTGCCTCTTTAAGGATTACGGGCTGAGTCACTTCGGAGAAGACATTCGGGAAACGGTGATCAGCGTAAATAAAGATGGTGGAGATGTATAAGTGCATTCAACGACGGAGGCAACCCATTCGTTTGCTCGCGAATTGCTAGGAAACGACTCTGAGATAAAATTTGTTTGAGTGAACGTGGAGCAGAAACCAACCCTTAGGTTTCATTTCACCTGTAGATATAGGTAATAGAATTATGCTGGTTTTAGCTTGCCCCTCATTTTCAACTTAATTAAATTAAAGTTAGTGGTTTCAGGCGTAATTTTATTGAACTTGCTATTACTTTTGAAAAAAATATTAAACTTTGTTTTTTCCACATAAAACTTTAATTTTCACGACCATGGTTTCGACGGTTAACGTCATCATCAGGTAAAACAAATATAACTTGTAGGACAGTTATACACAGTTCAGAGTGGAGGGGGGAGGGAAAATGGGCTGTACGGGTGGGATGAAGGAGGATCTCGACTGTATATGAGTGCCCTACAATTTGTATTTTTTACCTGATGACGACGTTACCGTCGAAGCCATGGTCATGAAAATTAAAATTTAATGCGGAAAAAACAAAGTTTAACCTTTTTATTCAAAGTTTATTAAATTAATCATTCAACATTTTAGGTTCCAGTCTAAATATTTACCTTGTGATGTATAGTATTTCCTGAAATTAATATGGCTCACATTCAATCTTTTTTTTGCCGTGGAAGTAAATTCTTCGTTGTCTTCGTGGAGGAGTGGAATGAAACCCAGATTCCATGTTATCCGGCCGCCAATTAAGGAGAGACGCTACGGGCTATATGTGATTTCTCATGAAGTGAAATGTACCGGGCCGTGCAAGTATTATTAATCACCTTGAAAGGGAAGGGAAACTGCACTATTCCGCTGGCCCATAAAAATATCTTTTGTGTATAGAATAAAATACAGGGAGTATTGTAGATACTCCTGTCTGTTATTTATTTCGGGAATATGAAATTACATACGTTACTCTAGTTACTGGGAGCTTCTTTTGTTTTGTTTGTCAGAAAGAAAGTTGAAATGAAAGAAAGAAAATTACGCTTTACATAACATTTATTCATCGAAATCATTAGTATACATGGTTAACCTATGAACAATTGGTCGATGGTATCTAATATTTTCTGCATTCCAATGTAATTTTATATTTCTTGTGTTATTAACGTCTAACTCACGTTCTCCGCTCTCCGTAGACACCTCTATCACAAAAATCGACCTACTTGTCTCGTAGATACACTGAACTGAGCGCGCGCCGTGCCCACACAAACCCAAATTTAGACCCCCCACGCGCAGCGCTGTGACGTCACCTCGCAACCCCCCCTCCGCTCACGACAAACTATTTCCGGTAGTCGACGGGCTATCCAGTCATAGTTTTAGATATTCTGTAATCCTTAAAGTTTTTGGACACGAGGCCCTGGAAAGTACACAAATATTGGTCGCGGCAAAACCTTACATGACACCGAGAACGAACCATTAGATGTTCATTTGCATTAACATTAAAAAGGAGACAATTTCCTACTTCTCTGATTCATAAGTTTTGTTATTTCATAGCATAGGTCATTTTGATTATGTTAATCGACATTTAGCCCCACCGTTTAAGCATTACGATTTTTAATCAAGTGTATGCAAATATTGATTCTATCAGTTACGTTTGCGAAATGAAAATGTCTGGACTGATCATGTACCTGGCCTTTTTCCCGAATTCCCAAAAAGTAGAGTAGAAGCGTTGCCCTTTGGCGTTTTATTCTATCATGCAAAATTTCTTCGTAATGAAATACATTCTTTCGTCCATGCAATTGATTGCTGAATCATTACCGAGAATCAGGTGAAATCCGTCAACTCATCAGAGGGTAAAATATAAATTTTGGAATAAAATAACTCGCCGGGTAGATCATGCTATTAACCATTTTGATAAAATATTAAAAAATGTTAATTCTGTGAACAGAAATGCCAGCCTAAACGGAGCTACGCTAAGTTTAACTAATTCCACGTAAGTATATACAACCAGCGTGGCATCGATGTGCCCCGACTGAAGAGGCATGACATTTGAGATAAATAACGAAATTTGTCATTTTAAATTTAAATTTTTTGTTTAAATTAGAATAGAAATTTGAACATGTTTCATAACTTATCAACTTTTAAACGGTGTATTATTAATAAAAACAAGTGGTTGATGTACTACTGCATTTTACCCAGTGCGACAAGTTCTACATATAATGCCAGTTCCAAAGTACTTCTTCCCTTTGATAATCTAACTCATTGTCGATGATTCTACCTCTGCCCTTTATTTCTGTGCCTTTCCCTCCTTCAGCCGCAACCTTCATACTTTATGAATAGGGATCATATTTCTTTGCCTTAGTAAACACACTTACTTAACCATGTCTCTTCAAATGGTGCATCAATTCACTCTGCTGATAATTTAATCGTAAAGGCTAAAATATTATGTGGATTGGAGAGCATATCTCGTCAAGGATGAAAAAAAGTTATGACTGCGTTTAGAAAATAGGTGGTTGTAAAACTACTAGATAGTCAGTGGAGTGTATTGTGTGCTTTTTTATCTTTCCATGAAACCTCGCTTAGTGTTTATTAGGCACTTGAATAATCTGACTTACGTTCCACGAGCGCTAATGTACTCGTTTAGAAATTTATGCGAAGCCATTTTGGCTTATGTGAATGAATGCTCAAGAATACTCCATAATGGAATAAAATGTCGAAGCACTGTTTAATTGTCTAGCACCATAGGATTGGTGTATATTTGCATTTCGTGTTGGAAAGTGGTAAGCTGAAGCACTCAAAATATGATAAAGTTAAATAATTTATAATTATAATGCGAAAAGTATCACATAATACATCTGCAATAATGAATCTGCTTCTATATTCTACCTTACTGAATCACTCATTCATCAGTGCTCAGACCGTTAATTATTTTATAATCGCTCACAGGCCTTAGGCTTTTTCTGAGGTATATTCAGAGGTTAGATCGTCAAGTCGTTAGGGATGTCCGCTTGTTAAATTAACTATAGAACTAAAGGAAGCATTAATGGAGATATCCTGTTATATATTTTCGTTTCGCTTTATTTTTGATGCTGTAGTGTCGGATAGGGATGGGCGGTACTAAAAAAAGTACCGGCATTTTTTATGAGTATTAAAAAGCAATAATGCTACTCGTCCGGTAGTACTGACGAAATTATACCGATATTCCGGTATTTATGTGATTCATTAAATATTTTAATTAATTACAAATCAACATACTTGTCACCCTAATTTCCCGGATTTCGGCAAGTTAGAATATCAGCCCAAAAAGATACGCAGAAATTTCCATCCATCGGCATTATTAACGAACATCAACAAAGAACTAATGTAAAGCTTTCCAGGCGTATGGCGATGTTGGGGGTTGTTCGGGTTTCCGACCGGGTCAAACTCTACATTTCTGCCGACGTTCCGAGTGGTTCATCGAAACGGTCGGAAACCCGAACAACCCCGAACATTCATCGGGAATGTACATCGGCTCTTAAGTAAATACTTTTTACTTGACGCTTTATGTTTGCGCTCGGCGCTTTTTGTTGGAGTGATTTTAAATCATACGAAGAACGATTACTATTGTTTTAATGTTGTGGTCAGCTAAAATCCCCTGTTATATTGATCAATCCTTGCGGTCGCACTAACATTTAACTTACAGGAATAAATATTTGTATTTATACGGCTCAAAATCATCGATTATCTGGTGAGTCAAAAATGTATACTTACCTATTATATCAATGTTGATAACAAACATATCTCAACTTCTCGGTTATGTAATTAAGAAAAAAACAGACATATTACGATAATATTTGAAAATTTAGTGTAGTTAGTACATTAGTTGACGCAAGACGGCAGTGCCGTCAATATACCGGTACTTTTAGTACCGGTACCGTCGGTTGTACCGATTTTAAATACTGGTTGATACAACCGGATTAAAAAAATATTAATCAGTACTACTGAATGCCGGTATTTTTTGCCCATCCCTAGTGTCGGAGTCAGTAGGTAGAAGACAGGAATTAATATTTATGCAGGAGGATTGGAAGAACAAGCGGGCATCATGCGCAGAATTGCTTAAGCCGGTAAGGCATTAAGACCGAAGAAATCGCTACTGTGCTTGACAAGGATACAGTTATAGACGATAAAACTATTGGAAATCGATAGAATGGAACGTAGTACTCTATTTCCTGGTTTTATAATATCTGAATTGTACCCATTAAAACAAACTTAAAGTAGATTGAGCGAGATAGTCCCCTAGTCATATTGGAGACCATATTATAATTTTTTTATATTTAAGCATCTGTAAGAAGTATGAAGTAATAATTTTAATATTAATGGTCCAAATATTTAGTTATGTATGACAAAACTTTTCAGTTGTTTAATAAATATAACCACATTCGTCTCTAGCTTGACTCATTTTTCACGCCGCACGGTGAAATCGTTTTCACGATAAAGGTTTTTTTGCGATTCTGTAACAAGTACTACGGTGAGTAATGATTAAGTTGCATTAATAGTTGAGAAAACATACGCACTACCCACACTACACTAGTTGCATGACGAAATCTAGGTGTTAAAAGTTTCAAATTTTTTTTCAATACTCCCCCTCTGGAGCACACAGCCATAATCTATCCCATGTTAACAGCTTATATTTTTAGGCAAATTGCTCGAAGAAAAGTTCGGTAAGGGGTTCATATTTTTTGTTAATGCTGCAGATTTTAAGTTGAAAATGTTCTATGCAAAGGCCGACGTCGGCTGTTTTTGAATGTGTAAAATAGATCAAATCAATCAAATATCATTAAAAAGATGGCAGTTTTTTTCTTTAAAAGGACGTCAAATTCATAAAATTCTAGGTGAGCTGATTTATCGCTCAAACTACCTAATTTGCGCTCTCCTATCGATTACGCATGCATCAACTAACTTTCAGTCTGATTTTTGGCAAACAGCCCGACCTCTGTTTACATAAAGTTCACGAAAAGGCTACGTTACCATACGGTTAACCTAGAATTATTAAACCGGACCATGAATAAAACAGATGAGGATAGAATGATAACTTTCGAGGTCTGGTGATCGCAATAAATACTGAAAATGAAATGATATATGAATGAATATACTGAGTAATAGAAGAGGAAAGTTCCATTTGGAATGTTGTACAAAAAAGAGAATCAAGTGTATTGAACATGCCCTGAGGCAAAATGGCTTAGTTAGGAAAATTATTAAGGGAAAAAAATCGCCTGGATGTCATTGAGTTAGTGATGAACAGAGAGTAATGGAGAGAGGGTTGAAATTAACTTATATTGGAATAACTTCGATGATGTGGGAGAAAACAGCTCGTGCCTTCCAGCGTGACATCTGTCGGTCTCTTTGCAGCGAGTGTGACTTAAGGACTTCATATAGGTATTCTTCTTGTTAACTTAAATTTGTGAGATTCTGATTGATCTAGTTATGTAATTTAAGTGGTTTTTCTGAGTCTCATGTCTTCAATGAGTATACCTGTAATTAAAAGTTAGCTTTGACGGCTACGCCGTCTCCACCGTTACGTGGAAGAATATTGAGAGCAGAAAACGTTTTGAAGGGCGTGAAAATCGTTACAAAAGATCTCGAAAAACGCTTCGAGAGGCATAGAAGAGTCTTAGCTTGAGCTTCTTCCGATCACTCCTTCTGCAAGTCCTTCCTTTCCTCTGTTTCATGTCACCTGTGACTGAGTCACATACAAAGTTACCAAGTGGACGAAAATAATCTCATGGTCGCTCTCAGGTTTAAAGCTATATAGATAAACTATAAATAAAGATTAAAAACCAGTAGGTACTCCTTATATATAATCCTTAACGTATGATTGTACATCAGATATTTCATAAAGAGCAAATGCCTATATAAGATCGGATGAATTTAACGAGGAATAACACTTTGGGAGGACTAAAAGTAAAAAATAATGAATCACATAATAAGTATTGACTGAGTCCTCGTTTAGTTGGTAGGTGTTGGTAGAAGGAAAAAAAGCTATGCAAGAATCGAACTTCTTAAATGGGTTTCGTTGACCACACATGAGTGATTCCGCGCAGAAATAGTACCTACTTTCCACCTGGACTGCCGCCTAATGCTACATGCACTCGCCAATATTGGCATTGATATTTTATATTCACTTCGTAATATTTGTTTTCAACCGAAATATCACGAGTATGTACCTGCTTTATATTTTAGCGCTGGCCTCTTGAAGATTTAAAAATGAAATAGGCGTTGATGGTGCGGCGACGACTATTGAATTCGTGAAGTGAGCCCCAATTTGGCGTCCCAATTTTCAAGTTTTCACTAAGACAAATTCGTATTTAATTTAACGCATTATTTTTTACCGCAATTGGTAAATGTGTGAGAATTTATAGTTCCGAAGGCAATAATTTTATAACAATAGAAGTTCCAAACGTGAGCTTCTAGTGCTGCTTTATTTCTCCTACCTGCAACTCCCATTCCTTCATCATGATACCCTAAATATAGGTGCTTTCAATAGGGTGAACACCGGAGGAGTTTGATGGATTACGTAATCTACAAACCTTGGATTCTCCTTATAAAATAGCTTCGTGCAAGCCTCTGTGTGAATGTGGCACTCATCTTGCACGTAAACCACTTCTTCCCTCTCTACTACTTTCTCAGATATCGAGGCCAGGATATTCTCGTGAGGAAATTATGCTCTGGAAACCTTCAGATCAACTTTATCCTCCGTCATGTTTCTTATTGGTCAAGCCACTAGTATTGGAACATAGAGTGAATTAAACTCGTGGAGGCTATTATTTAATTTGTCCCACAAAAAGAGAAGTATCAGGCGTGATATGGTGGAATTTCAGCATAATGAAGCACATAAATGGCAATTTTCCACTAGATACTATTCATTTCGACCATTCTTCTGATGATGATGCAGTGCATCGAAACCTTGGTCGAAATAAATGCTATCTAGTGGAAAATTGCCATTTCTGAGCTTCATAAAATTGTCGCGAAAGAGGCCCCAAATCGAAAAAAGCTAGCCAAAATTAATTTTTTCAACTTTCTACGAGGAAGTTCGGAAAATTTAATTCGTATTCTACTGTATATGGTCTACGATATAGCCTGCTGCAATGGTCATTGTACTTCTCATAGTAATCCGTGGAACCCGTCAAACATGGGCTTTTCGGGGTAAATACGCTTGTCGCGCGAACTCCGTCGATTTTAGAAAATTTTACCTTCTTGGAACAGCGCGCTCGGACAATACATGAAATTAAAAAAAAAACAAATACATGTAAATTAGTACCTCTAAGCATCATTTCCTAGTTTAAAGTTTTTTTTAACCTTAAAAAAGATGTTTAAACATTATGCTATTTTTACTTTCATTTTGAAAATAAAAAGAGCAATATCGTTTTTAGCGCCGCTTTGCTCCCCGGATATTTTGACATAAATTAAAAGAGTAAAAGATATAGAATATATAACAAAAGAAAAATCTTTTATTCGTTTGCGAATTTGACCTCAAGATCGTTTTGAGTCGAGCGGTGCAGTGCGCTGCCGCGGGCGGCGGACGGGCCGGCGCGTGGTGTAACCCAAGGAAATCCCATTCTTCTGGCTGGCATCAGGTTCCCATGATGTTGTAGGCGTTGCATATCCATATCGGAAACTTTTGTAGGATAAATTCCTCTCTCACCTCGTGAAATAGAGATTCTCCAGTTAGTACAGGGTATATTAATGTGGCTCGACTAAAATACTCTCAGTGAGGCTCGATATTCATCAGTTACATTCTGAGAGCTGCAACAGTTGCGAATGGACGTGATGGTGGAACATGTATGATGTACAAATAGTTTTTAAGCATTCATGAATTGTAAAGTTCCTTAAATATCTGGACCAACCTTTCGACCTCATTCATCAGGAAAGCGGACTCCTCAAAGCGCACTTGTTTACAGTGCAAGCTCATTACGCACTTGTTCACAGATACCCTTGTAGCCGCCGCGCAAAGAATCTTGCTGCCGAAAAGGGTTGCGCTATGCCTCAATTTTATTGTCCTCCAACGAGAAAAAAAGAGGATTAAGGCCCTCCTCGGTAAAAACTATGTCGCAGTTACTTTCAAGCGTCACTAGAGTGAAATCTGATCGCCAGAATTTAGTTTTTCTTAGTTCCTTGCATAGTAAATTCGTGTATTACGAGTTTATTTGAGTGCCGTGAGTTGCTTTAAGCCCAGAGGGAAGTGTTTCATCTACGTTGCGTACAGCAAATAAGATATGCCAGGATTCCTAGAGCCAAGCCCACTGTATATTAGTGCTGTGCCGTACCTATTTCAAGTTCTCTTTCCTGAGTTTTACGACTTTGGGTGATAATCTATATCTTGCTATATTTGATTTGTGCATCAGGATTCAGCCCGAAAGAGATCGTATTAAGCGTTTGATGGAAGTGTGAATTGTTGCGCACCTTGAGGTGCATGAAAAATTTATCTGTAACCTTTATTTAAACATATGTGCTGGACTACTTGATTTAAATTTTAATTTAGGCGAATGTGTGATAGCCAGAAATACTTCGGAACTTTTCATGAAAAAATGTTTTTCTCCAAGTATCTGATTGTGGGAGCAAATTTCACGACGTGATAGTGTTTTCAGGAGAAAGTGCGGAAGTTGGCTGCAGCTTAGGTTTAAATTCCCTCCCGTCGTATGTAAATATCTTCCTCCGGTGAGTAATTGTTAAGTAAACCATGATCAGTTGGAATATTTCGCGTAATCTTAATAACACCATAAATCTTAGTAGGTTCGGCTGAGTTAGCTAAATTGGACGTCCAAAAAAACTATATCAAGAGTCCAGTGAAAGGTCAAAGAGAAGAAATACAGGGACACGTTGAGCTGGTATATGACCAGCTGATGTTAGTCTGAGAGACATCCATGAGCTATCGAAGCAGAGGTGATGCGTCGGCTGCTAAGCTAATGAAAGAGGTGACGACAACTATTCATACAAGAGCGTGACGCGTTTTATCGAAATGAGACTTAAGGAGGGCAAATAAAACGAAGTATCACTGGAAGTAGTTTTCTTGGAAAGTGGTTTTGAGATCAATGCTGCTCTATTCAGAGAATATTGTATTTCTACGGCAGATTTGTTGTCCATCTTTACGCATAGTATTACATGCCACCCATCCTAAACAAGTTTCTAATTCAAGGTGCAGCCATTGTCAAGGGAATCATCCTTCATATTGGTCTATTGTCAGAAGAGGCTATGGAGGCCAGGAACAATGATATTCGAAGATTCTAGGAGCACCACACAAGAAAATCTTCAAGAATGGTAAAAAACGAGGATCTATTCCAAAGACTGCTGTTAACATCCGATCCCTTCATTTCCAATATTTGGTGCCAAAGTTGGTGTACACATACATGAGTTTCCAATCCTGGGTATTTAACGCACGATATGGCTCGACTGAAGTTCGCGGGTCCGAATCTCGCCTATAATTTGAATGAAGTGATTTATTTTTAAAGTCTTACATTGCAGAACAGAATATTACTTATCGGATTCCTGTATACATACGATTACAATGCCCATCAGTGTGTTTTTAATTGTTTAAATAATTTGCTCGTAAAAACAATAACATTCAGTGATACAGTAAAATTAACTTCAAATTCGGATTCTGTAGATAGAAAATATATTGGAACCACGATTATTGTTCAATTTTAATTAGTTACAATGTACAATATTAATTAGTTACAATAAATTGTTTAAACAATTATCAAGTATAGACAATAAATATCACGTATACAGCAGAAATAATATCGCATTGGGTTTTTTCGGAATAACAACATGCAGAACAACCAATAAAGTTCAATTTAAATTTATTAATTTTAATTGTTAAAATAATTAGTCTTGTAAAAACAAAAATATCATAGATAAAGGAAAATAAACTTGGAATTCGGATTCAGCGGATCGAAAAGCTTTTAAAACAACGTTCAATTATAGGTAGTATGGAAAAACAACAGCGGTATTAATTTTTGCCAGCTTTTTTCGATTTGAGTCCACTGTGCGCCGCTCTGTTACATGCTTTTATTTTGAAACTGATTGTACATCACCTCAGTCTTGGAGATTTCACACTGTGTTTTAATTTCTGCGAATCCGTGTGTCTGCGTTGAATGAAATTGACATTAGTATTTGTCCACATATTCCTGTTGCCTTCATCATGATTTTACTGAAGTAATGTGTTTATGTGTAGTTCTTAAGTAATGGTGGTATCAGTTTTTTCCCGTAGCACTCTTCTTACTCTCTTGCCCCGTTTTATTTTGAAGATGACGGATAGGAGCATTCCCGCATGTATTTGCCACCCATCCATCTGTCGTTGGAAGGCTGACAGTCGAGGGCAAGGCAAAGAGACAAGGGAAAGAGGACGAGGGCAAGGCAAGGTCTGGGGCAAAACGTAGGCCAAGCATAGGGAGTAGGAGATCCGGGATGCGTCTCAACTCAAAAGTAGATGAGGATCTCGCTCAAAGAGGAAGACCTCTGTGATGTGTGGAGCTGTGCACGAGTGAACGTGAGGGGTCGTCAGTTAATGCACCTAGAAATTTCCTTGAAGATCGTCGTTGGTATTATTCCGAAGCCATTAAAAGGCATCAACTGTTTCGCGTTACTTACTCCTTGCTGTGAGTGTAAAGGTGAAGAAACCTGTTTACACTAAGATGGAGATCTGTTGTATTTTAAGTTTACATATATGATGTAATGGTCCCATGCTTTAATTAGTAGCAGTGAACAAATTTTTAACTAAAGCTACGATATAATTCGGTTGTTTTTTTGGTTCCCATAAATGGTGTAATGGTCCAATGCGTTTTCGTTGCAATGAATAACTTTTCAAGACCTTTTTTTAAAGAATTCAACAGAAATATAAAACCAGGAAACTTGATTCTCAATCGTTTTTATTTTAGGTGGTCTACCATCAAAGGTTAGGTATGGATGGAATTACAAATACGTTTACTTTGGTATTATAACTACAGGTTCGATTTCTCCAGAAATGATTTCATTCACTATAGCTCGGCACACGTCATATATCTTTATATAATCCATTTAGGCCTATCCATAAAGATATTCATCCATTCCCCTCTTACTCAGCATCCTCCCTTCTATTATGGTCTTTATACCATCCCCTCGTCTCTAATGTGTGGTAATTATTAAAAAAGTTTTTCACAAATACTTTTTTTCCGTAGCTTAGCATAATTACTCCTACCGTTGTTTCATTT
Organism: Pyrrhosoma nymphula; assembly: GCA_963573305.1. NCBI lineage: Eukaryota > Metazoa > Arthropoda > Insecta > Odonata > Coenagrionidae > Pyrrhosoma > Pyrrhosoma nymphula. The sequence goes on along the minus strand of OY754333.1, from coordinate 47,932,726 downwards.
CTGTTACTGAATTTGAAGTATCCGCTGCAAATAAAATTTGACTGACCTCGTTCACCAGTTTCAAGGCTTCACTTTCGATGATAGCTTGGAATTGGTGTTGACATTTCTATTTTGCTTGGCCACAGTGAATATTTTGGGGTTAATCAATTTTTGCGCGAGTCAAGGGTGAATCACCGAACCATGAAGCACGACTTCGTACTTCAAATTCCATCTTCTCTGATACGCCGCCCTTGACCGTGATCAGTTCCGATGGTTTTGTTCGCCGATCAGTTTGAGAGATGATTTAGAACTGCCATGCCTTGTAAGCTGGAACAGATACGCAATCAAAGATATTTCCTTAGGCGTTCTTGGTAGTGCTCATATTTCCCAAAATAATAATTTACCTTATAATAATTATTCATTCCTCTCCCTGTTTCTCTTTGATGCTGCTTTTCTGCACCTGCGGACTGGCGTGTATAGGAGGAATATTTCACAAGCCTGTGACGGCTATAACTGTTCTCGATGATTTAAAATTATTAATAAATCCGATTCTATGAAAGTATAACTTTTAGAAAGCGTAACCTTTGTTGCTGTAAGAAAGGTTTATATGCGTGATGGGTGGAAATTTCCGCGGACCGGCACCGGTCCGCGGTACACGGCTCGAAGAACATTGCTCTCGACTGTTGTCACCTTAGTGGATAAAAAGTGGTGGTGGAAATTAGTGGTTAACACCTGTATCTAAACGTTTGCCTTGAAATGGCTTAATATTAAGTGACCTAGATTTCTTATTCATCAATCTCCAGGATTATTTTGTTAATTTTAGAGAATATGGTGGATCAGGTCTCCTTAGACCCGATGATTAAACTTTGCTTTAAAACATTGGTACCCAGTACATACTGTGAAGTGTTAATTACAGATTTTGTTCTAAATCCGCGTTACTTTTTTATCCGTAAAAGTTATTTATATTAACCGTATAATCGGACAAAACAATAAAATTATCTTTTATCCAATCTAAGATCTTAAAGAAAAATTAAATTATCAATCAAATTAAAAGAGACAAACAAACGGCTAAGAATCCCAGTTTCTATTCCTATTATTTTTGCACTTCCTGCGTTTGTAATAATTCACCGATTATCCTGTGGAAGAAAAACTTTCTTCTATACTTAAATGGATCTGTTAATGGCAACTTAAAGTTTTTTTAAAATCTTGTAAATGCTCGCTCGGCAGTGGGTAAATTTCTCTGTGAGGCATGATAGTTTTAATGCTGATGATGGATAATGCATATCCCATGAATGCCCGAAGAATGGGGCTATAATTAATTTCAACTTATATTATTGGGCCATCTGCCGGTTAGGGTAGTTGTAGATCCCTCATTACTACTTTATTATCGCCCTTTCTTGGGATAAAACAACTTCTATACCTTTCGCTTCGATTCAGCATACTTCCTACGACTCTTGATTACATGAAGAACGGGCCAACTATCCACCTCCCCAGCATTTTTCCTTCCAAAGCAGCATTCAGTATCCCATTCCACCAAAATTATTTTCTCCATCCACCTTATGTCTCCACTTGATGTAACAAGTAATTTTAATTCCTCTTCCAGTTGTTCTTTTCTTATTTGAACGGGAAATGAAGTTTCATGTACATTGATTGGATTTACCTTCCATTTCATACGAATCTTTTTTTATGTAATGATTGCAACCCTTTATTTTTTTGTGGTAATTCTTAATTTATTGCGAGGATATGTGATCTGTCTTCCATTTTTTTTTGCATATTTTTCTTTAATAGTTCAGAAGTGCGAAGTATAATTGCGTTTGTATCATTCCTTCTCTCATTCTTTACAAATTCTTTCGATGAGTAACGACTCTCCAGATTGTCTCATGGTCATGACTGCGTACCTACCCCGCAAATATCGCCACTAAAAACGAATCAGACAAGGTTCCTCTGAGCCTTGTTCGTATCACCTCTATGTATGTACACTCAGCGAATGTGCGAGATTATTTAAGTTTCTATTATGTTTGAAATGCCTCGTTGTTTTGATTGATTGTACTGCTTTTGAATAGATTATCCCTGGAAATTATTTAAAATATTATTTAGTTTATTCCGTAATTTGTATTGTGGATGTCTTTCGTGATGGTACATGTTCAGTGGACGATATTTTGTAGGCATTTCAGTGGGATTCTTCAGGTCAGCTGAAGTTAAGAATCCCGGCAAGAACCGCGAAGAAATATCGTCCACTGAACTGAGAACTTCATGAAAGAAACCAGAAAGAAAAATTTCTCACCAAACTTCATTGTTAATTTTTGCCCTCCAGGCTAATATCTTAGAGAAAAACTTTGTTAATTTTTGAAGATTTTGTGTGATGGGGAAATATACTCTTACCAGGGTCTCATATTAGAATGTATGCACTATGTTTTTCAGTGAACAAGTTTCAGGGAAAAATAACTCTACACTCCTTGCTGCATACAATTTATAATTGCTTCATCATGTCTGCTGTCATCATGTCATAAATGTCTGCTGGAATATGCAAAGTCTATGTTAGAGTTAATTAAAATTGGTCTTCAAGCTTTTGATTCCAAATTCTCTCTAACTTTCCATTTTGTGATCCCTAATTTTAATTTTTTAAGTTTTTTTTCATTAAAGCTGATGTTTCTGTTTCCAAATCAGTTTTTCAAAAATTAATTTATAATTCACCTTTTCAATTGCCCCCACCAGGACCGGGGAGGAACTGTAGAATTGGCCTGGAGTATTCTCTGCTTGTCGTAAGAGGCGACTAAAAGGGATAGAGGAAAGAACCTTGATTGCAAAACCCCCATGGAGAATCCTATAGAGTCGAAAATTACGGCGCAGGGGGTCGGATCCCCAGTGCAGGCGGCAGACAGGGGTGAGAAAGCAGGCCCCGGGTCGTCTTCATCCAACTACAGCAATGCTGAGGGGATGGATTACTTGGTCCCCACAGCAGACAATGTTATAAGTGTAGAACAAACAACAGCAGATAATTATGAATTATGCACAAATATTAACCAGGAGGAAGAGATGAAAGCATTCCAAAGGAGCGGATTAGTGTGCCGAACACCACCTAGACAGAGGGCATCATCTCTTGACTGCTACTCTCAATTTGCATCAGCTCATAATAAAAGAAAAGTAGAAGAATCTCTAGTAGAATCTCAAGACATTGCAAAGGAAAGGAAAACACTCTGGTCAAGGATGATAGGGAAGATCGAAAAGCTACGTGCATACGTGCATCGGTCCAAACCAACACTAGGACAAAAGCAGAAATAAAGAAAAACAAAGAAGAACTGCATAGTTTAATTAGCCATGGTGAAACTAACTTCTATTTCACTTAATTTTTGTCAGGCCACGGGGTCTTACTAAATTACCTTCATCGGATAAATAAAGTAGAGACCGCAGACTGCAGGTATTGTGGTGAGGAGGACACTGCAGAGCATACGGTGCTAGTATACAGACAGTGGGAACATGAGAGAACGAGGTGTATATCAACCATGGGATGCCTGACAAGAGATAACATTATCTACAAATGTATAGAACAGGAGGAACACTGGAAAATAGTACAAACAATGGTACCAAGATCCTCAGGGAAAAGGCCGCAACTGAACAAAATGTTATAAAACAACGAGTAGCCCCAAGACAAAGCCAAGGCTGTTGCAATACTGAAAAGATTAGACCCAGCCTTGGTATAGAAGGAAAGGGGGAGTTTTTTAGTCAGTAAAAATCTGACATTACTAAAAGGGCTGGTTGGTGTCTTTAGAAGATGTTTCTCCTCCATAAAAAAATCACTTTTCAATTAACTTATAAGGTACGTGGTTTGAAAAACATTTTTAGCAAGCTTCATAGCTATTATTTACACGGATTGTTTTATTTTTAGGAATCAGTATTTAGTTTTATTAATTCCTGTGTAATGCAGCGATTTTTATTTAGGGGCAATCGTGAGAAACACCATGACAATAGGATTAGAGTAAGGTTCATATATTTGAAGATGCTGGTTGTTTTTTGAATCTAATATTTATGGGTAGTAATGTTGTCCTTGTTTTCCGCATAATTAAGAGTCGTTATATGCATTAATTAAAGTTTTCCAAGATGTAATTATCTATCAACGAGGATATAATACATTTCAGTAGTAGTTGGACATACATTCCTTTGCTGTGCATGTTTGGATTTTACACTCTTACGTGTAAAAGTTACATCTACATGCTTTGTTTTACACTCATTATTCATAGTGCATCCATAATCATATCCAGCTATATTTTAGTTCATCCTTATTTTAAAAAATACCCAAAGTCTAATGGCATCAAGGGTTAAATTTTCCTATATTAATTGCATACCGACATATGCGCCCCTCATAAAATTGATATGTATCCTACCATGGGCCACAGAGTTCCTAGGGTGAAGCAACTATGCTAAATGAGTTAAAGAAACTACCATGTTTATGATTTATATTTAAATCCTTAATTCACGTTATTCCCCTTGTCAAATACTGAAACTGCTGCATAAAATACCGATCCTGGTAAACTTGACAGTCTGGAGTAATCTATTCACTGGCTTATTCATTACCTGTACGTAAATAATTATTGCAGAGCGGTCAAAACCCGGGTTGGTAATAAATTTCTTTTTTAGGGGTAGACCATGCGGTCTTTTCATTTTCATTTGCTAATACTGATGTTGCATTACTCAGAGACATGGGTTTTCATCAACATCTTCGAATCCTAGTAGAAATATGTTTACGTAATGTCTGTTAGTTCCAGTTGTTACTACAAAAGTAGAGGAGTTCATTGACTTGAAGAATTTCCGAGAGATGTCTGAATCTCTTTTTTTGATCCTCAAACGTTTTCCCCATAGTTATCATTGGAATCGTGACTCTATAACAGAAGTGAAATTACCCTACCGTCACACACAAGGTACTGTGATGATGGCTTTGAAAGGTAAAATTTGTCGCTGAACATGGTGATTTTAGGACAAAAAGGTGTATGGCTATAGTTTTTCCTGCCAAGTTAATATGGGTGCAAAAATTAAATATAAGCCATTAACGGAGGACGTAATTTATTTTAGTAAAATTTGAACGACAGTAAAATATTTCATTGTAGCTGTGCCTGAAAAGTTTGATTTTTCAAATAGGGGCGTCTGGTGAAATTGATACAGAGCCAAGTACGTTCATCATATATTTCACCACTGCAAGAATATTCTACTGAATAACCTAGTACTTGGCATGAAAACTTCATTGCTTTAAATTCGTTCCTGCATCGTGTTATTGGTAACGTGCAACAAAATGGGTAATAAGACTAAGAATGAATATATCGCTATTATATAAACGACGTTTTATTTATTTATTTATGTGGAGGCATTTAAACGTATCACAACCAAAACACATAGATGTGATACTTTTCAATTCCCTTGGCACTAGATAACGGTTAATGATACGCGTTATCAAACAGTCACTGTCTCAGTTGCACAGTTTCTTATATAATGATCACTATAAAACAATGAAAACACCATACATTTTTAACTTGGGCCCATTGTAATTTTACAAACCAAAATTATACAATCTCACAAGTTTTGATAACTTTGTCACCAAGAATAGTAGAGATATTTTTACCCATGCCTTATTCTATCAAGTTGATGCTTCTTACAGAGGCATTGAATAACTGCTGTGGTACTTCAGTCGATTCCCTAATTGAGGCTTACAATTCGCTATCTTGAAATATGATGGATAAGTGCTACTCTTTGTGTCAAAGACCTGGCAAATGCTCATTGCCTTGCCAGGAAAAGTTTTCATTCACTTCCACCATTCAAAGTCGCCAGATAATGTATGGGTACCAACGTATCCGCGAATTCAGCCTCTTGATTATCAGATTTGTCTCACAATGCATAATCAATAATTGCGGGAATGTGTTGAATCCTGCATGAGCTGTGTGTCATTCAGTCCCATTTCGTAGGAGGGGGCACTCCGAGAAGTTAGGGAACGATGTTAGAATCGCTGGAAGGTCCTCCTCGGCTGGAACTGCTGCTGCTGCTGGTATTGTTGGGGCACTGGCTCCTGGGCAGCAGCTGGCTGGTCGTATTCGTATTCGTTGTATTCCTCAGGGGCGGGCTGAGGCTGGGGCTGGGGTCTCCTGGCGGCCTGCCTCTGTGCCTGGGGTGGTCCGCCGGGGATCCCCGCGGGAATGGGGGGAGCCTTCGGAATATGGTCGCCTTCGGCGCGGAATCCGTTCTCGTCAGCCACGTATGTGACCGTGATGATGGTGCCGTCCGGAGAGGGGTAGGAGTAGGAGCCCCTCTGTACAAGCAGGGTCACCTGCTCATCGACCTCTTCGATGGGGCCGCCCTTGACTCTCTCCACTGGTCTCTTCACGGTAACAGTCTTGAGGATGCCTGATTCCTCAGAGTGGATGTTGTTGCCAGTCTCCCAGCTGAAATGAAGCGTTGAATGAAGGGTTAGAGGAGTAGATAAGCTACATCTATAAAATACACTGCAAGTCACCTCAGGGACCTGTGGCAGGGGTGACTTCACCAACATGCATTACGCCATATGTACCCTAAAGTCGGTGTAACTATTGATGCATTAGCATAAATCGCCAATGCCTGTCACGAGGCGAAGTATCACAAGCATTATGAACAAGTAAAATAACTTTGTATGCTCCACAAATAATTTTATTGATACAACCAGGTTTCGCCAGTTACGGCATCTTCAGGTATACAACAACAACTACTACAATCGTATAGCTGAAGATATCGTATACCGTATACCAAGTAAATCCGGAAAATTATTGAGCTCACTAGCATGAACTACCAAGTTAGAGGGACCGTCAGTATATATGCATATTGCAACTGTATAAAAGGATAGAGATTCAAGAGTTATGCCGGAAACATGCACGGGGTGCTGTAAGTACAGGGTGAGGCAACATAACTTCCTTATTTCAAAACGCAATGAAACTTATTTTATGAATCAGAATTTTTTATATAATGTGGGTACATATTTAAAGTTTTGTTTTACACAGTTTTGAAAATCAAATCAGATCGATGACGCCATCGTTGTCCATACAATGAGTAAGCCGATTTCTGGCGTTTGTCTTGACCCTTACCCGCATAACAGCGGGTTTTTTTGGCATTTCTGCCCGGATGTTGGCCTTCAGGTGTTGTAGGGTCCTTGGATGGTTGACATAAACGTGGTATTTCAAGAAACCCCCGGAAAAAGAAAAAGGCCAAAATCCGGGCAGAAATTGCCAACATATCCGCTGCTATGCTGGTAAGGGTCATGACAAACGCCAGAAATTGACTTACTCAGTGCAAGGACTATGAGGGGCGTCATCTACCTGATTTAATTTTCAAAACTCTGTAAAACAAAATTTCAAATCTACCTACATTATTAAAAAAATAAAAATTCCGATTCATAAAATGTGTTTCATTGCGTTTTGAATAAAGGAAGTTATGTTGCCGCACCCTGTACTAGGTAGCAGATAAGGAGTATTAGGTAGGAGTAAGGATATGCAAGTATTAGGGAGAACTACTACTACTAAGAGCTGCACTACCTATCTACACATCTAGTTAATAGTCTTATTGGCAGCTATTATGGTCTCTTGTCGTTCGTGGGAAAAATGACATTTAAAAACTGTCCGTTCTGTAGTCTAAGTAGTTCCCTAATTTTATTCTCATTATCTGATCTACCGTAGTACGTCGTAGTTCGTAAATTATTATTTAAGTCGTCAGAAATTAAATCGGTTTGCAACTTACATTATAGATTAAATTAACATGTCATATTAATTAAGTATTACTTAATTAATGTCATATGTTGAAAACTTTTTCGCGATTAGGATCTGTGATAATGAATAAAACTGACGTTTTTAGCTTAGGTTTTATTTTTACATCATTGAATGGATGAGTAGAAAATACGACAAAAAATATTGTTGGAATAAAGTGTAGCCGCGGCTACGGCTGCAGCCGCAACTGTTACGGTCAGACCACTGTTTCAAATAACTGTTGCAAATTACGCGTAAGTTTCCTTATCGTGCTGCAGCCGCGACGTTACGTTCTGTGCAGACGCAACTGATAGCTGAAGATGCATCGTCTTATATTCAGTTCCAGATGAACTGCACGTGCGACCGCGTTGCAGTTATAAGCTCTAATTTGATGGATTTGAGTCTGTTGCAAGCGGTTGGCGGTTTATTCCGCCTAGAAATGTCCGCCCATCGTTGCAGATAGAACACAAACTGTGAAGTAACTTTCATGAATCCAAATGAAAACGTTCTTTTTTTAAGTGAAAGATTTCTTATTGGATAGAACACAGAACTACCAGGAATGTTCTAACAGCGCTGAACGATCATCCGCTATTTGCTGTGCTTCTGGTTGTACGCAACAGAGTGCTTCACGGAACTCTTTCGTTTTGAAACTTTATAGGTTGCCAAAGGGTTGCAATGAAACTGTAGTGTTATTTTTGTGCCACCACTACGACATATTGAAAACGTTTATTTTTTATGATCTGTTACAATGTACAAAACTGACGTATCTAGCGTGTTTTTTTTGCAAATTTGATAATTTATTAGTGTATGATATGGATATGTGGTGAAAAAATTGGAAAAAAGTCAATCATAATGAAACTGGAAAAATGAAAAAAATAAAATATTTTTGAACCTTTAAGTCCTGCCTTTTGACACAAACTTCGTTTAAGTTGCATTTTTGTTTTCCCACTCGGCATTATTTCGTTTTGTAATTTCGCTGATGATGAAATGTGATGATGAAATATATTAGAATATTCTATATTCTACTAGATATCATCAAGAAGAGGTATAATTAAAATATCAAGCTTTACATACATGATTGTATTCGTTTGCATTGAAGTTTGGGACCTGCCCTATACCCTAACTTTTGCCATGAAGCATACTGGAAAATTTGTTTGGTATAGAGATAATTATTTAGAGGTTTTTAAATTTGTAAGATGGGCTAACAGCTTTTGAAACTCGTGGATAAAGTGTTTAAGAGTGATGTTTAGTCAATTTCTTCACGATGATTAAAATAGACCAGGATCCTTAAAAAATATTTATCCAGAAAAGCTGTTCAAATGAGTCATGCAACCACGTAAAAAGTCTCTATATATTTAAAAAAGTTTATATTGTCGCACGAGCTCTCCACGAAAACAAAGCTCTCTTCAAGAATGCCTGCCACATGGCAAATAATGCCCGTTGTCTCAGGCGTGACTTGATGGAATTTGATTAGCATTGTAAATAAGAAGCAGTGTCTTTGTAATTCCACATATATGTATTAAAAATGACCTGTTTAGACGTTACACGTCCTGACGACGAGGAAACCTAGGACGTTTCTAATAAATATCTGTGGAATTACAAATTTACTGCTTTTTATTCACAATGGCAAATGATGGATTTGAACCGAGAATCCGTAAATTGTCATGAATACTTGAGATAATACCTGCAAATTGGCCCTCATTATGGTAAGGATGCAGTAATTAGTTACTAAATTAAAAATAGCCTTATTGAAGTGTATAGAAAATGTATGGCCAATCTATTATTTTAATTTAATTAAGAAAGTGACAGAAGAAACATAAATTCCATAAGACTTTGTAAAGCATTTGAGCGTTTTGTTTGTGATTGTGACAAGGGAAGGATGGGAAAAAGAGATGAGTTGGCCACGAAATGTAGTTGGTTGGATGTTGCGTTGGTAGAAAAGTTTTCAGAATAAAGACTAGAGTTAAATTACTGAAGTATTTTACGATTGAGACTGTTTTCATAAGGTAGGACATGCTCAAAACATCTTCGGTAGAAACAGTGGTGTAATTTTTGGAGGTTGTGAAAGTGTTCGAAACAAGAGAATATGATATGAAACAAGGAATATGTTCAAGAGAAAAAGGCCCACAAGGGCAGGATGGTACGTAAGAAATTAGTGAAACAAGGCAGTTTTTATCGGCCATCATTTAAAGCCTGCTCTTGTGGACCCGAAAAGGAACAGCTTGAAGAATATATACAGCTACGCATAACATATGTTACGAATCATCCATACAGATATGCCACAAGGAATCGTCTTTCCAAAAATATGAGTAAATAGTTCGTTCATAAATCTTTGTCGTTCATGTCTTTAATTTAAAAAATACACGTGACACTTGGACATACAAACTGGATATTAAAATCTCTAAAGTATCTATTAGGACTAATATTCTCAGGATATATTTATGTACAACTATATAACATAAAATAACTATTATTAATTCATCATAATATATATCATATACATAGGTACCGAAGTATTTATTATGGCAGTGACGCCTATGGCAATGCGTGACATTTGGCCCAAAGGGAAGATATAAGTGTCAAGTTTAAATTAGGAATTGTGTGCGTTCTTAATAAAAGATAGTAGATTTTTACATAGGTTATTCGGGTATTCCACCGGGTAATTTCTTTTCTTAAAGATTGGTCAATGAACGCATAGAGATTGTTAATTGCTTACGCCGGGAAAGCATCAATCATGTATTAAATTGTGCTAATTGCTATTACTAATGTCGCTGCATTTGGGAACCGAAATAGAAATTCTTGGCGATTGTTAGTACATTCATAGGTATTTAGAGAAAACACTGATGTATTAATGGAAGTATTAAAAACTGCATTGTATGCAGCTTGAAAACGTTTCAACAAACTAGGTATCTTTCAAGGTTATTACAATGATGTCATATTAACCCATTCTTTAGTTTTCCCTGTATTAATACATGTAATACCTTTAGATGCATTTACCTATGATGGTTGATTCAGAGAGAAGAATCAATGGCCTATAAAATGTTTTCATAGCTATTAGCAGTCGATGAACATTCCTAAAAGTGCCTTTTTAGTTTGTTTTAATGGATTGGATATATAATAAATGCTAATAGAAAACCGTTTATTCCTTGATACTCGTTCTTTTTGAAGACGCTTGCATTTACGAATGTTTTACGCTTATACTGCGATTGAAACCGTTAATATTATCTCAAAGGCTATTGCAATGCAGGAAGACATTTTTGCTCTCCTGCTCTATCACGCTATTTATATGAAAACTGTGAAATAATTTAATGCCTGTGAGTAAGTGAACGTATTATTGGTGGTGACTGGAAAATTATTTGAAAAAAGAAATTTCAATAAGCTATTGGCATGTATCATCCAAGTGCACTTGGTTATGACACGGTAAGGCCTGGTTCTAGGCACTCGTTGGCCGATTTAGGGTGTATTTGGAGTTCGATTGGAGTTTTAGTTCCAAAATCAGTGATTCCCCCGATAAGTGTACCTCAAAGTTCGAGGTTTTGGCGATTCAAGGCATATGATGGGGAAGGAATCCAATTAATGCCCATTTTAACTTTCGTGTTTTCCCTGAGAGGCAATCAGTCAGTGTTCCTACCTGCCCATCTCCCCCCTTCTTCCACAGTCGTGCGAACTATGCCTTTTTCAATCCTGACGAGTGATGCAAGGGTCTTTTCTTGGTTTGCGTCCGTGTTGCGCAACGAGGATGAGGGCGTTGTGGTAGGGAGCTCTTTCGAGAATTTTTAAGGAAAGAAGTGGAAAGATTTAAAGGAAACAAGCTGAAGAGAATATAAACTAAAGGGCGTATTTTAGAATGGGGTTGGATGCCCATAAATCCGGTGACCGATGGTCATATTTTGAGAGGAATAAATTGACTGTTCCGTCGCTCGAATATTTTGACAAGAATGTAATTAATTAGTTAAATAATATTTTGCTCAGAAGGTAACTGAATGCCTTCCCACAAAAAATGGGAAAAATCGAACTTTTTTATGTATATTTTATAGGAAGGTCTGTGTACACGATGAACGTATTCACACGAGTGCATGCATGAACATCGACGTGAACACGTTCCCAGCATTAGAATACGACATGGTTGGGCATTAGATGTGATTGACGAGCTCACTTATAGTTCTTTGAAGAAATAATTTTTCACGCAGAAAAACTAAAACAGGGGGAATAGAGTTTCAAACTCTGACTCTACCTAAGTTTAGACTTGATGTTTTTTTTTATATTTGACAGGATTAAGAACAAGATTTACAATAAGAATAGCTGTTTTAGTGATATATTTTTGTTCGGGATAATATTAGTTAATTGGGGGCTGGATGATGGATTATCGTATTTTCTCTTTCTTTTAGTTTGATCTGTGACCTAGGAAAACTATAGATTCGGAATTAGCATAGTTAGTGAGTAGCATCTTTTATTTGCGAGATTCAGAGTAGAATAAAGAAAATCGAATAATTGACTCATGTAAATCGTTTATCCTGCGGAAGAATGTCAGAGATAGTTTGGAAAATAAATGAATTCTACTCCAATGTAATTCAAGTCTGTCCAAATCGAAATATTGCCTCAAATCTGAAGGAAATGTTATGATTACACACCCGGGGCTGGAGGAAAAAGTGTTGTGGATTGAGGAAAATAATATTGGAAGCCCGCATATTGGAATTATCCCGCTCTTAATGAAAGAAGCCTACAAGACCGCGGATAAACGTCCCATCCGATGGACGAAGTATTTCGCTTCTATAGGTGCTCCCCTCCACAACGTTGCAGTGGAGATCGGATTAATATTGGCTGAATTACCCGGCGTTCCTCGGTATCACACTTCCTTCATAACTCTTCATAAAAGACTTCCTTCATAACATCATCATAACTTATCAAGAAGAGAATCGATTGAAGAAATGAGAAACATCATTCTTTCGGGTATCTGGTAAAATAAATTTTAAATGAAGACGGTGAAATTCGCCATGAAAAAATCATTTGACTTGACTCGGATTCGTACTCGGATATCCCAATTGCCGTTCAGGTGTGTTAGCCAGTTACACCACCAAACCATCTTAATTCAAGGCGAATTTCAGCGGGGTGTTAATGATTTTTTCGTTGCGAAGTTCACCGTATTCGGTGTATAACTTTGCGCCCGTGCGCGTGACTGCATACCACATCATTTGCATAATGCAATGATCGGAATTTTTAAATCTCTATGTTGAGTGAAATTAGTTCTAAAAAGCAAAAAATAATTAAACCACTGAACAGAACCCAGTGCTTAGCATCCCTAATCAGCTTACCTAAGCAAAATGAATTTTAAATTCGTTAAAGACCAAAATCTGGTTGTCAAGGAAATAGGTTATTGTTGATTTCAGAAAAAAATGAACGTTTTTGCAGCTACAGACGCGATTTTCAGAAAAATAGGAATTGGAAAAGATAATTGATTTAAATATCATAAATTTCATTCTTTCAGCCATTTGATAAAAAATTCCCAACCCACTATCTTCAGCAGGAGTTATTTTAAAAAGCAAAAAATGAAACCACTGCACAAAACCCAATATGTAGTGTACCAAAGGGCCGGCCCCTTTTTGGGACCTTTTGGGGCCCTGAGATCATTTTAAAATAGCCTACAATTTTCCTCATGTCTTGAACTATTAATCTGCAAAATTTCAGCAAGATCAGAGTAAAACTATAGATTTGTATGAAAGACAGACAGACAAACATTCTTTTTTATGTATAGATTTTCGCCGCCGGTACTCGAACTCAGGGTGAGTAAATGCTGCAGTCAGCGTGTTATTCCGATACCCGGAATATTTCAATTTGAAAAATTGCAGATGCCACATTTGCCTAAACTCTGCTACATTCCCTTTAGTTTTGGGTGTGCGCCTTTTAGTGATTGAATGTGGCGCCTCTTGGTGATCCTCGCTTCCCCTGCTAACCTGGTGCTATTCTCACCCACCCTATGTTGGAGAGAGTCTCCCTGAGAGATTCTGCTCTCCACCGCCTTCCACCAGATCCACTGTCCGCTCTTGCGCGCCCGTTGGTGAGAGTCGCCATCTGGTGAAGATCCTTGGAATCGCTCGCAGGAGTAATATTCGTGGGACGGTGGGAGTTATCTTGCGATGGCGCTGCCAGATTGATAGTTGGACGAAGGTTGGAGTTTCATGCATGGTGAATTTTATCAAGCCCATGCCTTGCCTTCCTGTAGTTCTTGTGGTACGACTTTCAAACGAAATTGTCGGAAGAGGTCGCAATTAATTATTTAATTTTGAAATAAATGTATCCAGTGTTCATATCGGCCTCCAATATAAATGGTTTGACGAGATAATGTCAGAAATAAAAAAAAATCGAAGTCGGCTATTGTTCACCAACGTTTCGGAATATAATGTATTCTATCATCAGGGCTTAGAATATAATTTTTTTCTTATTAACATCTCCGAGTACATGTATTTTTGCTGAGAGTGTACCTACGTTGCAGTAGTAGAATTAAGTGTATATTGTGGATCATTATCCACAATATGAACGTAATTGATAAGCGGTCTTGTGATGCACTCATTAGTATCTGTATTGTTAGTATACTGTCTCAGCAACAATACCTGTACCCGGAGATGTTGATAAGGATAAATATGTAATAAAAATAAGTATAATTAACTTTGAATGCACATTATATTCTTCCTAATTAGGGCCAGAGAAATGGAGGAAGTACCCTCAAGTACCTATTACAGTACATTTTTTTGTCCTCATCACATCCTCCATACACCTTTTCTCCCTTCTCCGAAATATCTCATCATACGTGACGCATCTTTTCTTTTTTGCATAACTACCCAGCTCACCCTTTCCAAAGTGTAACCCTTGTAAATTTTTCATATTTCAATTAAATTCGTCATGATTTCCCTCATTTTGATGTATATCGTGAGGCTAGAGATATATCAAGTTATAAATTAATTTTTTTATTAAATTCGTCTTCTAAGTGGGCGCAATGAAAATAAATTATTGCTTTTAACGATAGCATCACACCTTCATAAGCAATTTTCCGAAACCTCATTCGTGACAAACAATGTCAGGAGTTGTCATATCCATTGCTGCAGTTCCCGTGGTTAGGAATCATTTGGCCCTTATGTTTTTCTGCTTGTCATCAATATGAAATTATTACTCCGCTATAAATGTTGGTATTTCGCATGATTGTTTTGGTCAGTAGGTATTTAAGGTGCTACTGTGGTTATTTTGTCTCTTGTAAGGAAGTTTATACGTACTTCTCTGTGCTTATTCCATGTTATGGATCAACATGCGATATGATTTTTGGAAAGTAGTAAATAGCATTGTCATCGGGTCTTTGAACTACTGAAACCAGAGAGGGGAAATTATTTTTTTTTACAACTTACAAATGAATTTGACGGCCATCCCTCACGCAGGCTAGAATATTCAATTCTTTATTTCACCACATTTAGCGTATATATTATTATTTGGGCCTATACATGCAAAGAAAAGGTGTACGAAGTAGAACTCAAGTGGAAAGGTTAAACATAATGTATTACCGTATTTCTCCGAATATAAGCCGCACTCGAATATAAGCCGCACTCGAATATAAGCCGCACGCCGTTTTTGGGGTCTCAAACAGGGAAAAAATTTAATACGCAAATTTAAGCCGCACCCTTTTTAGTGCATCCCGTTCTACCTACAGCATTAGACATTAGAATTTTTATATCTATTTTTACATTACCTATGTAACTGTGACACAATTTTATCTATATTGTCCTTTAAAATATGAATAAATTGTTAACCAATGTGTCCTTTTTCAGCGTTATTTCTTACTTTCGTCGTGGTTGAAGGCGAGTTTAGCTGGAGTTTGCGTGAATCCGAATGGCTGGTTGGCTTAAATCGGTTATTTTTATGATTTTTTAAGAATGTTCTCGAATTTAAGCCGCACCTCGAATATAAGCCGCACCCCGATTTTGAGGCCCCAAAATTGTGAAAAAAGTGCGGCTTATATTCGGAGAAATACGGTATCTATGCATTGTAATTGAAAAGTACATTAACTTTAAACAATCAGTATAACTACGCTAGAAGTACGTAGTACATGTCATACGATATTGCTCTAAACTAGAAGTACTATTTGCGTGTAAAAGTTCTACTCTTTCAGCTTTTATATTTATTTGATAAAAGTTTATTGCATTATTTCACACTTTCACCGAAAGACATTTTTGACGAACTCAGATGGTTGAAACATTGTAATGTTGCCCAAGTGAAAACCTGCGGTGATAAAAATTAATTCATTACCCCGCATCAGTAATAAATCGGAAAGGTAGACGCTAATGAAGATTACAATGGTGTGTTTATTCCGACTACAAAGAAGTGGGATAGACGGCAACTCCCTCTCGTCTCCTTGAGCGGGAGAGGCAGTAAAAATAGAAGTCAAACATTGTCCTCTGGCTTGCGAACACTTTTAACTGTGCACTCAGTGGAAGGTGAAGAAATACCAATGGCGTTAATGCGAGCCGATCGTCAGCTGTGATTCCGGAGGTGGAGGAAAAGTGCATAAATATCTAAAGACTATGGGACGGTAAGCAGCGAGAATGCTCTTGGAGTGGTGGGAGAGATGGTTGGAGAGGAAGAAGAAGATGAGAGTGGAATTGCAAGAAGCTGTTGGGAGGGAGGGGGAGGCAAGGACGCTGAAAGGGGGGTGGGGGGCGGGACTTGCCCGTGAGTTGAGCCGATGCCGCTGCATAACGGTGCCTTCCGCGGTGAGGCGGGCTGGGAGTAGGGTAATTGCGGGACGGGGCTCTATGCTGCATTTCTTCTCCGAGAGAAGCGCTAGAGGGAGCGGCTGACTGGGATGACATCGGAATTCCCCCCGTGGAAGATGCTCGGAGGGTGCAGGGAATCTCTCCTTAACCCTTTGAGGCCTGAATTAACATTTTCGCATTAGTCACACTTTTTGTAGTTTTTGTAAGGAAAAGATGTGCTCCTATGGAAGACCATGAAAGGTATAAACAACTTCTCTACCCTAGTGGTAACTAAACACGATACATAAACCCGGGATAAAGTATGACCTCGCAGCTCAATAACATCAAACTTAAAATAGGACACTTTTTGTTTTGTGGGACTTATGAGTCCCGACAGGCCTTAAAGGGACCGGCAGTAGTGCCGTGAAGTTTGCTCCCATGCTGTGTTTATTCAACTTCTCAATGTTTCTCAGAGATTTTCTGTGCCAAAGTACATTACGAGTTGATTGGTAATAATTGAAATGATCTTAAGTATATTAAGAATGCTAATGAAGGTATAGAATAATTGTATGCTTATTTTTATGAGGCGAAGGATGATATTCCTAAATGTTAGACAACAATATACAAGTATCCATCTTTGTTTACTTTTGACCTGATTAAGAAGATAAAAAGAAAATCAAGTCATAGAAAATTGTTCAGGAAGAATGGCTCAAAATATCAACAGACAATGTACAACACATTAAGATTAGAAGTTTTAAAAAGTGTTGCGGATAAGTTTCTCAGAGATTTTCAGTGCAACATCCTATGCTATTTCTCGCACAATAACTGTTGTCGTACGTTTCCATGATACGAGAGGCTCTGGGTGAGAATCGTAGCAATCGTGGTGTTTGTTTGCGACCCACAGCATTTATCTCATAATTTAGCTGCTCCGTACGGAACGAAAAATTATTTCTAATAAACGCGTGCGCTTAGAGCTTAGAGAAACTGAGTCACAGTATGAAATATATGAAATTGGCTTTAAACAATATTTTTTTTATTCCTTCTCTTCTATGTGGTTATCTCTGTCTCTCCTACTTGAAATCTTGATGGTGTTTAGTTAGAACTTCTACAAAACTATTGTGCCGAGCCTACAGTCATACTCGAAGACAATCTCAATTGAGAAATCATGCAGTACCTATGTCACTCGATTCAACGTTTAGCAGAGGCCGCCGAATTAGAGAATTTCTTGGATTAATATAATTTAATAAATTACGTTTATCTGCGTAAAATATTTTCCTTCCAAATCATCATTTGTGACTTTCGCACTCATATATATTACTCCCATTATCGTTTACCGAGTAAAATATTTTCTAGTAGGAGAATTAGAATGATACCACTGAATTCTTTCGGCGTACCTACTCCTGCGGATAAGAACCGTTAACCGACTAGGAATCATGAGGAATCTTTGCCGTTTGTTAGAGCTAATTCTAGAAACTTAAGTATTTTTCGGTGAACTCTGCTTGTAACTAGCTTATGCCATAAAACTAGGAGAGAGTGCATTATTATTTTGTATCACGCTTGACTTGCTTTAAAAACTTAGTATAAATGAATATACCTCGGAAAATCATGTTGCTTCATGCTATGCATGTATATATTTATAATTATTTGTGCAGTAATGTAGGCATTTCTTATTCTAATCATAGAATGTCGCGTAGTATGTAAAAACATTTTCGTGTTTATAAAATATTAATCTGTTAGAACGGAAATTTAGGTAAGGAAAACCCCAGGAAGAGTTGATATTAATTTTTATGAGAGGTAAATCGACTGCCACTATCTCTTCCAATGATATCGTCTATTGAGTACAACATATAGACTGGTCCCCGTAGATTCACTGGTACAATTTTCAGAATACTATGAGCGATGTTCATGACGGTTCTTACGGATATATTGAAAAGAGGCTTTTTAGATACTTTAGATAAATAGATACTTTGCAAGTGCTGGGAAGATGAAACCAGCGCACTTTGGACGCCTGTTATTGGATGGTAATGCCATGGCTTTACGTGGCGACAAGGTTTTCATTTGTATCGTCAACAGTTTTGCCAACACTTGGCGAACATCATAACTATGCATATTTATCTTTCCACTCACTACTTATGTGCCATTAGGTATAGTATATTTTGGATGTGTAAACTCACAAAAATAAATTTAGTTACTTTCCTCAGGTCACTGTTGGGATAATTCAAGAGTTACTCTGACGCAATTTTCTAATAATTTGGCAGTGTTTTTACCGAGACGAAAGTATTCCCTGAGACTGACGGCCATAATCAGCAGCCATTCTGCTCTGAATCTCAGGCCAGTGAGTATCAAAATCATTCATCATTCAAGTATTCTACTAGCTGATTAGTAGGTTCTTGGACAGTCCCCATTCTGCATCCCAACCTCATAGTAATTGTCTCGCTTTCTCTCCTAAGGATGTCCCGCCATTAGACCCCCTTCAATTCTTCATATCTTCTACCTCCTCTTATTTCGTCCAGAATTCCTATCCTCTTCCTTCCTCTTCCTCGCTTCCCCAGTGTTCTCCCCTCTATCACTCACTTCAACATGCCCTCTCTTCTCAAAACCTCCTCCATCCATCTCTTCTGCCTTCTCCAAAACTCTGCCACAAGCTTCTTCTCCTCTCCGACCATATCCAATACCTCCTCGTTCGTCTTCCTCGCCATCCAGCTCACCTTCTCCATCCTTATCCAAACTCACATCTCAAACACCTCAATTCGACGTACATCCTCCAATCGCAATGACCAAGTTTCCGACACATATAGCGCCACGCTCCATATTAAAGTTTTCACCAGCCTCTTCTTTGCGTATTTTCACAGACCCCCCCTCATCAATTCTCTTCTCTTCGAAAATGATTATTTTGTTATTCGCAATTATACATCTGATGTCCTTACCACTAAACCCATTCTCCTCCAAAATACTACCATGATACGTATACTGCTCGACCTTCTCTATCTTCTGCCCTCCCACACTTATATTCAGCCCTGCCTTCTTACTTCAACAAAATCTCATCACTTTCGTTTTCTTGTTGTTGATCTTCATCCTATACCTTTTGCACTGCACCTCTAGCGCATTCACCATTGACTCTAACCCCTTGGCAGACTGTCAGTGAATAACTTTGGATAAGAAACGATCTTGAAATTCGTGGAATCACATTAAATTGTGAATGGGTGAGCAGCACCTGTAATTGTTTTCTATTTCAACGAACTAAAAATGTGAAGGTGAAGCTATGGAATCAATTCAATCTGTAAAAATGTCATAGTGTAAATTATGTCACCGGTGTCAATTGTGGCATTAAATAATCTGCAGCTCGAGAAAATTATCGTCTGAGCTCAAGAGGCATGGGTTACGAGGAGAAATGACTCATCATTCACAATACCTGTATTAGGTGCCGGATGACCCCAAAACTGTAAAGGAGGTCTTAAGAGAGGGAAAGTGGAAATGATGCGTGGGCTCGATTTCATAAGGGCCCGTAGATGTAAGCTCAGCAGCTCGAAAGCGGAAATCCCGTGAGCATAACTCACACAGTTTTTGCCGGAGAAATTTAGAGAGGAGGCGTGCGCCTAATTTTAAAGGGAAAACATGATTGATATTAGCGGTAAAGTCCGATATAATAGAGGTGAGATATAGAAGGCAGTGCTGAAGACGATCTCAGAGTGATTAATGATAAGTCAGCGAGCATTGCTGGGTCGTTCCAACGGACGTAGAAAAATAAGTGCATAGACAGACTCCAAGGAAATATTCAGACGGTTAGCTAAGAATTGTTTATATTGTTTATAGGGATATCGCTAATTTTAGAGTAAATATAGCATATTTTCAGTAACAATAATCTTAAGACATTTAAGTCTGAAGCACAGTAGCTGGGGAAGAAGACGAATTTCCGTCAGGCAGAAGTCACATTTTTTGTCTAAATTCGACGTGTCCGAGTTCAATGGGTACCTAGTTATTGTATTTCAAATATCACAATAGCAATAGCTCACGGAGACAAAATTTTCCCTTGCAATTGGATTTATAAAGTTGATATCATGAAACATTAATTTCTTCCTCTTCATCCCACTTTATTTTGTCTTCGATCTCTATCACACTGGTACAAAGCAGTTGTGAGCCGATGTTAAATACTTTACACATTAATAGGAATTTGGCGGGGAGAAGCCTGTTAGACATAATGTGCATATTTTATTCTTTTACTATGATAATAAATGAGTTTCGTGACTTTTTCTTAGATTTCTTGTTCTTGTTTCTTTCAGATGCAAATATAACCTCTCAATGTTTCTCCACAATTTCCTCGCTTGGTGAAGTTGTGAATCTGCACTTCTGCTAGTATTAAAGGTGATAATTATAGTGCAGGCGTATGCGTAGATGCAATTTTCGCGTTGTGAGGGGTGAAATGACAGTCGTCAACAGGCTTTGAGAAATTAAGATGCCGCAACGTAATGGTTACCGTGTGAGATGTGATATAACGGGTTTCTCGTAACTTTCGCCAAATGATTGGCTAGTTGATTAGAACAGCCATAAAATGACGCAAACGCGTAAAAATAACTTTCGTCTGAAGGTAAACAAAAACTTAATTCACACCTGCTACGAAACGGAATGTTTAAAAGATGGACGATCTATAATAGGCTTTAGAGCATAGATTGAAGCAGACCGGGTAATTGCATACTTGTATAAATCACCTTACATGATTTCACATTTGAATTGATATAGTTGAAAGTGAACTTCGCAGTACTGAATATTTAATCAGCTTCTTGGGATGAAGAAATTTTTCTGGAAAGAAAGCATTTTCTACGATTAAAATTTATCTCTAATCGGGAAGAATTGGGTGCCTAAAATTTCTTTCTGGCGTCTTGTCGCGCGTTGACTTCCCTGCCATGCCATTTAATTTATGTCTTATCTCTGAAATTTTCCGATGTTCCCATTTGAGGCCATTTCACCGCTGTTACATCAGCTTTAGGATTATTTAAGTACATTTTGAAATATTTTATAATTTTTTCA
The DNA here is from genome assembly GCA_963573305.1 of Pyrrhosoma nymphula. Taxonomy (NCBI): domain Eukaryota; kingdom Metazoa; phylum Arthropoda; class Insecta; order Odonata; family Coenagrionidae; genus Pyrrhosoma; species Pyrrhosoma nymphula. Next base: position 47,911,236 of record OY754333.1, on the reverse strand, counting down.
CATTACCTTCAAGCCTTATGGAGCCTCATTTCTGGACAACATTTACAAATATTCTGTACTAAATATTTAACTGAGGAGAAGAGTCTTAAAACAACATTGAAATGTTGTTTGTGCTTTTTTAACTAATTAACGCACTTTCCAAGTGTTTCTTTCATTGCCATTTCAAGTTTCTTTTTCTCATTTACAGAAAACATTGATTTTTATTCATAAAAATATTGTGTTGGTTTGTTTGCGACGTTTACTCTCAATTTCCGAAATGAGTTGAACCTATAGTTTCACTCTAGGCTCTATTTTTCGGGAAATCAGTTGTGTGCGTTGCACTTCACAGACAGCAGTTCTCTCTAATTCCAGGAGGCGTCCTCCGGTTGAAGTGCGACGGCAGTGCGACCTAAAAACGCTGCGTAGAACGGGAGAAAAGTTCTTGTCCATGAATCGCGGGCCTACGCAGACTTCCCGAAAAGTTCTAGAAAACGTTTGGAAAAGACTTCGCTCTAAATCGTTTCAACATTTTCTTACTTAATCTACTCAAGATATGACAAGCCCAGAGAATTCTAAAATAGTAATGAAATGTATTAATAAAGTGTAGACATGTATAAAGAGCAAAAACTTTGCATCTCTCCAATGAAGGATTCATGTGAAAAGTTTTGGATTTAAGTAAAGTAGCCTATTAACATATACATAACAACTATATTCTGTAATTTGGAGTAGGTACCTTCCTAACTCATAGTAAATACCCAGCAATATGTATGCACTATATGCAACGCAGCACATTTATTACATTTGAGTCCTCGGATTTAACTGAGATAATCCTCCAAAAAAACAACACATTCGGAAAAAATGCAAGTGCGAACAATTTTTCTTATCGTAGTTTGAGTGAAAAATCACTTCACCTAGAATTTGATGAGTTTGACGTCATGTTAAAGAAACGATTCCCATGTTTCCAATTATATAAAAAATATTAACCAATTACTCAACTACCTTTCGAGCGATTTGGCTAAAAATATAAGCTATTACATGGGATAGATTACGGCTGTGCGCTCCAGAGGGAGAATATTAAAAATATAACGGATTTATAACACCTAGATTTCGTCAAAAACCTAACGGTCTGTAGTTTGTATTTTCTCATATATTTATAAAAATTAATCCATTACTCACCGCAGAAACCATTACATAATCACAAAAAAACTTGCTGTATTCAAGGATTTTTCGCAATACGGCATAAAAACATGTGTCAAGTTAGAGTTTTATGTGGTAATATATATTTTATTACTGAGAATTATTGTCATATATAACTTTATTTTTGCACCATTAATGTTACAGCATTTACTTCATTTTTCCTTGCGGACGCTGAAATTAAAAAATCAAATTTGAATATGTTCTCCATTGTGACTAGGGAAATATCTCGCTCAAACTACCTTAAAAATTGATGAAATATCTTCAAAATAGGTAAAATCAGAGATTATACTGTCACGAAAAGATAGAATTTAGGGAGATGAGGTATTTTGAACAGCGATCAGCTCCCTCTTTAAGGCAACGATGGGAATCTTTTAAGTCGGCGGGGCCAGGGAATGTTATGCTGGGTCGTCATGAGAAGGATGTCGACTGGGATGGAGGGGGTTTGGGTGGGGGAGACGGCGGTCCGGGAGAAAGGCAAGAAAGTCATCTTCGCTCGGTTGCATCATCATCAACCGCCGGTATACCCATCCCTAAAGGAACGAGGAAGGGTGGGGGAAATGCCACCATGCCTCCTCCGCTGCACCTTGCTCGCCTCGCTGGGTCCTTCTTTCGCGGTAGTGGATGGGGGTGGGTTTGAAGTCAGTGTGTGAGGTAGAGGGGAGGGGTTTCAGGGGGGAAGAGAAAAGAAGAAAGAAAGGAAGACGGTGAGAGTCAACGGGGAGGAGGTCACGGTGCCACAGACACCCCATACCACTCACCAACCTCCCCTCATCCCACTGTCGCGCCTCACCCGCAGCCTCAACGCGGCGGCCGTCGCCTCGCTGGGTGGGGAAGAGACTTCAACGCTTGCGTAATTTCAACAAGTGCTGCACCCGCTATAAAATTGATATACGACCCGGGTATCTGTATAAATTATAACACTGCACGGGAAGTGCAGTTAGTTACCACTTGAAGGGAAGGCTTGGTCACAATTTTAGTGCTTGCTCTTTCATTTTCTCTTCTCCGTGCCAAGTTCCTCTGATAAGTTATGCTTGTTATAAAATGCTGTCGTTTACTGCAAAACCGATGTGCGAGTTGTCAAAGTGATCTGATGCCTCCCCCGAGGTATTAATACATCTGAAATTCATGCGTGTCATGTTATCCTTTTAAATTTATTGTTACGTAAATTTATGGTTTACAGAGTTATGTCAACTAAATGTCGACTCCATTTATTCAATATCGAGAGGATTCCCTTATATGTAGTTTAAAATAAAAGCCCCGTGTTATTTCAGAACATTTAATGCCGAAGTTAATATACGAACATCCTATGAGACGTCTTTGCTTATAATTGTCGTCACTATGTTTTTCAATTGGTCCAAAATCATCGCTAACAATAACTATTAAATGACAGAAGCCTTATGCTAATGATTCTGTATTTTGTACAAATTCCTGCTCAGGTTAGATAAAAATGTGGTGCTATTAGATTTATATATCACTATTACGTATTTTATATCGAGATATTCAGTTGTAATAACATTTCTTTCCTCTACATTTGGATGAATAATAAAACTTAGTAAATTATGTGTTAGAAAGTGTGTTGGCATAGACTTCTACTTATGCTCCTTCTAAAAAATTAACGCTACATTGACTTTTTAAGGTATGCATCACTATTTCAGTTAAATGTAGTATAAGGGCGTAATTGAAATCGAAAAATGCTTTTAACTATGATTGAGAAAAAATATTTTGTGCCAACTCGGTATTTTCTTAAGTTTGTGCTCATGTAAAAATTACTATAAAAGGCGATAAGTTCCCAATTAAACATAAACTTCTATGGAGCCATAGTTCCGTTTTGGCTAATTCGTATTAATTGTAGGAAATAACATGATCGTTTATGAACCGTTTGTTTGTGATGGTTCTAGGAGTATATGTAATTTATAGTACCGGCCATGAAATTCCTTACAAATATTGCGTTACAGCCAAAATGAAACGCTGTGTCCTTAATGATTTGTGTTTAAATTGGGCTTAGTATTCTATGTCGTGTTTCTTATTGGCAGATGCCAATACATTTGAATCTCTCAAGAGACTGTGCCCAAAACTAAATATGCTGGATAACGTCATACTATCCAATGTGTAGGATAAAAGAAAATTTTCCATGGAATTGGGCTCGACCAGCATGAGGCAATTTCATTGGCAATTGAGAAACGCTTCTCTTATATCCGGAAGGCTGCCGTGGAGAGCATGAGTGATGTCACTCAAAAACGAAGAAGATGCGTGTTCGTGTTCATGCGCCATGGACGCTTTCTCCGACGCTGAAAATGAGTCCCAGAAAGCTAAACGTAAAAAAAACGCTAAAAAGATTTGAATAATGACACGATGAAGAGTCGACGGGTCTTCGAAAGAGTGTTTATGAAAGTGGAGTGTAAGCATATGAGCGTCTGTGTTAATGTGGGCATGGGGAATACTCAGGGGTTAATATTGGAAGACGGGTTAAAGGAACCAGGGAGTATTTATCTGTCGAGTGAAAGAGAAAGTTGGCTGAGGAGCTTGATGGTTCCGTGGAAGGGCCATGGTGCACACTAGAGATATGAGAGGATTTATAATTTCATAATAGCATGCATGGCTCAATGAAATTGGGCAGCGACTCAGTTAATGGAAGAGATGAGGAAAAAATGCCCATCTATATCTAAAAGTTAACTGATACGTCTTCAAGGAACGCTAAAGTCTATTCCTCCAATATATACCAAATGTTCAGGCCTAACTTGGCGGAAACGCATTGCGATAATTTGAAATTATTTCACTTTGTAATATTCTACAGCAAGTTTGATTTCTTCCCTTTGAACAAAAAATGAAACTTTTTGTGGATTATTACAAAGTGAAATCATTTCTAAATTATAATAGTATCGATGTTGGAATATTGCAATGCAATTGACGCATTCACAGCGTCTACTCTTCTTGCTGGTGCATCATTGTGTGTGCCAGGTGGTATCTGGCTGGTAGATATAGCTGCAATGGAGTCATTGCTCATAACCTCAGTTTTTCTGCTGATCTGATCTATAATTACTATTGTATGTACACTGGGCTTCATATCGTTCCTGTAATACGCAGACGAGAATCGTTTTTTTTTTAATTTTATTGACTGAAAAACTACGTGATAAATATGGAAACTCCACCTCTTTGCTTTTAATACTTAAGAAAAACATCGCAATGTGCCGGGATACATAACTTTCATTTGAATTCTGAAAATAGTCAGGCATGCCTTTTTTTAAGGGTATATATTTGTTGAAAAGTAAACACACGCGCTCCTGATTTTGAGCCTCAAACGAAGGCGTTCGTTACAGGTAGTATCATTAGGGAAAATGGGTTTTTTCATAATTCGGATCTTTCAATACTTATTTTTTTTGTATTTTTAAACTTAAGGTTCATGGGATGTGAAAGAGTTTTGTTTTGGAAATCTTATTCGTAGAAGGGATGATGGACTCCCAATCATTTCTCCTGCGTGCAAGCCATAATTATAATCCTCTGACAATTTTTTCTCGCCGCCTCCGCCCTTATAATATCCCTCCCCCTGTCTTCCGTGGCTCATCTCCAATCTTGAGTACATTCGGTAAAATCTTGCCCTTCCTCCGCCGTGAAAGAACTCCACGCCTCCGCACGCTTTCACATTTCTTTTGAACCTTCTTTTTCTGACCTTTAAGCATTCATCTTCTCTTCGGGGAACCCACTCGTCCCATTATAACGCCCAGTTGGGCCAAATAGAGTTTGGTAATATGTTTCGTGTGGAAAGTGTCAAAGATGTGTGATAGCGCCTTTTCCGAAAGGTATTACACAAGCGATTTCTGCTTTCAATGATCATTAAAATCGAAATTTATACTGGCTTGTCGAACATGGCAGTATATTTCAGAATACTATGTAATCGGATGAGAATCTTCCTCTGAAGTTCAGTAGTCAGTACATTTTGTTCTTGAATGGTTTAAAACTTATTTATTATAAATTGGAAATAGCCATATATTAAAGTCATGAATTAAGAGTTGTATTCTACAAGTCGTAAGTAAAGCAGTGGTGACGGTCAGGAATTGTTCAATGATACTGGCATAAATGGTAGGGAAATATGTCTTATGCCAGTTGCAAACGATACATGATCCAGTGCAAAACCTAGTATAAAAGCTGCTACCAGAAATTTAGGACGGAATCCAGTAAGATTGTTGCCGTCCTAGGAGGTTTTACACCGTTATTTAACCTGTTTTGACAAGGAAGTGGTGTATTCATAATTTAACGCGTGCATACTTAGCGGACCAACCGATGACATCAATCGACCAAAACAGCAGTTTCATTAATTTTTTTCGTAGACTTTCGCAGTTCATTTTATTTTGAATAAATATCTTTTGGTTATCTGCGGTATATTTACTTTTATGAGCGACGGTACTACAACAGACCTAACAACTTAAACAGAGAGGATGGCTACAAACTCCCTTAAACGTGTAATAGAAATTTGCAAATTTCAAGTATAAATTTATTCTGTTACAAATAACCGCCGAAGTTTGTTTATTTGTTTGTGATTGTTGATTCAGAAAGCCTGACGAAGTCAGCGAAATAGCTCGGAGAAACTGTTGCTCAAAATATTAATTATACCGCAGAAAACCAAAAGATATTTATTCAAGTTTTATTTATTGTTGATTTTGTAACATGAAAATTAAGGAGGTAGAGGCGGTCCTGATGCCCTGATTTCAGGAAGTGAAGACCACAAAGCTTCTGTAAAAGCGGTAAAAGCTAACGGGATTGTTCGAAGGCTACTAGGTCCTACTGGGAGAGTTAATCAAACTACTACTGGATTAATTTTGAAATCAAGTCGATCATATAGTGTGATAGCGATTATGCTCGTTAGCCAGCATGCTGGTCCTATATCGCACTATACTGGAAAGCAATCATGCTAGCGAATATCTTCGAATTGGTGATGGATCAAGTATAGTGTGGAACAGGCTTTATCATGGTTGTGTTCAAGCATAAAGTACTCTACGGAATTTGCCTACTGATGTAAAAGCATGCATTATTTGAATAAACATGTGGCTCCTTAGATGTTTTTTAGCTGTTTAAATTTGATATTTTTTATTAGAATCTTTCTTGACGTCTATATTTTAGTAAATGTTTTACAGGATTTTCCTTCGTAGGGCTTCCTCAAGTTTCATTTGAGGTCTGATGTGTATTACTAAGCGCGAGTCGCGGTTTGTTTTCTGATGGCAAGCAGTGGCTTTATTTTGCCACTACCCGATGTTCATTCAGATTTTTGCGTATCTCGATATTAGGTATATCCAAATCGTGACAAGACAATGTGTTTCGGAGGATTTCATCGTGGGGAGAGAAGAGTATTTTTCCGGGAAGACTGAATGGTAACAAATACAGGACCTTCTTTAGCCGAATGCTTATTTTAATTACCAATGACCTTGGATAATTTTAGTGGTATATAGGAAAATTTCCAAAATTATGCTTAAGAATTTCTGTTTCGAATCTCATTACGGTTCATCAGCTAATCACTTATACTACGGTGATATCCACTCATCTAAGCATGGACCTTAAGTGAGCCTTAATCATGCGCCAGAGTTTAATATAATACCCCGAATGTGGTAATTATCTGAAAGTAAATCCCAGACATGTATACCCCAATAAAAGTTATACCTAGTTTAAATTTAGATTTTCCAATGAGTGTTTAGTTGAATTCAATCCGTTCTGGCGTAACTTTGTGGAAGTCCATTTTCAAATAATGACAGGGCGAATTATGCTTAAATCCACAGAGTATTTTATTGGTACAACTAGTTTCAACGCTACGGCGCCATCATCAGGTACCTGATGATGACGCCGTAGCGTTGAAACTAGTTGTACAAATAAAATACTCTGTGGATTTAAACATATTTGGCGTTTTCATTATTTGGAGTGTTTAGTTACTTAACTTAAGATATAAAAACTAATTTTAATTTATACTATTTGTTACATGACGTAATTTAATGTGCGACGAAATTATTTGTTTAGGAATTTAAAAAAATGTAAATGTAAGGCATTTCATTTCTTTGATATGTTTTTGTCATGCTGTGTGGATGTTGTTTTTAATTTTTTTCTGAGGGATTAAAATTCGTTATGTGATAGGACATCTCGCGAGAGGAGCGTTGCATTACCTCGTCCTGTAGCTTCCGTCCTCTTCTTGCTCGCGCTCCAGCCTCAAGATGGGGATGGGCGTCACTATCTCCTTTCCCTCTCTGTTGAGCTTCGGCTGCCTGTCTTCATCGCTGAGCGGCGGTGCTGTGAAGTAGTAGCGCCCCGGTGGGGTCTGCGGCTTTGCTAGCGAAGCTCCCACAAAGAGCAACACTATCGACGTCACCTGAAGTAAATGGATTGCCTTTCGTTAATATATTGAGGAACAATTAAATTCACGTCATATATAGAATTCACCGGAGAAACTGAAAAAAGTAACGATTCAGCATTTGTTGGCATTCAGCAGCGATTGTTGGCCGTCTGATGCTTAGGCAAATAGGTGAATTTGATGCATTCAATCAGCTTCTAAAGTTTCTATAAAATATTAATTTCAACACAAAATTTTCCCTATGCGGATTTTAATACCATTTCAGATTGGGCCAAGCTTATTATACCTTTCTCCTGTCAACCAATTAGATGTAATCGATTTACGCTTCAGGTTTTTGATAGGTTAATGGTGATTAACTTGAAATTACAGAAATTTTAAGTAATGCTTGACCATTTTGCTGCTATGGACAGTCAATTCAAATTACTACCCCTTTAACGTATTCATTGAAGGTATGCTGAGAAAACTATGAAACGTATTGTGCGTTACATTGAAAATATCAATATCTTCGATTTGGGGTGTATTGGCTACTCATGCGCAATTTCTCTTTATTTTTCTGCAGAAAATCAAGAAAAGTGCTCCTTTATGGTTGCCGGTCAATCATAAATATCACGTCGATGCCTGAAAACGACGTCGCAAAAAATTTATTAAAATGAATCGAAGCGCCACCTTTTCCATTCGTACTCACGATCAGCGATCTTCGCGCCATCTCGCGGTCGCAATCCAAACCGCCTCGAGCGAAATGCACCGGTGGCGAGACAAAAGAAGAGTCGATAGGCGCACTTTGTCACTCTCGGAGATGTTTGGTCACGTCTTCCTCCCCTATACGACGATTTGAAAAACGTCCTCACCCTGGGGGAAAAAAAAGTCGATCGCGCCACAAGTCTTTTAGCCTCTGCTGTCCTTTTGGGATCCTCTCTTTCTGGGAAGTGTATCGTCGGAGAGAAACCTTTTATACATGAGAGCGGCCCCCAGGGGGTGGGGGGCGGGGGGTTGTCTCTCTTGGAGGCGCCCGGGGACTGCGAATGTGACGGGGGCGGTGGGGAGAGGGGGCAGCAGGGCGTGGAAGTCAGTGTGTTGGCTGGAGGGAGTAGGAGGGGGGCAAGGGTACAGGGAAGAAGGTAAGTGGACCAGTTTTGGGAGGAGGGCGTCCCTTTCCCCTCTACACGGAGTGGAGAGGCGACTCTGAAAGGAGAAAGTGCAGAGGAGGTGAGGGGACGAGGCGGCGGTGTCGGCAAAAGGGGGTTGGTTTGCAGGGGGTATGGGTTGGGGGGGGGAAGAGGTATCGAGAGGAAATGTGTGTGTGTGTGTGAGCCCGAGAAGGAAGAAAGGCGAAGTGAAAGAGTCGGCACTCGTGAATGAAGTCTCCGGGTCGATGTTAAGAGGATTAACACCCTCGATAATTAATGGCATTCTACCGTATCTAGATCATTTCTCTTCAAAACCTATTATTACAAACAATATGTTTAGGGAAATGATTTTAAGCATTTTTTGTCCCATGAACATGTGGTCCTAACTCCTTAGTTACCGAGCTATGGCAACACAAATATTTTGACAGAAGAATTATGCATTTACCATGAAAACGACCATCACCCAGTGGCATTCACCGATACTAATGAAGATAAACGGGCCTAAGTTGGACTTAATGTTTGCATCTTTATTTTGATGTCGAAATTTACGCTTATTGATTACAATTTCTACTATATGGTAACCGGAAATTTAAATTTTTTTTGCACTTAAAAAAAAACTATTTTAGAATAACTTTTTTTATTTTGAGAGACACGATATACCAAAATTGAAATAAAATATGCTGAGATTAGTATTATTAAAAAATCGTTTATGAATGCAATGTCTGAAGGAAATAAAAATAACTAAGACATCTTATATATAGTTTTTAACATAATTATGTATCAAAATTGTAAATATTATTTAATTGAGGTGCAATACGCCCAATTAATTTTCATTGCAGCACGTTGGTAAAAAGAAATAAAATAATTTAACAATAAATATACCTATATCTCATGAAAGAAAAAAAATATTTCTGCCGTTTATGAATTTCGAGGTATTTTCCGGCGAGATATTTTTGGTGCCATTTTCTGTCATGTGAGGTTCAGCAATTCCCCTTTTCTCTTCCATAGGGCCAGTCTCTCTAAGCTAGTCGATGTTTCGATGATCAACTCCGGCATCGAAACGTCGACCAATGCCGATACCCTGACCAGGTGAAAGAACCGAGGCAAATGATTGCATCAAACACGCTGACAAAGACCAGGTCTTATATTAACACGAGTTATTTTCCGACCTTAGTGTCGGTGGGGTCAAGTCATTGATAGCTAATCATGCGGTCGCGGTCCCGTTTTTACTATTCAGGGCAAGGATGTTTGTGTTGTAATACCATAGGAGAGGACCATGAAGTTCTATATTTTCGTAAAACGATATTCAATTTGAGGAATTTATGCAGTAACAGCGTTAGTATATTTCGTTATTTTAATAAATAAAAAGGTAACGTTTCAATTGTTGCTGTTAGTTGAGTCAGTTTATAAGAACTCCTTACCTCTAGGAGCATCAGATGGAACTAAAATTTGGCATTTCTTAAAACCCTGGTTTTAAGGATTTCGGAATTTTTCGGAACATTTATGAGACTGTGAGAAGTATGAAATTAATATTGTAATAATAATGGCGCAAAGATATAGTTATATATGACCAAAATTCTCAGTAATTAAATGAATAAAGCTACATAATTCTCTTACTTGACTCATTTTTTCCCGCCGTACGGCTGAAAACCCTTCAAAACAGCAGGTTTTTTTGCGATTCTGTAAACTTTACTATGGTGAGTAATAGATTATTCTTTATAAATAGTTGAAAAAAATTGAAATCTACTCACCGTTAGTTTTTTGACGAAATCTAGGTGTCAGAAGTTCCTAATTTTTTCAATATTCTCCCTCTGGAGCGCACAGACATAATCTATTCCACGTAAAACACCTTATATTTTGAGGCAAATTGCTCGAGAAGTAGTTCGGCAAGGGGTTGATATTTTGATATCATTGGGAGGATAAGAGTTTTTTCTTTAAAATGAGGCCAAATTCATCAAATTCTAGGTGAAGTGATTTTTCGCTCAAACTACCTTAATTGATAACTATGTCTGGCATTTTACCAGTCGGGGTTAGTTTCCCAGGACAGAGTCTACTCGCCTCTTCCAGCTTCAACCATCTGTCCCTCATATTAATTCTCTCTTCAGATCAGCACCCTTCCTTCCTCTCTTCCTATTTCCTACAGCGTACCCATCCTTTTCCTCCTAAGTCTCTGATTTTTTGTATTTAAACTTCAGTATATATCATATATATCAACATATATCAGTGTACATTGTACACTGATATATGTCTCTCCACAAAAATACCCTCACCCTCTTAACATGTCTTTTAAAAGGGCCTCTATGGTAATGAAAGCTCCCTTTAGTAAAAGCTTCTTCCCACAGAGTGACAATCTAAATATGTAAACCTTAAAAATACCCTAAAAACTGCTACGCACTCATGAAGAAAAGCGATCAGGAAGACTGAATAGCTACTTGTGATGCAGTATATGTGTATGAATGTTTTAGCTTTTAGTTCAAAGTATGTTTTTATTTCATAGTAAGGTTTATTACCTACTCCTTACGTGAAAAGTTTCATCAGTTGTATTTTTTTATGCCGGGCCCCTACTTTACGCGAATTTCCGTAACAGTAAGGAGTTCTTATACACTTGCAAGCGTAAGGCCAGAGGTTGACGAATTCCATGCAATTAGCTTTTATGCTCCGTAGCAATTCTAGATCACAAAATAGTCCATCTCCCAATACTTCTTTCAATTAAATTGAGGCTTTCATCTTAGTGCATGTCTTTTTTGATGAAAATAACCATTATTAGTTGTTCTTTTTGCACTTTGGTATTCTACTCACACCTCTTGGTCACTCACTACTTGCTGTTTCTTATGCGTAAAACATTTTTTTTCGACTTGGAATTGGGATAAGAAAGCTCTTAGAATGGGTAAAAATCATGTTGATATGTGCCCGTTTTTGTTCAAGTACTCATTTATTGAACGTTGAAAAGTAGAATATGCTTTGCATTGGGATTTCAGTGAAATTTTTAATTTTATTCTGATGCTAATCAATCACTGTATAAAGTTTTATGCATTAGAGTGAAATAATATATTTAAAAAATAGTTATCTTCGAAGTTAAGGCTGAAACAAATCCCCGAGTACACAGGGAAGCTTCGTAAAATCTTTGAGCGCAAAGTACAGAAAATAGTGCTATTGGAAATGTGCTGGATATATAATTCAATCAAATTAGTGGAGCTGTAATGGAACAACTTGATTAAATTACTTTCAAGCCTGTTATTTTAGCCAACAGTTTATAATTCCATTAACTCAAAGCCAGACTGTTAGATTTGAGTGAAATGGTACCACATTGTTTATGCTCTATGAATCATGACCATCACATTTTATCAAACTTATTTATTTTCGGCAAACAGTTCGTTTTTTATTTTTTGCTTCGTATTGCTTGGCAAGAGCTTGTAATTTTTTCATTCTAACTCATTATATGAAAAATTTTATATTTGTATGATTTTTAGTGATTTCTCAGGTGTATTTTATTTTTATAATTACGTCAATCAGTTGTTTTTTCAATCCATTGTTGGTTTGTGAAATAATGTCCTAGTTTGGAACATTTTTACAGCTTAATTTATTTTAAGAGTTCAATGAAAAAGTGCGTTGAAATTATCGAAAAACATGCTGATCATAAAATGTGTGAGGCCTCCTTGTAGCATTGCCTTCCCCGAAGGCAGAGTAACCTTTGGCAACAACGCTTTTGAGCGAAGTCTATAGAATGAATTTCATCTCTTCTTTCAGGTACCGCAGCTTTTGGAAGAATGAAAAGACCTTTTTGAAGCTGTATCCGTCTTTGTATTTGACTCTTAAGGAATTGCACTTAATATGCATTTGACCCTAACTGTAAAGAAATTCCATTGTCTCCGAATGAAAAAACTGATTGAGGAAGAACCTTGGATCGGTAAGTGTGATGAAAACACCTTAAACTTTAGCGTATAATCCCGTCCTCCATGTCTTAATAAATTATCAGTGAATTCTTTGCCTCTAAAATTGATTCCCTGATGTCTCGCTCTGGTAATGAAAATACATCAAATAGACTTTACCGTTCCTAGCGGAGAGCGATATAGAGTTTTCAATTACCTTGAGTTTTCTGACTCTCAACTTTCATTCTTGGAAAAGAGGAGTATAGAAAATCATGAGAAATAAAGGCTCTGACGCTGTAATTCTTTGGGACTTGCGTTTTGTTGCTGACAATCTTCTGTGCGATTCAGCGGAATGCAACACACATTTATATACCTTTTGCAATGAAATGCTCTGGTAATTATCTTTTTTGTTTATATATTAGCTTGTATCAGTGGGTTTAATGTACGCCAATAGACTTTTCTTTCATTTCTTAACCTTCACTGCGTTGGGTTTAATTAGAATAAAGTTGAAATAGGTTTTGCAACTCCCGTTATTCTAAAATAATTTAAAATACTCGTTAAAGTCTGTTTCAGCCAATGAAAAAGGCTCGTTATGTTACCATGAGGAGTTTGGCGTGTTAGGGAAAGTAAAGAATCCGAGGAAGATGTAAAAGAGGCAGCATCTGCATCTTTTCCCGAAAGTAGCATCAATGGAAGTGGCTGAGAAGGGGGAGGTGCTGATGCGTTTGATTAAAACCTATATCCTCGCAATAGTATATAAATACTCCAGGTTTGCGGAATGCCCCACCAGGCGATTCGAAGCCTATTGCTTAATATCGATTTTTTTAACCTAAGCTTTGTGTAAACGATTGTGAATCAAGCGAAAAATATTCTCATTGCAGTATTTTATCGTAATTTCAACTTATCCAGATTATTGCCATAACAAATAAAGAGCTATAAAGAGGAGGAAAACAAGTATTCCTGAAATCAAAACTATCATAGCGTGCTTTATAAATATTAATTTACATTTTTAACATATACATGTACTGGTATAAAGAAAAATTCAGGTCGGCCCTTTGGTGCATGAAAATGTTCTCTTCAAATTAATTCTAAATTTTACGTTTATTCACCTCGCTGAAAATTCTAATTGGTGACCCTTCATTCAAACTTTGTCCTACAGTTGAACGAGGGCTTTCGGTTTCATTGAACACAACACATGCAATTTAGCATTGATGATTATGTTTGGTGGTTACCAAAAGCCACAGGAGACAGTTTCAATAATTATCAGCCAAACACCATTATTAAAAGGGCATCAATATTTTGAATAATTTGCAATCTTGTCTCAAACTATTGTCTTGCATTCTATTCATATCTCTGAGGAAAAGTCACAATAAAGAGGGCGTTATAAAATATGGATTGAAAAAATGCCTTAACAAAGTTGATTACTATGGGTAATTACATTATCAATGACTACACTATTTATGTCATAACTTTTATTACTTCGGGTACTCTCGCAAAGAAACATTGGGACAGTTATCTCCGGGACATTAAGAAGGATTAAAAAATATTTTCCCAAGAATAATCCATTTATTTTTTTCAAACTGAATTATTGAGTTTTGGGTTCAGGGGGTGTTAATCATAGAACATTTTTACCTAGGCATTTATCATGCCTAGGTAAAAATGAGAGAAACCATAGGAAGTAACCAGCGTTTAAGCCAAACATCCGTCTCTAAGCCAGAAATGATTTGGAGATATCATTGGGTCATTGAAAAAACCGCGTCCGTATCAGATATGATGTAGGTATATGGTGATGAACATAATGTGTGGTACAAACTATTCTAATAATTGTCTTTTTTCTTACAAACAGGAAAAAAATTAATGCTGTAAGAAAGAAATGAATTGGTTCAATAAATTTCTCGTAAAATATTTTTAAGAAAGTGGCATTTTGAATATAGCATTGACATGTCGTGTCCCTTTTTTATCCTTATATTTATAATATCAAAGCTGGTAATTTCAGTTGCGTTATTGATTATCTTTACAAACGTAAGTTTGAGCTAAAATGGGTTGGCATTTTTCGCGGTTATTTTCCTAATTTAGATGGAACTGCATACGTGCCTACGCGTTTTTTTCGGAGAAAATTGCACAAACGCAAGAAATTTCCTTTCAATTTTATTTTCAAATCTCTGGAGAAAGTTGGTGAAGGATTTGATTAAAGTACAGTCTCAGGGCTTGGACCGTGAGTTTTCAATTGCCCAATTTTTTCAGAGCTCGTTGCACCGAAGGAACATAATTCCTCTCTTAAAAGGAGATGATCGCGAGGTCTGAGAGAAATGCTCATTATGAGGCACGTCAAGAGGAATCCATTATTTTTTTACTCAGTCAAGGACGACCGAGAGTCATCCGGTTCTTTTTATGGGCTCCTCTGATTACATAATCCCAACTTAAGGGGTGAAACTGGAGCTTTCCGTCGCTTCTTCGGTGACCATGATATTTCAGCTTTCGAGAACATTTGAGAATGAAACCTGCTCTTCCTCTTTTTTTCGGGCTTATGAAAATTTATCGGTTGGCCTACTGCAGAGAAAAGATGCCCTTTTCTTGCACATTTCTCAGATTGGTCAGCTTCGTTCACCCCTGTGTGTTGAAATCACGAAGTCAAATTCATTCTTCATTTGTAGTTTATTCAAAACCGGCCACAGATAATTCCAGAGGTCAATGCGACTAGTTATGGGCATGTGATGCCATTCAAGGTTTAGAAAGTACTTCTTTTTACATGTTTTTCTTTGACTCGCTTTTTTGTACTTTACCTTGATGCAGCGAACTTGCCTTTTTTATGATACCGTTGACTTGGATTCTTTACCCTCTGCCTCAAAATGAAAGATTCCTATTTTCGCGTTTTTTATTTGTTTTAGTCGACATAAAACACAAATACTTTTTTTTAAACCTTAGCTTTCCATCTTGCCAGTCGTAGCTAATATGGGAGGTCTTTTCTCAGTCCGCTCACTAGTAATTTATCCTTCGATTCCTTCATGTATATATATATATATTATTCTTTCATTACTTTCATTGCTGTGACAGCTTTCCAGAAAATGTTGTTTCAGTCTACTCAACGTATTTCAAATGGATCACCTCAGCTATTTGACACTAGAACCACGGCAGAGGTCAAAATGACCCCTTTTCATTTTCATTTAATATTTTTCACGCTTGTTTTTCAAAACTACGGGTTGACGTTTTTTGAATTTTCATGAAAAGGACGTTGTCCTCTTAAACTAAGTTTTATCCTCGTTCGGCCACTGTATCGGTTTCTGTGGGAAGATATACCGTTTCCGGCGGAAGGGGTCATTTTGGCCCCTCATGGAAATTTGCTATTTCACAGCGGAATTTGTGTATACTTCCAACTCCGATTAACGTACAAAAAAGCAGTAAGCGTCGGTTACATCGGGTAAGGGCTACGGACGCGCAGACTGGTCCCATACCGTACGCTAAGAACAATATATATACGAAGATAGTGCTCAATCGGCGAGGGATTTGCTTATAACAAATGGAATGTTAAAACACATACAGCTATGCACTCAGATCCGAGCTCTCGCAGTAACGGAAGACGCTACAATTAATGGTGATGATATTGTAACTGGTCTGTCTCCTTGACGAACTCCTTGCTTTCATAGGTATTCTCTATGCACGGGGCGCGTATGGAGCTAGGCACCAATAAATTGACAGTCTTTGGTCCACAAACTTGGGGCTACCTTTCTTTCTAGGGGTCATGCCTTGGGATCGTTACAGTGAAATAATGCTGTTCCTTAGGTTTGATATCAAAGGTGAGAGAGCAGTGCGTCTTCAAACCAATAAGTTTGGCCTGGTTTCTGATTTGTAGAACCCTTTTATCGAAAAAAGCAAGAATCTGTACAAACCAGGGCCAAATTTGACCGTAGATGAACAGTTATTCCCATCTAAGTGCAGGTGCCCTTTTACGCAGTATATGCCAAATATACCCGATAAATTTGGAATTAAGTTCTGAGTGCTTGTTGACTCAAAGAGTAAGTACATGTGCAATGCTATTCCCTATCTGGGTAAAACTGAGGACAGACCTCCCGATGTAAATACAGGCGAGCACGTAGTGATGAAGTTGAGTGATCCATTCCTTGGAATGGGACGCAACGTAACTACAGATTACTTTTTTTTTACTTTCTTGCATTTGGCGAAGAATCTGAAAGCATAGCAAACTAGTTGGGACAATGACCCGTATGATACACGCGAAGTACTAAAAGCAGTGAAGGTCTTAAGCACTGAGCGCTACTCGACGGCTCTTCTAAAATATTATGATGCCTTTCTATCAGGGTGAAGTAGGAAAGAACGTAGTTTTATTGAGTACCATGCATCAAAGTGTTACTGTGTCAAATAATAAAAAAACTATCGGAAACTATAAAGTACTCCAACCAAACTAACGCTGGGGTGGATGCTGTTGACACAATGGCCCGACTGTACTCTGTTCGAGCATGCACTCGACTTTGGCCAATACACGTATTCTATAATATTCTAGACTTGGCTGCCAGCAATGCATGGATTTTGTACTGGGAGTGCACTAGTAAAAAAGTACGTCATCAGTTTTTACACAATTATTATGAGGAGTTCTCAGAAACGTACAGGCAGAGTAGGAACTTACCTCAAAGGGTTCAATCAGACTCATGTAATATGCCAATACCTTCCTCTCGCCGTAAGTGCCCGGTCGTGGAGAAATGTCACGGTAACAAAACATGTAATATATGTTTAGGCTGCAGGAAGTTTGTGTGTGGCACTTGTACAAGTGAAAATAATGTGTACTGCCTATCCTGTATGTCAGTGGAAAAAATATTTTGACATTTTCTTAGGCAAACTAATTATTGTTTTACTTACCCTGAACAAAATCTGGCAGAAATGTAGCTTCTTCTTGTAACTTGTATCCTTAATCAGTTCCTGAACTAAGTGTTCCTTTCATTATTCACAGATAAAATAACATATCTTAGTGTGCATTCTTGTTTTTACCAGAAAAGACTATAACTGTAATTAACGCAAAAAAAGAAAATTCATGTAAGAAAAAGAGTTAAAATTTCAGTACTTTTAAGTTATGCGGAGTTAAAAATAATTGCAAAATTAAGCAGGGGTCAAAATGACCCCTTCCGCCGGTAATGGTATACGAAAAGGTCCACCGTTCTAGTGTTAAATTTTGTTT
This sequence comes from Pyrrhosoma nymphula, assembly GCA_963573305.1. Classification (NCBI taxonomy): domain Eukaryota; kingdom Metazoa; phylum Arthropoda; class Insecta; order Odonata; family Coenagrionidae; genus Pyrrhosoma; species Pyrrhosoma nymphula. The sequence goes on along the minus strand of OY754333.1, from coordinate 47,893,551 downwards.
TAATATCTAGGTTTCTATCTACTTTAGCGCTCTATTTTTTATATGTTGCCTGTATCAATAAGGAACAGGCCATCCATTGAAAAACTCTTTTAATCTGAACATTTGAACAAGTCACAATCTCAAATGCAGTTTGCCTGATATTAAGGCTTCAGCTTCTCTAACTTTCCGTCATATTTTTCTCTCTGTTCCTGTATACAGGGTCTGTCCCAAAAGGTCCGGTAATTTCTTTTTCTTAATTTTATTTAAAATCATAACCTTAAAATCTCTTAAAAACTTTTCAAAGTACTCTCCTCACGACTCGATGCACGTTTTACAACGCGTCACCCACGCCTCTTAGGCTCTCTGGAAGGACTCAACGGGGACTTCTCGTAGACAGGCCGTCGAAGCTTCTTTTAACCCCTCCAGCGTCCCGTGGAGGTGTCCTTTCAGAGTTCATTTTATTTTGGGAAAAAAAAGTCCGGTGGTGCCAAGTCGGGGCTGTACGGAGGCTTGGGCAGCTTCGCCACGCCTATTGCAAATTTCAGGCTCGGTTTCGTAGCGTTCGAGCGATTCCTGGCACTTCAACAGGTTTATTAATTGTATTTGTTTTTCTTTGTGTTACAATGGTTATTTGCTATCTTTTGCCTAATTAATTTCAATAGTGTTCTGGCTGATCATTTGTTTTTAAGTGTGCTGAATATCACATTCTTATTCATACGTATCGAGTAATACTTGTAAATCGTCATTAGGACTGTTACTCTCTGATTACTTGTTTCCTGGCTGATTATTAGTCACCAGTTTTGGTGTTATAAACGTGACGTTTTTAAAATATGTCTGTTCAAGAGAGTGTTCTAGTTGATTTATTTACAACAGTTCTGTGTCATTATATTAGCGCCACTCTTTCATATATTTTTAATTTGGATATTGCAATGCTCTGCAATTGTTCACATCATCTTAAATAAGGTGTGCTAACGTTAAGAGAGGCATGGGATGAGCTAGATGTGGGAATGAAAGTAGGAGGCCAGTGGATAAAGTCGGTTAGATTCGCAGACGACCAGGCGTTGGTCAGTCGGTCATCGAAAGGACTGCAAACTTTAGTAGATGCACTGGAAAAGCAGTGTGAGAAATACGGAATGAAGATAAATAATAGGAAAACAAAGGTAATGAGATTCTCTTGGACAAAGAAAGCGAAGCTGGTGATAAGAGTAGGAAGTCACAAACTGGAGCAAGTAGAACAATTTAATTACTTGGGTAGTACGCTAGAAGAAAGAGGACATAATAGCAAAGACATTAGAAGGAGAATAGCGCTAGCGAAGGAAGCGTTCAATAATAGAAGGGAGCTGATGACGGGGACCTTAAGTAGAGGATGTAAAAAAGAGGCTAGTGAAGAGCTTGATATGGAGTGTGGCGTTGTATGGGGCAGAAACGTGGACCTTGAGAAAGGAAGACGAAAATAGGCTGAAGGCTTTCGAGATGTGGGTGTGGAGGAGGATGGAGAAGGTGCGTTGGACGGAAAGGAAGACAAATGAGGAAGTGCTTGACATGGTGGGTGAGGAGAGGAAACTTATAGATGAGATTAGGGGAAGACAGGGTAGGTGGCTGGAAGCGGTAATGAGCGACGTTGGTTTGCTGAAGGCCGTGATAGAGGGAAGGATGTTGGGTAAGCGGGGAAGGGGAAGAAAGAGAATCGGTTTTATGGACGGGATGAAAAAAGGTAGGACTTATGCTGAGATGAAGGAAGAAATACTAGAGGTAGATAGGGCACGGCGCGTGTAAGAGTTCGTTGGATATTCTCTGACTTTCATCACAACCTACCTCTAACCGGTAGATTACTGTAATGAATGAATGAACGTTACATCAGCTGTAGTATCACTGATTATAAAAACCGCCCTTCCCTTTTCATTCGATGTTACCCAATATTTTCAATGTCTTCATTCCCCATCGGATATTTCTTTCTCCCCATTTTCCATATCACGTGTAGAAATAATTGTCCTAATCCTCTGTAATTACTCGCCGAACACATGCCTTTCCTGCTAATATGCTTCCCTCTCGTATCCATTTCTGTACTCATGCGAATTCGATAAAACACTCAATTCAGAGTAAGGTAGTTTGAGCGCGACATTTTCCTTATCATGATGGAGAGAATATTTAATTTAATTTTTTTTAATTTCAGCGTCTGTAAGAAGTACGAAGTTAATATTATAATATTAATAGCGCAGTTATATATATCAAGAATTCTCTGTAATTAAATAAATATATCCTCATCAGTCTATAACTTAAATATTTTTTTCGCGCCGTACGGTGAAAACGACTACACAAGAGATGGTTTTAGTGATTCTGTAAAAGTTAACGTGGTGAGTAGTTAAATATATTTTATAAATAGTTGAGATAACATACAAACTACACACCGTTTGTATTTTGACGAAAAATAGGTGTTAGAAATTCTTTAATATTTCAATTTTCTCTCACTGGAGCGCACTGCCGTAATCTATCCCTTTCAAAAAAAGCTTATATTTTCAGACAAATTGCTCGAAAAGTAGTTCATGAATGGTAAATATTTTAATATACCTATGTAATACATTTTGTACTCACCGAAACCTAACTGCAAACTTTTATGAGCTTAGTGAGCTCAGTTTTGCGAGGGTGAATATCTGGGGAGTGAAACATTGAAAGACACGGCAATGAATGTTTATTTTACAATAATCACGTTATATTTTAGTGACTGCAACTGTGGTTGAATCTCTTTCCGCGAGGAATGAAGACAACCTTTCCACCGTAACCGCCATATATTTTAAGATTTCCTCATAACGCTTAGGTTCTTCATAGGAACTTACATTCCAACTCTGATGTCGCAGGTTTAAGTTTACTGCCGTATTTAAAGACTTTGGCATGTAAAGATGGAAGTAATGACCGTAATGCAAATCTTAGACTAACCAGGTAGGTATATAATAAGATGAATTGAATGATGGGAGTCAAAAAACCTAAGACGAACTACTGGAGAAATGTATGGAAATTGAAGGCATCTGTCGTCAATTGCTGGTTGAGGATTTAGGAGGAAGGAATGGTCAATTGAACGGTGGCCAATGACATTTGGAGAATTTTGGGTACTTAAAGAAATCCCCATGTGTAACCTCTTCTTGGACTCTCCTCCGGTTTGAACTATCCATAATTGCCGACGTTTCGAGAGACGACTCGTCACTTATTCTCAAGACAAGTATGTCGAAAATATTTAATTTCAGTCAGATTCAATCAATTCAGTACTAAGGCTGTCTTTTTTGATTGGTCGGAAGCCGATTGTTGAATCCGGAGACCGTTAATCAGCGGAGGCTTAGTTCTTGCGTTCTTAATTCATTTGAAAAATGGATTCCAAGCATTGCTCATCTTATATCCGGAATCGCGATTGAAATTTTTATCCTCCATCAGAATCTCAATGGCTTCTTTAGTTAGTCTATTTCAAATATTTCCTGAACGCCAATGAAGTTTTGTGTCGTCCCACTTTATGATGTGGTCCTCATTTGTTTGTAAGTAACTCAGTGTTTATCAGTCTCTAAGAAGGTGACAGCGGTTTTGTAAGTGTGGCAGAGGTAATATAATTCCCCTTTCAACGTGCTTTAAGCGATAAACACCCCTTGTATGCTGCCCTAGCTGCCAACGAGACTTTTATCTAGGTTTGTCGTTAGGTAGTGTAGCTCTTAGTAGTAGATAGTAGTACTCCCTAATACTTGAATCCTTATCAGTTACCTAGTACTAAGAGCACGCCGTACATGTTTTCTACATAAGTCTTGAGTCTGTCCATTTGTGTAGTTGCAAAATACATGTATATATTAATGGTCCCTCTCTATTGTGATAATATCTGTAGTGGAGTAGTGCATGCTTGTGAGGCTTCGCCTCGTGACTAGCATTAGCGATTTATGCAAATGCATAATTAGTCGTAGTTACACTAACTTTAGGGTATAGTGTAATGCATGTTGGTGAATACTCACCCCCTGCCGTACACTCCTGAGGTGGCTTGCAGGGTATTTTGTAGATGTATTTAGGAATGTTCACCTAGGCCATTATGGGCTTAAAATTGAAATCCAATGGAATGCATATGATTGGGATTCATTTTATTATTGAAGCATTTCCAGCTGGCCAAGTGCCAGTGAACGTCCGAATTTAAGGACGATGTGTGCAAATCTTTGAGCGTCTAAGACTTCGCTCTTCGCTGTTCTCTCCTTGCCCTTCCTTCCCCTCCTAGCGATCGTCTACATTCTTGTTTTAATGTCGCCCGCGGTGGCGGAAAGGTCACGAGTTATTGGCTCCTCGCACTCCCAGCGCCTCCTGGTTTTTCGGTGGTCTCCGGATGAACTAATGCTCGATGTGCGATTTTCATTATGCATCACTTTGCGATATCATACGATGCAATGTGATATGGTATATCAACGATATGCGATAATCATCAGCAGTCATGGGTCATGATCAGCTTTTTTTCGTTTCAGTTCTCCACTTCTCTATCCTAATAGCTACCAGTTATAATCCTTCGTAAGCCTTCATTTCAAAGTCCCTCGTGATTTTCCCGCTGCATTTCCTTATTTAGTCAGACTCAGTTATTTTTCCAAATGATTACTATTTCAATTAATGCTTTAAGAGGCTGTTGCAGGACTGAATCTATAACCAGCAATTAGGAGTGTAGGGTGGTGGAGAGGTGGGAGTGAACGAATTTGGTCCCAAATGCAATATTCTCATATGTATGTCATTTGCTTATTATCGATAACTTGGAATAGCTTATACTTATATTACATCATTCTCTCTGTCACCGAAGGGATTGCAAGCTTTAAAAGATACATTGGGAAAGCAGTGCGATAAATACGGCATGAATATTAATCATAAGAAAACAAAATTGAGATTGTCTAGGACAAAGAAAGCTAGGCCGGTTATTAAATTACGAGAAGACAAACTGGAGTAAGTGGAGCAATTGAATTACATGGGTAGTACGCTAGAAGAATATGGGCATAATAGCAGAGACATAAGGAGGAGAATAGCGCAAGCGAAGGAAGCGTTCTGTAGTAGAAGGGATATGATGACGGGGACCCTGGGTCAGGATTTAATAATAGGGTGGTAAAGAGTTCGATATATTGTGTAGCGTTGTATGGGGAAAAATATGGACTCCGAAGAATTTGCTGCAGGCGTTCAATATGTTGGTGTGAAGGAGGATGGAGAAGGTACGGTGGTCGGAATGGAAGACAAATGAGGAAGTGTCAGATGTGCTTGGTGAGGAGAGAATACGTCTGGATGAGATACGAGGAGGCGGGGTAGGTGACTGGAAGCGTTAATGAGGGGCGATTGGTTTCATAAGACCGCGATATAGGGAAGGATGTTGGATAACCGGGGAAGAGGAAGAAAGAGTATAGGTTTTATGGATGGGATGAAGAAAGATAGGACTTACGCAGAGATGGAGGAAAAAATAATGCAGTTAGATAGGGCACTGCACGTGTAGGAGTAGGATTTTCACTGACTTTCATCATAACCTTCCTTTTAACGAGGTTCCACCGCGACTGTGTGAGTCAAAACAAATACTAAATTCCACATTTTATATATTGTACAAAAAATCTTGCTTTCGCTGATGAAATTCTTTACCTGTAAAACACCATAAGTAAGGTACAAAATATGTAGATTATTCCACGAATATAATTCAAATGAGCACTTTTTTCAGCCGACTGCAGCACAATTTATAACGAATTGCCGCTTTTTGACTTCAATTATGGCATTGATTCCCCAATAACTAGAAATATAAGGTGCCAATATTTTATTTTTATTCGATTTATCTGGGTTATTTCCTTCGTATAAACAGTTTTCCGCGAAAATGGCATTTATATTTAATGGCGTGTTTCTCTCATTCCTCCATTGAACACAATGTAATTTCTAGTTCAATTAGAAAATTAAATAGTGTGGAAAGGTAACATTTTATTGTTCATATCAAATAGAAGGAAATTTTTTCTATGAGTAGACAGAATAAAAATAAAATGACATTTAAGTGATTTTACGGTGGAACCACCTTAACCGGTGGATTACTCAGATGAAGATGATCTAACTCTCAGCAGTTTAGTGTGTTTCATAATGAATAAAAACACTTGGCAATCTTCCACAAATTTATTTCTTTGGCACGACGCGTTTCACCACTCTGCGGCATAATCATGTTCAGGGTTCTTCGGTGCTTCATATGGTAGATAAAGGGTGGAAAATGGACGCTAATTATGAAATGGGCCTTCGTATATTCCTGTGGGGGGCTAATAGTTTGTATATCCGGCCTTGGGCTGATGTGCCCTAAAATCTTTCCAGTTACCCCAATATCTCTTTCTCTCCGAAGTTATTTCATGAAACATCTTCACTCTCCCTTTCTTTGTGGGTTTTTTTCGTAGTTGATTCCCAATTCGCATTCGTAGTTGATTTTCATCATTCTTCAATAAAAATATCTTTCCCTTCCAATCTTCTTCGTTCTTAAGCTGTTATCGTCCAAGCCACGTAAGAGCATTCTACTATCATATGTTTTTATGGTGTGCCACCATACTTCCAAGATTATCTTTGTGGATGTTGGTAGACCCTTATTCTGTTAGGTAGTCTTTTTTGCATCGGTTGTTCTGCACATTCTTGTGATTCCACTCTGCTTAGATCTCTCGGTTGCCAAACTACAATCGACTACCAGACTGGTGTGTCCAAAGTATAGTTCTTACTTGCGACATTGTGTCAATTACCTTAACCAGAAATACCTTCTCATCTGTAACCATCGCCTTAGGAAAAGTCAGCAGATTTGCTTCCAGTTGTTAATGTAATGTTTCAAAAGTTGGTGCAATCTTAGACAGCGATAAAAGTATGGGCCGTAGCACCTTTATGTCCTACATGTTTTGAAGAATTATCTAAAAAGCACAAGAAAAAGTAATTCAAATGTGCCTCAAATGCATTGGGTCGATATGGAAAGTTCAATGAAATTTTAAGGGTGGATAGAGAAATAGGACTTACATCATGTTGAGCAGATATGCGGGAAAAGGTAATTTTATTGAAATATTGAATATTTTGAACTTCGAAAATTTCAAGGTGTGTTTGCATACCTATGGAAAGGTCAGTTGCCTTGCCAACTGGCGCAGGAATAAACTCACTGATCGTCTCGGCTCCATAAAAACCCCTCGATGCTTTCGTTTCGAGCCTTCGAGATGCTCACGTGACTTGTCTTGAGGTATGCGTGCGCAAGAGACCACCCTCCAACGGGAATGCTCGCCGCAGAGGTTTTATTCATTTTAAGGGAAAGCGCTAACCCAGTTGATTTCCATTTAGATATCCCTTCTTCAGGAACTCTAGCATCTTCTAACGCCTTCGCACCGACTCGTGATGTAGTAATCCAGCGTCATCCTAGACATCTCTGAAGTGCTTTTCATAAAATAGGTGCTCAACTCGTCTTCCTTCGGTGATCTATTAAAACGAGACATTGATGCCGTTGAGTTATACTACTGTAAGAAATAAAAGGGTCTAACTATTTTTTTGCTAGGAAAATAACCAACGCTTGAATATCATAACTCTTAGAAAGTAGAGCCTACCTTGCCTAGCTCCTCATACACGGGCTTCTACTTAAATCTGTATAGGCTCTTATTTCCGACACTCTAATTAATTAATTATTTGGAATGTTTATCGCTAAAAAACAATGAATCATAAAATATTATGTCCTATATACGTGCTTTTATTTTGTATAAGTTCTAATTTACAACTCTTTGTAATTCTTTAGTTATTTGGAATGCCTATTTCTAAAAAATAATGAAGTATAAAATAATGACATGCAATGAGAAATTTCTTGGATCTCTATTCCATAATATACGTATGTGTGATGAGAGATATTTACTAGTAGATGCTTCAGCCTTCGTATTGTCATTCATTGCCGCTGTAATATGTTCTAATACCTGTATGCCCTCGTATTATTTCAGCCGCAATCAAATTTAAAAGGAGTCGTTATAAAAAGCGCATTTTAATTGTTCTCAAATTTTATTTTTGAAAATTGGTATTCTTAGGGTCTGCCTAAAAACACTTTTCAAAAATTCTAAGGCACAGAACTTACGGTAGTTTAAAGCAGTTTTGTTATCTTAGGCACCAGAGAGGTGGTTCTTTTATATCTTCATTGAATTAAAGTTTTTACAGAACCCTTGCGTTGCTGTTCTTTTGGCAACGGGCCGAACTATTACTCCTTTTTGTTTAAAAATTAAAATTTTGAAATTATTTTGGAATAACATAGAAATTTGTGCTACGCATGCTATATAAGCCGAAATGATTCTTGATAATACAAGTTTTACACGCTTTATTGGATCTCAGAGCTTAAATTTATGCAAAATTTATGGGCGAATTTAACTTTAGGCGGGCCGTATGAGGCCGGAGTGCAATGAGGTGTAAGTGCAATTAGCCCATTTTATCATCCCGTGGAAATGTGAGAATGAGAATTTTGACCATAAGGTCCCACTTTGACCCAAAAGGTTAACATTATGAAATGTTCTTTAATGATTTTTTTCAGTGTAGTTTAGGGAAATATATAATTTTTCATTTGTACACATGTGTAACAATTATAAATGTACTGGTGGTATGCACTAGTCAACAGCACTAGCATAGAGACTGAGTGTATGATACTAGTGACCCCCTGTAAAATAGGTCCAGTTCTTTGGTTTGTGGTGTAAAACATGTAGTTTCATTGTTTTATTTCTTCTTAAACTCTAAAGACTGTGGAACTCTCTGAATAATATCTTGAACTTAACAATGTACAAGCTTTATTTAATCTTTTTCAAGCTTGGAACTACCTATTAATGAAGGAAATATATTTTTCAAAAGTGTAGCCTAAAAATATAATTTGGTAACCTCAAGATTTTAGGTTATTTTGTGTCCTATCCCCAGTAATGGGCCAAAGTAGCCCTTAATTTTGTAAGCCCTGTTTCACACTATAACTTACCTAAAAGTATGGTTTTTTAATGTATAATTATGTTTATTTGTTGCGTATGTTTTTTATTCCATATTATATTTGGGTATTCAGATTAGCCTCGATGCCGTGTAAACACCAACGTTGACCTGGAAGGCATGGCAATGCTGACTACAGATATGAGTTCCTTCAGAAATGTTTAGTGGCTATTATATTGGATGAAGTGGCCATAAGGAAGGCCAAATCATACTTTTAGGTTCCCGGAAACATCGTCAAAAATATATTAAAACATTTATTATTAGCTACCCAGAAAATCTGTGTGAAAAATAACGGCGAAGAACTTACCGAGTTTGCGATAGTGGTTTTCCTATTGATCTAAATTCGTTGATGTATTTGTAATTAAAGCTTACCTTAAAAGCTAGGGAAAAACCGTATAATATTTTGGTAAATATCGCTCTGGTCGTGATTGGACAAAACCTTCCTAAAAAAACGGTCTCACGGTCAGGCTCGTCTTAACCTTCAAAAGAGAGCGATCAGCCGTTGACTAGAAATCAATCTCAGGCTATATTTACAATCTTTCTGAAGCAGTGAAGGATGTCATCCCTCAAAACGGACGCGACTCCGAAGAGACTTACATAACAGACGACCCAAGAAAAAATAGTCTCCGGTGGAAGAGAATATTTTACGACCCTGAGCTTACAAAATCAGACATAGGCGTCGTGCTTTGTAAGAACGCTAATAACTACGTATTGCTTTGAGTTATCTACAAAGCAGGGAACATATTCAGTCAGAAAAAAGTACCTGAAGGAACCAGATACAATAGGAGTAAATAAGGCTGAATTGACGGAGCTACTGTTCAAGAATAGTTCCCCTTTCATCTATTATTGGTCCTAAATAAAAAAAGAAATCAAAAGAGTCATAATCAGCGATAACCTAGGCTCACCCTTAAGTATTAATCTGTCCAGTCCTCGTGAACAAATTTGTCGGTGAATCTGAAAGATGGATATTTTTTTCATTGGAATAGCTTGAAATTTCCAGAATCTGTTGTGGATGTGAAGAAGAATTGCTTAGTTGTCGATTGTATGCATCATATATAAATATTTTAGAAGCGGTCCTAGGAGAGAGACTTTCTATTTTACAACTGGTTTGACATAAAAAAAGTAAATCAGCCTCTGACACGTCTTAAAAGAGTTCTTTTTTCAGTGAATAATGTGTAAACTGCGTTTATTTTAACTCGGAATTAAAAAATTGAACTTCAAAACATTTTTTAAACTTTTTCCTTTTCTTTGAGAAAATTTGAGTCAAAATCATATGTCTCATCATTAAAATATTGACGTTTTATTACAAATCCAAGTCTTTGTTTTTCCCTGTTCATTATTAAATGTTATTTATTTTTATCATGCAGGAAAAATTGTAATGGGCCTGAGGCACACAAAAACAAAGCAAACATCGGCCCACAAATAAGTTGCTACGATTAAGATACACGTGCGATATAAAAATGGTTACCAGAACTTGGAAATAGCAATGAAAATGGATTTATTGTCGATTTAGTCTATCAAATATTACCGAAACAGTTAAAGTAGCTCAGTTGAAGGGTACGCATTAGAATTGGATGATTCTATTGAGTGCGATTGAGCACGTCCCCTCGTTCCTCGAGCGAATGCAGTTCCCTCAAGATCTCCCAACGGCTGAACCGCCCTCCTCCTCCGCCCCCTCCCCCTAATGCACCCCCGCCCCCCCCCCCCCTACTACACCCCCCCCCCATCCATCCGCGACCAGTGCTTGCCGCACTTCCGGATTGGCCTCGGCGCGACGGGCGGCGATCGCTTGGGCTGCATTTGAACTCCTCCCCCTCGATCAATGAAAGTCTCGCCCTCATTTTGGTGCAGCAGATGCAACAGCATTCCTTACGACCTCGCTCTGATTATTCATTCTTCAAAAAGAAACCTGTATCTACTATTTAATTTAATTACTTGAATGAATGAATGAAATGGGTAACCCAATAGAGCAAGTAACTATAGACAATTTATACATTCTGCTCAAATAATCATAATGCATACATTCATAAACGAGTTAAACCAATTTAACACCAATTACAAAAAATTACAATAACCAAATTTCCACAAATTTGATGTTGAGTTTTTAAAAGTGAATAAAGTTTTTCCTTGAATGATTGGAGTGACGAGGAGGATTTAATGTGAGAAGTAACGAGTTCCAAAACTTGGAAGCAGTGATACGGTAGGAGTTTAGATAGAGGTTTATACGGGCTTGGGGGATATGAAGGAAACTAGGGTCTGTTCTGGTTAATCTTTGGGAAACACTTCATATGGGGGTAAATATATCATATAGGTAGGCGGGATTCCGTAAAGGAAGAGGGAGAAAAGAAAGGGCCCATTGTACTTGGGTAGTACGCTAGAAGAAAATGGGCATAGTACCAAAGACATTTGGAGGAGAATAGGTCGCGGGGTAAGGCAAGGGTGCCCGTTGTCTACTTTGCTTTTTAACATGTATGCTGAGGAAATGGTAAGAGAGACATGTGGGAATCAAAGTATGAGACCAGCTGATAAAGTCGGTTAGATTCGCGGACGACCAGGCGTTGGTCAGTCGATCATCAAAGGGATTGAAAGCTTTAGTAGACGCATTGGAAAAACAGGGCGAGAAATACGGAATAAGATTAATTATATGAAAACAAAAGTAATGAGATTCTCTAGGATAAAGAAAGCGAGCCTGGTCATTAAAGTAAGAAAACACAAAACAGGAGCAATTAGAACAAGTTTGAATTAGGGTTATACGCTAGAAGTCATTGGGCACAGTAGCAAGAGATTAGGAGGAGAATGGAGCTAGCCAAGGAAGCGTTGATTAATAGAAGGGAGATGATGACGGGAACCTTAAGTAAGGATGCAGAAAAGAGGCTGGTAACGAGCTTGATATGGAGTGTGACGTTGTATGGGGCCGAAACATGGTGTCTGAGAAAGGAAGACTAAAATAGGCTGAAGGCGTTCGAGATGTGGGTGTGGAGGAGGATAGAGATGGTACGGTGGACGGAAAAGTTGGCAAATGAAGAAGTGCTTGACCTAGTTGGTGAAGAGAGGGAACTAGTTGGTGAATGAGGTTAGGGGGAGGTAGGGTAGGTGGCTGGAAGCGGCAATGAGGAGCGATGGTTTGCTGAAGGCCATGATACTGGGAAGGATGTTGGTTAAGCGTGGAAGAGGAAGAAAGAGAATAAGTTTGATGGACGGTGTGGAGAAGGGTTGGTCGTACGCTGAGATGAAGAAAGAAACACTCGGTGTAGATAGGGCCCTTCACGTATAAAACCCGGGAGAATTTACAATTACTTTCATCATAACCTACCTTTAACCAGTAGATAACTCAGATGATGATGATCGGGCCAGTGTCTCGTGGTTGTAAATTTCTACGGGCACCGATATCTCTTATTGTTAGAAACGTGAAGTGGATTCTTATATAAACGATTTAATCTTCGGTAAGTTCCGCAGACAATTTTGAAAAAAAGAAATACAACTGACCGTTTCTGCATATTTCCTAAAATTAAAATTGCGCTTCGCTGTGTTGAGATTTCAGCACTTAGCTCACGAAAATATGCTTCCGTGAATCTTGTCAACCATTAAGAAATTTTCTTGAAAAGCTAGATTAGAAAAGTTGTTTCTTATAATAATAAGAGCAAGATGGAGATACCCCAAAATCTGGCCAATTATATGCACATCATAATGGTTCAAATACACGGTAAATGTTTGTCCTTTTTGCATGGTAATTAAAATGGACTCCCCTCATATACCTATATCTATCAATCTATCAACACTAACCTTAGTATATAATAAAATTTAGTTGAGAAAGCAATATCATTAAAATGGTATTCTGATTGATTTCTGTTCAAACAACCATATCCAAAAATGATCTCTATTTCTTAGAAATCTTTTGACTGTTATTTTCGAGAATTTCTTTGTGAAGTTCGTTAACCTCGCCAGTATCTCTAGAATTAGCCATCAACCTACCATGCTAATCCACCCGGGTGAAACTGATTTTGAGAGTGTCCCCTTCGAGCAACCATCACTTTCACCCAATGAAAGAAATTATTTACTTTGGAATTTTTATAGCACACAAAGATGATTATTGTTTCGGTTACAATGGCTTGCCGAAGGTATTTTAACGACCTAAGAAAAGTTTCTCTGAGATTCAAAAGAGAGGCTCATTAAATTAGGGGATAATCCTGAAGTAGCACATCTGGGCTCCTTTTTCTTTTTCGTAGATAGCGCTTATATCATGAGATAATGACAATTTAAGCAAGGTCTATTTGCATTTTGTGATACTGGAGTAATAATATTACTAATGAAACCGTTCAAGATCAGTTCATTAAATGTTAAGGAATATCTCATTAATTTTGGATTTGATTAAGAATAGTTTTAGATTGCAATTTGAATAAAATATTAATCCCTGCTAACTTTGCGTTTTCGCAATCTTAGAATCTCGTTGGTTACTAGTTCCTTACCTATTACCTAAATTTAAATTTCCATCGTCTTCGTTCAGGTGGCCCGTTGCGAGGATATACTACTTATACTCGTATTACCTTTTTCATCCTTTGACTGAAACATTCGTCGACATACACACTTAACGTTCGGAGGCTTGTTCAAATGACCCAAATACGCAGAGAGTTTGAGGCGACTTTTTGCGTTTCGGATCTTCCGTTCATTGGCCCGGAGCACACGGAAGCCTATTTCTTCCGAGCAGTGAATACTTTCCTTTTTCCAGTCAACAATAATTAACATGATTATGCATCTCTGATTTTCCTATCTTTTAGTAATTCATCTTGTTTTATTTGCATCTCACTTTGCGTTGCACTATTACTGAAGTTTTATTGCATTCACGCTATCTGTGAAACTTATTTCATCATTTATTTACCATTTAAGCCATTCTTCTCCTTTCTATAACTAGCGTATTAAATATTTTATTTTTGTTGGCTGTGTCCCTTCGATCTATATCAGCTTTGACTATCAAATTGAGTTTCTGAGTCGCAACTTTCCAGCAATTCTGTTTTTTTCCTTATTATATTAAATTATTTATTTTTCTACATCATATTTTTTCTCTATTCTGTTAAGACGCGTATTCCTACTTTTACCGAAAGGGATGTATATGGAAGTAATTGTTAGGCTAGAGAAATGTAGCCATGCATTTCACTATTGATTACGGGCAAAGAATGTATTTTACTGGATACAGATTAACACTGGATATATCCTCTCAGGCCACCTGGCGTATTTTCAGTGTCTTTTCTTTTACTCCCCAGTTTTGTTCTCATTTTTAATTTTTGCGAGTACTCGGTGATGACGGTGATAACTTCGAGATGAAATATAAAGAGAAAATCTTCTGGCACCCACATTAAAAAGTCAAAAACCTTTGTTGTTTTTTGGTCATGGTAGTACCCTCAGGAAAAGAATGAGCTATGTTAACTCTGCCAAATGATCAAATGGACTTCAAGGTAATATTGCTCCTAACTTATGATGAAAGTAAAGCGTTGCTGAATTCGAGAATAGAGGACATCCGACATATATCTTAATTTCTGTATGATCCCACATCCCATCCCACACAGCAACATAATGCTTGTAGTTAATACAAAGGAGATGGTACCAAACTCTTGGATCTCAAATTTTAAATGCGTAGGACTAGCCTAGTAATTAAATTTACGGAATCACCCGCAAGTGCATATAAGTGTGAAAATTCCACTGAAGAACAAGAATCCGCCCTGATCGCCAAAGATACGTAGATGGTGATGCGTCAAAGCACTGGACGCGACGTTGAGGGATCCATGTTCTAGTCCAAAATGATGAATTTAATTTTTTCCTTTTTAGAATTTTCATTCTTAAGCGTCAACTGAGGTTGAGTAAATACACTAACACCTTTGTCATGTTTATATCGCAAAAAAATTGTTGATAATTTTCCGCTAATGAATGACCAGCGCAATTTTTGTAAATTTTATTTCAAATAAAACAATATTGGTAAATTTCCACACAGTATATTATAAAAACACAGTTAAAATACACCTCCGACCAAGGTTTTGGCACGTATTGACATTATCAAGATTATAGGCCTTGTTAATGGCATTACGTGCCGGAACCTTGGTCGGTGGTTTATTTTAACTGTTTTTTTATATTATACTGTGTGGAAATTTACCAATATTGTTTTATTTGTAATGGACATAAAGTATTTCCACAAATTCAAGCCTGATACGATTTTATACTTGTAAATTTAATTGAAATTGCGCAATATAGGTAATAGTTTAAGTGAAGCGGATGTTCAGTTTAATTACTATAATATACTACATCGTAATATAATTACACTAATGTGATCCCTAAATGTAAACGCATACCGTACCGCAAACGTTAACCAAATAATTAAGAGAGTCCATGTGGTGGAAATGGTGTGTGCTCTTGGTTAGTTCCTTTATAATTTTGTAACACTAAGGGCCAGTTGGATTCTTTTTGTTTACGGTCCTAGTCACAGTTAGCCAGAGTCACGATTACACGTTAGATTCTTATTAAAAATAACCGTCACTCAAACCGTAATTAAGGTCGTCACTGGCCCTAACTAAAATAATTTCGTGTTTCTTTTACATGTCCCTAATATGATGTTTGTATTTTTGCTTCGTTCTAAGGTACTTAAACCTCAAATGTAAAAGTTACGAGTCAGTTAAGCGAAGGTTTTTGCTCCTTCACATACTTTTCCGCTTAATAAAAGTACCTTTCTGAAAATCACGTACAATACCTCCATTTCTAGAGCATCATTCTGCTAAGTGTTCTATCAGTTGAAGTCGGACCTTTTGCCGCATTGAATCAATCACAGGAAATTGCAAAGATATTGTGATATTACTTAATAGTGCAGGCTACCCCTGGAGTTTTACTTTAGTTTCGCTAGACCTATGACTACACTTCCCTCCTCGTCGGCTCTCGGCTTCGCGAAGCCATTCCAGCAAAGGCCGTAGCCAGCCTTGTATGCCAAGCCTTCAAATGTTTTCCACCCAGTTCAATGAAATACGTAAACGGTCAAGGCATGGACAGTGTTTACATTTTTGTGAAAGTAGATTGATAGACGTATTTACTGAGGCAAGATTTAGACTTTCAAAGTCCCTTGCCGGTTCAACCGTGCCGAGTCCTTATGAATAAGGTCCCAGATGATCCTCCGCTCCCAGATTCTCGTGTTTTCGCCATCACCTGAGAGTCGACGCCCTCGATTGTTTCTGTGGCCTTGTTTTGGTTCCGGCGGCTGCTGGGCGGGGAGGGAGGTCGTTCCGGGAGTTCAATCACTACTCCTCGCCACCTCCGCCTGCCTCAAGTCAACTGAATTCACTCTTTGCCACCCCTTATTCATTTTACAGCTGTAGCGAAACGTAGAGGTGAAGCGTGACGTCAAGGAGGGAAAGGAGCGTGTGAAAGGGAATAAAAAAAGGAACGTAGAGGGCAGCACACGGTCGGGAACTCTGCCAGAATAACTGCATTTAATATGAGATGGTGGGAAAGTGTTAGCGGTGGGCTGATCCAAGCGAAGCTTAATCAAAATACGTTAATAATGTTCGAGACCCATTCCAGGAGCTCGTCTAAACCATTGGGATAAGAGTCATAAAGAGATAGAAAGTTGATGCCATTAGCAGATGGGGTATTTTGAAGTTGGGTACGAAGGTTTTCAACCTTGGGAACCCTGGTACTCCATTATGCAGAGATAATTTACAGGAAATAGACTCTTCCCCTGGAAAACTTCTTGCGCCCAACTGCCTCCGTAATTCCCTGTTGCTATACTGTGAATAGCTTCATTGTATTAGAGCACAGAGTAGGGATGCCAACTTTTTTACTCAGTAATCAAGTACCTGCATTCGAATATAATCAGAAGTTCTTTAATCGATTAGACCGATTAATTGGAGGTAAAACAATCGAACGACGTAATTTGTACGTCGTGCGTTTGTCAGAGTTCCCTGACACTCTGTCGAAATTTAATTTTAAACCCTCTTGAAGGCTATCAGGGATATTATCTTGGTAACTCTTCATCCACATTGAAAGTATATCTTGGATATGTGTCGAATAATTAAACATAAGTAGAAAAATGTTAAACAAACAGCGTATCTGTACGCTAATTCCAAGCAATAAAACTTCCTTTTGAAAATTTTCAATCAAGATTGCTAACATTTCTATTCTCATAATATTTTTTGTACCTGACTATTCTTGAAGAAATGCAATGGTTAGCAACTATTCGCTTTTATATTACAAGCTTAACAAATTTGCCAACGTTACAACCTAGTGATGTGAAAAATACATGAGATATAGTTTATTTTGTATACTAAATAGAAGTCTCTAAAATGTCAATTAAATAGTATCATGAATTTTATTTCAAAAGTGATGACTCTTCCTGAACCCTTCCTGATTAAAGTTCCTAATGATCAGGAACTCAATCACTTATATAATTATATTTCACTAATTTCTTCAAATATGGCAACCCGTTGAAAAGTTGGTAAAAACAGTACTCACTAATCGATTACCGATTATAATAGGACCTCCCATAATCGATTAAAATTATCGATTAATTTTGGTTCAGTAATCGATTAATTTACTCGATTACTAGCATCCCTAGGACAGAAGCCACCAAGAGTCATATTGTACTCATACCGCTTTCATGGTCATCGTATGTTCTTAACATGATTTCTTACAGCAGACATGTGGTCATAAAATTATATCGACTTTTATGTAGAATGCATTGAGCCGTCGCAAGGCTTATTTGAGCGGGATTGCTAAACCGTTAGTTTTTTGCGGAAGGCAAAGAAGATGAATAAAAATATATAAAAAATCACTTTTTGAAACTGGTCTTATTTCAAAATGCAATAAAAAGTAAAAATTAAAAATGCAGAAAAAAGTAGAAAATAAAGTTTAGATTGAAATTTACAAAGTTGAGAGACCTGAATATTCCAAATTTATAAATATATTTAAGTTGAAAGTGAAAAAGAATATTTGTTTACTTTATCTGTGCAATTTGTCGATGGTATTGAGGTAATAACGTATAATCGTACGTCTAATTGATCATCTACTAGTATCATAAATAGTCTTGGCTCGGTGTTATCCCCTAGATTTAGTGGTGACAACCTTGCACCTAAAATCACTAATTTAACATTTTCATGCACCAGACACACGCATACGGTATGAGTTCCTGATGCTCCCGCAAGAACGCACTTCTTAGGTCTGAGCTCTGCAAATTTTGAAAATGAAACAGTATCTTCGGGATATTTTTCCTTAAATTACAAAATATCCCTGTCAAATTTCCTAAAATTAGTCTTCTGTTTATGTGTCCGTTTTCCATTGCCATGAACGCCGAGAAAGAGTTTTCAATCGATTGTGTCGGAGTAGTTAGAAAAAACTTCGCGCAGAGAGAGTGGGGCTCAATGGTAAATTTCTCTGCAAACATCCATTTAACAGAACAAATAACAATTGTTGTTAACACTCATAGTTTATAATATATTTTTATCTCATATAGCCACGACCTTGAGCAATTAGGGAAATGTTTAGACTTGCATCTCGTGTATGCTGCATGTATTCCAAATGGGGAGCTGACGGGCCGCGCGAGAGAAAATTGTAAATATTTATAAAAAACGCATTTATTAATTTATACTAAATTTTATTTTTGAGTAGTTAGTTAAACATGTTTAGATTACGAAAAAAAGTTTCGGCTGATTCTAAGATGGAGTATTTGAGAAAGGTTTATTAATAATTTTTTAAACATTAGTAATTTACAACAATAGGGTATAGAAGTAAATAATTTTTTATTGCTGTATTTGCATTCATTAAAGATTTAGCTTTAATAAAAGCTATTAATCATTGTTATATGACAAATACAAGCGGAGATATAAGTGATAATATGATTAAGGCTCGGATTTTCGCTAAAAATGCGAAAAAATTAAAATATGCATAATTCACTCAAAATTTTTTTTTCACAAAACGGTTTGAGGGTATTCAGTTTGAGTTAATATTGTACCCATACACCAATTTCTATCAAAATCTGAGACCCTAAGGGACAAACGTTTGTTGAATTGAGGTGGAATGACCCATATGTATATCAATTGCCCTCCCATACCCTAATCTCTATTCCTTTCCTCATTCCTACTATCTGCCCTGAGAAAGGTGGATGCCAATCCCACCGAAATATAGGAAGTTTTAATATGTGTCTTTCGCTTTTGTCTAATATATGTGTCTATATATACCATGGCCCTTGGTAACGACTACAATCGGTAGTCTTTCTTCGAAATCTACCAAAACCCGTGCATATGGTGAGGATAAAATGGCTTTTTTTATTACCACGTCACAGTTTACCCATTAGGGTTGGTAGATTTGGACGATTTAATTATTTTAAAGCATATAATGGATATGTTATATTCTTTATTTAACATGAAGGAACTTATTTTTGCATATTAGATTTTGGCAGTCAAATAAGATGGCAAGGAGCTAAAAGTTTCATTGACGCATAAAATAAAGTGGATTAAACTTAATGATCTTTAAACCATCGATCGGCGCGCATGCCATACATTTTTGATATATTTAATACGAAATGAGTTTACACAGAAAAAGAAAACATAAGAAGACGAGACGTGATTCCTTTGTGGCACTTGAGTTCATAAGTTAACTCTTGGGAGTTTGCTTTTAATTGCCACAGGAAGTTTGACCTTAGTTTCCTGTTATTATCAACCTGTGCTGCATACAAAGAATTAAATTGATTTTCCTTTGTGAGTTCTTAAACGATTTACATCCTCTGTCTTTCCTCCTGCGGTATAATTTTCCAAGATTGCATTTGACGCTAAGAGAACCTTGGAATTCCGGGTTTGTGATCCTCGAGTGCTGAAGTCATTTTTTCAAGTTTTTGTCGCTATAAGCTGCTCGGTGCTCGTCTTCAGAGTTACTTTCACAACGTTGTTTTTCAGAATTTTCGCTGATAAAATGGAATTAAACGGCTCATTGAATATTCGTTGCCTCGATTTTGATTCGACTGGTTACGAGAAGGAGCCTTGTGAGGCTTAATGTTTTGCCTACATCGTCTGTATACTTATCTTATCATCGTATCGTTATTTATTCGGGCGTCATTTTTCGTGCTCTATGTATTTCTCAGATACATCGTCATTCACATACCAATCACGCACCTGGCTCCTTGCCTCCATTCGTTCCTCATTTGCAGCAGCATATTTCATATTCACTTTCCTGCCCTTCCCAACCGCGACAGCTTCCCAACTTTCTCCGGCATTTTTCTCTGTGGTGTGACTTCCCCATGTCATACTGTCGGCGGTAAAACACAAAAGACTCCCGAGCGACCGAGAGTGTTATTCCTCGTCGGCGAAGTTGTCTTTCATCCCTCATCCTTCGTCCAGCATGCTAATCCTTGCTCTCCTTCAGTTGATGCTGTTAATTCCAGAGGTGAAGTTGCTCTGAAGTTAAAGGATTATAGGGGGTGGAAGTGGCTGTAGTTGTGACGATGTCTTACCCAACATGTGTGAATTTTACCCCTATTAAATTGCGAGTTTAAGAATCACATTGCATTATTGCACTGGTAGTTAGAGCGAAAAATCACTTCACCTAGAATTGAATGAATTTGGCCTAATTTTAAAGAAAAACCTCTCCTCTTTTCAATTAAATCAAAATAGCAACCCCTTGCCGAACTACTTTTCGAGCAATTTGCATAAATATTTAAGCTGTTTTACATGGGATAGATTATGGCTCTACGCTCCAGAGGTAGAATATTAAAAAAAATTAGGTACTTCTAGCACCTAGATTTCGTGAAAAAACTAATGGTATGTAGATTTAATGTTTTCTCAACTAGTTATACAAAATAATATATTACTCACCACAGTAATTTGTACAGAATCGCAAAAAACCTGTTTTGAAGTGGTTTCAGCCGTATGGTGGGAAAAAATGAGTCAAGTTAGAGATTTATGTAGCTTTATTTATTTAATTACTGAGAATTTTGGTCATATCTTTGCGCCATTAATAATATAATATTTATTTCATACTTCTTACAGACGCTGAAATCTAAAAATAAAATTTGAATATGGGCTCTATTATGACTAGGGAGCTATCTCGCTCATACCACCTTAAACAAATAATAAAACAGTAGTAGTAAGTAAGTAGATGCAAAAACTAGGAATACTCTTTCAAGAAAAATCATTCACCATGCTGCGGTTTAGTGATAACTCAGCTATTTTTATGGAAAAGAAATAGCAAATGGGGGTACATATAAAGTGTATATGAGTATTATAGATGTGTTTTCTTCTCATATTATCCGGGTATGAAGTATTGATTTTTTCATCCAATACTGTTCATCTTCATTTTTGGCTCATCAATTTCTCTTAACTAAGCAGCAAAGCAAAGAGAAAAAGCTCTAATGGCGGTAACACATTTACGTCCATTTGAGCTTTTAATATTTGCTTTGATACTTTAGAGGCCGTAGAGCTCAAACATCCAATACTTTTAACTATTTTTACTTCTTCTGCTTCCAACGAAATAGCATATGTTTTTAACATCAGTGTACCCTGGGAAGCAACGAGAACTAGTGAAATAGTAGAGGCACTACCTCCGTAGGAAGCGAAGTTTTACCGTCGAATCCTTGTCTTTTATATTCGATGTTTTCAGGCTTAACTATGTGGAAATCCACTATAACTGAAGTGAAAAACACAATGCATATTTCCACCGATCTTTATTAATATGCAAATAGTTTCAAGTTTTCCATAATGTCAGTCTATTTCTTTGGGACCAAAACGAGCACTGTTGTCATTCGCCTACACTAATCACTATTTCCCCTCTCCAGGGGCGGCGTGGGTGCTCAGGGGCCCGGTTTTTGTGATCCCCCTCCCCCCTTCGGAAAAAATGTGTGCGTTAAAAACGCGTTAAACTATAATTTCATAGGTTTTTATGTACAGTTTGACAAAATTGTACTTTCTCACAAAGATGTTTGGTCTGCTGGCTGTTCAAAGTTCCTGGCCCGGCCCGCCGGGGCCTTCGGACCCGAGCCCGAAACCTAGTGTGTGGCCTGGGGCTTGAGCGGGAATCTCCGCCTTCCTTCCCTGGCCACACCGCCCCTGCCCCTCTCATATCTCTCTCTCCACCCTGCTTATGCGGGTGATATTTTTTAGTGTGTTTTGTGAGTTATTGATTGGAGCCAAATCCTTAATAATTAAGGCTTCTATCTTTCTTATTATGGCTACTATTTATTTTCTACCATGTTCAATTTATAGTGCACTTAACGACGTGTAAACTACCAATGCAAATTGATGCCTTTCCTGATAAATAGGGAGGAATCATGCGTGATGTTGTGGAATTCCAACTTAATGTAGACGTTTACATAGTATTTTTCTACAGATAAAAATGTATTCGATCCGGGTTTCGATGCACTGCATCGTCATCAGGTGCATCAAGTTTTACCATTGTTTTATATACCATGATTTGCAAACTTTATGTACCTTATGATCACCTTTATCTGTGAATTTCTACAGTTATTGTATTTCGTGCAATTAGGCTTTTGGTTCTGCGAGTAATTATAAAATATTTTGCGCTACAGTTTCTGCTTACAGCTCTGCTCCCGGCTTTCTCGTGTATTTAAGAACAACACCTTGATATCAAATTCCCGATGAAGCCGGCAGCATAGCACTGCGAAACTGTTGCGAAAAATATTTTTTATAATAACTCGCAGAACCAAAAGCCTAATAGCAAGTATGAGCTGCGAAAATCGACAAAAAAAGTTTCTTGACAACATTTGAACTGCTGATTTCAACTCTATGTATTATATATTTGGTATCATTTTTTCCCCAGCTGTGACTGGTTATAAGGAAGAGGGGAGAGCTGATCTCGCTCCATTTATTCAAGTAATTTCTCAACCAATCTACCTCTATGCAATATAATCTTGCATCGACGTAAATAATAAATTATCCAATAGGAAAACTTCAACAGTGGCGAATTTCTTTTACATTTTTCGACGTTGCGCCACTGCTATTGAAGAATAGAACTTTCTCTACTCCGAATCTCGACGCGTGGGCCATCTGCCTTAGATCATTAAAATAGGGCGGGGGAGGTGTTGTGGTTTCTGGGCGTGTGATGTATGAGAAATCTCCGGAAGTTTTCTCGGCGAGCGACAGGATGAGACGTAAACGGCACAAAGACGGCTTAAGATCCAGGTCGTCGCCTCCATTTCACATCTCGCCCGTCTCTCGGATACCCCTCCAATAAAGGTTACCAGCGTGTGCTAAGTCCTCACCCACGGACATGGTCTTACAATCATTCGATATGGTACGGAGGCTTCCGCGGTG
The DNA here is from genome assembly GCA_963573305.1 of Pyrrhosoma nymphula. NCBI lineage: Eukaryota > Metazoa > Arthropoda > Insecta > Odonata > Coenagrionidae > Pyrrhosoma > Pyrrhosoma nymphula. The sequence goes on along the minus strand of OY754333.1, from coordinate 47,870,323 downwards.
ATTCGATGAGTTCCGTGTATTCGGGTTTTCCCCTCGCTGATTCGTATTAAGGCTCGTTTGCATTACAGCTGGCGTCGTCCGGTCCTGAATGAGTTGCAGTGATTCTTTTTTCATTATATATAACGCTTGAGCTAGTCAGGCGCGAGCTGATTGGCCGGATGGATCTTTGAATGTAATTTTTGGAAAAGACGTTTGAACATTGAGGAGAGAGGATAGCCGTTTTCCCTGTTGAAGTTTACTGCGTTTTTTGCTATTTCAATCGCCTCTCGTGTCAGCGATATTACACTTTTTGCCATTCCGCGGTTGCAGAGCACGCCTGGTCAGAACCCGGCCACGTCGTAAACTTTAAAAATTGCAAGATCATCGCCAGATAAAATAAATGTTTCCCTTAATAATAATAATACTCTGTGCGCCTTTGAACAAAGAATTGAATAAAATAGTAAAGTGCTATTTAGGGAGTATGGAACTATATGGGGCGGAAACTTGGGCAGTTAAGAAGGAAGATGAAAAAAGACTGTAAATCCCTGGAGATTTGGATATGGATAAAAATTGAAAAAGTTTGTTGGAAGGACAAAGTGAGAAACGAGGAGGTACTGAGGAGAGTGGGCGAGGAAAGGGCTCTTGAGGGAAGTGATTAGAAGAAGAAAAAGGAATTGGATTGGGCATTGTCTGCTGACGACGGGTAGAGAAGGGATGGAGGAAGGAAAGTGGGGAAGGAAAAGGAAGCAAATGCTAGACAACTCAAAATAGGCGGAAGGTACGCGGGCACGAAGCACCCGGCAGAGAAAAGAGTGGATTGGAGGAGGAGAATACCTGCCATCTGGGCCAGAAAAACATAAATGAATGAATTATGTAAGTCTAATTGCTACTCTTGGCACTTGGAAAAGAGCGCTACATAATTAATGACCAAGCACAGAGCAGCAATTAGACGGGCTAGACGGATTTATATGAGGTGGCCAAAATAAACCTATGTCCCTCTCTTTGACCTGAAGACGCTGACTGGAATGTCAGCAAAACTGTTGTCCAGACAAGCCAGCGAACGTGGTGAACTCCCGGAAGCCATGCAGACGCCAACTGATCGACGCCGCGGAAATCTACGCACTAACACAACTATTACTGTATATTATCTATATAAGAAAAGCCCTTAATTCTCACTCACTGATTCCTGAACGCTGTAAGGACTCAGGAAAGCTGGAGCCACAGTAACTTAAGTTTTAAAATGCCGTTATTAGATGGGATGCCACAGTCACTAAAATTTCAAAATACCGTTATTAGATGGAGCCACAGTCACTTAAAATTTAAAATGCTGTTATTCAACTGTTTGCAAGACATTTCATAAAAGCGAGAATAATTTCTAACTTGGCTCCGACTAAGACAACGCTCCATTTTATCTTGCGACGACGACAATTTCCAGTGATTCCGGCATATGCGATTACAATCAACAAGTCGTAAAGTCAGTCGTTTGACCACGTTGGACTTCAACTTCTAGCAGCAGTATTCTCACACGGACAACTGTACATTGCTCTCTCTCTCGCAAAAAACGGAAAGAATAATTTTAATTAGTGTTGGGAATAAACTCATGATATTGATTGCCATTTAATATCAACATATTCCTTGAATAAGTGGATGCCTTTAAATACCTAGTTCTTCTTACATTTTTTTAAAACCTAGTTCTAGTACTTCAGGTATTGCAGTTACTTCTTGCCATACGTTTTCCAATTTTCAACGCGTTAAAGATTTTTCTATCCGTTTAGGACGTACGCTGAGATGAATAAAGAAATACTAGAGTTAGATAGTGCCCTACACATGTAGTACCCTACACTTCTCTACGACTTCCATTAAAATTTGTCTTAAACTGGGAGAGTACTCTAATGATGAATAAAACAGTTTTACTTGTTAAAAACTCAGATAACTGTAAATCGTCGATTGAATACTAACAACGTTTAGCAGAGTAGCTTGTAAATGAGTGCCGATTGCATTTCACGTCGGTAGTATTTATCCCACCCGACAACATAATAGACGATGTGGGTGAGATGGTTCTTATGTAGTTTGCAGGAGATCAGCTCAGTTTCCATCCCGTGAATATCTCTACTACCCTCTTTGTTTTCTGGTGCTGCAGCGACAGTAAATGGTGCTTACGTGTTTTTTAAACTCATCGTTATATTAAGTAGAGCTAAAGACTTAGTCCAATACGTCCCGTAGTTAAAGCGCTTGGGCGAGCAATTGTGCTGCCACATACGCGTTGAAACCTTAGTAGAGCGACGCTGGATGACATCGTGGGTTGGCGACACCGACTAGCTTGACGAGGGCAGAGGTAATTCCTCGTTCACGCTGCTATATCGTACGTACGATCGTCTATACGGTGATAGGCGGAAATCGTAGTGCGAATGCATGTTCGGACGGCTGTAACACGTAGTTCTCAACGCTGCCACCTAATAGTGCTCAGTGCTGGCGTCACGAGCGGAAACCGGAAATGATGAATGGCGATACTCAAAAAATTCAATCATTGTAGTGATGCAGATAGTGCTACTTTTGATGAATATGCAAAGATAGTTATCATTTTCTAGTAAAACCATTTCGAAAGTCTCAAAACGCCACAGGAACGTGGGAATCCCCATTTTGTTCGCTTGCTCTTTACTTGTTTGTCGCGATTCCTGGCGAGGACAGATTTGAGGTACGATACTATTCTGAATGCGTGTAGGGTTGCTACGACGATAAGTACGATAGTAGTCTGGACCGGGCATTATGAACTGGGTAGTCTTGCGTCATCAAAGGGACCCCGGGAGAGTGAAGGTTGATCTTCCCAGCAGATCCCATGAATGCCGAGGGTGTGTCACTTTGAGAGGCGCGGGAATTATATCGTTCCGCCCGCGTGGACTATCCCGCGCTCGTCCGAAGACACTTCCTAAGTAGGTCCACGCCTTAAGCCGGTTTGTCCCCCACCGAGTACCGCTGCTGGTATTTATCGTAGGTGTTTGAGAGTGATGCAATATCATACCCGTGGTAACTCAAGTCCTCTGATGGCTTTTACGTGTCTGGCAGTTGTTTCCGGACTGGATAGGTCTTATGAAATAACTCAAATAAGGCTTCCTTCCCATGCTAGCACGGAAAATGATCTCATTAGAACAAAAAAAAACATTAACTTCGTTTTTAAGGTAACATTCCATACAAACGATGTTGAATTCAGGTGAAGCGTAAATAAAAAAGCTAACGATTTTATGTGTAGTTTAGAATCTCTTTTGAGACTATGTCTTGGACAATGTTTCTAATACGCATAATATCTACAGGATTTTCCACGTGATAATAAGCCAAGCTAAGCCTCCGCAAAATTTAAAAGTGAAAGTTAAATCAATGGACTTATAATACATGATTATAGAATACAGGTGTTAGAAGGATTCACTATTCAAAAAACTTTTTCATTCGTCCTAGTTCTTTGGGTGGAGCCTACAAGATATCTTAATTACGTATGACAGGAAAAGAGTTTCTGACGGTTAATGAGATTTTAAGACTCATTGTATGACACCGTCATTATCTTGGGAATGTTTATTGTTACTGTAGAAAGTTATTGGTCTAAATGAGAAGGTGATTTGGGGAGGTGGGATAATGAGGATGGTGAAAGGTTTAAGGGATAACTTATGGATAAACATGAAGGGGAGATGGTTACAACTGACGCATAGAATCAATTGAAGAGAGGTAAGAAATATATGGAGCTGGAAGAGATTTTTAGCAAATTAGTATGTGCCTTCGGTTTTAAAATAATCGGCAATAATAACGGCTTGACTTTAATTTTATTTAAACCTGCCATAGGAAGTAGTCTAAGACCGATTTAATTTGATTGCGTAACAATTGAGCAGCGTTGTATCCTGGACGTGGAAATGCTCGACCTACGTCGTCTATTAATTTTGCCATTGTTCCCATCTTGCTCTAAAGCTAAAGGGGGAACTAAAATCCCTCTCATGACCAATGAACTCATCTCTTAAATATAGAACATCATGCAATATAGTATTTGATTGGTGAGAGATATGAGTAACGCAGGGACAACTGATTGTAAATTATAAATTATCGTGACCACTGGTGAGTTACTGTCAGAAATATTTAAAAAACTTATCAAAAGTCAAAGTACACAGTCTCTGGAGCCGGCAATAATGGAAAATCCTGAAAGTTGCATGGAAAAGAAATAAAATGTTTCGACGATAAATAATAAATACCGATATGAATCCACCTTTGCCGGCAATTGAACCACGGATCTTTAGATTGCCTGACCTATGTAAAGAACTCCACACTACTCAGGTTTCCTAATGCTAGTAGCATTTCTATGGAACTAGATTGTGAACTGAATTGCAAGAGTGAAAACCATCATAACTATAGTATAAGAAAAGGGGAGATCAGTGCTCATAGATTATTAACTACGAATTTCAATTTCAAATTCAGACTATATTTATGACATGCTTCTTTAACAATAACAAAATGAGGAAAAGAAGGAAAAAGTGGAAATGGAGATAAATTTGCAGAGGCAAAAGGCGTGGGAATGTCTTGAGCCAGTAGTCGAGGTTATGTGGGCATTGAAAGAATGAGGAAATATGAACGTGAGTTCGATAAAGACCTTCATAAACTAGCTATCGCCAACCATTATGTCTTAAACGGATTCCTAAACTTAAAATCCCTCAGAACAAAAAACATGATATTTTTCAAATACAAAGGTCAGTTATGTTCATAATTCAATGCGGTCCTTCTCTGGTTCGCGGACCAACGGTTATGACTAATTATCTAATTAATTGTATTTCTGTATGGCAGCCGATATCAAAAACGTTATTTTTATCTATCTAATGCTTGAATTATGGGTACCCGTTTCGGATTACTGTAAACCACATTGCCAAACATTCCTCTTTATGACCAAGATCTTTTTCCCTTTCGTTTTTTCCTTATACCAGAATTCTACTGGGCCGCTAGTTTTCTGGATGGGGCTGCTACACTGGAAATGACTGGGCGAACAGGAATGTTCTCTTTGTAGATTTTGGCAAAACCGAAGAATCTGGGGGCTCTTGGGTTCATGGCTGCGACTTTATACATCTCGATAGATTTGAATACGTTAGTGGAGCAGCCCCATCCAGAAAACTAGTGGCCCAGTTTAATTCTCATTTTAGAAGGTTAACAAATTTCTAGCCAAGATTTTTAGTCAAGTACACAAAAGATTTCTGTGACCAACTATCAAAGAAAACTCCTTTATCCTCCTCCAAATACCTGCTAGTGTCATTCGATGTGGAGAACCTGTTTACAAGTATCCCAGCATCGGATGCAGTGAATGTAGCGGAAAACGTTTTGGAAAACGCGGGAACAGAAGCGACCGCCATCATGAACTTTGTGTCTTTATTGAAAGTGTGCGTGAAACAGAATTATTTTAAATTCAATGTTGAATATTATAAACAAAGTGAAGGATTAGCAATGGGTTCCCCTTTATCGTCACTCTTAGCCGAACTTTTTATGGATAGCTTCGAGGAAAAATTGTTCAGCTATAGCTCAGTGTGCCCCAAGAATATTTATTGCTGGTTCCGCTACGTTGATGATGTGTTTGTAGTATGGACTGGTACGAATAGACAATTGGACAATTTTCTGACAGTTCTGAATAACCAGCACAAAAGCATACGGTTTACTTGTGAGAAATAAAAAGAGGGTAAACTGAATTTCCTGGATGTGACAGTGTCCAAAATGGAGAAGCAATTTGATTTGGCTATTTTCCGCAAAGCCACCACCGCGGACCACATCATCCCTTCTGAATCCCGCCATCACACATCGCAAAAGCTGTCCGTTTTTCACTTCCTTTGAAACAGACTAATGGATATCCCTCTCTAAAAAAGCATTCAACCAGGAATTAGGAACTATTAAATTAATAGACATATCAAATGGTTACAACAAGAGCATTATTGAGAAAATGCTCCTTAAAAACGCTCTATCAGGGCTCAAGCACTACTCTTCACGCCAGGGAGAACGGAGAGAGACAAAATTCGGTGGTGTAAATTGCCTTATTACGGGATGATTTCAGACAAAAATATGCAACCTCTTCCCAAAAACCGGTTTAGAATAGCATTTTATAACAATGACAGTCTTAAAAAATTCCTGAACAACACAAAAGACTAAGTTCAACCATTATAAAATAGTGGAATATATAAATTAAAGTGCAACGACTGCAGTGCTGCATATGTGGGACAAACAGGACGCACTTTCCAGACAAGAGTAGAAGAACATAAGAGATGTTTCCGGAAATGTAACCTATCACAATCCTTCTTCGCCAGACATCTATGGGAAGAAAACCATAACAGCGACTTCATACCGGAGATATTACACCGAGAGAAAAAAGGAAGGAAGATGGACAAAAGGGAGGAGCTGGAAATAAGAAGGATCATGAAGAAATGTCTTTTACTCAACGACATCCTTTTTGAAAAACATTCCCCCCTCCTATAAGTCTCTCTATCCCTCACGGAAAAACAAATCTGTGGAAGGAAACCGAGTTAATTTTTCATTTGTGAAATTCAACTTCACCATAGTTGAGCTTGAAACCATGGAACGTATTGACTTACGCTTTCACTTTTGCGAAACATGAACGGGCACCGAGTAGTATGGGTACCTATGTAAATGGAATCCTTGTTGCTTTGGATGAAGCCTTTTTGCTTGAGTGAAAAGTAAGAATATTGGAGTACATTTAATAATGTCTTATTACTAACCCTGTGGGACATTTACCAGAAGAAGTGTCAACCAAAGGTTTTCAGCTCAAGCTTGCAAGTAAGCAAGCTCTTCGTTAACACATATACGAGCGTATATGTTTTAACGAAGCGTATGTGTGTTTCTCGTATTTGGAGCTTTCTCTTTAAAGGCATAAAAGATTGGAAATAACTGCCTTAGAGCAATGAAGATTGGAAGTATTAGAAATACAATAAGATTGAAGACTGAAGAAGTTAAAATTAATGGAGAAAATTACCAATGAAGGAGTCTCACGGTAAGAGGAAAAATGATATTTAATCAAAACTCTGAAACAAAGGAAAATATACATTTATAAGACACATTAAGCTCAATGTGAAATTAAGTCTGAGTTTGTACGGGTATCTCAGTTATTCTTTTTAGACATTAATTCGCTGGAACTTATTACATTCAAATGGAGTCATGATAAAAATCAAAATTGACTTAAAATTTTAATTTCCATAGAGATGATATTAGAAGATATCCATGAAATATTTTACCCAATGAAGATGCTGCACAAGTCCGTATTTTTTCCAAAGTCGGTCTCCTTTGTGGTAATTTTGGGCACATGAATGTGTGATTTTGAAAAATACCGGGACCATAGCGACGATACGACTGGCATATACATTGAAATAAGTCGTCCATGCTTATAAATTACCTGCATCCGTCCTAGTCGCATTCACATGTTAAATGTCTCAACTCAAGGGATGTGTTCTAGGCATTGGAAAATGCCTTAATCAGGCTATCCCACTATAACAGGAAGCAAAAGATTTTATTTTTGTTTCCCACTTTTAGATTTTGCTAGTGGCTTGAAATAAAGTACACGGTTAAGTTTTTATTTTTCTTCATTTTTATTTGGCTTTTAAGTTCTTTAATAAAATGAAATATGTTAACAAAACAGCGGATCATCATACAAACGGAGGACGTTCTCTTGGATATGGTATGTTAAGTGTACTCGTTGGGAATTAAATGGCAGTGTTTTTATTTTGTGAACTGTTTTGGCGACAAAAAACTTGTAGCTTTCCTACTATATCTATTGCATCTCAATCATAAGTTCTCTTCCATCTTAAAAGCTGAAGGTCATTGAAGGAAAATTGTTGATATAGAAATGAGAGGAAAGACCAGGGACATTACCTAGCCAGAGGAGAGTGGAGACCTTCTTGTTTTAGTTAGGAAATTGAATCCCTCTCCTGAGGGGAGTTATGATTCAATATGGCTTTAGATTGTTTGAGATCTCAGGACGCAAAAATAAGGCTCTCCGCCATTTTTGGTCCCTTAAAGGATCTCAGTGAGTCCCGTAGAGTCTTGAGCTTCAGTGGCTGTAGGTTGCTGCGTTGGTGATACCGCGGCCGGCGTGGTCTCTCCTGTCCCTTGCCCACCTTGTTCTCCTCCAGCCGTGTTGTCGTATGAGAAGTCGCTGCTCTGGGCAACGTTTTCGTTGCCCTGACCGAGACCCTTACCCTGGCCTTGCCCGTTGCCCTGGCTAAGGCCTTTGCCCTGCGTCACACCGTTACCTTGTCCCGCACTGTTGTTACTCAGGCCCTGGCCATTTCCCTGGCCCTGGCCGTTACTCTGGCCCTGGCCGTTTCCCTGATCCTGGCCGTTACCCTGGCTCTGACCGTTACTCAGGCCCAGATTATTGCGGAGACCGTCACCCTGGCCGAATCCGTTACCCAGGTCCTGTCCGTTACCCAGACCCTGTTCGTTACTCTGACCCTGTCCGCTACTCTGACCCTGTCCGCTACTCTGACCCTGTCCTTTACTCTGACCCTGGCCGTTGCCCTGGCCCTGACTGTTGCTGTTGTGGTTCTGGGTCTGTTGGCTGTCGCCTTCTAGATTATTGCTGTCCTGGGAGCTGCCCACACCAGCTGGCACCTTTGGAAGATGGTCTCCCTGGAGGAAAAAGTATAAAATATTGTTAGGTAGCTCGTTTTTTTAAGAATTCATTGCTTGGATATTAGCTGAGGTGGTTTAGCTCACTTTCGAGATCTGCTTAACCTAAATTGAAACTCGGCATTCTTGCAATTTTTTAACGTCATTTATCAGCAAGCTTGCCCAAGACCGAGTAAGGGGAGAAAATCATATTATTCGTTTTATAAAAGCAGTTAACGCAATTTTAAATGTAAATGTTGATTCAAGAGGTTAAAAAAATTATCATGAGAAAAGTTGTAGTATAAATAGATTGAGGTACTGAATTGACTGCAAGGGAATGAAATAGATATCAAAAGGAATACTTTATGATTCCTAGCCATGGTTGGTTATATCAAATAAAGTTAATTTGAGATTTTACATGTCGATGGATGACAATCGTTCTAAATTTATTCAAACTCTGTTTGGCCAAATGTCTTTTCATGGCATTCTACAAAAGTCCCTTTCTCAACCTCTTTTTGTTTCGAATTATCCGTGGCTGCAGTAATTGTTTTTTACACTATGGTATACTCCTTTCTCTTTTGCTGCTGAACTCTTGTCGAGAAGATTGGCAATCTGTTGACCGTCTTTGAAGCATTGATGCTCAGTGTGTTTGCAATAATAATATTTTTTTTATGATCGTAAGATCTCCCGTTACTTCCTTTTTTTATCAAATGATACTTAATCTAATAAAATTTTGAATTGCCTTGTAGCTGGAACCATATAACTCCGATATATTTCAGACCAAAATAATGCTCCATAGTGTGTGATTCCGTATGGAAAAATGGAGTTGCGAGAAATTATTTTTGTGGAATCTTTTCTTCACCGGCGTATGATTTGTAATCTTGATGCTCGGAGTGTGCTTGGGGTCTTTTACCTGGGTGATATTTTCTCCAAAAGCGTTGCATCACCTTATACTTTACCAGCGCCATAATTCACGCCTAAGTTCTTCTTCAGAACTTGTTTGCATTTCGTTCGGGACGACGAGGCAGAGGACGAATCTCCCGAAGCGGTCCGTTCACCTCAAAAAGGCAGAAAGGAGTGGAGATGATACTTCTCCGTCTTTCTCTCCGTCTCTCTGATAGTGGACCGAATATGGGCGATGGATTGCGAGGTCACCCTGCGGGCCAACGTGTTTGGAGCGTGTTAAAAGTCGAACTAAAAAAAAACGGGAAAGTGGTCCCTCGGCTCGCGTGTGGCCCTTGTAGTCACCTTTCTCCCCGCTTGCAGCGGAAAGGTCTTCCTCCTCCTCCTTGAAGCCCCACAATCCCCTCTTTCCCTTGTCTCGGCAGACGTCTGCCGTGCGCGAGAGACGCGGTGCGGGAGAAAGTCGAGTCCCGTCTCGCGTTCGGAAGACAACGCGGTTAGCACGTCGTCTTTTCGCCGTCCGGAATCGTCGACCGTAGACACGCAAATTGTCTGTCTCAAGAAATTGTCTCCTCTTGTCATTACTTCGCGACTAGGTGTGAATCATCTGGTGCGGCTTAGATGTGAAGGATGTTTCCCGCTGCGCCTAACTACATAGGGATTTAAACGCATTCCTAGAACTATATTTTCGTGGTAAATGAGTTAATGTGTATAATGAGTATGAACTTAAACCCCTGTCCAAATCGGAAGGTAAATATTAGAACGCATATCGAGCAAAGCGAGGGCTGTAGTATTTTACTCTTAATATGATGCCAGTACTGCCAAGGACTGTTTACGTTCTCTCATATAATCAGCGACGGGTCCACGGGGGTGGGTAAAAGGGGAAATCTCCCCCCCCCCTTCCCTCAAGAGGTCAGGTGAGTGAGTCTACCAGAGTCCACAGTATCTTTGCAATTATATTCAAACGCAGGCCTTCACATTCAAATGTAAGTTCTCTCATATCAATACCAATATGATGCATGACTATTTCGCTGCTCACAAACTCGAATGCAACACGCCTCTGGAAGCCGTTTGCAATAACTGTTCTCCTATAAGGAGTCTCTCCAGTGAACTTTAGGATTGAAATAACACTAGATACACTTTTCGTAAAACCCTATTCAGCATTCCTCCTAAAAAATTGCAATTCCAAGTTGTATAGAATAATGCGTACGCGCATTTTGTACCTGGCTCAGGCGCCGACTAGTGTTTACAAATTCTGGAGATCAAAAGTCGTTTAAGTTTGTATGAGATCTACGTTTTCGTGTGGATACTCTAATACAAGTTGTTACTTATTTATTGTAAGTTTGCAAAGCAAGTCTCTTTAACTAGAATAATTATTTCACCTCCCCCACACACTTTTAAAATTTCTTCGTGCTATTTCTCGGATAGCAAATAAATTTATTTTTAAAAGCCCTATTTTTAATTACTGCTTTATCATAAATCATTTTACTTTTTTCCTGTATTGAGCAAAATATTCCTTCTTCAAGCAAAAAGTATTGGTTTTCCCAGCGAAATAGGCTCGGACAAATCTTTTTAGATTTTAATAGTGCAACAAAGTTTTCAAAGAACATCCAATTCATAAACTTTGAACTACATCGTAAGAAGGAATATAACTGTTTCTTACACAGGTTTAGCATTTATCTAACTTCATCTTCATATTTTATGGGCGCTATTGAATCAGTGGTCGTGAACTTGGTGTCTTAGGTGGAGTAACTTTTCCATATATTTCCGGGGACTGATGTAAAAGTAACGTTGCCCGTTTTAATTCAATGAATGATGGATGCAGGCGACGAAAGTTGTGTGAGAGTAGTGACTCTGGTAATTGGTGTGAGAACAAGTGGGTGGTGGATTAGTGAGAATAAAGAGAGGCACGCGAAGACGCATAATTCATTGAATGTTGCTTCCTTTCCATTCTTGCGTTCCCTAGACCAGATAGATTGTTGTTGGGGGGGCCTTCGTCAGGAGCCCGGGCACTTAGACCTTTCTTGGTCCATTGTGCCAACCCCATGCCTGTCTGCCACTTGAAGACAGGGGACAAGAGCACCTCGGTAGAGGTATGGAGGATTGGCCTCCCCCTGCCTCACCCCAGCACCAGGTATAGAGGATGTCCTCCCTCCAACCGGCCCGGTTTGGCCTGGCCTTGCCTCTCAGGCCTGCCGGTATAGGTATGGAGGGAGTATCATCTCTCCATCCATGCCTGGTTGAGGTATGGAGGAGGGTCACCCATCCAACCACTGTCCGGGCCCAACGTTGCTTAACTTCGGTGTTCTGATGGGAACCGGTGTTAGGCTAGGCCCTTGCCCTTCCCTAGACCAAGTGTCGGCAAAGTTTTGAGACGGACGAGCCAAATCTGTCCCTCACAGAAGTGTAAAAATTAATCGAGGGTCAAAGATTTGTTTAGGAATAAGGAAAATATAAAGTAATAGTGTAGCAAGTTATAACATTAACTGTTTCATTTTTATATGCCGAAAAAACCATCATTATTTTATTATACTCCTTTGAAAATTAATTTGGTCAAATGTTGTTGACAAAAAAAGTTAATCAACCTATTGTGTGCAAAGTACTGTGAATTAATAAATTAGTTAATGAAGTATTCAGATCAATAATTTGCTAAATGAAAAATTAGAAAATTTGGAAAGAAATATTTTCACATAATTTTTCAGTTTTACTTCAGATAAGAGTTACTTTAATGACTAAAGAACCGCGTTTGGCTCGCGAGCCGCAGTTATTTCGACCCCTGCCCTAGACCATATGCAAGAGCAGGGTCGGAGTGAAGTCGTTGTTTTTCGGAGGGGGGCAGATTGCTACTTTCTGGTGGCTTAAGGTTAATTGAACACCGTATGATTACGATCATTTTCTATTTTCCCAGGATTTGTGGGGGGCGGCACCCCCCCTCCCTGAACCATCCCTTAATCTGCCTCTGTACAGGCGTCTCCAGATCGAATGAGATATAATCGCAGAGTTAACATTCCCTGTTTTACCGAATACCCTCCAAATTTAACATATTGCCCTCAGCATAACCTTCCCTTGATCTCTTTTCCTCACCCAACACATCCAACTCATTCATCAAACGGCACTTGGGTAATGGAACCCCAAATTTGAGTTAATTTTGTTTTTATTTTATTCTTCATGCTATTCTTTGTTGTTGTTTTTTGTTTATTTATTTTATTACATAGACCAATATAATTTTAAGCCATTGTGCCGTTGTTGGTTTGGTCAAGATAGTAAATAAATAAATAAAAACCCGTAATTACTGACGCTCAAGAATGCATCAATTGGCTTCATAAAAGTATTCAGGCATAGTTATAAGTAAATATAAGGGGCATGGCATAAAATTCACATATCTCGCGTGCATACCCAACCCGTTCATAGAAAACTTATAAATTCCCCTTTCCCCCAAAACTTTATTCCCCTGTATCCACCACTGTCTATAACATAGGTTGGGGTAATTTATGGGAAATTTTAATGAGCGTTGTAGGTCTAACCTTTTTTTCTTAAATGGCAGAAGTTGATATCATCGTAAACGCCATTAGATTAATGAAATACAGCCGTGTGCCATGAGTACCTTTAACATTATTGGAAATATTGGTGACGCAAAAACTGTATCGTTAACCCTCTTATTCCCAATAAAATCCACAGCTTCAGGCTCTACTTTGTAGGAACTTTTAATAATACTATATAATAAAGTTTTGTACTTTTCTACACTTTTTATTTTTTTAAACACACTACGCGTTTTACCAATTTTATGGCATCGTCAGGTGTAGTGACATCATCATCGTCAGTCACTACACCTGATGCCATAAACTTGGTGAAACGCGTAGTGTGTTTAAAAAATAAAAAGTGTAGAAATGTACAAAACTTTATCATAATGAACCTCTTATTTCCGTCAAAAACGTACTGTAACGCTGTCACGATACAGTTATTGACCCGATAAATGCAACTGCACACTGAGTGTTCTTATTGATTAGTGCTACGGTTCATCAAATCATCCATGTGCACCAGTTTTATGTCTCCTTGAATTGCAAGCAAGACATTGCGGGGCGTGAAGTTTTTCAGTTGCAATACAGGTATCATGAGACATCACCATCTGAAGATTCAAACTCAGTTTACTATACTTTCGTGGTTGAAGCAGCTTCTTATTTGTCTCTTACCTCGACCCTGAAACCGTTTTCATCGGCGATGTACTTCAGTGTGTACTGCGTTCCGTCGGGTGCCAGGTACGAGTAAGAGCCTTGTGCCACCTGTGCCGTGCCGTCGTAGTCCTCAGGAGCGCCCTCGGGCGGTGGCGAAACGTTGTACTTAAGGTATCCGGATTCCTCGCGTCGGGTTCCGTCCGAGGACTCGAAGCTGAAAGCGTGAAATAGATCTGCATTTCAGGTGGTTTGATCGAGATAGATCCCAAGTCATGATGGAGACCATATTCAAATGTTTTTTTATCTCAGCGTCCGTAAGAAGTATGAAATAAATATTGTAATATTAATGGCGCCAAGGTATAGTTATATATGACCAATACTCTCAGTAATTAAATAAATAAAACTACATAAGTCACTAACATGACTAATTTTTTCCCGCCGTACGGCTGAAAACCCTTCAAAACAGCAAGTGTTTTTGTGATTCTTTGAAAATTACTGTGGTGAGTAATAGATTATTTTTTATAAATAGTTGAGAAAACATGCAATCTACTCACCGTTAGATTTTGACGAAATCTAGGTGCTATAAGTTTCTAATTTGTTTAATATTCTCCCTCTGGAGCGCTCAGCCCTAATATATCCCATGTAAAACAGCTTGTATTTTCAGGAAAATTGCTCGAAAAGTAGTTCGGCAAGGGGTTGATATTTTTATATCATTGGAAAGATGAGAGTGTTTTCTTTAAAATGAGGCGGAATTCGTCAAATTCTAGGTGAAGTGATTTTTCGCTCAAACTACCTTAATCCTCGGATTTCAAAAACTTCATTTCTATTTCATCCCAGAGCTGTACATGCTGTTTATTGAGGTAGTTTGAGCGAAAAATCATTTCACCTTGAATTTAATGATTTTCACCTCACTTTAAAGACAAAGCAAAGATAAAAATCTCATATTTCCAATTAAATCAAAATATTAACCCCTTGCCGAACTACGTTTCTAGCAATTTGGCTGAAAATATAAGCGGTTTTAACATGGGATTGATTACGGCTGTGTGCTCCAGAGGGAGAATGTTGAAGAACTAGAAATATCTAACACCTAGATTTCGTCAGAAAACTAACGGTGTGTAGTTCATGTCTTTTCCCAACTATTAATATATATATTAATCTGTTACTCACTGCAGTAATTTTTACAGAATCGCAAAACACCCTGCCGTTTTGACGGATTTTTAGCCGTACTGCTTGAAAAAAGAAGTCAATTTCGAGACTTATGTAGAAATATTTATTTAATTACTGAGAATTTCTGTATCATATAACTATATACTTGCGCCATTTATTACAATATTTATTTCATACTTCTTACAGACGCTGAGATTGAAATATAAAATTCGAATATGGTATCCATAGTTCGCTCAAACTGCTTAAAAGCTATGGAGCACGCACTTTAGGAGTACACATTGTATAAACTCCAGTTATATTCATGTACATATATTCAAGTTAGTGTTCAGAGGAGCACAAGTTTGGTTAGTTATCACCGAGTCACTCAGTGATTCTTTAGAATTAGATTTCGTGTTTGATGATGGAAAGGATGAGCGATTTTAATTAAAGTTAAGGATTTGCATTTTTATAATGTAGAGGGAAAAAACAATTGATATTCCTCGAAACAGAATAATAAAATGAAAAAATAATGTTTTTTTTCATTAAAATTGGCATATAGAAAGCTTTAAATCCATATATTGATAAGCGTATGAAGTGGAGCTCATATAAATATCAAATTTAATTATCTATTATTGATTATTTCTTGGCTGAACTTCTTGCAATTGATAGGCATAATCAAAAAGGGCAAATGTGTTAATTTATACAATAAAATTGAAAATGGTAAGACATCAGAATTATTTGCATGCCCTCCTTATTTCAGACGGTTGAAATAGTTTACTAAACATTCTTTGATGGTCGTTTTCGCAGAATTCATTAAAGATACCCCGAGGCCCTTAATGCCATCAATTATTATTCAATCTTAATTCTTATTCAGCAATTTGTTGTTCTACCAATTCGTTGGTTTTATTTAGTCGTTATTGATTAACTTACTCTTGTGCATGATTGTGTGCCAACTAATGGACACTTTAAAAATTGATCGAAAATAGAATAATTCTTTCTTTACGCCAATGCGTTATTTGCTTCACATATTTGTTTTCCCTTTATTTGTTGGTCCGAATTAATTCTCCGCATGTTATATTTATCGCATGGAGCTGATTTCGAGACGTGTCTTCTCTTACCTGAAATTGTAAGTTCCGTTCTCTCCGATTTCTTGCGTCTGCGATATTATTGCCACGGGTGTCCCTGCAACAGAATTGGCGCCGACGTCGTCTTGAGGCCGCGGCGCCGCAGTCTCAGCGGCCGAATGCCGAACGTCTCCGCTCAGCGTGTCGAGTTGCGGAGCTGCTAGCGCCGACGCGGCCAGGATCAGAACTACAACCTTCGGGCAATGGAAAAAGAGAAAAATTTGAAACGGATTCTCGCGGCAAACACGAAAATGAACACAATAACTCTTTGTCTTATTATTGATTATTTCTATATATTACTCAATATTTTATCACAGCCAACAGTGGCAAGTGACGCTATAACTTCAGGAATAAAAGAAACTCGAATAAGAGTCGATCACAGAATTAAATGCATTAAAAAACAGAATGAATGCCTTTAGTATGTATGATATGGACAGATGTATTTAAAATGAAGGTGATGGAAGATTTTTTTTGCAAGTGTCTTCGCATTTGTTATCTTGTCTTGAATTGCCGTTTATATGTTGAGAATGAGTAACTTACTGGTTATGTGGAGTCAAAACCCATGAAAATAATTTCAATACATTGGTTAATTATTTTAAGCGTTACTATATATGGTATGGCTAATTTTTAACCATGTTCTTTCCCCTTCTCATGTATTGGTAGAGAGCCATGGAGTTTATTTAACGATAACTTTATCTCAAGGCTTGAATACTTTCACTTTATTTTGGTCTATTGCTTCAAGAAATTGGCTCAAAATCTGTAATTTCAGTGTTAGGTTTTCCTCAAATACACCTTTTGCATCAAATTAATATTTCTTGGGAGCGTTATTTGATTATTTTAGACTCCTACCTTTGGTAATTCAATTTTCATCTCTTGACTTCACTGTTATTCGCTCAGCTTAATTTTGTGTCATGATAGAGAGAAATATCTGAGGGAAGTGGGAGAGAATAAAAAATTCTCAGTCGATTAAATACATGCGAATTTATTTTGAAAAAATGGACGAACTTATTTTTTGATTCTGTTAAACAGTAATATTATCGTGAAGAAAAATCTAAGGCTAATATTGTCCTAGTAAACACGTAGAGGGGCCGCAGAGTTGCTGGTCAGGTAAAATAAACAACTAAGAATGTAAATGAGAGACAGGGTACCTAAGGAACCCTTATACCGTTTTCCCACTGGCGGTAACGAATTAATTGTAAAGTATCACTATGAAACAGCGTATGCTGACCGCTAGGCTTCATAAGGTCCAGAAAACAGGAATAATTGTCTCGTTGGACTTCAGGGGAATTATATGGTAAATTCACTTCACGGGGCATGACGTTAGAGATCGTTTCTAATAGGTAAAAATGTTCGACAATGGAGTTGCAAACCGTGCCTGCCAGATATCGACACCATCGATTTTTTTTCAGCCGAGAATGCTTCATTTCGCTTATAGAATTGAGCTTCCAAATCGGCCGCTATTTTTTACTCATTTTTCTCTGCTCTCTCCACCAACATTAAATGATTACGTAAGGTAATTTCGAATTCGTATTGCTGGACATTGTTTTTGATATTTTTCTGTCCTTATCCTCATGGCATAAGAAATAATGGCCTTCATCATTGCACATATTTATCAAACAGAATGAATGCATTTACCATGCATGATATGAACAGGGTTATTTATTTTTTATTTGAAATGAAGGTGAGGGTACATTGTTTTGCAACTATTACAATTAAATATTCCTTTATGCTTGAGACGTACCATCATTTAGTTTTTAATTTTCGCACTAGGCCTCTGTTTTTT
Source organism: Pyrrhosoma nymphula (assembly GCA_963573305.1). Lineage (NCBI taxonomy): Eukaryota > Metazoa > Arthropoda > Insecta > Odonata > Coenagrionidae > Pyrrhosoma > Pyrrhosoma nymphula. The sequence goes on along the minus strand of OY754333.1, from coordinate 47,852,591 downwards.
ATAGTCTCAGTGAAGCTTTGTCCCTTTGGGATTACATAAAAACGCACTCATAGTTTTACACTTGTTAAGTAAGTTAAACTGTTGCAAATAAACCTTTATCCTGCAAATGATCCAGGTGTGTGAAAGATACTATGCGGATAATTCATTTTGTGACTAGTTTCAATGCCTTATGTGGCGCAAACTTTCATAGAATACCGCAGGTAAAACTGGAAGCTGGAAGTTGAAGATTGTCTTAAAAGGTTGTATGTTTTACGAGTTTGGCAATGATTCACACTTGAATAGACCTTGATAGGAAGTTAAGTTTCCTAATTCGAGAGCAGCTAGTGATTTCAAAGCATGGTGTATAAATTTTACGCTGAAAAAACAAAGGAAATTAAACTAGCTCCTTTATTTTCCTTTTCGTTCTATTATTTCATGATTAGAGGTCAGATTCGCTGATCAGGAGTAAATATGAAGTAACGTAAATAATAACTTTGTAAATTCCGCAATAGGTTATTGATAACATTCCAACTGGCTTCACCCGTTAGGGCATCATCAGGTACAATAAAACACATTCACCATCTGGGGAAATTTAAATACGTGCACCTCGCGGGTGATGGGTGTGATGGGAGATAGGGAAGGCGAAAGAAGGGTAGGAAGGTCACGTTGAGGGATGGAAATTGGTATTGTACGGTGGTGATTCACCTCTGGTTGTGTGAAAGCTTAGTCTTGGGGTATGAAGCGAATGGGGTTCGAAAAGGAAGTGAGACGTCCAGAAATAGTGAATGGAAGGGCGATAGAGGTTACTGCTCCGAAAAGTGCCCCCAAAGAGGAGCACGCTGCAGTCCTTTGACTTGGTGAATCTCTTCCCCTGTACACCGTCCCCTAGAAGCCGTCAGTGTATCCGAGTCTGTGCTCAAGGAATACAAAACCCCCCTGTCTTACTAAATTATTTCGTGTACGCATTTAATATGTGTGTTTCCTAAAACTATTTCCTGTTTAACGGTGAATTATTCCTCCAGACACGACGTATAGCCCCATTATCCCCGCTGTTGGCGGATCTTTTTATCAATGACTTTGAAAAGAAAATATTCAAAAGTGAACAACCCTTAAATATATTTTTGCCTATCACCACTATGTGGACAACATATATTTTGTATGGACGGGAGCTGAAAGAGAATTGGACTTTTTCGTCAAGTGGCTTAACTCCAGGGGCTCTAGCATTCAATTTATTTGTGAAAAAGGCATTCATTCTTCCTTGAACTTTCTGGATGTTACTATTTGTAGGTACTGCCAACTGATTTTATTAATTCACCATATTTCGGAAACCCACTTGCACTGGCCCTGTCCTCCACGCTTCCTCACGGAACGGAAATATTTCCCAAACGTTTGCTAATTTCAATACATAGCATAAAGCTTATAGTACCCACTATCAGACGCAAATTATTACCAGGATATACTAACATTAAAGCGCATCGCCACAATTAATGGCTACTCACCCTACCTTATAGAAAAATGTTAAAAAATAAGCGAGAATGGAAAGTGCTTAAAATTAATAGAAACCCATCCTCGAGATTAAGGATAAGCACCAATGGGCGAAAATCAATTTTTTAGGAATTTCCTCATTAAAAGTCACTGAGTTTTCTTTCAAAAACTTCCTTCAAGCTTCGTTTTTATAGCAATAGATATTCCGGGAATCTTTTAAATAACCACTTCGATGAAAGAGACCACCAGCATCTCTCCAGAATTTAACAACCACAATGCAATAACTGCAACACTATTTATGTCGGCCAAACAGGTCGTAACTTCAAAGCTAGAACTAAGGAACATATTCGAGCGTTCATACAATGGCAGCCAGAGAAGCCGCATTTTGCAAAACACTTCTACAACGCAGGGCACTGGAGTGATTTCAATTCCACGCCTCTCCACATAGGACGTAAGGGCAGAAAAATGGACGCCTTGGTTCAATTTTAAATTCCCCTTCATCGAGATAGTTATTTAATTTTGGCTAACGAAAAGATATTCCCCTTGCACTCACGAATTCTGGAAGTTCCACTGCGTTTTCGTATCCCCCCCCCATACCTTTCATTACCCAAAACTAAACTTGCAACCGCTTGTAGTGAATTACCATCACATAACACGATTTTCTTATGCGTTTACATTTTCCCAGAGGTTAAATATTGTTAAATTTGACTGTCTGGCATTAGGTGGTGGAACAGCATTTCAGTAATTAAATTAAACTGCAGGAGTTGTACTGTCCACTTATATTTTAAATGCATTTTAAAATACAATAAAACACAACACGTGTTTCAACGATGACGGTGTCATCATCAGGTATACACAAGGTGTGTCTCCAGTTGGTATCGTAACTATACATGTGCAAAGAGAAACACAAAGTTCTTTCTTTTTTCGCATTGGACATATTAAGCTTGTGTATACCTGATGATGATGCCCTTAGTGTAATATTGTACATTAAATATAAGTGGACAGTACCACCCCTGCAGTTTAATTAAATTAAAAATATTTATAGTACCAGAGGATTCCCTAACAGGTGAAACCGGTTGTACCGTTGTGAACAAACTATTGTGAAATTCACAAAGTTTACATTTACTTTCATTCCATGTGAGAGAGTTCCTCCAAATTACGTCAAGTAACATTCAATTTATTAGGAGTAACATCATTTCCTCGTGTTAATTCATTTCGTATCCACATATTATGAGTTGATGCGGAGAAATGTTGATGGAGGCATCCCGTAAGCCATGTATACGGAAACATTTACCCTGAAAGAATTAACCTGCAATCCTGTACCGGCCATGTCGGATGGAATGGCGGCGACAGATGGTGGGCAACATTTCGCTACTGTTTACATACGAAACCACAGGGAGCGACAAGTCGTGGACAAATAATTTAGCGCGGGTGACTACTTTGCATATGAAATGGACGACTTGCAGTTAGTATTGACGATAATTTGCGATGATAGTAAAACTACGAAATATTTATTTCACTATAGTTAATTTATTATCCTATTTTTTATAAAAAGACTTAGTAACGGAAAAATACTGATCATTTATCTGTGCATAATTACTCAGATAAATAAGTAATAAAAATGCACAAATCAAAACTTTATTTTGATTCTCCCTGAGTGTTTGGATCAATAATCAACGCTTCCATTTCAAAATATTCACCTTCACACAACAATCTCTAAAATTACTAACAAATGAAGACATATACGCGCACAAATTTGCTGCAAGTTTGGAAAAAATATTGAACGAGTTATAATCATCGCTAGAGCATGGAAATCGCAAGCAATTCTATCGCATACCAGCAGATGGCATGCAATTTGGTTGTTCACTCGGAGAAATTCACCGCTAGGCGATATGTCACCGTGTGTTCAGGGCTTTAGGGGTTGAGTGAAGGAGACTTCGAATTTAATCCCTGAAAAACTGTTGGAGCAGGATGATTCATTATTTGGAAAAAAAGCTCATCCTCGAAGCATGGGAACAACCCGTGATACAAAATACGTGAATCAGCAATCTCAGTCAATCTACCCTCACCGATACTCATAGATGTAATCGCTTGGTTCGTTTATAGAAGTATGATAAAGCCTTAATATCGTGGCAAGTGAAAAGTGAGATAATCTGATAAATAACTCGAAGTGAATTGGATACATTTTAAAAAGGCAGATTTGGAGAGAAACCTCTAGGACCGTAGGAGTAAGTAAAGTAATATTCTTACTGCCATCGTTTTCCTACATGTTGTAGTATTAGTTTTATTTCAATAAGTGAAGAGGTTAAATTACAGAATGTATCTCCTAAAATGTGAAATTTAATTTTATGCTTGTCATGTTACACATGGAGGCCTATTTTGCAAATTTATTTCTCCTCAAATCAACTCTTCTGTCCAGGAAAACTAAATTGAAAATTTATATAACATTGATAAGACCAGTAACTATATATGGAGCTGAGACATGGGTCCTATCCAAACAAGATGAAGAAGCATTAAGAAGATTTGAAAGGAAAACAATAAGGAGAATATATGGCCCAGTTAAAGAAGGAGAAACGTGGAGAATAAGAATTAACTATGAAATATTGGAAGAGAAGGATATAGTTAGGTTCTCAAAGTCATTGCAACTGTCATGGTTGGGCCATGTTGAAAGGATGGAAGAGTATAGAATGCCCAAATTGTTAATAAATAGCAAGATGGAAGGGAGTAGGAGGAGAGGAAGACCACGCAAAAGATGGCTGCAAAATGTTGAAGAGGACCTGAAGACAATGGAGATTGGAAGATGGAGAGAGAAAGCAAGAAGGAGAGCCGAACAGGGGGCATATAAATGAGGAAGCCAAGGGCCGCACCGGGCTGTAGAGCTGAGGAAGAAGAATGGCTTTACACATGGCTTAACCTGAGACGCTGAAACTCTTCTCTGGGCATACAGAATATAACATTTCTTTCTGCTAAGGAAATCCCTACTTTTATGCTGCAGATTATTGGATTTCCTACCTCGAGCAATGTTTCTCGGCTCCTTGTGTTCAAAGCTATTGTTTGTTTCAAGTTTGGGTCAGATAAACAAGAAGGGGTGTGTCGTGAGGGATATTTGAGCTCTCTTTCAATTCACTTGCAAAATATCACCTGCTGCAACGCGTACGCCACAACTAGACTGAATGTAAATTTCCATGACGATGCTCACTTCCAATTACTAGCATGTCAAATCATTCCTTATGATGTTTCAATAAGTTGGTGATAATGAATGCATTTTATTTTAATCTTCATCCCCACAGTTTGAATATATGTTGGTTTAGTTTGTGCACACTTTAGTCTAATCCATTATTGAATTAGTAGTAACCCTAGCAGCAGAGGACGTTGTCACAACGTTACAATGGGAAAGGATACAAGTGCACACAACGTTGATGTTGGTTGTCGCAACGTTGCATGCACGTTGCCTTAACATCCGAATTTCCCGAAAAACCACGTTGCTGCAACGTTATCAGTGCCACATCGGTGCAACATTTTTAAGGCAATGTTAACAAATGTCCCTAGCTTTAGCAATAAATTAAATTATCCCAAAATTAACATTAATTTTGATAATTTGTCAACAGACGGTTCTTTCCTAGACTCAGGTAAAACTTTCTCCCTTGAATCTACCTTGCCCTCTCCACTCACTCTTCCCTGCCCTCTCAAAATAAAAAAGGGAATTCACGTCTTAAATGCAATGCTTGTTATTATCACACGATGAGATAACTATGTACATTGTATTATCCTACCTTGTATCTACCTCACTACTTTGTATCTATTTAATTATGGTAAGTCCTATGGCTCTAAGCGCACATCCTTGCCCCGATATTATATATCTCGCGTCTTGAAAGTCGTATATATTTGGCCACTCCCGTGGATTAATGTGACTTCGATAACTAATTTAGTTTTTAAATTGCGATTATGTGATTATAGTTAGAGGAAATACCATCGAATCACGAAAACAGTTATCAGGCATTAATTAATTGAAACCTATATTGCAACATAGTACGAATGTAAATTCAATATTACTGAGAATAAACAAGATTTTATCCAATTTCAACATGTTTGTTCACATTCACGTTCACAAGCAGACAACTAATTAGTAGAAAACATTGTTCAAAATGAAATATATATTTATACGTGAAGACAATGTTCACGTCAACGAATACAAAGTGCCGCAGTTTGCCAATCCCTGTGGTATAATTATAGTTTAAATCATAGCTGACGTCAACGTTGCATGCACGTTGATTCAACGTCGATTGATAACGTTGTGTTAGGACGCTGATGCAACGTTGTGGCAACGTGCACGTTGTCATGTAACATTGTGCACGTAGATGCAACGTTGTGACAACGTCCTCGGCTACTAGGGAAGCATTGAACCACGTTATTACCATCATATACGGCGTATACTTTATTAAATGCAGTTCGCGCTAATAGATAGTTTATTAGGATTCGAAGCATCAATTCCCGTAATTCATGTCAAATGTCTTAATTATCATCCTCAAATATATTCTCATTATTTCAATACCGTCGAAATCTGCCCTAAAAACCGCCATTAGCAGCTGTGATCCATTGTGGCACTAAGAGAGCTGAAAAGCTCAAATGGATCTTTCATGTGAGTAGGATCCTTGGCCAAAAGAGCTGTTTCGGAAGTGATTTTACATCCCCCCACCCCCAGAAAGGATAACGCGCTACAATGTTATTTCTCCCTATAAAATGTTGCTGATAATACTCAATAATTCTCCTTTACACTTTGTTTTGGTGACTTCTTAATGAAGGAAGCGATAAAATCATAAATAATATCTTTGAGGAAGATCAGAAGTATAGGACTAAATGATTGTTTTTTATGTATGGCTTCATATCTAAAACCATACCTCGCAATCCAAGAAATTTTTATCATGCTTCATTCGATCATATAACCCATGGATACCATGTTAATAAATATTTCTGTAACTTAAAGTTAAATATTTGATTCAAAACTATTCTTTTGAATTTATTAAATGCCCTGTATTTTGCCCCCTTCACTTGTCATTTCGGTGACTTAGAGAATAGCCAGCAGATGTAAATTACTTTTATGAAATAATTTTCTATTTTAAGCATGAAATTACTTATTTTCTATTCTATCATTGAGAAATGACGACCCTATAAGTTACTTTTATTTGCTTCTTTCTCAGATGATTTGTCATTGTAGTTAGTTTAACCATTGGCACCAAAGTTACTTATAATCAAGATAGATTTTCACTGATTTTTATTCAACATAATCATCCGCGCCCATCTCCAGTGTAGCAGGTTTAGTTCACAAGCCGCGTCAACCTCAGTCGGCCTAGGTAATATTCTCCCTCCAACACTTCCCGACAGCTGCTACCTTTCACTTCAATGTCAGTTTTAATTTGGTCAATCCATTTTTTTCTGTCTTCAGGCAATGGTGCAAGCCTTTTTGAGATCAACAAAGACAGTAAAATAGTGTTTGTTAGTTTCCAAAAAGATTTTCAAAATCGGTCTTAACTAAAAATAAGATCTGTGGTTAGCCTGTTATTCCTGAACCCATGTTTTCATTTTTAATATCATCCGGAGTGTAACTAACAAGGCATAGAATGTCAGTGTACATGTAGTTGGTCACTATGGATGATGTAATGCTGAAGACAGTAGATGGATTAGAAGATACTGTGTAAACGAGGAAAGGGAGGGATGGAATAAATGTGATGAAGGGGTAAAGGATATATTTTGGGATGGTGAATCAGATAGCGTAAGTAGTTGCCTTCATCACTCGAATAGATGGTTGTAAATTAGAATACAGTGCCTCTGTTTCCTCCTTATTCCGCCTTAATCGGTGGACGACATCCTAACAATGAAGCAGTCATTGCAAAAAGAGGCCTATTTCATACCGAAGGATGCATAAGTTATTTCCATGACTCCAGTTTTTCCCACCCTACGCTAAGTATCTGGGCCAGTGAATTATGCGTGGTTTATGTATCCTGGAGCCGTTCAACGGTTACGTTAAGACTAGTGTGTCACAGGGTGCTCGCCTCGTCCCCGCCGCTAACAAAGGGTTACGATGACTACCTCAGAGAGCAAGCGGAATCGTGGGTAGACATTTGTCTAGCCTCTATCCTAGCTGAGTGCCCTGCGCAACCTTTCCGATGTATTTCATCTCGCGAGTGACGGAGGAGGAGTGATTTCATCGATTCGTAGTTCAGCAGTTTTAAACGGCAGAGACCGCAGCTAATGTAATTTTATTGACGTTATGGATGTTATGGCTAAGATTCATAATACACGGTCACAGAGTGGTGACTTCAACGCTTAGTAGTGATTACACGCAAGAAGTATGATGGAAGAAACTCCTTTTCTTGGAAATGAATTATTGACCACTGCATTTAGTGTTTCAGAATGAGTTCGTTTTGGCTCAAAAAGCTTACGCTTGCAATTTGATTTTTATAACCTGCTTAATTATTATTAATTTATGCTGTATTATTAATAATAATGTTCAAATCGTAGTGGTCTCAAACATGCTTATTTCTCTCAAATAAACATGTACGAGCTTTAAGGGCTAATATACGGTCCTAAGGGCTAATATAGGGCTAATATATGCTTTAAGTATTTTTACTTAGACACATTATTTCCTAGATGCACGCATCAATACTCTTCCGTTGGCTGTCTGCATTTACAAAAACTATCGAGTGAAGGTTCGTATTACTACATGCATTTAGAATTATTTGCAAACACAAATAGTAACGGGTGACTGGTGAGATGCAGTCAGCGGTTACTAGCAGAATGGTTGTTAATTGTGATGCCTTTGTGGACACACATCAACATATGCTATTTCCTTGGGAATAATTATGATACAAGAGTATTTTACGCCGCGCACACTACCTTCTCTTCTCGGTATCTGTCGATTTCTAACACTCCGCCTCAGATATCACGCAACAAAAATTAATTTTCTGAAGTTTCCGTCTCTCAAGTGATTTGAACTTGAAGAACCAATGCTTGAAGCAAGCAACGGAAAAAATGAGTTTATATATATTGAGAGGAAAAATAATGGTCGAGCAACAAAATATGTGGGGCACAACTGGTAAAGCGATATAAAACTGGTTGTAAAAATATCACATTAGCATGTTTTCTCCTCAGTTATTGGAAAGTAACTATGATCTAATAGACAACGTCCCTATAAGTGGTACCGGAACAATACACAAGGTTTTATCGGCTTTTAGGAATAGGCTTATGTGCATTATTGGCACATAGAATGATTTCTTGGATGATGTTCTTCGAGTGGTATACACACCAAAACCTGGATTTTATATACATAATAAGTTGTCTTTAGTTGTACGTATTTTCACCGGGAAAATTTGCCTCGTGATTTAGTCGGCTAAAAGGTTGACCCATGAATAAGGTTCCGGATGATATTTTTGAGATAGAACAGTTCCTTTGAATGAACTTTGTTGGGGTAAAACCGCAAATATTTACTTCAGAGAATTTTCACCGAAAAGATGCACGTTTCAACTGTGAATTTTTGCATGGAACTATTACTTTTTCAAAGTTATTCAATGACACTCCTATATTAAAGATTCTTGAAGCGCTATTAGTTTTTCAAACTTAATTTTTCTTCCGGTGTTTTTGCCATAAAACGGGGTGGTTAATGGTGTTAGGCACAGAAATCCTTAGCCTTTTTAAGGCAGTCAAAACTTCACATTAGCATCGTCAATTAAAATAATCATCTCACGGGGATTAATATTCATTCGCCTGCGCAATTAAATACGCAATATGACACCACTGTTGAAGCTAGACTTTTCAATTCATTGAAATTATTCCTGTACGCCCAATGCCGAAATAGTGTCACATCGCTAAGCATCGGATTTGCCTTGGAGTGTATTTCTTGTCTGGCAATTATTTTCTAAATTTGCCATTTGCAATCAGCTGCTATTAGAAACAATTTGAATATCCTAAAATGACAAAATTTCCTCATTTGCTGAAAAACGCGAGTATTTTTGTAAGGCGGCACTATATCGACTGTAATTTACTCCCAACGCAGCCAGTGGAAGGAATGTGCTTCAGGGACATCACTATGTTTCGAAAATCTTGTACAAATATCATACAAAATTAGATAATATCCGTATTCCAGGGATACTTTCATGCTTGGCTAGGTAGATATTAATTTATAATTCAAAATTCGTAAATTTGTTCAAGTAAGCATTATTCTTTAGTATAGATACACTAAAATGCATATATGAGGAAGAATAATATGGTGACGAATGTCATCACATGAGTCGACAATGAAAATCAAACTTAAATGTCTACAATGCTTGACCCGATAAAGTCAATGTAAATTGTCGAATTTTAAATTCCAAGGTAAAATTCCAAAATACCATGGTGTAGTAAGTTAGGTCTAATTATGGACATTCAGTCCTGATGGAACGTAATGAATAATGAAAGATTTTGTACTCTGCCGCAGTTTTACAGCGCCTCTACGAGCACAAATATCATTTATCATAATTTTCGTTAAAATCTGAATAAATTATGTATAAGCTTACGACCAGTCAAAGGCCAATGGACGAAAAAGAGAAGTCGAGCTCTTTTTCGAGACTTTAGAAAGTAAAGACATGAAACTGTATCAATCTTGAAATTTTTGTAACCCTTTTTTTCGGAAGGCGTATCTTTAAATTTGAGCGCATTCATCAAAATGAAGTATTCCGAAGGGGTATTCTGCAGCATTTTCGTGGTGAAATTTCTTCAAAATAATAATGTACTCGTGGGAATTTTCCCTCTTTGCTCATCGAAGAGACTTTATTGAAAGACGAAGGTATCGTGTCAAAGATAGTGTTTCCCATCACAGATTTTGGAAATGTTTTATGACACATGCACTGTCGTAACTAGTAGTACATAAGTTGGGTGAAGTCTTCTTTTACAACACGTTAATTCGGCTCGGTTAAATGACTTGCTGAGATGTCTAAGTGAGAATTTTTCAGTAATTATATACTTTGAAGACTTCTTCTCATAGACAGTGTATTTTCATGTTATTACTGCTGTTAATTATATGTTATGCTCTCTCACTCAATTCACGAAAGTTACCGGAGGGTATTCTGTGGATGAACTCTGGGATATCAGCTTTTCCTGTACGTTTTTTTTCTGTAAACTAAAGCTAAGTAAGATAAATTTATTCAGTTGAAATGCAGGTAGCAGTTAATGAATTTATAAATATTTTCTCCATAGAATTTACATGTATATTTTATTTATAATGCGAATGGAATCTTAAGTTCCTATTTTATTATAGTACTTTGGAAACGGAATTAAATAGTATCACACACAGCTCAAGCTTTTTAGCCACTCTGATTGAATTATAGTAAAGTTAACTCCATTTAATGACAGTCATTGGTCAGGAGAATATTATATTCTTCCTATTTTTCCTTGAAAAACAGAATTACCACATCAGAGTGGTGTGAGTTAACGAGCTAATACGACGAAAAGAAATCCATCACAGGCCAATAAAATATTAGTTGCCAGACATCAAAGCAGTTTAACTTCAATCAGCTTGTATAACTTTGGACTAATAACATTTTCTGATTGGAGTGAATTTCCAACTGTCTACTATTGTCAAGGCCCCTCAATGCCGATTCAGTAGAATATGTTTCAGTATTACCCATCCCTCTAGTCGGATAAGAACTCTTCCCTTATTAAGGTCTGAGTTGTAAATCTCCTTGATATCGTAGCCTGAAGTCAATATTCCCCTTGAATACGTGTTTCATCCCCATATCGTACAACAACATTTAACTGGAGTCATACATTTACTCTGTATATTTGCTTTTTTAAATATTCTGTTTATAAGCATTAACCTCTTAGTTTTTCCTTGGGTCTTGATCTTAAAATTTGTTTCATTCTTGAATTATTTGGGATATTATTTAGAGGATGTGTTTGTATTTGAAAAATTATTCAATTATAAGAAAGGAAATATTAAAAAACAAATGAAATAAACGGTTATTAACAACCATTTGTTGAGATACAAGATAGAGTGCCCTAAGAGTTCTATAAATGAGGTATAACTGTTACCTATATTGAAGTGAGAAATTCTGCTGCGACTTTCTTGCTTTTCCCATAAAATGTATTACTAAATTGGGGCGGATACACGTCTCAATGTGTATAACAGTAGTTGTGCTATTGGTTTTTAAAGTAGACCTGTGCTCATGTCTATTATGAATTTGTAACGGGCTCGAGTTAAAGTTAGAGCTCAATTGATGGAAAGGCTGATGGACAATTTTGTTAAAACCTTACTTATTCATATCAGAATGTGGTGACATAAAAGGTGGTTAAAGTTGTAAACGTAGGGGTTTTTTTGGTTGGCATTGCAATAAGAATAACGATTGACATGGAAGATATTGGTGGCGGCCGATACTTTTTGGAATTCCATCGTAGAAAAAAGATTAAATGCTTGTCACAATTCCAGTGGAGAAATTTTATTTATCTAGTCGACATGTTTCACTGCATTGCAGCATCATCAGAACTGGTCCTGATAGATCCTGATGGAGGTGGGAGTCCTGATGATGCTGCAGTGCAGTGAAAGATGCCGATTCGATAAATAAAATTTCCCTAGTGGAATTGTGATAAGTATTTCTTCTTTTTCCTACGATTGAACCTGCTTTAGAAATGGATGAGGTAATTTGGTGTGTAACTCACCGTTGCTATCATGGTGGTGGCGGTCCTTCTCAAGATTCCCAACGGACGGTGGTAAATCCCTTCTCGGTGTCAGTCCTATGGCAGTGCGAGTAAGGAGCGACGGGTATATATAGTGAGGGCGGTTGTGTGCTCACACGTGCTGCCACAAACACGCAGGCGTGCAGGAAATCACACTTGGGCCATATTCCTTTGTGGTGCTTCGAGAGGAGACGTAAGGGCGGAGGGATGGGGGTTAAGGTGGGGGAGAGTAGAGGACAAGGGGGTTGGTTGGAAAGAGTTAGGCAGTGCGAGTGACAGTATCAGAAGGGAGAGTGTTTGCGGGCAATGGGTGAAGATTACACATTCGAGGGAATTACCCATTCATTACCAGTTACGGCAAAAAAAGTATCTTCGCTAATTAACTATTAATTTTGCCTTAAGGCTAACGATTACTCTTGCAATTGTATTCGTTTGTTTTTATGTTTAAAGCGTTAAAGAATCAACTACTTTTGGTACTGGAAAAGAGAATCATGATATTAGATAGTGGAAGTGAAAATGATTAACGATTATGGCAAAATATATCTCTCCCCTAATTCTCCAGTTCTCCGCCATGAATGACGGCTACTCTATATGTTTCCATGTGTCCGAATGTGATAAAATAATATATATATATATATATATATATATATATATATATATATATATACGAGTTCGTGGAAAATCACACACGCGATAATATAAATAAACTATGCCACAGGTGGGGCGGAATTAAATATAGACACTTAAAAAAAGAACACTCACACTATACGTTGATATTTCGGTTACCATAGAACCTTTCTCAAAGATAGTAGAAGGATATATATATATATATATCATGCTTTATCATCATAGTATATAATTTTATATATATATATATGTATTGTTCGTCCTTTTATGTGTTCCTATCCCTTTCCATTTCCTATGATTGTATGAATTTATTCGCGCCTTTGAGCGTCTGATTTTCGAATGGATGAGTATATATATATATATATATATATATTATAATATCTTCTGAGAAAACGCACTCGGCGAATAAAATCACAAATATAAATATACTTTGAAAACACAGGCACACGAAAATTAAAGATGTGCTACATTGGATCAATTAAGACTGCGCTCCAGAGGGAGAATATTGAAAAAAAATTGGAACTTATAACACCTAGGTATTGTCGAAAAAATAACCGTGTGTTGTAAGTATGTTTTCTAAACTATTTATAAAAATCAATCCATTATTCACCGCAGTAATTTTTACAGAATGGCCGAAAAAAGACTTGCCGTTTAGAAGGCTTTTTAGACATGCGGCGTGACAAAATGAGTCAAGTTAGAGAATAAAGTAGATATATGTATATATGTATTCAATTACTTAGAATTGTTGTCATATATAACTATATTTTTGCGCCATTGATATTACAATATATACTTAACACTTCTTACAGGTGCTGAAATTAAAATATAGAATTCGAATGTGGTCTCCATTATGACTAGGAAAATATCTCGCTCAAACTACCTCCATACATGTAATGTATGCTATTTTTTAAATTTCTTCGCTAATACTTTGGGTCAAGGTAGCAGTGTCTTTACTTTCTTGGGTGCTAACTACCTCCCGTCCTGCTTTCAATGGGATATCCTGTCCCCTTCCCCCCTTGGCACTCATATCCCCTCGATCTATATCCCACACCCCCTCTCCATCCGATCTCCAAGCGTGCCGCCGTCTCTTCCTTAATCTCTAGAGCAAACTCGACTCGCGCCCATTGCATCGTTTCCCTTTGAACTGGAGTTAACACGATGGGTGCGCAAACGCAGGAGGCGCGGTACAAACACATCTTGCAGCCATTGCTGGGCACGGTGAGTCAAGGCGAGTCTCCCTGGGTGCAGCGAGTGTGCAAATGTCTTCTCCTTCTACGTAGTGCTAGTTACTTCCAATTACCTAACCATCATTTAAGATGTAAGCATACAGTCAAGAAGACAAATGGGATAAGTCTGAAGAGTTAAAAGTAATTTTCCACGAATAAAAGTTAAAAAAAAATACTTTATGATGACCTAGGTTTCAACGTTTTTCACATCATCTTCAGGTGCCTGAAGATGATGTGTAAGACATCTAAACCTAGGTCGTAATAGTCTTTTTTTTAACTTTTATTTGTGGGAAATTGCTTTTATCTCTTCAACCTTATCATGTTGAAATTCCACACCATATCTCCTGAATCTTAGGAATTCAAGAGAAATGATGTTTGTCAAAGGTGTTCTTCCACTCTTGGGCCAGAAATAATTTTAGACCATTCGGTATCATTCGTAAATTAATATTATATTTTTTGTGTCAATGAAATCTACCATAATGGTAAATAATTTATCATTATTCAGAACGTCTAAAATACAGAATATTGACTTCCTCATATAGATCAGAAACTGTCCATTTCCCTAGTAAAAGAGGACCACTGTCGTTTATGTAAAAGTCGGCGGTTATTAAATAATGGAGTTCGCTTTTAATTTTAGGTTGTCGCCGTGTTTAAAAATAAATCACATGCCATGTGCGTCATGGAGGTTACCAAATATTAAGCACCTCCTTTATTAATTATGCTTTAAAGTAAAAACATTGTCTACCACTGCCCAATGAAAAATAGCTAGTATAAAATATCTAACTAATGCTGGATTTTCTGTTTTTATGCACTATTTTTTATTCGTTAGCGTATACTGCACTGCATTACTTGTCTTAAGAAAGAAATCACTCAAGAGATACATATATAAAAATTGAGGGAGTTTAAATAAATGTAATAATAATATAATAGTATAATAATACGAAAGTCATAAGCTGCCTGTTGTATGTCAACCCCTCTCGAGTCCCCGGCCATTATGACGGCAATGAAACCCGATGCTTGCCGGGGACTCAGAAGGTAATGTTACAACTGTAACCTAAAATAATAATAATAGTATAATAATATTTTTATTGGTCCAAGGATTTTAAATATTGAAATGTAGGAAAAATCACATAAAACAAAGCGTTAGGTCATCATATAAGGTAGGTATTAAGCATAAATATCCATTACTTGCCGAAAAGACTTCTATTTAGTCCTTACTATCATAATAATATTTGTCAATGGGAATCTCTGTCAAGGAAATATCACCTTATATTTAAATGACCCCAAGGTAGGGACACTTTTGGTGCTTGCTGGCAAATTGTTGAAACTTTTTATGGCAGCATGGAAGGGGTTATTGTTACACATTTCATTGGAATGGTGAATAATAAAGAGCATCTACACTTTGGCGTGTTCTGTGTCTATGTGTTTGAGAATCGGTGGTTAATTTCGTTTTGTCGTCTTTGCATATTAACATGAGTAGAAAATTAACTCACAAGGTAGAGCTGATATTTTAAGCTGCCTATTGAATGGCCTCCTTAAATGTTGTGCTGGTATATTACTGGCAGATATGTAGCACCTGATTGCTCTTTTTTGCTTTACAAGGACTTTCTGGAAGCCAGGGCATTATACCCAGAAGAACAACATAAATTGAATGCGACTGTAAAATACAAAAAAAAATTCAAAGGAAATCCACACGCTTCGTTAAAAACTGCTGCGACTAGCCTGTACAAAAAAGTTAATCGTCGAATATAGGTTTTGATTCTTCCGGTCAAAATTGTCAAAAAATTCGATTGAAGAAGACTGTCGTGATACTTTAGTCTTGGATGCTCTGTGCACAGTTTTCAAGATGATAGAAGTTTTAATTGGATAAATAGAAATAATTACAAATTAAGACAGCATTGAAAATCTCGTAAAACAATTTTTTGTGTTCTATTCCCATGTTACTCTTCGCCTATAATTACTTTTAATTTTATTTCAGCTGGATTGTTTTTTACAATCAACTCTACTACACTCGTTTGACCATCCCCGAGTCAACTTAGATCCCTCAACATTTTTTTTTCTTTACCCCAATTCATTTCTCATTTTATTCAATCCGTCCTCATTAACCACCGTCAAGGCTTACAATCACTGCCTTTTTTGCCTCAATTTTAGCTTAAGAGGTGTAAACATACACCTTTGATTGAAATATACCATATGATATATGTGGGTTTGTTTTGAATTTGTGATATCATCGAAATCCCAGGCCTCTGCTTTTTGCTAATTTCACGGAAATTCGTGAAAGGAAATGCGGAGATACGGATTAAGCACATCTGATTGATGGAATAGGTTGGGAGTTACTAGGGAGGCTACACGTTATAGTAAGTTTATTTGCAAAATTACCACAGTGCACGTTTCACCATGATATGGAGGATATTATTTTATCCCCTCTTGAAATTTCTCGAATTGATAACATAGAGATACTCTGCCCAACTGATAGGTAGTCAAAATTCCTACTTTCCACTTGTCATTAGAGATATTGACAAGCAATTCCCACATTGCCTCTCGGTTTTCATGGCTGGTGTCCTAAAACCCCTTGCCATATTCTCCGGCGACATATCGCAGGGTAGTATTAAGATTAAACCAATATGAATATATATTCGTTTATTTTCCGGAAAGTTAGCTTTTATAGTATAGTTAAAATAAGATCAAAGTTAATTTTTAAGAACGAATATTTGCTATGTATTTGCTGAGAAATTGTAATTTTTCATTAATTTTAGTTGTATTGTTTATATCCATTATAATAATATGGTGCCACGTTTTAAATTCCCATTAAATAGAAGGCATTTAATAACCCACTGGTTAAGCATATAATACGCAATGCAATGGAAAAAATAAGAAAATAGAAAATCATATTTGTATAGCCGTAAAGGAGAAACTTAATTTTCATGGAGTTAGGGAAGCTAAAAATGGCATTGAATGAAAATAGAAGTAGGAGGTGAAAACTGGTATGCCACCCATCAAGAAAAGATTATGCGACTGAGTAGTATTTTTGAGAAAACCGATTGCAAGGATTGAGCACACAGTATAATGACTGTCGGCGTTTTGAGGGATCAATTGATTGTTGGAATGACAAAGAATCCGCCGCTGCTTTTCTCCAGATTTTGCAAGACGCTTGCTGCCTCAAGCATATGATCAGTGAGAACTCTCCTCTCTTCGGCGTAACCTATTGACCCCATGCCCGTATTATTTAATTTTATGTGCACACCTATTCATTTACTCTTAATCGATGGTTCGCTGGTGGCAATGATCATAAGCCAAACACACAAACACACATACTTGAATACTCGCATATACTCCATCTCACTTTGCTGTCTAACCTAAAGGTGGTTCCATCGTAAAATGACTTAAATGTCACTTTATTCATATTATTTCTACTTGTAGAAAACGTTGTCCTCTATCTTATATGAACAACAAAATAACACCTTTCCACGCTATTTTATTCTATAATTGAACTTGAAATTACATAGTGTTCAATGGGGGAATGAGAGAAACACGGGGAAAAATAGCATTTTTCCATAAAATACAAATGCCATTTTCATGGAAAACTGTCTCTAAGAAGGAAATAATCCAGAGAAATTTAATAATAATAAAATATAGGCATATTTCCACCTTATGTTTTATTTATTAGGGAAATACCTACTGCCGTAATTGAAGTCAAAATGCGGTAATTCGTAGGAAATGGCGCTGCAGTCGGCTCCTATGGCTGGAAAAAAGTGCTCATTTAAAATATATTCGTGGAATAATCTGCATATTTTGTATCTGACTTTTGGGTTTCTGTTGGTAACGCATTGCATCAGTGAAAGCAGGATTTTTTTGACAAAATATCAAAAATGTGGAATCTAGTATTTGTTTTGACTCACACAGTCGCGGCGGAACCTCCTTAAGCGTTAAAGAAGGTAAAGAAATAGCTCTTATTTGGAAGAGAGCAATTACATGTACTGCATTTGAAGAAACTGGAAGCTGTTGTATTTGTTTCAAACGATATCCGTCAAATATGTGTTCAAATAAAGTGAATATTTTTGTCAGACTGACTGGCTATTTCTCTAAATGCATGTTTAAAAAATAGTGATATGACGATTTTTTTGTCTAGATGTATAGGATAACATCTGTTGTTTTTGTATATTTTATGCACTATTTGTTTCTAAATGCTCAATTGTTACCATTCTCGTTTCTTTCTAGCTGTCATGTTTTACTTACATAATATATTTCGGGGCAACTTAGCAATTGACTCAATTAATAAGTTGTTTTGACCTGGTTTTCTCTGTAATGACCTAATCTTTTTGTTACATGTCGCCGGAATCGGTTCGCTAGCATTTAAATTAGTTGTGTATTTGCACCACTTTTATGGGAGTGGTATTTTTATAGTCTATGAAGAGGGTTTCTTTTTATATGAATTTTAATGGCATGGAAAATAATTGGTTTGCGTGTTTATTTCAAATTTCATCCTTATGAAATCTTTCGTTACCAGAATAAAAAAGTGTCACTATGCAAAAACCAGTGCCTCTGATGCGTTGCATCTTGAAAATACCGTACTACGTCATTGTATCTTCATTGTCACGGTGTTTAAAAGCTCCCAGCTGCGGTTTCTGATCGATTTTGCAAGCAGATATACCGTGAAGATAGACTTCGCGTGTGGAGACGCGCATGGAGGGAACTTTGCTGTGAGCTTATGTGAACACGAAAATCATAAAAATATAAGTCGCCAGATGACAGCCATATCAAAGCACCAGGTATATTCGAAATTTATTGCACATTTTGCAATTTTTTGAAGTAGATGTTACAAGCGAGTCTCTATACAATGATGGTGAAACCCCTATGCGTATGTAGTTCTTTATACGTTCGCTTCTGTTCACTTGCATGTGTAAGATACTTGCCAATAATCAACACAATGACGTAAGATCTGAGGCTCGTTGAACAATAAAACTCGTGATCTTTGGTAGCAAAGTGATTTAAACTCTTGCAAACATCCAGTATGAGGTGCTGCCACTGTATCGGAAGAAATATATACGATGGTATCGTGCACCCTTGTACGCCTTGCATCCCTTCCAATAATATTTTAGCTATCAAAATCTTTTGTTTACTTTTTCTAGAGTTGATTCATGTTTTTTTAGCTCTATACTTGTAAAAGATTGACTCATTGACTCAACGAAGATTGACTAATTTCATTGGTGCAAACAAAACCTGCCCCATGGGACTAAATTCATCAAATGACTAAATGGACATTTGAAAATAGTTGAAAAACTTAGTGTCATAATTCCTCAAATATGTAATAAAGTATAAAAAGCTCCAACCTCTGCTCCTCTCTGATTAATTGGATGGATCGAAATAAGATGATTTTTTTCCTTTTCCTCCTCGAACAAGAACATTTCGTCGGTCACTTTTATGTACAATTAATTAAATTTATCGCATTAAAATCTAAGAAGATTTATCCCGTGTTCTAATCCACATTTGAGGCGTACTAGCCGTACGTATTCCGAAAGTGGCGTCACGTTTTCAACTTCCAACTGCGACAGAGATTATGTGATGCATGTTCGCTGCTGAGCATCACATGTTGGTGAGAACTGCCATAGCAGCAACTTCTGCATTCGCGCTTATGTTCCCAGATAGCTCTATAGCATCGAAAATTCAGCTTGAACGGACCAAAGTTAGTTACCTAGTTTCATTTGGACTAGCACCTTATTTCCGGGAGACTCTTGCAAAATATGAGATGGAAAGTGTCAGCTTTGTCGTATGCTTCGATGAAAGTCTAAATAAATTAGTCAAGAGCAACAGATGGACATTGCTGTAAGGTTTTGGAGCAACTCGAACAATGAGGTAACCACTAGATACTTTTCGTCTGCTTTTCTGAGAAAATACACCACCAGTGATCTGTTGAAAGCTTTCAAATCCAAACTTAGTGGTCTTATCCTTAAAATGTTGCTATCTGTATTATTGGATAGACCTAGTGTAAATTTGTAATTTATGAGAGACTTAAGGCAGAATTGAAATCTTAGTGTGATAATAGTGATCCAATATTCATGGCACTTGGTGCATGTGGTTTACATGTTATTAAAGCAGGTGCCAAATGAACTCAATGGAAAATAGTCGAGTTTCTTAGAGCTCTGTATATTTTTTCAAGGATGTATCTGTGCGAAGATGTGATTTTAAAAGTATTACAGGGACAGACCTTATGCCTTTAAAGTTCTGTGCAGTAAGGTGGCTCACAAACTCCAATTGTGCAGTTCGAGCTTTACTAATACTACCACATTTAATATAATTTAAGGCATGTCTAAAGAACGATACTGGTCAAAATATTCCAGATACTCATAGCTATGGAGTTATTTCAAGCGCCTTAGAGGATAATTTATTGCCCTTAAAACTAATGTTTTAAAGGTTTGTTGCTAGTCAGGTTGAACCATTCCTTAATCTCTACCTACGCGATCCAACGTTTGCACCATTTCTTTTTACTGATTTGTCAGTAATGATGTCAGATTTGGCTGTTATGTTTGTCAAGGAAGAAATCTTGAAGGCTTATTCCCCCTTAAAAGTTGATGTAAATGATGCGAAAAATCTTACTGAGCCAAAGAAATGTCAGCTAAGTTTAACAGTCAAGGCTGAGATGAAAAACTTTTCCCTGAAAGAGACTGAACTTGTGAAATTTAAGACTGACTGCAAAACTTTATTGAAAGAAAGGTGTTTTAAATTACAATATAAGTCACCACTTAAAAATGAGTTATGCTAAGCAATTACATTCTGTGATCCGTCTTTACTACATAGGTATAAGGATATAGCATGTATACACCTAGAAAAGGCTTTGGAGATATTCCAATGTAGACTGGCAATGTGGGAACACTTGAGGTAAGATGCTAAAGGAGTTACATACTGTTGCCCGGAAGGAGGCTTCACGAGCCGCCTTTAAACACTATGAGAAATCCACGCAACGACTTCATCATTTTGGGAAGAATTAGTTGATTAAAAATCTCGCTTCTGATGATCTAGCAAATTTTAAAAAGTTCTCATATTCAGCCATGGTAATGATTTCGTTGAGTGAGTTTCTCTGTTAATAAGCCAATGGTCATGGAAAACCTATTAAATAAATCTCGAATTGCTCAGGGAATTGTCAATAATGCCATTAAATGCGAAGGTGGATTTTCTAAAGTTGTCAGAGGCAGAAAGATGATATAAAGTGCAAAGAAGCCACAAGTGGCCATCAAGAATGCTTAGTAAATAAAAGCTAAGCTTAACGAACTGGAAGCCAAGGAAAACCAGAAGCGAATAATTGTGAAAATAGAGAAGTTACAGAATAAAAAAGTTAAGGTTATGCCAGAAATGCAGAAAGGAGCTGAAGCAATTGATGAAGAAATTATAGAACTAAATTAACTTGTTGCTTCGTAAGTTTTGTTGCCTCTATGGAAAACAGTGTAATTTTATGTGAAAATATTTCGTTATTTTTTTTGTATATGTATTTATTTTTATCTCCCCAAATGTTATTTTGTCCATAGTATTTTTATTGTACTTGATTTTGAAGAATATGAGAGAAACATGTTCCTGGAGGTATGTTTTAAATGTTTTATTAAATAAAACAAACTATCCGTTTTGAAACTGGTATTTATTCCTGAAGTTATGTGCTTGTCATAAAAATCATCGAATATTTGCAAGTATGTCTAATGTTATGTCATTCAGATGATGCTCCAGAACTGTTAAAATCCATTTTATATCGCAATAGTACTTAATTTTATTTTAGGGTTAATCTTAAACAGCACTCTTAAACAGGAAATTTCAGCTGAATATTTGAGTGACCACCCTGAGCTGAAATGCGTTGTACCTTTAATTAAATTTGTGGAATTTGTGCTATCTAATTCTGTTTTATCCTTCTCTATTGTACCTCCCGTATCTTCTAATTCGCGATCTAGGGTTTAGTCATATTTTTTGTACTTGCTACTTCCTACCGTTTCTTTTAGGGCTTCCTCAATACTCTTTATCAGTCTTCCCCGTTACATCTCACCCAGGATTTCGTCAGCCCGCTCCAGGAACTTCTTCTTTATCGCCCCAGTTGATGCGATTGTATTCCTTTCTTGTAACTTCCAACCACATATTATCATTTAGAATCTAATGAACCATTTTGTCTACACTTAACTAGCATACAAATTTGTAGTCTCATTCAGCTTCAGCCCCTTGAAAAAATATGATTGTTATCCTTATAATCTACTATTCTCATACAATAATTCTCTAACCTGTGTCTATTTAATCATAGTAAAATCTATCAGGAACTTTTCTAAATATACCAGACTTTTACAAAGATACCTACGCCTAGGATGATATCTGAACCTTGTTTTTGTGATAGGGAGGCTATTTCACCCCATTCGGCGGAGTTTTCTCGCTGATGTCATCCCGTAATACCATAATCTCTCCATGTCTTTCCTTTCCCACCACCACGATCCAATCCCCCAATATGACCAAGTTTTCACTCCATAATATGCTACCTGATGTATATCTACTCTAGCTGATCGTACTCACTACCTACAACTTCTCTTCATCTTCCTTTCTATGATTAGAGGTGTGCATTTATACTAAGATTATGTAATTTAAAGTGTTGAATCTGCCATTAGACTGGCAATTAATATCCTATATCACAATTGTTCCCATTTACTACTTTGCTATAAATTCTATGTCCATCGTAATAGCGTAGATGGCGGTTCGAAATACAACCAGCCTCCAACACCTTCAATGCCAGCTACAGACTCGCCAAAGTTTGCCAAGAAGGAGCAACTGCCACATAAAGCATCAGGAAAGGTTTCTTTTGTAGTTTCTTGAAACTAATTCTGATATCATTCACTGTGACAAAATGAGGTGTTTAGTTCTTTGGAAAATTCCGGCATGATTTCTTCTTGTACTTCCTGCAGTTTTTTTTAACTGTAGGCAGTAATTTTATAGATAAAATTAAGGACAGTACTACGAATAGTACCATGAGTAAATTGATCTATCCCAAATTTTCAATATCCTAACTTGACTCTTTGCTTCTTACGGGGGACAAGTGTTTATTTTTCATTTTTCATATCATTTGAGGAGGAAGCAATTTTCTTGGCAGACAGGCATTAGGCTTCTCGGCTTCCATCTTGAAAAAAAACTAATAGCACCGAGCGCAAAACTCATCTCCTTCTCAGAAAGTGGCGGTCTTGGAAGCATCTTTGCGAGTAAAACTGACTACAATGCAAAGTAAGAGCTTGTTCGAGCTATTGATCGATCACCGAAAAATAACGTTACTTCCCAACCTCCGCTTCGGGAGTGAACGCAGGTGAAAGTGAGTTCTTAGGGTCTGCCTCCACAGCTCAAAGCCCGGAAAACGCTCATTGAAACTTGTCTCTAAGAACAAAACTGTAAAATACACTTTAACTCACATTTATTTGAGACAAATTTAATCGAAATCAGAATGCCACTACCTAGCTAACGGTGTTACGCTGCGTCTTCTCTAAGTAGTGAGAAGAGCGATAAAGTTGTTCCGCAAAAATAATAACAACAGTAAAACAAATAAAGCCAGAACAAGGAAATTTTGACAAAGCACTAACAAATGTTTTTTCCAATATTATTGTGTTAATATAAGATGGCAATTAAACTGTTTATGTGCATTATGCCCCGAAATCATGGTATTTCTTCTCGGTAGTCGAAAAATAGCTTTTTTTCTTAAAACCCGGGAAATTATTTATAAATATATTAGAAAATTTTATTTTTAGTTATGTATTCTTGAACTGTAGCAAGCTTTCAATTTTTGTTTCATAAAAATTGGCAGCAATGTTTTCTGGATAATGATAAGTCTCAAACTCAGGGCCGCATACTCTCTGTGATGACTGTAAATATCTGTGATCATTGCAGAATTTGATGGCCTCTCCTAAAATTGCTAAAATAATTTCACTACCATTGATTACATTATATGAAATCATTTTTAAAATTCACATCAGCAGCTGCTCATCTATGATGGCGTCGTGAATTCACGTGCAGGCCGGTATCCTGTTGGACAAAGGTTTAAATTCCCTACTGCGCTATTATGATGGATATTGTAACCAATTCATTTCCAAATTAACCACCCCCCGAATTTCGATCTCTATGCTCTATAATATTCTGTAAATCACTCCAGTTTGTAACCACTGTCTTTTCACCTTACAGCGCGCTGATCTATGGTGTGCAGACCTTTCTCCAATTCTAATGTTTACAAACTTAAACGCCCTTAGCATAGTCCTAATAATCCGTGTGTCTATTTTGACTGTTGCGGTCATCTTTTGTGTTTTCTTTTCTACTGCAGTGATGACAATTGCCGTGCAATGAATTTGTGTGAGAACGATCTCTTGGGTCTTATCTCTTCCGGACTAGACACCCGAACCTAGGGGCCATGTCTAGTAGTTTCCAGGATTCATTTCCATGTATGAAATGTCCATGATTTCAAGGTTGGTATAAATGATTGATGTAGTGTTTTGTGCATGGTACCATCATTTAAGTGTCCACCCTATTGGGGCCAGACTCCTTTTGCAGCCGTCTTACTTGAGTAAAAGACGATGCGCGGAAGAAAAATAAAGGCATGGATGTCCCTAACAGGACCAATTTACTCTTGCAAGTTCAGCTCTAGGGGTCATACGAAAGCATGACCCTCAACCTCGTCAAAGTTTTAGTCCATCGTGAGGGACGACAAACTTGAATGAAAAAATGTTTTAATGTATATTTTAATGCAATGTTTTGCGATAAACCCTTGTTGGAAAAGATTGGTTACCTGAAGCACACAATATGATCCATCTTTGCAGGAAACATCTTATAGAGTAAATTTTAAAGAATTACACACTGTATACTTCCGAAAACTTTCATTGATAAGAAATGTCTAAAGAATCCAATAGTGTTCTTTCGTGATCACGAACGTGTGATAATTGCGGATTGGACCCCAGCTCTAATGAAGCTCACGACTGCAAAATGGGTCGCCCCCTCCTGGATGGAAAATATTAATCTTCCGATGTCACCCTGAGCTGTTCCAATGGAGGAATGGGAAAGTGTCCGACCGAGGCCTAGGGTTCAGAACGGGAAGTGATTGCTTTCAAGATTCATGATGACGCTCGTAACTGTCTGGAAAACTATAATGAGAACCATTCAATACGCATTATCAAGTTCCCGTAATCAACGAAAAATCAATATGATCACCTCAAAAACGAAATTATTAATTTAAAAAATTTCCGCTTTATTGAATTATTAGGAAAATTGATTTTGATATCCGTAGTGCCACTCGGACAGAAAGTGAAGACAACTTATACCCAAGAAGAGATTGATTATCAATATTTCTCTTGTTGTTAATCAAGAAATCCCAAGCACCTTCCCGGAATAATGCAAAAAAAGTTTAAAGTTTTAATTTTTCCTCGCCATAAGTGATATTGAGAAGATTTAGACCATCTAAATCAATGAAATGGAAAAGGGTCTATAAGATGGGAGCATATCAGCACCCTAACTTCACAGACCTGTAAACGCTGACTGTAACGCCAGCGAAACTGTCATCCCGGCATAATTTAAAAACGCAGATGACGACCCGGTAGACCTGTTTCTTAGGTTATTCACAGTTTATTAGCATGAAAGAGTTCCAAAAAGCTACGTCAGAGACAATTAGGTTTATCAAGTACCTAAGTGAGGCTGTATAAGTACTGGCAATTAAAGTGATCATTTAAATAAAGCTCTCACCAAAGCATATGGTAGGTGAGAAGAGGAGGATTTGGAATGTATGAGTATTTTTCCTTAAAACAAGTTGCTGCGTGTGAATGTACCCTAATATTCGGCCCTTGTTTACATTTACTATCTTCTATCCAATGCGTCTACCATTCTAACTCTACCGAAAGTCATACCTTCAGAGGCAGAGGCTTTCTTACTTCCACTCATCTCCTTCCCTATCGTCCATTCTCACCAGAATTAATTTCTCTGAGACATACCGCTTTTCGCATCTGTCTTCCGTAAGCTTCTCCGAAATCGGTACGTGACAAAGAATCAATAAATACTGCACGAAGTCAACTTCTTAACTGTTTGAACATTTCGCTTTTGGAGCTTATATAAAGCGACCGTAGGTAAAATGACGTTTTCCGAATATTATTGTGTATATCAGGTGTTTAAATTTCGTCGATGAATGTAGTCAAAGCACAGTCAAGGGGTCACAAAGATAGACGCAGTCCACTTACCCAATTTCGTAGAAAGTGACGAGTGGAGGTGCAGGTTGATCTGTGGCTGATTTCACTGTAACTTGGGAGGAAAACTTAAAAAAAAGACCCATTTCACCGTGTTATTACCAACTGGATTGGCACGATTAAGTTAATGTCCTGATCCACAATATTGTAACTGTATTGGCATTTTAACCAAATGCGTGCCCTGTATGGTTTGCTTTGCTATAACCATACGCTAGAGACTTTTTGCACCGAAAATCGGGCAATATTTCCTGAAGACGTGGTGAATAGGAAACGTAGCTGTGGAAAGTAAATTGTTGCAAGATTCACCCAAATGAATATGTTAATTGTTTTATTTTTAATGACGATAGTTTTCACTCTTGTAAATGCGAGAATAAATACTAAATACAATTATTTACGGCAACTCAAGGAATTATAGAAGTAGGAAAAATCACAGTATTTTAAAATAGGTGTAAGCTTAAATTTTACATTGGAGTACGGAAAAATTGATACAATAGAAAATTATATTGCTGAATGATAAAATTTGCTAAAAATAAAACAATTCGGATGAAAAAAAATTCTGTGCGTTTTGATTGAGCTCATGGTCTGGTGACATGGGCAACAATCATATGTTGATTTGAAAAATATTTCCCTGTAGACAGCGTACTAGTGATGGGCTATTTCGGAACGAATCGTTCCTTTGGAACGAATCCACTGATGGAACGAGAAGGAACGAATCCGGTTGTGAAAATATTCTCGTTCCAAAGGACCGTAAGGAACGACTGGACCGAAAGGATTCGAAGGACCGAAAGGAATCAAATAAAGGAAAGGATTCATAGGAACGAAGGACCGAAAGGATTCGAAGGACTTAAAGGAATCAAATAAAGGAAAGGATTCATAGGAACATTGGGAATCAATTGAATGAAGGGAATGCAATGTGAACAAAAATAATCAAATGAAAGAGAGGACTCAACCAATTCGCAGAAATGACAGGCCAGGTACTATGAAGACGAGGATGGAATGACGTGTGTTATTATGTTATACATCGAACGGCAAAATATTATAAATTAAACGTTGGCTTACAGAATAAATATATTGGAGGTCCTCAAACACAACATTAGGTGAAGAATTTCCATTTTTTGCTGATTTTTTACTATAGCTCCTAAACTAGGATTCTGATCTGAAAACTAGTACCGCAGATATTTAGCTCTCATCATTACCTACAACTTGGTGCTTTTTGTTTTTTTCTATCTCTTATAGTACTCTGGTAGCATGGTGCCAAAGTCGAATTTTGGTAAAACTGTCAAATGTTTATTTCCTTCACGCCTCTACTGATGGGGATGCGACCTTTTAACATGAAAGGCGCATGCGCCTTGACTTGAGTTTCACCAATAATAAGTATAAACCAAGATTATTTATCGTTAAACCGACTATAAAATTTAAAATGGCGGCTTTTTTGGCATTTCTTAAACGAGACTTTCTGTTCTTGCTTCATATCTTTTGAACGGTAAGTCGGATCTGGAATCTGACGACATATTATATTTGAAGATTAAATATTCAACAAGATTTGACCAACCCTGTTATTCTGTGCTGCTTCATTTTCCCACCAGAGGTCCTCAAACACGAAATTTAGTAAATCATTTCCCAGTTTTTCACTGTACCTTCCAAACTTGAAGTCGGATCTCAAATTTGTAGGTGGTTTTTTTTAGATGTCGTCAAGGTTTACAATTGAATGCCATTACTTTTCTCTAACACTAACAGTTGGCTGGTAGCATGGCGCCAAATTCGGAATTTTTGTGAAACTTACTGTTTTTCGACTGTAGCTTATAAACTAGAAGTCGGATCTCGAATCTGTTGGGCGGTTATTTTTTAGATCTCATGCAGGCCTGCAATTCTCTGCTATCCGTTTTTTTCATCCCTTGTAGTTCTCTGGGAACGTGGTGCTAAATTGGGCTCATTCATGAAACTCTTTATAATGTTTCTATCACTCACGCCCTTACCAGTGTAGGTACGACTTTGAAAGTTCCGCAGTTTCCGGTACACACGTACATGTACGTTTCCCGCAGTGTAAGGGTTAAACATGGTCCAAATTAGAAACTCTGGCCTCGAGTAGGAATCAAATGAACTTGCTTTTGTCTCAGTACCTGAAGGTCATTTATATGGAAGAAAGAAAATAATCACTTATTTATAAATAGTTACGGATAAATTACGCTTATCTGACGTTTCTAACCAAAGTTTTTTTTCGCCAACGTTTCTCTGTGAACGGGATGCTATCTCGATGTATTTAACGATGTTAAGCTAGTATTGCAGAAAATGAATGAAGTACGAAGCAATGAACCTACTTTCGTTTGCTTAACTACAACTAGTAGATCTTGTGGCGGTCATGTCTGTCAGATACGTATCCTCAATACCACTAGCGTCAATTTCTTCACCATTTCAGCAAATTTAAACAAATGCTCAATGAAGAAGAGAATGTTTTGCATTACGAACAACATATCTTTTTAGGTATTGCAGTACCAGTGCGTATCCATTAGTTATAGGCAGATATAGAACGAAGTAGCGCGGAACCATACTGGGGCTTATAAAACAATTTAATTCAATGAGCGCAACTTTGAGTTTTCCCCCGATTCATTTTTCACATGGCTACCGCTTTCGGTTGCTATGACATCAATTAATGGTACACTACAGTCGGGGAGAGAGGGGAGTGTTATAATATGCATAATGTAACATTAAAAATACAAAGCTGAGTTCATTCAATTACGGAAACATTCCAATGATTAAAAAAAAAGGATCTAACACTTTCACGGCGAATAATATGAGTAAAATCTTCTAGGACTCTCCACTGGTTTAAACTGTTCATGATTGCCGACGTTTTGAAAGACGACTCGTCACTCAGTCATGAACAGTTTAAACCGGTGGAGATCCCGAGAAGAGTTCACTCATTCCATTAGGTAGTGTCTTCATCGTAAGATTTATTTTGCAGGAGAAAAATTAGCATCTCTCAGGAATATTGGCTGAGTAGCAGGGATATTTGGAGGAGAACAGCGTATGCGAAAGAGTTTTTTACTAAAAGGAGAGAACTGATGGCAAGGAATATTTGTGTCGATGTTAGGAAATGACTGATAAGATGTATTATCAGGAGTGAAGAGGTGTGCGGTTGAGATATGTGGATACTGAGGAAAGAGGAAGGAGGTGTTTGAAATGTGCTTATGGGTGGGAAAAGGAGTAGGTGCTATGGACAGAAGGGAAGACGAGCACAGAAGTGCTTGAGATGGCGTATGAGGAGACGATGTTGCTGGAGGATATCATGAGGAGGCATCTAAATGTGAAAGGAGCAGGTAATGAGGAGCAAAGTGATTATGAATTTCAAGATAGAATGGAAGAAACTCAGTAAGCTGTTAAAAGAAAGAATAGGTTTTATGGGTGTGATATGAAGAGAGTTAGGGCGTATGAAGAGTTGAAGAAGTTCACAGTGTAACTAAATTGGGTCCTGTAGTCTTTTTGATTGTGAAGATGTGAACTTATCTCTAACTATACTTCATCAGACATCTGGTAATAATATTTCCGTTTCTTGAGTCGATCCTAATTATCTTCCTCTGCTTTTTATTATCCAGTCTGTTTAAGACTCCTTATCTGGTTCTGGCAGTAGTTTTTTTTTAGCTTAAGTTGGTTTACGTATCCCTGTAGTTAGGATATCATAGGTTATATTTTAAAGTTGAAATACTTGTGGCTGAGTATGTACTTCATGTAAACTTTAACTAAAAATCTAATCAAGTAAAATAATGAAGGAGAGATATAATATTTTTAAATTTATTTTTATTAAGCGAACTTACTGTATGGTACACTAAACATTCACATATCAGGCAATACATTGAATATGCTAAATATTATCGTTATACACATGGAAATGGATGTTAGATCATGGATTTATAGCAATGTGTTGATGGAAATAGATCATGAATTTTTAGTAGATGCATCGGCCATTCTAACAGTTGCTCAACTACCATTGGTTAAACTAATTTTAAATTGAATATCTTACAATTTTCACAATTTTTATACACATAGGATTTTTGCGACTAGTGTGGGCTTCTAATTAGCAGTTGTCACTCTTAAAAATCACCCTGCAATCAAGTGAGGTCACTTCATAACAGCTTTGATTCCCACCGTAGGTTTGATGGTAAATGCCACCCAATGACGGTTGAGTCAGGTTTGCAGTTCTCAATCTACAGTGCCCGACTGTTGACTGATGATTTATAACAGCCGTGGGAATCCTTCAAAGGACCTGCAAGGGCTTTTAAGATGATCAGGTCTTTAGAAGGGCCTCTCAGTGGTGGATGGAAGGGTTGCGAGGTAGTCTAGGGCCCTCTGGATTGCAGGAGGGATAGGCGGGGCCACTGGCAGGTGGGCTCCTTCGGCGTGGAAACCGTTCTCGTCCGCGACGTACCTCACTTGGATTGGCGTGCCGTCAGGTGCCGTGTACGCATAAGACCCTTGAGCAACCATAGCTTCCAAGTCTCCCTGTCCTGGGTTTCTCAACTGGCCAGATTCCGCTGCCGATATTCCATTTTCAGTCTCGTAGCTGCAAGTAAGAATAGATTTTGATGTGTAATTTCATTTATTGTGGGTATAGTTAATGATATTCCGCGGAATTATAGAAATATTTTAGTCAATGTTGTACAAATGCGCAATTTGCGCATTATTTTTGGCTAAACGGTATCATGGAGTGATTTGGATTATCTATTTTTTTATATAGATTTTATTTTGCATTATATTATGCAAAACTAGATGGCGGTGAGTTTTATATAGGTCTTCACTCTTAAAGGCTCTAAATCCCCGGCAAAGGTAAATAATTAGATCATTGATTCCCAATCCTTTTTACGTTTGCAGCACCTTCAGAGCGAGGTTACAATGTTGGAGCATCGCTCTTATATTTTTTAATTTAAAAAATATTAATTAATTAAAATGGAATGTGCATTAGGAAAATCTTAACTTCACATTTCAATGAATACTTCCTCGATTTAATTTTTTTAATGAAGGTAATAGTAAAATCATAAACCAACATATAGGTATTATGGTATTTTGTAAGTAAAGTATACTACTGGAGTCAGATTGGAAGAAGTTCTTTGATTACTGTCACCATCTGTTGGGCGTGAGAGTAATTAATTCCCAAGTACATTTTTCATCTTCCCGCAATTATCTCTCGGCACCCCTATCTGTTTTCCCGGCACCCTTAAGTGCCGCGACACACCGCTTGGGAACCACTGGATTAGAGACTGCATGTGTCAAAAATGTAACTATACAGAAATTTTAGTGTACAAAAAAGTTCTATACAATGTGTGCATGACTTTTAAAATCTAAAATCCTGATTCCCTGCCCAACCAATTGGCGCCAGCCGCACTCACCTCCAGGAGTAGCTTCCGTCTGGGTTGGGACCGTCGCTAACGTAGCTCAGGATGGCTATGTGCTCTCCCTGTTGTTGCGGCCTCACCGGGGGACGGAACGGGGGCCGGACTTGCGGGGCCGCAAGTGCCACGGGCAGCAGCAGGAGCAAAGTGTATGCCAACTGCAAAGGGACATACAGAGAGCAGATTTAGATTAATCATTTAATTATCCGTACTACCTTAGGTGATGGTATAATCATGAAATGAACTCTTAGAACGTTAAGTATAAAAAGAATCATTTACAACAACGTTTTCTAGTGATAACAGGTTGATGGATCGCTGTAATAGTATATATGAAGCCCAATAAGATTCTGTTGCTAACGAAGAAGATAATAAAGCTTGACATATGATAGTTCTTCAAAATTTCTATTGCCAACCTTGTTTTTGAGTTTTTATAAATCAAATACTTACGTGAAATCCCCGATAGGTTCCTTGTATTAGGGAAAAGCTGACTTTCATGGAAAATTCAGTCTCTCAGCTCTAGCAACCAATTGAGATGTAATTATGCGCAAAATAATATTGTCGTTATTCTCTCATTTAAAAACGCCACTTCTGCTTCTTTCTTTGATTCAGAGCTGGACGCACTGGCAAGGAAGGAGCGAACTATTTGTTCTAAAGTGTAATACGTTTGTTATTGTATTTGTTAATGGATATCTGATTTCTTTTCATTCCATTCATTGTGAATCTACTTTCAAATAGGCATGATATGTTATGGGTGTAAACGGAATTAAGTGGATATCATCCGATGTTGCTCATGCTCATGAACGTTTTTTGGCTTTCTCTTTGCCGTGTGATGCTACCACCTTCGGCGAAGAGAATTATTTACGGTACTTCTGCGCCTAAAAAGCTCTCGGAATATCTCAGGAAGCCCCCGGAAACTCATGTGAACGGGGAAGAAATTTATATTCCTCTCACAGTAGCTCGGTATTTTTTATGACGGAGAAGTATATCTAGTATGTAAAATCACACGTATTTGTACAAGTGAGGTTTTATGTTTCTTTCCTCAATATCATGGCGTTTTTCTTGGTTTGTATGATCCGCTGAAAGACGCTAGTTGATTCACTCCACCTGATACATAATGATTGATTTTAAACTAGCATTCTACTTGAACTCACTATTTCAAAAAGTGTATAGATATTGACCGAACACACAAACATCACTGTGGACAATCATTGTTTGTTTATAAATGACATCAAAATATTTTTTATTTACTAGCAATATGAGTCATATAATGATAATTTGAATCAATCGTCATGCTGCCGTATAGCAATGAGGAACTATGTGGTGGTATATGTAACTATGAGTAAGGAGTCGTGCATAATAATACAAAAATGTCATTGTAAGTTTACCCAATATGAATGCAACCATGTTGTCTGTTGAACATGTGATGAAAATGACTTTCACTTGGGGTGAAACAAAAATTATGCACTGGGAAAATGTCGTTAAATAAATAAAATTTTTTCACTTGATTTATATTTAGTGTCTCCCAAGCCTCGAAATGTTTTAAGTATCACCTGAGCAACCGTGGTCAATGCTTCTCAGTTATTCATAATGTTTTCTATAGTATTTTTCACTCGTTGGAAGAGTTTATTCTATACGCATTATTGCTCGAATATATTGACCTATCCATAATGCTGATAACTTCCGTATCAGTCGGTAAGTTTAGCGTTAAAACACGTAATGTATCTTTGAGGATAGAATTCGCATCTGAAAGCAGGAAAATCAGCAGTTACTCTAATGAAACATTCCTTTTTGACCATGAGCGAAAGACGTGATCCTATTTTTAATTTGGTTGAGTTGTATTGACCATTTTTAATAAATTGTATATATTTTATGGAGGGTTGGTTAATGTTTAAAAAATATTTCATTTTCCTTTCGCTAACGTTTTTCTATAAAATTTACTATATAATGCAAGAGTATAAACTTATTTATGTTCATAATGAATAAAGACACTTGGTAATCTTCCACAGATTTATTTATTTGACACGACGCGTTTCACCACACTGTGGCATAATCATGTGGGCACATGATTATGCCACAGTGTGGTGAAACGCGTCGTGTCAAATAAATAAATCTGTGGAAGATTACCAAGTGTCTTTATTCATTATGAATATTGAGAACTTCCACCATATCCAGCCTGAAACAGTAGAATTTATTTATGTTCATATATTTATGACATATAACTATTGTTTACTTACATTGTTTTTTATAACCTTATTGATGTTAATCATAAATAGCGAGACGTTGGCGAAAAGAAAGTGAAATATTTTTTTAACATTGACCAACCCTCCATAAAATACATGCAGCTATTTTTCATGGGAAATTCCTTAAAGTCAAAGCACGTGAATTGATGTGCCTTCCGTGTTAAAATGACAAATTTGCGTTTCATGTAAAAATTAGTTTAACAGCGTTATTATTTAACGTAGTCTTGACCCTAGTATCTGAGTCTGAACGTGCAAAAGATCGAACAGAAACAAAACTGTGTTTTATTTCTAAGAGCCTGATAAATTTTGTACAGAGATAATAAATTTTAATGGTTTTAACAACGTTTTTTTCATTTTATCTGGCAAACTGAAATACTCATCATTTAACCTTTTTTTAAATTCTCCTTCATTCCAGGAGAATTAATTATGATATATTTTGCTTTTTTTTGCAATTCATCTAAACAAGAATTGTGAAATATCGAACTCGTGCACCAGAATAATACCGAGATAGGACGTAAATACCTGTATTCTGTGCACGATCTTGAGGTCTACCGTGGGACTTGGGCGCCATCTATTGAAGATGCTCTGAGTTACGCGAAGCAGTTCAAAGGACTGCGCGCCGCTTTCGAACGTGGCGTGCATTCCGAGATCACTTCTAGTATTCCCAGGTGTTTTAATGAAAACTAGATTTTAATGTGGCGTAACACATAGCATTCTATTTCTGCAAGGTGAGCCGACGAATTAATTGTGAAAAAAACCTCGTTGTGATTTTGTAGTTTTGTGCTGCGAGCAGTAGAGCGCATTTAAATCTCCCCTAATTCTTTATTTATTTGAAACATGCAAGAAATTGAATCAATCATCATTTAAGTAGCGTGCTATGTTTTTAGACCGAAATTATAAGCATGCAGCGGAAGTTTATGTACCACATGTGGTTTAAATTGCATTTTTAGATCAGGAGTACCTACTGACATCATAAATTTACTTTCAAAGCAGAAATTATGCCTTTGTTAGTGAATCAATTTATTTTCAAAATAGTATCGGATCATGTTTCAAGTGCTTTATTGAAATTTTATTTCCAACTCCTTTAATTGTATTTATTAATTGGATTGGACTTGAAAAGTTTAGTGCTAATTCCTAAAGTGGCATCAGTGAACTTCTTTGACTTTTTAATCGCACTTTTTATAATTATGTGCACATTATCGGACATTATTCATTAAATGAAGGAAATTTTTCGATTTAGTAAGAATGTTTAATTTCCATGAGTATTGGTCTCAAAATATTTATTTTAAGCCCTTTTAATATGCTCAAAAGCAGTTGATTCGGCGTTGAGTTTTAACTGAATCTACGCACTACTCTTCAGTGTATGGGATGTGGTGTTAGGATACGTGTTAAAAACTGGAGAAGGAAAGGGATGAAGGTGTAATCTGTTTTCATTGTGTTTGATTTTTACATGAATTGATGTGCGTTAGAAGAAACAATATCCCAATAACCCATAATTTTGGCAGTGTGTATCTCACATATTGTGTCTACTTTACCAGTTCTAGAGATATAGGTGACAATGATATCATCCGTGACACCCTAATTTGCGTAGTCTGGATTTTTAAAGTAATCATAGTGTACCCTCCGAGTCTGTAGCAGCTGCCACCCTAGTCTTTGCATCTGCAGTGCTACTCTCTCAGTCCACTTGTAGCACCATTTTGCGAGACGTGGATTTTCTTCGTATTTTGTTCATATCGCGTATTAAATGTTTTCTGTTCAGGGTCCCTTGTGGCGCCCTTGAGATGTGACCCAAGTTGACCGATGTAACATCCCCCTTTCATTATTTACTCCCAAGACGTTCTCATTATTCTCTTCATAAATCCTTTTCTCTTTAATTCAGCGTCGCAAATGTTCCCCCCAGCTGGGCCTGAAGTTACGGGGATTCCCTAGGCATTTGGTTTCACCTGACTCCTCCCTCTGCATTGAATTTTCTAAGATTTAATTCTAGTTCTCTATTAGGTATTGGTCAAACCTTTAGACATTGTAAACTCGGATGGAGCATAAAGAAATGATGACCAGACGGAAAATTCCCGTAAGGCAGACCAAGGGGTAGAGACGAAAAAGTCACGTGTTAATTCCACGTTTGTTCTGAAATTCGTTTTTTTCTGATTCATCCATATTTTAACTAATTGGATGCATTGAGACTACGTTACAAAATTGAAAAATTATATAAATATTACAACGTATACTTATTTCTTAATTTTATCTGAGTTATTTCTCGGCCTTCATGAGTTACGTGAGCTAGTGCATTCTATTTTTGAAAGTGATTGTGCATCCAAGCCGTGAGTGAGAGAAAGCACTAGCGAGGGTAATTTCTTTGTTGAGTTTAAATTTCCTTGTCGCAGTCTTTCCATTCATGATTTCAGAGGAGGTGGGCGTCCTTTACTTATTGCGTCACTAGTCTCGTCTTCCTTCTCATCCTTCCTGTCCTCTCGCCCACCCACCCACTCTAGTCTCAATAACACGAGCAGCAACCTGTTTTGTATCATCCCTCTCCTTCCCGAAAACACTTTCATTCTCGAAAGATCAGACATCCGACTACTTTCCAGGCGTAGCATCGTCTGTGAACTCGAATTGCCACTGACCGCATAGGGAAACAGATTGCACGCAGATCATGCCACCAGTGCTTTACAATTAAGCGGCAAACGAAGCGATAGTGCGCAGAGAGTACAGCTGTTGGAATGACTAGGTTGGGAGAAGCTAGAGACCCAGTTAGTGCACGCTAGGCTAAGGCAACATTTAAAAATCCAGATCACGCGGGTTTCAGGGTGACACGGAATATTGTAAAATCATTTCAGTAACTGGCAAAAGCAAAAACATTTAAGGTAGTTTGAGCGAGATAGTTCCCTAGCCATAATGGACACCATATTCGATTTTTATTGTTTACAGCGTCTCTAAGAAGTATGAAGTAAATGTTGTGATATTAATTGCGCAAAATATAGTTATATATGACAAATATTCTCAGTAATTATATAAATATAACCACATAAGTCTCCAACTTGACTCATTTTTTAAACATGATGAAACATGATACACAAACAACAACACTAACACAAACTACACACTTAGTTTTTTTACGAAATCTAAGAGTTATAATTTGCTAATTTTTACCATATTTTCCCTCTGGAAATTAAGTGGTGCAAACATATAGTTATTTATGACCATAATTCTCAGTAATTAAATAAATATATCTACTTAAGTCTCTAACTTGACTCATGTTTTCACGCCGTACGGCTAAAACGCCTTTACAACAGAGGTTTTTTTTGCGTTTCTGTAAAAATTACTGCGTTGAGTAACATTGATTTTTATAAATAGTTGATAAAACATACAAACTACTCACCTTTAGTTTTTTTGACAAAATCTTGGAGCTAGAAATGAAATATTTTTTCAATATTCTCGCACTGGAACGCACAGCCGTAATGTATCCCATGTAAACAGCTAATACTTTTAGGCAAATTGCTCGAAAAGTGGTTCGGCCAGGAGCAAGTATTTTTATATCATTAAAAAGATGGGAGTTCTTCCTTTTAAATCACGTGAAATTCATCAAATTCTAGATGAATTAATATATCGCTCAAACTACCTTACGAAACTTGTTTTTATTATTAAGTAGAGAAATTCCTTATTTTCCTTCGCCATTAATGGCTACAACGGAAACAGGTCATAAAACTGTAGTGACTATCCGTAAACACCCATTTCACTCTTCCTATTCTTCTCGCATAAAGACTAACCATACTGTGATAAGGATTTACCGTCAGATAAGATAAGTAATTAACTGCTAGGAGTAAATTGATGACACAGAAATAGTTAAAAACGTTAGATAAAGAGAAGAGACTGTCTTAATTAGGGGTGTTTCTATTTCATCTACTTTATAGTTACAAATATGAGGATGTTTGGAGAGCGATAATGACAGGAGTTAGAAGACCTTTAAGAAGTAGTTAAGAATCAGGACGTAAGAGCTACTACGTACGGGGAAGAATTCAATTGGTAGGAAAGGAGTTCAAATTTCAATTGTAAATCTGTGGATCTGCGAAGGAATACTGAAGCTTGTTATGGGAGTAAGAACCTTGGGTAAGCTGGTTAAAAATAAGAACGTATTAGCTAACTTGCATAAGATGCGGAAAAATGAGACAAAGGTACTCTTAGATAAATTAAGGAGACGAGAGGTGTAAGGAAGAATACGGTTGAAGGTGGAATGCATCAAAACCTGCCTTAAATTGAACATGTAGCATTGACAAAAATAAATCGTCAAACTAGCTATAAGAGATCTAAGAATTTTCTATCATTTAAATCGCGAAAGTGGAGGCTAAAAACTGTCTCTTATATCTAGATGCAAGACACCAATTCTCTCGTCATACGTTTCTATATTCTCGTTCGTGTAAAATGAGCAACAATACTTATGTCTCCTTTGTCATTCACAAACTCTCACGATCTTTATCTCTTAAACTTGAGGAGTCGTGAATATAAAAGATAATGCAAGAAATAGGCTAAAAGCAAATAAAGGACGCTAAAGAGGAAGTCAGTAATTGGTAATAGCAATGCGAAGGATGTAGAACCTTTGGAATTGGATAGTTATTTGGTGGTAATGAGGTGCTAAATACTGCCATTGTGGTAAATATTGATCAAGGAGGATGATAGTGGGAAAAGGTTTAGTCTAGGTGAAGAATGAATTAAGACTACGTTCTAGGTGTTAATATACTAAATAGTATTACTACGGACTCAACTCAGATGATAGTTTAAATATCTTATTTGACAAGCAGTGTTCATAGTGCTATTTTTATTTGTAACGATATCGCTAATTATGGGTCTCTAGTCTAATTTCTAGTCTAAAAACATACTCAAAGTGACATAAAAATGTACTCTTTCGGGCATGACATGTCTTCATTTTGTTCTTCAAATTGTTTTTACATTCTGGCTTCGAGAGATATAAAGCTCGTCCTTAAACCTTTTCATTATTTTATCTTCAATAATTACATTTTTGTTTTTATCCGTCGATTCTATACTTTTACGCGCTATCAAACATCTTATTAACTGCTATGTGTGCTATTAATGTTTTAGCACTCTCATGACGTGAATTTATTAGAAAAGTTGCTTTGTTTATACGTATAATTAATTTATTGCAAAATTGTGCGAATAAAATCTTTAGAAACTAATTTTTTTCCAAATTTTCTCTCCGGCGATAGAATGTAAATTGGGCGATTTAGTCTAAAGATACCTAGCGTTTACCATTTGTTGTTGAAATAATTGAATGGCTATTAAAATCATAGTAGGAATGTGCACAAACTCGATGGACAACCACCTGCCACGATGGAAACACCGGTTCCCGATCAGTCACCAAAGAATCGTTGGACTCAGCTCGAGTTTGTAGGGGTGATCCTCCAATTCGTCCGAGTGCTGTTGCCCCTG
The DNA here is from genome assembly GCA_963573305.1 of Pyrrhosoma nymphula. NCBI lineage: Eukaryota > Metazoa > Arthropoda > Insecta > Odonata > Coenagrionidae > Pyrrhosoma > Pyrrhosoma nymphula. The sequence goes on along the minus strand of OY754333.1, from coordinate 47,813,289 downwards.
TCTGCACGTGGCAGACAGTATGTTCGAAATACCGTTAGCCATCGAAGTAAGTTAAACAAAAATACTACAACTACTCGATGGTGAACACAAGTTTCGTAGATGTCTTACTCACCGTGTTCATGATGGGCGGCAGAAGTGATATCCGTTGGCTAATGGTCTCTCGGTTTGGTCACTCCAGGAGCAGTGCAAGTTTGGCTGTGGTCAGCTCTGGACGTCGGTGACCCTTATATACAGACTGAAACACATGTGCTGTATGGAGTCATAAGGGGGGGAATGGGCCGGGGGGTTTTCTCAAACCTGGATTCTCCCCACCACACCTTCGTCAAACAAGAGACTTATTCAACTTCAAACTCTTCCCAACCCTCCCTGTCTCCTCCCGGTGACGCGACCCGAAATTGGAAGCAGGGGTTGCCGGCGCACCTTGGCTCTGTCGGCATTACGCCCGCTCGCCCTCCACCGCCCCTTCGTTGTCCTTAGCTCCCCTTCCCTTTCTCCTCCCTTTCACCAAAGCCTTCCGCCCTGCATGGCATGACCTTTGCGATCGCGAAGAAAACCAAACCAACTCCTCCCTCCTCCCACTTCCTCAAATAATTTATGGAACTCCGCGCACCCTTTAACCCCCCACGCGCCTGGGCATTACGTGATTTTTCCCATCACCCCTTTTATTCAGTAATGCATCCCCCCGGGGTTTATTTTTTACCGATAATCCACAGAAATCATTTGCTCATGTGCTGAGTTGAGATTCTGAAAAATTGATTGAGTGTACCTACTCATTGTATTCCAAGCGAGCTAAATGTATGGAGACTTCAACCTTTGATAATTTATAAGTGCCTACTCGTAATATTTCACCCGATCAATTTTTCTGGAACTATGAAAAATTCGCGGAAAAATTCGAAAAATGAATTTCGCGGTTTAAATGGTGGAATTTACGGAGTTTCCCTTTTTGCTTTATCATGCATTGTATATTTGAGATTGAATGAGATCAGCCATTTCGTAATTTAGATATGAATCGTTTGAACTTTTGAATACTGTTATTCGAGGAGTAAGCAGTGATGCAATATGTTATTCATTATGACTTTATTCTTCGTTAGCATTGGACGATTAATAATTATTGGCTAGCTCACTTTATAAGATATAATGTAAAAATCTCCTCGGAGGGCAATTTTACTCCATAATTGGTTTCCTATAAACTAAACAAATTGCTGAATTACGAAATCTTGGAAGCATAATAAATATCCATGAGCTTCATATGTAATCTTTCGTTAATAGAAACGTTGTGTCGATTTAATTTTCGAAGTAAAAAAGTTTTCACCAGAGTGTAAACCATTATTTAAATAATTATGCTTACTGAGCGGTAAACATTAGGGCTATACTTTTAGTAGTTGATAATCATTCGTATTTTTAAGTTTCCCATATGCACATAAAATAGGCAATCACATATTCCTCTCTAGTAAAATTTTTAAGTTTTGGAGCTTGATAAGGTTGAAGAGTTAAAAGAAAATATCTACAAATAAAAGATTAAAAAAATACGATAACAACCTAGGTTTTGATGTTTTAAACATCGTCTTCAGGTCTTGATTTTGGAGCTTGGTTTTCCTGGAATGAAAGCGGATAATTTATAAACTCAGTATAGGTATATGTAGCTTATATTGTGAAATAAAAGTCTAGATAATATTCTCTAAGGCAGCATTTGAAAACGTTGGTTCTCTATATTTGCAATGAAAGGTAGGTTTATTTATATTTTAAAGATGTTTCGTATGGTTGGTTACCAATGGAACAAGATCACACTGGTACTTCTTGCCAAAACTACGGCATATTACACTTGTATCATCAGGGTTTGAGATGAATATTAATTTGACTACAGAATAATAAAATTTGGCATGGATATTTGAATTTTTTATGACAACTGCTACAGTTAACATAACATTCCAATAAATTAATAAAAAATACTCGAATTTATTTTTTTTATCTAGTCAATAATTATTAATCGCCCAATGCTAACGAAGAATAAAGTCATATGAATGACATAGTGCATCACTTCTTAATCCTCGAATAACAGTATTCAAAAGTTCAAACGATTCATATCTAAATTACGAAATGGATGATCTCATTCCATCTCGAATATGTGATGCACGATGAAGCAAAAAGGGAAACTCCGTAAATGCCACCATTTAAACCGCGAAATTCATTTTTCGAATTTTTCCGCGAATTTTATTACCTCAAGCCATATTGTTGCTAATATAATTTTGAGAAATGTTGGCAAGAGGTGTGATCTTGTTTTTCATTGATAGACAACCCTTCGGAATAGCATTTCTATATTTTTATTTTATTAACTTGATCAGAACTACTTATTTCCGTGCAACGTTCTCATCAAAAGTTAATTATTGAAAAATCACGTAGTAAATTCCACTAAGTGATTTTTCAATATGTATATTAAACATTTCCACCAAGTTACGCCGGAAACGATTTCTCACAATAGTCATTGGTCTAGTGGTAGCACATTGTAATTCTCGAGAAGGTTGTTATTTCTGCATCGTCGTAGTTTTCTAGTGGCATGGGTAGTAAGGAAAACAGAAATAAAATGCGTTAAGTAGGGATAAGGAATTAGAAAGAGGAAGGGCGTAAGTGAATTATGTATAAAATGGAATGTCTAAATGTATCACTATTTTCTGCTGTTCTAGAGGTGCGTGGGACGAAGACATATTTGTATCCATCAGGTTGGCAACGTATTTGTCTTATGTCGTCTCTTCAATCCGTGTTTCGTTCATTGGTGGATATTTAAAATAATATACTCTATTCATCCTAAAATCTCGTGATCTGAATTTTCACGTTTTTGAAAATAAGCCTATGGACTCAAAAGAGTCTAGTGGCTCCATACATCATCCTTCCATCAGCTATGTAACTCTTTCTGTTCGCTATTTGTGGTTATTAAAGAAGTGTGCGGCTTTCTTGTATGTTTTTATATTTTGCATATTGAATCTTTGTATGCAGTCTAAAATTCCAGCGATGTACTCGATTTTGGCGTAGATGAAGAGGAATACCATCTCAAATACGTTTACATCTGAGGGCTTTCCTACTTTTTGCTTGATAAACCTTAGTCACTTAAATGCTGCGCCGTAAATGTCTCGTTTCTGGTTTCCTCGCGCTGTGTCTGAAGCTATCGTGATACCTTCATCTCATTCATTCATTTTCTCTTCCTACTTTCTAGACATGTCTTTGATTTCGTAGTGATTCTGAAGTAACGTTACTTAAAACAGCGATTAAAAGAAGCATACTTCTAAATGAATACATGGTAATGTACTTAACGTCCAATCAATCAGTTTTGGTCTTCGATTTAAACTGTGATATGTGAAGGGGATAATCGCTTTTAACTTGAGGGAATGTGAAATTTAAATGCTAAAGCAGTTTTAATTATTACCAAGGAGCGTAGTTGGTGCTGTGTTTCCTGATTATCGTAAATAAATTGCGTGGGCCTTTCTAGTGCCAAATTTTAATGCATAACTGTCAGTGTTTATCCAAATAATTCGCGCGACTGCCTTTTGTTGTTATGGTTAAAATTATCTTTGTGTTACAACAGTGTTATTGTCATATGTTTCAGCGCTTTCTTTATCCATTATAAAATTCTTAATTAGTAAATCATGGGTATAACCAACATTTGAAGACAAAAGGATGCCCGAAGAAGATTGTCTGTTATTGCTGTCAGCAATGGTAAAATTAGCCAAATGTCTTTTAATGAACGATGTTCAGTTAGCGTTTGGCATTGAGTCGCGTGCAGGTCTTAACCGTTCCTCGAAAATGTTTTATGGGCCCTCGAAATTTGGCTTGGTTTTTTCCCCATTTAATTGAAAAGTTAATTTTACTTTAATTTTTTGCCTATGGAGGAAATTGCATAGTTATTTTCAGCATTCTGCCAATAAATATGGTGTAATTAAAATGGTTCAGTTATGTATAACGGCACGCAATCTTATTTGTGATGTGTCTGGTAGTCACGATTCAATCACCTCAATGCAATCTGAAATTCTTGTACGCCTGCTAACACTAAACCTATTATGCCCAAATGGTAAAACAAGCGTCTTCTCCTAATCTACCGAAGGAAACCAACCGCCTGTCACTGTGTTTTAGTCTTTTATCTACTGCGGAATAAAGTGCTTGAGTGGATTTTCGAGGTAATTAAACTCCTTATATCTTGAAGACGTTCTGATTACCGAATATCATGGTATTTTTTATTTCATCTCCGCAGTGGCATCTAGTTCATGGGTTGTGTGCGGACATTGTTATATTTAGGCAAGAAGGAATTTGATCTCATGTGATTGATATATTAAAATAAACCCCTTTTCGTAGTACCCACTGGTTCTACTTAACGTCTTCAATATCAAAGATAAATAGTAACCTTTAATATTGAAAATTTACCATGCTGATTTGTAGCTTGATAACTCTCGTCCGCAGAAACATATTTGCTTTACGCAACGTTTGATGCCTTTTCAAACTTTTCTCGGTAATATTTTTAGTCATAACCCTTGCTTATTATGGTGAATCCGTCCCACGGTCTTCATTAGCCTACTCGAATGAACTTTATTCTGTACATGTTTTCCGTGGAAAGAAGGAGACCATTAAATTGGACAGGCTTGTCCTATTTATTGTATTATTCACTGATTTTCCTTGGAATTAACGGATTGAGATGATGGTACTCACAATTTTTTTCTCGCATTTGGTATTTAGTTGTAACTTATATCATTGTGATGTGTCTAATGTAAATTCTACTTAGATTAGAAAAGCACTTCATTAGTAGAACATGTGTATTTAACTGACTGACTGCGATTGTTTCAACAATCGCTATCCGTCTGAAGAATCATAGTATGATATTTCTGAAGAATCATATTATGCAGCTATAAGAATTTGGCTGCACCGTCTGTAATATAGCCCAATGGTCTGCAAAAATAAAAATAAAAGTGAGTATAAAATATCGACTTTTATGTCTTGTTTAAATTTTTTGTGTGAGCTGGGAAGAAAATATTTTCGACAAGGCTATGATAACACAATAATCGTTTCGATGTGTGACTTATGATTCTACAATTATAATTTCACGTAGAGTTCTCTTTGGCATGCCATCATTGAAGCTTACAACCGTTAGCCTTCGGAAACCTAGCTGATGTATATTTCGTTCAAGTTGTATTTATTGATGGTTCAACTTTAAATTGGTTGAGCTGCGGATAAACAACGCCTGTTTCTTGTTTTAAAAGAGGGAATTTCACCTACGTCAATTATTTTTACAAATTCTTATCCGATAGGGACGAAGGTAGTTATGGAATTCTTACTTCTTATCTTATTCATATACTGGTTATTACAACAAAAGGTAATATTCAGAAGGCAAATTACTTTGAAAAAAGGTGTATTATATTTCATGCAGACTCCTTGGAGATCGTTGATAATTTGGAATCAGGGGATAAATAGGAAAAATTGACAAATTGTTGGATATCAGTATTTAATATAACTTTAATTCTGGAAACTTGTGCAAAATGTGACTTGAGATAGGGGCTGGAATATCTAAATTAATTCATCATATACTAAAATACATATGAAGAGCCAAAGGTGAATTTTTTAAGTTTTTTCCTTGCTCAAATCGAACCTTTAATATATCTGAGAATTTTGGATCTTGGAATGAGGTATTGCTCGTAAATCACATATTGCGCTCACAACCTGAAAATATGTCACGGTTTCATTCACAGTATTTGTTTTTCTGTTTTAATACGTCCTGCATGGCTGCTAATTCCTGTATTATGTAAAATTTCTTTTGGCGGGAGCACCGAATGTGCATAGAAAAATGGGCGTCACATGTTTTCATGTGTTTTTCTCCATCGGTCAACCTGTATTATTATTTGCGTCACTGCTAAGTACTCGCCATTAGGAAGCAGGCCTTAGCCGCTCTTCCCTCTCTGACCTCTATCATCCTCCAATAGCCTTTTATTCCAGGTGTGTTTTGCAACTCTATGAACTGTGTATGAAGGTATTATCGCGAAACCCAAGAGAGCTGTGACGAGTTTCTTCTTTAAGTGTGTTCACGTGTTCAATGCTATAAGACGAAGAGAGGCAATTAGATGTCACTTTTTCTTTACCTCAACAGAGCCGCCTTTTGACGGAGCCGTTTTTTTTCAACCATTAATTTAGCAAATATGAGTCTTAATGCCAGAGTTGATCCTGTTGAAATCAGCCAATCCTCCAGTAGTAGTTCCCCAACGTAATAATTCTCAATTACATCTTAGCCAGGATGCTTACCTCCTCATTGATTAAACTTAATTTTTATAATTTTAATAAAAGAAATGCATAGTAATTTCCTTGCTGACAAAGAGAAATTAAAAAGAGAAGCCTACATAGGTTTTTAGCTGATAACACATTCTCAAGGTTGGTCAATTCCTTGAGATATACAGTTACTTGTCGAATCCTGATTAATTTTCCGTTTGCATGGAGTTAATCATTGTGGAAAGTAATAGAAGTAAGATTAGATCCCTTTATTATGTAGTGTTTCCACAAATAAGTGAGTGTAATGTAGTCATTTTATTAAACATATGATTTCTTGAGTTTTACTGTGAAGATTTAATCGCTATTTTTTGCCTAAACTAAAAGTGAATTCCAGATTTTGTGTCCAAATAAATACGCATTGAATTTATTGATGTCGTAGATTGAGAGTATTAGGTCTCGCATTTCAAATAGCGCTCCTATTTACTTATATATGGTAATTCATCACTGTAAACTATTTATTTTTGCTGTTTTAATTTTTAATTTAATTGGCAAGGTGTTTAAAGATCAGGAAATTTTGCTTTTAAGCTATGCGCCTCGCAGTACGTCGCAATCTCACGAGAACTCACCTGACAGTATTTTGCAATAGTGAAACATCGATATAATTATACCGTTTATGGAAATGTATCAGTGTTTTTAGCTCGCATAAGGGAGTTTTTCTTCTTGCCAACCAATTTGATATTCCCATGTCTTCCCTGAATTTATGAACGATAATTTGGTCATGGAAACTTTCTTGATCACCCCGAGGTGAGAGCATTAAATTAATATTAATTGGTGAGTGTGGGAACATTATTAGAGGCATTCCTTTAACGATGACTGACAAGAAACTTGCACATCTTGATTCCTCAATCTGCATCAACGTCCTGTGACCAATGTCTCTATCAAATCGAGTGGGATGTAAGATTAGTCTTGATCTTCTTCCCGTAGGATTCTTGTTAACCTTTTACGCCCTCGTGATGTGCTAATCTTTCCGTAAAAACCTTCTTTTCTTCGGACGGGAGTATTTCCTTATGACTGAGTCTCTCCGCTCGGGAGAATTGAACTCTTGCTGTCCTTTGAGGGGAGTTGAGGTGAATCCCATACCCTCCATTTCCTGTTTCAAGCGAGCATCTGCTTTTTTTGGGGTCCTGGTTTAAAGTAATCTTAGCTGGATTCTCCAGTTGATCGCGAGGGTTTATTATGTTTCTGTGACTCCGTTAAACTGAAACCGGTTTGCCAGCATTCTCCTCCGTTGAGAAAAGTTTTCATCTCCTTTGTAAGTAATTTATTACGCGTCTCAATTCATTTGCATAAGGGTTACATTCTTTTAAGTTACACTTCTTTATTCTGGCTCAAGTGTTTGTTCGTAGCTTAGAATATATGTTTATTTTTTTAATATAAAAATAGTAAAAAAATATTTAAGAGTGAATGGTGGGAATTTACTGGCAATGGCTCTAAAATTATTTGAATTTACAATACTTTTGAACTTTTTTGTATTATTTTCCTGGTATTAGGACATGTTTCTGTCTGCAAATATGTGTATCGAAATCCGCCGCACCCACAGTTTAGAATTTTCTGGTAAAAATCAAGAATTTACGGAAAAATCGGAACAAAGACTAGTACTTGCCACGGTTTTCTGATTGATAATTCTTCTATTGCTCATTGGCTAAGAAAAAGGCCAGAAGAGCACTTCGTTGAACTCTCTTAACCTCCACACTGACCCAAAGGCTAGTAATTATGATTATCAATATATGCTCGGAAACTGGATTTCCCGTAAAAATATCTCGTAGTAAAAATGGCACGAAATGCGTACTTACTGTCTGCTTCATTGTTCTTATTACGATGTTATTTTGCAACAAAATCTTTTGCATTTGGTGCATACGCTGATTATGGGGATTTATATTTTCTAAGCACGAGCCGTAATTAGAAAGTGTAACGGACTGCACATAGTATGTCCTTTTTTTTCGGAAAAATGCTGTTCCATCATTTTACGCTGTATATATTAGATATTATTTTCACCTTTTAAAAAATGAACTAATAAAACCATGCGGAAGTCTGGTTAAATATTTTCCAAGTGTCAACATATTAGTGCCATTGGCTTATTTCTCTATTCGCAGGAAAGAAATTAGTCAGTCATATGAAATGAGTGCTTGCTACCTAAAAATATTTTATCCTTGTTTTATGAGGTATCTAAGGATGTTTGTCATACTCCAAAATGTTTGAAGTTGAGATTAGTTTTACCAGAATTGGGTGATTTCCATATTTATGCAAAGACTATACGAAGATTGAGAGTTATGGGTTGTTGCTTAATGTTACTTCCGTACCGTTAAACGTTTTCGGGTTGGGAGGCAGCTTTCGGAAAGTCATTCGGAATGTCATGTGAAGAAACTATTCCGAGGTGAAATTTTTGAAGATTGATTATGGAACAGAAGAGGATAGCTTGAAAGAAGCAAATGTAATAAAATATCTCGTTTTGAAATCTTGAGTAAAACGTGCCGACCGGATTATGAAAACCTATGTCTTAGGAACTTGAGACAGTAGTAAATAATATTAATTTAAGATAGATAAGGTTACGTTTGCTGTTGACGGTGATGGGATTGCATAATTACGTTACATAGTTATGTGATAATGTTTTATCCTAAATTTATTGATACTTATCATGAACTCGTGATACAGGGGTCTGCAACTTATCGCATCGAGGGCCGCAATGGGTACTTGAACACTTTTCAGCAGGCCATAGTAAAAATAATAAATAGGAAATTTTATTAACTAGTTACCGAGTGCCATCATCATCGGTCAACAATCCTAGAATTGGTTTGACGCAGCCCTTCACTCAATTCTTCTATCTGCCAACCTCTTCATATTGACGTAACTCCTCTCATTTACATCCTTCACAACTTGCTCCATATATCTCATGCGAGGCCTGCCTTTTCCATTTTTCCCGTTCACTTTTTCCTAGACGATTGTCTTCATCAGGCCGTCGTGTCTTAAGATGTGGCCTACTAAGTTGTCCCGTCTCCTTTTTAAGGTTTTCAGTAGACATCTCTTTTCTCCCACTCTTCTTAAAACATCTTCATTTGTCACTCGGTCGGTCCATTTTATCTTCATCATTATTTGGTAGCACCACATTTCAAATGCTTCCAGCCTGGACTTCTCTGCTGCTGTTATTGTCCATGCTTCGCTGCCATATAGTAGAATGCTCCAGATGTATGTTCTAATGAAATATTTCCTCACTTCCACGCTTGTATTCGCAGCTGTAAGCAGGATCTTCTTCTGGTAAAATACCCTTTTCGCTTGGGGCAATTCTACTGACAATTTCTCTTTTACTTCGTCCATCGCTGGTTACTCGGCTTCCCAGGTAACAGAACTCTTCAACCTCCTCGATTTTTTGTTTTCCTAGTTAAGCATTGGTCCTGGCTTCCTTTCTCCTACTGCATACCAATACCTTATTTTTATTTTTATTGATCTTCAGAATATATCTGACCAGAGTACCTGTACCAGAGCTTACCGAGTATGTGAAATAAAATTATAGTATATTGATGACGACGGACACCACCAGCAAATTCTCCAATTTTCATCACAAAACCATTAATTTGAATGATGTTACTGTTTTGTGCTTTTAAAATCTTACTACACTGAGATTTGGAATTTGATACCCTAATTACTTACAAGTAGCGACAATCCAAGCAAAACGCATGCAGCGTATTTATGTCTAATTCTTCTGCGGGTCAGATTAAATCATCATGCGGGCCAGATGTGGCCCATGGGGGGGATTTGGAGACTCCTGGTTTATTAGATTCTGTATTAATGATGTGACTTTTCAATACTTATTACCGCTATTTAGTAGGTACTTGCCTCCTACTTTAGCCCTACATTTCGAATCTACTCACGCCTTTACATTTCAATCTAAATTGAATGAACTTTCTTCATCGAAAAAATCGAAACAGAAACAATATGCACTCAAATTTAACCGCCTTGTCATTGCTTAGGGAAAGGAAACAAAAAAATCCTCCTAAACTTGTTCTTCATCAAATGGGCTGATATTTTATCCGTAAACGTTTAAGAAATTAGTAGAATACGTAAGTGTGAGGACATAGATAGTGTGGTGGAGAGGAAAATTGGAATTAAACAGTTAACGACGTCTTGTAAATATTTGTTTATTATTATTATTATTTGATAATATTGGTTACAAGTTGACCATGTGGCCAAATGGTAAATTAAATAATACATAAAAAGGTTTTACAATAAAAATCTCCCAGTTAAAAATTGGAAATTCTTTTACATATCATAAAGCAGTTTAATTTCATTTCAGTCTTTTCATAAAGCATTTTATATTATTAGGGAATGAATTTAAAACATTATCGGCCAAACCATTCCATGCATCCACCCCTCTGTTCAAAAATGAGACCTTCCCTCAGTTAGTTCTCTGCTTGTGTGGCTCGTTTCTGTATTCACGGTCCATCCTAGAGAAGTCTGCCGGATATCATATCCACCCTTTGATATCCGCCCTGGTAGCATCCCCAGCATACGCTTCATATATGGCTTCTAGGCGCGACATATTCCTCCTCTCTCTTTTAGGGATTCCCATCCTAATTTAGCGACCATTGCTTTGCCTACATTGGCTTCTCTGTCAAACTTTCGAATCTGGCCGCTCTCCTTTGAACCTTTTCAGCGGTCTATATCCTCCCCCAACGACGTGGGTCCCAGACCGCGGCCCCGTACTCTAAAATAGGACGCACATATGTTTTATATGCGAACTATTTTGTGTCAGGTGTACTTGCTTGAATTTCCGCATAAAAAAATTCAAAATCTTGGACGATATAGTTGTAACTCGTACTAATACCATCATATGATAGGCTGTAAAAATACGCTCTCACTAGCTTTGTTCCAGCGAGAGAAAGTAACTGCATTTAGGTAAATCTATTCTTTTGGATATTGAAGTTTGTACTCATAAAATGTAATATTTATTTAATTTTATTTTTCATAAGTCCTCTCAATGAAATTGTTATCATACATATTGTTTCCATGAGTTATGCCAGTCTCACTTTTTATTTGAAATTAATATATTTTCTGTTTGAGGTATCTTTTGATTTGATAGGTTTAATAATAATAATAATTTATTTACTCCCAAACATTTTTGTTACAGTAATTGATAACAGCAAAGGAGCGGGAGCTTTAGGTGGTCTCCAAGGTCATAAGACCAGAATTGAGCCACCAGCAAATTACATAAATGTATGCCATACAGATAAATGCAGTAATTGTTACATAAATATAGTTACAATGAAAATACTATCAGAATAAATGTTCAACATTTTCTTAAGAAAAAAGCCAGTCTTTAGCATGTTTTAACATTTTGTTTGAGAATTTAATTTTTTTAATTTCAGCAGGCAGTAAATTAAATATCTTTGGCCCCATATACAGAAAGCAACGTTTATATAAAGTTAATCTTGGTCTGTTTGATACAATGTTTGACTCATTCCTTAAATTATATTTACATTTATCAGATACACTCGGCATATTGCCACTTCTGGCATAAAACAATTTTAAGACTTTGAATAAATACAAATGCCTTAGTGGTAACAATTTGAGGGCCACGAACAACGGAAATGAGTGTTCATAAGAATTTTTTGACGATATTACACGAATTATTTTTTTTTGCAAGACGAGTGCTCACTTAAATGTGTTCATGTATGCACTGCCCCAGCAGATTATACCATAAGAGATTTTGGAATGTACAAGAGCATGATAAATGGTTTTTTTGACCGGAAGTGGACATTTGTTTCTTAAGAAGTAAAATTTGGACAAGGCACTTCTAAGGCATTTGTTTACAGAAAGTAAATGTTTATCCCAACGTAGATTACTGTCCAAAGTTACTCCCAAATATTTCATTTCATTCACTCTCTCAATATCTGGACAGTTACAAGCACAATTTAAACAATTTGTAGTATGAAATATAAACTTACAATTAAAAATACTTGTATTAAAGATGTCATAACACATAAACTTCGTTTTTTCACTTAACTCTAACCCATTGAAATCAAACCATTTTTGTAAGAATCGTAGATCCTCTTTAACAAATGTTTCAGCACAATTCCAATTAGGTGCTGAGTAGCACAGCGCTATGTCATCAGCAAAAGCTGTGAGTTTACCATTGAATCAGCAAAAGCAGTGAGTTTACTTGATAGTGCATTTAAACTTTTTCATATTATTAGGATGGTGATGTAAAGATTGTCAGGACTATTTGTTATAAGCAACCCACGGCCTCTAGAGGTGTGTGTGCCTTTAGCAATTAGTCGTCCTCATATTGCAGAACTAAATCGAGTTACAGAGAAAGGCCATGAATGAATTTTTGAATGTTTTAAAATTTTTTCTTACCGTAGTCTTTAGACTTATTTTAACTTTAAGTAATATTAATGCGTTCCATTATCTAGTTTTTACGCTATTATTATAAATTAATTAGGGATTTTTCTTTACCACGTTTTCCGATTATAATCATCATCATACTAATGTATAAAAATGTAATGGTCTGTCTGTCTGTTGCTAAATCACGAAAAACTACTGAACCGATTGAGCTGAAATTTGGCATGTAGTGAGAAAATGTATCTGGGTGTAACATAGGCTATATTTTAAAGCCTTCAGGGCCCCCAAAAGCCACCCTGGACCATGCTAAGCATTGGGTTCGGTGCAGTGGTTTCCTTTATTGCCTTTTAAAATTATTTTCACTAAAGATAGTGGGCTGGGTTTTTTTTATCGGACGACTGAATAAATGAGGTTTCTAATTATTTCTTTTCCGCTTCGTAATTATCTGAAAATCATGTTTATAGCTAAACAATCTCACATTTTTCTCTGAAATCAACAATACCATATTTCCTTGACAACCAGAGATTTGATTTTCAATATTCACGCCTATATCACGTTTTCCTCCAGGCCCATGATAGCACGTAGAAAAAAATCTGTTTAAAAAAGACCCTGAATCCCAGGGGCCCCATGATAGATAGCTTCGGGGAGTAATAGATAAATGCCTATTAGAAAAAAGAGTAACCCTTCTTCTTCCCTTCTTCTCTAAAAATCTTCTAAAACCAGAGGAATGTTTTCTTTGCGAGAAAATGAGTCCTTGCAAGAAAAACGACAAAGGTTAGACTTGGGTACTCAAAGACATGCACACCAGCGATTTCATGAGCATCTCCCCGTGGGGTTTCTCAGGTTTCGCTAAGAACCGCACAAATTTCATCCTAACCCATCTTACGGGCGGATAACCAGCTATAAATCAGGTTCAGATTTATAGCTGGTTATCCGTCCATCAGACCCATCAGTTTCGAAACTTCAAAATTTTTAAAGTGGCGGAAATTACAATGATGTCACTAAATGCTTCTTACCCGAAAGAAGAACGGAAATTCTGCGCAATGAACGACGCCCGGGCATAAAAATCGGCAAAAGCACTAAGAATAAACATGGAGTTTTTATTTAGCAACCGAAACCAAGGATTATGACTACCCTTTATGCCGAAGGCGCAGTGCGGGTGATGGAGGATTCATAGATCAAATAAACACGGCTGCAGATGCAAATACTCATTTTGTCGTTGTCAACCAATGGATTGTACTCTACTCTCCAATCCTGATTGAGACACTCAACGCACACATCAACGTTGAATTGTGTAACTAAATTATGTCATTGAATGCAAATATATTTATATAAACAAGTTAATCGATCAAGCTGTTAATCGCTCAAAAGACGGCTCAAGAGAACCGGAGGGTCTAGGTGACAATCTACCAACCTGGGTGCTATTGAAGTAGTACCTAATGAGTATGCGTGGCCCATTTTTGAGTTTCCTGTGCATGACACAGGACCAACAGTCACTCATCTCTCCTTGAACCTGGAAAACGGTCTGCGTGTCTATACAACGAACACAACATGCAAGACAGGTTACGAACTCCTAAAATAACCACGCTGACAGTTTTTCTTTAGGCTTTGTGGTTTTCCTATAATAGAGATAGCAAAATTGGGCGTTCACTTACAGGAGAGAAAATTAACAACGAGGGCCTTGTTTAAGAATGTAAATAAAGGACCGACCATGAGTGCTTAATGGAGTGTAGCGTTGTATGGTGCAGAAAAGTGAATTACAAGGAAAAATAATGAGAAAACGTAGCAGTTTGAGAAGAGGGTGATGAGGATTATGAATTGCGATGGACGGAAAGGAAGAGAAACGAGGAAGAACTTGGCAAGGTGTGTAAGGAGGGGAAATTGCGAAAGATGTTTATGAAGAGGCAGAGAAGGCAGCTGGAACCGGTAATTAGGGGTGAAGGGATGCTAAAGAATCTGAAAGATGGGGGAGGATGTTGGGAAAGTGGGGAAGAGGATGAAGGGGAATACGCTTAACGCGCATGATGAAAAGGGGTAGGACCAATACCGACCTGAATAATCGAATCATGCGAGGGCCTTGGACTGTAAAATATAAAAGTTATTAATGCAGATATTAATTTCAATTAAATGCACCATAACCGGCATTTCACCTGTTATGAAAATCGCATGCTTACCCATGGCACCATTATTTTTGGGAGAAGTCCGAAGCTATGAAATTTGTAACTGAGGTTAGGCTTTGGAATCTGGTTCTCTTTTAATATATTTCTCTACTGCCCTATCCTTGCATACCTCTTTTTTCGTGCTACATCTATGCATTGCTATTCTACACGCTCTTATTCTGTAATGGCTTTTAATATTCCTACTATGAACAGTTTCTTTCACACATTCAACCATGATTTTCTCTGTCTACCCCATCCTCTCACACTATAAATCTCACTCATCTATTATAAACCCGTTTTTTATTTGCCTACATAAAAATACATGCCTGAAAAACTCTAAAAGCTATATTTTCTGGACCAGAAGTTTGAATTTAGTGCCCAACGGGATCGGGTGATGGCCTTACCATTAAAATTTAATGCCTGTGGAATCGAAGTCACCGCTAGAATTTCGCTTTTTCTTTAGAAGAATGTATCCTAAAGTAGAAATTGACTTACTTTAAGTTTTCCACTCCGCATATCACAACACGGTATGGTTCAAGGTAAATAAGCTCTCGGGCTGCAACAACTGTACTCGGTAGTAAATAACTTAGCTACACCGAAACGTGACCGAATAATGTTATTAAATTGAAAAAGTACTACACTACTAAATTGAAAAATTACTCTACTTATTTACTATGGATGACTTCCTCGGCGCTTTGCTGAAAATGTTGATTTCTTTTCCCCCTGGTACTCAGATGCTATCATTCTAAATTTTAAAAAATTCTTAGGGAGATATCCAACCCTATCACCTTGGAGGAAATAAGTGGGTATTGGAATTTCGATTAACAAGGGATCCATCCAGGTGGATTTAAATAAAAGTTTTAGGAGAGCAAATATCATAATATTTGAATAACTTTGTAAAGAGCGCTATTTAGCATACTATTGATAATTCTCAGGCATTCTTATTAAAACGGCATAGCTGATCAAAAACTTGTTTTCCCTTTGTAAATTTTGTGGTGGATGATTACCACACACATTTTCGAAGCCCTTTACGACTGATTAAATTTTCCTCCAGAAATGGCTCTTCTTTCCCATCGGAATTCAGTTCTTGTTTCTCTAATACAGCAACCGTGTGCGTGGAAGTGCATTGCCCAGAAAAGCTGGGATTTTCAGTTTCTTGAACTAGTTCCTGAATGAAGTGATATTTCTATACCTCACATTGGTTTCGTAGGTTTTTAGAGAGCCTACTACCATAACTGTCCGTTAGGTGGAAAACTGTAGGAATGAATTGCCGCCCGCCTCGTTATGGTAACAGTTACATAATGTTATTAAAATAAAAGACTCCATATTTTAAATTATATTTATTTTTATCCATTTTTTAAATCAACAAGGATGTTCAGTAAAAATGAAAATGGGAGATGCATCAAGCTCAGTGGTTTAACAGATTTATACATTATGAAGCAATATGCTTTGGGAATGAAGTGCGCACTGTACAAGTACAAAAATATATAAATATACAAAACACTCTAGGGAAGAATAGAATATTGCCACACTGGAATGCGATGGAGGGTCTCGTTATCATAAACCCGCAATCCCAAGTGTGATAATACCTTAAAGCTGATGCCAGTGTCGTGCCCATTGGTGCTTACAAGTGGGGGAACCCAATTTCCCCAGGGATGAAGCTTAACGCTGCGTCGACACTTGGGCATGCGCCGATGTTCCTTGCGGGGAGGGTGAAAGACTAGTGTCGGCCCTAATGGACAAATGGTAACACTAACTAGTTGGATATTTAATTGTTGAAAAACAGTCCATCATAGGGGAAAGGGAGAAAGAAAAGATACAAGTAGAGATGGAGAAATTTTCTTTCTCTCCAAGGAAGGCATTAACCATCTTTGCGCGGTTACATCCAAGATCTCTTTCCCACGCAATGCCTCAGGGATGAAACTGCTGAGCCCTTCGGGAAGATGTGTAAGCCGTTCACTCTATTTAGTGATGCACTGAGGGAAAAGGGAGGGCTCAGAATCTTGGATGAGTGGGGATGGTTTTTCGGTCCGCTTCCGTTAGTCGTCGTCCTCGTTCCTAGGGGGTGACAGGCGCTGTCGGTCGTGTTTTCTCTGCTGCTTAGAAGGGCCTTCCAGGGTTCCTGAAGGGCCTCTCGGTGGTGGACGGGAGTGTGGCCAAGTAGTCGAGGGCCCTCTGGATTGCGGGCGGGATGGGTGGTGGGACGGGGAGATGAGCACCCTCTGGGCGGAATCCGTTCTCGTCGGCGACGTAGCGCACTTGGATTGGGATGCCCTCTGGCGATGTGTATGCGAACCCTCCTTGAGCCACCATGGCCTCTAGGTCCTTCTGTCCAAGGTTCTTCACTTGGCCGCTCTCCTCTGCCGTGATCCCGTTCCCGGTCTCGTAGCTGTGAGAGTGAGATACATGAGGGAAATGAGTTGATAGCGTGTTCGCATCGACATCGCTCCGGCACATTCCGTAATATTTCCTTCAACACCGCGGTAGCTAATGATGTAATTATACACAGTGAATCAGCTTGCATGTGTCAATATTTATAAGAAAAATTGGAAAGATTACGGCCCAATCCACTGTATGAATCGTAACTAATTTAATAACGAAATTAGTTCAGAAAAGGGGTGATTCAACATTTCATTTTTAACTAGTCTTTTCACATCTGGAATTGCATTCATAATCTACTGAGGCTAGGTGTACTTTGTTCTTGTTATCCTGCTATTAATATTTCTCAGAAGAATAGGAAAGATAACGGCCCTATCGACTGTATAAGTCTTAACTAATGGATTAACTAAATTATTTCAGAGGAGGGTTGATGCGAAATTTCATTCTTAATTAGTCTTTCAACATCTAGAATTGTATTAATAACCTACTGAGGCTAGGTGTACTTTGTTCTTTTTTTCCTGGTATTAAACGAGGATTTATATAGATATATATTGGAGCGTCTTCCTTTCCCTGAAGAAAAGTAAAAAATAAAATGTGCCTTTATATGTGTTCCTATAAAATTACTAATGGGAATATTTTTCTAATAATTTTTATGGTTAATTATTACCTAATGATCAGTGTTTTTAATATTGAAATTGAAGTGTTCGCATTCCAAGTCCCTTTAATTAGTATCAAAGCTGATATTTTTATTTATCTCTTGAAGGCTATAATTTATAGTTGGAGTGAACTATTTTACAGTAAAATAATTTTATTGCGCTGTGAATTTATCCAGAAAAACCCTAAAAGAGTTTTCTTGCAAAAGTTGCAAAATCTGGGAAGTCCAGAAGTGTACCTCTCTCTCCATGACAACTCTATTAGCATACCCAGTAGAGAAGGACATTTATTTTATTTTTTTAACCGTTTCCGTCCCGCGACCGAAGATAGCGCTCCTTCGTGCGCATTATTTTCAACGGCTGAGGTGAATCCAAATTGCGTTTCAAAGCGCCCGTGTTGCGTCTCCCCGCCGTCAATTGTTCGCCTTTTACGCTTCGCCGGAGCTCACCTCCACGCGTAACTGCCGTCAGGGTTGTGCACGTTCGTCTGCCGGATGATGGGAATCGGCGCTCCGCCCGGCAGCGGCTGCGGGGATCCGGGCCGGAACTGCGGCGACGCCAGCGCCACGGTCAGCAGCAGGGATAGGGCGACGAACTAGAGACAAAGGAAGGCAAATTAATAATGCGCGTGCGAGAAAAGAATGGCTTGGGAAAGAATGCAAAATGGAATCAATAAAAATAAGAGGTCAGGACTCCGGCTTAGAGCTAACAAAGGATTACAGCAGCCATTCGGAGGTAAATAAAAGAATTCTGTAAGTAGTACCGATTAAGGATAAAAATTGACACCAATTCATAATCATCATGGGTATATTATCAACTGAGGTTTGTATGTCCAGTTCTACCTAAAAAAAAACCTTCCCTCCTCATTGCCGCGTACATCGGAAGTACCTAAGCCCTAGATTCATTTCTTCTGAATATTTAAATAGAGTTATAATACCCTTGAACCCTGTCCGATATTCCTGCCGATTATCGTATCTCATTTCCCGTTTTACTTAATATTCTCAGCCCTGTCATTGCCGCAAACAAAACATGGACCTTCATCATCTTTTTCTGCTTCGTTCAAATTTAATCGTTTAAATTCCTCTTCAGACTCCAACACTGTCCAATTCATGCGTTGACGTTTTACTGAACCATTTTGCTTGCGGAGTGAAACAAAGCTACATTTATATCACACTCTGAATGTCATTGTGCTCTTTCTCTTTCAAATTCAGAGTAGTTTTTTTATCTTTTTTTTCGTTATTTAGGTTTTATTATTATCTTTTATCCTAAACACATCGTCCTCTTCCGTTTCTTGCACAGAACTAGTTGCGTTTCTGTGGCTGGGTAGCCAACTGAAGTTAAACCATTGACACATACGACCATATCAGTTCATAATTTACATTTATCCCAATCGCAAAGAATCCACATTTCCGAGTCTTTTTCCTCGATATTAATATTGAATGCCGTATGGATAGTGGGATTCTACGCTTTACTCCCTTGACGAGCAGAAATGAAGAGTTTTCTAACTGTTAGTCAAAATATTTTAGTCTTCCCCGTCTTTCAGTTGCACCATTATCAGCTTCATTTGACTAATTCTGTAATGTGTCATCTCTGAGCCTACGATTTAGACGAATATTTGCAGCCCATTTTATTTTATTCTACAATATTCCTAGTAAAAAAAAAGACTCAACATGTATAAATATTTGCAAACTTGAATAAATTAGGTATACCATCAGTCACAATGGTAATTCAGTTATGGTCTAACTGGATATGTTGGAATGACTCTCCCCTGGAATAGATCCCGGTTCCCTGTGCAGTAGCTGAACGTTATATTCATAATACTAACATCTTGTCATGCATTATAAACTGCTCGAATGTACTAATTGACCTTTACTAATTGGATGAATTCTCAATATCTATGCTGTCAATATTTCCATCAAATTTAAAAATCAAGGAGTAGGAATAAATGAAAGACAATTTGCATCCATTCCCTGCGTAAAATCTTTGGTACAAGGCTCATCCTAGAGTATAATGCTATAGAATTTTATATGATTATGCCCATCATTAAGTAACTTTCTTATGACCGTTCGGAATTACCTATGAAGGAAAAATAATCCATCATAAGGCGTGCTTTCTTTTTTTATAAGTAAAATAATTTTTGATTTTTTAATTACATCTAACATGTGAAGAAATAAGCGTTTAGAACACTCTGCCTCAACTTCAGATATGTAAGTTTATTTGCATTTATTATTACTGTCAAATATTTAATAAATGCCTTTTTTATGTATCCCCTTTCGGTGTTTATTGTTTGACAGTATTTACTTAGAAACCTGTCTGCATTGATGCTATACCTACTTAGGCGTAAAGCTTACAAGGTAGCGAGCCTTCAGAATATGAAATAATAAAACTTAACATTTGTTTTATCTCATTTGTGCGTACTGAATCGTTACAGATAAATTAAAAGTGTAGCTGACATTTCTTAACGCCCAAGCGTAGCCTATTCGCGCTTCATCGGTCTTAGGCTTTCAACCAGCATCCTATAGAGCTTATTTTGAACCTGCTAAGTATTGACAGGTCGCTTAGCAGGATAAATGTGACCTATTCTTATATCCATTGCTCAATTTTTATACGATTCTCAGATATTTACATCTGTACCGTGCAAGCCACCACTAGGGTGTGTGCCACGGAGTGATTCCACACCAGGCATGCGGCACTCGTCCCAGTTCAAATCGGGACCTCGCACGTTCTCCCGCCCGCTAGGCGTAGGCCAAAAAGCAGTCCGGAGAACAGTGCGAAGTAAAACTAAAAAGTACTACGCAAATGAACACACAAACATGCAGTATACTGGTAAAGAGACATCTAGTGGTTAATATTACTAATACTAATAGTTTATGAATGCTACTAAGTACTACTTCAAGCAGAGATCAAAACAAAGCCGGTCATTTCAAGCGGGGTTGTGTTAGTAATGATGTTATGTAATTTGTCACTAGGGAGAAGTCTACTATAGATAGTAAGGGTGGGAGTTTCATATGATTGATATATCGTAACTATTATGATCCATTATCTTACGCGGTTATTATGACATTTTAAATCTATCAGTTCTGTAGTATATTTCCTTTATCTTATTCCTGTGATCGTTTCAAACGTAATACGTTGACTGAAGCAAAATATGTCGAACGTCCGATAAAAAGGTGTCTGCTTCGAACTTGTGCAAAAGATTTAACCTATAATTCTCCCTTAGATCAGGCTCCCTTATGCCATTTTCAAGTCCCCCTACTAGTTGAACGGATGCTGGAATCGAGTGACATAACCTCAAGAAGCGCCTCTCGCGCAATTTTCGAGCTCATTTGTCAGCGACGCCCACTGTTGGCGATCATCGTGCTCGCGGAATTGCATTCGTGACATCCACTCCCTTTAATCCTTTCCCACACCCTCCTCGACGACCTTTCCCCCTTCCCAACCCCCCTGACCCTCCTCTCCCTTACCCACCCCATCACCCAATGGCCTCTCTCCCCCCGTTCGTCCCTGCCGACGCTTTTATGACGCATTTCGAGCGAAGCGCCTGGAGTTTTTTCGGATGCCGACGGATAAGCGAGGACGCGCCTTCGCCTGCAAATACTCGCTATGATTGGACTCCCACGCCGCTTCGTGATTCGAGAGGCCTCAACTCGCCATCCAGCCCATATGGCAGTGGAACTTCTCCGAGTGGGGGTTCTGGAGAGGTGGAGAAGGGGTACATTTTCATTCCCCGGAGCGGTGGGAACCTGGAAGTCAACTGATGCAACGACGTTCGTCGAAGCCTAAGACATTTTTAAGATTGATTTACCAATATTGAACGATCCTAATGTAACGTAGGAGAGTTAAAAAATTTCAAATTTAAATTTAAAATTTACACTTAAATTAATTCATTCAAAGACGTTAATTTAATGAAAAGACATTTAAAACTTCCATCTGTGAACCTATTTCTGTTCATTATAAAAGATCCCTTTCATTAGTTATCGGAAGGATTATACGATTAAAGTTTTATATTAAAGTATTAAATTTCTATAAGGAATGAAAATGCTCCGTATTGTGCACGTACTATGGTAGTTCCACAGTTGTTAAAAGAATATAATATATTCTTTTTTATATATACAACTACTATATAAAGAATATAATATTATCTTTATCATGAGCTAGAATTTTTCTAATGGTTAGTCCCTCAGGTTAGTACATTCTCAGCTATCGTAGGGTTTTGATTTACGTACGAAAAAAGGTGAAAATGGCCAAGAATACGGAATATGGATATTTAGGAACTTAATACTGAAACATTTTTCACATTTAAAATTGCGAAAATGGTTGAGCATGAAAATCACATTTTTAATTTAGACAAAAAATAAATGTATTGGGGGTCATTACCGGACGTGATAATTGCAATAGCTTGTAGGGTAAAAGGGGTGTAAAAAATGAGTTGGTTCCTACACTTGAAAGTCACGCCCTCGATTATGTAATATTTTTGCTGCGTCACGATGGCGCGAGAGAAATGTCTTTGCGGCTTCACCTTCCGCTTAATGTGCCTGATTTACATGATAAAAATATTAAGTGTAATGAGAATGAGTGCCATTACGTGCAGACGAAGGACTCACATAATTTGCCCCTAGGGCAAAAAGAATAGACTGACGAGCATCCACTGCTTACATTTTGATTCCTTGTGGCTGACGTGGAAAACGCTTGTGAATTATTATTACTGTGTAGCAATGACATGGCTGCAAAGTTTCCAGCACCGTATGCGTTATTGTGGGCCGTGGTAGATATTTTTTTCGAAGTGCAATGTAACTCCGTACACTTTCCACTTCCGCGTCACCCCAATGCCAGTTTTTTTTTAAAGTATGAATGAACGACGATCCCCCTATTGATATCGGCGCGCTCTTTTCGAGATTTCAAAGCCTGTCATCATAAGCGTAAAGAAGGGACAGAGGAATTCATCAATCGAATAAAGAGTAATTCACTGTCGTAAATTACGCAAAAATGGGCTCGCCGCTGCGTCATAAAGTAAAGGTAATGAGTGAAGTTATGCTTTAAATTAATCCTTCGGCGGTTGTTTACCTATTCCACTGTACTATCAGAACTGTAGAATGAAGATTTGAAATTCAGTGTTTGATTAGAATTCTATTTTTTCCAATACAATAAAAATCTATGCTTCTATAAACTCTGAATTTCTTGTTTTAAAGAAACCAAGGCTAGCATATAAATGACCCCGTGTCGTAATAATGGGATACTATTTTCAGTGGAACTTCTTCCTTTACGGTTTAGGATGTGAGTAGATCACTTCACATTTTTATCCATCCTAAGTCCAACTGACTTACCTTAAATTTTGTACAAAAAATGTGTATATCGAAAATAGTCACCAATTGTTTCACAAAAGCATTCCTCTGCAGAGAATGTTACCTAGTAGCTATCAGATAAACGAGAACTTTCCTAGCATAACACAAATGTTTTGGGTGCAGAGAACCCAAATGATACTATCCTACTGTACTGAAAAGGGAGTGGAAGCATCACTCCTTAATTCTTTCTTTTCAACATGCGTAAAAATTTCCCAAGTGCTGAATAAACACGTCTTCACTGAAAGAAGTCCCTGTCTGTAACACAAAAAGATTCTTTCCGCTGTAGCAGGTATTTTATCCTTAATCAATCGCAGGTACTTTTCTTTTATTAGCGTTATCTTTATTTCAGCAATTTTAAAGACGCGGAATAGCTTATAGGTACCCGTGTGATACCTTTCCGAAAGGTAGCTGGCCTTATCTCTCTCTTCTAGACTTGATTGAAACATTTCCAATAAATGGAAAAGCTGGAAAATCGTGTTGTTATGGTGGCTATCCCGAGTATCCAAGTCCGAGGACCGGCAGTGGAGAAGATTTTTCATAAGAACCCCGATCCCTACTTGGAGAGTACTTCAAGGGCAGCACTCCGACGTAAGAATGGGTCGAGAATTTTATCCAAAATCCAAGACACACATTTTCCATTATCTCATCTCGAGATAAGTTTTAACAACGCGGAGAATCTTAAAACTACCGAATTGATACCGTGTTGCGATACACTAAGAGTCTCTACGATCGCGGGAATAATCTCGAGGATCGTAATGAAGCTCAACATAGAGAGGAGCCTCAGATCAGCCGGGAAACTAAGACGCCAACTAGTTGAATAAAAGACAACTTGGGACTTGAGACTCCGGAAGTATAACGAATGCCATTCAAATGTGGAGAGGTGTATATCTGGAGACTGGTTGTACCATTGCGACAAGAAAAAAGAACACAGATGGTGCATCAGGTTAGGCTACCCCGAAAAATCAGCTGTTGCAGAGCATAGCCTTTCCCATGACCGCATTATCACCTTTGACGACGCCAAACTGATTGGCAGAGCCAACGGATAATGGGGCCGATTGACTAAGGAGGCTATTGGCATCCAGCTGGAAAACGGAATTACAAACCAGACGCGGGATACGGACTAAGTGAGGCTTGGAAACATGTGAACAACAAAATTAAACTAAGCGGGAAAATACGTCTGGCACGAAAGAGTCTCCTACCAACAGCCAACTAGAGAAATCCTGATCCAAAGCTTAAGGTAGGTAGGCTAAACTGTACTGTTATTGACGACTCTACAGTTATTGGCCACATGTTATTTTGAAGAGCATAGTAATAGTACAGCTGGAAAAATTTACAATAATGATTATTGTAAATTTTGTTCAACTGTACTATTACCATGCTCTTCAAAATACCATATGACCAAAAAATGTAGGGTGGCCAATAACGGTATGGTTTACCCTATATTATACGGAAAAGTTGAAGTCCTGATATCATCACCTTGATGGCGTAGTTAGCAATCGAAACGTCGGTGCTTAAACTCTTGACCCGGTTGTAAACCCGAGAAGAATTTTCTGATATCTTACCGTTTTCATGGCTGGTTGTGATTAGCTTCACAAGGTGTCTTCTCCTGACGGGATCTTTCGCCTCGGCTTGGCTGTGTGATAATGGACACTTCCCTTGGAACGAACAAATTACCCTTCGAGTGCTCTCCTGGTGGAGTGTGGTCAACGAGACGGAGCAAGGGGCCTTTTATATACACGTGCGCCAAGGCATAGCGCCCTTCCTCCCCCATGCAGAACACATGCACGGAGCGGGAGACTCCGCCTCTCGGCTGGGGGAGGGGGAGGTGAGAACCGTGTAGTGGGCGGGAGGGTTGTTGAAGAGTGCTTTTTCTCCCCCTTCTCCTCCCCCGGCCTACCCTCCCCCCATTCCTCCATTTTTCCCCGCAAATATCATCACCCTCTCTCTGCGCTCCTTTGGCTCGGTGTCTTCCTCCTCATGACCCGCCCTCGACCCCCCCAAGCCAACTCCCACAATGCACACCTCCTCTGTCCCCTTTCTCTTTCCTCATTCATCCCACTCCATTACTTCTCTTCCTCCCACCGTCTCTCCTCTCTCTCTCTCCCAAAATGCAGTCTTTATTTTTCCCCCTGTGAATATTACAAACTACATATGCCTGCAGAGTGTGTTGTATACCTATTTAGATGTCATGAACAGGCCATGGTTACAACCAACGATGTAAATATTTAGAAGGGAAGAAGAGGAATTGTTGAGAGAGGGACTGAGATGAAAGATTGCAATAAATCTAATTTATTTCTTTATTTGCCCAAATATCACAGTATAAATTATCTTAGTTATAAGGCACGTCAAAGAAAATACATGAATAATAATAAATAAAAGTCAGTAATGCACATCTTTAGATCTTTTTAGTCTGTAAACCAAAATTCAACTAAAACTTATCAGATAGAAAATCATTAATAGAATAATATAATTTAGAAAGAAGAAAAGCCATAACATTACGCCTAAATTGTCAAATGCTAATCAAATTAGTAGCATGACCTGGAAGTTTATTATAAAGCTGCATTCCCATATGTATAGGTCCCAAAGCAGATATATTGGTGCGAACAAAATGTTGATGCAAATGACGATGCTGTTTAGTTACTCTACAAAACACGGTGGCAGTGAGATAAAAATCTCGCTTTTGTTGGGAAGATGCTGTAATTGTGTTTAGTTATCTGTATTTGTGTTGGGTTGTGTCATTTATTGTTGTGTAAAAAAATGTTAAAGGGAAAGATGTTATATATTTAGATTTTTGTCATGAACAGGCTATTTTGCCAACCAGGGATGTAAATATTTACGATGATTATCAGACTGAGGTGAAAGATTGGAACAAATCTAATTAGGAAACTACATTAAAATAATTAGCTCAACAAAACAGAGTGCATATTGAAGTTTTTTTTAGAGCTTTCGTTCTAATGTGCTTGGAGCATATTACACTAAGCCTACGACTTCTGAAAGAAGGATCCTTTACCTGAAAAGGCATTAAGTCCGCTTGTGAAGCAGATGGAAAAAGTGGATGGAAACATTTTTAGCAGGATTGAAAGATGCATACTAGAACAATACAAGGTAAAACTGGCGAAGTTGATCTGGGGTTTTGATAATTTCACTCTTCCATCAATTAAAAGAGATTATAAGCTGAAGAAAGCCTTGGGTAGTGATTTTCCGAAACCCTGGTGGTCAAATAAATTTTTTAAATTAGCATTGACATAAGGACTAAAGTTTCAACTGCCACTTTGGCAGAAAATTCTATGTAATAAAGTCATCTTGTAAGCATAAACTTAAATAAATGCATGCATTCGTGAAGTAGTTGTACAGAAGACGTGAGGTTAACTTAAAAACCTATCTGAAATCGACGCGCATTATGGTAAATGATATTTTAGTGTTACATTTATAATAATTATATCATTTGGAAGATGGTGATGAGTTTATGGAAACATAAATATCCGTTAACAACAATGCCGATTGTATTCTTCATGGCAATGTGGTATCAGTTGAGAATTCGGGTACCTTGGAGGGAGGGAAAACGGCCTTCTGTTTGTTGGTCGTAAGTGCTTGCATGTGATATCAATGTCAGAATACGTCGCTATTAACCTAATTATCAGCGTCAGTTGAATTTGTTTCATTCTATTTTGTTCGTTGACTTGTGCAATCTTTGTTGAACCTTCAGTGTTAAAACTGATTTCTGAAGTCATCAATTCATTTTTGTTTTTTTTTATTTAATTGAATATGCTAAAGTATATTCTTCCAGTCGCTTTGCTTCTCTTTAATGTAAAAAAATATGCTGAGCCCTGAATTTTAAAATAGTTTTTGTTTGGACATCTTGGCGTTTTTTCTGCTCTGTTTCCCCGCTATCCATCGATTCCATATTTTTTATATCCATCAGTGTTGCTCCGGAACATTATTATATTTTGTAAATTCCTTGCGGGTTTCAAACCGGCCCAGCAGTTCAGGTACCTTGCAATAGATCCTTCATTATTACATTGTTATATTTTTCTGCCCTTAAACCATACGTGTGGTCCACCAAAAAGAGTGAGACTAGGATTTATTGCTAACTGAAACATCATTGTGTGAGCATCTATTTTATTAATCCTAATAAATGTTGATGCTAGTCTAGTAGAATTCAAGTATCATTGAAATTTTGAAAGAAAAGTGACATAAAACATTAAAGAGATATTCGTGGTTGAACTTATTTAACAATTTTTAGCACCGAAGTAAAAATAACAATGTGTAAAATATTACAAAGAACTGTTTTTATTGTAAGATAAATCATTTAAGCATTTTACCACTAAGTTATGTCGCTTAACGTACATTGCAAAGCATTTAAGCAAAAACCATTGGGCCAGTGGTATTTACTGACATCATTTAATAACCAGCCACCACCGTAGAAAGTGGAGAAATAGAAGCTACGGAATGATGAAAACTCACACCCTATTCGATTGAAATGCAGGAATCCATAGCAAAAGAATGTTGACATCCTCGATCGCACGCGGTGTTATTATGAGTTGCGCGCTCTCTTACCTTGGGATTTAGTATCATCCCATTGGAGGATATGTCAATCGTACCTCCAGTTAACTTATTCTTATCCGTGAATTTTAGCATCACTGATGTCGCAAAGGCAATTAACCCACCATTGGTTGCGCTATGAGATTTTCTCTCACACCAAATTTAAACTTGTGCTCACTTTGTTATCATAAGTTAGAATAAGTTCCCTTTCCTTCAAGCTGACTTTTTATCTCTTCCTATTGACCGACCGTCTCAAAAAGTATAAATGAAGCGTCCGCAGCTTTGTAATGATATGTATGATACCTTCGGCTACAAGGTGTGAGACCTTTTCTCATCGCGCGACCAGTGTGTTTGTATCACTCAGTTGCGTTACACTTTCGCAACATGCGGGCAAAATTGATTCATTTCGTGGAGGGTAGATACGTTTATGCAAATTTATGAGTCATGAGAAAATATGACCTCATAAATAAATATTTCTTCTTGAGAATGGTAATTTTCTTCATCAATACCCAATAGTTTTATCGCCAGTAAAATTAGCAATAATTACGTAACTTTATCAGTAATTGTGTACATGTGGAAATCATTGTTTCAAATGAACATTTAGATAAATAAATCAAATCTAAATATAGCGTAATATATTGCCAATAAACGCTCTATGATAGATAATCAATGGTATATCTGAGTGTGAGAAAAAGTCTCACACGCGACCGCTCGCGTGATAAGTAGCTTAGCGACCACTCCCGGATTAAGAAGTCCTGTATGCAAAAAAAGTTATTCTATCACTGGGAAAAAATAACGAAAAATTCACCGGATGTGAATTTGCAGGCTGCAAGTTGTAAAAATCAGTAAAAAACCTACTTCTATGAGTCAAATATCTCCTGTTGCTGCATTTTATATTTAAACGCGTGAAAGATTAATTTTCCGTTAAATTTTATCATTATATGTCGTCGTAGTTTTCGACCTCAGTAAAATCCATTGATACAAGCTGGTTTTTGAGGGTTTGGTCAATAATAATAAGACTCCGTTGCCAACGCCGTTTCGATTTATTTATAAATCTTCATTAGGGCTAAACAGAGGAACATACCAATGATAAACACTTCGTTCATCATAGGATTCAATAGGCAAATCAACATGTCAGTTATACAACAATAATTTTAAGTACAGAAGGTATACCTGGGGAGGGATGATATTGTGCGGTGTGGTGAATACTATTTACTTAATAGTAAGGACTTCTCATATCCTTTCTTTGTAATAACAGTCCAATATGCTTTTTTCACGTCCATATTGATGAACTAGTTGAAAGCAGTAGTGGCAGTAGTGCTGCGACCTATTTTTTTACATCACAAACCTTCAGAAGTATATATATTATATATATATATATATAACCTGATGAAGATTTATAAATAAATCGAAACGTTGGCAGATGCGTCTAATTATTATTGACCAAACCCTCAACAACCATTCTTTTATCATTATATCCCGAACTAAATTATCTTAACCGATCATTTCAAGGAACAAAATTAAAATTGCTTAAATATAAAAATCCACTGTTATTTCAAGTAAAAACTTACTTCCGTATATTTGACACTGAAAAAAAGAACTTAATGCGTGGAGAATTTTCTGTGATTCGTTTCATTTTCATTTGTTTAGAAGCATTGAGGCTTTTGGATCACAAGAAATACTTGTTGAAGTTGTTGTTGAACCATCTAATGAAGCGCGTTTAAACCATTTCATTGAAACCCATCTCTTTTGAACGATATCTTTGACGCAACGATTTAAAGCGTAGGCGCTGTTTGTCCTCTTTTTTTGTGCTTGATCAGCAGCGCCTCTCACGAGCAAGGATCATTCGATCAGTCTCGGACCGTTCATGGAGTTACGTCATGGCGTTTGTCTGCTGGGGATTGCTGTCTCAAAGAGTCCCCACGCAATCAAAACTTGAAGCTTCAAATTGTCTGGCAGTTTTAGGGAATTTTTTCTCGTAGTAATTTTGGAAATGACCGTTTTAGATGGTCCCGGTAAACGATGCTGCGATTTCTAAAAAAAAACTCGTGATGAACTCCCAAATGGGTTGTCAGTAATTGGATATTATGGTTAAGAATCCATCCGCGGGCTCTCATATGCGTGTTTAGTGCGTGCGTAACCCGGCAATGTCTCTAAACCGCCGCGGCTCAACTCCACCGCACCATCTTTGCCTCACCTCGCCTCCGAAGTGCAATTCACCTTTCACCTTACCTCTTCCCCTACCCTCGACACTGCGGCCAGCACCTCGCCGTGTTCTCTCTCATCACTTTCCGTGCCCTCCTACTCCTTCCTCTCACCCCTCTGTCTGTCAGACGCCAAAGGCTAAAAACTTCGAAGGAGAAGGTCTCCTGCACAACTCCTCCACCATGCCCGTGTTCAATATTTTGGAGGTTGTTTCGGCGACGGTCGCGTTAAGTCATTTGTATTCCCTTTCCCTTCATTTCTGCGCATTTGCTTTTTCATCTGCCTTCTTACACCTTCCCGCAATACTCAACATTCGTTGAATGCATACATTTCCTTGACATGAAAGGGTGGAGGAGGTTGGAATTCAGGACAATATAGACGGAAACCCTAATCATCCTCAGGACAGCAGTGTAGGCAGCTGCTTTTTGTGTTCAAGGGCAAAAGATAAATCAACATGGAAAAACTGTGAAAAGTGTGGCCACAAAGTATGTGTTGAGCAAAGCCCTGGGGAAGTTATTATGGATATTCCAACTGCAAATTTTAAAACCTGTGAATTCCTCGAAAGAATCATTTAATAGGGAATATCTTAATCGAAAGAAGAGGAAATGCATGGAAGTGGTGCACTTTAGGCATCTAGGGAGCATTTAGAGAAAATTGGTGTTTTTTGTAGGTAGTAACATTTAGTAAAAAACCCCTAGCCAAAAAGGTGCTGAATATAAAATGGCAATCCATTTAGGCTACTTTTGGTGACGGCTTGAATAAATTTGTGTAGCTATTTGGGAAGGTGTAGTGTGCGGCACTGAACGGTTCTTAAGATAAACCGTATGTGGAGAGAGATGTGTATTCATCCATCACATTGTTAGAAGCTAGTAAGTTTTCGACCATAGCAGGGACACGAACATATGCTTCTGGATACAAATAGTTTGTGGCTACCAGTACTGATTTGACATGAATCAAATGCGTGTCATTACGCCCTTGTGATATATGTTGAATGAAATGAAGGAATCAGGGCTAAAATAAACTAATTAATAATTAATTCTGCGGGCCTACATTCTTACATGACAATCCCTAAGGTTTTTATTTATTGTACATTTTTCCCACACTCTATTCAGCCTCTGCTCTAAATTATTTATCTAAGCGATGTCAATTCACTGAATACATGTTAATGACACTACGTTCGCACCATATTTTGACTTCTTATCGCTTGAACCTGCATAAAAAGAGCACCGGAATCTTCTGCGGGGTGACGTAATAAAATTGCATTATTTACCATGACAACCTTCCAGGAATTTTAGAAATAAATTTTATGTGCAATAAGGGGTTGCCAAAATATTTTACAATGTTATGAATAAATTTACTTTCTAAAAACACGCGATTTTCCATCAAGTTAAATAAGCGTGCTTCAAACTTATCCCAAAAATATTCCAACTTTATCCTAATGTCAAGGTGGGGTTGGGGAGTAGATGAGACTCTTGGAAGAAATGAGAAGGAGGTGACGAAAATGGCTGGATGTCATATTGAGGAGTTATGACATGTCAACGAGGTTGGCAGAAGGTAAAACGCTGAGTAATCATGAGAAAGGAAGGAGAAGAATAGGTATTTTGGATAGAACGGAGGGAGGCAAAAGGTACGAAAAGCTTAAAAAAAGATGTTGTGCGGAAAAGTAGAAAGTTGTGCATAGCAAATTCTAGATAAAACATCTTGAGGTCGGGGAAATAATGGGCAGAACTGTCCTTGAACTTTGCATTTATTTGGTGGAATAATTCTGATATAAATAATCCTAATAATGTAACGCCGATGCTTTCCTTAGTAGTTTCCGAATTAGGCCCTTTCCACTCAAAGAGCTGACGCAATGAACGAATATCTGATATCCCTCGTATGTCTTTTAGGCTATGTTTTGTGTCGCAATTGTCTTAGAACCCCCATTATTCCCTTTGTTATGGCACTATGTTTTCCTTCTCTTTCCTTTCTCCAAAACACCTACCCTTCCACGATTTCTGTCACTGCTAAGGTGAGACGCGTATTTTTCTGGAACCTGCTTTCATAATGTATTGCTGCCAGTTGCTGATATTATTTTTAATCTTCTCCGTGTGAATGGGGCAATTAAGTATCATTGAAAATGGTGAATATCAGCCAAATCTTTATGATCATGATTTATTAGTTTTTTGTAGGATGTGCTAAGCGTGCCATGTTCAAAGATACCTGATGGAGTGCTTTCAAGGCGTCTACTCGAAACAAAAGAAGTGACTTTCGAGAAACTTAATCTATCGAACCCTTGCTTCAATTCATTCACTTGCTTGAATGACCTCCCAGAAAGTTGGATTGATATAGAAGGCTGAAGTAAAAGTTATTACTGTGTGTGAAATTCACTCATGTTGGTAAGGCTGGGCCATGATCATGATAAACATGATCCACTTACGGTATCCAATAGGGTTAATACTAAAACAAAGAAATTCGCCTCTCAAGATTTTTACCTGGGGTCTCACCGGGATTGAAACTAACAATAAGAGCCTGGGACTTTATTCAAACGACCTACTCTCTGAAATAACAGCCTCAATTCAGTACACTACTAGTAGGTCGGTTGATCGACACGAAAATATTTTTTCCTTTTAATCCTCGGATGACCGTGGAACCGTCATTATCATTTACACATTAACATCCTCCGGCCTTTAAAGAAATGCATTCTGCCTCCGAGTTTCATGGGTTACGAGGTCATTATGGGGTAAGTTTTAAACTTTTATCAGTATGGGTGTAAATATTACTTCATACTTACATTCGCAAAACAATTTATTTAAAATGCAACTGTTTTAATTTCATGCCAAATATTACTTAAAAATATAGTCAGTTTCGCAGTCTTCCATAAGTTGCTGACATCTACCCCATTTAGAAGGCTTGAATATCTTCAAAATTGGGTATTTGTAAAAGCCTTGAAACCCTTCAAAATGGGGAAATTTTCAAAGCTTGAAAGCCTTCAAAATGGGGTAAATATGTATGATGCATAGCTCGAAGTTGTGAAATTGATGGATATTTCTCTCGAATGAAACTACTTCGTAAATGCTGCTCTATTTTCAACAACTAACTTTGGTTTAGACTCAATGCCATCTTCATGGCATTCTTGTGCCACCTTGAAGATGACCCTTTTAAGTGGCGCTGTATCACGTTTGCTTATTAGAAATATATAGTTAAATTTTCCAACGGATTTTATTCTAGATTTACTTAATTCTCTATTTTTCTATTTATGAGGTAGTAGTTTCCTTCTAAGTTTTGTCTTCGGTATTTAAAATAAACAGCCAAATGTATAAACATTTCGGTTTTTCCTATTTTTATAGTTTCTTATATGAGTGACTTGAGAGTTATGTTACCAACCATGTGTTGAATGTTTTATCTAGCTAGTTTCAAAAAGTAAAACATATGATGAAATAATTTCTCGCTTTGTACATGCCGCACTTTTTTATTTTTACTGACCATGGTTTCGACATACAATGTCAACTATGGTCAGCAATGGTCAACTATGGCCATCAGTATGGTTACATAACAAAACTATGGTCGGTGAAAATAAAAAAGTGTGGAATGTACATAGCGAAAAATTATTTCATGTTTCGCTTTTACACAAAGTTAATCCTAAAACTGTTAGTTATACTTAAACTAAGTAACTAATATTTAACTAATATTTAAACCTATGATGTTAAGTGGAAGTTTGCCTCAGTGGAATTTACGCCCACATAATTATTGCTCACACATTATTGGATAGTGAAGCTTCAACGTCAGCTGTTGTATTCTCTTTTTGGAGATTCGGCTTGAGTGTTCATTACTCGCCATATGCCATGGTGTCAGGAGTTACATAAAATGTGGAAAATTTGGGGTATCGTCGTACAATGTTGTCGGAAGACGTAGCTGAAGTCGTCAACGTATTACCAGCCAGATTGTCCCGGTCAGCTAATCACTGTGCCTCGTGAACTTAGTTTCCCAATCCCGAGAATCAACAGATTCGTCCGATACACATGAAATCTGTGGATTAGAAAACACGCTCCCCCACACGAGTGGAATTTTGCCTTAAGTGTTGCGAAAATCTCTCCCCAAAATTCGGTGGCCTTTCAGTGCGTAGGAAGGAAGGTGCTGGCGGGAGTGGAGAGACGGGGAGCAGGGTTGCTGGGCTGTATCAGGGGGAGGAACGTCGTCACGGGTCACCCATACATCCATCCGCCGCTCAAGTCCCAGTCTGCTGAGAAGATTGGTCCCTAGGGAATTTGTGCGCATGGATAGATAATCTCATTTCCACCTATCAAGCGCATAGCACATGAGAGATATTCCAAGTGAGTATTAGAATACCTCGTTAGGACACTATGACATACGTCAAAATACATTTCATATAGGACATTTAACATGTATATCGGCATTGCTCATTTATAGGCGTAGCGAAACTTGATGGCACGCTCGTACGAAGAGAAGGGTCAACCGTAGAGTTCTTGGCCACTTAAGGTGGCTCTATGCCGGGACTAAGAAGCTCGTTTCAGACGTTTCCCTCTAACCCAGTAACGGCTTTGCCGTAACAGCTGGAGACTGCAATTTTTGCTTTCTGTAGATGAAGAGACGTTTGTTGGTTTAAGTGGAGTAACTTTATCATGAAGTGGTTGTGTTTTTTTATAAAAATATAGCAAAACTTTTGTTTTTACGGAATGTTTTGGTAATATTCTGGGGCACGTTGCGAAGGCTAGATTCCGAAATGAGAATTTCCAGCCCACTAAAATCAAAGAATCATCTTTCATGTCCGCAAAAGATCAACAACCATTGATGCTGTTTTGGTATTAAAGCTATAGCCATGTTAAGCGTTCAAGCCTGCATTGACAACGGAGTAGGTCTTTTCCAGCCCCACCCTAGAATAGTCGTTCCCCACTCCATTTTTGTCAGTGCCGCCTTCATAGTTTCCCGTTGGACTTCTACCACCCCAGTAGGCAACCACAGGCGGCGACCGTGAACTTGAGTTGGCTTGGAAGTATAGACCCACCTTAAAGGAAAATGTTTGTTTAAAGTCCATTAAAAAACGTAAAACAGTCTTAAATTTAAGTCACTCAACATACTTAAAAACCTCAGTTATTTCCTTTTAAACTACCACAATGTATATATAGAAATAATTTAGCATAAATATAATTTAGGACATAGAGTCACAATTTGCCTATTGGTACATTTATTGGTCACCTCGCACAGTAATTGGCCATTTGTCTGATAGTTATTGGCCATGTACGTTTGCTTTCTCTTAACACTTCTTGATCCGGTGCCCTTTATATTTGACTAGCCCTTGGGGCCGGCCATTTTTTGTATTTTTGTTGGGAAGGTACATGTGTACAATTAAATTCACACAACTCTAAGACTAATGTATATTTTTTAATGAAACTTTCATTCATTGCATATTATATAACAGAGTAATTAACTAAGGTATGGTATTGTTCAAAACATGATCCCCTATGGAGTGGAACACAACAGAATGCACAAATATACCGTGTTTCACTTCTTTTTTTTTAGCTGCACACACCCTACATTGTCTTTGTGGATTTTTCTTCCTGCTGATCCCAACTATCTTCTCAACTTTGTTTTTTCATGTCCATTGAAAGCCTTCCTGGAGGGTCTGTCTTAGGTGTACGGCCTGTAGGTGAAATAGAAGTGTTCTTCTCTTGTTTGTTTGAGGCGGGGTCTTCTGAACTACTGTCCGTTATCCAGCTGATTGCGACTTTGTGAAGGAACTTTTTGTACATAATTTTCTTCCCATTGAGTTCCTCGTACACCCTAAAAGAATTAAAGAGTGCACAGTTCAGCAAGTACAATACAGTTTTTTGGACCACTTTTTGGTCTGTCTCACCATTGGGCAATAAGATAGGTATTGGTCTGCACGGTCTACCACCTTCATATACTTATTGTATTCCAAAATTGTCTCAGGTTTCTTTATTTTCTGCTCAGTTTTTCTGTCTCTCTTTTCACCTTCTATCAGCCTTGAAGAATGAACCGTAGAGATCATGCGAACTTCCCGTTTGTCTTTCCATATATGTAGGAGAACATCTCTTTTTATTCGGAATATGGACTCACCTTTACGCAGTTTCACATGTTTCAGACAATCAGGAATATCTCTGTTCACTCTGATTGTTCCACAAACCCTTGTTTTTCTTTCGAGAAGTTTTTCTGCAATGTTCACACTATTGAAATAATTATCCATGTAAACGTGATGCCACAAGCCTAAATTTGAGCCAATAACTGACAAAATTGTATCTACAAGCTTATGTCCTTCACCGGTATAAATATGCAAATTGCAGATATATCCAGTTGCCGCTTCACACACCATACGCACTAATAGGCCATATTTTGTCAACTTGGCATGGTCATAGGTCCGAAATGATAGTCGCCCTCGCCACGGTATCATACCCTCATCCAGTGACAGTTCCTGCCTGGGTTTGTACACAGTTGCAATTTTTTTTAGTAGATAGTTCAAAACAGGTGAAACCTCGTACTTCCTTTGATTTCCTTGGTTGCCATCATTATTCGAAAAATGCCATGCCTGCCATATTTGCCGGAACCTGTTTCTACTCATTATTTTAGAAAAAATAGGAGTTTCCGTAAGAGGATCCAATGTCCAGTAATAATTTTTTCGGTCTTTACGCTCCTGACCCATAAGTAGAATCAACCCTAAAAGTTTCTTCATTTCACAGAGAGTTACATCATACCACTTCATACTTTTTGAGGACTCTTTGTAATTATGAGCATTTTGAGCGTGATATCTATTTGATTCCTCCACCATCATTGTGAATAGGTCATCACCAATATACAAACTAACCACATCACTCACACTTTCTGGGTTAGGCGGCGTAATTTTTACGCATGGTGTACCAGCAAATACTTCTAAAACAGGAGTAAGGTCGTTATCCGACCACAAAGACACATTTTCCACTTTCATATTATTGATATCATCGCTCACTACAAAGCCATCATCTTCAGAATCACTGGAGTACTGCAACGGTATAGATCGTAGAGTTTTTTTTGCGAATGTTGTTTCTTCGTCACTGCCGCTGAAGGTTTCAGAATCAATTTCAAAGTATGAGCTTGCATCACTCTTAATACCACTTGGGATATCAGAAAAAATTATCGGCGAATAATTCATTTATAATATCGTTATAGCTGATCCCTCTACTATGTCCAGCAGCCATGGCTGCTCAATGGGCCACAATATATGTTCAAAACAATACAAGTGATATAAAATAGCCCTAAACGCCAAACAAATTGACCCAGAACAATCAGGAAAGTTACATGAAGCTGTAGAACAAAAACTAGGTCCTAATAGTTAAAAATAAATCCGTAGAGGGGTGGCACTGAACACAATGCAAAAACACGTAAAAAAACGTGACCGGAACATTACCGCTGGTGGCGGAAACACGTACTTTTACGTGAGCGGACTATCATGTGTTTTAAGTACCCAATTTTCTTAGCTTTCATATATTTTTCATGCACATGACGAAAAGGAGAGGAAAGTATGCAAGAAATGTGGGATAAGGTGGCCGAGCCTTCCTCCAGATGTCCCTCCGGGATTCCTCAGATACCTTTTCTCAATCATCAACGCTTGATTCACGCTCAGTGACATCTAATTGTTCGCTGGTGAGTGCCACCAAGTTTTACTGTCTATTTTTTATGGGGTGCATTTGGAAAATTTTTCCTCAAATTCGGTGAC
This sequence comes from Pyrrhosoma nymphula, assembly GCA_963573305.1. Lineage (NCBI taxonomy): Eukaryota > Metazoa > Arthropoda > Insecta > Odonata > Coenagrionidae > Pyrrhosoma > Pyrrhosoma nymphula. The sequence goes on along the minus strand of OY754333.1, from coordinate 47,775,668 downwards.
GGGTCCCATAGATCCATATTGGAGTATTTTGAACGGAAAACATTTGCATAAGTTAATGAATGTAGATTTAAGTAGAATAAACACATGGATTCTCAGGAGTTAATGAAATTAATCTTTATCATGGCAATTATTCGGGATGCAAATTGTGATGTCCACCATGGGCTTTTCATTTTTAACTACAGAATGACAAAAATTGTTTGAGACTTGTAGTTTCATGCATTGACGAAGTTGCCTCAATTACTAGCTGATTGAGAAGGGGAAGGCTTCGAGGTAGAAAGTGTAAAGTAGTATTTGCAGATTACTTAAGAAAAGTAAGGAATTGTTTAAGGTGTATCAAAACAGAGGTTGAATAAAAAAACGAAGATCAAATGCCCTGGTTGCAGACAGATAGGCTAAAAATTATTTTACTTCTTCGCGGGACCCTGTGTAAAGCTCATGTTAGGTTGTTTTGATTTGTCGCAGAGGGAGTAAAATCGTAATATGCACCAAAGACAGAGAAATTTGCCATAAAAAATCATTTGAACTTACCGGGATTTTAACCCCGATCTCCCAATTGCCGGTCAGGTGTGTTAGCCAGTTACACATATAACATGATTGACAAAAAAGAGTAAAATCATGTTAAATATAGACAGTAGTTTAATTCAGAGATACATCAGACGCCGTATACGGAGAAAATTTCGAATTCCAGAAAGTTCAGGAGCAGAGGTACATTTGAAGTCAATGGGGTGAGCTGGCCCTCCGCGTTGTCTTCTCCGGAGTGAGAGGGCTGGAAAAATGGGACGCTCCCATAATGCCCTTCTTTCTCCACGACTTGTCCGTGTGTCTGTCTCGCTACTGCATTCCCTGTAAACAGCCGCCGACGTTGCAACCCGCCCATCCACTCCCCACTCCTCCCATCCTCAGAGCTGGAGAATGCATTTCTCGCCGCTGCAACGGGGACACTTCTCTCATCAATCTTATCGCATTATCGCCGCTTTATGTCGCACGCGTCCCCTCTACACCTTTTTGCGCTCTTTGGCCCAGTCCTAATTTTATCCGATTTCGCCGTTTAAATCGTCGCTATTTGGCTGCAGAATCCTGGGAGACCTTAGTGTACTTACAAATATCTAGACAGCTTCTCCCCCAAAGCCGTCATAAGCAGGTGTGTCCTCGCTCTCTTACCAGTTCTCGGGAATGATGTTAACGGTGCCTTTTGTAAATGTGTCGCGTTCGTTGCCCAATTCATGTTTCTCTCGGTTCTCGCTGTTTCCAAGTAAAAAAATTTACGAAATGCCTTTCCTTTATGAGAATTTATAAGCTGGGTACGAGATTAGTGCTGGTCAAAAAGGAAAAGTAGTCGATATATTACTGTCCACTTTATTTAAAAATAACAACATATGTTTCGGCTTTTTTACATAGCCACCTTCAAGTACAACGTTTGTTACTGAAGATGGCTTAGTAAAAAAGCTGAAACGCGTGTTGTTAATATAAAATAAAGTGGACAGTATTATATCGATTACTTTTCGTTTTTGATTGTTCAGTTCCATCGCATCTCGCCGGACACTGTTGACTTAATTAATGCAGTTGTTGAAGGAATGCACAGGAGATAAATAAAATGACCAAAGCCAAGTTATTACTGCTTCATCATGACAGCTTTAAATTTTGGGGGGTTTTGATACTTTCAACGGAATGGTTGCTGCGTATTTATTTTGAATAATTTCTTTTGTTAAATGGTGTGATTCAGCCTCGGAGGTTGAAGTGCTTAGGTTTCATATCGAGCGGACCCTGTACAAATTATCACCAGCCGTTTCCTGCTTTTAATTGGACACTTGATACCACATGTAAAAAGTTACATTCATTTTAACATTTGACCATTAATATCTAATTAATATTTGAATGACTTACTTATGGAATTTATTTTAGTCATGGCCTGCGCCTTCAATGTCCTTCCGATCTCTGTCATGATAGTTTGTTTATTGGCAAAAGAGTTTAATAACCTTGGTTTAATGGAAAAATGTTTATGAAAATAAGTCTCAAAATTGTTTCATAAAAGTGAAGAGAGTGAAAAATGCCAAAAAAATGTTTCTTCAAGTATTTTAAAACTAAGGCATGGTTGTATCAAATGATTGCAATGTATTAGAGGCAATCCAGTGCGGATATACATTAGGGTTAAAGTAAAAGAAAGTAAAGTACTTATGAATATTGGTACTCCATTTAGGCTGTCACGTTTTTTCTGGTGCGGAGGCTAATACAACGTCTCAATATAAAAAATTCCGTTGGCTTTTATGCTGAATATTCATTAATTATTATAGTCCAATTATTAATTAAATTTGGAGTTGTCTAGGTGTAACTGAAGCGTCAGTTCTTCTGTTACCGTAAGCTCACATGCGTCTCTTCTTTACCGGGGCATATATTCTACCCTTCTTCATCCAATCTGTTTAGTCTATTTCTTTTCTCCTCCTTCCTCGTTCTTTCTACCTCTATTTCTTTCTCCTGTAATTCTGGCACACCTTCTCCATTCTTCTCCACACCAACATTTTAAACGCTTACACTTAACTCTATTAATTCCTCATCTCTTACCGCTCAGTACTTAACAATGCAACGTTTGGCTCCATAGGCTCTTCGCTATTATTTCATTAATATTGTTACTCAAGGTCCCTGCTATAATATGTCTCCTAATAGTGAACGCTGGTTACTCTGACAAAGTTTTTCTACTCAAATCCACCCTACAACCGCCGTTTTCGTTTAGCGTACTATCCAAGTAATTGAATTTTCAACCTAATCCATTTTTTGCCTCAAAATTCTGTGTTAATCCTCACTTTCTTTGTCCAAAATTTGAGTTTTCGTATCATTGATTTTCATAACGTATTTCTCGCATACTATTACGGATTCGTCAACCGATTACTACAATCCATTTGTTTGACTGTCTTACTAGTGCCTAGTCTGCAGCGAATCTAACTGAATTAACTGGTGCTTTTTTACATTCCATCTTATTCCATACTACCTAATCTTTGTTTGACATTTTGATGGGAAAAAAGGGTGATTAGAGACAAACCTGTCTCACTTCCCGACATATAATTGTCCACCCCCATTCTTCATTGGCAACCTGCACTTGTGCAGTCAGAACAATGCCAATACATTTGGAGAGATTTCACCAGGAAGAGAAGGGAAAGAACGCCATTTGTTTTGCAATTTGGAACATTATTTTGGGAAACGAACAATTTTATTGCCCTCCCATTGCATTCATCCAATTGAAGTTTCCCACTGCTTGTTCTTGACGCGTTGGGTGGTCGGAAGGGCTTGCCGCATGGGATACAGTGGCCTTCTCTTCTCCCTCGCCCTTTCTCTGGCCGTGGGATACTTTACCTACCGTTCGCTGCCACACTGCTTCCACTTCCAGTCACCGCAACTCTATTCATCGATGTAACAGCGTCGTCGCAAGAGCGATAAGGGACGAAGTGCCGCTCCACGGGCTGGTTGGAGGAGTGGGCAGGGAATGGAATTCTCGAAAGAAGTCCAAGGGATCAAGTTTCTATCCCCTTTCGTGGACGACCCTCTGGACCAGCCTTGAGGGCGATCTCAAAGACAAATGGGAGCTGATCTCCATCCTAGTGAGCACACTTATCAACCGCGGCAGCGAAATGAGAAGCTTCATATGACTTTCAAAATCTTTTCGGGAGTCGTGTGCGATGTGGAAACTTGGTTTTTGGTTTCACAGACCGTAGGAGGTTGGCAAAATTCAGCATACGTTCATGTTTGTCGCTTTATATCCTCTCGGGGTAAAAAAATGACAGAGAATTATTCATAGTGGAACAAGAAAATCTCTTCATCAATTATTACCTATTTTCTCTAATCTTGCGTAATTCTTTTTCTTCTATGGCATTCACACATAGTATCATGTACGCTCCTGAGTTCCATCGACTGAATATTATTCCTGTTCTTAAGAATATTTTCCTTTTCATCATTCGAGTCTTATTCGATTAAAGGATCTCCTCCTTGCGTTTACAATTTTTTATTTACAGTAACATTCCTGTTGGGTTAGGTCATGCCTAGTCATAATTCAAGCATTTGTGCTATGTTACAGAGAAGTGTCGCTATTTACGAATTTTAAATGAAATTACGTAAGAAAATGTTTCCAGGCAAGTATTCTCTTGGTAGAGGAAAGAGAAGTAATTAGGGGAGACGACCGACAACGAAGGTCAATTGTACATACCATCATGGCCGGATGGGTGATTAGGTGACAATACCTGGGGAATGGAGAGTGGCTGGACCTAAATCTGCCGTCTCTTATCAGTCTGATGTGAAGGAAGGTTTTGGCGCCTATCAAATTTCGTTCGTTTTTTTACGTATATAATTTACCGTTTGTATTTTTGTATTGTTGATACTTATTGATCTAAAATCGTGACGGTCGAAATCAAGATAAAAAGATTGCTAAATAGTTTAAAATATAGTGCACTATTTCATATCAAGTTCTTTTATCCTTTCGCTGAATTCAGACCTTTTAATTAACGTCAGCAGGTTCCACACGTTGTGAATAATTACAGCAAGAACTGATGGTATTTATACATTTATCCCCAATCCGACGAATGCTGTTCTAATTTTGATGTGCTCTACAGCAGTAGCTAAAAAAGAACCGGAATTCCACAAACAAATAACAACGCACAAGGAAAATTCATCAATCTATGTGGGAATCAAGTCATTTTTTGACATCAATTTGCTCCATAAAATATGTAGAGTGGGAAATGACCATCGAGCCTTTCTCTCTCCAGAAAAGAAACTCTCACTGTATAATTCTGCCCTTATATTTTAATTATTTTGAAATCGAAATGGAATGTGAATAGTAATATGCATTCTGCTGCGTGCTACTTATTAATCTCGGGTTACCGATGCTGGAATATGTTATCTTAATAGATTTTCTTTGGCCGTTGTTATTATTTATGAGAAACCAAACTATAAAAAGCCTTAACTATCCTTAAGAAATTGTGGACTATTCAATCCAATCTCCATCCTAAGGTTTGCTTACAATTTGAAATTACGCCTAGTTTTACTTCTTCGTACATTTTCTTGCCAAAATTAGTCTCACCTTGTTTCAGAGATCCTCACTGTTGACTGAGGTGATAAGTAAATGGTGGGGCCATACATCCTCCTCTTCCAATTAAAATTGAACTTAACCTTTGCTTAATTTTATTATCAGTTAGGTCTACAGCATGTTGTGATTTTTTTTCTAAATTCAAACTGTTACAAGGTCTCGTCCATCCTTGTAAGAAAATGCTATAAAACATATGTCTCGCTTACTTAATATTTGCCGGAAAATGAATTTAGAACCACTAAATTCACGTTTGCATCTCTAAGAGGTAGAGTTACCTTTTCATCGCGGCATTTTAAATGAAGAAGAAATTATTTACCCAGTTTTTGCATTACGGGTATCAAAATGTCGGGAAAAATGTGCTTGATTTACCTTTCTATACTGCCACAGAAGCTACTGGGGCTACAAAGTTCCTTAAGCTGTGAAAGATGGAGGTTTAGTTGAAAATTTTTCAAGTCAGATTTTATACTTTCGCTAACCATTGCTAAGTTTTAAATATGCGCTGATGGTAAAAAGTAGGCGGGTTAGAGGTCATGAGTCTGTAATGAGGATAATATCAGTCTTGAGAACGTTCGAAGGAAACATGTATCAGAATTAAGTTCGATCAAGTTTTAGTGTAGCAGTTTACGAAGAAATTGTCGAAAGAATTACTAAATAATGGGAAGGAGGGGTGAAATCAGTGAATTACATATGACTGAACTTATTGTTACTGATTATGCTACATATTCACAGACATCAATTTTTATAATATATGGGAGATAAAAATAAGTATTTAAGCCTACTTTTTGTTATTTTGTGTAGCTTAATCTGTGGAATGTGGTATTAAAATATAAGGCATAGCGTATATTTTGACACCTTTTATTTTATTTCATATGGTGAAATAATTGGTTTTTCAATTTATGCGTATTTTGTGTTTGAAATGAGATGGAAGTTCAATGACTAATGCTTAGTTTTTTGTTCTCGATGGATGGAATACATAATTTTTATTTTCAATTCTTCCATCTTTTTAGTAATTCCTTAATTTGGAATGTGAAGTTTCCCCAGTCACTCTGATATTATCTTTCTCGTGCTCGCCTCCATCTCTTATTTTACATCGTCTACAGACAGCTACCCATCCCCTTCCTTCATCTCATCTACCGAGACAACCCTTCCCCTCGCGAGATACCGTTGTCGTGTTTTCGACCCTCCAACCCACCCCTCCCCCCGGGGGTTCCTGGGGATTCCCCTCGTGGCTGGACGAGGCACGTCCCTAACCAGGATTTCCCATGAACCCTTCTTTTTTCGTGGCCTTCTGTTGCATTATTCCAGTCTCTCGAATTCCAAAAATAACGTGCACTTCTCAGTTCTAAAGACTTACCTTGAAGGTTAAAAGTTATAATTTTGTCCGATGATATCACCGTCCATCAAATGCATGCCTTTTATTGGTCTGCTATTCTAAAATCTTTTTCTATGCTCTCTCAGTGATGACCAACAATCCTAACAGGGATCAAGGTTTTAGTCTTAGCTGTACCTGGAACCCTATCTTGAAAAAGGCGGGAAACCATAATATTCGCGGGAACGGATAGCCAATGAACGGAGACCACGGTGGGAGGAACAGAGTATAAAGACTGGTACATCATGACCGTCCCCATCCACAGCCTTGAAAATGGCAGGAAAGTCTCCTGCCGAAACGTCGGAAATCATGGGAAGCCTAACCCGGTGGGAAACCCGAGAACAACTCATCAGTTTGCTCTCTCAGGTTGTACGTTCATAGCAACAGTTTAAATGCCTTTATGAAAATGTAAGCCTCTAATCGACGTTTAGGTATAACCAATAAACCTTGAGCATATGGAATCATTTGATCTGCCCAAATTTGAACATTTTATTCTGGCTAATTGCATACCAATTAAGAAAGAAATTAAATGGGTATTATCATTTTCAGGGAAAATGCAGTATATTTAGGACGCAGGAGGGAAAAATGATACCGATAAGTGATGGTGGACAGCACCGTCTTTCAATTGATTCTGCTTCATTAATTCTCAAATGAACCATTTGACCGGGCGAGTCAGTCCGCATAAAGTTAGTCGCGTGTCGTCAAGTTTAAGGTTAAATGGTAAGTATCATTTACTCCACAAACAAAAAGCAGATGAAAAAGAAATTTAACGACAAATATCTTTTTCTGTAGACTGATTTTTCGGTGCTACCCGAATTTTCCAGATAAATATAAACCCAGCCAGCGAATACTTAAATTCAGAGGGTACATAAAACCTTAGCTGCAGGATAGAATATAATATCATAATGAGTAGGGTTTCAAGTTCAAGTTTGTTTTCAAGTTTAAGTCATAATGTGATTTGTATGAGCAACCATGATCCAGTTCCATCGTATCCCATTAGGGAAGTCCTTAATCATATGTGTAATCATTATTTTTCATTTCCGTTCAGTGATTGTTTTTTTTACCGGTGTTGAGACTAGTATTTGTGTCATCGTTGGACAACATTATGTGCGAGCAATTGGTTAATCGCTCTGATTAGTTATTTAGCCGACTTTTTTTTATTAAATTGCCATATGGGTGTATGGCATATTATGGCCGGGTTAAAGATTAACTAAAGCCAAATAAAATCTTTAACTGGATATCCTGATTTAAGCCGAGGCCATGGTCTAAATTTGGATTACACTGTAAGTGGCCAATCAGAAATCTGGCTAGGTAATCGGGGAATATGTACGGACTTGGGTATTCCCAACTCCTTCGGAGTATTTTGCCGTGAGTTCCTCATATTACTTCTGCCCAAGGGTTCATGGTCGTTCTCCTCCTTGTTGATCCGCCGGCTTCCTTGTGCGTGGAGGCTCGCTTAGCTCTCAGTGTGTTCGTCTCCTCGCGAATGTCCTTTCCTTCAGTCCCGCCGCTTTCCCATTCATTTCTCGTGCCTCCAGATGACACACGCTCGCTCTGGAATACCAGTTTCCCCGCTCTTCTCGACTCGTCCCTGCTCGCCTGCGACCTTTTCACATCACCCCGAAAGCACCCCTATATTCCATATCTTCCTCTCTCTTTCTCTCGCTCGCCCTTTCTTTCTTCATCCACCTCGCCGCAAAGGCAAACCGACATATTTCATGCTCGGAAAATGTCTTCACTCGCGGAAAGTTGGCTTCAAAGAAAATTGTTGCGAAAGATGGAAGAAAGGGGGAAGCGGTCGCGGAATACTTCTTGCTTGATAATGACTGCGTTCAAGTGATCAGCTCTGCGAAGTTCAGAACTTTATCGTTTTTCCTTAATCCAGAAATTAAGTACTGCTTTGAAATGTAGCTTTTGTAAGCAAACTGTTCTAGGATCAGCGGTTGGGGAGATGTTAATTCTAGCTGATAATGCATCTATTTTTGTGTGCTGTTATTACCTCTGACTGTATTAATTTGTTTTTATAATTAATACAGTATTAATTTAAGTACTTCATGTGTGCCATTCCTTGGTGCTCACAATTCGCATTAATTGTAATATGTCAGAGTTTGAAAGAGCTTGGTGAAACATTTGACATAAATTCCATGAATTTGAGCATTGGCCAAAACCGAATTTTGTTCTTCAGTGGGAATAAGACTGTTCTCAAAGAGTGCCTCGCATTAGCTCGGAAGCTATATTACTTGGATGAATTTTATCTCGTGTATCAATCTCATGATTTCTTTTTAAATTACTTCGAGTTTTTTTTGCGTTTGAACATAACACTTTCAAGCTCCATAATTATCTCCCTCGAGAGATTATCATTGCAAGGTTAATCTACCTGTAGGTAAGTATATGACCACTTTCCTCCTCGGGCCATGTCTCAGGCGTCTAATTGAGAGCCCTCCCCGACCTGTTTGCCACCTCGTCCTCGATGGAACTCCCTACTAGATGCAGAAGAAAGTGCATAGCCTTTAGAGAAGCAAACGTGATTTACTTGTATTAATCATACTTGTGATGAGTAAAGCAGTTTCATTGATGGGGTAGTACATATATTCTTCGTACAGTTCCTCAATTAGAAAAGACGTGTATTTTAGGTGAGAGGAGAAGCCATTCATAATTGCAAAATATTGTGTGCCTGTTATGCAGTTGATATCCGTTTTATTTTCTCCGCCCTTCAATTAATGTTTTAGAAAAGTAGTGTAAATAAGATATCGGTCTCAATGAAATAGCAGAATGATGTAGAACACCAGCTTCTATAATACAACTGCGTAATGTGCAATATCTACTTCTTCATTATTTTCTGACGGGACATTAGAGAACATTTAATTAGCCTTTTATCTCTCTTGTTTTCATCAATGTTAACATTGATCTGAAATAGGAGCTTAGTTTGAGAGAGATCGATATTTTGAAAAAAAGCTATTCAAGTACCTGCAATCACAGACATTGAATGAATGTACCCTAGGTAAGAATTTATAATAAACTAGCTGAAGATACCCGTTGAACTTCAACGGATGTGAAAAACATGGAACTTATTGTATAAGAAAACCACAAAACCTGAAGAAAACTGTCAGCGTGATCATTTGAGGTGTTCGTATCCTATCTTGTTTGTTGTGATCGTTGTTATTCGTTCGTTTTCCATTTCGTGCACGGAGAGTTGAGTGATTGTTTGTCCTATTTAATACACGGGAAAACCCATTAATGGGCCACGAAGACTCATTACTACTTAATAAATAGCACCTAGGATGATACATGGTGACCTCGTCCCTCAAGTTCTCTTGAGCCGTCTTCTGAGTGAATAACAGCTTGATCACTTCCCTTGTGTACATAAATATATTTGCATTCAATGACTTAATTGAGTTCCACTATTCAACGTTGATATGTGCGTTGAGTATCTTAATCAGGATAGGAGAGTAGAGTATAATCCAGTGGTTGATACCGTCAAAAGGAGCATTTTCAGCTGCAGCCTTGTTTATTTGACCTATGAATCCTTCACTACCCGGACTGCGCCTTCAGTATGAAGGGTAGTCATAATCATTGGTTTCTAAATCATAATCATCGGTTACTAAATTAAAAATCTATAGTGGTCAGTCTTAGTGCACTTGCCAATTTTCATGCACCGATGACGTCCATTGCACAGAATATCCGTTCTTCTTTCGGGTAAGAAGCATGTAGTGACGTAATTATAATTTCAGAAATTATAATTTGTTTGGAAACAGATGATTCAATATTTGAACCAGATTTTTAGCTGGTTACCCGTCAGTAGGTTTGGTTAGGATGAAATTTGTGCGGTTCTTAGCGTAATCCGCGAAACACCATGGGGAGACTATCATGAGATTGCTGGTAGGCATGTCTTTGACCATCCAAGACTAACCTTTGTCGTTTTTCATGCAATGACTCATTTTCTCGCAAAGAAGACATTCCTCATGCTTTAGAAGATTTTTTCAAAGGGTTACCCTTTATTCTATTAGGCATGTTTATGGATATATTTTTAAGTCCAAGGATGGGAAACACAGAGGCAAGTGAGAGACTCGAATAGGCAGCTCGATGATTGAGTGAATGTAAGTAAACTGCATTTTAACGCGTTTAAGTACATATAAATAACTCGTAAAGTTTATGTGGGAATTGGTCTAAAAACAGTTCGCAATCGTAATGAGAGGCAGACGGTTCCACTACGTGTAATACATCTGAGTATTAAACTATAATAAACGACGCCGTGTTTTTTGTAGCAACAGAGGCATTATTAACATTATTATTCGCTTCACGTAAATATTCTTCCACGTTTAATTCCTTTGTGTGTATCGTTTTCTACATAAGTGTTCTCTCGTATGCAGTTCCCCTATGAGAGCTACTTTGAGAATAGACATTGAAGAGTATACTTGTAAATATGCATTGCATTTATCGATTACCCCATTACGAAGCAATCTATCATGGGCCCCTTGGGACTCTGGGCCCTTCTTATACAAATTTTTTTTCTACCTGCTATCTTGGGCCGGCAGGAAAACTTAAATGCCAGATGCGGGAATATCCTTTGAAATTCAAATCTCTGGTTGTCAAGGAAATATGCTATTGTTGATTAAAGAGAAAAATGTCAGATTTTTCATCAAAAAATATGATATTCAGACAATTACAAAGCGTAAAAGAAAATCGGTTGAAAGAATTAGAAACTTCATTTATTCAGCCATCCGATAAAAAAATAATAGCCCTCTATCTTCAGTGTTAGTACTTTTAAAAAGCAAAAAATTAAACAACTGCAACGAACCCAATGCTTAGCATGGACCACTTTGGGGGCCCTGAGGGCTCTTTTATATAGCCTATGTTCAACCCATGTACATTTTATCTCTACCTGCAAAATTTCAGCTCAATCGGTTCAGGAGTTTTTGAGTGATTGAGCAACAGACAGACAGACACCATTCAATTTTTATAAATTAGTATGATGATTGATATTATGTTTTTCCTAAAGTTTCTGCTAGAATGTCAAAGAATAATTTCGTTTATTTCCTGAGACTATTGAAGTATTTTTATTGCGTCATGATCTACGGTACCTATTATTATAATTTATTCCGGTGTTGTCAATTATTATTGCATTTCATAGTCTCGTGTGTAGTTCTATAACGCTAAAAGGGTCCAAATGACTTCGTAGAACTCTTCATTTTAGGATACGTTGAGGTTTTCTTAGGAAACGTTGAGGTTTTCCAATGAGAGCAACTGTGTCAGTGGGAATAAGAACCCTATGAAGAAATCTAAGAAGAAGATTCACTCTAAGAAGTGAGCTTGTGTGTGCATCTTGATTAACCTTGAGTATCTTTTGAGTACATAGCAATCTGATTATTTTAGGCATTCGTAAAACGTTACGATCTTACATGCAACAAGAATATTCTACCTTGTAAGACGCACAATTTTGTGTTCCATACACTGTGATCTTGTACCCGCAAATGCCATATCATCATGAAAATTGCCCAAAGTTCGTCCGAGTGGTTTGGAAGATGAGCCGCTTCATCGGCCTTCTTCAAACTTTTGCAGCAATAAAATGTCTAAGTTTTGACTGAACGTGAATCATAAAATAGCTAAGAGCTTCACGTCTTTCTTTTATAGCTTACCTACCTTTATGGCTTTCCTTGTTGGTTTACGAAAGCCTTATTTTGACTCGAGCACGTGAATGTGATTACGCGTTGGTATTTATTGGAAATACGAAGACGGCTATTGAATTCACGCTTTCGCGCAATACATGACGTTCTTGAGGGATGAGATGAGTAACACAAAAGATGTGCGCATGAGAACTTGGCTGATGTAATGATCGTGGGCACTCATTGCTGCGGAGTTAAATAGAGGCCTTCGGCGGGCGTGATGCATCCTCCATCCACCGAACAAAATCCTCTCTGTCTCGCGAGAACGATGTCTTCCCAGAACCCTCTTTTTTTATCGCACCCACTGTGTCTTCTCCTTTTGTTCATTTCGTGTTTCAATTCTTCCTCTTTCAATCCCCTTGTTTACTCACGTCTTTAATAGAACCTTGTGCCTCATTCCCGGTTGTGTCAAAACAATATTAAAGTTTTGCGGCACTGCTTAAAACCGGCTAATCGAATATCAGGAATGTCCTCGGATGAGACAGATGCTTGAGACTTAGCTATAGCTTGGCCGCATGCTGACTACGCCGCGTGTATTTCCTACCTTCAAAGTATAAATAAAAAAATAAAATAAAAAAATAGTGTAAACCAATAATTTGAACTAAGAAAAATACTTTTCGCACCCTTTACAAAAAAGATTACAGGGAACGAGCAGTGTGTTACACAGCTGATGAAATGCCTAGGTGGGAAAACACTGAAGACTGGGAGGTTACACGCCAAAATAAGAGTACTTGAAAAATACTTTCAGGGTGACATAACGGGTACTATTTCAATATCTAATTGCATCTTTTTCACTGACTTAAGCGACTATGTATGACATAAATGCTGTTGTATAAATAGAAACGTCGGAGAAATAGTCAGGGGAATTTAATCGGTTATAGTAACAATAATGAATTTAATAAATATATGTCGAGATGTGAATTCGTCGTCTAAGTTTTTGTCATATCTCTCTTCAATGCCTTGACCCTATTCCCTTCCTTTTTAATCGCTGTCCTAACACTCCCATGTAGCAGCTCGCAGCGTAGCATGTCAAATTATAAATTACCCCTCCCACCCACCTTTTTCTCGCTGAATTTCATCTTCTATCCCTCCTTATGAGACCACTTTTCCTTTTCTGTACTCATTTATCAGAGTAAAGACTTACTACAATATTATACTACATATAGGCTAATTTCGTTTTATTTTCATCAAATTATTTTCCATTCTTGAAACATGACGTATTCTGTGACTAATTTTTATTCTTTTTTTGAGTTTGAGAATATTTCTTTGAGTTTAAGTGGTCTCATTTGTCGTGAGCCTTTCGGAAATATCTTATGTTTCACACTAGCATGCATAACATGCATGTCAAGCAATGTAAATTTTTCAGGAGTGGTATGTTGTAAAATTTGAAACATCAATAAAGATTAGCATTCGAAACTCATCACATTTGCATAAACGATAGTAAAAGTATTCACCATGTATTTGTGATCACATGTATGGTTTAGCATAAATACAGCGTACATTTTATACTGTTAAACGAGTGTAAATACATGACGTCAAAACTTAATGAGCACAGAGAGCCATAGATTTAGAAAATCAACCATCTGTTTACCTTTGTTTTAGGTCGCAAAAGCCATAAATCATTTGCTTCCTAATGAGACCTGTGGTCCTAGGCCTAGGTCATAATTATACTTGCTCTGGAAAAATGGTGATTAAAATATGAATTCGCGTGATAGTTCATCGTTTGAGTTTTGACACTATATTTCAACGCTTTCAACATTTTATTGTCTCATTCTAAGTTGAAATCTCTCCTTAAGAAAGTTGAACTTTTGGAAAATTTGACGGACATTTTTCTAAACTGCGGCAGTCAAAAAATCGTGAATCGTGAAATGAGTGAAATTTTTTAGATTCAACCGTTGCCCGCGTCCTTCAAAGAATCGGGAAAAGTTGAAATTTTAATGAATAGACTCCATGAATGCTATCAGATTATGAACGGACTTCAAAAGCGGGATGTACCGAAGGATAGTTTGCATAACTCGGTCAAGAAAGTGGCCTCGCGCTCCAAGCCCAGAGGCCGGCTCTCCTAATGGCGGGAGGATCGGAAGAAGGGGGACTTGGAATCAACAGCGCCTGCTTTTCTCTTTTATGGAGGGCTCACGGAGGGCTATGGAGGGAGGGCTCCTCCTCATATTCGCACCTTTCCTTCCCCTAACATCGCGTGCAAATATCACTTATTTTGTTTCAATTTCGCCCTCGAATAAATGAAAACTTAAGTGGAGCCATGGTCACACAATAAAATACAGGGCGATTACAAAAGAATGCTTCGGTTTCAAAGATCTGTATTTTTTAAATGGTACGAGCAATAGAGCTGCGTGACCTCTTAAAATGACCGATGCATTCTCTAGTTTTGTTAAAAAATAACATTACAAATGTTCAATATGTCCACCTTGAGTGACCTGAACAATATAAAGTCGATATTCAAATTCCTCCCACACTCTGTGAAGCATGTCAGCAGTTAATGTCTTCACAGCCAAAATTATGCGTGCTTTCAATTCCTCGGTGTTAGTAGGCCATGACAGCACAAAGACTTGACCATTGACATATCCCCACAAAAAAATCGCATGGTGTGAGATCAGGTGGCCTCGGAGGCCACAGATGAAGGGCGAGGTCTTGCTTTGCAGATCGACCAATCCATCTTAGTGGGAAGGTCTCATTAAGATGAGAACGAACTGAGAGGTGCCTATGGGGGGAGCCCCTTCTTGCTGAAACACCAAATCATTGGAATCTGCTTCCAGTAGAGGAAAAAGAAAATCTTAATCAATGCCTACTAACAGCGAGGAATTGAAAGCACGCATAACTTTGGCTCTGAAGACAGTAAATGCTGACATGCTTCACAGAGTGTGGGAGGAATTTGAATATTGACTTGATATTGTTCGGGTTACTCAAGGAGGACATATTGAACATTTTTAATGTTATTTTTTCAATAAAAATAGAGAATGTATCGGTCATTTTAAGAGGTCGCACAGCTTTGTAGCTCGTACAATTTGAAAAATACATGTCTTTGAAAACCGACCCATTCTTTTGTAATCACCCTGTATTAGTCCCTCAATTGGGAAACAAAAGTCGCTCGTGGACATCAGACTTTCTTCCCCAATAACTGTTAAAACTCTTAAAAATAAATTTAAAATAATTAATTTTCGTCCTAACACCTATTCATATGATATCATACTTATGCATTACTTTTATTTGCTATACCAAATTAGATTTTATTGTGCAGTGTGGAATAGCGTTGATTATTACAACCAACATATTTCCTTTTCAACTATATGCACAAAGAGTGTAACTTAGTGGTAATTATTCATAAGACCTGCGAATAAGTAGCTGCCCTACTATTCTAAAGATTAACTTGCTGTGAAATAATTATGTCGAACAGTGTGCTATCGTAAACTAAGATAATGCGCCGTCACCTCTTGACAATGGGAAATCGTTGTATGTATTTTTCACTGTGCATTTAATTCATCATTGTCAAGTAATACAACCATATAAACTGTCTAATAGACGGTCCTTGTACTGTGTACCGCGTGAAATGTTCGTGAAAAGCTGACTAGGAACTCCTTAGCAGAGAGACAAATGCTTTATAAGCATGTAATGGTCTAACTTAATGGAATATTTTCATTAATAAAAGAAGAACACAACTTTGTATTTTATTCAAATTTATTTAACTGAACACCACCGGTTTCAGTTGTTACGCATCTTCAGGTGCAATATATGCAGTCTGAGCCATAACCGGTCGTTTGTAGTTAAATAAATTAGTAGAAAACACAAAGTTGTACACCAAAGAGGGTGAAACTCGTCATAAAATAATCATTTTACTTGACCGGGATCCAAACCCGAATCTCTTAATTGCTGGTGAGGTGTGTTAGCCAGTTACACTTGCAATAAAATCGCAATGATTGGAAAATTGGCACAAATTCCTTCTTCTTATAACAAGGCAATTGCCTTCCTTATTTACTTGCGGTATTTTATTTTTATCTTTTTCCTTTACCTTATTCACTAAAAATTTGAAAAAACAGCTGAAGCTCAAATAATGTAGATTACGGGAATCGCTAACCACTTCCATCAGTTACGAAAAAACGAGATGCAAAAAAGTTCCTTCGCCTGTTATTAGGTAATTAAGGTATTGAAAAAAAAATTGATATCGGCTTTCCATATTCTCCAAAGTCTCTTGGTAAGCCAGGCAGTTTGTATATAGCTCGCCTTTTGAAGTATTTTTTTTCAATATGGTTTTTGTTGCTAAATGAAAGTTCTATGTCACTGTTAGCATTTGTATCCACTGCCCAGTACTTCTACCGAAGCTACTTGCACAGCTCTGTTAATTGTTTATTTTTATTCTACCCTAGTGATTTATTTATCGAAGGAAGAAATGCGTTTACCTGTGTAACTTAAAAAGATGTTGAGTCAAAAATTATGATGTCACATCTTAAGGTACTTTTCTTTTAATTCTTGCATGTGACTAATGAAAAAACAATCTTGGTATCAATTCAAATTGTTTCATAACATCTTAAGTCACGATAACGCTTGGATTATATATGTGCCATGCGCATTTTTTCAGAGAACTTAGTTACTAGGAAATTGCTTATAGTAAGAAAGATGTGTTAGTATTTTATTTAAATTCAAATTATTCGTGAGATGAGGTGTTGCATGGAAATAAGCTATTAAGGATTAGGATTGATTCAGTGCCATGCGCATATTTTCAGAGAATTTCGTTGCTAGAAAATTGCTAAATATAAGATAGATTTTTTTATTATTTCAGCTACATTCAAATCATTCGAGAGATGAGGTGTCGCGGTGTTCTTATTTTTAGCGTCATATTGTGTATTAGAAATGTGTACTTAGGAGATTCTTGTTTCTTCGCATAATAATATAGTTTCGTTGACACCTTCCGCCTTGGCAGAATTCAAATGACTTGTTACCTAAGTAGTGGCCGTGGATTAATAGTAATTTGATCTTGGATACGTGGAATCATCCTACAATATAAAATAATTTTCTGAGTGGAAGGGAACTAGAGTCGTACGCATTTGGCTTAAATTTGATTTCCGCAAGTGTTTGATCATATTTTTACTCTTGACGTTTTTGTGCCAGAGATTTTTGTAGCTCAATGAACCGGGATGAATCAGGTTACAGGTGAGCTCCAGAATCGATGCCAAGTTTTCCTTGTCCTAAATTAGTCCCCCGTGGAGAGGGAAATTACTGTAAAATAATTTCCCTCTCCAAGTCAGTGTAGGTACACCTACTTTTTGCATACATATAGAATCCATATTTTGGAATACGTTGGCAGGTTTTAATATTCAAACCCCTACTAATTCACGAGGCGATCGAGATAAAGAATAAAAAACAAAATGAATAAGGTGACTGTCTCAGGCTTGACTTGGTGGATTCTTTCCATTTTGAAAAGAGAGGGGAAAAAACTACGCTATCACACATAAAGAGTTTTATTTCACTTCCCAGGTTTCGCTGCTGTGCACCATATTCAGGTAGAGATTCCTGCACAGCAGCAAAAGCAGCATCTTCAACCTGAAGATGTTGCACAGCAGCGAAACCTGGGAAGTGAAATTAAATATTGTATGTGGGATAGCAGATTTTTTTCCCCTCTCTTTTCAACAAAATGTCAACAAAGATGGTAGTTTAAAAATCAGCCAAAAGTGGATCCTAGTGATCCGTAAATATTTTCCACCTTCCTCTCCCCTCACTCTTTCAACCCTCTCTTCCACCTCTTCCAATTGGATCAATAATATATAATGGTACATAAAAGGGTGGCATCGGCAATGAGCATTTATTTCCCCTGAATTAGTGACCAGAAAGGGTGGCGAAACGTCGGGCTGACACCGAACAACACGCGGTAAACATCCAAATATCATATTACTATATTTCGTGTATCTCATGAGCTGCATGAGCATTAATTAAGAATGTTTTAGGTAGAATTATAAGCGTATCAAGGAATGATTGGCTAGAGGAAGCAAAAATCGCAATGTGCTAAATGTTTATACGTCCTACTTTATTTTATGGCAGCGAATCGTGGGTATGTCAGGGTAAGAGCATGCTGAATGCAGTGTGAATAGGGTACCTGATATGTTTTTGTGGCAAAGGTAAAGGGGATAGGGTACGGAATGAGTAGGTTATGGCATTTTGAGGGTTGGATGCTTCAGGAATGGACATTTACAAAAGGAGTGAGCTTAGCTGTTTAAGAGAATGGATGAAGGTGAAGTAACCTAATATGGGAGTATGGAGTGAGTTGTGTGAGAGGACGGGGTGGACTGATAAAGTCATGGGTGAATGTAGTGAAAGAGACTCTAAAGAGGAGGAATATGTATACTTAAGGAGTCTTAAGAACAAGAGACCGTGTATGAAACAATATATGAGGGCATCTGGAGAAAAAGAGGTATGCAAGGATAGGGCAGTATAGAGAAAATTATTAAAGTAAATTCAGCTTTACCGGCCTATCACTGAGAATTAAATATTTTAGATTTTCAACCCCGTAAGGGAACGGGATGATGGTTATATAACGCATGTATGGATGAATCAATGATTTTGTTTTGGTAACACCCCAGGCAGTTGCTTAGTAGTAGTATTCCGCATCGGCTCCGGTGAAACTTCGTGATTGGACTTCATTTTCTCCAATTGATGCCTCGACGTTGTAGACCTCTAACATGCTACGTGATATCATTTCCTATGTACGGGTATTAATCTCAATGAACTGCGTATATATCGGTGTTTGTGTCATGTAATTCTTGCATGCTCCGGTGAAACTTCATGATTGGACTGCTTTTACTCAAATTTGTTTCCTCGCCGCTACAGACAGTTAACAATGAGTGATATCAATTCGTATCTACGGGTATTTCCCTCATTAAAATGCGCATATATCGATGTTTGTGTCATGTAATTCTTGTATCAGCTTCTAGCTCAAAATA
Source organism: Pyrrhosoma nymphula (assembly GCA_963573305.1). Classification (NCBI taxonomy): domain Eukaryota; kingdom Metazoa; phylum Arthropoda; class Insecta; order Odonata; family Coenagrionidae; genus Pyrrhosoma; species Pyrrhosoma nymphula. Next base: position 47,756,621 of record OY754333.1, on the reverse strand, counting down.
GTAGACTTTCTCTCGAATATTTTGACCATGAAAACTATTCGGGGCATTAGTTTTCCTAATTAAGGTCACTACTTCATGCAAATGATATTGATAATGTTCATTACTTCCAAACATTATGCATAAAATATAATGTCAAAAAGATATGGAGCTTTAGGTAACATAAAAGGAGAACCTGCAATGAGGTGACCATTAAAATAAATAAATAAATGAACATACATTGCTATTTATCATGAAAAATTATACCTACCAACATTTTAAAAATAATTCCTTAACATAATAAGTCTTCAATATTTTGATAATTAAATAGCCAATCTCTATCATTTTTTAAATACTTCGGCAGTAAAAAAATAGGTTATCCTTGAAGCGAGTTATTATGTAGCGTTCATTGTCTTTCTCTTTAGCGTTACCCGGTTAGTCTGGTTTCTCATCTTCATACCTGCTTTTGATTCGACTAATTTGTTTTCGTCTCCTGGGTTAATGTTTTTCACAACAGGTTTGACGGTGGTGAGCGATGACCATTGGAGAGGGCGCTCCTTTTCCATCTCGCTCTTAGATTGCCACTTATCGTTGTCCATTGTCAGCTCAAGGCGGTCGCTTCCCGGTCCATCTGACCTTTCACCTCTCCCTCCGTCGAGGGATCCGTGGAAGTCGCAAACGAGTGCCGATCGAATAACGCCCTCAGATTTCGGAAAATCCCTTTCTCTCTCAGATGTCGGTGACCTCTTCTGTAAAGGCCGTGCCCACATCCCACTCACGTACGAAAAGGCTTATAATAAGAGCTGTACGACATTAGAGTTGCATTACTGCATTTTTATATCCATTATTTCATGAAAGACACGATATTCTGTCTGACGTCGCATTGTCGTCGCATGTTTTGCAAGTTTCCTTTATACCTATCTAAACTAGACTAACACTTTGTTATTCATCCACTATCTGCGGAATAATTATTCGTTTTTCCAATCAATCCGTTTCACAAATGATATGGTACGCTGTTACTCGAACGGGTGCGAAGATTTTCACAAAGGAAAGTGAAGTTCGCCATTAAAAAATCATTTCACTTCACCGGTCAAGTCAAATGTCTCATGTGACCGTAATATATTTTTTAAATTGTCGTATGTCATAATGTTATCCCAAATTTGATCTTGTTTTGTAATGATTTTTGATCTTTGATTATATATGTACTTGTTTGTATACTTGTTTCGTATTTGAGTTCTATCTTTCTCCTCTTAACTTTGTTTTACTATTTGGTTTCACTTTGCATAGTTTCCTTTATAAAAGGGTTTTACTCGTTCAATAAACATAATATTATTATTATTATAACTGAGTTGACTGTTGGAGTTGAAAGATTAAAGAAGTGGCCATCATTTATACATATAATGTATTAAAATAAATGTCAATTCGAGTTACACTCTAGGGGGGTGATGTTGAACAGTTCGAAATAATTACGATGACGTAACTAATGAGTCACGTGGTACCATAACGGAGGGTTTGAGGATTTAGTGTTTTGAAACCATTCGCAAAAAATCTCTCGCAGCCTTTCCGATCTGGTTTTTTCACTGGAATATCGTTGACGGAGTCGTATATCTCGATAAGAGTCGAAATAATCAACATATCAGACTCTCATAGTATCCATCCCAATGTTTCAAACACACACAAAAACGATCGGTTCATACATGTCTTTATATATTTGTAAGTGCAACTTGGATATCATCCATTTTATTTACGAACCTTATTCCCGTGTGTAACCCATGAAGAAGTTACATTCAGCATTCCACGGGGAAGAATCAGTTCATAAATGTATTTATGTATTTGTCAGCGCAACTTGTATAGAATCTATATATTATTAATGAACCTTAACAGTAAATTGCTAAGGTATTCGCAAAAAAGCCCATGAAATGTTTTTGGATCAGTTTTGATGATCATGTGTAACCGCAATTATACAAGACTAGCTGTGCTCGGCATGCGTTGTTATTCCCAATTTTATTTCTAAGTAGGCACACATATGCAAAGCAGACATATGTACAAGATAAATTAAAGACAGTGATTTTTTGTGTATTAAATTAGAGTTGAGGAAAATGTATTAAAGTACTTTGGGATAAAAAATGTCTTTGGTCTTACCGCCCTCTGCAAAAACAAATAAATATATCGGCTATCCCACTCGCGAGCATGCAACATATAAAATTACCATCTGAAAAGCAAGGATTTTCCAGATTTAATCCCCTCACTTGAAGCGATTGACCTTGTTTGAAAAGGCAAGGCGAACGGGGTACTGTAGTTGTTTGACTACAATAATCAAATTAGCCACTGAACCAGGCCTTTAAATGCTGCAGGAATGAATAGCCATTCATGAAATCGCTGTGAAATGGATATTCACGCCTGATTGCCAAGAGAAATTTCTATTGTTGAAAAGGAAGAAAGATTGATGAATTTAGAGAATAAAACGCAATACTTAAGACAAAAACGAAGCGTATAAGAAAATTGAATGAAATAATTAAATACTGCATTCCTTCATGCGTTCTATGGTAAAAATTTCCATCCAATATCTTGAGTGAAAGTAATTTAAAAAAGCAATTAAAGAAAAACCTGCACCGAATTCAATGCTTTTCTTATGGGAGTAAGTGTTGACAACATTGGGGTAAAAAAAACCCAAAAATTGGCGTTCCTTATTTCATGTATTCTAATGCAACGTTGTGTCAAAAATTCAAGTCAATCGACCGAATACTTTTCGGGTTTTGCGTGCACAAACATTCCCAGGCTGAATTTTTATGTATGCAGATCGATGGGCTGCAGTTACGAGATGATGAAGGCATGAGTTAATCTCAAATCATGTATTTCGCGATGCCGAGTACCTAAGCTTAGGATAGGTTTTCTAATTACCGATAATTATTACTACCATCAAATTACTTGTACGAGTGAGAATGTCCATTTTTTGGTCTGTTTTCAAACTCTACCAGCATTGTTCCCCAATGTATGCAATTAGATCCGTCAAAAGCGTCTCTTCCAAGTCGATACCTGATCGCAACTTCCTTCGACTATCGCACTTGAATTTCGCAATCGATGTATCGCAGAATCTTCTTGCATTCCAATGAGGCATTTATATATTTATAAGGTTCTACGGCGTTTTTATAAAAGAATTGGAAATGCAGGGTTATTATTGTATTTGCTTTTTCCCTTAACCCTCCGTAAAACTCACATACCCTTACGAAGACCACGCATTACGTTACTTAAACCATGAATTTTCCATGTAGGACCAAAGGTCCAAACCAACTACCATTTATAATCCGACTCTAGTGTAAAATCTCATTCAGTGAATGCAAAATCAAAAATGTAGGCTTAGTTTCTAATTAAAGAAAACCTGGAGGATTTATTATAAATTTGTGAAATAATTTTATTGTTTTATGTACGTACTGATAACTAAAAAAGTAATTTTGAAGTCCCTTTAACATGTTCTGTATGTATATGTGTTCGAGTTGTAAAGTATAACAAAAAAAATTTGCTGGTTGCCTTAAAACAATTTCGCCTTCGAGGCTACCTAAAGTTACTCTGAAAATGTTAATGTCAGGATGAATTATAATGGAGTAATAAATTACATTATTATTATATATTGTGTTACTTTTTTAACATTTCCCTCCGAGTTCCCGGAAAGCATCAGGTTTCGTTGCTATCATAATGGCCGGAGACTCGAGAGGGGTTGGGCAGTGATCGCAGCCACGTCCGACGCCCATCGGATGAGTGGCTACGCTGCTGTCGGGTCATGCGTACTCAGCAGACGGCGTGACCCAAGGATGACGGCCTTCTGCATGCGTGCAACTTATGTTTCCGCCTGTGCCACACAGGACGGAATACACGTTATCCTATCTAGCAGCAAGCCCATAAGTCCACCTAGCACGCCTATGATGAGGACTACAAGTTTCACATTAGTACATTTGCACGAAGTTCAAAAAGCAGGTTTTGATATTTCGTCCGTTTTTCCACCTCCTTCGCATCCATGTTTGTTTCAGCCGGAGCCGAAAACTAAATCACGAACATGGAGCGTGTGAGGTGGTCGAGGAGAACGATATTAGGCTTGGTCGCCTCCAACTGCCTGGTGGTGGTAATTCCACCAGATTGTGCATTTATCGTTCTCTACGACGGACTCAATATCTCCAGGGGCATAATATATAATAATTGCTATCTTTAAACCCCTCATTTCCTGAAGCAAATGCATTATATAACCCTTGCTTCCGTCCTGACCTTCCCCTTTCATTGAGAGTCGAATTGAGAGTCTCTTTTCACCTCCTTGTTCCTTCGAATGCTCGCTGCGTCGCGAAACGTGTCATTACGCTGGGAGAATGCACGCATCGCGCAAAATCCACCCAAATTGCCCGTTTTGCTACATACCGTCGGTGGAAACATTTTGAAGGGACCCGGGGGCTACACCACTTTATTTCCTTCTCATTCTCCTTGTAGCTCAGCGAATGTCACCTGGGTCTCCCGTAGTTCACTTCAACCCTCCGGCGAATCAAGCTTGGGCCGCGGCGCTTTCAATTCTTTCTCGGCTCCCAGAGAAGGAAGGGTCCATTTTTTCCGATTTCGAATGAGGACACAAGATAAGAGAGACGGCCGCAAAGTTGAGAGGATACTCTGTTAGCGCCTCGAGTTGGCCAACAATTGATTTGATTGTTATCCAAAATGGAAGAGACAGCATGCGTGTAGCAGAGATTGTGCGGTTTTTCTCACTCCTTAAAGTTTTTTTGATGGAAGAGGAACTCACATGTCGCTGACAGGCAGTTACTCATACCTATGCGACAGTCTGTTTAAATTTAATACATTCGGTTAGATTGATGCGCCTACGACTGAGGATACTTAGATTTATAAAGACAAAAAAGACCTGTAGCATAATAGCTGGAAATCTAAGCGAATGCAGGTGACATATTTACTTAGGTTGAAACATAGTACGGTAAAATGTAGTATTTTGATTTCATTCTATTCACTTTTGTTAATTTATTTCCCAACAAGCCTGTACAATGTGTTTGGTCATCAGCTTAAAATATGGGATCTTTAATTTTACTTCTCTTAAGCCATATTATTTTTTTTGTAATTTATGTTCATATTCGAATTCCTATGGTACTTCGATCAATCATTTCTGTAAAATAAAGAAAGAATTTTAAAAAACCTTGTATGATATTGTAGGTGGCCGTAGGGTAAACCGTACAGTTATTGGCCACCCTAAAGTTATTGGCCACCCTAAAGTTATTGGCCACATGGTATTTTGAGGTGCATGGTAAGAGAACAGTTGGAAAAAATTTACAAATATGATTGCATAATCTAAAGTAGCGATTATTGTAAATTTTGTCTAACTGTACTCTAGTTTCTTCAAAATACCATGTGGCCAGTAACTATAGTGCGGCCAATAACTGTACGGTTTACCCTATCAACTGGTTGTTCGAGTTTTAGTTTATTTTCCAAATTTTACTTTGGTGCTTAACTTGAACTGAGATTCAGTCTGGTAATTGAAGTTAGAGACGCTTATTTATAATTTCCTCTGAATCGTAAATTTTAATGAATAAATAAGTAAAAAAATAAGACATAAAAGCACTTTGCTGTGTTGGAAGATTCCCCGGAAGGATAAGATATTCTTTGAACTTTTTTACATCAAAACTGATTAACTCCTTGGTTTTGGTGGTTCTCATCGGTCAGAAACAGTGAGTGGTGCGTTTTCAGTTCGGAAAAGACATATCAGAGCGTTAGCAGCTTGAAAGCGATGTAACGATTGTCATGGGAGAACGATTAATTAGGAAACGATCAAGGTTAGGAAAGTATGCATTACGGAACATCCTGGTCTCGGAACATCTGAATCTCAATTTGTGTTCCCACCGCATTCTATGGGACTCTAAAGTGGTTTTCCGTGTAAAATGTTATGAGATTTTTTTTGACAAATGTATCGGGTCGCTGCTTCGGCTAAGATGCGCCCCATTCTGTGTAATGCATCGAAAATGGGGAATGATTAATTTCAATTGTTAAAACCCCGGATTTATAATCATTTGTTTTATATTTATCTTTATGAAGACCATTAATATGCTGAGGTTAAGTTAATACTTTCTACAATTGTCTCTCTCGACTAGGCATCAACTAGCTTATGTCAAATAACCGACAGTGTGATGTACTATACAAAACCCGAACTCTCAGTGAACATAAATATTAGTGAAAGGCTCCATCATCTTGCACTTAACGTTACCTAGACACTATAAAATCGGGTCATGGTCTCCAGTTCAAATTCCCGTATCCAACCAAAGGCATTGATTTAATTAAGTCTGTTTTTTGAGGGTTCGGTCAAAAATCATATAGAAGCAATTGTCGGCGTTTCGATTTATTTGGCAATCTTCATCAGGGCTAACATATTAAATAGAACATACCAACATTGTAAACATCATACACCAGGACGATGTAGGCAAATCACATGTTTTTTTAAATAAACATAAATGTAACAGTAACATACATTACCTGGGTAAAGATGATATTATACATTATGGGTCAATAATAATATATGAATAATAGTTTGTTTATTGGACCTTAATTTACAATATCATCTTTGCCCAAGTAACGAATGTGGCAGTTACATTTATGTTTATTAAAAAAAACATGTGGTTTGCCTACTTCGTCCTGGTGCATCATGTTTACAACGTTGGTATTTTCTATTTAGTATGTTAGCCCTGGTGAAAATTTATTAATAAATCGAAACGCCGGCCAAGGCTTAAATATGATTTTTCACCAAACCCTAAAATCCAGCCTTAAATATTAGATTTCACTCAGCTCGACAACCTTGATAAAAGGCATTGCTGCTACTACAATGGACACTCCTTAGTGTATGTTACATAAAAGTATAAAAATGCATTTTAGATTATTTTATTATTTTATTTTGAAGAAATGAGTGCTGCGAGTAAAAAAATGTAGTGGCTGAAATATATATCGTAGTTATCAGAATGAGTTGAGTCACTTCACCTTATTATTTCACTGCGGCGTAATTTCTACCCTTCCGAAAACAGACCTTAGTTACGCCAGGCCTTCTCTGTTTCAACTTTCAACTGAGCGTGAGGCTGGGGTTGTAAAAACATAATCCTTTAGAATATGTATCATATAACGAGACGAAAACTGATATTGAATGTCTCTATGTTGCACTTCCAGAGTGGTACACTACTGAGTGGTAAAATTTTAGAGTCCGTTTTTTATGTTCCTATGGTCGTAGATAAGTGAATACTTTGTGTCGAGACGCTTGGTAGTCTATTTCTTGGTAGACGCTCTTCAATTCTTCAGCAGTCCTGTCGTGGATAATGGCCTAAAAGGGGGTGTCACTCTTGAAGTCAGGAGATTTGAGTTTATTTCAGGCCTCGAGTCTGACGCCTGACCTTGTGGTCTTCAGTAGTAAGCGAATTAAGTTTCGAGTTTCAGCAGTTCCAGCTAGAATTTTACTCGGACTCTGACCTATCAAATAACGCCCCATGATACTCTAGCGAGAAAAAAGGCCACTTAGGAGCTTTCTTTCTTTCTTTCTTTCTTACGTTAAGTTCCCGCATTTACAGTATATCTAAATCTCTGCGCCTTATACGCATAATGTTTTTCTTTATTGTTCGATTACATCTGCATGTCTTAGAGCTTTGAAGGGGATGATATAATTTTGCAGTTTCTCAGGGATTCTGCTAATCTAACTCTTCCTATACTTTTAAACCATCACCAATGACATTATGCATCCCCACATGTATGAAACATTATTAAATACTAATTAGTTGGCCATGAACTATTTTTTTACTTTTATAATCGTGGTTTTGTTTTTTGTATCGCACCAGGGCTGTTCAATAAAGAATGGTCATAATATTTTAACAAGATACCGTAACTCATCCAAATTATTTTTTCTTCTTCTCAAAATAGACCTCAGTGTATCCAACGCGCTTGTCCTACCTTATTCTCCAGTCCTTGGAGGCATGCTGGAAGCTTTTTTTGACAGGTCCTTTAAGTTCGCCTCTGCAGCCTTCACCATTGCCTTTGATGATGAAAAACACTTTCCTTAAAGGTTTTTCTTGATGTCAGTTAGCAAGAAAAATATACTTGAGGCTGATTGGACAAAAGATAGGGTGAGGAACTCACTTCAAGGAGGCATTTGCGAGATATTCAGAATCAACGCTTGTGATTTGCGGTCCTGAATTATCATGGTGCAGCATCCAGCCTGCTGCTTTGACCTGTGGCCTTTAGTTGTTCGGGTATGAGAAATCTCGGAGTCCACTGCACAATAACGTCCCATGTGCAGATTTTCTGTTACCAGTGTGTGAGTGGCATCCAATGAAATTTTCAATAATTCTGATGGTGCTCTTGTCGTTATTTAAAGATCATCCCTCACAATGGCAGCAGTGGTGTTAATGTTTACTTCCACAAGAGTAGTGATTGGAGCTTTGAGTCCACCTTTCTTTAAAATTGACTGTCTCCCCTCTTAAAGCATTTGAACTAATTTCTAAGGAAGAAAAGACTTGATAAGTCTTCTGTGGTATCACATTGGTCTTGGGTGACGATTTCTGCAAAATTTCAATGCAGCGTATTGCTCGTCGGGCGTTAGCTCCATTTTAACTGTTGTCGAACTGACCTTGCAATGGCTGCCACTGGCTGTGGAGTCAAATGAATGCAACTTGTACCACGTATGTACATGAAACATCAAGCGTACAATACTACAAAAATTAAATATTTTGCGCATAAACCATGTTAGTATCAAACACTTTTGATTACTCTTTGTAGAAAGATCCTCGCATAATTTACATTTAATCGTGTTGAATACATTTTACACGCGAATTATATAGTGCTCTTACAAATCTTTTCCCTGTGCTGACAGTGCTTAGAGAGCAATAAGTTGTTTCTGTGCTATTATATGGTCATTATCTTGGTTTTATTGATAGTTTTGATGTTTCGGACTGAAATCACTTGTCATACATAGGGTATTCATGATTAGTTTTATGAAGCGAATAAGAGGCTTGAGTTGTGGATATATTCGTCCGAGTTAAATGTGAGAGTGCAGTGACTAAGCAGTGGTAGAGATGCAAATAGTATTTAGGATTCGTGGTCAAATTATTGAATTAGTGTACTTTAGACGAAACATTTTGGAAATAAGGCAATTTAAACCTGAAGATGGAATATCTTAAAATTGAAGAAAGCATATTTGTCCGTTCGTTAGAGGTATGCAGTAGCGACAATTAGTAAAAGGAAGCGAAATTTGCGTGGTAGGATGCATTTTTCCTCCTTGTAGGTTCAAGTGACCATTGGATTTGTTGTGCTTCCTTGACTACCTACGTTTAAAATGTAGAGTAGAATATTCTAATGGATACAGTGATAACTGAAAGAGGCTTCCAAAGAAGCTGAGAAATTAGAACCAAAGAATTCAAGTTGAAAATGAAGATATTTACATGCTTAGTTTCGCGTGAAATATCACAGTCTTGGCAGACAACTCAGAAGACATGCAAACATGGACCGAAAGACCTGCAAGCTTCAATACAGCATTCAGAATACAACATGAGGGTGATTGGGATGGCAGCGCGGAGCCTTGTCTGTGGAACAGAGAAGATGAAGACTATTAATACTATGCAAGGAGGAGTAGAAAAACAAATGCAATACTTCACTTGCCATTGAAGCAGAATAGCATGGTATAAAATAAGTTCAACGGACATAAAGAGCAGGATAACTCAAGCGAAGAAGGCATTTATGACGATCAGAACGGTGCTGTATTTGAAGAGAGTATGATTATCATCTACGATGCTCTACGTGTGAGGGGTTGCGCTTTGTGGGTGTGACTCAATGACTGTTGAAAAGACGGATCAGAATGAAAAGACGCGCTTGAAATCTGGTGCAAGTGGTTGATGCTGAATGTCAAATGAACGGAATAATTCAGATACCAGAAAATTTTCTGGAGAAAAGAAGAGGACAATATAACATGGAGAACTTTGAGAAAGAAAATATCTCGATGCTTTGGAAACTACCTAAGAGACAATAAACTCGCAAGATGAAGGGGGAGTTCAGGTTAGGAGATCAAAGTATACATATGACAGAGAAAGTGGACTCGTGAAAAAATAATGAACGCTCATAAAGAAATGAACCAAGCAGAGTGAAGAGAATGGAGGTGTACCATTGACCAATCAAGGGATCAAAATAACTTATGAAGATATTTATATCGGAAATAGCTCCTTGGATGGTGTGATGGGAATGTAGTGACCGAGAAAGTCATTAGTAAGTAAGGTAGAAGAGACGAGTGCTTGAATGTGATGATGCGGTGGTTTAGGACCATGATAATACATATACAAATATGCATTTATTTCAGATGACAAATCAGAAAATCAATCGGGAGGCAGCTTTCCTGGTCCTTATGGAGTGATCAGACATTATTATTTCCTTTGCCTAACCGGACGCAATAGCAAGAAATAAAGTATGCTAGCGCAATGGAGAAAAGGAATATTTTGAAACTGATCCACTTATCATTATATTCCATTTATTTTTTATGTTCGTACACTCACGTTCAACGGAGAAATTACTGTAACCAGAACTAAACCAATCACTGCACTATTTTTAACGTTTCAGGAAGAAAATTAGGCAAAAATTTCACTTTGTAATATTCCACAGAAAGTTTTATTTCTTCCGACCCAGAGTTTAGACTATTATTCAGTCATTATCAAGGAATAAAATTTTCTTTGGAATTATACAAAGTGAAATTATTTCCAAATTATCGCAATGTGATTCCACTAAGTTAAGCCTGAAGATTTGATACACATTCGTTTCAGGAAATATTCGATGATTTAATGAATAAAGGAACCCCAATAATAACTGTGGCAAGAAATTCTCTCCTTGGTTTCAGCCTGAATTCATTAGCCCTCAAGAATATATCCGTAACATGTAATTGAACTCAAGATGTAGAGAGTGAGAAGACTTTTTCGGTTTCATTCTAAGAGAATCTTCATCGTCTCAGGCTCAACCTTGTGGAAGTTCATTTTATAAATGAAAAGGAAAACTTTGTTATATTCCACCAATTCATTTTCCGGTACAACTAGTTTCGACATTTATAACTAAGAGAATCTCTTAGTGTTAGCACTAATAAAAGAGTGACTACTCATAGACAGTCAACGGTGTGCTATCTTTAGATGACTTTTTCTGCTAAAAAGTGTGATGATCAGGAAGAGGGCTTGAACCGTAGGTTTATTTGATAGTTTCCTCAATAGTTTTTATTGCTTTTTTCCATTGGATAATATCCAATTTCGAGTCATCTCCCTCTTTTGATGCCAAAAATTTGTTTAGGATAACAATTGCTCGGGCGCGCAAAAGAGCCCATTTTCAAACATTTCTTTTTTGTCCGTATTAAATCATATATTTAGAAAGACAAGCTTTATTCGCACCTACTTAATCCTATCTCGTGAATACAGCGAGAGCGACCAGTAAAATTAACGCAAGACGCCCGACGTTCAGTACATAATGGCTCCGAAAGTTCTCACGCCCTCTCAGGGCTTCAAATCTTGAGTAGATATCTGAAAGAGATAAAACTGATCTGGCCTAACAAGTGGGCCTCGACTTCTCTCGCTCCTCTGAGGACTCCGGCCATTGGTTACTATGCAAACCGTCTTTAATAATCAAGTTTGATACCAGAGCTCCGTTGTAGAAAGAGATTTCTCCATAATTGTGGCCTCAGGAGTCGGCGCCATCGGCCTGCCGCTGAGGGACCTCTGATGCAGAGTCACGCACTGCCATCTCCCAGTGAGTGATGAGACGCTATGGCACGTGTAATTGTCTCCGACAACTCCTTTAGATTCCAGCGTTTTGTAGCACACCATAATTTTCTTTTTCAACGGGGCGATGTCTTGTGTTAACAAGAAAAATGGGTACATCGACAGCCGTTTCAATGGATTGGAAACCTGTAATACGTAGTAGACGCTCAAGCCTAAACTCTCAGCATTCTCTTGGCGTGCTTTCGTCCCACGAAATCACTCATTTTACTAACTTCAATCCAATCTTATATGACATGTTGAGAGCTAGCAATGACAGTCGATAATTCTTTCGAAGAATTTATCGCATCAATAGGCATCATACCAATTTAAACCAAAATTAGTGCTTCAGGAAGATAAAAATGCTCTTATTCCCTCTTCATAATCATATTTTACATATGTGCTTATACACAATTTGTAAACGCATGAGGTCGAGCCAAAATTTAATTTGAAATTGAGCAACCGCTAGACGATGCCAGCATACTAATTGCTAGGCTTATTATTCCCGTTTAACACTATATGTCATTGTTATACGATAAAATAAAAATTATTCCCTTTTTTTTTGCAGGTTACTTAAATGGTGTAGTTGGATTAATAATATTAATACTTTTAGCGAAACTTTTCATGTAAGATTTTAAAGTAATAGAGGTTTGTATTTGAGTGAATTAGTATTTATCAAGTTTTTTTGTCTATAGAATATTTTGTGCATTATTTTTCTTATCCATGCGAACTTTTTATACATGGTAAAATACAATTAATAATTTGTTACTTGTTTGACCTTGTAAAGCACGCGGCCTTCCTATAATCGTTTATTAGTTTCCGTTCATCAGTCTCCTAAGTTTTGAAGTACCAGTAATGCATTTTTGGTACCCTTTTTACTTTTTCGAAGCGGTGAAAGAGTAGCTGCCCCTAATGTCTGTTTGCTGGGGTTCACTAAATGGTGGTTTATCAGTTAATGGGGGTAAGCATATGTCAGATATCTTATGAAGATTTTGGGGAATGGTGACAAAGATTTGAAATAAATATGCAACTAATCGCATAACATATATTTAACTCTCCACATAAACTAGAAGGACGTTAAGGTCTTATTGGCGATATTTCGGACTTTATAGACATCAATAGAGGGTCATAATCTCCTCTTTATCTATCTTTTCTATAAATTACTCACAGAGCCCACCCTTTTAGTTAAACCTTCGTGCTACCATGTGAGCAGCCGCATTGGCGTACGACAGAGAGTGTTCAGATGCGAGTTATAAAAGGATACATTAAATTTAGCATTCCGCTTTGATTTGGGCTATTCATGGAAGAGATGATTCTGATACCCTTGTGCCCTTCACCATTTTCTCATATTACGACGGTTTATATCCTACCAGCTGAATTACCCGGCATTGCGTTGCTCGGAATCACACTTCCTTCATAACTCATCATATAAGAGGTAAGGGGTTAGTTAGTAGTTGTCAAAACAGACTACAGTGCTATTAATTATTTTATTTATTTAAATAAATTTTTTGGGATAGATCCTATACAATTTGAGACAGCAGCAAAGTAAACAGTATATCAATAAAAACATAAACAATGTCAATTAAAAGTCAAATAACTCAAAGATGGACCGAATTAGAAAAATTAACAGGGTAAAAAAACTTGTAAACATTGTTGTCCTAAATTTGCCCAACAATCGTTTATTTTTTTTAATTTTCACAATAAATTTTGAGAATTAACGGCAAAGAGTGATTTATTTGAAAGCTTTTACTGCAATGCTTGACGATACACTGTTTTTCGTTTGTCCATCTGGAGCATAGATAGATAAAGCGTCTGGCGTTACGATACTAGAGCAAGCTACATATAGTTGGCCGTGCGAAATTCATGGACCTTCTAATAAACCACTGCCATACCCAATGCTTAGCATTCCTAATCAGCTTAACTAAGTAAAATTAAATTAAATTGCGCTAAAGGCCAAAATATGGTTGCCAGGGAAATATGTTAGTTTATTGTTGATTTCAGTTAAAAATGTGCGTTTTTCAGCTAAAAACGCGATTTTCAGGCAAATAAGAATTGGAAAAGAAAATTGATTTAAAGAAATATATACTTTATTCTTTCAGCCATATGAATAAAGAAATCCCAGTCCTCTATCTTGAGCGGAAGTAATTTTAGAAGCAAAAAATTAAACCGCTGCACAAAACCCAATACTCTTTTCGTAGATCAACAAAGGGCCCTGAGATCATTTAACAAATATCTACAATTTTCCTCTTGTCTTAAACTATTAGTCTGGAAAATGCCAGTACGATCGGAGTAAAACTGTAGATTTGTTTAAAAGACAGACAGACAAACATTCTTTTTTGGTATATGTATGTAGATTTGACGTAGCAGAACTATATCCTATCGGCTTGTACTTCGACACTTACTTATTATCGTAAACATTTTACTCGTCATCTTGATTACCTACCCTGCAATGCGGCTGCGAAACGCCTTCCGTGTTTGGCAACTGCTGGGTGATAGCGGAGAGAGAAGCCCATAATAGGGTGTGCGCTGACTAATGTGAGTTGGTGCCTGCACATGAAGGACTTTTGCTTTGAAGACTTTTGATGCAGAATTGTACGGATATCATCCAGTCCTAGACGATCCTTGTCGTTCAAGACGAAGTAATGGTGAGATGATTCGCATCCAAATGTAAATATCTCCTCCAGTGACTATATGTTGTGCAATGCAAGTGGACTTGATTAAAAATCGTGAGCACGAGTTTCATAATTTTACTTGTGACCTTTCGTGGTAATACCTGTTTCACTCCCTCCGTGGACCCCACTGGGTCGTCCTCATATTCCTTCCCCTTTCACCTCAACCGGAAGACTCGGCTGCCTTTAAAATCCGCCTTCTTGGCCTTGGGGGGAACTTTTCCATTACGGAGGCTTGTACGGAAAACATAACTCGTGCTATTTCTGCAGTGAATCATCTTCCAAGTCTTTTTAATCCGATCCCAAATCGGCCGATGTTTGTTTCCCTTAGGTGGTGAGGACAAAGAATAGTGTTATGAGTGGATAAAGAAGAAACAGAGGAAATAAGAATAGGGAGGGGAGTGAGACAAGGTCGCTGCATTTCTCCAGCTCCATTTAACAGTTAGAGTAAAGAACTAATTGAAGAAGCCTTTGAAGATGATCAGGTGGTAATAGCAGAGAGTAGGAAACAATTATAGGAAATTACGGGTAAAATCGAGAGAGCAGGAAAAAATTTCGGGATGAAAATTAAAATACCCAGAGTCATGAAGGCAGCTAAATAGGATGGAGTTCAAAAGGTGATTATTTATGGAGAAAGGCTAGAGCAAATATCATCCTTTGGATATCCCTAATATATGTACCATTACATGGAATGGAAGTTGTACGGAGGAAATGATAAGTAGAATCACTAGGGGAAAGACAACCTTCAATAAAGTTGAGTAACTACTGACAGCCAATTGGCACAGTTTTAAGGAAAAAATTGCAAAACATTTTTATCTGTAGTGGAGCAGAAACGTGGGCAGTCAGGAGGAAAGAGAAAATATATCGAGAGGGATTTAAAAAGTGGATGTGGCGAAGAATGGAAAAGGTCAAATGGAGTGTTAAAGTGAGAAATGAGGAAGTGCTGGGAAGAATAATTGAGAAAAGAAACATATTGAGAACAGTAACAAAGAGGAAAGGGAACTGGATGGGACACATTCTGGAAAAAGACTGCCTCCTGAAAAGAATAGTGGAAGAAAAAATTGAGGGAAAGAGAGGGAGAGGAAGAAAAAGATATTGCATATTGACGGGCATATGAAAAGCTGAAGGAGCCAGCACAGGACATAGCAGAATGGAGGGAGCAATTCAGATGAAAGCTGTCGGAGAGCAGAACCACCAAAAAAGAAGAAGGTGATAATAAACTCAAGCATTTTGCGATTGACCATTGCGATCGGATGAGTTGTTAGCAGCAAGCAATTGCCCAACTTACTCCATACATTACTAAATCTTGCATTTTATGGCTCAAAAAGATCTCAAGCATCAGCTAATGTCCTTCGCATGGAATGATAGTTCCGTAAGCATCGTAACGCAAAATTGCTCGGTAACAGTCTCATTACTTCTTTCGTATTGTATTTGGAGTTGCCGTGAGCCATGAATGGGTAGCACATCATAATTGCTTGTCTGAGTGCAATGTTGGTACATTTTCACCAACATATTAGTGATTTCATGAACATTAATTTAGTCCCTTCTACCACACATCGCATGACGTTCATATATTACTGTAGTATCTGGAATTTATTTTCCTATGAGAGATCAATGTGTTCTTGGAATTGAGACCGTTTTATCACTTAATCCATACCAAGTGCTTTGCCTCTGCTTCTAGAATGCGCTTGGTTGTTGATGGTGACGTTGGTTTTTACTCTAGGGATAATATTTCAATTTTATTCCCCGTAACATTACGTGAGAAGATTGGTTGCGTACTATTAAATTTGATGCTCATTTTTAGTGCTAAAACAGGATACCTTGAATTCGTTTGCTTAAGAGAGACATATGAAATAAATGATTGGAATTTGATTTAAAGATCTAAATTCTGAAATTTGTTAAATATTAGGGTCCGACTTTCAGTAACAAACGCATCAGAGAGTTCATATGAAATTGTGAATGTTTAAGTCTAGCGTTGGGAAATAAGTAGGCTTTTTAGCAGTTCTATTACACACCCCTATATATCTACAGAGTCAATAAATTTGAATCTGGCGCCATGGTGTTCATGTCAGATATTATTGAAGAGTAATTTTGGAGTAGGAAGAAGTAATGCAGGTCAATGGTTAACGCTACAGGCGGCGATAGTCTCCGAATTAAGCGTTGCACAGTCTCCAAAAATGAAATGAAGGGGAAAATTCACAGTTAAAAATAGTTTACCTGGAAATTTACGTAGTTTCTTACATGGCATAGAATTTATTATTTATTTTCTATTTTTATTCACCTATCAATTAGAAATGGTTAATTTGTATGGTTGAAACTTTGGATAGCTTCGTAACATCATTTTTTTGCATTTTTTAAGCTACCCTTCTCATGCTCGTTTTGATTTAACATAAATTTCTATTATAATTTATAAATAGAAAATTATAAACAGTTTGGAAATGTAAAAGCGTTTACGATTTACTGGTGCTATTATCATATGAGAGGTAATTCCTCTGAGGCATATTATAGAACCATTTTGGAGGGATGAGAGTTTATGAGATTGGGCTCGAGAATGAAATACTTTTTCGTAAACTTCGTTACCATTAACTTGTTAAAACTGTCAATTCTCATGCACCATGGCTATCAATTTTATAATGGTTCGGGGAAAGTGTAAAATGAAATATCTTATATTAGCTCTTCATAAAGAAAGATGTTCATTTCACATTAAGAACGATTTTTCCTTTTGTCTTCCTGCGAAGTAATTTGTTTTTACTTGTGGCCTTTTTCTTACAGTAGACTTTCTATGAATTCTCAGCAGCCAGCTTAATGCTCTAATTGCCATATTTCCCCGGAACTAATATGCGATTGTCACTCATGTATTTAGCGAGGAATTCCGTTATCAATTACATCTAATCCTCGAAATCAGTAAGCATTTGAGATTTTATTTCCAACACATGAAAGTTTCATTAATAATATGAATGCTTCAATGCCCACAGGCGTAAGGCCTTTGTTGAGCTTATGTGATCACAAGATTGCTGGAAAAATAGGTTCTAACCAGATATTCAGAACATTTAACTACAATCATTTCTAAACAATCAATTACTGCCTTATCACGAGTCAAATATCGAGATATAACATATTTATAGATCACGGCTTTTTTCTTGTTAGTAGATGCTTATTCTTAGAGAGTGGATAGTACCAAAATATGTGTAGCTATTACATGGGATTAAATATTTTAATTGCCTTTCTTTAAGTTATTATTTCATAATACACTTCGCTACTGCCAGGGAGTGGTATTGGTATATCATATTTATTTAATTTACTGATATCATCATCTTATGTCCACTATCTGTTTTAGGTCCTAAAGCATAAATGTAATGGAGGGACAAACTTTTCTTACAATTTTATTGTTCAAAGTAACACTTACCCCACGTCTTATTATTAGTTTAATGAGGCAAAATTAATAAAGAATTACGATCGGACGTCAGATTTATTAGGAGAACGTGTATTTTGACCTACGCAAATAAGCCACCTTCATAAGGTGCAGAGGTCATCCCGTCGGTTTTTAAGTAGGTAACTTGTCTTTTTATTGTGATGCATTTTTTATACTGTCCTCATGGCAGGTAATTACGCGAAACAGGTTTAGTGTATAGCACATTTATAGACATTTCGCAATGTTGCTGCAGCAAGATCATGCTACCTGTGCCATTTGGGGTCATCAGTTGCGCTGCAGTTGGAATGCCGGTAATGGAAACCAGTTTTAAATTGGGCTGCAATCAACGGCGTCTAAATTGGGGAGCGAGATGATGCTTAAAAGTTCAACTCCCAAAATGTGGAAATTATTTTTCCGATTTTGATGATTCAATTTCTCTTGGAGAAGAGTGGCATTTGCACGACCTCTATATTTTAGCAACATATTAATTGTTTTATGGTGGCGTTGAAAGAAAAAATTGCAACGGAACCATGGCTTTGGGCCAAATTCCTTTTTTTAACATATACAACATTGATTAACATTAGCTGTCAAATGTTTTAAACTAATTTATTCATCGGTTGACGTCAGTAAAATTATTTACAAAATTATTGTTTCATTTTTTTAAAATATCTGACTGCTATAATATTGCCTGGCAATGGTGACCATCATAAAGGGTAACGGTTTTGTTATATTATAACAAAAGGAATCTTATGGAACCACCCTTACAACCAAATGGTGAAAATTTATTTCTTCAGGCTACATGTGGGACTTGTTAAGATAAAATAGGATTTCCAATAAGGTGACAGTGCCTTAAAAATTCTTGTGGTCTGTTGCGATGGCTCAGAGACTTGTGCTATTGGAAAGCTGGAACAGAGAAGAATTGAGGCAATTAAAATTGGTGCTGGATGGGGATACTGAAGAACGAATTGACAAGAAGACAAGGTCCCGCTGGATAGGCCATAATTTGAGACAGCGAATTTGTAAGTAACATAATACATCTTTTAAAATAATCCCTTAGAGGAAATTGAGGGGAAAATACATTGGCCAACTAAAATGGGACATGAAACAAAAGAGCTGCAGGGACATGAAGGAGACAGGTTAGAATGAAGGATTAGGTCAACGATTAACCAGTCATAGGATTAGCTCGTAGGCTTCCGCGGATATAGTGTAGACTGTTTAATCTTTCGGGATTCATTCCGCGATGTTTTAAATTTCAAAAAACAATATTTCGCTGGTCCTCCTGCCAGCTTCATCAGGTTAACTGAACTGATTCTTTAGTCTCGCTCGTCTTTTTATATAAGTGAGGACTCCCATTGTTGCCGGAATTTAAATTTGAAAAAATTCGTTTGAGCTTTCTACTTAACGTGTAACCGTCTTCTCGGTTGACGTTCTCCGGTCTCTTCACAATTTCTTTAGCCTCCCTGATTAATCCGCGTTTGTGGTTTTAGTTTTGATTTAATGTGCGATAGCCGCGTTTGTCGTTTTAGTTTTTTCTTGTTTTTTGCAATTTTAAACATCGCGGAATGAATCCTGAAAGATTAAACATTCTTCAGTCATAGGATTGAATGACTACTGAAGATATACATAGATGATTTTATTCTACCAAATTTGAGGTCCTCTTACTTAGTCACAGGTCAAAGTTCAGTTCGTGAGTGTGGTAACCCAGAATTCGGCACAAGTTCGAGGTTTCGTACTTGGTCGGAGTAAGCTGGTGATTAGGGGCCTAACGTCGTTAATTGTTCTAACAGATATGTAAAAATATCTTGCTCGGTTCCATTTCTTAAATGGAGAATGAAACGTTCTAGAGCTCCCTGTCCACCGTTTCCGATGACCGCTCATACGTGCAGCTAGTATTGCTATCAAGTTGATCACCCACAAGATATACGGTGCACTGGACTTTCATGAATCTCTTATGTTACACCTTGCTTGCGAATGAATCTTTCGAGAGTAAATGAGGTGAAGATTGGTGTCAGGGGAGCAATCTGGTTTGTGCGCACCTCATCATCTCCAGTTTTTTCTTAACTTCTGAGGAATATGTAATTGTTTGAACAGTGTAGTCAGGCGTAGGGATCTTTTTATTCACTTTTAATGCAATGCTCCCTGCACAACTCAACAGGGCCCTGGCCTGCTTTATATTGGTTTGAGACCCTTCACACATGGCACTTCAAAACAGTTTGGGAATAGATTTAATGTGCGATATACAAGTAAATGAACTTCAGTGATCGCATCCGCGTTTGTCGTTTTAGTTTTGATTTTCAGCAAATGCGTACAATATGGGTAATTTAAATCTTTGATTTCTGAATGGTAAAATGCTAACGTTTGTAAATACTTATTTTGAATGAATTCGAAAACTACACACAAAACAATCGGTTCTTACCGTTGAGCTCCAACAGACTGCTATCTACAGCCAGGTTACCAGACGCTTCTCCAGTATACATCGTTCCACTCAGCAAATAGAGGCAAAGCGTGACGATGTACCAGAATTTGGTATGTTAAGATAAGGACTGCCCAAAAACCTACCAATCTGCTGGTAGAATACTCAGTTGAATGAATGCCGTTTTATTTTGGTTTTAAAGTTTATAGACATGATATAAATAATGTTGGAAAGATTGTTCACGTTCATTTTTCTTAAACAAATACTCTTTTATCTTTCTTATTTTGGACAAAAATAATACATTTTCTGTAAACGGTTTTTTTTCTAACATCTATCCAGGACAAAAATGTGAGATTTTACGAACAAATCTGAATATTTTATGAGTTATAAGTGCCATTTGGATCGTACACAGCAGCGACTCCCGGCCTCCAATATGTTTCAACTTGCGTACCCTTTAACTGCCCCTTTCCCTCAATAAACTTCTTAATTATAAAATTAAATATGTGGTGAAAAGTGCTGTAAATATATGTTTTCCAGTAATTTCAATCTGCCCTTATTCAAAATTTTTCGCGTACCTCATGAACAGGAAATACATACCTTAGAGTAAGCATACCCCAAGTTAAGGAACACTGTTCTAGCATCTAGTATTAATTTAGTATTCGGCCGAAACGTTTCTACATTTATAAAGCTAGTCTTCACCCTGCGCGTTATTCCATTCTCAATCACTCAACTTTGTATCGATTAACATTCGATATCACGCTCATTAGCAATGAGACATCGAAAATAATTTATGGCCACTCTGAATAAAGAAATGGATATATTAAAAATGTTTATTTGTGTGTGGCTGCTCTTGTAATTAAATCTAAAAGATTCTTAAAGTATATTGTGTATGCCTAAAATGGATAAAAATTAAAACTATCAGCCAATATTTGACTGGCTACCCTACACTAATTGCTGACATATTAGCCGCAGAGCAAATGAAAGAGTATAAATTGACATGGCCATCTGATAAAGGGAAAGTTACAGGAGTTGTAGAATTGCGGATTGCGCTGCGCTGATTCACATCGGCTGTTAAACGTGAAGTGAACTCGGCAGAACATTCCGCTACAGCGTAATTATCGGTGATGCATGCTAGTATATAGCCTCGAGATATCGATAAGCTCAGCGAATAATTAACATGAAATTTTAGTTAATTAGTATCCTAAGCAAGGGATTTTCATGCTACTCATTCCGGTTTAGAGTAAAGTGATAGCGGAAGAGTGTTAGTGGTACCACATTTTTCACTACAGAAATGATATGACGTGAGTTAACCATCACTTTAAACAAAAAAGTATCCACTTTGGTTATTACTGCAGGAAAATAAAAAGCGTAGCTTCACATTTTTTTAACCGTCCAGGGAAAATCGTAATCCTGCATGGAAAAGTTCTAAAAGACGTAAGTAATTTTAATTAAGGCATTTTCAAAATCTTACCAGAAAATATTGTTCTCTTTTTCATGAATTGATGAAAAATTATTATTTTCCTCGCTACTCAGTGAAAAAAGCTTCCGCTTAAGACTCCCACGGATTGCTCAGTCCTGGGCATTTGAATGCACTAATTTCTAATATTTTTCCATGTCGAACAAAAAACTCCTTTTTGCTGAGAAAATTTGAAACCTGTTTAACGAAAAACATTTTTCTCGATAACCCAGAAAAATGCTATTGACATCACATTTTGTGATTACGCAGTTCAAGAGATTCATTCCAACAATGTCACATTTAGGCTAATGTGTCTTTTGCTAATTTACTACACCGTAAAAGTTGGAAATATTTTTTATGCTCCGAGTATCTCAGGAGTCTCGTTGCTTTTCCTCTTCAAGGACGCAATTGTAATTCCATGTATTGAATTTATTTTTTTACCATAAAATTTACTTATGGAACACCCTTGTCGCGTTAAGTTCTCTCTTGCCAATAACATGCAAACTTCAACTGAATCTTTAGACTAGAGATGCAGATGAGCTCAAGCAAATGCACGGCCGAAAAATAAGTGCTGTAGAGCAACACTGGTGCAGCATAGTGCGCCTCTGGTGGGAGAGGATGGGCAAATAGTTTAAAACGTGAAGAACAACTGTCTTGGGATTTGCCGTATTAGTATCCGGGTTTGTGAGAAACTATGTATCCAAATATTTACCCAAAATAAATTTCGAATCTATAAGAAAAATATGAAAACAAAATTCAATTCCCAATTACCGATACCGGTACTAGTAACGATACAAGAGAGTTATGCTTTAAATAATGAATTTGAAATAGTTAAAAGAAAACATTTATGAAATTCAATACAAAGAAAAGCTAAAGATAAAGTTACAAGTATTAAAATATTTAATATAATTATGTTCACTTTTCAATGTGTGGTGAATTCCGTCCATCCGATGAAAAATGTGTACCTCCAATATTAGAGAGGCTCTAACAGTGATTCCGTAGTGGATTGTATATTTATAAATTCAGTTTTAGTTTAATATGTCGAGTTTCGCCTCCATCCTTCTTTCTAAGCTTGCGCTTGATTATTTAGTCATATCATCGATTAAAGCAAATGGATTTCAGTACAGTTCGAGAATAAATAGCGTGGTACAGCGGTTCCCCATGTTTTTATACTGGCGCAACCCCTGTTACGGCGCAGTTTCGCAAATTCCACCGTCAACAGAGAAGAAATGCTTGTAACATATATTTCTCCAGTAACGTCTAAGTACGTTCCGCTATTGTACCTACCCCTTGACCACGAAGATCGTACCCCTCGTTGGGAACCTTTAGTATAGTAATTGCATAGCCTCACAACGTTCATCTTTAGCGTGGGATGATCCAATAAGCAATGTATATATTTATTAGATAGATGTATGAAATTTAAACTAAATGCATCTGGTACAAAACATTGAGTTCAAGTTTAAGGGTCAACTCGACGAGGCAACAGGAATTTTTTTCTTGGGATCAATGCCCTTAGCCCTCTTTGCCCTCTTCCATGCCGCCCTTCCACGCATGGTAGACGCGGGAAATGAGGTATCAATCTCGGATTCTCCGCACGGTAGAGATGTTGGATATTGTACGACGAATGTGAATGAACACCGACGCCCTGAGCCATAATAAAAACCCTCAGAGCATTTCCAGAATAGTAATAGATTGTAGCAGTGATAAGAGCACGAAGCACACCCGAAAGCACGCACCGAAATTCGACTCTCATTCGTGAATTCCATGAGTAACACTTCTGCTCCTTGCGCTGGAATATGGGGATCACCTTAGAAAATGAGCTGGTCCACCTCTTCGACCATCCATGAAAAACGTGATGAATGTCACACGCGTGATCCGGTGGAAGGCGCCAAACGTCTTGCGGATGAATCTCTACACTGTGGAAATTCACGATTAGAAAATGTTTTGATATGATGCGGATTCGAACACGGTCCTGCCTATTGTCAGTGATATGTGTTAGCGAAGTCATAATTCAAGGAAAACTTCGATCAAAGTATAAGTTTTAAGTTTTTTGATAAGTTACGGTCTAAAAGATATTATGCAAAACTCGATTACACAACCGGGCCTTGTTTACGGTTCTCTATAACACGTGCGCTCGTGTAATCAATTTTTAGCGTTAATTTACAATTGCGTTCAAGAGAGCTAAAACGTGATCGTATTTCTACAAAGTTTTTCAGATGCCTTCAATCACTAGTTTTAATTGATAGAGTGCTTTCTTGGGGCAGTAACTAGGGCATTTCCGTTCTGGAATGGTTTGGGTTTTGGGTATCGAATACGGGAAGGAAATGTGATTCCACCCCTGAGATCCGGGTCCAATTTACGGTAACCCTAATGATGTTATTATATGTTTGTTGTTATATATTATAATATGTTTATTGTTAATTTCTAAGCTTCGGGGTTGCACCTTACACCCTTAAATATAATTGAGAACAATATACGCAATGCCAGCTTCGCATATATTATTGTTTCTATGGATGGATCATGATAACTCTCCTATGGAACTTTTAACATTTGTAGTTCTTTTTACGTCAGGAATTTTAATAAACAATAAAATTCATCCATATGAATGAACATGAAATGCATATGCTAGCAACCTTCAGTTAAATTTTGACCTTCGTCAAACAGATATTTCCCATGCGTCAAGTTTTTTTAAATGCTTGTGGAAGTGTAAAAGTGAAATGACGGTGCGGCGGCAACGGAAAGCTTACACGCCATACAAGCCAAGAAAGTGGAGACGATGTTAATGTATGTACACCGCTGAGTCACTGTCTTTGAACACGTTTCCCGACGGTGAAGAAAAAATTTCCATTTGTATCGTCTTCAAGGTGACGCAATAGTCTGGTCATCATTCACGTACCGCTGATTTCGGCTGGTGAGAATTCATAATTAAGAATATAACAAAAATTGTGCCGATTTAGGGCAAGCTCTGTAGTTTTCAAACGTACTGTGCGATTCTAAGACTAGTCTGTTGAAAGAATTAATGCCTGCCAATAAGTGACGGAGATCGAAAGGAAGCCAGCAATGAAGATGAATGAGAATAGAGGAAACGGATTACGAGAGGAGAGAGACCAAATGCATGATGTGTTTCGTTCGACTGAGGTCTCGCTCCATTTTTGTTGTATTACGTATAGTGGTGGAATAAAGTGTTGTCGGAGCAAAACGGCTGCAGCCGCAACTGTTTTGGTCAGACAACTGTTTCAATTAACTGTTGCATACGACAGGTTAGCTTCGTGATCGTCCCGCAGCCACAACGTTGCACTCTGTGCTGTGCAGCGGCAACTGAATGCTGAAGCTGACTATTTCGTCTTCTATTCTGTCCCAGTTGCACTGTGAGTTGCACTGCACTTGCACTGTGTGGCTGCGTTGCGGTTATAAACTACAATTATATAGATTTGAATTTGTTGAAAGAGATCGCTTGTTTATTCAACCAGCGCGTGTCCGCCCATCGTTTCAGGTAGAATTATAGCTGTGAACTATCTTTGTTGAATCCAAATTAAATTGTTACTTTACTTAAGTGAAAGATTTCTTATCACATAGAATATAGAACTACCAGCCATGTTCTAACAACACCGATTGATCCGCCTGTTGTATGGTGTGCCTCTAGCTGTTGTCCGCTACAGAGCGTTTCGCGGAACTGTTTCGTTTTGAAACTGTTGTGGTTGCGAAACAATTGCAATGAAACTGTTGCGTTCTTTTAGTGCCACCACTAATTCAATATATGTTCGTGGGCAGAGGAGTTCATCTCCAATATTTGCCTCTTTTATCTATCCCACGTGTGTCAAAGGAATGTTAGTATGTTATGAATATATTTATTCCTAGGTTATCCTCTTAGTGGGACCAAAACGCTTTTACCTAATTATTAACCTTGTATTTTTTTCTTTAAATTGGACTGAGCTGTAGGCGTAATATTTTTCATATTTATTTCAAGTGGAAACTTTTGCAACACCACAGAAAAATTCAAAGCATACACGACCCGGGTTTCAATTCTTAAGCGTCATCTATGTATCGTGTATGTTTTGACTATTTTTTGGTGTTGTAAACGTTTCCTCCAAAAATAAATTAAGTGATGGAATACTACAATGTTACCGAAGAACGTGTTATATTTTTCGGCCTTGAAGGGTGTTGAGAAACGTTAAGTTCATTACGTCACAAGGCATATACGTATTTGCTTACTTAGCGGCTCATTGAATAGTTTCACGATTCAAATATATAGTGCGTTATCGTAATCTTATTAATATCGTTTATTCCTGTAGATATCTGCTATAAGCTCCCGGGATTACTGTAGAAATGCCGATACCCAGAACCTGGTTTACCGGGGTACCAAGTCCACTAACCCGGGATAAACCTGGATACCCGGGTAAAGGTTGAAAATCCGAGTATTGTATCGGGTGGAGTTCAAAAACCCGGGTATTGCTCGAGAGCCCGAATACTCGGATGAAATCTAATTTGCCCGGGAACCCATCAGTCTGGGCATCCTAAGAGAGGTAATCAAATCCATAGTATTCAGTAATGGTTCAGAAGCACTTGTGGTTTCGAAGGTGAGGTGCTCACTTGTTTGCTTTTTTTATACCCGTAATTTATATTTCTAAAAAAAATAAATATTACCCTTCAATCACCTATTCAATTTATTATGGAGGAGATCGGTGAACAAAGGGTATACTTCCCGCCATCATATTCAATTCCATTTACTTTCGGTTTTATACTTTAATGGTCGTTATAAAATATCTTTCGTAGATTATTCATAAATTTAAACTTCCTTGTGATCTATTGCTCTCAGTATATTGCTTTCCACAAGTGAAAAGTTAAACACCCATATCACTTCGCACATTCTTTTTCGTATTAACAGAAATTATCAAAATCTTATTTAGGTATTACATCAATCATAACAACATAATTACGTATCTAAAGTAGCATACAAAACTCGACAGCCAACTCAACGCCTAACCATTCCTTTGTGAAAATTAATCATCCCTTTAACCCAATGGTTCCAAACATGTGTGCCGCGGCACTTAAGCGTGCCGGGAAAACAAATAGGGGTGCCGCGAGATTATTGTGGGGATACGAAATATGTTTTGAATGACCAACTTATGAATTGATTACTTTCACGTCCAACAGATGGTGACAGTAATTGAAGAACTTCTTCCAACCTGACTCCAATAGTATAGTCCACCTATACAATGCCATAATATATGTTGGTTGGCGATTTTACTACTATCTTGCCTGACGAAGCCGGCAGAATAGCACGGCGAAACTGTTGCTAAAAAAGTTAAGTTTAATCGCAGAAATCCAAAAGAAACTTACCAAAATTACAATTACCTTGCTTAAATAAATAAAATAAAATCAAGGAAGTATTTATGTGTGAAATTAAAATTTTTCTAATGCACAATTTTCCACTTTAATCCTCTTTAATTAATAAATAATTTTAAAATACAAAAACCTAAGAAGGGTGCCCCAACATTGAAACCTCCTTGTGAAGGGTACTGCAAACGTGAAAGGGTTGGGAACGTTGGGAATTACTACTTTAACCATATGGATGCCGGGGTGAAGCTCGGAAACCTGGGTTATCGGGGTTCCGCTCACAAATTCCTACCCAGTTTTCAAATTTCCATTAGGTACCTGAGCACTCGTCGTCATTTCTAGTTTAGTGATTCCTTAGCTTATGCATTCTTATGCTAAGTTTTCCTTCTTTCAAATTGCTTTTGCAATTTTACTTGTCAAATATGTTTCCTTCTTCGGGAACTGTATGCTTACTTAACTGTGTACCCCTATCCTCATCCGCGCACATCTCGTTGCTGACCACCTTTGGCTTCTTTTCCGCTCTGCGCCAACCACCCACCCGCCTCCTCTACGTTCCCCTTATAGCAGCCCCTCCCCTTCCTCCGCTCGTAAGGTGGAGAGCAGTAAGAAATAAAAGAGAGACGAAATGCACTTTCTCGCCTTTTATGAAAGGGCGCCCTCCAGAGGTGTCGTCTCCTAGACGCTTAATGTCTCCGGCCAAAGGTCATGGGCCCCAGCCACAGCCGTGCCCTATAGTGCGAATTTCCCACCATAATCCTCTCACCTACGGCTCACCACGATCGATCCCGTACCGAGGAATGATAATGACTAAACTGCGCAAAGTCTTAATTGCCTGGGGCGAATATTTCTGAGCATCATGTTTTTTCCCAGGTGATAGTTAATTATTCGATTCATGTTATTTCACAAATATAGTTTTTTACATGCTTTTGTTTAACTCGCTTTTCCATGGATCCATGGTTACCACTTCATTTAACTAAATAATCGTAATGTTATGAAATACCCTCTCAGTATTGTGAATCGATGTGGAATAGTGGTAAAGTTTTCCACTCTCGTTCCGTGGAACAATTAGACAGTCGTCGCGTCCTCAACCTGGCGGATGTTTTCTGGTAGACATCCTGTTTTTTTAGTCCTAGTTATTAAAATGTTTTGAAAAAATCTGGTGTTGTTTATTAAAACATTGTACGAACTAGGGCTAAAAAGAAAAATAATAAAAAAATTAAGCATGATTTTATAAAAAATAAGTTTTATTAAAAATAAAAAAGAAATATCCTAACATCGTACTTAAAAAGAAAAAAATAGTATTTTCTCAAGTGAATGATAGCTTAGCCTGTTGCTGAAAATAATTAAATTCAGTTCAATGAAATCAGCCACACAATGAACAGAAATAGAAATAGAAAAAATTGTTTTCAACAATATAATATGCTTGAAGTTGTCTATTTATGTAAGAACACAACGAAAAAATGGGGCACCACCTCTTTTATATTTCATACCTTAACTTGCGTTCATTCAAAGATTTTCTAGAAATTGTATATTGAAGCTCTCTATTCCATTGAATACCAAAATCTTCATATTTAATGAATTTATGTTGATATCGAATATGAAAGAGCGCCCCATGCTATTCGTTGTGTTAGTGCATACACAGATAACTTAAGGAGGTTAGGTGGTTTTACTCCACTTAAGAGAATTCGACGAAACTTGCTGGAAGCATTACTTATGTTGTCTTAAAGCTACCTGATTTTTTTCAGAAATATTTACCACAGATAACTTAAGATATTTGATCGAGAAGTGGACAAAAATTACATGGGTTCCTATGGGAACACAAGGTACGAATAGCTTAATTCATCAAAAAGAACCTTTTTCTAGTAAAGAATAAGAAAAACAAAAATAATAAAAATGAAGTATATAAAATGATTTGCATACATTATTCTATTGATGATTTAAATTATTTTTGTTTCTCTTATTCTTAACTATAAAAAGTTCTTTTCGATGAATAAAGCTAGTCGCACCTCGCGTTCCCATAAGAACCCATATAATTCCATGCCCACTTTCACATCAAATATCCAAAGAAATCTGCAGTAAATAATTTTGAAAATATTCAGGTAGCTTTAAGACAAGATAAGTAATGCTTCCAGCAAGTTTCGTCGAATTCCCTTAAGTTGAGTGAAACCACCGAACGTCCTTAAAACATGTTATATTGTTGAAAACTTTTTTTATATTTATGTGCATAGGTAATCCATTGTGTAAATACAAGGTTAAAGTTTAAGATTTTCTTCATAATTTTAAATAGATTTTATCATGCTTTTTTGACCATACAGGAATCAGCTGTTTTATGATATCTTCCATTTAAATAACTTTTAATTTACATTCATGTTTTTACAATTTTTCATCGTTTGCCCCGGTTTTCCACTAATGAGTTTCCACTACGAACATTACAATCTTCCTCCAATTGGTCTATATCCATTTTTATTAAGCCTTCTTGCTCCTTATGTAATTTTTGGATGCCAAAATTAAATATTTCTCGGTTTTTACCTTGTGAAAATAGTCTTCCGCCATCTTTTTTCATCCATTTTTCAGACGTAGCCATTCCATGGGGAGTTCATTGTGTCGCCGGTTCTTCCATGGTAATTACTTTGCCGTTATCTTCATACTTTCAACTTCCCAACCTTGATGTGCTGGCTCCTCTCCTAATCCCTTCCATATACATAGCTTGTAGTTTATTTTTCAGACGCTCACCCCATTCCAGGTCTTTTTACCATTGGTCAATGTGCGTTTTACCAGCGTTAAGCTCTGCTCCTCTGCACCACGTCCCACATTAAAATGCTTCGCATGTCTCTACCAGCAATAATTACTGCTCCAAAAATGTTTAGAATCTGTTATGTTCTATCATTCCTTTCGAAAATCCTTGTCAATTTTATACCTTAACTGCACGATATATGCCAACGATGCAAAACTGTCAATGTGTTCCAATCTCCTTTCTTCTCCCATCATATCTAACACTTCCTTCTGCGTTTTACTTGCTGTCTAGATCACTCTCTCCGTTATTCGCCTCGCCAGCATTAAAACACACTTAGTCTACGGGCATCATCTATCTACAAAGACCATGTTTCTGGCCCATACAGCCTCAAGGTCAATGAACGAGCTTTCACGCTTATTTTTTTTAAATCTCTTCGCAGATCTTCATTTAGTAATAGGCTTATCTTAAAAAATGCTTCCTTTTCTAAAGCAACTCTACATTTAATGTGACTACTGCTTTAACCATTCTCTTCAAAATACCCCCTTGATACTTTAACTTTTCCACCTGCAAAATTTGATGAGCTGCCAACTGTAGGTATATTCAGTAGCAATATCCTGCATTTAAATAATCTCAGTTTTTTATCACGTCCTTTATCTCAGTATCTTCATCTTTACCCCAGATCTTTTCTACTGCTCATTTAA
This sequence comes from Pyrrhosoma nymphula, assembly GCA_963573305.1. Classification (NCBI taxonomy): domain Eukaryota; kingdom Metazoa; phylum Arthropoda; class Insecta; order Odonata; family Coenagrionidae; genus Pyrrhosoma; species Pyrrhosoma nymphula. The sequence goes on along the minus strand of OY754333.1, from coordinate 47,726,140 downwards.
CGAACTCATCATTCACTGAAGTCCCTTCCACAGTAGCATGCTGATATCGGCCCGATGTCACTTTTACATCATTACATATCACTTATTAATCAAAACTATATCGGCTGCCGATATCGGCATTAGGTCAAAAATGATAGCATTTGCCGTTATAAAAGTGACACCTGCTGCCGATGTCAAAGTGATATATATCTGACATAAAAAGGATATCTTTCCCGACTATAACAGGACACAAAAGTGACGTTGCCGACGTAAAACTGATACATATCTGACATACTAAGGATATCTTTCCTGACTATACATTGATATAAAAATGAAATTTGCTGATGATGTTGGACCGATATAAAATTGATGTTAAAAATATATTTAGTACTATGGAACTAAGGACACCCAAAAATGGGAAATAAGTTTATAGTAATGATGGCACAGCCATATGGCTGTAGCTAGCCATATGACTGGAGCCAGTACTTGATGTAATTACAATAGGTATGAAAGAGTGTTTCTGAAAGAAAATACAAAACTAGTAAAAATACAATTTATTGAAATTATTAATGGTTACAAAAGCCTAGGTGCCATATAAGCTCTTTCATGCCACTTGAAGCACTGTTACATTTCTTTTTTATTTCCATTCTCATTGATGCTTCATCCTCATTAGTTGCTTATGCTGAAAGAAACAGCTTACATTAGTCATGATATCACTGGGAAACATATTTAAGAATACGATCAAAACGCAATCGGTGCCAGGTTATTCTATTATATTCTATATTATTCCCTGATCTTATTATATTTTGCACCAAGTAGACAGTTTTTATGGCTGATACTAGCATGTTCATGGTCTATAGTAATTAAGGTTGTATTAACATTTTGATACAATTTATCAAATTCAATATCAGCAGCTATGTCATCAAAAATGAATTTCAAGCTCTTAATTTACCTAAGACACCACCAGAGAAATCTTTTCATGTCCCCTTATCAGAAATATGGGTGTTCAAAGTTACAGAAAATTTTTACATCCACCAAATGGTAAATAAGCAAAGACAGGCATGAATGTCTCTACTTTAAACAAATAATTATAATAATATCTACAGTTTGAAGAATATAATCCTCCCTTGATCTAGGCTGTGACAAAGAGTCTTGGTTATGGATGGTTTAAATCATGTATCACCTGCCGCAACAGACGTTTCCTCTTCTTTTCCCCTTCCTCTTCCTTCATTCTCGCACTCTGGCTTCTGTTGCACTCGTCCTCCCTCTCAATAATGAGATTTCCAGCCTCAATCCCACCACCTTGTCTTCATCTGCCTCAGTTAAAGCAGGATGTGCTCATAGGATCACAGCTAGAAATAAAAATTTAACAAGTCACCTTAAATTGACCAAATATTGTAGCTGAGAATAATAAAATTGGATAAGTGAAGGGAAGTTTTAAACGAGGAACACAATGAAACAAATTAAGTACATAATACACGATTCAACCACATATTCAAAGAAAATTAAAAATTGTCATTCATTGCAGTCACTAATTGTTCACCTTTTCGACAAAAACAGTTACCACTGAACTCTAACCTTAAATAAACTCACAAGAAAAAACAAGCTAATGACAAATTCCCACACTGAAAACACATACAGAATTAACTCCTAGATAAAAACTTTGACCCACGCCACCAATGCATGAGCCCAATGAGTTCACGAGTTTTACGACGGTAACTTACATTGAACAGTGTTGGAAGTGTAGACAGGTGAAAATAGAAGAAATCGCATCACGACAGTGATATCTTGAAATCATGATCTTACCCACAGATAATAATAATCTTTCAATTGTAAACTAACGATTATCGTTAATAACTTGTTTATCTACGACCTTATAACGAAATTCCGTATCATATTCTTCTTCCTCCAAAATCACTTCTCCTAGCGGTTTCATTTTCCTACTCATGAATAACTTCTTTTCCAAGAAAAATAATCTTGGAGGGTGATATTTTCAAAAGCCTGATTACTAGACTAGGATCCTAAATACACAGAGTGAAATTAACCAATCAAGACAGATAGTAAGATATGACTAACTGATGCACAAATATGTTACAAGCTTTCTCCTCAGATATTAATAGGAATACACTACACACTACGTTACGTGAAAATACACCGGTAAATTTAATTTAAATAATAGGAAAGAATATGCTACGCTAATAGCAAATAAGAAATGAACTTTTTTAAGAGAGGAGTACGGTTTCTTAAACCAATATTAATATTAATAATGATAGATAATAATGCGCAACAACAAACTTACCTTGCTTCAGTAAGGATTGGGGGTTTCCAAACATTTGGTGTCTTCCATAAAACTTGAGATGCACGTCCAACCTCGCATAAACGGCAAAAAATATGATAGGTTTTAAAACAGTTGCACCAGCGAATATATAACCAAAATACGGGAACTATATATATATTCGTGTAGGGGAATATTTAATTCCCCCGTGCGCGTTGTGCTACACACGCTAAGCACCAAAACATCGTTCTTTATTTTTTTGACGTAGCGAACGGAGCGCCAACAATTGCTAGTTGAAGTCCGCATTTTTCAAAACCTAAGTTCTTTTCCAGGTTTGCAGCATGGACTTTGAATATCTTTAGATTTTTGATTCGTCATAGAGGTTTCGGTCGATTCATACCTGATTACCATGCAATATGTTACGGTATTATACGTGTACTATACTCTATTAAAGGTAAATGCACATTGCTCACAGCGGAGAAGTAGCCTGGATACTTGGAGCCGTGGCTCCAATTATATTGTAATATACCTTACAGTTGTTACTGTAAATTTAGTAATGCATTCAATAAGCAAGTGAGATGGATTAATAAATAAGATGGATTAATTAAATTTAATAATGACCATTAATGGTCAAGATTTTAATGAGTTCATTGAATGTTGGCAACTTCTCTGGTGTAACTTATAATTGATATATATTTGGTAACACCATTGACTGATGTCGACATGAAAGTGAAATTAGGCCACAATAACGAAAATATATATCAATATATCATGGATCATCATATGGATATATGTGATGATAGAGTGAATGGTGTGAGAGGATGAGGTAGACCGCAAAAGTCAAGGGTGAATTTGGTAGAAGAGACTCTAAAGAGAAGGAATATTAGGCGCATTAAGAATAGGACAGCGTATGTGAAGCAAGTTATGAGTGTAAGAAAAACAGAAGTCTTAGGTTTTCTCGGGATTCACACCGGGCTAGGAAATTAGTTAGTGCCAATGAGGTTGGAAAAAATATCACTTTTATATCCTTTATTCGTCAGCTCCACTGACATCATTTTTACATCGGAGAACGGTTCTATTAAATGTCTTTTTAATATCAGTTCGACGATATCACCTTTACATCGGGGTAAGATATAATATATCTACCCCGCTACATACTACCCCGCAAACCGCCTCAATAGGCGTGTGGCGGGGGGTGTTAGGACACCATCCGTTTACATATAAAAAGGAAACACTCTAATGAAATTACGCCTTGCATTTATTAAAGTCCCTTATTGTTCGGGGGAAAAACGAATTCCCATACCTATTCGTTCGGCAAAATATCTCTCTTAACTTATCGTTTCTGTCGGACCTGGAAATATAGTGGGGTTCTAATATGATATCCTCCGTGTCGCTCTGAAAGATATCTATTCTCAATTGCTCAAGTAATCTAAGCCTAGCGCGCAGCCTCCGAGTCTCTAGCGCCTCCCAAGCTAACTCGTTTAACATGTGCGTAACGCTATCTGTACGCCCGTAGCAGTTTTTGACGAATCGCGCAGCTTTCCTTTGTATTTTATTAAGTTCCCGAATTAAGTCTTTCTGCACTGGATCCCATATGCTTGCTATTCAAGGTGTGGCCGGACGAGTGCGAAATAACACCTCTATTTTACTTTTTCATCTGAGAATCTTCCCACAATACGCGTGACGAATCCTAGCTTCTTCAGAGCTCTGCCACAAATATTTCTTATATGTGTTCCCCACGATAGGTTTGATGTAATCGTAACTCCCAGATACTTAACTTCATCTGTCGCCTTTATGTTAACGCAATCCACAGCATATACTCGGGGATAGTTGGACGACATCCGCAAGAAATGTACCACCGTGCATTTGCTCAGATTAAGTTCGAGTCCCCACTCTTGGCTCCACACATGAACGTTGTTTAAATCCGATGATAGAATTTCAAAGTCAGAGTGATCTCTAATTTCGCGATAGATGACAGCGTCGCCAGCAAATAAACGTATTTTACTACTAATTCGAGAGCATAGGTCATTTATGTATATAATGAACAAAAGGGGGCCGATTACGCTTCCTTGTGGGACACCTGATGTCACTTTAACTACATCAGAGCTAATTCCGTCAAGAACTGCTTTATGCTTACGATCACTCAGAAAGTCGCGTATCCAGTTTACTACTGTTTCGTTCAGCCCGCATGACTGTAATTTGTATAAAAGTTTGTTGTGAGGTACCGTGTCGAAAGCTTTCTTAAAATCTAGGAATAATGCGTCCACTTGTGTTCACCAGATTTGAGAACGTCACGAAGAAAGAGCGCGAGCTGAGTTTCACATGATCTACCTTTCCGAAAGCCGTGCTGACAGCCATGAAGGAAGTTACGACTGTCCAGGAACGTCATGATATTGCTAACGACGATATGCTCGAGTATCTTGCCTATAATCGACGTTAATGAAATTGGTCGATAGTTCCCTGGGTCATGTCTGTTTCCCTTTTTCAATATCGGTGTAACGTTTGTAATTTTCCAGTCTATTGGTATCTTTCCTTCAGACAATGACTTCTTGAATATTATGTCTAAGAACGGTGCGATCTGTGGCGCTAATTCCTTGAGGACACCCGCGGGTATTCCCTCCGGACCCGGAGATTTACTATTTTGTATCGACTGTAGCTGTTTAGTTATCCCATCGCATTGAATAGTGATTTCTTTCATCGGTTCCTCAGTGAATGAAATGTCAAAATTACATGCAGTGTCGTCTGTAGTGTATACACTTTCGAAGTGGGAATTTAACGTGTTAAATATGTCAGTTTTATATCGGCAAAATTACCCGATGATAAAACGACGTAGGTGATATCAAATAATATTGGGCCGATATATAACTAAAATATGATGCTGCATGGGTTGGTCGGCTACTTAACCAATGCTTGCTATCTTACAACCATTTTCCAATCAATCAAACTTCTTCAGTTACCCTCTTACCGTGATGTCAGAGCTATAGAAGATATCATTGAATCACGATTGCCCTTTCACCATATCTTGGTAATATCCACGGGAAAGGAGTAAAACATTGGTGCTCTAAAAACTGAGTGGAACACACAGAATAATATGAGAGATGACCAGTCTGGATTTAGCCGTAGAGGTGGATCGAGGGTTTGGATCAAATACCTTGAGATTTTCCATGAAGATGAATGAGGTGTTTGGTTAAAGTTATTTGAAGTATTCCGTGAAGTTACGGAAGTTTGATGAGTTAGATTAGGTTCAAGTTTTGGAAGGGATAAAAGTGTTAGGGGTAGATTCTGAACGTAAAAAAGGTGATAGGGTGAGGAGGGATTTCACTGTCTCGTTCCGTTTATTAACAGTTATGCTATCAATTTAGTTCAAAGTGCTTCTTAGTTGACTAGACGAGATGAACAGTTGTGTACCATGATAAAGTACCTACGTGAAGTCTGAGCAGAGGAGTATCATGCGTGAACAGATTTCATTACTGGAAAATGTATTTACTTTCAAATAAATTAATATCGGTAAGGGAGCGTTCAATTATGGCTTGGCGACTTAAATGGCTCATACACCTGACCGGCTGGGAAGTCCGGGTTCGAATCCCGGTCAAGTCAAATTATTTTTCACGGCTAATTTTACCCCTTTTGCTGTATTGGAAACTAATAAACTGAAAATCTGATGGCTTCCTTTGTGTTCCATTTAATTTGAGAAAAAATACTGAGCCATGGTTGAAAAAAATTAAGAAAAATTGTAAGAGGTGATTGAAAAGTTCAAAATGAGTTTGAAGCGAGGAGAGAAAAAAGGAGCAAAAACATCTCCTGGAGGTAACTTCCCCTGTTGCAAAGAATGGTTCACCTTCATTACAGGAATATTCAAAATAATTCTGCAAAATGCATGTAATGCTTTTTATTAAACATTTCAAATCATGATATCAGAGATAAGGATTTCATTAGACAACCTTTTTGGCCTACAAAACCGTGTAAGCAATAAGATATAATTTTATTGTCCATTGCATATATGTTGCGTGTGGAATGTATCTGAGACTATGTGTAAACAGATGCAACGGATTTGAAACGTTTATGTAATACCTCTATATAAATCAGTGGTGGATCCAGGAGGGGGTCTAATCCATTCACCTGCTAAACTTTCATCGCATACTACCCTGTGGGCGATATCCTAGGAGATATCCTTCGACCGAAAATGTGGCATAAATGGGAAGCTTGCAAAAGAATCTGAGAGAATTGGGTTCTGCCTGTAAACACTACATTGATAGCTTTGATTACCTAATTAATTTCCGTTGAACATTAGATTATTGTTATGCTTTTATTGGTAAGTTCATCAGTTTTTTCCTTTTCACATTCGTAACTATGAATATACCTACGTATATATTCAAGTTCGTAACATTTTGGCAAGTAAGTTAAGTTTTCCTTGAAACGTAAACAAACGTGTGGTAATTGGAAAAAATGTTGTTTATTCTCATTTCTATTGGCTTTATATTCAGCCTATGTAGCAGCATAAGTTTCAATTATTAATGCCTGATAACTTTTATCGTGATTGAATGGTATTTCCTCAAACTGTCACGGCATTGACATTTATAAATTATTCTCGCCGTTACCTATTTTGACGCACAGGATTTGTAAGTATATACGTCTTTCTGGAAACATCAGTCAAGCTCACTCCGCTGAGAGCCACAGCAGTATGAATTAATGTGCTATATAATGACAATTTGATTCTGTATTAGTGTCAATCGTGTCAATTAATAACATTTTATTTTGGGATCCAAGAAATGAAATTATCTCGATGGTTACAATTTTGCCCCCGTAAATAAAAAAAAATCATAGCAAAATACAAGAATTGATGACCAACGTTTTGAAGTATATTGAAATCGGTTGCAAGAACATTCTTTGAATGTGTTAGATTATGCACCTTGATTGAAGGAACATTCATTGGATGCTCAAGCTTATGCAAATGGTTGCAGGAGCATTCAAGGATCATTGCAGAAACATTCCCTGAAGGTTCACTTTGACCGTTGCAGAAGCGTATGAAGTAGGGACACTTTCAACGTTCGCTGAACCATTATTTGAATGCTCGTTGAATGTTTTCGCTATCAAGTGAGGAACATTCATTTAATGTTGCAGTAACATTTCTGTGCAACATGCGTTTGTCATAGGTAGAGAGCAATTCCTAGGAAAAATCTTCAATGTATGTATTTGCTGTTGCGCCTAGAGATATGATCGTGTGTCGTATCCTGGCTCTCGTTTTGCATTCTACATTGTCATAACGACCTTGAGACTCCTTTAATGCTCATTTTGAAAATGATATCTGTCCTTGATTTCTCTGACCTCTTCATATTCTCATACATTCCTTCCCCTTTCTTCCACGATGCGCTCAGTGTACTTCAGGTGCTTTATAATGACTCGAGGTTCGTTGACTCCTAATCCATTGTACGTGTGTTCGCGGTATGCCTTCCACCTATCGACTCGTGAAAACAGGACGTATCTCCGTTGGTAAAAACATATGTTATCGTGGGATCGTATATCTGTGTTGCAATCTGTTGTGAGTCTCGTGTTATGATCTCTAATGACACGCAATCTAAAGCATTACTGTCTTTGAATGAAAAAAGTGCTGACAAAAATTATGGCATGTTCGTTCTAAACTCCTATCAAACATTCACTTAAAAATAGTTATGATCATTAATGTAATTTCGATCCTTTTCTAAATTACTCTAAATTGTCCACCTGGGAATTGGGAGGACGAGCTATTCTGCGGAAGCTTTAAGTCAGGCTGAGAATGACAATATAGTAAAAGTTATACTTGCGTTAGAAGTAATGTGAGATTATGATGTAAAAATTAACCGAATGATAAAGATTTATGAGTTTACCTGAAATAATAACTCAAATGCTCACCAATAGGAGAACATGATACACAATAGGTGACTGACTAGGGCTCCACATTTGGCAAAAATGGGCGCAGTACCATCGCAGTAGGGCAACATTGCGTTGGACCTGGGTCTAGATAGAAGCAAATGCTTGTAGGGGAAATCTGATAACGGAGATCATAGTAGTGAATTAAATAAAAAATAAGTTAAGTCTAAGTCCAAACGTTGCGTGATTCTTAACCGTGGGCCCTGTGGAAGGAAGTTAGGTGGTAGCCAGTAGGAGTCTTGAGATCCAATATTCACATCAGCGGGAGGAAGGGAAATGCAGAAATTTCACTGAGGAAAAATCGTCCTCATTGACTGGATCTCAAACTCTGAAACGTGCCACGCCGAGTGCTTCATCCAGTTAAGCTACCGAGGTATCTCTTTCTTCTCTCCTGTGGATTTTTTGTGGACTTTACGGGAGCTTGATATTGCTACCATACGGGCATACAGTGGGACGAAGGAGTTAAATCGTGCGTATGGTGCCACCGTTCATGAGGCTAAAGCCAACCCTTGACCTTCAAGGTCTTCCCTTTTGGCAAATTTTGATGATACAGAGAACTAGCCGCGGTATCATTACCCTTTTAATTTATACTAGATTTTTCATTTATATTAGATTATTTAGTTCACAAAATCCTTCGTAAAAACAAAAATCCCTAGCCTAAAAACAAATTTTCCCGCACAAACAAAAAGAGCAATTAAGTTCAAGTGTTTCTCTCTCCCATTCATAGGTAATATTTCTTATAGAATTTCAAACCACCTACCGAGCTCCCTTAAATCAGATTTTTATACCTCCCTAACCCTTTCTAAACTGTTAGTCAACGGCAAAGACAGACAGGGTAGACTCCTAAATTCTGGTATTTATAAAATTAAATGCAATAGTTACAATAAGGCATACATCGGCCAGGCTGGCAGAAGTTTTATCACACGTATTAAAAACACCCCAGAAGTTACAGAAATATGGATTCCACCTCACCTTTTGCTAAACACCTATCTGAAATCAATCATATGAACGATTTTATACCCGATTTTATACCCGATGTTTTACACGCTTTTCCCAAATGCCTGAAAATGGACGCACTTGAACAAATAGAAATTATCAGAAAATCCAATAACCTATATGATGAATTATTATTTCCGCATCCCTCCCCACTCCTTTACGATAACATTTACTATTTCCGCCTCACCAGCCCTTAATCAACGTGTTTTTTTCTCAGCCCTCCCCTACTATTTGTACTTTTTCCCTTAAAAACAACAATTTACTCATATAACAACGTTTCTGTACCTGACGATGTCGCAAATCGGTGAAACTCGTCGTACAATAAAAAATGTGTAGATAAGTACTAATTATTTTCATTAGTCATGAGCACTAACTTTACAATGTCACCCACAAGTAAACGAAAGTCCGGAAATTCCATTGAGGAAAAATATTTCGCACGTTCGAATACCGGTCAACGCATCAACGAACTCGGACTCATACTTGAACTCGAACCTGCGAAAGATAATTCTCCCGGGTAAAACTGAATGTGTTTCGATCTTGCAGGTGACACCGCATAGTTAATGCCTACCACGGTTAGTTTGCGGAATCCTCTAAGTTAAGAAGAGTTTATAAAGTATTCAAAGAACGAAGATTAAGTGGATGGCAGAGGTAATATTCTATTGAAAATAAAGTTTTTGTTTGGATGGAGAATGGTGGTTTAAACGAGGGCTGAGGGAGAAAAAATTATCTTATTCTGCTTCTTACCAGTTTATTTGAAAAACTGTGTTCTAGGTTAAGTTTTTTTCAGATCTGGTTGTTAATAAGTGAAATATTTCAGCGTTTCTTTCCAAAACCTAACTTGTACTAGTTTTACATTTGGCAATTTAATATCATTTGGCTTTTAGCATTCGTCTTTCGAAGCTTAGAAGTTCTTCATCGTAACATTAAATTTATGTTAGCGAATATGAACTTCCCTTGTGAATTTCTATTCAGTCAATGTTTCCTTTATTCTTGTATATGCTTCTCTGATTCTCATCTTATCAGCCCTTTTCACATTCCCATGCTCTTCTTCTTTTTTCATACATATGGTGTATATGAAAATCATTGGAATTCCTCATTCAGACTTTATTTCGCGGGGCTATCTCCACTTTTTAAATGTTTATAGTGAATGCAGAAAAACATAATCATCGTTGGGCTTGGCTCGACCTTGCAGGGGCGATCCTCCTATTCGCGTCTGACAGAATGTGCGAAATGACCTTAGCTGTTGAAGCAGGTTAAACCAAAATACTACTGAAAATAATCTATGGCAGTTCGGTGAAGTCTGCTAAAAATAGTCCATAACATGTTCTCGGTGGATTAATAACAGATGAGATAATGATTTATTCAAAGCAACGATCATTCTACGTTTATAATGGTCATGATCTTAAAAATAAAGATTAGAGAAAAGGGCTTATTTATTGCTCGAATTTCCTAATAAATATGATATCTGAGATGAAATTAACATTATGATTATTGATTTAGCTTATCACCTGATTTAGCTTATTGACTGATCATATTTTCAATGACAATTTATGGGGCTAAGATCTTAACAGAGTAAAATTAATGGTTGGAGCATGTAACATGTGCTATGAATTTGTTGTTGGTTTTTAAATTACGAGATATGTTCTTTTTGGAAATATATCAGTTAAATCCCTCAAAAATAGCATTAATTACGATGATATACTTAAAGTAGATTCTGGGTATATAAGCTTCTACCTATACGTGATTGCAAATTATAAACTTTACCTACAAATACAAATATTGTTTACTCTCCATGACTGTTGCTAATTACCTGCTCATCGACACTTTTGATTTCCGCTATTTGTTTTTAATGTTTGTACTTCGGTATATCTTTTACTTTTTAGCCTTTCTTATAGCGGATGACGTGTTATCCCCGGCTTTTCACGAGTTCATTTCATTATACATTGTACGCAGCTCCCGTTCTTCAGCTGTTTCCGACGCACGGGTGACTTTTTTTTTAGTTGGCTGCAGGAGTAATCTGTCAAACACTTTTCCTTTTCTTCAGTGGCATTTCGATAGGTTTCAAGTAATAGGTATCCGCTGACAATAAAGAGCATAAAATGCAGTATGTTTATTAACTAGTTTGTCGAGTTGTATGCTTTGTTTTCAGTTACGATGGGCAACAGAGGGAACGGATCCAAGAAGCTTTTCATGCGTAGAAAGGGTCGAAAATACCGTCTCGGTGGTCGGAATTAATTTACAACTTCGACATTAAATTACTCGGAGTCTAAGTGCGCTATTGGAATGGGTCAAAATGCATTTTTTTCAACTTTATGATCTTTTAGAATATTAATTTTGTATTGATTTATTTACCGCCTTTGAGTTATTCGTGAAAAATCGCAAAGCTGCTCTTAAAAATTTGGCTTCAGGGGTGGAGAGTGGGGGTAGTTTTATAAATATATTAAATGGAAGTAAGAGTTTTCCGCTTGTTTTGAAATGTTATTGTTTAAATTAAATCCAAATCTGAGTAAAATCTCTCGATCTGTTCAAAAGACAAACAAACGAGTTAACATTCTTCTTTTCACATATTTGAAAGCACGTACCGTTGTCAATTGTTTCCATCAATCCTTACCTATATTTCCTATAATAAAGATGCAATTTTCATCCAGCAATGTGTATTTTAGCAGTTTTTAAAATTGTAGTAATTCCCGAAAAATATCTGTGAATTAACAAAGCTTTATGGGATATCTTTTTTACGTTTTAGCAAAACATAATTCATCACATAATAATGCAATACTGGGATGGTGCATTCGTCTTCAATAAAATGAGCCTTTCGTTTCCATATCTGATAAGCGCTCCTAATGGGTGGCTTTTTATGGCTGTGATCTAAATTTCCTCGTATAATACTTTGTAAATGCTGCATCACTGATAAAGAATGATGTTGCCAATGGTAGGACCTTAAAAGGCGGTCGTATCGCCTGGTTTGAATTACATCCATCTTGGGGTTTCATAATACGGATATTATGACAGCAGAGGTTAGAGTTTTTTTCTGCAATGATAAATTTGGCAATTGAACTATACGTGCCTTAAAACGATTGCAAAAATAGTTTCTTTCTTATCCAATCCAAAAATTACTGAAACAGTTTTATGTAGTGATAAATGAAGATATTTCATGACATCATAATTCCGTCTTAGTATTGACGCTCAGGTTTTTACTGATATTGACTCATCGCAACCGTTCAATAACAACCATCAAAGTCAACCATCATACGAAACCTCCGCTTCTGATTTTCATACAATTTCTACAGCGATAAAATTAATACCACCTATTTAAATGGTACCGTTTGAACCTTTAGTTCATTTTGTGTTAATCGGTTTACACTTTCCCTTCCTTGAGACGTTACTGACACTCTGGTCAAATATTCCCATTGAATGAAATTCATGATCCGCCTAAATATAATGCGCTTTCAAATTCGTTCGCCTCCATCTCAATCAACGCAACTTTGAAGTAAATGTCTTTGGTGTCACCGTTCATTTAACCCGCTTTGACTATGTCATTATTATTTTTCCTGAGATGCTGAAATTCGGTAAAAAATTTAGGTGTGCCGCTTCGATTTTATGAGTATTTATTACCTTTACCCACCCCTTAGGGTAATGGTGCCTAATGTGAGACTCTTGCCTAGTAATAGACCGTAAGATTTCCCTATTCTTAAGGGCTGCATCCTCACAGAAACACACATAACCAAGTGAAAGTATTATCATCGAGTTAGTAATAATCCTTAATTACTCGGTGGTAGTACCATCGTAGTACCGTAGGTTCTTCTAGAACTCTGCCGGACACTTGGTTTTACCTACGCAATATTATTATTTTTCAAGAGATTTTATTTTTTTGCAGTGGTTTCTTCGACATTTTTTCAATACTCAAGGTAAACTATTCCTGAAATTCATTACTGCACTTATTAGCATAACATTTCCTAACATTTTCATTATAGAGTCAAGTATTTCCTGTTTTTTTTATCACGCTAAAATTGAATTTTTGTGACGCGTGTTTCTGCCCCTAATACGAGATACAGTCTCTAAGGATTTTATAATCGGAGCACAGATTTCACAAAACTATGTTATTTTTAATAAGTATTCAATATGTGTATACTTATACATATAACTATTTAATATATAGACAAAATATTGTTTGTAACGCCCTTTGGATTGTTATAACTTACTTTATTTATAGTTGATGTTAGTCGTAGTTAGTAGCTCAGTCACAGAGTTTAACGGAGAATCTGATGTAGAATGGTTATTCAGCTCATGTCACTATGCTGATGATAAGGGGTACAAAAGCATCTACAATGTAAGAAATGCTAACAGTGGTGTCATAAATATTTAGTGGCAACTGGTGTTAAACTTTGCGAGACCTTCTTGACTTCAAAACCAAAAGAAGTAGATTAAAACAAACAGTTTTCGGGATCCTAATATTAGGATACATTTTTTACATACCCCAAATTTCACTTTTTTGCAGCGTTTTAATTTTTTATTCAAAGTTGTATTACATCATCAAATTGGTGTGTCATATTCTTCGCACTTAACCTATACACTTGAAGCCGATTTTGGACCACTTTGGTTTCGCGCCTCACCATTGGAAAAGTTCACAAAGCAAACACTATACGCCACTCCTGCTGAGAGTGTGGAGTAAAATCGGAAGGTGGCAGCATCTACCGAAGATACATTGCGGTAGCGAAACTTATGAATACACATAGGTACGGTAGAATTAAGAATATACTGTTTACTGGTATTCATCCACTAGCCATAGAGCAGACGGTTGCTAATATTTCTCTAATGAGCATCGCATTTACTATTCTGCAAGAGGTAGTAATGTATGCTTCCTAATGCCATTAAAGTTTAACGCTTAAGGAGTGAGTTATCGATGATGTGGAGGGTTTGATTCCCATCCAGAAGGCGCAGATAGGTAAGTAACCCTAACACTAAGCTAAGACTGATGCCAATTATTTTTCGAACCGTACTCGTTTTCTTTGAAAATCCTTCTTTTATTTTTTTCTTATTCTCTATGACTCGAGCCACATAAGTGTAATAAAATATAGTGTTAATGCAAGTATTATATGAGGCAGTAGATAAAGTATTTGAGAAAAGCAAATGCAAAATTCTTCTGGTTTTAATACAAAACATTAATTTGAATGGCATGGTCTGCGGCATTGCCCATAACTCAAAGTACCCTTAGGACCATATTGCGCTGTTTCCGATCATATGACTTATAAGTGAATAGGTTTCAACTTTCATTTTACTATTTATAAAAAGAAAAATTCTCCTCCTAGCTTTCCCTTTGGGTTTGATGAAGCAGTGACCTTTTGAATGCTACTCTTATTTCTTTGTTGCAACTTTTTCCGCTGAAAGGTAAAGTCTTCCGTCGGCGTTTCGTTTTCTATCTAGTGTGATTGACAGCTAATTACACCATCTGCTGTCATATCATCACTCACAGCCTCTAAAAAGCCATATTTGGAAGCCAATTGACTCTTTAATGAGCATGTATTTCATAAACGTGTGAAAGCGTATATGAAGCGTGTTTTCCGGAGTGTTTTTTTACTGATTCAGTTCCCGGCAATTGACAAGAAAGTGTATGCATGCAATTTTAATTAATCATGACACACTTTAGATGTAGCTCTCGGAACTAAGCCATTCCCGCCAATTAACAATGATGATAGTCAAGATCATTGCGCTGAATTTAGGCTCAGTATTTTTGACTGACGTTATTTATCTGACGTCCGATATCCTTTACTTCTAATGAATGTTGATTAGGTTTTGAATTTTTATATTAAATCCCGAAAGAGACCCAATGATCTTTTATCTGGGCTTTTATTCTGTAGACAAACGTGGCGATTTTATGTTATATCTGCATTTCAGCCTTTGAAAACAATCGAAGGGTTACACGTGTCATAGAACAAGGCTTTTTAACCGATGCTAAATATTATTTCCTTAGCATTTTCTACGCCCATTTTTATAACTGCGATATTCAGAAGAGGAAAAATCATTCTCATGATATTTCCTCTGTTGAATAATGCACTTATGTGCACTTGTGGGTGACTCTGTAAAGGAAATACAGTGGCTAGTCCCTGTATTCTCAAAAGTCCATTTTTCTAAACGTTGGCCTTAAAGCTCCGGTAATGCTGATGCTAGATGTACGTATTTTTGCGCACGTTCCAGGTGAACTGTGCAAGAGATTTTTAGCTTTCAAAAAATAAAAAGGGGAAGAGAGATGTTCACATTGTTTCTCACACTTTTTTGATCATATGGTCGTCGGTAATTTACAGATGAAAAAATAATAACCATTGGCCTTTTTTTATAAAAAATATTTATTTACACAATGAATACATTAAGTAATAAATTTAACATAAAATATTTAAAAAATATAGTATCTAGTATGCATTTGTGCATTACCATACCATAGGTAATAAGTTGACCATTGGACTTATTGACTATATATAGTACCCACATTTGATTAAATCTTTTCCATTCAATATGAAACACACAATATGTACCTTACACACAGAAGCGTTGACATAAATGTTTTTTGCCATTCTAAGACAAATCATGTGCGTTAACTCTAAATTTTCATATGATAACCACATTGAAATGCGTATCTAAATATAATGAACATCATTTCTTCTTTTTCTCTTTTTTTTATAAAATCATCAGTTCTTACTTCATTCAAGTTTCATGAACTAAGCGCCATTTAATAGTTATAAGAACGAAAGCTAAAACCTTTTGATCAATGCAATAGGCACTTGAATAATAAAATCACACCGAGTTAAATAAAGAAACCGCCTCCTTTTTGTATCGAACAGTATGTTCATAAATGTGATGAGCGAGAGGATCCTACGGTTTCTCATATTTATGCTCAAACTGTCTAGTCTCTATTGGTAAACTGCTTTGTTATAAGGAGGCGCTAATACTTCATGGTAGTGGAAGGGAAAAGCCAGCAAAGCTTTGATGCAACGTTTGAACTGTCTTTCCGCGTAGATACCGTCTCTCTGACTCAACATTCTAAGGGAAACGAGGCAATGTGGAACGTGTATTCAGGGAAAGCAAGAGAGAAATTAACCTGAAAAACAGCGCTGGGAATGCTTGAGTGCTAGAAGCTAATGTATAAAATCGTGATGAGCTTTTTCTTGCCCATGAATTACCAGACGCAGACGCAACTCGTAATATGAACCTCTTTGGGCTCGTTATTAAAGTTTTTAACTAGCCATGTATTTCATTGATATGCATGAATTAAATATTAATTTCTTCCAGGGAGTGTAAGTAGATTGTCTCGACGTAGGAAAAGAGAGATTAATTTTCTGAAGACCACATAAATGTGTCCCTGGAATGAAAATAGTTTCAGGGGTTGGACTCATATTGCTCGTTTTACTTAAAATATGAATCAAACTAAGAGAACCGAAGGAAATGTAAGAAGTTGAGTAAGCTTTTCTTTTAAGCACTGTATTTTTTCAGTGTGTAACATTTTCTATTTTTTCATTTGTTACCTGTTGTCATTGTTTTAAAGCATAATGATGTTTGGACTGCAGTCTTTGTTTGTATCCTTAGTTGATGCTTTTACTAGGCTTTACACATATCTTTTCGTGGGCGTATTCTCTTTAGCTTACATCTTTTATTGTACAAATATATTGATAAACCTATTGCATATGACTGTATGGTTTCGTTTATAGTAACATATGCCCAGTCGTTGAATTTAAGACAATTGAGAAGCAGTTATATTGCCAAGGAAATTTAAGTGAAAAAATCAGATAGTAATTTCCAGCACCGTTGTTACTGACATGTTTCTTCGTCTGCATACATTCCTCGGTTAAATGTTTATGTGCTGTGCATTGAGGATGGCCATAGGAATAAATATCAATAGGATAAATCATAAACTCACTCTTCATAAATTTAATTTCCTTATTATACTATTTCCTCCAAATATCGCCTGATACCTTTAAACGTCAGGTCCAATTTGCCAACAATGCAGGAAACCGCTACATTTAGTGGCATTTATCAAAGAATTGCGATGACAAAAAGAGAAACGTTCTCTGTCCGTTTCTTTGCTGTAAAATCTTCTTGGCATCGTACAAGAAATCGTAGGCATGTACGAGGTCCGTATGGCTCCGCACAGCATTTTTTTGACCCCTCACTAGCATTAGGTCGATCGTGTTCCTCCGCTATCTCACCTCCTGTCGCTTGTTGCCTTCTTAAGACTTCTTCAGATCGTCCCCACCTTCCGCCTTCGCTAGGCGGTAATGACGGACTCCTCGTCGTAGTCCACCTCTTCTTCCTCCTCCCGCTCCGTCGGCCCTTCCTGTCCCCCCTCGCCCCCGCGGTACTTGCCCGGGGGCACCCCGGACCGCGGCCCTGAGTGCTGCAACGCCTGCGATCCGGGGAACGGCGGGGAAACTGGCAGGTGCGCTCCCTGAGGAGTGAAAAACATTGTAAAGGATCAAGAAAACGTTACAATAAAGGATATATTACCACAACCCTTTGGATCACATATGCTTGTAGCATAGGGGACGGGCAGAAAAATTATAATGTCTTGAATTTGATAGAAGATACATTTTAGTATCGTAAACCGTGTTAGTAAGTGGATTACGAGAGTATCTGCTCCTAAGCAAATAATATAATAAAAATTTGACTACGCCAAATTAGGTTTATAGCTCCTATAAAGTAGTTGGACCCAAACCAATTCCCACTGGCTCACATGATAAGCTTGTGGCTTAGAGTAAGATGGGACAGGAACAAATATAATGACTTTGATTTTATAGAGGATACATCTCAGTATCGCAAATCGTGTAAGTGGATTAGGAGAGAAACGGCTACTAAGCAAATAATATATTCAAAATTTTACTGCAATATTATGCCAAATTAGATTTATATCTTAATAAAAAGTAATTGGACCTAGACCAGATCCCATTGGCTCATGTTTGCTAAGCATGTGTCATAGGATGAGACGGTATGGGAAAAATTACAATGTCTTTGATATAATATAAGGTGCATCTCTGTGTCGCAAACCGTGTAAATAATTGGGTTAGGAGATAAACAGGTTCTAAACATGTAATATAACAAAAAATTGACTGAAATATTATGCAAAATTAGATTTATAGCTCCATAAAATTTAGTTAGACCCAGAATAGATCCCATTGGCTCACATGATAAGCATGTAGCATAGGACGAGACGGAGCAGAAATATTATGATCTCTTTGATTTGTTTAAAAGATACATATATTAGCATCGGAAATCGTGTGAGTGGATTAGGATAGAATCTGCTACTAATCAAATAATATATTCAAAATTTTATTGAAATATTATGCCAAACTTAATGCATAGCTACATACAGTAGAGTCTCGATAATTCGACCTAAACTGGCCGCGGCAAGGTCGGATAAGTGAGAAGGTCGGATAACACGGAAAATAATATAAACAATGTGAAAAAAATGTTAAATTTAATTTGCATATTGAAAACTTTTCAAATACATGTGTCTTACCTAACTTTATACGACGTAGAAGTAATAATATGAAATACTGCACTTGCTATGTGCGACGAAAGGGGGCCCTCGCGCGATAGCCTACTGCATAAATTACAGTAGTTATCGTGCACGGGGACGGTCGGGTAACACGGAAGGTCAGGTAACCGCAGGTCGGATAACCAAGACTCTACTGTAAAAAGTAGTTGGACCCAGACCAGTTCCCATTGGCTCACATGATAAGCTTGTAGCACAAGACTGGACGGGACATGAAAAATTATATTGACTTTGATTTGGGTAGAAGATACATCTGAGAATCGCAAACCGTGTAAGCAAGTGGACTAGGAGAGAATGAGCTAATAAGCAAATAATAAAATCATAATTGACTGAAATATTATGCCGAATTAGATTAAAGCAACATAAAAAGTAATTGGAAGAGGTATTTATTTCAATGGATAAACAGATATATATTTTGGGGACTGTACCAATCAAGAACTCTAGGTTACCGACTAAATGCTAAAGAAACGGTAAGTGGATGCTGATGAAAGTTTATCCGACTTTTTGTGTAAAACTCGACTGATTTCGAGGGTGTATATGTTTTGCAACACAACACGTGTCATAAATTCAGAAAGCAACGAAGTATTAATTGGATATCCTCGTGCAGTATGGCTGCTCATGATCATCTCACCTTTGGCTGGAAACCGTTTTCATCGGCCGTGTAGGTGACTCTGTATTTGCGACCGTCTGTGGCGATGAACTCGTAAGCGCCGTGGGCCACGTAACCCTTGACCCCGTCGCCGAAGTCCCTCACCTGGCCCACTTGCTCCACCTTGGTGCCGTCCTCCGTCTCGTAGCTGAAAGCAAAGCAGAATAATTATGCCGAGGAAGTAGTGGGAGCAAAAAAGAACGCATCAGTTTCATTGCAACTGTTTCGCAACCCAAACTCTTTCAAAACGAAGCAGTTCCGCGAAACACCCTGTTGCGGATAACGGTTAGAGGCACACCAAACAACAGGCGATCGATCGGCTTTTTTAGAACATGACTGGTACTTCTGTATACTTTGTAATATGAAATCTTACACTAAAATAAAGTGACAACTTCATTTGGATTCATAAAAGATAGATACATCACAGTTCTAATTTTATCTGCAACGACGGGCGGACACGTATTGGCTGAATAAACTAGCAACCGCGTGCAACAGATTCAAATCCATCTATTTGTATCTAATAACCGCAACACATCCACACACAAGCAGTGCAACTGGAACAGAATAAAAGGCGAAACAGTCAGCTTCAGGCATCAGTTGCCGCTGCACAGCACGGAGCGCAACTAAACTGTTGTTTGCAACAGTTATTTGAAACAGTTGTTTGATCGAAACAGTTGTGACTGCAGCCGTTTCGCTCCGTCAACACTTTATTCCACCACTACGAGGAAGCACAAGTAATGGATAAATATCGTGCTCTATGTTTTGAGCTATCATAGGCTATATCATAGACGATGACTACCAGAACCAGCACCCACGATATATACATCAATCAGCGATTGACCTGCAGCTTTGCTTACAAAGTGAGAGTAGATATCTAATCCCTTTGGTGTTTAAAATTCTTAAATTGATCGATTTATATTCGTTTAACTATCTATACTAGTTACTAGATTGCTGGACATAAAAATCGTTTTAAGTTTATTGGGGGATGTCCCTCACGGCTATATTTGGTCTCTTTGTGACCGCTAAAGCCACTGGGGTACTACGCGCCCGACATATGTAAGAATGGGTATATGAGTAAAACAAATCCTGGCGAATAATATGCCTTTCGACTGTCCATACGCGAAAGGATATTAAGTAAGGGGTAGACCCTGTTTCCCAACCATTGGATTCCCACCAGCCTGTGCGAACCAATAAAGTGAGATTTCATTTTTCCGAGAAAAAAGAAAAAGGAATTCTGTCCAGAAACCTATTATTGGTTTAAGAAACTACGAGAGTGGTAAACATTTCAAGGCAACTGAAAATAAGTGTTCTAAACGGGATGTATTTATGATAGATAGTTTTTAATGTCAAGCGCGGAAATCAGTGCGGGAAATACGAAATGAAGATCGGTGCTAAGGAATCAGATGTAATGTTACTTTTATTTGGGCGAAGAAAGTGAGGCTGACCATGTAATTTGGAGGGCGCAAACTAGAGCATGTACGAAAATTTATTTGTTTTGGGAGTACGCTGTATAAAATGGACTTAGTAGCTAGAAAGTACGAAAGAGTAATGTGCTGGCGAAAGAATAGGTCAGCAATAGGAGAGGGCAAAGACGGGGACATTTATTTTTATTTATTTATTTAATAATAAATCGAAAAACAGTCAAGATGACCTTTACATCGGATTATTAACATTAAATGACTTTACACAGAACAACAAAAAGAAAAACTAATAAGTTATCGAAACATCATCTCGTAAACAACTCATCCGTTGTGACATTTAGGTGGAAAGAAGATAGGAAGGGGAGTAACATAGTGTAACAATATAATGATAAAATTGTAAAGTTCTCACATGGATTACATCGCTGTATGGTTCGCAAAATCGGACTGTGAGAAAAAGAATTAAAACAGGCGGCTGTCGTTTGAGATGCTGGTGTGGAGGAGAATAGAGAGAACAGCGAAGAAGTGCTTGGCATGGCGGGTGAGGAGAAGAAAATTCCGGAAGAAATTAAACGGCAGAGTAGATGGATGGAACACATAATGAGGGCCAAATGGATGCTGAAGGTTGTGATTGAGAGAAGATATTAGGTTGGCGAGGGAGGTGAAGAAAGGGAATAGGATCCATGAATTTGATGAAGAGTGGTACAATGGAGACTAATAGCTTCAGCTTAAAAATTTTATTGCAGGTTTTTCTACTTCCTTGCAAACTTACCTTTACCAGTGGATCACTTTTCAGAATTATTGTGAATTTAAGAGCGGAAGAACAGAGAACCTTTGTCAATAAATAACTTATTCTTTATCTGCTTGTTTATTTTTAAAAATGTTCCCTGAGGCACAGGCAAAATCTCAGATTTCCAGATGTTTAAAAGGGCCCTTCTGCCTATTGTATTGTGATATTTGTCCATCATATCTATAATTTCGGCAATATTTGTTGCACTTATATTTTTTTAATTGGCGCTGTTGACACGACCTTCGATTCGTCGTTATTTAAACTATCGAACACATCTTCAAACTTCTTTGGTTGGTTAGGGCTGAGTTCTTTAGCACATTTGATATTCCCACGTTTAAAGTTTATTTTCTTACTGGTTAGTGCATTCAGGCTTCAATCCTCAGAATGTAGCAGTATGGTAGCTACAATTTATACTGAGATACATGCAAATATAAAAACTTATGTTAACTTAAGTAAAAACTTGCATGCTTTTCAAAGGATATTTAGTTTCTAACTTCCCTGAAAACAGACCCTGAGGCCTCAAAAGTAGGCGTTCATGGCAGCAGAAATAATAAATTTTACTATATTGATAGTTGTAAAAAAAATAAAAAATATATGTCGTTGCCTAGTCATTTTTGGAATACTTGTTGTCATCGGTGTGCTGGGGATGGATTTATCCTCTAAGGCATATAAAATTACTACTGCCTGCATTAAAACGGTAATTACTTACTCTTACACTTCATTCTGTATTTCGGCATTCTTCTTACGTATCCGTAACTCACTTAAACTCCCATATTGCCGCTTGCCTGGTATATCTCCTACGGCCTGGCCTTTTGTATCTCGTTACCCCTAATTACTTGTCCCGTTCACTTCCCCCCCTCTAGGTTTTATCCTCCTCCTCCTCCTCCATTTCCTCCCCTGCCATGCCTGGCGCTCCGTTTTTACTCCGTTACGTCCTTCATATTTTTTGCATCTAACTCTTTAAAGGCGCTAATTACCTCCCTTATCCGATTATCTCCCTTATAATGTTCAAGTGTGGGCATAAAAAATACAGTGCTTAATAGCCCAACCATCCTTGTTTTTATCTTCTTTATGTAAATTCCCTGTTATTATTACTCTAAATGTGGTATTTTTTGAAAATTGTTTTTAAATTCATAGGCGGGTAAATACCCCGTTAACTCTCACAATACATTCATTTTACTTTCAACTACCATTTTTTGGGAAATTGAGTGTAATCGGAAGCCTAATTCATTTTGAACTATTTTTCCCATTGTATCACGAATAGTAAGTCATACTTGCAAAGTGGCTTTTATACCCTGGAATGTCAATTTCTTTCATAGTTAAGGGTTTAGTATTGACTAAAAAGCATAGTTCTATGGACTTACGTGACTGAAAAACAGGGGTTGAGACTAGGTTGGTAGTACCGCGCAAACTTAAACGATTTTTGCATGGGTTTCAGGCCTTTCTTTCCCAAGTTTTTCTAAATATTTCTCTTGGGTTAGGTGAGTCTCATTATCAAATTGTTTGTTGCACCAAGCAACAAATTTCACTTCCAATTTTTTAGTCACTCGGTATCTAATAATATGAACTTAAAGTTCTTTTAAATTAATACATTACCCAAGAATTAGTAAAATTATCCAAAAATAGCGCAAGCTCCATTAAATTACTCTGACGTTAACAGTGCATCACAAACACACATGTATCTTGAGATTGTTGTAATTTTAGTGTTTTTATAATCTCTATTCCTATAATCGTATGAAGAAGATCTAACTTTGTGGAATCTTTTCATATAAAAGAACACAACTTTGTGCTTTCCACTGATTTATTATATAAAATACAACCGGTTTCGGTGATTACACAATCATCAGGTAAACTTCTAAAGGTTACTACAGGTTATTACACCGTCAATAGGTAGGTAATCTAATTAGTGTACCTGATGATGGTGTAATAACCGAAACGGGTTGTATTTTATGTAATAAATCAGTGGAAAACACAAAGTTGTGTTCTTCCATTAATTGTCTCTATTCCTCTTAGTTCGTAGATAATAAGATTCGTGAATGGCCTTTCCACTCCATTCCCTATCTTTCGGTATTTAGGCAGTGGACCAGCACGTGATCAACTCATTGATATTTTAAAATGACTACGTTATCTTATTGAATGCGTAAAAATATCAAATTCTTCAGGGCGATGGTCTAAAGCCTACTCGTTCTAGGACTCGCCGGCATTGTCCCCGATCTGGTTGAGGCCTTCGCACGCAATTCTATCTCTAGCCCTCCACTATTCATGGATCACGAAGGAGTTATTGTTCGGTCTCCTGCCGGATGGACGATCTGATAAAAGTGCACAAATCATGGCGAGGCGGACCTTGAGGGAAAGAAAACCCATGAAAGCTCTCGCGAAGGGACCATAATTCTAATTATTGCGTGGTGAGATGCATATCGGTGCTAATGAATATGTTATTATTATATTATAATTATTTGTTCTCAGAGAAGACCTTCATTGCATGCAATGGTGTGATGCGCACTCTATCATCTAAAATGGATCTTTCATTCTTATTTGCCTCGAAATAGAAAAGTGTAACAAAAATATTTGATTAAGCTTCAATTATGAGAATTTACATTACGACCATGCATATCATGTGCTGGCTTCTTTTCTAAAATGTGACGGGAAACGGTGTTGCACCTTTATTTTGAAAGTACTTTTTAGTTTCTGTTTTATAACGGTGGTATAAATAACGGAGGTTATTCTTCAAAATATTTTCACTTTTATTCTTTGGAAGGAAGTTGTCCTTATTATACTTATTAAAGAAATACATTGGCACTTAATTAGGAAAAATGATAGACTTATGGAGGTTCCTTCAAGAAATTGATTTTCAACCCAAATACTAACATCTACCTTTCTGTTAAAAAATTTCTTTTACGAAGGATATGCCATAGCTGTGAAAAAGTATCAGGGACAAAATATGCAGATAATTTGACGAATATATTTTTAAAGAACACTTTTTACCAGCTCCAGGAGCCAATTGCAGTGTCATTTCTCTTGAGTTACTGCATTTTGATTTCAGCCATAGCAGTTTTTGGCCTGTAGCTAAAACATTAAGGTCATAAGGTGGGAACATTTTATTTTTATTGGATTCCCTAACGTAATTCGCTTCTAATATATAGTTGCTATTATATTTGAAAGAAAATTAGTGTTTCCCATGATTATCCATTCTTGCATTTAAAATCTTACTACGACTTAAAGTTAAAATTGACATTAAAATAGTGCGCAAAGGCACGTTTTTGTGGTCCTTATCAATCAGATGAGACGTGTTTCTATAGATAGCCCGATTGAAAATTTAAAGACATTTAAGTCATCTTAGGTCGAACCAACTTAATGGAGCAGCAAATCCAAGGCACTTGGAAAGGCAGCTCAGTGTGCTACTCACTAAACCAACTGGGCCGGACTGAGTTTTAATTATTTTGATTTGAAAATTCTAATTCCTTGGAATGAATCAATGTCTTTTAGCGTAACTAAAGCGTATTCAATGATATCCCGAGCAGGGCTGAGTGAGACGTGCTGAGCGTCCTTCATCGTGCAAAAAATACCTTATTCCTGCAGGAGTGTGGAATGCGCGAGATTTTCGTGCGCCTAGATGCCCGATTGAGCTACAATTCCGTGGTATTAATTAAGCTGGTGGCTTTCGTGATTTCAAAGTGATAGTGGAAGTAAAAGAGGCGTGTACATTCGCCTTTACGTCACGTCAGAACAGCCACTTCCGCCTAACCGAGCCGCCGTCACACGCCAAATCACTCAAGCATAAAGTTTGAGATAAGAATTGTTTGATTTTTCATTCATGGCTTCTTCATACTCACGCCGTATCTCATTCAGCTATTATGAGATTTGGAAGGCCTTGCTCGGGGATTATTTTGTTATCGCATGCGTCCATCATTAAAATTAGCATCTTCAAAATAAAGAAAGGAAGTTGGCTTGTGATACGCCTAAATCAGCCGCGCCAGATAATAAAAATGCTTTTGTAGAGATGCTCAATTTTCAGCTAATGCGTTTCTGTCTAGTACCAATTTTTTTAAAACTTGACGTGAAAAATGCGACGTACTTTTTTTTAATGGTTCATTCATGTTTTTTGTTTTAAACGTATAAAATGGTTGTTTTCAAATCTCATGTGTTTTCAGCATTTTTAACTTCCGATTGTATTTTATCATATCTATATCTATCTTTGAATTCAATTGTATCACATATTCAGTTAGCGTTTTTCACTAAGGGTAGTTGTTTTTGTGTTTCTTTTTCTTTGTAATTAAGCTCCATTTATATTCCGATTTGAACAAAATCATTTGTTAATTACCTCGCTGCTATTTCATTGTATTTTGTTGTTGCTCAAGGGGACCTGACCCACAGTATAATTAAGGTTTATTCTATTCTACTTTCCAAGCATTGAAATCCGTGGTAACGAAGTTTGCCTATCTTAAAACTTTTCTTCCTATAAACCTAAATTACTGGAATTTATGTATAATCGTGGTCAGTTTGCATTTCTTCTATGACCGTAGGACCGTAAAGGAAAAGGATACGGACCGTAGACCGTGTTTCTTTATTGTACGGAGGTGGGATGTCCAGCACACGTTCATGTGTGGGGAAACTGGCACTATCTGTTAAAACCTTGAAGTTTTATTTTACGAAATAACATTACTTTTTACTAAGTAGCATGCACTCTGTTTCTATTGCGTTAGAGAAAAAGTGGATCAATGAGTAAAAAATCTCACCTTATTTCCTCCCCTCCAATCCTATTATACCACATTCCGTGATTGCTTTTCCGAATTTATAACAACGACATTAACTGTAGAGTAAGTAACAGAATTATACTGTTTAAAGGGGATGCGGTCATCTACCGAAAAATTTCCGCATATGCTGTTCTTTCTCCAAATCTTAATTACGTGAAACTCGTGGTTGAGGTATGAACTTAAATATTAATAAATGCACTCTATTGTGCACTTTACTTCTTAAGAAATAAAACACCTGAACTTTTTTGCTTGAAATGAATGTGATTGCCATAAGAAAAATGATGGCCACATGCTTCAGATCGAATCATCTCTTTTTCTACTAATAATTTGCAATGAAAGTACTCGTAGTGAAAATACTTAAAATTATTCATTAGATTAGCTGATTGTCTCTCTCTTCGCAGATAATTTTTGATGACATATTTGTGTAATCATGATTATTTTGCAGGTAGTTGTGTCAATGATGATTCACATCTCTTTTTACATATGGGCATATTAAATGTTACCCTGTGAAAAGATGTAAAGGCAAGGCTGGCGAACAATTTTGCATGGAGTGTAACGTTGTATGAGGTAGACTCTTGGACCAACTCTTTGCCAAAATAGGATGAGAATAGGGTGAAGGTATTTGATATATGGGTGTGGAGGAGAAAGTGTGGAGGACAGAGGAAGACAAGCTAAGGAGTGCTTGATGGGGTAGGAGAGAAAACTACTCGAGGATATTAGGAGACAAAGTAGGGGGTTGGAAGAAGCAATGAGGAGAGATAGGATGCTGAAGGCCATGATTAAAGTGAGGATGTTGGGTAAGCGGGAAAAGAGAAGGAAAAAATAGCCATGAGGTGGTTGGAGTGATTTTTGTCTATATAAAGTTTTGCAGCAAATCCTTATTAGTAATACCTTTCGATAAAAGTGAAAAATTGCATGTTACCAAATTGGTTTCATCTACACTCGACCCTGTGAACCGCCAAATGGGCGAGTAGCAGGGGGTGATAGGATACCAGCCGTGTAAAGGAGAATGCAATAGGTGGATGAAAAAGGTGAAGTATATTTTTACAGTGTTTTAAGTGGATCTCAGTTTTTATTTTGGTCACTTATTGTGCGTGGGAAGAACGAATTTTTGTACCTATCTGTCTGGCAATGTATTTCTCTTATTTTATCTTTCCTGTCCGACCTAGAGATGTAGTGCGGCGTCAAAGTGATATTCTCCGAGTCACACTGAAACACACCTGTTTGGAATTTCTCAAGCAATCTAAGCCTAGCGTGTAGCCCCCGAGTCACGAGCGTTTCCCAACGTAATCCTTCTAAAAGCAGTGAACCTCTTTTTTTCGATCGTAGCAGTTTTTAACGAAGCTCACAGCTTTCCTTGGTTATTTCCTTTGTTTCCTTTTTATTTGCTTTTCGAATAAAATATTCCTGTCAAGGGTGCCAAATGGTCGCGAAATATTCGAGGTGTGGCCTAATGTAATGTGTTTCTTCACAATTGAATGCTATTATAAAATGTAACCGTGAAGATAAAATAAGACTAATGTAAGGAGATAAAGACCTGTGGAAACCTTGAGAATTTTTACTCTTTTCAATTTGAACCTACTTTTATCAGTCCATCTTCCTGATCAATTAATCAAGTCGCTAGAGTACTTAGCTCTCAAGTGCGATATTCCACAGAGGAAAAGTCATTCGCGTTGACCGGAATTCGAACCCAGATCCTTCAATTTCGCGCCGACTACTTTTGCCAGTTAAGGTACCGAGGCGTCCCTCTCCCCTGTGGATTATTTGGTGGCTTTATAGGAGCATGGTAGTCAGGACTGCTAGGCATATGATGCCATTAGCAGACCAAATCGTGCGTTAAGCGCCACAGTCCGCGAGGATGGAACACAAGGAGGTGTTCACTCTTTTGACTAATTTTGAGAATACCGGGACTAGCCACGGTAGTTACCTTTACGGAGTCATCCACAAGTGCACATAAGTGCGAAATTTCAACGAGGAAAACGGGGATTTTCCTCTATGGAATGTCGCACTTATGTGCACTTGCGGGTGACTCCGTAAGGGTAACTACCGTGGCTAGTTCCGGTATCCTCAAAATAAGTACTTAACTCTCGTCATTTGGTGCCACAGTGGGGTGTCATTTCTAGTACTTATGTCAATTCAAATTTTTGATATTTTTATTCATACGCAGTAATATGGATTAGCAACAATCCCTCATATTCAGTGCCCTCATCCCTCTCTGCAGTGAGACTTTATTGGTGTGGAGTATATTTTAATAAATGTTTGGTCAATGTTTTTTTTTAATGAAAATATTCTCTAGTAACATTTTTATGTGTAATTATAGGTTAAACTTCACTTGATAGGTTCTTTTCTTGCTATTGCTTTCACGTCGAGGCCTAAAGTGACCTGAAATTTACCTATTTAACGCTATTTTCAAATAGAAATAGTTCATTGGTAGTAATGGTGAATTATGAGTTGCCAAGTTGGAGATTTCATTCAATTGGTTAGTCCCCGAAGCAGGAGCAGAAATCGAATATTCTCTGAGTCAGAGATAAGGAATTTTTAAAAGTAATAATTTGGCTAATATTAGAGTCATACGATGATGGTATCCCATTGACTATAAGTCTATGAGAGGCGGAGTCAATGTTCGATAGCCCTTGATCCACTATCCTCACCTGTAGTGTGCCGATCCGTCTGGGTTGAAGTCTGAGGTCATGGATAGGATTTCGATGGGTTTCCTCTTCAGCCGGCCGATCTGTTGCTCCTCCTCCGGCGCCCGGAGCTTCAGATGTCGCGGGTGGTGGCGTGGAGGGCGGGCGGTTGCCATGGAAATGAGCAGGATGCTGAGAAGGGTTAGGGCCCGCTGTTGGAATATTTGACGTGAAAAAAGCATGGCTGAATAATTTTCGGTAGGTATTATTCTGGGGTCAATATTATAAATACCATGGAAAATACTCTTGACCCTGTAAGATCTCAAATACTTACTAAGATCTACTAAGTTAATATAATAAAAACTGAAATCCACTCAAAACACTGATGAAATACACGTTACCTTTTAAAATCAGAAGATTCGTGCGAAATTTTGTGGAATTTGTACAAGATGAAGAAGTAAACCGTTCAATTTTTCAAAAAAAATATAATTTACTTTCCACCCGGGTTTCAATGCTTACACATCATCTTCAGGTGCCCCTTCCCCCTTTTTACTACCCATATTTCGACAAAATGAGGAGAATATTCGGGCATATTCAATGCTTACACATCACCTGAAGATGTTGTGTAAGCATTGAAATTCGGTTCCAAAAATAAATTATATTTTTTGTGAAAAATTGAACGCTTTATGTCTTCAACTTTACCTTTTAACGTCCCTATAACATTCTCCTTCACGCCTTTACACGGCTGGTGTCTTAACACCCCCTGCCATACTCCCATGTGGTGCATCGTTTTACGGAAGCCTGCCTCGTTGGGCCTCGATATACTTTAAATCAAAAGTGCTTGCACTGATGAAATCTTTTCAGATATCATTTGTACCGTGTCTCACGAATATATTAAGACCCGGAAAAAAATAATCGCTGGAGGGATTCACGAGAAAACTCATTTCTGTGCATTTTGTACAGATTATCGTGCATACATTTTCATTAAACGCCTTTTAATCGAACATTTTCAACCTTTTTCGATTTAATACCACTTTATAAAGCTATACAAGCTATACCTCCTATTTTGTTTCCATGGATACATATATAAATTGTTTATTTATATTAATCGTGAGTCAAAATGCCGAAGGCAAGGACGTACGAGGAAAATCGCTCAAAGATTTGCTTATTCTGTTTTGGAAAAACCAAAACAATGATCCCCATAACGGAAGGATTGCAAAAACGCGTACGGCAACAGTTTGAATATAATGACGCAGACGATCGGTGTCCCCTTGTTTTGTGCAGTTGTTGCAAACAAGATCTGTACCATGTTACAATTTCGAAGGAATGGACTGTAAGATAGCCAGAATATTCCTAGCTGAAGCCTATCAAGAAATATACTAGATCAAATAGCAATTCTGTGTGTGACTGTTACACTACTTAGTTACATATGTGACCTTGCTCGGAAACCAGTATTTGGAAACTTCGCAAAGGGAAATATTTTGCCTAAAGAAAAGAGTATACTATCCGACTTGACGAATGTATGAGTTGCAGGCAGGATAATATGTCAAAATTTTGAAGCACTTTTAAAATGATTGAACTGAACTTTATCGGGTCGATTAAACATTAATTTTTCCATGTAAAATCCATATTTTTCATGTTAATTTGGTTATCTTTCTTCCATTGTATTGTTTGATGAGTAAAATATGAAATGTTCCTTTCCCCATAATTCCCTATATAATTACGTGCATTACGTCTTCTAATGTACCTCTTGACATTTTTTCAGATAAAATGCAATACGTTCCTTCGAAAATCATCGCAGCTATTGCTTCTCATTAGTTGAAAAAGGGCAGCATATAAATATATGCAGCTTGACTACGCTTTTGGAGAACTTGACTGAAACTATTATAAGCTAACAATAGAAAACTGCAGAGCAAGTTGTTTCATCTCTACTGAAACGATATTTAAATGAAACCACACGGCAAACGTTTGCAAATATCAATTTATCAAAGAGTTAATGAAACTCCTGTTAAAAAACAGTTGTTTTTTAAGGATGATTTTTAAACAATACAGACGAGTTTACATTTAAGTCAAAGAGAGACGTGGAACATAGCTTCAGCTATACGCGTTGCCACAAAAATGCAAAAGTTTTTGAGCCTTATTTAAAAAAATAAACTCAATTAAGAGCCACTGTGTCATAAATATTTTATCACAAAGACGTTTGATTTCACATACGCGAAAGCTGACAAAGTTTCAAAGCTGCGCCTGAAACAGTCGTTACTGCACAGATCTTGAGGCGAATTTTATGTGTGCACGTTGGCGTACGGTGTAACGTATCGACGTAGGGATATATTTCATGAGAAACCCTCTACATCTTGCAATTTATATCTACATGCTAGAAATGCGCTGAATTCTAGGTCATTATCAAGTTTGTCTCTTACCTCATCTAATTAAAAGAATAGAAAACATATAGATACTGCTTTCGAAAAAAACGGGAAAAAATCATAAATGTACTCGGGAAAACCGGGATAAAGTCAGGGATCTTATTTCTGTAACTGTGTGGCCACCCTATGAAAATTCAGCAATTATCGTAAGTATTTTTTCGGAATTTGTACATTTTTTTATTATTCCTTCCCAGTATTCCACCCACCCATCAGTGACGCATCCTAAGCCATGCCTGTCACGTGTAACTAAATATGCCCAATCAATCCCGTTCCTTGTCGCCAATCTTCTTCCTCGTCCAAAATCGCTTTCTCATCATTCTCCTGCCTCCTCTATCCTCTTCCAGCACCCGTTACTTCTCAATTCGCCTTCCCACTAATTCTGCTTCCTTCTGTTATTCATGACGAATATTCTTTATCCCTTTACAATTCTCCAAATTTCTTTGTTTCTACCCTATATGACTATTAGTTGCCACCATATTCTGTGATACACTCTAAGTTTTAGCAAATTTTTTTTTCGAAAATGCTTGAAATGTTTTTTAAAATTCTTATTCTGAATTCTGATACTCACATACGTTGAAATCTTGCTTATTAAGTTTTGGTACATTAACTTTTACGACCCTAGTTGTTGTAGGCTTTCAATACTCAATTTTTCTGTGTATTTTCATGTTTAACCCTAATACGGACAACATATTTTTCTGACGTAATCGGACAAGGTGAGTCTGTTGGACTCTTTTAACTTATGCTTTTCATTTAAACTATTTGGTAATGAAAAATATTAATTTTCACATCACTTTGTATTTATTGTATACTAAAGAATCATTTAAAATAAAATGTATTATTTTTTGTTAAACAAAAGTTTTACTTTACTTATTAATTTCACACATAGTCAAACAGCGAGTCCAGTAGACTCTTTTGACTAATTCTTTCTGTTTTCACAACATAAAAAGACAAAATATTTATCGTCACATGTACATTGTGATTATTTGACAATAAATGGACAATTCAAACCAAATATTTCTTAATTGCACATTACGTTTTACAGTTCGTGCAAACAACACTTTTTCTACTGTGTTCGCTACAAACATGCCTACAACATATATGACAAAATGGTTTTTGCATTCTACCTTTAGCTGTAGGACACATGAAACATCTCTTTTTCTTCCTTGGTATTTCATTGGTTGAATTATTTTCTACCTCGGCATGAAAAACTGCAATTGCTGCTTGTGTCGGTCGCTGGAGGCCTTGCAATGAGCGAGATTGGATTTGTGCTTTTACGAGTCCTTCTGCAAGGCTAAGGATGAATATTCTCCTCTCATTGAGCTTATTTTTATTCCAATCTGGATTGAGTGAGCACCATATTACGTATGCCGCAACTCCACAAATATCTAATCCATTCATTAGGCATGCGAATGGCCAGCGATTAGTTTTTCTTTTGCACGTATATACATGAACAAGTTGGTCCAAGGAATCTACTCCTCCCTTTGTTTCATTGTAGTACGTGATTATTTCTGGTTTCCCATTCTGACTAATTTCACCAGAATGGTGCATTGTGGAAAGAACTATTACACTCTTATTTTTTTTCGGAACAAACGAAACTAATGTGGCGTTCTCTCTAAAACCAAAGAGTGCTAAACCTTCTGGTCTGGACCTGTTTGGAAGAAACGCAGGCAGTAAAAATTTCTTATTATTTCTAACTGTCCCCACTAAAGTTAATCCATTCGATAGGAGTG
This sequence comes from Pyrrhosoma nymphula, assembly GCA_963573305.1. Classification (NCBI taxonomy): domain Eukaryota; kingdom Metazoa; phylum Arthropoda; class Insecta; order Odonata; family Coenagrionidae; genus Pyrrhosoma; species Pyrrhosoma nymphula. The sequence continues at coordinate 47,693,054 of OY754333.1, read as the reverse complement.
TCTGTGCCAGTTCAAGGTCAGTGAAATAGTTGTCACAAGTAATATTTTGATGACTCCCTTTGAAATTTTCTTTTCGATGACTCCCTTTGAAAATAAAAAGTAACCCATTGTAGAAAAAATACGTTATTCATAGAGACAATTTTTGTAGTCTGCGCGCAAGAAACGAAAATGAGAAGAGAAAATGTATTACTTCATATAAGCTCCCGTCAAAACAGGCGGATTAGCGCCCCCTTCCAACCCGTTCAAGCAATATATAATGATGACCTTCCTCGATAATCCCTAAGCGATCCCAAATACTGTCGCCACGCTATGAAGCATATGCCAGTATTTGAGCAAAACATTTCAAATGCATGCACTTTTTATGGTATTGTTTTTCTTCACGGTGTAGCAAAATTAGCATTCTACGTCGAATTTACAAAAGAATGAGTCCAAACATGAAGAAAATCAGACATCATCTAAGCATTATATTGTTTGTTATGATGTTGTAAATATAAAAATCAAGTATAAATAGTGTAAAATATTTGCCATGATCTGGCTACATTATTCAAAAACAATGATTCAATAAAATTATTACTCTCAGAAGTGGTGAAGGATATGTAAGCACAGAAGAGAGTAAGAAGCATCATGAGTCCCACGGACTCACCTTGCCCGGATTTGTGGGGATTCAGGGAAAACATTTTTTTATAAGTTACTTTAATTTTGAAAGAAGTTTGAATTACTCTAATTTATAGGAAATATACAATTAGAAGAAGTCAAAAATTTACGCCACGCTGACATTTCAATAACATAATAAAATTCTCAAAAATGTGATGCGATGAGTCTGAGAGACTCACCTTGCCCGTATTAGGGTTAATTTATGGGTAAGAATATTTTATGCCCGTATAAACTAAGAAGAGAGTGGTCAATAATCAGCATTTTATGTCATACGTAAGTATCTTGACACATAGCTTCACTATTACCAAAAGCGTAAGCAAGCAGTGTTTTTATAAGTTTAGATTCTTGAAAGTTTCCGATTATTTTTTATCCTGTTCATAAAAAGACATTACTGCAGCATCTCGTAAGATATTCCAGGGACTGTACACTGAATTAAGTAGGCTAAAGTATTTTGCACACGGTGACTTGTGATATTATAATGCTTCACTGAAGAAAATACAGATTTTAATGATTACAACCGCAAAAATTTGATATTATTAACAGAATCTATCGTCGAGTTGATACCTGCCGCATCTACGATGACGTGTAATTCAAATTACCTGTATTGAAATGTTTTTTTTTGGAGAATATAGCTTGGCAGTTGGAGTCAAATAGGATTATTGAGCTGATTTTATGATCTATCCTTTGGCCCTCCCGAATTGGGAAAGTAGACTAATAACTGCAAAAAGCTTGGCACAGTCAAAATAATTGAAAAATAAAACAGTAGCTCTCTTTCATAGGGGGTCCACAACAATTTCTATAAACATTCGTCTATCGTTTTAACTTGGTTAACAAACTTTAAAATCCCGAGTATGATGGATATCCTTGGGTCGTTGATATTCAGTCAATGTAACACACGCTTTAGTGACGTTCACTCACCATTTTTGCTGCAGGCGTTCCCCTGGCTGTTATTATCTTCCCCCGAGTCGTCTCCGTGGAAACTTAGGAAAGACTGAACCACAAAAGACTCTCAGCGTGGTTTTATGTTCCCTTGGGACCTTGAGGCGAGAATCCATGAAGGCCTCGGTCGCGAGGTTTTCCCCCATTCCACCCCTGGCGATGCACACTCGTTAACTTCCTGTCGCCGTTGTCTCTGCTGGAAGGAGGAGGAACCTTACCCCTTTAATTTTAATAAAGAAAATGAAATAATTAGGCTTCTCTGCTAATATGGATTACCTTCGTCCTTAGGTGGGCCAGCTTTCTCCGTAAGAAACGCACTCATGCCATTGAAGTTGGACGATTCTCGCAACTTAAGCTTCTCCATTTTTCCGAATGAATTAAATTATTAAAATCTTTCTTTGGGGACACTGCTTGTTTTCCAGTACGGGATGGAAGGAATACTGTAATAATCTTCTCATTTTTAATGATTAACTAGACTATGGTTTCATTACCTCATGCCATTTTCAAAATACACGTGTGGAAAAGCGGCTGTATATTTACTTAAACATGGCTGAGATAGGTTGTAAATGATGTGATGGTGGAAAACGGGTGATTTGCAACTTTTTTTGAGCAAATTAATGTTTTGATCTATTTTTTCCTGCTTATGTTTTTGGATAATTCATGACATTCTGAGTATCTGGGCAACAATTTCAGTGTTCAGTATTTCGATATGAACTTCTCTCTACTAATTTTTATAGTCAATGGTTTTACCCTAAATGTATCTCCTGGCGAGTGCTTTTACGTATATTAGTTCGTTTTTATTTTTTTTCGTTGAAGAATCTAGCAATATTTTCAATTCATGTCATAGTGTTGTTTATGAGGTAATCCACGTCTTGCAGTTGGTAGTGTGTAATTGAAGGCGAAAAATGAATAAAATTTAATTGATAAGTTTGGCTTACCTTTTTTAATGTTGTGAGGTGATGTAAGTTCATCTCTCTGGACTTTTTCATGACGTGCCAGAGGAGTAGAGCTCACATTTGGGATTTCATAAAAAATTCTACCGATGGAATTTTGTATGGTATTGTGCAAGTATTTCGGAATTTTAGGTACATATATCAGTTAAAATAGAAATTAATATTTGTGGTTGATGGGGGTGGTCAATAATTTTAGTAGTTCTAAATTTTTTCGTTTTAGTAAACTGCAATAGACAAATCAATAACAAACGGTTTCTCGTAAAGTCTATCGTGGAATAATTCATGTAATTTCCTAAATTTTTCCAATTGCCTAAGATTTGATTACTTATTTCTTTCGTTACCAAGATTCACAATATTAGAGTTCTTAGTAATTATTGCGGATTATGGAGTAATATAAATACCGCTGCTATGTTAAAAATTGTCGCTATGTTAAAAATATAAATACCGCTGCTCTTATAGCCTCATTGTAATTCCATGGTCATGCATAGCATCCAATTATAAGGAATCACCATTATACCGTAAAGTACTGCGAAATTCATATATTGTTCTGAAGGTTCATATATAATCTTAATTGAAATAGAGGTAATGAATTGTACTTGTGTATTATAATTATTTTAGATTAATATTTTTTACAGTTTTTTCTCAAGTTTTTCGTATATTTTGCTATATATAGGTACCATTTTTTCTAAAATTTCCTATTGATTTTTTGAATGGAAATATTTTTGGATATCCATGTGATATTAAAAATGGTGAAAATAAAATAGTAGAGTTTCACAAAATGTACGCTTAAAACTCTTATATCTTGCGGTATTAAAATGGTAGGTACCTTTTATACAACTTCAGCTGATATTTTCCAAAAGATGATGACATTCTAGCATCATCTAATTGTTTCTTTTAAAACAGCGCTCTTTAGGTAGGTAACAGGTAGTCTTTTAAATTGATCTGAAAAAATTAAAATTTTGGCACAGATGCTCAGTTGTATTAACTGTCAATTTGTAAGTTATGTCATTAGACAGAGGAACGCTTTCAAGTAATGAGCACACCCCATTTGCGCTTTAGAAAAGATTAATATTGGTGATAATAAGAACTAAGATATTACAATTTTCCACATATAAAGTTTTAATCGACCCGCGTTTCGATGCACTGCATCATCATCAGGTGAAATTACAACTGCATCATCATCACCTGATGATGATTCAGTGCATCAAAACCCGGGTCGATTAAATCTTCTAAAATCTGTGGAAAATTGTAATATCTCAAGTCTTATTATGTTCATATTCCACAACATCTTGCCTGATTCCTCCCTTTTTGTTAATATTGGTGGTTTAAATATAATCACAACACTTCGCTTTGGTTTACTCGCTTTTATTTCTTGTTACTGTCTTTCATGACCTTGAATGCTGTTGAGTTGGTATTCACTCTTAATGCTTTTTATAAAGCTAAAATATGTGTTCAAAAGTATTTTTCCAAAGAAAAATCCATTATGCCTAGCACTTATTTTGAACAATCATACCATTAAGTAAGTAAAAATTTTATCATATAATTTTATTTCAGAAAATTTGACGAAGTCCATTTATGGCGTTGTAAAATAGTTGTCGTGTCTCTGCCGAATACCTTTAAATCCCTTCTTTCACAATTTTTTTCCTTCCGTGTTACAGTAGACCGAGCTCTGAGTGTTAAAGATTTAAGTCCTCATTAGAGCGTTTCTTTTTTTATGTAAACGGCTGGTGTCCTAACACCCCCCGCCACACGCCTATTGAGGCGGCTTGGGGGGTAGTATGTAGATGTATATGTTGATGCCAAATCTAGGTCCGTGAGGTAATTGGGACAAAATTCACGTTATAAAATGACACTGTTTGGGTTATATTCATTGTAAACCTGCTTAAGTGTTTCATCTTTTTTAAATTGAAACTTAAACGATTTAAATTGAGCAGCATTATACCTCACGCTTGGTACCAAGCATTAATTAGTACTTACAAGGGCTAATTTTCTTCGTAAATGTACTGTCTACTACAAAAATCATATAACTCTGCTTATAAAACACGTTACTAAAGGTACCTCAAAGTAATTGAAATATCGCAGTATTTCATTGTATAAAAATAATTGTTTTTATTAATTTGATGCTAGCAGTTCTTTTTCGTCTTACGATGATGCAAACTTCGTTTTACGTCAGCTCTACTGTAAGCAAACCCATTTTTGCAACTTGGGCAACCCAATAGAATATTTTACCAATAGCTAACTGTTGCGAGCGGTGAATTTTTCACAATGTGCAAAAAATACTGTGCATAATTTCCTTATCATTCCTGTATGTTCGACAGATTGTTGTTCAACAGATAAAGGTTGTCTGACGTTTATACAGATTTTCTTTTATAAAATAAATACGTACATCTAAGTTTCAATGTGCTTTTGGCCGTTCATTTCCGCGTTATAAAACACGTTACTAAATATACTGGTTCTGTTATAAACTATAATGTATCGTGATTCATTGTATTTTATTATTAGTTTTCAGCTAGTTTAATTGCTTAAATTTTAATATTTATCCTCAATATAAGATCATGAAGCAAAAGCATGTGTATTAAATTAAAAGAGTATTGTAATTGGGGTTTAATCTCAAAGCATTTGTATAGCATACGAATAATATTTGTTGTAATGTACCTTATATCATCAATAAAATATTATTGTGTCACTTAACATTAGTCGCATATTATATTTTTACTAAACTTCCTTGCATCAGTTTTGCTAGTAGAGAAAAGATAAACTCGAGTGTTTGATTTCTCATTAGGGCTAATTCTCGGTAAAAAAAAATCGCAGTTCTTGTCTGGCAAGATCGCAAGTCATTGAGCGAGGGGCAAGTCTTTGTTCCGAAATTTTTTTCGAATAAATTATAATTCAGGTTTGTGTTCGTAGCCCCTTTTTCCTTCGCGTGCCCTTCTTTCACGCCTCGTTTCCCTCCCACCTCGTGCCTCTTTCACCCTCCTTCAAAATTCATATTTTTTGTATTCCACTCGGATCTAAAACACACATTGGATTATAAATTCGTCGCGGAGTGCATATCCACTAACAATCTATATTTTAGTTTCATATGCGCCCTTCGTAGTGCAATGGAGCCATACACCAGAATCCAATTCTCATTCTCTTGTCCCTGAATTCAGTTCTCACCTCAATGTTCGCGAGTTCGTATAACGTGATAATCATCATGAATAAGCCGAGTAAATCCTCCAAAAAAGTAAACACATCTGACAAATTTTCTTTAAAAATTTTTTACCTCCTATAATTTGTGTTGAAAATGAAGATACTTGCTGCAGAATAAACGTGAATATGAGGCTGTGATATCATTGTGATAGTTCTAAATTCTTCGTTTCCATCATAAAAGCCAATTTCCACAGATTACTCGTTTGTATAGTCTTTAGCTGGAAACGTAATTCATCTACATCTACAAAGTACCCTCCAAGCCACCTCAGGGGTATGTGGCAGGGAGTGAGTATTCACAAACATTCATTACACCATACCCTAAAGTTAGTATAACTACGAGTAATTATGCATTATCATAAATCGCTATTGCTTGTCACGAGGCAAAGCCTCACAAGGATGCACTACACTACAGCTATTCTCACAATGGAGAGGGACCGTTAATATATGTCTTTCGTACTTATTTATATATATATATATATATATGTAATAAAAAAATATACACTGGACAGGGGGTGGGGAATTAAAAGTAAAAAGAGACGACTTACTGGGTAAGAACGTTTCGAGCCTGTAAGCTCTTCGTCAGCTGGAGAAAAAGTCTTATATATATTATTCGTCGTCGAATAATTGAGAAAAAATATCGTTGAGCCTATCGGAGTATGGTATTCTCACATTCATTTGTGTTTCCAACTGTGTCTGGATCTAGGAGATGTGCCTCAAGGATTTGAAGTGAAGATGCCCCTAGGGGCTTTTGGGAGGAGACAATTTGGACCCTCTAGATGTTGCACGTCATTCAACCTCCCAACGCTCTCGATTCACAAGTAAACTGCATGATGTTATAGTGATCTCCAATATACACGGTTTTTATAATGCTACGGAAAAGTAATCGCTCTGTTGAGCTACAAAAATTAAGGTTTGCATACTAATTTAAGAAAAACTTTGTAATTTATAGAGTAATTCTATCCGAACGTACTGATGCTTTTTCCATTGTTGGCGAACTATGATAGAAGAGGATAGGTTGGTAACTCGCCCAACTTGGCGACCCGAAGTACTTCGTCTCTAATTCCACTTCCGGGATGGATTTATTACCTAATTTTACGACTATTGATTTACAAAAGATCATGTGCTATATCATTAGCAATCACTCCACTTTATTATTATTGGTTAAAGAACCCTGAATGATAATTATAAACCTCAGATACGGCTTCTTACTTCTAATTTTACTCCAAAGAAACCATTTTGCGTTGAACATTTCGTTATATTTACAGTGTTAAAGTGCATATTGTCTCTTGTGTTCGCTATTTGTGTCTCCTATCTCTTAAAGCTAGTGCTTCTCTACAGCTTTCTCATAAAAATAATTAGTGGTTTTCTTTCCGCGATGAGGCATTCGTTTATTTTTCCTAATACGTTCATAATTATGCAGTAATTATTGTTGAGAAAGTACATGCGTTCGAGGAATTCCGGCCAAGGGTAAGATTTTTTTTACTCAGAGATATTAGGGTTATAACGTTATATTCTATATTTTTTATGGGATATGATAATTAAGTCCAGAGGAAAGAATATTAATCCCTAGAAAATCATTGTTATTTATGCTTTTTTCACGGAAGATAAAGTCTTTAGGATAAGAAAAGGAACTTCCGTGTTTTCCGAAAGGTATTTTCACGTGGCATGACCTGATACCAATCTCGGCTTCGTGTGCGCTATCTGTTTCTTGTGACGGCATCTTGCCTTCCTTCCGCCGCCCTTGTCTCTTTGGAGTTTCAATCCTTGCTATATTTACCGATTATGTCTAGTTAATAAATAAATAAACTTTATTCACGGGTAGTAAACCCATTTTCATAAGGAATTGACTTACATAGTTCCAACTAGTTGCCCTACGTGGCAAATTAAAACCATAAATCATTTTACAAAATTAAAAATGTTTCAGGTATACATTAACGTCTAGTTATACAATACTTTTATAGTTATTATAGTATAGTTACACACCATTCTTGAGTATTACTTAAGTTTATACAATTAAAATAATAAAATTGCAATAAAATAAAAGTAAGTAGGTCTGTTACATAATTGCAATCATTTAAACTCAAGTACAATCAATAAAACAATTAAAGGTTTTCATCCATTTTCGAATTACTCACATTCATTATACGCTACATCAAACTCACTGACAAAGTTTAACAATTTTTTTTAATTGTTCAGAGAGGTAAAGATATCAGTATTGTACTTTATTATAAAGATTCATTGCACGGTACAGTGAAGCATTTTCCCCAAAATTAGTTCTATGGCAATTGCTTTGAAAAATGTCATTGGATCTTAGGTTTCTTGTGGGGGGACGTAGAAATTGACTTGATCCATTAAGTTTGGACATTCAATTAAGTTGTTCATTAATTTATTAAGTAATATCATATCCAAATACATTCGCCTTGATGACAATGAATTAATACCAGCAGAAAAGAGAATTTCTTGGCAATTTGTGGATGGATAAGGCAGTCCCATACGGAATGTGTATAACCTGAGGAATTTATGCTGATTTTTTTTCAATTGTGGTATTAAGTGTGAATAAATGTGGGAACGAAACAGGCGAGCAGTGCTCCAGAAGGGGTAGCTTCTTCTTTAGGCTAGCTTCTAACTCATCCAAGCGTGCATCATTTGCAAATTAAGTATGTATATGAAAAAAGCTCTCAATTCAGAATTGCAGTGTAAACACAGCCCTACTAACTAGGCATTCAGGATTTCATTCCCCATTGTACTTGTATTTCTACTCTCAATTCACCCGTTGCCATTCCTCTGGCCATTTCTTCCGAGTATAAGTTTAGGAGCAAAGTCGATTGTGGCAGCATTTCCCTCTCTCCCTTAATCCTGTCCTTCCTCATTCCGATTCGCCATTCACTACTCTGATCTGCGCGTTCTGATCGATTTGAAGATTTTAAAGAAAGCTTCTGTCCTATCCACTCATAATCTCGTAATTACTTTCAATAAATTCAGTTCAATACTACACGATAAACGCCTCCTCAAAACTAGCCAAATGGGATCGGGTTTGTGTGGTAGTGCTGCCCTCCTATCCCGAAAGCCCGGGTTCCAGTCCCTTCGGTGGGGGAGATTTTTCATTGGAATTTCGATTCGTACTTGTATGCTGCGTGGATACTACTTCAGGGAGTTGTACCATATCCGTTAGACCTGACGTTAAGCTGAGGACTGACTGGTAGATAGATAGATAGATGAATATATAGATGGATAAAACGTCTTTATTGGGGCGAGATTGAGACTTTAAAAGTCCCTTTCTCCATCTAACCCCTCGTCAGTATATGAATGCAGTCAATGTGGCAAACACTGCAATATATAGATCAGAGAAATAATACTAAAAACAATAGAGATAGAATATTTACACGAAATAATGCAGTATCAGAAATTAATGTAGAAAAATATGTACAATTGTGGGAAAAACGTGAGTATTTTGGCAGGAATCCGTCACGGAAAAAACACACTGTAGGAAAACACCCACACGTGAAGGGGGGTGTGAAAAACCTGCGAAAACCTACTGAGAGAATATAATGTGGCTCATGATGATGAATAATATAAATACACAATAAATTCCAGCATTGAAACTTGTTTGTGCATTTCTTGGAACAGAGATTGTTCTATGTGCATTCGGCGTATTACGGTGTGTTTTACTAGCCAACCTGCTGTGCCAGTAGGTACCTATTATTTAGTAGGTATGTGTTATTAAGGATTGGGCGATGAAAATGCTGGGTAATACTCCACTATTCCTTCGTTCCCCATTTAGTCCTTCTCTTAGTAACCTACTCACCTATCCTTCACAGAGGTGACGTGAGTTTTCGGTTGCGCTTCCCCGACTAACCAACCAAAATCCTAAATAATCCTGGTCATATACTCTATTTAATTTTAAAGCATTATCATTCTTACTTTAGCTCTGTTCCTGTCCTTCTTCATCGCCTAATTCACATATTTTCTTTCTTTGTAATCTTTGTGGTTCTTAAAATTTCTGCCGGCACATTACCCATTTCTACTACCCGTTTTTTTTTCATTTCCCAAACTGAGGTTCCCAGGTTTTGCTGCTGTACAGCATCTTCTGGTGACATTACTAATATCATTAGGTATTTATACCTGTAGAAGTAAGGGGAGGGTGTGTGGGAAAACTGCAGAGGTTGAAAGGGAGGGGTGGCTTTTTTCATCACTTCTCAATATGGAAAGATTTCACCTAGTCAACCCTGAGACAGTCTTCTTTGCTTTTCTCGTAATGTATTTGACACTATGTACGTTTTCTTCTAGCATACTACCCAAGTAATTCAAAAATATCTATGAGCTCCAGTCAGTGCCCACCAACTTTAATGACCACCCTCGATTTTTTTGTCCTAGAGAATCTCATTACTTATGGTTTTCTATGATTTATCTTCATTCCATTTTTCCCGTACTGAAATTATAAAATGCCTCTACTAATGCTTGTAATCCCTTGGAAGATCGACTAACCAACGCCAGGTCGTCCGCGAATCTAACCTACTATAAACCGGCCAACTGCTTTGATTCCCATACCTTTTTTTATCATTTCCTCAGCATGGATGTTAAAGATTCCGGGTCAGACCAGGGAATATAAGCTAATGGGAGAACTGATCCAAGATAGCGAAAATTGTATATACTTGGATGTATACTTGAGCAAATACCTAAGATGGGGGCTGCACATTGACTATATAGTCGGCAAAGCCTTTAAGTCGCTCAATTGGGCCATGCGAAATCTCTAAGCAACGTGACTACAAAAGAAACGGCTTACACAATCATTGTAAGGCCTATTGCTGAATATGTAACCACGGTGTGGGAGCCCACGAGTTAGGGCTTGTAAAAAATTGAATGAGTACAAAGAAAGGCCGCCAGGTACGTGTTAGGCCGACGGAAGAGAACATTTAGCATGACGGAGATGGTAGAAGTTTTGGGTTGGGACTCTCTTGAAACAAGAAGGAATATCAACAGTCTCAGTTCGGTGTACAGGATTGTCTTTGGAGACAAGGTCTGGAAAGAATTAAATAGAGCCATGGAGTTATCAAATGATATAGGCAGAAATCACCACCCGTATAGAATAAAACTAAGGAAACAAAAAAACTAACACGGCCAAGTACTCGTTTTTAAATAGGGGTGTACAGGATTGGAACCGGCGGCCTGATGAACTTTTTGAGCCCTTACCCAAAAACTTAAAATAATTTAGAAGTGAATGTTTAGAATACATGAAGGTCAAAATTAATTTTTATATCCCGGCGTTGATCGCGCTGTGGTCTTTTCTCCGTACTTTTTAGAAAAATGTGATTCATTTTACGAGGGATTTGTGGATCCGGTTACTTTTCCACGTATTCCTTACACATACTTTTTACTTTTTATCACAACATCCACGCTCCATTCGCTCCTTGGATGTGGCGAGTAAAGCGCTCATACATTTAGTTCGGTCTTTTAGACCATAGCGCGACCACTGACGATATACTCCATCGGTCATTTTGACCATAGCGCGAGCAACGGCGTTAGCGAAAATAGCTCAAAGAATATATTTTAAACTGTAAGTAGCATTATCACTATTATACTCTAAAGTATCTATTGACTAACCTTTGATGAATTAAACATAGGGTCACGGGCGTAATTTGAGCAAATATTACATTTTTATTGGCAAAATATTCCTAATTTTAACTGGAGTTTTCCTGAGGAACCTATAGACGGGCACAAGTGAGGTAAATCTGGTGAAGATTACGTTTTTAATTTGGATCTATAAATGTAAGCTACGACAAACATTTTCGTGAGAGCCAAGTTTATGAATAACTAAAATATTACTGTACTGGGTTTATTTGGCTAAAACATTTATTTCTCCAGCGACATTGTATCCTAAGGAACCCTGATGGATCCGTACGAGGAAAATCAGGTGCTAATGTTTTAAATGTTTTGGTCTATCCCCGATGAGGAAGTGCCAGAATTTGACGAGGACGATGACAATGATTCCGATGGAATGCATGGATCCAATGACAATTCTGACACCGAACAGAGTGCTGAAGACCCCCCACCCGTAGGATACTGCACATTTTACCTAGGTAGGGACAAAAAGACCAAATTGTCCAACTAAGCCCCCTTCAAGTGCAAGAACTCGAGCTGAGAACATTGTAACTCGTTTGCCTGGAGTTCGTGCCTCAGCCGAAAGCGCAAAAACATCTTTTAGAGTGTTGGTCATTGTTTTTTCTGATGAGATGGTCGAACTTATCACAAAATACACAACATTATGCATTCAAAATATTAAAAGCAAATATGCTAGGGAGAGGGACGCTAGAGATACTTCAGTCAAAGAAATACATGCACAAAAAGTGCATGTATTTCTTTGACTATATGGCTTACTATACATTGCAGGGAGCATGAAAAACTCTCATCGAAATATCGACGATTTGTATAGCTCAGATGGAACTGGTGCTGACGTATTTCCTGCCACTATTTCCAACATGACATAAGAGATCGAGCGACACGAAAAAGGCTCGACAAGCTGGTCCCAGTTCAGGAAATGTTCATAGATTTTGTCTCTGCTTGTAAAAATAATTTCACAATAAGTCAATATACAACGATTGACGAGATGCTGGAGAGATTCAGAGGGCGTTGTGAATTTAGAGTTGATATGAGAAACAAACAGGCCAAGTACGGTTTAAAAATGTATTCACTCGTCGATGCCAAGAACTTCTATATTTCTAACATGGAAATATATCCGGGTAAACAACCAGATGGTCCTTTCAAGTATTCTAATACACCTTTTGATGTTGTGCGCCGCTTAGTATCACCAATCTCGGGGACTGGGAGGAACATAACAGTGGATAACTTGTTCCTACCCATTCCTCTGGCGGATTGTTTACTCAAAAATCATAACCTCACCGTAGTAGGCACTATGTGGCAAAATAAAAGGGAACTGCCGATTTTCTTTGCGCAAAAGAAAAACAGAAATATGTATTCTAGTGTTTTTGGTTTTGATAAAGAAAAAACTTTCGTGTCATATGCGCCTAAAAAAGATAAGATCGTAATTCTCCTATCCACTTTTCACCATGATACTGCTGTGGATTATACAGTGGAGAAGAAGCCCGAGATCATAAGGTTCTATAATAGTGCAAAGGGAGGAGTGGAAACAGTATATATGTGTTGAAAGCGACCTACACGGTTTTGAGGACTATCAGGCGTAGGCCTCTTCTAATTGTTTTCAATTTGATGGACATCGCTGGAATAAATTCTCAAGTGATGGTTGCATACAATACCAACGAAAAGACAGAAAGACTTACTTACTTGAAACAGTTAGGATTTTCTCTATTAAATGCCTCCCTGGTAGAGAAATGTTCCATATCTACACTGCCTATTAACCTCAGGAGTCAATTTAGGAGGTATGCAGGTTTGCCTGAGCCAGATCCGATGTGACCTCATCGTAAGGTAATAGGGAGATGTGGATTATATCCTTCAGCCAAAAATAGCTAAACACAAACTCATTGGAAGAGATCTGAAACCTATGTTACAAGGAACTTACATATGTGTACATAATGTGAAACTGCTGAAAATGAATGAGATTAATTGTTTTTTACATGTATTTTTATTCACCACAAACTTTTGATTGTACATAAAAAATTACCCATATTTTGCAGAAAATAGTAAATCAAATATAAAACAGTATTTAAGTGACTTTTGTTTACAGAGAGATCTATTTAGACGTAAAAATCGCTGCCCCCAAATACGCGCTCGCACTACGGGGAATCGACCATAGCGCGACCCATGGTGTGACAAGGGCAGGCGGGAATAACGCCGCGATATTGTAATTTATTCCAACTCATCCTTATTATTTTTTTCTTTATCTTCATATAATCATGTTTTCAGATTGCTTTATGTGCAAGTCTTCTTCCATTCCCACCAGAAATTTGCCTACTTGCAATGTAAATTTGAATAAATAAATAAATGAAGAGCAAAGGTGACAGCTGGCAGTCTTGCCTTACCCCGCGACCTATATCTGCCCACCCTGATTCACCGTCAGCCGCCTTCAGCTGTGCCCTCTGGGCCATATGTAAGTTTCGGATTAGTCTCCTATCTATTCCCATTCGCACGAGTATCTGCATTTGTTTCTCCCAATTTACTCTGTGAAAAGGATTTTCAAAATCCACAAAGCAGGCAAAAACATCCTGGTTATACTATATGTTTCCATGTTTAAGTGTTCTTATCACCCCAATAGCATCCCGAGTAGCCCTTATATACCCCATCAACCTCTTTCTTGCTATGATTAATTTCAATGTTGATATTTATTGTGTATTTATAATACTCACTATCATGAGTCACATTAGCTTTTCTCAGTAAGTTTTTGCAGATTTTTAACTCTCCCTTCGTGTGTGGGTGTTTTCCTTCTGTGGGTTTTTTCCGTGACGGATGCCAGCCAAAATCCTCACGTTTTTCCAAAAATTGTACATATCTTTCTACACTTATTTCTGATGCTTCATTATGTCGCGTTAATATTCTATTGTTTTAGTATTATTTCTCTGATCTATATATTGCAATGTTTGTTACATTGACTGTATTTATGTACTGACGAGGGGTTAGATGGAAGAAGGGACTTTAAAAGTCTCAATATCGCCCCAATAAAGTCGTGTATATATCTATCTATTACTTGTAGGCATGTACACCTGGACCAATACGAAGTTCGTCTGGTGTGCTTTTATTTCTACCAATAGTATTCTGTCGCTCACTGTTCAACGTTCACAACCCTCTTCCCCAATTTCACATTTAGTACCATAGCTACCCCATGTTGACTCACATCTCAACCACGAGTGCGTGGATGCGTGGTAGCGTGGAAGACGACCGAGGAGATACTGTATATGGTAGAAGCGGAAAGGAAGTTATCGGCGGAGGTTTGGAGAAGCCAAAGAAAAAGGAATGGAGGAAGTTTTGAGTGGCGAGATTATAGTATAAAGTGTGATAGAGGGGAGAAAGCTGGGGTAGTGTGGAAGAGGAAAGGTATTCTGGACGAAATCATTTCCTCTTAAAATCGTTTAATATCCACTTCCACCTTCACCTTTGGATTTCGACGTCCTATCCTAGCCCTATTAGTTTATTGATTGTTTTGTTAGTTAATTCTCGGTCCATTCTTTTGTTTAAAATATATTTGGAGTCTTCTATCTTCTCTATGTACTACAACTTTGTAGTCATATTTCTGTTTTATATGTTCTCCAAAATGTCTCTCAAAACTGTCATCATACTCTTTGTAAAAAGATCACTCTCACTTTCTACTGTTCCCATATACCTCATACGCTCACTAAATTTTATCAATGGTATGCCTTCCTCTTTTCTTTGACTAAATGTTTTGCAGAATTGTATCATTATTCCCATTTCGTAACATGTGATGTTTAGCATTTAAAATGGTTTCCTTACCGCTCAATAGTGTTGCTAATAATGTAGTGTATCGTACTCCGAGTAAGTGAATTAGTTAATTTTAAGCAAAATTTGGTTGTTACTTTTTGTTCTGATTGTAATATTTTTAATATTTACAAATTCCATGTGAACAATCGTCAGTGCTTTCGTTTTGTATACTATGTGATGTATTTATAAAAAAAAGGTTGACTTTACGCTGCACTTTCTCACAGGAAACGTTTCTCACCTCGAGTATTTCACGTACCCTGCCATTCTCTAATTTTTTTCCTTTCCATTTCACCACGTTATTATTCCCAGCAATTATAAATAGCCTCATTTCAGAAATTTTGCCCATTATGTCCTTCAGAGACATAAATTAACTTTTTTCCCTTATGTGGACCTGGAGATAGTTTCTGTACCTCCGTAATTACTCTTGCCTCATTTTATGCTCAGAATCGAAGATGTTCCATGCTGACTCTCGTTTTCCTCATCTCTATGTAATTATTGCTTCAACAGAAGCCTCTGTCCTTCCACTTTTTGCTACTTGATTGTGACCGTGCTGGTTTCATTGACCCAGTTGTGAAGTGTATCATTAATAAACCATGCAATTATTCTAATTTAATGTGCATAGTAATCCGCGTAATATGACAAGAAATGTCTTTTTTTAAGCAAAATATTTGAGTTCATCAAATTGCATTGAATATAATTCTGAGTGAATTAAGTGGTTATGTTATTAGTCATTGCTAATAAAGGGTTAGCCCCTAAGAATTCTGAAAACTAGCGTATGTAGACACTGCAACTTATATGCGGATCACCGCTTCGGTATTACCTAGTGATTTCAAAATTTGGTACCATGGAAGAATCAACAACGAGAACACAGAACACATAGTGAATTCATGATGTATTTAACACAAATATGTGTTCACAATCTGTATAAGAAATTTTTGGCAGAACAGCTGGAACTGATACCAACTGCTAAAGATATTAACATAGAATGGGAAGAGATAAAGAATTCGAGGGAAAATAGGTGCTTTAGAGAAGAAACAAAGGTAAACGCCGACAAGGGTGTAGAATTTGGAATGATGGAACTCATTAAGCCGTAGAGGAGAAAGACGACTTAAAAAGTGTAGCTATAAAAAATATACTGGATACCTAATAAATATACCTTAAACAAAGGAAATTTGTCAAGATTAATAGTTAGATAATTACATCTATCTACCTGATAGGCATTTATCAATAGAGTGAAAGAAAAGGTCTATATTGGCATCACAAAATTCTTTGTAAATTACTGAAACATTTTACTCGGAAAGAGAAAGATGCCGCACGAATAAGCTAATTAATTAAGACAGATATCACAATAGAGTGATATCACACATCAGTACCTAATGGTTTGATCTTCGAGAGGAGCCAGGACACAGTTAAAATGTAGGTGAACTATAAATAGACACGTTAGTTGTATTGAAATTGCAAATAGTCCTTAACGTAATGAAAAATCGGAAATAACCGTTAATAGACGGCGTTTCTGAGCTCTTCAAGCATTGATAAATTTTGCTGAAACTCAGATTGCTGCATCGTTATAAAATGTACCTATTGTCGTACGATATACCAAAAAGCTGTAAACCGTGCTTGCTGGGCGCAGAATATGGAGTAGAGAGTAGGTACAGTGGTTATTGTGAGACTCCGTGCAATCTCTTACGTCATAATATTGCCACACACCCTTGATGTAGCTTACAGGATATTTTGTTGTTGAATATTGAAACAAGCAGGCCTCAAAAGTGGTAGTTCATCTCAGGAAAAATATGAATAATATGCCCTTAAAGTGAAAGTAAGTGTGGGTCGACCAAGGTGCAGCGGCAGAGGGAAACATTCGTAGGCCTGGCAAGAAATCCGACGGCGCTAAAATTTAAAATATTCTCTGCTTCCTCTCCGCAAGAGGTTCTTCGAACGGACGCTAGATGACGGGAGTTATCGAAAGGGCGCTTCATCTGTGATGCTGAGTGGACGAGAGAGAAGTCAGCAAATGAAGATATCGTGCTTTTCCATTTAAATATTTTTGAGCTGATGCAATAATATATTGACATAAAGGCAGCTTTGGCATGCTCCGGCGAAAAATTAGCTTAAACTCTTCTGCAGAAGTTCTAATGTAAGCTGTCTACCAAATTACAAAATCAAAATTTTAAATATTAATTGCTCGTGTCTCAATAGCATGAACATGAACATAGAATTCTATCTATATTATATCTAATATCTGGATAGAATATAGATATATTCTATCTAGAATATATCTATATTCATGATCATGATTGTCCTGAAAAAATATTTGAATAAGTTTAAAAATTGATTAGTGCTTTTAATGTCCTGTTGTAATTAAACAATGCAGATGGTGAAATTGTCTGGAAAAATAAGAACAATCGGGTGATAGTTGAAACTAATTGTGGCGACAGCACGAGAAATAAAGATTTGAATACATGGTGTTTTCAACGTCATATATCACTTGTGGTGAGAAATATTTGATACTGTCTTGAACTGCAGAAATATATATTTAATGGGGTGAGGAAATGTGTTCACGAGCTTTTAATTTGCGTAAATGATGGAATTTCTGGATGGAGGGAATTGGAATCCCTCTTGGTGGAGAAATATTGAGCTTAAATGTTAATAACGCTTACAGTCGTAGGCTTCAATTTCTGCTTGAGTAACGGGGGGGAACTTAAGTCCATTTTTAAGTCCATTAAGTCCTTAATAATCTTAACAAAACATCACTGAAGAGCATTGTTTATGCATTATGTACAATTTTATATTTTGTGGGAAAATGCTAAACATATTATTCCTACACAAATCTCAATCTTGAGGTAATTCCTGGCCAGGTATGATGAGAGAATTGCAATTTTATGGAAGATGAATAGAAACTTCACTATTTTTTTGCATAGATTTAATGCTATGTATAAACTATTATGTAATATTTTCTGTTTATAACATTAGTTATGGACTACTTGATTAAAGAAATGATTTGACACGCTTATTGAGAACGCTATAGTATTTTCGTCGTACGATAAATGTCCATGCCATTCCCTTGCTTTGCATAATCGGATCAAGGTGGCTACTTTGGGTTAATTGGTATCCATAAAGCCAAAATCCGCACCCAACCCCGAATAAGCATAATGAAATCTGTTTCATAAATTAACTGTGTGAAATTAAAAGTTACTGCGCGGTCAGTTTCACTGCTCTTTGAATTTTTATATCATTCCCAAATAAGCATGTACAAGTTTGAAATCTCCTTGAAATAGTGACGAGTTCAAAATGGAAATTAAGTCAGTGGAAACGTCGGACTTCGTCAAAATGTTGCCTTTCATCAGCATCACTCTAGGGTAACAAATTATCCGTCGTATTTAATTAGAAACACTAACGATTCATCACAAATAGCTGAATTGTTGAAACTTAAAAATAAACAAACTTTTCATGATGGAATCCAAAGCGGCACTGTCCATAGAATTAGAAAAGGCTCTTGGCATGTCCGTAAACCTAGACAAATACTGGTCTTTTATCCGTTATTCAATCGAAGGCACTTCTTTATTTTTCTCCATGTCCACAAACGTTTATTGTTACGTATAATTTATCCGGGCTTAATATTTTCATTAATTTCAATTCCAAACTTGAGTATGTGGGCAGTTTAACTTGTGGAATTTACTACTAGAAGCTGTTACGTGAATAAATTTTTCATATTCCACTCTTCTTTATTAGTAACTCCCACTAGTGTCTACACCCTTGCGTTATTCTATAGGGGTAACATTATTACCGGTGGTAACCTCTCTTATACTTGTTATAACGAAATTGTAGAATAATTAAATACCAACATTTCACTCACATCTAAGTGTCAATATTATATCACGAACCTGTCCCACCTTCTAGACCAATCTTTATTTTAACTGACCGTCTTTTAGTTCGTTTTTTATTCTCTTGCACTTGAACATTCCCTTATCCTAATCGTCTTTGTCCTTCACCCCAAGCAATATTTCCTTGACCTATCCTCCCTTTTTTTGGTTAAAAAATTATAAATAGGAAGTTGCCATGGATCAAAATGTAATATCCTTGAGAATACTTGATAGCGTTAAAATTGGCTGGTTATCCTCATAAAAAGAGTGAAATATGCAAAGTTTATTTCTTAATGTTGTATAACTTCAAGGTGCCTAGTTCTATACATTGTAAGATATCTACAAAGAGCATTCGAATCGAAAAAAAATATTCAGTCAAGATATAAATTAGTTTTTACTGGAGGATTTTTACTGTACGTAAAACACGGAGACGTACATACTTTATCCAACTTAATGCCGACAATGTTAATTTAGGCATAATACATAATTTGTCACTCCTGGAGGAGATGTAATAATTGGAAAATAGTATTAAGGATAGTAGTGGTGAGGCCATGGAGTGAAGAATAGCCCATAAATATAATACCATGTTTTTCCATAGAGCATAGAGTGCATTCCTTATTCCTCCATGGTGAAACATGATTTTATTCTTCAGAGTTGCTTAGACTTACCAGTCCTGGTTCGAATGGTCCGTCCCGGTGTCCCGCCAGGTTATCAAATATGTCCCGGGGGACACTAATGTACCAAAATGCCTCGATTAGGGGGACAGTCCACTGCACGGTGAAATGTGGAGTGACAAACGTATGGCGATAAATGTGTAAACCGAAAACATTGTACAAACCTGTATCACGAATACTCGAAAGCTCTTGACTTGAGTGTTAATCAAGTGGTTGAAGGACCAATGTGATAGGGTGGGCAGCGTTTTTTTCCCGGGGGGGGCTAGGAATTACTCGGCGGGGGTAATGAAGGATTCAGCCACCCCACTAGTAACGAGGTTCCAATATGGTACTTTGGATGGTAGCAATAAGTTTTATAACATAGTTCTTAGGAACTTATCTTTCAAATGCAGTAATTAGTACAAAAAAAATATTTATGTGTATAAAAATCGCTCACCACATTATAAATATCACAAATATATTCACTTTGGAATTTACAAAGAGGATTGAAAGAAAAAAAACAGACAACATCTCTTGAGATCATGCGACATCCCATGACTAGTTGGTCTCTCAACTGTTGCCCACAGATCTTCGTGGTAATGTATACATAAATGTACAACATTTCACCGACTTCCTTTCACTTTAAGGAGTTATTTGCCTTAACATATTCACATACCTTTTTTTACAGTCATATTTAAATCTCTTATTTCATTAATTCAGTATTTCATCAGAGTTAGGTAACTAAACTAGCCTCCGCTGCTAAAGGTTGCGATTGCAATCAAAGAATGAAATGGCCGTGCGCCATTAGTTAAATTTTATTATCAACATCCAGGTTATGTCCCGGTTTCAGTATCTTCTAAAATAGAGCAGTCTCTGTGTCCGGGCATTAGAATATGGTAACCGTACTGCTGCTTCTGAAAGGAGATTGCCTCGTGTTTCCAGTACATTATTAATAAATTGGGTGCAAAAGTGATCCTTGTGAAATATATAGTCCCTTACGTCGCAACCACCATTTGCTATGCGGGCCATAAATTTGAATGGATGGTTCACCACCCAGGATTTTTATTTTGGTACAAAAATGCAAAATGTTATTTCAAAACAGTTAAGTTTTTTTAAATTTTTAAAAAATACTGTCCGTTTCTAAGGTGAAACTAAATGATTTCTACTGGTGCCAAAACATTACATTAACCCGCATAAGAATTCAATAGAATATTTTCTTGTTGAATATGCATTGTTTTGGATGCAAAATAGTCCTACTGTTTTAACGTGATATTATGAATATTATAACAGTATTTTTGTGAACACCGTGTTCGTTTTTGGATTGAAGACCAAAAAAAGAGACTGGTAATCCAGGCTTTAAGATGGGTTGTTTAAAGTTACTCAAGTTACTAGAAAATATTTGCCATTGCCACGAGCCAAATGTTTGTTTTGAATTTTTTTTAGTTATCTCATTTCATTCTAAGCAATCAAACTATCATTATTACCTTGTTTTATGCCTCCATTAATTTTTTCTTTCCGCATTGCATAAAAATTGGACCATTATTGCCCTCGAAACTATACATTTTGTTAAAAACTTGAAATAGTCTCATCTATGCAATCTCAACTAAACTCAACTGCGCTGGCCCTGATTCTGAACTGAAATGAAACTAAATTCATTATATCAGTGCTTATTTTAATTCACCTACATTAAATTTATGACCCATTTTATTCTAGTATCTTTTGCTTTCATTTTGTATTAAGTAATTAATTGTATTATCTACGGAAAAAATCGTAAAAGTTTAAATTATAACGCGAATGAGATCAAATACGCTATACGAACTATTTTAACAGGATGGACAAAGCCTATTTTTTTGGAGGAGACCAATTTTCGTACTATTTAATTCTAATTTGGGATATCACCCTTGTTTAAACAGGTTTTGAAATGTTTTCTTTACCAAAAGAGATACTTTTAGAGACTTCATGGGAAAATTGTACTTTGAATGAGCCTTAACAACATTACTGATCTTGTAAATGGTGGAAAGAACGTCGTCTCTCGAAGGGTGGTTTTATTTTCTTTTGGGAGAAAATGTACAGCCAGAATTGTTATATGGCTCGGAGGTTTGGACCCTTACAAATGAGTCTCAAAATTAACTTATTACTTTTGAAAATAATGTATTAAAAAGAATATTTGGCCCTACCCTAGTAGGAGATAAATGGGGAATAAAAAGAAACAGAAATAAGAGAGCTCTATAACAGGCTTGACATTGTAGCAGTAGTCAGAAGCAAGAGATTACGATGGCTGGGCCATGTGCTGCGGAGGGATGAGAACTCGGTGATAAAGAGAGCATAGGAAGGAAGACTTCAAGGAAGGGGACCACCAGGGAGACCAAGATTGAGGTGGAAAGGACAAGTAGAGAACGATTTGAGAAAGATGGGAGCAGAATTGGACTTAGAGACGGCTTGTTGGTGAGGTCAAAGACCTACTTGGTTTTCAATGGCCTCAGGAGTAAGAGAAAAGCCTTGTGGCTGCTGCATCAATTTTTTATAAATGTCTTCAGGACATTGCTTTGGCATTTAGGAAAGGTGATACTTCAGCATGGTACGTTAGTTAAAACAAAAAATGTACACAATCAGAGGACGATACGGTATGACGTCGTCCAATGTCAGCCGTAGCTTAAGTTATAGGACGCGCGTGAAACTGTGATCATGGTATGAGTCCAATAGGATTTGGCAAAAGAGGTTGCTTAAGTAAAATACACGGCGTAAAAAGATAGATTTTTATTTTTATTACTCAAAAATAGAGCATTAGGTATAAAAAACAGCAATTCCAACGTCCATCACTTGATTCAGAGTTCGGTCATGCATAGTGAAGAGGTCTTCTCAAAACGGATGATGGTTCCCATTTTTCTTCGTGGCCCCTGATGGCGTCATTGGAGGGCAACAAGGGGTGGCTGCAGCGACGTCTGGAGAGTCCGTCCACACCGAAGCTTCCCCGGGTGGTGGCGCTGTTGTAGTTAACTCCAGTACAGTTCGTTTTTGCTGCTGCTGTTGATTGGCGGAAGCGTTGTCATGGTGATGAGGGCGACCGTGACGACCGGTTGAATGGCCGTGGCGCGCTGATCGGGTGGATTTACTGGCCTTCTCCCTGGTCACCTTCCCTCTGGTTCACTGGGATGGATGCGATATATTCCAGGGACTTCTGGATCTCAGGAGGAATGGGAGGGGCAACTGGGAGGTGATCGCCCTGCGAGAAGAAAGCAATAAAGCCATCAGTACAACCCGATTTGAACGATACCCGCGCAAGAAAAATGAAGCCATTTCTTAATCCAAAATTAGCCAAATTTAATCATTATTAATTTTTGATTAGTAACAATTAAGTTGGATTTTTTTTCTTATTCCCAAGCGTTAATCATTCTCTCTTACAGTTAACGAACGAATGTGCCTCAGAAACCTCATACATATATATGTTTGTGAAAATAAGATCAACTAAATTTATGACCCTATGTATATCCGTAATTCATGTATATACATATGTAGTTGAAATGTAATAGTGTATTTAAATCAGTGATATAATACTTTTGGACACATGCTGTAATATTTATTTCTTTCAGACTTATGTGGCAGCTTATTAATTCCTCCTAGTAATAATTAATATTAGATAGTTAATCATTGATAAATTTACGATTATATATATTCACATAAAATCTGTGGCACTTATTCTATATGTAACAAGGTCAAGCTGGAATTTACTTTCCCTAATCGAAGAGTCCAGATTAATTTGTGAAAATGTTTCAAATTTGAACATATAGAACTGGTTTAGTAAGAATTGAATGATGACCGTCCAGTCTACGTCTATATTTCCTATCAATCCTACGTAATTGCTTCTTTACCTGTGGGTGATATCCGAACTCGTCAGCGGTGTATGTGAGGGCGATGCGGGAGCCGTCGGGTGCGGCGTACGAGAACGCTCCTTGGTTCACCACTCCAGCCTCTGCGCCGACTTGCTTCAGTTGTCCAGCTTGCTGGGCGGACGTCCCATCTCCTCCTTCGTAGCTGCGGGAAAAGAATTTTTGAGTCACTAATAACGGCCACCTCTGCGGTGCTAACGCACTTTAACTGCAATGCATATTTTCTATCTTGGCAGTGCAATGGGTGTTTGTGTGCATTCAAAAATAATTCTATGGGCACAAATTTAGAAAAGTAACAAACATTTATGCTCTGTGTTACTTTTATATCTCCTATTTATGAGTATTATAACTGAATATGTGCAAAACACTCACCTGCACGTGTTACAACTTGTCTTAATTTCTTAAATCAACCATAAAATAGTAAGGTTGTGTTGAAAATATTTACAGATAATGAACTCCAATAATTTCAACTGAGATATTTAATGAAACGCTTACTGTTTTTATGTTATGCTAAGTCAATTATTTATACCAAAAGTATGGAAATAGTCCGCTCATTAGGGACCAATATATTCATGCTAATTGCGAGATTAATTTTTATGCAGAGATATTGTATTCAGGTTAGAAAACGGCCCTAGTTTTTATTAAACACAATTAAGCAAAGATGCGAAATCATTTTCATTACCATAATGCATTTATTTCACTAAATTTCAAGCTTGGGCTGTAGTTATATTGAAAGGTTTGTAATAAGAAACCATTTTTCATCACATCTCAACGGTTGACGAAGAATTATAAACTTGTAATTTGTTTCGTCTTTGAAAATACGTTCTTAGCCTCGTATCCCCTCACCTGTATCTGTAGGATCCGTCGAAGTTGACTTCGTTCTCGGACGACAGGATTGGCACCTGCTGTTCTGGCTTCTGAGGAAGGGCCAAGGCCGCGACCACGCAAGAGAGGAGGATTATCTGAATTTGGAAGGAAAATGTGGTGAGTAAAAGTTGGAGTATAAAAATGTTTTCGTCTTTTTTGGTGGAAGAACGTTTGAACATGCTACTTTCCACTGCTTTGTGATACTGTGGCTGCTTAGCCTATGTCGTTACAAACATCGCATCTGTTCGCCTGTGGCCGTCTTAGACCAGCACTAAGAAGAATAACATCTACATCTACCAAAATACCCTGCAAGCCACCTCAAGGGTGTGTGGCAGGGGTTGAGTAGTCACCAACATGCATTACACTGTACTCTAAAGTTAGTGTAACTACGACTATTGATGCATTAGCATGAATCGCTAATGCATGTCACGAGGCGAAGCCTCACAAGAACGTACTACACTCTAGGTTTGCTACCAATGTTAGAGGGGCCGTTAGTATTTATGTATTCACATAGTTACTGGCCTGGTGGGGTAAATGTTTTTTTTCATAGTTTTTTTCCGCCTATCTTTTGAAACATTGTGCTTGATTCATGGTAACTTCCATTATAATATTTTCACTCAATTTCTTACTCTCTAAAGTGATACACTCATTAATTCCGGGGAGCAAAGCGAGCTAGATGGAGCCACAAATATGTATTCGTTATATTCATCATCATTCAACGGGTGCCTTACAGCTAACAAGTACCATAAAATATCCGAGCCCAAGTCAAAATCCTAGGTTAAATAGTGATATCTTTTTTCCCAGTTTGATCTATCATAAAATCATCTTTCGTGATTGAGAAGTGAGAGTGAGGTTGCAAGTTTGTGTGCACAGCAGTGTGGGTCCAGACTTTCGAATTCCGATGTAAAAGCGTGATGGGAAGTGAGAAGTCCGCAGTGGAGGGATTGCCACCAAAGGGCGGCTCTCTTGAGGAGGGGGCACGGTGTTGGGAGGGGGAACAGTGTAGTCAGGGAGAGGGATATGGAAAGCGAAGGTCTTCTCAGGGAATCTGTGGGGATTAACGGTTCTCAACTCTCAGGCGGACACTATAGACTCTCCGACGCCGTGCAAGAATAAGTATGGAAAACGATACGACGAGGAAGAAGCTGTGGTTCTCGTTACAAGGCGACGCGTCGCACACTAGCGGAAAACCCGTAATGTTTCGGTGCGTGTGAAGTAATGAAATCATTACGCCTTCATGTCATAGCCGTGAAGTCTCCTTCTCCATGTGGTCATCGGCTCAACCAACGCTATCCATTACAGCCCTCATGTGAAAGGCGAGGCGAGCCGCAAGTATCTGCTCACTATGAGATCTTATTCTTATAGATGGCGGTTTATCTGCTGCACTCTGGAAGAGTAAATGTCAAACGCGTAGATAATCTGTCCGTGGTTTTAACGCCGTGTGAACTTGGGAAGAACAATCAATGTACATGACGTTAGATTCCTTAATAGTTGGCTGATTATATTCGTGATATCTTCTTAAATGACTACTGTATTGTAACTAGAGTGACCGTTAAGTTTGATTAGCCTTAACAGAAATAAGCCAGATTAAATACGTCAAATGTTCGGACATTTCATTAATGACAATATAATAAAGGCTGTTCGCTAACCAATTGTGTCTCAACAGTCTTATTGGTGGAACAAGCATGTTACGTAATTGGATTTAAATTTAGGTAGATATGCTGGTGTAATTCGTTCTGGTATGCGCAGCCGAAATGCATTTCTTTTGAAACTAAGTCAGATTTATGAGTGGCTTATTAATTTGGTGTTCATCCACTATAATCCTTATCAGTTACGCGCATATAACTTCCCATCCCAGCTCAGTTCTACCCAAGTAATCAGCTTGTTACTCTTGTTGTTGTTGTTGACTTGGACAATTTTCTCATCTTTCAAATTTTACCCTTGATATCCATTGGGTAAATGCTCAAAACGGCGCGTGAATATTTTCAATAGTCAAATTTTGGTGCTTTGGTCAATAAATCCCCACTAATGCCTCTTCTGTTGAGTTGATGATGGAGTTTCTGGCTCTTCTATTTCGACAGGCTGAGAATACGATGAATCGTGGGCTCTTGTATATTCTCTCTGTCACAATGACCCGTTGTTTTACTATTCATTCCTCATCTGGGATCCATTCCTAGAAGATATTTCCAATGTGATACAGAAGGCTTCAATTCGTGAAAAGAATCAAATGAAAAGCCTTGCGTGCCGTTTAAGATTCCCTCAAGCAAACATAGAGTCCCATCAGCTAACGAGATGGAAAGGGGATGGGAGCCATCGGAGGCGAAGTGGCAGGTGAAAGTTACTTAGTAAAATGAATGTCACGAGAGATTGTGACTGGCAAAGGGAGGATGTGAGCAGTACAACTAAAAGCGTAGGAGTAAGCGTGATACATAATTTAGATGGGTTTCTAGAATTCACTTTTAACGCACAACGCCAGAGATAGCAGATAGGAGCACCAACAGCCGTTTGTCAAATCAGGAGAACCAACCAGGAGATCGGAGTCAACAGGAAACAACCAACAGAAGAACCAACAGTAACAAACACTTTCCACTTCATCTCATATTAGAATAATTTCCATTTTCCTCTCCTTGTCATCCATAATTTTTCCTACGCCAGAAAATATATTAAGAACAATTCACATTTGTGAACATATGTATCCATGTGTATTTTTTTAAATAAGAACTATGTTTGATAAACTTGGCTATGAAATTATATTTCGTGGATATAACGTTCATATTGTATTTGGTGGAAGAAAGGACTACCTCTTCTCAATCTCGCACCAACCAAGCCGTTAATCTATCCATCTAACAGCCATGCAGCGGCTTGCTAAGTTGATATGTAGATGTTGGACCCACCCGACTTCTCGATTTCGCGGTTCATGGCGAATGCGGCATAACGAAGAGGAGTCTCGCACCAGTGAGGGGAACGGTGGGAAAGGTTGCATTCTGGGAAATCACCGATCTGGCACGCACGACTCCACTTCTTTGGCCCGGGGAGAGAAGAGGGATGAGGTTGATTGCTTCGCCTTGCTCTGCTCGCCCTTTCTCACGGAGGAGGAGAGGGGTCGAAGGATGAGATGAAAGTGAAAACGACTCCGGCGCGGGGCGTAATAGTTACACGACTGCGCCTCGGGAGGGGACGAGGTCAGAGTGGTCACGTGGGGGTAGGGAGAGAGAGAGGGGGGGGGGGGAGTGTGGAGGACTCTGGGAAGGAGAGAGTGATATCTTAAAGAGATGCGGTGGTTGGGCGATATGAAACGCCTTTCTCACCGATCGGACTGGGTTGCTCGATCCTCCCGAGGATTTCCGTCAGATGCAATAAGCCTCCGCTCTGAGATATTCAATGATCCGGGTTTGTGTATCAAAGCTAGCCAGGTTACTCGAGGAGAATCATTCGGTGAACATTCTGATATCGTTACAGAACTGTAAATTTCTCACCTCATCAAACGATGTGATCAAAATTTAAACTCAACAAAGATTGTTAGCGGCATAAATTTTCCTCATATTTATAATTTAAGACTATTATGATACGCTGTGAAAGGTTATTTCGTGTTAAATTGCTCCAATTACATCATATTGTTTAAACCTAATGAAAATAAATTGTTAGTCCCGGTTTTATATGGTTTTAAAATTTTGATTTGTTACGGATTCGTCAAAAAATATCGGTTAGGTGAAGTGAACGTTATCTATGGAAGAGCATATCCACATCTGTTATCGTCTCGACACATTGTTTAGAAGGAAGTTATATCTACAACCGGGAGGGCTTAATCTGCCTTCACTCAGTTTTTCCATAGCTATATCGCCTGAATCACTCAGGTAGTCGTGAACTCTCTGTACAGTACGGGTCGTCTCACTCATAAACTCTGTGGGTACTACGAGCTCCTGATGAATAAAGTCGAGGCCAAAGTAAGATAAAAGTGATGTTGGATTAACTTTTATTTAAATTTTTATTTATAGAGTCCTGTTGGTGGTATAAATCTCGTTTTTTTAGATTGCTATGGAGTTTACTGAACAATATGTTAACAAAAATAATATTATTAACGCTTCGATACATGGTTGTCTATTTGATTTCGTCTCTAGTTCTAGTATGTGGGTTTACTACATCCATTCTTTCACTTTGAAATTTATAGTCCCTTAGTTCACTATTTATTATCCGAGCGTTCCTCACCCAATTCTCCAATATCAATCTAGTATTCTGTCTTTCTCCCATAATAAGTGGCTTGTCCAGCACAGAAAATCTACGTAAAATGGTGGAAAATCTCTAGTTAAATTTAATGGCAAGTGAATTAAGTCATAATCCGAGAAATGGTTTGTAAAAAACGTAGAGGTTTGGAATGTGCGGTGCCAGCTGATCTATTCAATGCTTTTACTCATTGGTTTAGTGGCAATTTCGATCTCTGTTCGTCGTATGTGTTAGCATGACCTTCTAAATGCTAATAGAACCTCATTTTTTTTAAATCTTAGATTCATCTCCCAGTGAGAGGGTCTTAATATTGCCTTGTAATAGCACTTCATGAGAAAAGACTTCTAATCTGGAGAGCCATCTTCTCTAAGGTGTACATCCGGAAGAATTATTTTTATGAGGGGTTATCCATAAACGGGATAGCATGCGTGTCCATTCAAGACTGTTTGCATTGCTAATGTATGCTTCTTATCAATTTCAAATAGCACTCTGTCATCTTATTCTTAAGAAGATATGACTTTCCTTGTCTATTCCCTTGATTTGGCAGAAAGAAAATGTAATCTTTA
The DNA here is from genome assembly GCA_963573305.1 of Pyrrhosoma nymphula. NCBI lineage: Eukaryota > Metazoa > Arthropoda > Insecta > Odonata > Coenagrionidae > Pyrrhosoma > Pyrrhosoma nymphula. The sequence goes on along the minus strand of OY754333.1, from coordinate 47,663,857 downwards.
GAGGCCTCTATTTTGGATTAAAACGAAACTTGCAATTGAACTTCTTTTCAATTGAACAATTCTTTCACCTATACCTATCTGCAACGAGTATATCTAAAGCCTGATGCAACTGAGAACTAATTTATCTCCGCAAAATGGAATTATGGATATATGGCTAAAACTGCAATTACAATAACCACAGTTTTATGTGTTAAGGAAGACTTGTTGGAGCATAGGAACACAACCTAATGTACTATGGACCATTTTACTCGCATGTTCGTTCGCAGTCTTCAAAAATAAACACGATTTATGCGTTCGTATTTAATATTTTTTTGAAAAATTTAAACTCTCGTGTTTAAATCTCGCGGTAGTTGTAAAGAAAGCATCTCTAAATATTCAAAAAAAGAAAGCGAGTCGGCGGTGTTCTACAATTATTTTAGTTATTTTCATTCAAGATACGGTGAAGGCTTAAGGCCTACGTTTGACGTGTAAACCACCAATCGTATGTACGAGACTGATATAATGATTCCCACAGCTTTACAAAAGCGTAACATCCGTGAAACGAGGAAAGTATTATAGTGCAAGAAATTTGAATTCATATGGTAATGGATAGCCATGAAGATCGCACCGCGTTGAGAGGGAAAGAAAGAAGCCTGAGGGGAGGAGGACAGTGGGGGGGGGGAGTGCCCAAGGTGAATGGGTGGTTTCGGGGTACCCGCGTGATCAGCAAAGGACAGGTCGTGGGTGGAGCGCGGGAACAGGTTGAAAGGTGAAAGGATGCGAATGAAAACATTGCGAAACGGCGAACCGAGTGGGATATGGCACCGCTCGTTGCAAGCATCACGAGTAGGAATGCCCTCACTCGTTAAAACTGTGGAAACCTTCTCTTTTTCCCACGAGCGTCGATAACGGGAAAATGGAGATGTGAAACCACTTCCTATCTCACGCTTAACATGATCAGCCCACTCAGAACTCCCAAATCTGACGTGAAGTTTTTCTTAATATTTTAATCTCTCAGCTGGATGCAGAATAATGCCCTCCTTTTGTTACGCTCCCATGAAACTTAACGCTATTCAAAAATATTCCTTAAAAATGGGATTCAGGTTTTTTTTGCGGGAAATGCGAAGTACACTATTTCCTTGCATAATTTGGTTATTTTTTATTAGTGCTTTTCCACGGAATTATATAAAAAGTACTCCTAAATGTTAAGAACCTTGGAAAAATGTGAACAACTCAAGAGTTACCTTCTATTCCCCGAGGAAAATCTGTCTGAAAAGTCTGTCATATGCAGCGAGTGTACTTCTCCTCAATTCTTTTCACGACTGATATGCATCGACGTAAGTTCCTCGATTGTTTGCTCACAGAAACCATTTATTTTTTCTAAGTAAAACATTTAATAGTAGACATTTTATAAAAGGAAACTATTGGTCATTTACTAATTGTGGACTCCACCATAAATGTTTTGTGACTTAACTAATTGGTAGGACGTTTTACAACGCAAATGAAACGCACCCATTTTTATGCCCTTCAGTTATCAGCATGAGACCCATGAGTTAGCTATTTCCCTGTTAATAACTCCTATGCAGCTTAGAGTGTTGGACTGTAGGTATTTAAATTTATCAGTTAAATAATCCTGACCGGAAACTGAATAAGTCACTTCGGATTGACGCAGCCTGTTTTCACTCAATCAAACTATGAATGCAAAGAGCATATAATCCTCTGCTTCAGATGTCTGACATTGGCCCAATGAATACTGGTAATAATATTGCATTTAATGGTAGCGCTTTTAAGAGAACTATTCGTAGGTATAGATTGCAGCGAGTGTACTTCGGTAATACTTTACAGTGTATCCTTTCTGTGTTTTAGTTCAAAACACACACAATCACCTGCACTCCTCTATATATCATTATTCGTAATAATTACTCATTATCTTTATTTGAAGTTACCCGAAGGGCCAAAATATTCGATAAATACCATTTAAACTGTTATATTATCTTTATCCTTGCAAAATACCCGCGCAGATTTATTAATTAAGGCATGTAATTGAGATATTTTGATAAACAGTGGATACCTATATACTTTGACATTAAATAATCCATGATTTGGTTTTGGAAAATTGCTGTACACGTTTTAAATACTCATTAATTTATCATTCACTGAGAAAGGAAGAATAATGCGAAGATAAGGTTCTTTCTATCTTTTTGTCTGGTCTATTTGTTTTCTGGTCCGTGAAGAAAGTGCCAGTATTCGTGCCGATGCAAAACGAAAGGAAGCATGAGTGATCTTGGCAGTGAAAGTGAAAGCAGACGGATAATTTCCGGTGCTAGTGGTGAATGTCAATTAAAGCAGTTCCTCATTCGTGACCTAATCAAACCTATCCTTAATGAAATTTTAAATACAAAACATTAAATATTAACATGCCTGCATTTAGATAAAAATCTTCTTTTAAACACTATGTGGTTTATAAATACTAGGATATTTAAGATTTCAACTTTCCACCAGCTGTGAAGAGTAACAGGTTATAATTTTGGCTGGTTGAGGTATACTTCCGTTAGTATCTTTAATATTTAGGCACAAATAATCTAAAATAATTGTCAACACTCTATAAGTATGTTCTAATTATAAACATTTCGTGCATAATTCAATGAATTTTCAAGCATTCATGAGTGTTAGTTCTGGAAAAAATTTCGTTAAATTGGATTATTTTAATTTTTATGTATATCCATGCAAGTGGAAAGTTTTAAGGTAATAGAAAAAAATTAATGTATGTTAATGAAAAAAGAATGATTACAGTAGAGCAATGAACAGGAAAGTGTTCGTTTTTTTATTATGTCTGATAAATTATTTAATTGCACATATACTGAAAGCCTTCATGAATATGTTTAGTGAGAGATTTAATGAATACCTTTAGCTCAACAGGGATAAGAAAACTTAAGGCAAAGGAGATATACAATACGCGCTTGATATCTATTTATTACTGAGCACAAATATGAGTAACAGAGCTCGTCAATATGAGGTGAACCTTATTTATGTTTTACACAACTTGATTTGTACCTAATTTTTAAAATGGATTGTTTTAATTATAGGAATACCAATTAGAGATTATGGCATTCATATTATGCTATTGTGAGGATTTAAAAATATTTTAGTGCTCAGGGAGAAGTAATTGAGAAGGTAGAGAAGGCTTCAAGAAGATTCTCAGCCGCGGTACAGAATAATAAGACGCGGTAATGTTCGCGACGGCTAGGAGTGCGTTAGATTGGGTGCCTTATGGGTATCGTGGTGATGAAAGCGATAAGATGAGTTAGAGGAGAAGTGAAGCGATTGGAAAGAATAGAGTAACAAAGTAGGCGTACCAGCTTCATGACTGAGGAGTGCTGAGAGGATCGCTGGCGGTCCGCTCTGCGTGCTGTCTGAACAAGTGAGTCCCGAAGTGGTTGCTTTCTCCGACGCCAAGACGGCCTTTATATACGCGGTGCTGTCGAGGCCTCTCCCTCACTCACCCGCCCCCGACCCGTGAGGGGGCCTCCGCCCCTTCCTCCGCAGCCTCCCCCACACGCCGCCCCCGTCATCATCATCATCTTCGCCTCCTCTTCTCCCGGTGAGTGGCTTGTCCTCAATACTCCCGAGAGGTGGAGTACGGGAGGGGCAGATGAGACGCCGACAGACACGCTCCGAGCTGGCCATTGGATTGGGTGGGCAGCGGCGAGCCTTCTTCTCCTCACCCTCGACTTTCCTTCCAATTTTGAGTATAAAACTAAGTGATTATGATAGTAAACGAAGAGACGTGGATTGTGGCACTGCGGAAATACTGTTGACCATGGTGTACATGTATGAGTGCCACATCGATGCATGCCTTTAAGCTGATGGTAGATGTAAAAGACGTAGCGTACATTGATGAAGGACGTTTTGAAAGGCAACGAAATATCAACGAGACATATGGGAGGAACTCTTTTGGAATGGCACAGGAGAGAGAGAGAATTGGAATTTTGGACTGAATGATGGAAGGTTGTGGTTTGGAATGATTTAAAATAGCTTTCCTATTAGAAAAACTAGATATTTGTGAAATGAACGTCAAGTCGCCTCATTGTGCTTGAAAGGTATTGTAGCTAAGACCGTCGACAAGAAAGGAAGACGTCCAAGGAAGACCGATTGTATTATATAATGCCTTAACGACGATGATATTGTCATATAGAGTACTCTGCTGGTCCGAGTAGTTTTAGAAAGACCATTTGTAGGGACTCCTTAACTTTCTCTTCATAGTTTTCTTCCCTCATAATTCTTATCTTCGTCTCAGTATGCTCACTTTTTATCTAATACTACTAAATTCCGGTCCTTTTTGTCCCTCTTTTCCATTTCCTTGTCGTTGTAACTTACAAAAAGACCTACAGTTTCCCATCGCCTCTGATTTCTTTTTCCCTTATACTTCAAGATCTCCTCAATCTGATTCCTAAACCCTCAAGCTCTGCCAATCAATTTTTGCACGTTTCCCTGGAGTTTAAATTTGTTTATCGATCATTTCCTGGAGTATTTTGTATTTATTTTGAAATTCTAGTGAAATTATAAAATCTTTCTTTCTTTCGGGATTCCTTTTAGAAAATGAATGGATACTACTTATCTACTAATTAATTAATACTAGGCCCACTTCTTCCAAGTATAGCCACCCCTTAAAGCTATTTTTTTAAAGAAAAGCAGAGAAATGGCATTGGGAGAAGCGAAACTAATTTTTTAACTGATATTAGTATTAGTAGGCATGTAAATACTTGATATTTTATACACAAGAAACGGTGAAATTCGTAGCGAAAACATTACTTCACCTTACCGGGATTCGAACCCCGATCTCCCAATTGCCGGTCAGATGTGTTAGCCAGTTACACAACTGACCGGCAGTTGGGATCTCCGGGTTCGGATCCCGGTCAAGTCAAATGGTTTTTTCATGGCGAATTTCACCGCCTTTGGTGTTATCTTCACACCCGTACGCGTGACTGCGTACCACATCATTTGTGCAATCGCAATGATTGGAAATTTGATAATTTGTTTAATTTCTTAATATATTTCAATCATTCTTCCGGAAAATATACGATACCATTACTGACACATATAGTATGGTCAATTTTATTACTAATAAAATCCTGAATTGATGAGTGACGACTAGCTAGCCAAAAATGTTGTTTGGTTTAGGATGAATTTAGTTATATACTTTAAATGCTGGGATATAAGGCTTGGAATATATCATTTATATTCCCCATGGGTTACTATTAACAGAATAAGCATATGCTAGGGATTATAAAAAAGTATCCGTCGATATTAGAAAAAAATATTCATGTGGAAAATTTACAAAGGAATATTTTTTTCTATGCCTTTAATATCCAGGAGAAAGAGTAAAGTTCCTCACACTGTTATTTATAAAAATGATAATGGGATGCGTATAAATGCGCATTTTCATTGGCAATAATAGTTTAAACAACATTTTAAGTCAAATTCGAAGATAGATAGTGTCGGTGGAGTTCCCTAATCGGGATGCTAAGGCACTTAGACCTTCTGGTCCATTGTTCCATCCGCTTTATGGAGCTTTTACCCCTGGACACATCTAGCCTTATAATTTCTGGGATGTACGCAATAGCTGATTTCCTAATGTCTGCAGTTTCTGGGAAGGGTATTCTCAGGTGGTGATTTTGAGTCCTAGCAGGATGATGAGTCCTAGATAGATTGTGGTTTCCGTATCCTCTTCGCACCATCTGTAACTAATTGCATCTTCTATCTATATAGATGTGCCTCTTCTCTCGGTATTGACCTGTTAAACATCCTTAACAATGTTCTCAGTTTGTTTTCTAGCCAATGATTGGATATTTTGCATAACCTTAGTTTGGTCCAACAATGAACCTCGTAGGTTGCCTCAAGCCTTGCCTTTTAATCCACCCCTAGTCTTCAGACTTAATAAGCGAAGGCCTATTGAACCACACAGACCACAACAAAACATGGGGTGGGACCTCATTTATATTTCGCACCTTAACTTAAGTTCATTAAAATATTTTCTATAAATTGTATACTGAAGCTCTCTATTCCATTGAATACCAAAATCTTCATGTTCAATGAATTTATGTTGATATCGGATATGAATGAGCGCCCCATGCTATTCGTTGTGTTATTGCATACACAGACAACTTAAAACATGTTATATTGTTGAAAACATATTTTTTTCTGTTATTGTTCATCACTCACTCAGTGATTCAACCCGACGGTTGGTTTGGATAGTTGAGGGTAGAGCTCACCCCGGACTAAGCCACAGGCGTGTGAATTTCACACATTCAGGGTAGGGGGGCCAGTTCCTTTCCCTGGGCCACCTCCCACCCCGAGGATATTTTTTTTCTTTTTGTTCGGGGGCGTCCAAAGACTTCACCCGGATTTGAACCCGGGACCCTTCGATCATTAGCTAAGAACTCTACCCACTAGGCCACCACGCTCCACTATTGTTCATAGGTAATCCATTTTGTGGCTAATTTACATTAATTGAATTTAATTATTCCAGTACTAGGCTAAATTTCCATTCACTTGGGAAAATATAATATTTTCTTTATTACTACGATGTTAAAGTATTTATTTTTTTATATCTCTTAATAAATTTTTATTTTTTTGGAATTGTATGCTATAAAAATGTTTTTTTTTTTTATTCTGACTCATGAGCCAGTTCGTTTCCAGTGACAATGTGTTAATGTCTATGCACCAAGGATAGTTCATATTTAATCTGTTTGGTAAAGGCGTCGCTCTTCTCCCGATACTCGTACCGCTTGCGTGATTTAAACGATAGGGAGCTAAGCTAACAACTGTCGATGATACTTGACCATCTGTACATTTAAGATTGGGGAAAGTTTTGGTCATACATCATTCATAATGCACGCCTGCTTGCGTAAGTCACTTCCCGTAAAATTCTTGTGTTGCCGACGATGAGATGGTGGTATGTTACCAGTGGAAGGCATTCTCAAAGATGTTTTTGAATGAAAACGTTGGAGAAGTCGAGGATAATCACGAACATGTAACTACGTCACAGAAAAAGTGGGTGATTTTCCCCTGCTTTGTTCAACATTGATTCTTTTATATCCGCCATTAGTTCATTCTCCACAAGAATTCCAAGTTTCTTGCTGTTTGAAAAGCAGACTGCATCTAATTAAACGACACCAATCTGAATATGTGAGCGATATGTAGGGGTTGAAAAGTATGGAGTAAATATATAAGACCGATTTGGAGGATAACGGGAATAGCCATCATATGTCTAGCAGTCCTGACCATCATGTCACAACCCAACGTAAAGCCACCAAATAATCCACAGGGGACAATGACGCCTCGAAGAGCGCCGTGGCGGAGCTCGCTGAGGCAGCTGCCCATTGAGTGGAGGAAACATGGAAAGGCAAACTATTCGAGTACCTTTGGAAATTAGAAACGGAAAATAACAATTTTTTTATTTTACTTTCTTTTTCTTCTGTTTTTCCAAATATGTAAAATGACATGTGAAAATGCTGAGAAATATGTAATACCCTGGTATAAAAAAACACAATAATATTTCTGAACGTAGCATAACTGATTAAAGCACTCGGCGCGAAATCGAGGGATTCGGGTTCGAATTCCGGTCAAGGCGAATGATTTTTCCTCTTTGGAATGTCGCACAAATATATAGGAGATATTTCAATGTAATTTAGCTAATGGTGATTTTATGGCAAGAGTAGTCACAACTTTCGACCTTTTTTTCAACTGCTATTGTTAAGTTAAGCTAAAAATGTTTGGAATATATTGCAGTGATTATTATCGCATGAATTATCTTTTGAGATAAACTACGGTGTAATGCGTACATGTTGGGAGTTATTTATGCTTTCTCTAGAAGGCTACTGACAATACTAAAGGTTGTATTTTACGACGATGTTACTCAGAAAAACAATTTTGGTTTGTTACATTGAATGGCATGACATTATTCGGGAACATCCCCTTTTGGAATAACTGACGTATTGTATTAAGGGTATTCATTATTTTCTGTGCATGAATGTAACCTGCCAAAACGGAAACGGAAAAACAAAATGGATAATAAGGCATTAAAAATATAATCAATAACACGAGTGAAAGTCTTGCGATTTTTACAGAGTGTGATTGATTATCTGTATTTCTCTCAGTTGTAAAATTATGAAAAATGTACGCGCTGATGATGATATTGATGATAGTATTTTAAAAATTGATTTCGCGAATTTTTTTTAACTTTTAAACGCTTTGCTGCTCATGATTTGGCGAATTGGAGCCCTTCTATACTCCTATGTAAATAACTGTTGAGATATTTTTTCTTGCTGCACTAATCACTGAATGAATTTTGTCAGAATGCTTGACGTTCTATCAGTATATGCGGAACAGCTTCTATCCAGGCACTGTGATATACTTCTTCCGTCCATTTACTAAAGCCGTGAATCACTCTTCTTGAGTGCTTGTCGTTCACCATATTGAGTGCAGTTAATTGCTGTGTTATGATTGCTTCTTGCCATTTCACCAAGGAATGGAGTGTTGCTCGCAAGTGGTTTTATTTACAAGGTACTTCCGTGACAAATGCAACCGAAGCTGGCTTTCTTAATCAATCATTTCGAAATTCACCACTCACCTGAATCTTGACGATAGTAAGTAGGTTGCCTGTTTCAGAAATTCCTGTAGGTAGCTGAAGGAAAAAATTATACGTGTTAGTGTGTCCACATCAATTTGTTCCTATATTTCATTGAGAGTAGGGAATAATGAAATAATAATAAATTTTGCCTTAATGTTGATTCGTCTCGCAGGTTTCCATGGCGTTGCTCCGTTGATCTCTGCGTGCCTTATTTCATATTGCGCTCGACGTTTGCGTGTAAAATAACGCAGGTTTTCCACATGCACTCTTATCATTTATTTTCTAAGCGATTTGGTGCGCTGAATCCAATTCTGCCTACAGAAATACTCCATCACGTCAGGATTTTGAAATATTATAACCTGAAAGTGCAACAGTAGCCGTTTTAAGGTGTTTTTAGCGATCCCTGGTGTTGGGAGATAAATCTGCTACCATAAATCAAATGCTTATTTGAAAAGGACAATTTTTCCCCCATAATTTCCGATTTGCAAATTTCAAATACGATTTTTATTTGCCTAGTTTGTGATGAAACAAAAAATCTACATGTAGTTGCTAAACCTTAAAGAAAAGTGCCCTTATAGAATTTCAAATATAGAGCTTTATATTTAAATGGATTTCATAATATTATAACAAATATTCTCTAGCAAATAAGTGAATGAAAAATTTCCAATCATTGCATTGACAAATGATGTGGTACGCAGTCACACGCACGGGCGAGAACCGTCTTCGGTGTATAAGTAAATGAAACGTCATGAAAATGAATGAAGTTTAAATAAATAAGCTTTCGTTGCTAAGAAACTCTAGTCGGAAAATAAAGGTGTTGCGATTTATTAAAAAATTAAGTTTTATTAATTTGTGATTTTAAACTTATTTCAGAAAATTTTAGTGATGAAACGAATATTTTAACAATTTTCCTAATATTCTATGAAATATTCAAACACAAAAATATGGAACTTGTTATTTTAGGGCATTTTGTGTTCAATGCTGGGGGCAAAGAATTCTGAAGAGTTGGCTATGTTACTTTATTTAAAATCACCAACAAATTAAACTTCATTATACATTCACGGAGAGCGGTCGATTATTATCGACCGTGTGCGCCTTCAGGTCGAAGGGCGTTGATCGAAGTTTTAGTTTAAAGTTTATACAAAATTCATGAAAGTGAAAGAATAACAAAATGATTCCTACTGAGTATCCGAATGTTCTAGAGGAACTTTATTAATATCTTTTCAGTTTATTTGGTATCCAGACTAGAATTATCCGTATTGTTTTAAAGGATGTACCGAATAATTTATTACCTCATTGATGTGTATACCCCTCTTTTCCATATACATTGTAGGTGCTAACATTACCATGTTCATGACGCTGAGCTTTACAGATTTCGGAAAATTACTTTATGGGTTATCAATTAGAGTTTAAACCTAATTTCAAAGATAAAAGTGGGAGGTCTATGCAGTTTAGGAATGCAACGAGTTTCCTTTTCATATACGGGTGGGAGAATGTTCCAAATGAATAAACAAGTGAAAGCATAATTTTTCAAAACTCAATATGGAAAATATCAGCCTTGATTTTCGAGATAAGTAATAAAACTTACGCAGTCATTTTGACCGGAAAATGATCAGTGGAAGAAGCTCCCAAGGTAGTCAATACTAAAGATTCAGCTAAAAAAAAGTCGCAAAAATTGTTTTAGTCTCTGAACGCCATAATTGGCCTCAATTTTCAGGGAAATTACAGCTTTGCTCTTGGCTTGAATGGTCTGTGATCAATATGGTCAAGAAGGATTGCGCTTGTATGTGAAGTTCCTGGTGTAAGTGGAGATCAGGGATGTGAAGACACGCTTATCATGCAATGTAAAATTTCTCCTAGTTGGTGATCAGAAAATCTGATCAGGAGCAGGAATAATATTCCGGCAACTGTGATAGCTAACAGGAAATTATAATCTATATTGATGCACCTTCTACATGGAATTTATTGTTTTCAAATTTTCGACTCGTGTCTGAACAGTGTGTAAGAAAAAATTGTAGTTTGCAGGTGATGAGCCTTTTCTAAGCTACTTTTAACATGTCTAAAACCTAAAAGAATTATTTATGGTGCTGAGCCGATATTCATGGAAAAGGAAATCTCAATTTGCATAGTAAGGAGATTTTCATTCGTCTTCACCCACTCTTGCTCCACCCGTCACTGCCAGTTGACTACTACTCGTACTTTGTGGTGGTGGAAGGTCTTGCGCGGTTTTTTGGACATTCTCTCTGAAATTCTGTTTGTTTTAACGCTAAAGACCCATTGACGGATTTAAAATAAAATTTGCACACGTTTCTTATGGCCTAGAATGATTACTGTGCTACTATGGAGAGGTACAAGGGCCTCCGGGGCTGTTATGTTGGCTGTTTCGTTTGACTTTTTCTTCCACGAGAAAAGCATTGGATTCGGGTAGAGGTTTCTTTTATTACCTTTTTAAATTACGTTCCGTCATGATATAGAGCATGATATAGAGCAATTGAAAGAACATGGTTTTGAGTTATTGCATTGTGTGGTCGTGTACGCGTAGGTTTTCATATAATTTGAGTTTTTGCCTCCAAAATCATACTTCAGCAATAGATATTTTTATTTTCTTAGAAAAAGCTGTAAACGCTTGCAATGTAAAATTTTTCCCTATTCATTATTCATCATTCCCTATTCATTCAAGCTGAATAATCAATGTAGCAGAAAAACAGTGAGATTTTAGCTGGGGCTTTTTTCCATCCTTCCCACGTGTGGTTTAAACCTACTACATAGTGTATTACGCAATCTAAATGGGATGCTTTTGATCCTTAGCAGAAATTTTTTTTATATTTTACAGTTGAAATTAAATAGTCACCATCTTCTAGTGGCCCCTTGAGGGGGCTTAGCCAAGGCAGTGATAGTTGCTCGCGGTATGTACACCCATACCAGATAGGCCTAAGGGTCCGGCACAAAGTGCAGTCTGAGTGGCGTTTGTTTCTCAGTGAGGCGGTGGCAAAAAGGCGTCTGACTATAATGGGGTGGCATTTTTTAGTAATGGTCTCGCGTAAATATATGTACAACTGAGAAATGCAATTGGAAACCCACTCAGTTGTCAATACCATGTGGTTTAACCTGGATCAGTCATATGTGAAAATAAGTCCTGGCAACGGTGGAACTCAACCCCTGTCCATTGGGGCTGGCGTCGTGCCCTTAAGCGGAGAAAGGAAGCCCTCCGCAGTTGTCCTCACGCGAAATCCTTGGGCAGTGACAGAGAAAACAGGAGTGAAGGAGGCACTGATGAAGACCTCTTCTCTGAGGAGAGAGATTGGGAAAGTTAGAACTGTGATTAGGGCAGGGAAGGTGAAAGATATTAAGCAAGAATTAATTAATTTTGGTGTAGACGCGATAGGCTTGTACGAGGCCAAATGAAAGGGCAAAGGAAATTACTGGAGCAATGGTTTTACGATATGTATTCGGCGGAGAATACGAGTTGCCATAGGGGTCGCTTTTATGGTGAGGAGGAGGATGGAAGGAGAGTTGTAAATACTGATCATGCTTGTGTTACAGTAATGCCATTATAGCTTAGACCAAAGCAGATACCTTAGTCGTTTAATAGGTTTATACACAGACGAGTGAACACAGAGTAGATTAGATAATGTATTTGGACTACTGGAAGTATAAATGGAGGGAGTTATACAAATATTTACTTGTAATAGGAGATTGGAACGTGGCGAAGGCAGGGATGGGAATGAAGTAAGGGGGTTTATTTTAGGAAGGAAAATGATCGCGGAGTGAAAAAAGTCTAACTTTCATAAGAAATGCGCTTGTTTGAACAAATAAATTGATGAAACACTAGTTCAGGTGTAGGTACTTGTAAAATACCTGGCAATTTATCTGGGAGATATCAAGTACATAGCATTAGAGCTAAAACAGATTTAGGAACAGAATACTCAACTCAAAAAGTTTCTCAGGGGCTGATGCATACCTCGATCACATTTTTATGAGACGGTAAAGTTAAATATTAGATTTAGAGAGAGCTTGAAAACAACATGGATTAGGATATCGAGGCAAGAAGCCCAGAGTAGCGTAAAAAGAGGGATAATGAGGACTTAGTTGAAATCATTTTGCTAGGAGAAGAAGATGTCATAGAAAAAATTTGAGAATTACCAAAAGTAGGGATAATTAAGATGGTAGGACAAATGCTTGAAACTTTAACTCCAGAAGGATCATGATGCAAAGGATTACAGTGGAAATAATCGGGAAAACTGAGTGAAGTACTTGTCCGTAGTACTTGTCCTGTCCGGAGTGAATGTCCGTAAAAATGAGTTAAAAAAGAGGAAATACAAAGAATTGATCCAAACGCTCCGAATGGAACAAAAAAACAGTGAATTGTATGATGAAAGCCCCGTGTGAAGTAATGGAAATACTGCTGAGGAAGGAGAAACTTGCCCTCTAGGCGAAGAAAAATGTTCAGTCAGAATCACCGATTCGATCTAACAGAGAACGAGATGGAATATACAGTAGAACCAGGAGAAATCTAGGTTAGGTTTTAGAGATATCGAGGACCTATATGCTATAGGAGGAGAATGGGAAAGGTGCATGGACGGAAAGAAAGACAAATGAGGAAGTGCTAGACATGGTTGGCAAGGAGAAGAAACTTCTGGATGTGATAAGGGGAAGGCACGGTAGGTGGCTAGAAGGAGTAATGGTTTGCTGAAGCCGTGATAAAAGGAAGAATTTTGGACAAGCGGGGAAGGGGAAGAAAGAGAATAGGTTTTATGCACGGGATGAAGAAGGGTAGGACTTACGCTGAGATGAAGAAAGAAATGCTCTAGGCCCTGCACGTGTAAGGATCTATAGGATTTTCTCTGACTTTCATCATTACCTACCTTTTATCGGTGGATTTCTTTAATAAATATGGTATAGGTGTATGATAAACCAGCGAGTTTAAACACAGTAGTGGAGTGCGACGTGGAAGGGGACCATCTGGACCTTTATATTTATATGTGATTGTGAGATCAAAAAGGCATTGAAGGATATGAAGTCAAGAAACGCAGTAGGAATGTATATTATCCCTCTTGGAGTTACCTTAGGTTCTCATGAAAGAGGGCAAGCTAAAATTGTTCGAAACGTTCTAAGGTTCTAAGAGGAGGTAATTATAGGGAAAATACAGCATAGATTTCTTATTTCTGAAGTTTATTCATATGATTTGCGGTCACCGAGACTATCTAAGTATCTGGTTGGCGTAAAATGTTTTGTGCCATCCTTCAACACTTCTTCTATCCTTGAAGTCAACACTCAGCTGCTGAGCAGTGTTGCTATATGGGGTAATCCGCCTAACTTGAGCACTTACAATAATTTTTTTATGCTTTTTTATTTTAGAGGCACCTCTCTGAAACATTTTTCTTTGACATATGTCTATGGTTGATTAATATGTGTGGTACTGAGTTTTGGAAATTGCTGAAATATATATAGAAAATTTGTAAAAATATATGAAAAAATTTTGAAATTCATTTAAAATACATTTTCATTAAAACAAATTTATATTTTAACTTAAACAAATAATAAATTGAGTAAACTAGACCAAAAATAATATTTTTATCCATGCAATTATTAATTTTAACATAAAAATAACATAAATATACAGAAGTTTGAATCTATTTACATCAGAAACCATAATGTCAGACAATTATGTATTACGATGCATGTCTTGTAACAAAAAAATATGTAATGTCTTTTACCATAAAAATATAATATATCTTGTAACATAAACATATAGCGCTTTTATATATTATTCATTTATATAACATATGAATTAAAATAATTCGAAATACATAAATGCACGTTTACCTTAATTTTTTGTAGAACACATAATAGTTTGTTATAATTTATTAATCACCTTGCGCTTATTCACATTTTTTTCTCAGATTAGCATTGGATTTAATTTTTTTGGTACTTTGCTTTTTTTCTCCCAGAACTTTTCGTTGTTTAATTTTTAATATTGGCATTATTTGTATTTATCATTGCTCCTTAAAAAATTACTCAGAAACATAAAATTTCTTTCATAATTCATGTTCCATTCACTTCTGATGGTTGTCTCTCTGTTTTCGTTCAATGTTCAAATTATATCTCGCGGCTGCTGCCTCTCTTTGCAATTACACATAAACACACGAAAGGGAATTAAATCGAAATTAGAAGCTATGACGCGGTGGAAGGACTCCATATAAGCAAGCCATCTTCAGGTGAAGATGGCTTGACAGCCGAAACCGGTCGTTCTATATTAAATAAACTGTGGAAGTCACAAAGTTTCTTTATTGCTAACACACGAAAAGGGTTGGTTGCTTGCATTTGGGACATTTTTTCTCGCATGAAAGAACGTGAAGACAAAATCATACGCGTTACACATGCTGTTGTAAAGAGAGCTGAAAAGTGCATTTAAGTCGGTGGTATGAGTTTGAAAATCTACTTTGAACTGTTGTAAATGATTTGACTGTTTGCAAATCGCAAATTTCATCAGTTATTTCTCCATGCGTTTTCATTTTCGTTTGCAGCGTTGTAGCATTAATAAAAAGATTAATAAGATTTTTGTATCATCAACAGTAGCCTAATTTTCATAAGTAAGATTTTCCATAGAATATGAGGCGATTTATGTCCTGTCAAAATTACGGTGCCATCCTCATCGTTCCCCTCCGTCGTCACTCAACTAAATGAACTGTTCTCTGGGGTTGGATTCGGTGCAGTTAGGCATAGAATTATTGTCCGAGGTCTCCCAGTCTAAATTCTTCGAATTTTACTTTTACCTCTGAAGTTGGACTGAGTTTGTTGCAATGGCACTGGATGTAATCTTTCTTCTCATCGACTGCATACTCAATATGTATCATTGCAATTGATTGAATAATACTATATTGATTAATTAGTTCAATCAGATTACTTTAACAATGAATATATTTGCCATTTATATGCTGCTTTCAAAGCAGGGTGCTAATGCATCATTTTCCACTCACGCTCTGAAATCAAAGCGGTAACGAACGATGGCGTTTTCCCTTGAGAATATGTAACTTGAATCGAGGGTTTGGCATAAATTTGTATTGCTTTTTATAAATCGCAGATATGTACCCTCAACAAATTCGCGGATTAAAATTAGATTCTCGAAAGGATTGTTTTCAAAGTACTGAAACAAGAATACTTCTAATTACCCAGCTGTGACTAAATATAACGTTTCTCTCCTCCATTAAATAATCGAAATTGTTTTTAAATTGGCCCGGATTATTAATCATCCGAATGTTTTAGGAATTCCACTTCTCTCGATTGTTTTAAATTCGTTTCATTTAATGAATGTCAGTTCCATGATGGGGGAGAGCCGTAGAGCTCGTGCAATAGTATCACCTTTGATTCCATATCTCCACTAATAAATGTGATAGGCTTATAAAACTACCA
This sequence comes from Pyrrhosoma nymphula, assembly GCA_963573305.1. NCBI lineage: Eukaryota > Metazoa > Arthropoda > Insecta > Odonata > Coenagrionidae > Pyrrhosoma > Pyrrhosoma nymphula. The sequence continues at coordinate 47,647,833 of OY754333.1, read as the reverse complement.
GTTTCAGAAAGTAGATACAAGTTACTAACTTTTAAGTAGCTAATACGTTTATCGTATCTTCCATAATAAAAAATTTATCCCAAAAATAATTCTTTAATGAATAATTGTTTATATAATTTCGGTTACTAATTGGAAGCATTTAGCATACTAGTTGGCAGGAAAAGAATGATGAAGATCTTAAAAAATAACATAGACAATTTTACTTCAAAATCATAGGTGTTATCCACTGCTTTTTAGCGTTTTCATGGTAACTGTAGGATGATTCTCACTTCATTGCTCAAATGCTTGCGTTTTCATAGCTCGGTAACTAAGGAGTTGCGACCCCATGTTCATAGGACAAAAATGCTAAAGATTGTGATCCATACCTCTTCCTGAAATATGTACATTTCCCCATGAAACGCCCTGTATATAATATAGCTATACATTAGACTATTTCGAAAAAAATGGGAAAATTACGTGTCTATGCAATTTTTTACCACAAGAACGATTATCACAGGCTTTTTATTCAATTCAATCAACTAATTAGTTGAAGTAGGTCTTAAAATAGGTCCAAATTACATGGAAAATTATTAGTTACATTGTTTTTTGTAAATTTAATCTAATTAACTTCCATAAATTGGTTTTAGTCTAATAAATTTATTTGTATAGATATTTTATAGATATTGCGCGATTGACAGTTACCCTAATATCTTATTCCCACGCTTAGCACTTTCCAGGAATGTGCAATGGTACAGACAGTAACAATACCTCAAGTAAATTCATCAGTTACACATATTATATGATTGTGCCAGCGTAAATAGTCAATATTAATTCCCAGTTACGCATAGAGATCATTCAAAAATTAGTCACAAATGATGCTTCAATATTGAGGCACACTTCTTCAAAAGGTTTTTAATTCTTTTCTTGAATGTCTTATACACGTTTAATTCATAAGCAGTGTAAAAATATCAATGATGAAAAAGTTAGAGCGATAAAACCGAAAGATTTTCCAATCGATGCAAATGCAGTAACGCTAATTCTAACTCGAATATTTAACTTAATTATTTGAGACACATCAATAAAAGTAGATGCGAATAATACCTGAAACTATGAAATATTATTACAGAAAAAATCAAATCGATTAATGAAATGCTGAAAAAGTTAGTGAAAATATCAATTTATTTTTTCCCAGTGACAATGTTAAAATTGACAAATTAGTGGATTTTTCTGGTATAATGTACCATAATTCAGTTAATTTGCGGCAAAAAAACTTTGGAAATTGTTGTACGCTTATCAAATTATATAGTTTTAAATTAAATATGGTCTCAGCTAGAAATTTATGGATTAGTCAAAAAATAAATCAAGGTGACAAAGGTAGCTCAAGTTAGGCGGATTTCCCCATATGCGTAACAGACAAATGACGTAGGCTGTCACTTCGAATGGATGAAATGGTCTAGGATGAATATTTCTAGGTGACTAGTCTCCCCTCGGATAGGAGTGTATTAAAAATTGGCGTAACAAGTTTAAAAAAATCTCCAATGGCCAAAATAAATTGGCAACACTCGTAAAAAGTGCACAGAAATTGCTGAGTTGGTTTGTGGGTAACAAGGGGCAATCCCACGGCAGTGACCAACCTCAACCTCTCAACCAGAAAACCCTTCTGTGGTGGAATGTGGTGGCAATCTTAACGGGAATGTTACTTCTTCGCCAGTGACACAACCACAGGCACACTCACTTAACCCAAATTGGGATCCTTCACTAGGGCTGGTGGGACCCCGCTATGGATGCCCGGGTTATGACTACAAAGTAGCTCATTAATACTCAGGAAATCACTCACAAGCTCAAACGGGCCCAACTTCTGGGAGTGCTGCCAATTTATTACGGCCATTAGAGATTTTTAAAACTTGTTACATTAAGAGGCCTTAGAGGTTTTCCCTAGTTTTTTTGTAAACTGACGGATTAGACTTTTGTTTTGTTAAACCCCGCTTTTATCCCGACCGCGGCTCCGTCTCTACGCACTGTAACACTGCACTAATGGGAGGAGACCATCCCAGCTGCGGAAATGTATTATGGAACCCGTGCCTCTGACGTACAAGTACATACATTTCTTCGAGTTTGTAATGACCACGAAATCATAATTGGCTGTAAAGAGTTCAAGCAAAGAAATAAACATGAAACAATTGATGGGATCGTTCCTGCTGTATGTAGTACATGTTTCCCAAGCCAATACAATATTTTTCAGGTTTCGAATCGTAGCTGCGAAAGTAGAGCAAGCAGAGAGTATATAGTCCCTCTCATTTGAAGTAAATGTTGTTCTGTGCTTTCTCCCGATCTTTTATTTCACTTGTGAAACCATCGCAGGAACAATATCTAGAACGGTGGGTAGTTCCACGTCACTCAGCGCTTCTGCGCCAGTCATCGCTTCGATTCGCGCAGAAAGATGTTAAGAAACCTTCGAAAAATGTGTTTGATGGTAATATTGACCTTCTATTACGAAAAATGCTGTTCGGGCTTTCATTACTGTATAAATAATTGTATACCTGTACGTCGGATTGGCTACAAGGTCATCTAACCATTACTCATTATTGATTATGGAATATATAATATTCTATTGTGAAATATCGGATAGCAATGAGGAATTAACACAGTAAACTCACAAAATTTTACACTTTGGGAAAAAAGTCACTTAGGATGAGGCACAATCAGGCTATCCTTTAAGATGGGTGGACCTGTTCTCATTCCTGTACTTTTTCAATACGTTTAAATTTGTTTTTTAGTCAGACGGCAGTCGTTATATTAACATATCAGAGGAACCACCTATTTAGTGAAGAGGTTTGGGTGGGTGAGTTACAGGGTTGGATGATTTATAGCTCTATGTTCACCTGGTGACGGCTGCTTCCTCCTTTGGTCTTCCTCTAGCACACAACGAACATGCTCATGTCGCTGATTTTATTTCTCTCTCTGCATATTATTCTGGAATATGTGCAAATTATCCTTAGGCCAGGAGACGATCATTTGACATCTTCGTCAAGTACTATCGAGAAGGTCTTGGAATCGTGGTCTACAAGCGAGCCTTCTTTTGCCGCTTGGTCGGTTTTTTCGTATCCTGCAATGTCCGTTTGTATAGTAATCGTGAGAAGTGAGACTTTTACTTCCTTCCTATTGAGGTATTCCAAGGGTGATTGACTAACACTGGAGTAGACGTCGGATGTGGGATTATCGTCCAAACTGAACTATTTACTCCTTGGGGCAGTGAATAGTTCACTTAGTCCATTCTAGTAAATAATTCCTTGCGAATCGTTAGTTTGCAAGCTACCCCTCTCTACAGTACTCCCGTAACATGTAGGGATAGTGTCAGTCCTAACCATTCCTTTTTAGGTCCTGAATACTGCACAGTCGATATCCCGACCTTGACCCGTCCGTAGTGACTGCGACTATATATCTGTTAAAAGATCCTGGTTCTCAGGGGCTGTGGTTTTGAAGTCCTTACATTTATTTAATTACAATATAATTAGGTCCTAGCAATGACCATGGTATCCAATGGAATTACCTTCCGTCAAACTTGAACCGTCCTCCCTAAGACAGCTTCTAAAATTGTCACTTTAAGGCGTTCATTGCCATGTCCAGGAATTGAGCATTTTCTATAGTAAATTGAAAAATCAAGAATTTATCAGTCGGCCTTTTACTACATTAAGGACCGATACTGTGGCAACAACATATATTAACATTCTCCCCTGGATGTATTGATTCAAAATTTTGTAATATTTTATATAAGGTTATGTAAGTATTTAAACATTTCTCTTTAAAAACTTTAAAATTAGATCAAGTTGGCTTTAAAAAACGATACCGAGAAACCCGATCAAATGCGCATATGGCACGCAGTCCTACCACCTATATTGTAATTCGTTTAGACGTGATAACATCTCATATAGTGGATATGTGTCCGTCTTCCCCGTCCGCAAGGCCTCTGCTCCAATTATCCAACATATTGAAACCAAGTTGGATATGTTTTTGGTGGCATAAGCAGGTTTCCGGCACCTGCAAAAACAAATAAGATCACCCCTAATTAACTATGCCATTACTAGAGTTCTAATGCATTTGGAGACATATTTATCGTGTTTGAGAAGAGTGAGACATTGTATGGATCCCAGAAGTAAACCCGTTTTCCTATTTCTAGTAGGACTATAAGTGGATTCTTATCCTAACTAAAGCACGATCAATGAAAACGTGGTATAAAAATAGCATTTCTTTAATACCCTTGCTATGCAAAGATTTTAAGATCCTCAATCACCACACGCGATTATCTACCTGTTTTAGGTCGAAGATCACTGTCTTAAAGGGCAAAAGAAGTGGATATCTTATAGTGAACTTCCTTATACGGTTTTCCAATGCCCCTAGATGGTCAGTCACTGATCTTCCTGCTTTAAGCCACAATGTATGCTGGAAAAAGATTCTGCTTCTAAGGACCCGTGCGACGGTTTACCATAATAGCAAATACCGAATGAATTGCATTACTCAGACCGAAAATTAGAGAAATTTTGCTGTATTTAATTGGTCAGTACAGTCCTTGCCCTGCTTAGGGATGGGTAGAATTATAAAATCCGGGCATGGACTGGTTCCCTTAGTACCACAGCAGTTGAGAACCGAAACCGATTGTCACCAGGATTTCTTTCGGATCAGGGCCTGTGGAAGTCATAAAGGAGTATGCTATGTTGCATGTCTATTAAAAAGGATAGATTTTTATATCCACCGGCCTCCGCCGTATTAATAAAAATTAATTCCTGAGGCTATAATTGACCTCTCGTGTTGTCCTTGATTAGCATTTTACAATAATTAAAGTGTTGGAACACACTTTTTTGGAATTAAATTGGCATCAGCGGATGAGGAAGCTACCTGTTAACCTTGATTAACGTGTGTTTGGTCTGTGCCCGAAATACCTCTCAACCTATTACGCACCTGTGCCATTGGACTGCCACTATTGATCTTTGAAATACGTTTAACTTTTCCGTGAAGCCTTATGTGCGTTTTCCTCAATTGGCGGAGCAATTTCTCGTAAGCATCAGGTGCGTCGCATAGTGAGCTGAAATCGAAAAAATCTTGGCAAAATTCAAGAAGTGCGTTTTTTTTCAAAATTTAAGCTGAAACTTTGCATGGCCATTTTTCATTGATTGTTGCATGATGTAACGCATATCGTTTTCTTCAGTTCTTGCTCATTAACAATACGCAATTGCTCAAATTTTAATAAAGTTAGCAAAAACGCCCGGCTTCAATAAACACAAATCAAGAAAAATAAAACGCAAGAGATTATGCTATTGGCCATTACCATTTTTATTACACGACTTAACATCAGAAGGTTCTCTATTAGTTTGACTTCGATGATTCTCAGAGAAAATTGAAGGATAGAGTTTTTTGCAAAATATTTTTAAGTTTGACCCCTTGTGTATCGTTAATTCGTGAGAACTGAAACATACAATGTGCGTCAGCTCATTCAACAATTAATATGTGAAGGATAAGCTTCTAGAAAGAAAAAAGGCACTTTTAGAATTTTGTAAAGCATATTTGGATTTCAGCCCATCGTGCATCGTCCCGTTGTCGTAGGAAAGAGTCTATAGTTCACGTCCGTTTTCGCTTTTATATTTGTTTTTCGCACACATTCCTCAATGGTATGGGTAACCGGGCGACTTCAGCCCTGGTTTTCGCAACGCTACAGTTGATGGGTTCGAGTACTTAAGCGTCAAGTTCTTCACTTTTATGCAGATAATGAATTTAATAGTAGGGTCTAAAATTAAAAAGAAGGCAGCTTAAGTGGTTTGCGTTAGCCTTGCGGACGGCCCCATTGGGCCGCAGTAATTAATTTAGGAGTGCCATCGCATTGGAGTTTAGTTAAAATGGAAGCAGTAATTTTCACATCATTAATATTACTTCTTCGCTAGTGGAAATAATACTTCCTAGTTACAAAAATCCTTTAACATCCTGCACTTTTCGTTATCGAAGTCTGAAAATGGCTAAATGGCTAAATTCAATGGTATCAGGCGAAGCATAATGGAGCTCCTTCGTGATGATCCAAAAGGAAAAGCAATGGCTAAGTTCCGCAGATATTTTATTTTGTGAACGGTTCCGATACAAGGTATTACCATCAGGTGATTATGGCCTGATGCCTGAGTCCAGATCGAAACCGGTCGCCAAATAAAATATCTGTGGAACTTAGCCATTGCTTTTACTTTTGAATCATCTGACAATTGCTTTATGTTCGGAATTACTTCATGAAAACTTAAATTTGGTCGTCTTGGAATTCATCTTAAGGTTGTCTGTCTGTCTTTATCGTGTTTCCCATGCTATTTGGCATCCGCAGGAGCCCATGTTCTTCTCTACGAGAGTTGTTTTGTCATGAAAGCGTGTCATGTCATGAAAGCGTGCCATGGTAGTAGGCCCTCCATGCTCGTGTATTCCTGTTTTTTTAATGTATTTAATTTATCGTCTTTTCAGTGTAATTTTTGAAAGATGTTGTGTCCTTGGGACTTTAGGTATTCCTATGGAACAAGAGTCTAGTTAAATAGCATTTGTAAATTTCTCAAAAACAAACGAATGACACACGAAAATAAATAATTTTTACGATATTGACTCTATTTCATTAACTTATCAGCGATGTAAATTGGTTACATATTTACAGAAATGACATTTACACATTTTCTAATATCTTATTACGTAGTATAGCGATTATTTTAACAATTGCTTTTATTTATCGATTTCAGTGATCTTGAAATTAATGCTATGCTTCTTTTGTTTAATATTATTATAATTTAAGGTTCCATGTATCAATATTTACTGTAACAGTAGCTTTTCAAACACGTTAAAACTTTTAATTTTCTCTGGTAATCTGTACGAAAAATTACATTAGAAATGAGGTGCTCAATTTTTATGTACGGTGACATCGTATACCTATGTTTTCATTTAAACATTTTTTAACTTCTATTTTTACTTGTAATTTTAATAACGATATAGGTAGGACAGTTTCCTTGTTCCCATTTAAGGTGGATAGACCTATTAGATTCAATCTACGAGTCTCCGATTTACTATGGTATTCAGTATTTTGAAATATGGTGAAAGATTCTGCCGATATCAAGTACTAAAAATATATCTGATTTTATTTGCTGAAATATTGTATTCAGTTATATGGAATGGTTGTTTCAGCTTTGCAAAAGTTCTGAGACGTGAGAATTGTCATATTTTATTTTGGATATTGAGAGACGGATATTGCATGTAATCGTTGTGAAAGCTATATCTGCCTCAAAACCCAGACTAAAGCTGTTCGACAAAATAACCTGTATGTTTCATCCATTGAATTATATACTATACACACGAGACATTTAGAAAATGCTCACAAAGTGGAAATTAGACGATAGTGAGACAGGTTCTTGGATTTTTTGCCTTGCGAATAGGTTTAACGTGAGTATTCATCCATAATTTGGGAGAGGTAGGGTAAAAAATGTAGCACTCAAGAATATCAAGTAGTGTTGCCGCAATTCTTGGAAAAATAAGTTTATAATATTGATATTGATAACCATCTCTTCCTCATGCGTTGGGTTTAATCTTGGAGATGCTATCATCAGCTAAAAGGAATTTTAGAGTAAAATGTTGGAAATAAAGTTTTCCATTGGTTGGCTGGGGTGATTTTTTACGGTAATCATTATATCGAGGTCAAAACCAATACATAATTGAAAATTAACATTAAACTATGCATCATTATATGCCAATCAGTGTTATGCTCCTCTGAGAATGAGATTAATCCGCTAGTTGGATCTTCGAGTGAGATGCTTGTGCTATGCATATCATTACGCGGTTTGCCCATACCTTAACGTCGTATTTCCTACCAGATTGATCTGGTGTCCAATTTGTCTGTATCTCATTCGTAATAATGCACATTTTTTGGCTATTGACGTGATGTGAACAGTGGACATCAGCAGGATGTTGGATGAAACCGGTCGTTATTAAACAGATCCTGTGAAATTTTACAAAGATTTTATCTTTCTTAAAGATGATATTTCACAAAGTTGAGCCTGATTCTATTGAATTCTAGCATTTATTTGTTAGCATTACAAGATAGCAGTTGCATTTTGTTTTTCAATATTTTGTATTCATTAATAATTTTTTCTGATGCTGTTTGACGGAATGAACGTCATTTTATGTCTCGTGTTTGTATGATGGTTCAAACTATAGGTCTATTCCATGGGATGAGATTAGCCTGCTTATGCTTACCACAATGGAGCATGTACCTCCATAAACTCGAGAATATTAGATATGTAGATCGAGGCATTAATTGACTTCATTGCTGAAGTATTGCTTCTAGGGGTAAGCCATAAATTGTTGTCATTCATTAATTAGTGTAACAATTTTACTGAGACATTTGCAGGGAAAAACTAGAGCGTTTCATTAAGAGTGTCCCACCACCCCAACATTTGGAACGACCTCTGGATCAGGACCTCCTCCAGCTGCCCCAGATATCATTCAGCAAGGAGAGTTTAATGGCTCGTGCTCAATTGATGCTAATTGCAGTATGCTGTTAATGACTTAATGGAACAGTTACTGTAGAAAGCAGAAAATGTTCTACAAATGCAAGAATTAGAGTCTTGGAAGAAAATGAAAGAGAATTTTACTTTCCACTTTCTGCCAGAGGTGATATTTGAAAATATCTGGAATATTTTATGATAAAAATAGAGACTCACCAGCAGATATGTTCATGTAGGTACTGTGAAGTGGAATCGGTTTTTGCAAAGCGAAATTTCGATACACGACGTGACCATCATTCTCAGAGTAAATAATTAGCCATCATCTTCCCTGAGGATGATGCTCAATCTCTTTACGGGATGAATAACCCGAAAAGAATCTGTACGACATTTAAGATGGCAGCTGACTCAGTTTCTGAAAATTGTGAGAGTGAGAGATTTTTTAATTTGCCTTTCTCTGAGCTGCTTACCCACATGTGCCCTTAGGCTCTACGCCTCTGGTTCTGATCCATTAATCAAAAATACTGTGTGTTTAATTCATTCCCTATTATCATGTGTTGTCATTCATTTTTCCTAGCCATCCTAATTCTTTTCCTGAGCAAAGTGATTTGATTGAATGACGAAGTAATTAAATATTGGTAAACAAATTTCTCACTACAGTTTTGACTTAATTTTGTTTGACTTAGAAAACCAAATTGGTTTCATTCTACGGTGTGATTTTGTAACAAATAGTAAATGGTATAATGACCCACTTTTAAGAAAATCGCAGAAGTTTTGTACACGACGTTTGAAACGTCGTCTACGCAGTGACATTTAACTTTCATCTTGACGCAGAACTTTAATTTGAGAGATCGATCCTTCGGGTACTCAATTTCACTTTCTCTTTCTTCCATCTCAGAATTGATTGCTAGTACCGCGACCGCCTTCAATGCATTTTCGTTGGGTCTCTTCAATCTCACTATCGTCTCTAGGGAAAACCCCCATGGTCAATATAAGCGTATGTACTCGTCTTTCATGCCGTATTCAAATAATTAATGTGTTGCATGCATTATTTCACTTCCCCAAGTAGTGACATCAGTAGAGTGACGTCATTTTTCTCATTTTGTGGAGATATATTCTAAAGTATACGTGACCTGTCGAGAACTAGCACAGGTTGAAGTATATCTCTCCGTGTCCAGGATCAATCAAAAATCTCTCCGATTAATTCCCACAGTCCGTCGGTTTACTATACCTCCCAACTCTGCTTCCAAACCTTTATTGTGGAGGATGCAGCCCTTGATATCATATCATTCCTTACACGTTCTCAGCTCTACAAATGAAAATTTTCTTGTGCTCAATTGCTAAAAGGTCACTCGGGATAGTAGTCCCTATGACGATTGCTGCATCTTAGGATACAGCTATAAGTGTGGACAAATATCTTAGAGATCCTAAACGCTGAGCCGCCTGTGTGGGCTTCCTGTATTTCTTTACAATAATTGCTTATGCCAAAATTTATGCCTCATACTGAAATCATGCTTCGAATGTCGACATCTCATCTACCAGCCACCCTGCAAACCACCGCGGAGGCAAGTTGCTGGGGTATTAGAGCACCTGCCGTAAAAGAGGAGTGAAAGAAGGAAATAGATGGGGAGAGGTCAGAGGTGAATAGTATTCGACTATGGGTTTAGTGATAGTGCCACGCCTCTTTACTTATGATCATTAAAGAATTAATGTTTATTATGCTCTAGGTTTCCCCATAAGAGCAATACAAAAATTATATAAATAGCTATGCTTTCGAAAAAAAACATAGCTTGCAAACAAGTCATCAATTTACAAAAGGATAGCATCAACAATTATATGACATACCTAAGGAAAAAGGAAATGGCAATTTTCAGTGAGAGAAAGAGAAAAAAAACAATATGTAGGTAAAGAAAATACTATAAAATGAGATACAAAATAAGGGGACAAAATCAGAAAAAGTAAGTTGAAGTAAAACTGCTGACGTCAACATAATGGCTAATAGGCACGCATGCTTACAAAGTGAGGTAACAGACATTTTAAGTGATCACTATAATAATAGTTAAATAGTTTCTCATTAAAAACTGACAGAGGGGGAGACTTGTTTATGGGCAACGGCAGCAAATTTGGCCCAGGTTTGAGCTAGAGATAAGAAATTATTAAAGGAAAGTATTTGTCCGGGGTATAGGGCACATGAGGCAAGAGGGGTAATTCCTATAGGGTCTAATGGGGCGTGGAAAAAAGGAATTTTTGTACCAATAACAGTTCGGCTGTGAATCTTATTTTGTAGCTTCTATCAGCTGTGGAGGTATAGTGCGGGGTCAAAATAAAGACAGGAGGGGTATCATTTTGCTAAAACTAATGTGTCCCGAACTCGCCACTAGACTGCTCAATTATGCTGAAACCATAAACGACTTGTCAAAATTCCTGCCATGCCATGCATTTTAACGTGTTTTAAGCCGATTGTCATGGATATAACATTTCATATCCTTCTCTTGGTAAGCATGGCTATCTCCGGTTTATCCATCCACGAATATACCCTTCTCATCATCTGCTTGAGTTAATGTTAAGCTAACTCAGGGTTACTTTCGGTGGTGATTGCGGTGACGTCGTCGGCAAAACTCACCATTTATAAATCATCTAGCATGTCGAGACATGGCAAGCTGTCACATGACACGCTCCATAAGTCAGGACCTAGAATAGATCCTTGTACTGCTTCGTGAGTTTTATTTCTTACTTTTCTATAAATCAAAAACACTCCGCATAATATTAACATATTTTTGGACCAGAAGTTTGACTTGACCAGGGTGATTTAATGACTGGTTAATGTTAACCGCACGATGACCTAGCCTTTTTGTTGACTTGATGCTAATCAAGAGTTCGAGTTTTGTTTATTAAATCAGACTGTTGGTTAGTTTTCTTGAGCGTTTTGGGTGGTAAAACGTTTCTGGAGAGATTCTCTTCCATTATGTTTGTGGGGAATATATTTAACCAGATGTTATAAAATCGGGCCTTAATTATGAAGGTTTTACTTGCAAATTATTTTAAAGGTTTTAATGAAATATTTGTTCATGGTCATCACCCAGGTTTTTGAAATATTTTGGCAATGTATTAACCGATTTCATTTCCTCGGAGAAAAGTGTTTTAATCTCCGAGTAATTTTAATTTAATCTCCGTCTCTCTCTCAAGTCTTTTTTCAAATTGCGGGGGATGGGTTAAATACCACTACCCATTTTAAAGTTATTAAGTCTCATTTTATTTCACTCTCATGTCTCTTCCTGGTACCGTATTTTTCAAGTACACTCTTACGAAAGTGCTGTAATTTTAATGCGGAAATGACATTTTACGCTTGCTTCCACTAGGTGTAATCAATTCACTTTGGAGAGGTGATTCGTATTGTTGGTCTGTGAGAGGAAATTCTTGGTATAGTGCTGAACGTACCGAATCTTTTATTGGGCAATTGAGGTCAAAAGGCTGTCGTTAACTCAACCTACGCTTGTTAGTTTTTCTATTGCATTGTTTTTCATAATGCTCTTGGTTATATTCTCAACTCTTGGTCCCGAACAGTATCTTGAATTGCTTTCATGCCATATAACCTATGTTCTTTCCTGCATTATTATGTTCGAAAATGAGTGCTAGGTGTAACCAGCTGACAACCTGTAAGTTGTATGGATCATTACGTTAGGACGACGAAATGTCCACTTTGTGGATCAAACGCCGCTTGCCAAATTGGTTACAGTAATAATCGTAATATTTTATGAATCGCTCCGTTTTATCTAAAACCATTGCCATTCTCAACCACGTATGGTTTAATTGCATTGTATTGATTGTGTAATGCAATTTAGTTTGCATCACTTTTCAGTACGTATTTAATTTGGAATACAAAAAAGTGCGATATATTAATTGGGTCTGTAGGTATAACTTTCAGGGAATGTTATCTTGTTCTTGAATTATGAGCATTTTCTTTGTCAGTCCTTCATAGTCATCAGTATGTATTTTCGTTTTACTCAGTTTCCTTATATCTTCTAAATATTTACGGCCTTACCGTCAGGATGGTTTTCTCAGGTTGGTAGTACCTGGTGAAATATTCATCTTCCTACATCTTGATCGGAATGATTTTACGGAATCCAATGAATGATCCTCGATGCGCCGTTAGACAGTGACGTGTGTTGCTCAACAAGTCAACTTTCGAGGAAGGAGACCCTTCTCAGTCATTGTCTGCATCATCATCGAAAGTTTGGCAATGTTTGATCGAGAGATCTTTTTTATTCCGCTGAGTCCTCCACCCTGAGCTTATGAATAAATCACCCTCGCAATGTATTATCTCCCACATGAAGCCGCGGCCGCCACGCCCGTTGGTGGGTTAACAATCCCGGTGGCCGTATCGCTTCGCGGAACGGCCGAGGTAATGAGGGGCGGATATTGCGAGTAAACTTCAGCCGAAATATCAGCGATCACTAACCTTCCACCCATCTGGGCTCACTTGGTTTCTGACGAAATGGATGGGACCAGCTTAGAGGAAATGAATTCATAAGCATCAGGCAATTAAATATTCCTTTAGATGTTATCTGAGGGTATAAAATCCGAAGATTCCTTCGAAGTTGAGTGGTATTTATTCTTGATGACGAAATTAACCGTACAATATTTCCACAAAAAAATATAATTTACTTCCAACCTGGTTTCAATGCTTACACATCATCTTCAGTCACCTGGAGATGATGTGTAAGCATTGAAACCAGGGTCGGAAGTGGGAAAATATTTTGGTGGAGAATTGTACGGTTTATTTCTTCATCTTATCTCAGGGTAATGGACTCCGAATATTTAGCGTTATGAAAGGGCGCTGCCGTGGATAAGGTGCCAGAGAGAAAAATAACTTTTTTCACTCTCCCTCTCTGAGCTCATGCAGGCGAAAGTGTTTTCCTTCCGTATTCACATCGAGGTGCGGTATCTGAAGGCAAATACTTTTTTGTAGGTACCTTAAATATTCGAAGCCTAATACGATGAATGAAGTTTTGTTGGACAGCTACGTACGTTATGTCATTGGGTTAAGGATTTTCCATTTTCACGTTTGCAAAAGTAACTTATGCTTTTATTTGCCTCATATTTACTTTTTTGTGAGTATTTTTAGTTCATATGGCTTTCTTCATTGAGTGAATTCAGGTTCGAAGATTCAAATTTTTGCCAAAAGCTTCCTCAAATGATCCCTAAATCATTTCTGTAATCGCTTTCACTGCCACTCGAATATGGTATTTATAAAATATTCTGGAAAGCTTATAGCTAACCATATTAATCGTTAGATTCTCACATTGCTATTATGAAACATATACATAGCACACGGAATACAAAATTTTGCCGCATATTATCATCTTCTCACCAAAAAAATAACATATCCTCCGTATCAAGTGCCAAAATTTATTCCGCTGTGGATGTGGATTCAAGAAATACAGAGAGTGGATTACAGCATGACTCGGTTTCGAGATGGAATCATAAAATAAAAGCCATAAAATATTGGAAAATTCTTGGTTTCCCTATGTTGTGATTCCTCTTAAATCACGTTTAACGTGGCTCTATACCGGGGCTAAGAAGCTTGTTTCAGACGAATCCCACTAACTCAGTAACGGTTTTGCCGTGACAGCTGGAGACCTTCAATTTTTTTCCTCTGTAGATGAAGAGTCATTTGTTGTATTAAGTGGAGTAGCTTTGTCATGAAGTGGTTGTGTTTTTTTATAAAAAATAGCAAAAATTTGGTTTTGACGATATTTTTTTGTAATATTCCGGGGCACGTTGAGAAGGCTAGATTCCGAAATGAGGATTTTCTGCCCACTTTAATCAAGCATCGTCTTCAAATACGCAAATCATCAACAACCATTGATGCTGTTTTCGTATTACGGCTATAGCAATGTTAAGTGTTCAAGCCTGCATTGACAACGGAGTCATCCTTTTCCATCCCTACCCAATGATAATCGTTCCCCACACCATTTTTGTCAGTGGCGCCTTCACAAGTTTTCCTTTTGGGCTTCTATAACCCCAGTAGGCGACCACAGGCGGCGACCGTTAAATAGAGTCGCCTAGAAGTATAGACCCACCTTAAGAAAGGTGTTAGGTTGACATTGCATACAAGAGCTACTATTGGCCGCAGTGAAAGATGCTCGTTTTCATGATAAGGATTTGGCGTCATCGCCTTATTTATCAGGATGAAAAAGCAAGTACTCCCTCTGCTGCAGAAACGAAGGAAACCGGAGAGAAACATAAGGTTTTGAAAGAGATAAGTTACCTTGAAGCATAAAAACGCTTTTCTATTTCTGAAAGCTTTCATTTATTCTATAGATGATTTTAATTAGATAGATGATAGATTAATGGGCCCAGAGCATTACAATCTAACTTCACATCTGTTGTCTTTCCCATTTTCTCCTATTGCTCCCCTATATGTTCGATGTCTGCCCCAACAAATCTTAGATCTCTGGAACAAATTGCTCACTTCTTTACAAGTATTGTTGAAAACAGAGTCCCTCATCTCCGCAACTTATCATCCGATGCTGTCTTTTCTTCACTTTCCGTTTCCAATCTTAATTATAACTTCCTTAAAACTGATTTTAAACTCATACACAGCACTCTGAACTCGACCATTGACTGCTCTGACCTTATTTCCTTCATTAATTTCAGAATACCTACCCGATTAACAAGGACCCACTCATTTCTTCATATCCCTACTTCCATATAATCACTCACCAAGCACTTCCTTATTTTCCGCCTCTCATCTCTCCTGAATTCCCTTCCTGACAACATTGACCCTTTCTCCTTATTTTCCAACGCCTTTGCTAACCAAGCCAAATCTCATTCCCAAATATAAAAATCTTATTTGAGTTTCCGTGTTGGTATGTCATTTGTTGACCTTCTAATTGTTAATGTTTATGCATGTGTCCTTTTTATTTGTTATATGCATCACAATAAAATGGAATCATGCACATTGTCGTCTATTCTTTAAATAAATAACTAATGTTTGCATTCTTAGCATGGAATACGGCGTATTGTTGATCATAGTTCATTAATCATCTTATGAAGGATTTGATTCTATCCCGGTGAATGGCTGATGTAAATTGCTTCTCACCAGGTGAAGTCTTCCATGGCGGCTGACGTTTTGGTGGGGATTTCGGCGGCCGACGTTTCATCATTCATCAGCCCTGAAGACGGAGGGAAGGTCTTCTACCAAAACGTCGGCCGCCATAGATGAACACATCCGGTTTAAAGCCCAAGAGCCAATTTCATCATTAATCATCTTCTGAACTGGTATTATTAGAATTCCCATTAAAATAAATTCATAAACTCACTCACTCCTCACTTCTGTGGCCATGCAAATCCCAAGTGATTTTTGGCCTCGCCAACAAGTTGCCTCCACTGGTGTCTGTCTTCTGCCATCTCCAGATCCCCTCCTAGTCTTCTAATATCCCCCTTCACCTGGTCACTCCATCTGAGCCTTGGTCTACCTAGTGGTCTCCTCCCTACTGGTTGTCCCGTCCACAATTTTTTCAGTAGCTGGTCCTCCCCTCTTCTTTGCACATGTCCCAGCCATCTCAATCTTCTGCTTTTTACCAGTGCTACTTAGTCAGGATCCTTATATAGTGCTCTAAGTTCCCGATTCTTCCTTATTCTCCACCCTCCGTTTTCTTCAACTGGTCCAAACACTCTACGTAATATCTTATTTTCAAAGACTATAAGTCTCCTCTCATTTTTTTTTGTAAGTGTCCAAACTTCCGCTCCATATAACAGTACTGGTTGTATGATAACTTTATACATCTGAAGTTTCGTCCTGGTCAGTAGTCTACTTCCAAAGAGCTTTGATAGACTTCAAAAGTATCGTTGAGCTGATGCTATTCTGCAAAGAATTTCATCATCTTGTTTATTTTCATTTGTTATTGTAACACCCAAATATTTAAAAGTATTTCTTTTTCCAAACTTGAAATTTAGGACTTTAAAATCTGGTTGGTTATCAGGTCTTCTGCTTATTTTCATGAACTTGGTTTTTCCTTCATTTACTTGTAGTCCTAATTTCTTAATTTCAGTAATTAACTTTTCCGCTAGCTCCTTAATATCTTTCTTATTTTAAGCAATGAGTGCTACATCATCCGCAAACGCTAGAACTTTTATATTAGTGCCAATTTCTGCTCCCCCTTGTAGACGACTTATGGTTCTTAGGGACTCTTTCTATAACTAGGTTAAATAGCAGGGGAGAAAGTGCATCTCCCTGTCTTAGACCTGTATTGATATTAAAACTCTCAGAGTATTCGTTTTCCATCTTAACTTTTGCTTTGGTTTTTACTGTACACATTCTTGTTAGGTTGATCAGTTTTTCAGGGATATGGTATTTTCTCATTAAATCCCACATTCTTGGCCTTGCAATGCTGTTATACGCTTTTGCAAAGTCAATAAACAGTACGTATAGATCCGTGTCATACTCCCAGTACTTAGATGCTGTCTCTTTTAGTGTGAATATCTGGTCTGTCGTTGATCTTCCTGCCATAAATCCAGCTTGGTATTCTCCCACAATGTTAACAGCATGTTTTTCCAGTCTTTTCAGGATTAGTTTGGAGAGGAGTTTGTATGTAGTGCTTAGCAAGGAGATTCATCTATAGTTCTTACAGTCAAGCTTGTCTCCCTTTTTGTGCACAGGAACAATCACCGCTTCTTGCCATTCTTCTGGTATTTTCTCTTATCTCTATACTTTTATTATACATTTGTATAGATATTCTTCCAATTTTGGACCTCCATTCTTTATCAATTCTATTGGTATCATGTTCCCTCCTGGGGCTTTCCCATTCTTTAATTTTTTTAGTATACTACAAATTTCCTCCTGGGTTGGTTCAGCTACAGGAGCTTCTTCTTAGTTTATTTGAAGCACTTCTTCTTCATCTACCTTTATTAATTCTTCACAATTTAATAGCTCTTGAAAATATTCTTTCCAAGTATTAAGAACAGTTCCTTTTTCACAAACTAGTGTGCCATTCATATCTTTGATTCCAAAAACCCTTGGCTGGTATCCCTTTTGAAAAAATCTTACTGTTCTGTAAAAGTCCTTTGTATTGTTTTTTGTTCGGTCTTCTTCTGCTTTTGTTATTTTACTGTTAATGAATTTTCTTTTCTCTATTCTTAGTACCCGGGTTGTTTCCTTATTGACTGACTCTTGTGCAATGCTCTTCAGCTTCTAGTGTTTGCTTGTTCAAGAAATTTACTTTAGCTTTCTTTCTTTCGGTTACCATCTTTTGGCAGTCTTCATTAAACCAAAGGTTTTTGGGGTTTTTTTTCTGGGTAGTACAGATCCAGCTGCTTCTTTAATTGATGATTTAAATTTCTTCCAAATATTCTCTATCAGTTCCTCAGGTTCCAAATTTTTCTCTTCCGAATCATTGGGCGACAGGGGACTAAACCTATTAGAAACATCTACTTTAAATTGATTTATCTTTTCTGGTAGGAACTGTATAATTTCGCTAAGTTTCTGTTTGTCTCTTTTTTCGATTTTTATTTTTTGTCTCACTTTCACCAATACTAGGTAATGGTCTGTTCCGCATTCTGCTCCTCATAAGCTTTTCACGTCCACCATTGAAGATTTATGTCTCTTATTTACAAGGACGTGGTCGATTTGATTTTTTGTTCTTCCATCTGGTGACCTCCATATTTGCTTGTGTATATCCTTCCTTGGCAAACTTGTACTAGCTATAAACAGATTATGGGTGTTAGCAAAACTTAGCAGTCTTATTCCTTTGTCGTTTGAATCTATGTGTAGACTTTCCTTGCCGGTTACACTTCTCCATATATCTTCTTTCCCTACTTTGGCATTAGCATCTCCTAGGAGAATGTTCATGTCGTATCTCGGAATATTATCAATTACATCTTATAATTGCGTGTAGAAAGTATCTTTATCATCATCCTCCTTCTCTTCTGTGGGTGCATAAAAGGTAACTACTGAAATGTTCTTAAACCTACCCTTATATCTAATGGTGCTTATTCTCTCACTAATGGGGTCAAATTTTATCACAGACTCAAGTAACGCTTTTTAAATGGCAAATCCTACGACTGCGTAGTGCCTTCCATCATCACATCCACTATACAATATCTGGTAACTCTTGGTGTTCACCTTGCCACTCAATGGCCACTTTGACTCTTGTAGAGCGACTAGATCCATTCGGTAACTTTCTAATTCATCATTCAAAATATCAATTTTTTCAATCATTAATCATCTTCTGAACTGGTATTATTAGAACGCCCATTAAAATAAATTCATAAACAGGAAATAAAAATATAAAAAGGAGCTCGGCTTAAATTATCCATTCAAATTCTGATTGCTAGATGGTTGCACTCAATCATAATCGATTTATTCCTGGTAAAGTGATTTGAGTAACAATCGAGAGGAGGGTAGACATTTTAAATATGATAGATATAGGTAGGAAGTAGGAAAACGGAAGAGAGAGATCGCACCTCTTTTAACGCAATTCATCAGTGTTGATAGTATTATGTGCGGGACAGTTTTTCACTCATCAATCATCGTTTTTGATGCCAAGTATGAATATAAATGGAAAATATAAATGAATGCGTTTCTTTAGTATCTGATTTTGTAATTGGTGAATTGGAGTCTGGGAGTTCTGAAATAGTTTTTTTTAGAATATTTCTCTCGAAACAACGTTTCCCGGATACGCATTTAGTCTCATACGTTGTAGCTGGTTCCTTTATCCCTTAATGACCTGATGCAGTCGGGTGGCAATAACATTGAATGATTGGATCAAGGCCATGGTACTATATTTTTACCATCTGTTTATTCTTATTTAATTCTTATCCATTATACTAAATGTACATACTAAATGGAAGGATATGCATCAGCCGATCAATGAAAAGCATTTTTATACCAAAACCTAAGTAGCCCAATTCGCCCGTTACTTTGAACTTTAGCCCCACAAATTTTAAACAACTTATGTGCCCGTCGCCAGTGCTTTGTTTTCTTGAAATATTATGCATACCGTCTATTAACTTTTAATTCACAAATATAAGGGGTGGAATAAAGGCTTTAACCAATTACGACCCCATGATTTATGTGATACTCTTCGATGATGCTCTTAGAACCATTCTTTTACTGCGCATTCAATTGCTATTTATGCTAGCCGTGTATTAGTGCAAGAATATTCCAAACTAAATTTGCGCACAAAACGTTTTTATCATTTCCATTCACATATTGACCGTATGGCGGCTCTTTCCATTCCCTTGGGCTAAAAGTAAAAGAGCTGGATATGGAGTGTAGCGTTCTATGGAGCAGAAACGTACTTTGAAGAAAGAGGATGAGATTAGGCTGCAGGTGTTGGAGATATGGGTGTAGAGGAGGATAAATAAGGTTTGGTGGACGGAAAGAAAGATAAAAGATGGAGTGCTTGAAATGGTTGGTGAGGAGGGGAAACTTTTCGATGAGATGAGGGGGAGGCATAGAAGTTGGCTGGAAAGAGGTGTTAGGTTGCTATAGGCAGCGATAGAGGGAAGGATGCTGGGCAAACGGGGAAGGGGAGGAAAGACGATATGTTTCATGGACGGGATGAAGATGAATAGGGCGTAGATTGAGATGAAGAACGACGCACTATAGGTAGATAGGATCATGCACATTTTAAATCTAGGGGATTGTTGCAGAATACCTTTCAAACCTATTTTCAACTGGTAGATTTTTAAGTGCACGAATGCCCATTTTACAGTTGTATCGCCTCGCATCCATTTTGGCCGTGTTGTCAATTCACGCTATTACTTACTTTGGTGTAACCATTCTGATCTTCTTGTTGTTTTTTCCAGATCTTAGATTTTACTCTTTCTCCATCCTGTAGTGCAAACCTTTCAATCACTATCCAAAATGAAATGCATATTTTTTAGCTCTAGTTGGGCGTTCTTTTTTTGTTGCTACTGCACTATACAATTCTAAGGCAATGATGTCCCATGAATACTTTCAGCCGTCTAATTCAGGAATAGATCCTATTATAGAAATTCTAGCAAAGTTAAATATTTAATGGAAAAGTCTCGTGATTCTCTTTTTTTCAGTCAGACTGCACAATTTAGAGTAGCCGGTGGGGATAAGAAGTGACAATAGAAAAGTCATGGATCCAAGTCGGGTATCCTTAATTTTGCGGCTAGGATGAGGAAGTAGATAGTGAGGTATGTGATTTTATGGTCATGCATGTGAAAGTAATAGGGTAACTGTTTAAGTTAGATATATTTAGGGATGATATCGA
The DNA here is from genome assembly GCA_963573305.1 of Pyrrhosoma nymphula. Taxonomy (NCBI): domain Eukaryota; kingdom Metazoa; phylum Arthropoda; class Insecta; order Odonata; family Coenagrionidae; genus Pyrrhosoma; species Pyrrhosoma nymphula. The sequence goes on along the minus strand of OY754333.1, from coordinate 47,627,102 downwards.
TAGGCCCTGCAGCTATTTTCAGCCATGGCCATGCAGGCAGTGATAGTTTTATCTATCCTCGTGGAAAGTACACTGCAATATTTCCAATTGCGGCTGTACACTGCAATGCAAGGTACAGTAAACAGTGCAATTCCACAAGAAATATGTAAATAATCTCATTCGACCATGGTTTTGATGCTGTGCATCATCATCAGGTGAGTTTAAAGCAACATAATATTTATCTTAAATGATTCTTGAAAGAAGTCGCAATCACCATCTTCATGAAGATGGAATTCCACCTTGTTAAGCTAAAGACTATCACCTTCAGAACAAGTTGCAATGTAACGAGTGCTATACTAATAAGTTCACCTGATATTGAAAGAAGAGAACCACATTCACATATCTTGCCTCGCTATGGCGTATTCACGTGTCATAGGTACTACTTGTCGTTGGCCTACGACAATAAACGTTTGCTATATGTTTTGCTACTTCTAATGGCCGAATGAAAGTTGTGTTTTAAAGGTAGTTATTCTGGATAGCTATCTTCCGTTGTAAATACCTTTCCGCAAATGGGAATTAGAAAGAGGTTATGTTTGGTGTGGATTATTTTGGAGTAGGATGTGTAATTATTCAGAGGAATATCATGGAAAAAAAGGTGTTAAGATTGAAGCCCCGAGAAAAAAAGGCAGAGGGATGGCCAGGAAAAAATGGAGCAATTGTGTGTGAAGTGACGTAGAGGAGTGTGATTTGACCTGATAAGATGCCCTATGTAGAGGAGAATGGAGGGAACTGGCTGACGAATCCTTAAAACTAAGAATAAAGACTAAAAAGAAGAGTTGTAACTATGTGATACTACAAAATTGTATTTGTTTGCTTCCCATAGATTGGTTATTTTGGTTTCTCTGTTTTAGGCTGTGAATTTTTCCTTGTTTTATCATGTTGTCTGTGTTGTTTACATAAATACCTAACAAGAGGGTTGAATATGAAGAAACCCATGTTTTAAAAGCTGCGTGTAGATCTCATAAGGCTGTATTAGTATTTCCAGCCCTCTCAAGTTTGGGGAGTTGGTACTAATATGTTCATCTACATCTACATACCACCGTGCAAGCTCTCGCATAGGCGTGTGGCAGGGGTGTTAGGACACTAGCCGCGTAAGGTGTAAAGGAGAGTTTAATAGGTTGGTGAAAAGGTGGTGTATTTCGGCTAAGTTTTCAGTGGATCTCAGTTTTTATTAAAATTGCTTATTGCGGGTGGGTAGAAATAATTTTTGTGCTTATCTATTCGGCAATTTGTTTCTCTAATTTTATCTTTCCTGTTCGACCTACAAATGTTGTGCAGCGTCACTATTATTGCGGCGTTGTTATTATATTAATATAGCCATCTTTTTTATACTTAACCATTGTTCATTTCCGATGACTTTAAAATCATGTTATTGACCATATTTTCGATTGACAACTTCACAAAAAGTCATGTCGCAAGTTCCGCCATTTGTGCCTTTGTGTGTGTCAAAGTGGCACTCATCGATGACTTAAGCTCTTCAATCAAAATATCATTGTAAGAATAAACTTAATTTTATTACCCTTTAAGTTCCAATATAGCCACAGGACTGGCTTTGACGTGATTACGTCATGTTACAGTAATGCGTAACGTTTCTCTTGGATAATTACGTCGACATCTGTCGGGCTAAATCTAAGAATAAGTGTTGTAAAAAACGTTTTTTTAAAGTTACATGGTTTTATTAAATATACAAACATAAGTGAAACAAATTGTTTGCTGGCATGGTCCATGTGGAGGTCAGAGGTTTCTTACAATGAAGTGTGCTTGGTGCCCCGAGGGTGTATATTCTTTGTTACATTTTTTTTCTATTTATAAGTAAAATTACGCCGAGCACACCAAAACACAAGTAAACTTTATGATTGCTAACTATAAAATAAATAATCAATAATGCAACCCGGGCCCGGGCCTATGGGAGACAAAGCCGTGACCCTTTTGTTTTAATATGGTTTTGTCATAAAAATGACACCTGTGCGCAAAATTTTAAGGATATCTGATGAGTGTAAGTGGGTGAAAATTGTGTAAGAGATTCCACCCAAACAGACAGAAACTGAAGCTAAATAAAACCATATGAAAAGCGGATCAATATAAAATATTTCTTTCGGAAAGCATGTCAAAATTATGTATTCGAACATTACCCTTATATTATCAGTTTTTAATGAAAACTCCGGATTCCCTTCAAACTACTGATAGGTACGAAAGAGATATTGCGAAGGCCTGGACGCTCCCATCGAGGATCCTCTGCCACTCCCTCGACAGTCTGCCCTTCATTTCCGTGCGCTCTACCGAAGGACCCTTCGCCCTCCTTGTGCCCTACATTCCGAGCTGGGTGGCGAGGCTCATTGTGTTCCCGAGATTCGCGAGGCGTGAGATCAGTTCACGAGCCGTGCGTGGGAGTGGATGGCTGAGAGAGAGAGAGGGTGGAGACTTCAACGCGTGAGGATTTTGGCAGGAGGAGATTTCAACGCGCGAAGAGAAAGGTTCGGTTCGTTCGGCGTGTGAGGGCAGGGAAGGGCAGTCATTTTGTGGGGTCACTGTGCTACGGGGTCCGCGCTGTTTTTTGTTATTCTTAATTTTTTTCTATCTGCCCGCGGTCGCTCGAAAGCCTTTGGCCCGAGACGCCTCGCAGACAACACTCACTTTTACTTCCGCTTGCATAGCCCAGTCAGAGGGTCGGTCGGTCACTGTTGCGTCACAGCTCGCGCATTTGGCGGCGCAGGAAGTGTCTTTGCCCTTGCCTCTTCCCGCCAAATGGAATAATGAGAGGAATAAACAAAAGCCCTTTTGCTTCACTGCTTGATTCCCACGATGAAGCGAAGGTTTTGGGATCACGTTTTTAGGTTTCTTTGGAAAATGGTTCTAATTGTGAGTCACCAGTAGCACTCTGGCGCTGAAAACATATATTAAATACTTTTGCTTCATAGTAGGACTATCCCTTCCTATTAATTACGGTTATAAAAGTACATAGTACTTTCATTGGCAAAAGTGGCGGTGGTCTCGTACTTTGACTGAGATATCCATTACATATACTTTTATTCATATTCATCGCCATTTCTTAAATAACTTGTAACAAGTTGGTAGTGAAATTTGCACCTCGAAATTTACTAGACAAAAGGAAACGTAGCTCACTAATCTTCACTATCACAATTTATTGGCTAAGTTTTTTCATTTAATAATTGCTTTAATTAATTATAGGAAATAAAATCTTCTGATTTGTTCGTTAGAACAACTTTAGGTTAACGGGTACTACAAGATCGAGACTATCCTCATTGTATGAGGGAATACATGGCAATGGTCAATAAAGTAGGCATATGTAGAGTTATACCAAAAGTAATACTATGCTGATTGCCTAGGTTCTAGGTGACATTTTAACAAATATTTCGCATATTTTTCATTACGAATCATTGGTTAAATTTTAAGGGAAAAGGTATTTATTTGATTCATGGTGATGAAATTATGAGTATTTTATTTTTGTGCGAAATAATTCTATTTCAGCGAAGCCTTTATCAATCCATTCCGTGAAGCTTTTCATCAGGTTAGTAATTACAGCTGTTGGGACCAAATTCTAAAAACTAATTGTTGTGTAACAGCTCTTGTGATAACTTATGTTTGACGTGGATTTTATAAATTTAAATAATAATTCATTATTATTTAAAAACTTTCGGCATATTCTTTATGAAACGCCTCTTTAAAGTTAAATGAGAAAAATGCCTGCGTTTTTCCACGTACTACGTTTATTTTCTTATTTTTTTGTCAAACTGTTTCAATGAGATAAAAGTTTACAATGATTGTGAATAAAGGTTGTACTGTTAGCGTTTGTAACCATTACAATATCGTCTAGTATTTTAACACATATTTAGTTAAAATATTGGATGTAACTTAAAAAATGAATTTGTAGGAAATTGCAAAGTGAAATTTTCATTCTTATTTAACAATAAGTGAAAAATTTTCTTGGGTAAAAGTTTTCCCATCAAATAGTCCATAGCTGGTATGGGCTGCTCTCTGAAAGTTACTCAGATTTGCCTTTCTGAAGAATGTGACAACTGGTGATAAATAAAAGAAAACCGAATGAGGATCAGGAATATTTTGTAAAACCCTAAGCCCATTCCTAGTCAGTCCCCTAGTAGACATGATATCAACATCACGCTCTTTCTAAATTTTCGTCTAATTGCCCTCCTTGAAACCATTCTTCAATATGTGGATTGGTCTGGATTGCCTGACAATCTATGAGTGGAATTTAATTGCTGTTATTTTTAGGTGAGATGTTTGTTTCTTAGTAGTTCCTTCCGAGGCGGTGTCAGGTTCCTATTATATCTAAATCCATTATACACTGAGTCCTATCCCGCAGGTAAAGAGCAGGAATTTTCCGTGATAGCCAAATTCTCCCGGATTAAGGCATTTGTTATGCTCCAGATGATTTTTTATAGTATTCCTGAGAAAATGGTTTTATTTGAGAAAATTTAATGTTATATGTGGTAGGTTCTTCGAATACAATGAGAATGAGTGCTGATTTATTTCCCCTTGAACAACATTTCACGTCACTTTATAGTATTTCTAGCATTATTCGTATTATCGCGATAAATTTCCAGGGCTATGACATTCATATGATAATTACTCTCATTAACCTATTAGTAACTCCCTGGATTTTTTATGTCGAGTAGAAATAATTTTTATATGCCAAAATTTGTAAAAAAAAACTTACGAGGGTGAAGAAAATCCTCGGTTTATCGTAAAAATATGGATGCTATCCTACAAAAGTACATCAAGATAAAATTTGCATACTGTGAAACCTTTAATTGGAACTTGGGGCAGATTTTCATTATGTGTTTGAATCGTCTTTGATTCAATAATATAAGCGAAAAAATATACGTCTTGGTCCAGCGACGTTTTGGCCCTCGTTTTCTATCATCTGTACAGTGTAATCTCATCTTATTTCACAAAACCTTCTTTCAACTTATTCCACGTAATTAACATCTTATGATTTCTCAATTCAAAATTGGGTGATTGCATTTAGTTATGGCATATTATAAAGGTTTATTTCACGGACTTCTTTACGCGAGTAATTACCAAATGCACATTTAACAACTAGCTGCCATAATATGTCGCTCTTGAATCAAACTTTGTTGTATATTTATTAATCCAGTAATGCTCTCTGTCATATGCATATATGGCCAACTTTTTTTATTTTCACATCACGGATTCGGATTTTGGAGAGATTCCAGCCTCATGCCATCCTACTCTCTCACAGGTATTCTTCTCAAGACAGTCTTCTTTGCACCAACTTCTTAAGAAGCGTTATTTTTTTAAAATCTCCATCAGCTAATTTCTGTCACATTAACTATTTATGAGATCCATTTTCCAGTCTATTTGATGCTGTTCATTTGAATGTTTTATTCACTGCGTCCCGGTATCAGTTTTCCCAGACATTGTCTTCTACACCCTCAACATCGCGTTTTCTCTGCCTCGTCTTGTCTGGAAGCCGGCGCATTCCTTTAGGTTTTTATCTGTAGTCAGCTCGACTCATCATTATTCCGCTCTCTTGGGGCTACGGACTGAGCCTCTCATTGTCTCCGTGCGCCAAATGATGCCCAACCAAGGGCGCAAATTCAGCGCCAGTAACAGAACACCAGAGAGTGTTCAAACAAAAGACCATTCATTAGTGAGACTAAGCGGCCCTGTGTCACCAAAGAAAGCGTGGCGTCAAATCCCACTTTCACGCCTACCTTCCCCACTGTTGTTATGCCGGCCACCCATGCGTTAAGCATAGGACTCATCTGCAGAGGAAAATAAACACCCGTCCCCGCTTAGCGCTCAGAGCCCTTCATCACTCGGTCCCGTGTCACTGAATGGTATGCTGACCACTCCTACTCATATGCAACCGCTTGCTTCCTGTGAATGTCATGTCAATTTTAAAAAAATTCTTTGGGCGTTGTTCAATTCTCTACTTTCAAGTATTGTCTGACTGGTCTCAACTGGCATCCGACGCTTAGCATCCTGCTTTTGTGCTCATTCCAAACTTATCTATGCCAAACGATGCAAAGAAGTTTCCTTAATTTTTGGGACAAATGGAGCGGAGCTGCTAACGCATCTCAGGAGAATCGAGTTTCGTATGTGTTGTTTTTCTTGGTTACGGGGCGCAATTTGTTCACGTTTCTCTATGGCCAGATGCTTTGTGCTTGTGTGATTATTATTTGGTAGTTTAGATTTCTAATCTATAGAGCCTTTTTGGTAATATTTGCAGGGCATCGCAATTAACAATTCGTCGACCATAATGAAGTTTGTTTTTTCATAGTAATTAGTCTGCTGTCTCCTATTATGATTACTAGTGTGTATCTTTGATTTTGTATGGGAACTAATTAGTCTATCAGTCTATTGCATGGACTAGAGCAGAGGTCTCCAAACTTTTCAGCCCGAGGGCCGAATTAACTATCAAACAGCAGTTCGGGGGCCGACTACACACTCGAGGTCCAAATAAAAAAGAATCAAAACATTGATGTTGTTTTTAAGTATTTATTTAATATTATTTTATTCAGTTATTATTTAATAACACATTGATACACTTCACAAGAACACTTGTATTAGTGGGACTGGTAAAATCTTTTCCTGGATGCCAAAATAGCGGACATTTCTGGCTTTAGATATGATGCCCCTAAGAACAGTGACCTGAGATTATTATCGTACAAGTTTGTTCTCAAATTGTTCTTCATGTATTTCATTCATGAAAATGTTTGTTCACACAGGTGGTTGTTCCAAAGATTGAAAGGTACCTTAATGCAAAAGTTTTGACAATAGGAACGTCTTTCTCGGGCAAAAACTGGTAAAAACCCGCCAGTCCTTGGAAGTTGTCTCTAAGGAGGTCAATTGCTTGCAACTCAATGACCTCCAGCTGCAGTTCATCTGGGCAACTGGCCACATCTCCTTCAAAGGGGTTTTGAAACAGTCTCACTTCTCCTACCTTTGAATTCAAGTCAGAAAACCGCTGCTGGAACTACAGGTGAAGGTCTTTCATGATCTCGCATGCAAATGACCGGGGCAACTCAGCTGTTTCTTCAGCCATGAAGACCTTGCACTGCTGATAGCGCGTCAAGTTGTTGGCCTGTACTTGTTCCAAAAAAAAGACATGGATCTAAAGGCCTTTAGGTGGGGGTGTATAGAAGATCAGAAACTATATTTTCCTCTCCCTGTAGTTTTAGGTTCAGAAAATTTAAATGACTAGTTATGTCTGCAGCAAAGGTCAATTTCCATACCCTCTCTTCGTCAGACAGTAATGGCTCTGGCTTGCCTTTACTCTTCAGCAAGTCAGCAATTTCCTTTCTTAACTTAAATACTCTGCTCAGAACTTTCTCACAACTTAGCCATCTTACTGCTGTGTAATATGGTAAATCTTGCGATTCTGTGTCTGTACTTTCTACATGTCTCTGAACGGTCTATGGTTGAACCTATGTGACCTTATTTAATTCACCATCTTCACCACAGTACACTGCAAATGTCCACATATTTAGCACAGTCAGCTTGCTGGTGAATAATACAGTGCATGAACACTGGTTTTAGAATGTTTTTCTCGCTAGGCATTTGCTTCACTTGTCCAACCTAGCCTTTCTTTATGCCACTCATGAGCTTTCCTCCATCAACAGTCGGGTAATAGAGGTTAGTCCAGTCCAAGTTATAATCAGCAAATGTTTTTTCAACTCATGGAATATATCTTCTCCGGTAACAGTGCCATAACAGTCCCATGTAGGGAAGCCAGCTCTTGTGTTGTGTTCATGTCTTAATCCACACCTCTAATGAGCACAAGCAGTTGAGAGGTGGAACAGCTGTCCAGCGATTCATCCATTGCAATTGAAAAATGGCGAAACGTGCTTTCATTTTTCGCTATTTGAGTCACAATGTTTTCACCCATGCCTGCAACACGGTGGGTAATGGTATTTGGAGCCAAGGCTACATTTTCAAATTGTTTTGACTTTTCTGGGCAAAGTTCCTCAGCCACCTCCAACAAACATTCCTTCACTACTTCACCATCTGTAAACAGTTTGCCACTTTTAGCCAGCAAGTGGACAACTTCATAATTGGCCTTAGTTAAGGGCTCATTTTCATTTGAGGATTTACTGAACAATGTCCTCTTGAGATGTGAGTTGATTGTGTAATTTAGAAATTTTTTCGGCACAGACTTTACCCTCCAACTGTGCATATTTCTCCTGATGTTTGCTTTGATGATGATGGCGCAGTTTGTATTCTTTTATCACATCCACTGTTTCGTTGAAAATCACACACAATGCTTTCTCGCCGGATTTGAAGAAGAAGTAATTCAAACTCCATTCTTCTTGAAATTGCCGACACTCATCATCTATTTTTCTTTTCCTTTTCTTCGCCGTTGCTGGGCACTAAAATAAAGTGAATTCAACATGAATAAATAGTGAAACTGAAAGTATCTTGCACACAATATCGCTCAAAAAACCTGATGATGCGAACTAATTTCTTTGCAATTATAGCTGAATATGACCCGAAGCAATTTTTAAAAGTTCTTTTGATTTCTTAAGTTAAACTTACCTGAATATGCTGTGCAAATATATCCACTTATGGTAGATAGTTTGTTGCTTTTAATGTTTTCTCTTCAGAATATTTGAAAAATTCTTACTAAAGTAACGACATTCCCAATACTTTAAATACACTGACAAGTAATTACGCGAAGGAAATTATCACTAAATAAATTAGAGTGTAACATGTTTCGCAATCAGACGATAACTGACACCAATACCTCCTCATTGCAGCAGTCAACCACAACTGGCAAACTGTGGTATAAAAATCAAGTCTTGAACAAGCAGCAAACCATTTAAAAACTCCACCACTAGATGGCGTTAGATCATCTTATTGACTGTGAACGGAAGTAAAAAAAGGAGCAGCGAAAAAGGTTTTGAAATTTACTGATTGGTTGGAAAACATAACGCACTTCAGTTTGCCTCTATTTTAATTTGGTAAAAACATAACGCCCACGTAAGCGGCGGCTGATCTTGGCAGAATTCACGTAAATTTTCGTAATTTTTCTGTAGACAAAAAGGTCTCCACGGGCCGGATGAGAGGATCTCGCGGGCCGCATCCGGCCCGCGGGCCGTAGTTTGGAGACCCCTGGACTAGAGGAATGAGGTTAGTTTATCATTGCTTAGTACCATTTTAAAATATGTTTACTTTGCGTAAAATCAGGTTTTGCATTTTGTGGTGCGTATCTCAAGTCATGTAGCTTGAGTGGCGTTTTATTTAGATGAATTTCGTGAAGTAATGTCTAAAATACGTCAATAATTGTGCTAACGTTGAATATAAAACGATCAAAGTCAATTCAAACTCAAGGAAAGCAAACGGCATTAAGAATTATTAAATGCTATAGTTTACGCTAGTTCACTCATGATGCCCTGGATATTATATGGCTCTAATATTTATTAAAGTTTTCGTTCCGACATGATAAAATACAGGGTAGAGGGGGTTTGACTAATAGATTTCCCAATTCTACTTTGGTAACCACTTGGAAGTTGCATCAAATACCTTGTTTGACCAAGGAACATGCAAAAAGGAAGGTCATGTCCCTAAATTGGTACTCAGTAATACGTATTCGGATGAAGCATGCTTATAGTTATACCGTGTTTAGCATGAAAATTCCCCCTCAGTGATTTTGTGGTCTACCATCTTTTTATTCCGAAGTCCTACTCTGTTCTTTAATTTTTACCTTCTCTTTGAATCTTTAATTTACAATGGGAAGCTGACTCCAAGAAAACCGACGGAGGAATGTTTATGACCGGCAGGCCGGCAGACCGGCAGGTAGATATCTTGGTTATAAATATGCTTTCATTGATTGATACCAACATTAAATTTTACTCAAAATTCGAAGGACCATGCAGTGTAAAATAAAACACGAAATCATTTTCGGTCAACTTTATCAAACCATTACAAAATATGCATCTCATACGAATGCCAGCTTGTGATTGCTTGGGGAAATTATTGATAGGCTTCATCAGGGGCGGCGTGGCCAGGACGGGAAGGCGGGGATTCCCTCCCGGACCCCGGGCCACGCACTAGGTTTCGGGCTCCGGTCCGAAAGGCCCGGTGGGCCGGGCCCCTAACTCTGAACAGCCAGCAGGCCAAACATCTCTTAGTGAAAGTACAAATTTGTCATACTGTACATAAATACCTATTGAATTGTAGTTTAACGCGTTTTTAACGCACACATTTTTTAAGAAGGGGGGAGGGGAGTCACAAAAACCGGGCCCCTCTGGACGTGCAGTGGCCCGGGCCCCTGAGCACACACGCCGCCCCTGGGCTTGATGTTTTGGTACGCAGTGGAAACCTCGGATGTTTTTGTTGGAAGCATGACAGTTTTTCCAATGCTTAAACATTTTATGTATGAGTGAGCGAGATTACAAACTTATTGTAACTTTCAATGGTGGTTTTAGAGGCAGAACAAAATAAAATTTAAAAGATGCATACAAATTGGCAGTGATATATTCGCAGTCCCAATTCCTTGCCTTATTTGAACTACGGTATCAAAAATCCCATCGGCTTGAATGCCTCTTTAACTTTGAGTGTTAAACGAAAAGCAAGAGTGGGTTATTTAAGTCAACATTTAACAGGGGTATTGGTTTTGGAGGTTTACATTAATGCAAACCGTCATAATAATAAGCTTTTAATACGACTTAATTTAATTTATTTTTTTGAAATCCTATATACCTACTCATTTATTTTGCGTTTGCCAAGTTTGCCAAGGTTTCTCGCGTAATTCTTGGATTGTTAAAATGTTTGGTCCCGAGCTATCCCCTTGCTGCTTTCACTTCTATTTAACTTTCCTGTTTGTAGAACCTTACCCCTTCTTCCATTTTGCATTTGATTTACTGGTGCTTTCGCCTCTTCTACTCTAATGCTTACCCCTCAGAGCAAACTTGGTTCCTCCACTTGAGACCATAAGTGGTTACCAGGTTCCTGTTTCATAATCGGCTACTCGTTTCGAAATTTCCGTCTTGCTTTGGTCAGCAAATATTTAATATGAGCTTAAATTGCTGAGGTTGTGTCACTGAGTCCTCCAAATACGAGTCCCTGGGATTTTACACAATTCTACGGATAAAGTTAGATACACTGAACTCACTTCCTGTAGGTATGTATTTCTTCATTGAAGATTGCATCAGTACCTCCTGTAAATTTTTTAACAATGATTAATTTTGCAGAACACTTCTTGTTTTACCTTAGGTTTAGTGATCGAACAGATGGTAGAGTGTATTTATGATATTATTGCATGTAAGTTTCAATTATACGATAATTGATTACATTATCACAAGAAAAATTTCTGTTATTTCCTATATTTTTGATAAACCGTTAGTTATTCTTTGATAGAATTGTTGATTTCAATGGATAAATGTAATTGCTGCGTTGTAAAAAGAATGTTTAAAATGTTTGAAAAAATGTTTTAAAGAATAAATTTAGTCAAATCTCTAATATTTATGGGTATTAAAATATCATCCATTGAAAATACTATTTGCTAAATATGCTGAGGTAGGTACATTAAATTTGAATATTCAACAGAGATTATTTATAAATGCCCCAAGAGGTCAACGTTTTTGTCATTAAGTACTTAAAACATCAGTTAGTAGGTAAATAAATAGTTAATGCAAATGTAAATAGATTACTTATGAAGTGAATATGTTTTATGCCATTTATCTCATTTGAATTTATAGCATTAAGCATATTCTTCAAATCGAGAGGAGGTTACATATGGACGGTATTCCGGAACAAATATGTTCCTCAGGGGAAATTACTTTGTCATGCTCCGATTAGTGCTCCAAATTCTCTTATATTTATTAGTTGCCCTCTGTAAGGGCGATCTTTATTGTTTTCTGCATTGCTCATTGAGGAAATCGAGTTCAATTTTCTTGTTTAAAAACGGTTAAATATATCACAATTCATGATTTCCAGTTGTTAATAATAGACGCCAATCAATACATGCGTTATTTCCTTGTCATGTTTCTGTTGTTGAGCTGATTACCGCAAAGTAGTTGCTCGCTATGACCTCGTGGTTGGCTTAGTTGTTTTATTCTTGCTTTTATATTTGGAAATCTCTCAGGATACGTGAGGGGCACCATCAATTTGACCAATGAATTCAATCCCCCAATTTCGAGTTGTGTTTCAACAAGGTACTGCGTCACCGTACGTTTCGAGCACGACGAATTAAGAGGCGAATCGCGAGCCGATGCCAAATGGAAGGAAAGAAGTTCTCTTGTAGAGTGTGGGAGAGCCAGAGCTATTATCATGCGGTGCTGATGGAAAAGGAAGGATGAGAAGGAGAAGTTTAATTCGGGAAATTAGTCGACGGAACTCAACAAAATTCGCCCTTCAAGGCGCTAGGCTTTTCATCACGTGGCCCAAGCGGGTTTCAGCAGTGCGCAGAAATCAGGTAAGGACCGGTTCGCGTTGAATGTCAAATAAATCAACATCGTTTAAAAAAATCTTTCCAAAATCATTTTCCATAATAGAAAAAGATGGCGTCTTTCTCAGATGATTATGTTGCCTTGAAAAGATAGTGCTAACTAGGTGTGTTTTGTGTTTACTTCTATATTGTTTGGTTCCTCTAAATTTTTATGACTTAATATTGGCATCTTGGTCGTTCACATTCTACCACCGATTTTTTGGTGGTGACCTCCCTATTTTAAGGTGACTTTTCGATAGGAATGAAGTAAAAATTGGATGGAACTATTTGGAATAGAAAGATGAAAATGAAGTTGAAGGCCATTTTACATTCAATATTGGAAATAAACTTATAAACGTCACTTCAGACGAACTTAAGCGTATGTGTAGCCGAGAGAACATCTCCGAAGCCTTGTATGCATAACGCCAAAAGGCCTGTGCTACATCTCCTCAGTTGTATCTTTTTTTTGGACAGTCACAAAAAATAATCTTTCCAAAAGTTGATTAATAAGGAGCTGTCTTGGTAGATGTGTGTATGTCTTACCAGAGATGAAAATAAATGTAGCTTTTTGTTATATTTGCTTAGGAATTATACCTGTGGTCTTGGCCCTTGACAATTCATGGACAACTGGAGTTTGAAATTAACCGATTAACTCGGTGTTTGGTATCAGGAAACCGCAAGGAAAATAAATTTCAAGGTTATGTCAAATAAGAAGTGAGGATAAAACTTAAAGGTGTTGTATGAACGAGTAAAAGTGCTTTCCCAAACTTTCCGGTTAATGTCAAACACTTATCCCCTTCACCTTATCCACGCTTCATTAATCGAAAAACTGGTAACATTTTACTATAGAAGGTCCTATAGCTTTATGGCTGTAAGTGGTAAAGAGGAGAGGCTTTTACTATCTTTTTCTCCCCTATCACACACGAGTTTGCCGCTGAAGTGATTTGTGCGTAATTTTTGGGGTCCCACGACAATAAGTCGACACCAATAAGGTCGACGACAAAAGGTCTACGCCAATAGGCTACCGTGCCAAATGGTCGATAGCCAAAGGGTCGACGTGGAAAAAGGTCGATGTCACATGGGTCGCCGAGTAATAAGGTCGATGGAGGATGGATCGCGGTACATGAAGGTTGACAGCAAATGGGAAACATACAAAATGGCCGACAGTAAATGGGTCGCCGTGGATAAAGGTTGAATTACTTAAATGAAAATGGTTGCTTAAAATATTGGACTCTGAAATTTTACCAATTGTTCCAGGCGGGACTTCATGAAACGATACCAACAATAAGTACATTAACAGTGACACCTCTAGGGTGTTTGGCAGGGGGGTGTATTTTTATGTAACATGCACGAAGCTACATGTTACATAGTTTTAGATAACCTTCTTCCTTGTTACGTGAACCTTGATTTACACCGTGGTTGAAATGGTCAGTCACCACCTGCTGGGCGGGTTAGAACCGTGGTTTCGACGACGTGAAAGGGCTGGCATAAAATGTGTGCAGCATTTTATTTTCTAGCTACCATCGACATTTTTTCGCGTCGACCTATCTACCATCGACCTTATTGTATGGCGACCGTTTTGCATGGCGACCCATCTATCGTCGACCTATTTGTGCGGCGACCCATTTACCATCGACCTTTATGCACGGCAACCCTTATGCTATCGCCCATTTGGCACGGCGACCTATATACTGTCGACCTATTGGTCGTCGACCTTTAGTCGTCATACCATTTTTGGGTGCTGAATAAAAGTAAAAGCATACCCGTTAAAGTATAGGTCTTTGTTCTGGGTGTTAAATAAGGGTATTGCATAATAAGAGGATACGGGATTTAATATCGGTTCTGCTAATATTTAGTCTTAAAGAGGGTTGGTCGCTTAAGGTAGTTTGCGCGAGATATTTCCTAATCATAATGGAGACCATATTCAAATTTTATATTTTATTGTCAGCGTCGGTAAGAAGTATGGAGTAAATATAGTAACATTAATAGCGCATAATATACCTACTTAGTACAAAAATTCTCAGTAATTAAATATATTTACATGAGTCTCTAACTTGACTCATTTTTTCACAACAGAAGGTTTTTTTGCGATTCCGTACAAATCTCTGCTGTGAGTATTTGATTGCATTTTTAAAATAGTTTAAATAAATAAAGTTGTATCAGGGCAGATGTGGTAGAACTCATTCATAGTAATTAAATTTCTTAGCAGTTTTCCATTTTTAAAAATATTTAATATATGTTTTGTATCATAACGTGCTTGACAATGATGTAGGTAATACATAGAAAATGGTAGCACAAACCTATATTTAATAAAAAAGTGGAAAACTGCTAAGACATCATTACTACAGGTTAAATAGTTTCAAAAATAACCATACAAACTACACACTGATAGTTTTTTACGAAATCTAGGTGTTTTAAATTTATATTTTTTTTATTTTACACCTGCAGTGTTCAGTCGTAATTTATCCAATGCAAAACAGATTATATTCTAAGGTAAATTACTCTGAAAATAGTTCAGGATGAGGTTAATATTTTGATAACATTGAAAAGATTTTTCTTTAAAACGATGGCAAATTATAGGTGAAGGGATGTATCGCTCAAACTTTTATAATAAAGGTATTTTTTAAGAGAGGTTTCACAGCATTAAATTAAAAAGTTTGAAAACCCAAATTATTTAAGATAGAGTCACTTATCTCTGAGGCAGTTTGCGAGCCACCACATTGTATAGCAAAATGGACGGCAACAATAACATTGTAACTGAAAGCCGATTGAATAGGTATTGATAAAGATAAAATCGCATTGGCCAAATTAAGGTGGTTGGAGCTGTTTTTGTTCATGAATGGATTTGCGTGAAACTTTGCATACGTGTTCATACTAGTAATTTTTTTTAGATAAAGGTGAAAAAAACTGAATGTCATGTCTGAACTGATTTGTTTTCTTGGCAATTAAATGCTATTTTAACACGTAGCCTTATGCAATTGACATATATTTCGTAATTATTCGATTATGTACGAACAAATTTTCACATAAACGCAAAATAATACGTTTCATATTGTTATAATGGCTGATAACAAATATCAAGGTATCAAAGTAATAAAAAAGTATTAAGATTTGATTTTCACTTAAAATTTGGTTTCCCGAGACGAAATTCCGAGTCATAGCAACCCTTTCAGGAAGGCGAAATATTTATAGTATTATTCTTACATTATTTACATTCCTGCATGCATGGTGATTTCCAACGATATTAACAGATGTACTTGAGTGAAATGAGGTTGCACGAATTTTTTCGACTTAATTGAAGAGCACTCAATGACTCACGTTAACCTTAATAGATAGACAGTAAATTTACTGTTCTAAGGTATGCCCTATAAGAACAAGTAGTACATATATTGATAAAAATATTTCATCGGATTTATCGTAACATTTTGCCAGATGTACAGTAAAAGATAATAAGTACATTATAATTCACAAAAAATTAGGAGTGCAGAATATTTTTTTTCTAAGTACAGTGGCGGAAGAAATTAACGCAAAGCTCGTTGGCGTCTGTAGATTCGGCGAACACGGGAACTACTTGTTGTAGACAACCTTCCAAAAATTTGACAGCAGTATTTCTCATACAACCGGGAGTTTTCAAAACTCATTCGCTTCGTACCAGTGATATTAAATCATATGCATCGCAAGTTGACTACGCGTAAAATACACAACTGCGAGTTCTTGTATTTTTTTTAAATTATGTCTTCGCCCATCTCTCACAAAGTAGCTGCCGTCAGGAAATCTGTGAACGCAGCACACATAATGAATATCGAAAACGCTTGCCTGCATCACAGTTCCAGTGGTGTAGTGGGTAAAGCATCCGGCTTTCGACCTGAGGGTGGCGAGTTCAAATCTCGGTGAAGCCTCATCAACTGATCCAACTAAAGCAATCCGTTTTTCTGGTCATTGAATTTTTCGCTTAATAGTGCAGGAGGTCCGCAGAATGTAATCCGACACATTGAATGTCACTCACCTTTATTAATACAAAATTCAACCTTTAACTACCATAACCATTTTTTCCGGCAGTTGACTGAACAGTAAAATTTGACCACCTCTCCTGAGTCGTCCAGCCCCGTTCGCATACCTCTAATACCTCCAGGCTCTTCGTGCGATCTTATCTCCTCATGCGCTTTCTTGCTTTATCTTCTCGAGGGGAAATCCCTCGAGGTTTGGCAGGGCAGAGTGAAGACAGAATTTCGAGCCGTTTAAAAAACTGAATGATGTTGGTTCTTACAGCTGTCGATTTTTCGTATGCAGGTGTGTAAACGAATCAGTTCGTCGAAGCAAAAAATACACCTCTAGTAAGCCGGCTTTTAATTCAGTGAATAGCGTTTGCATTTCCTCACGAAAAATGTATGTCTTAATAATGTTTCTAGCATTCTCATATTCTTAATGAATATATTATCATAGCATCTTTTTTTCAAATTAGGGAAATATTTTTCGCACACCTTTTATTAGAATGCAACTAAGTCATGGTCTCTTCAAGATGGAAAATGATGAACCATGAGTCTTTTTACTAACGGGATTTTTCCATTCGCAAAGCAACTCTTACGTAATATGATTTAAGATAAACGCGTCAATGTTTATTTCCCTGAAGCACGTTTGGTATCTCCGTTAAGTTAGACGGAGTACTAACCTGGTTAAGTGTCAATAAATATGCGTTACTTATTACCTTTCAGCTAAATTTGGCTGAATATTTATGCTAAGGTGTAGTAATTTCTCCCCGTCTCATAATACGCCACTACCCTTCTTTAGTCATTTCCGTCTACAATCTTCTACACTATCGTCGTCGGCATACGTTTCCCCCTAATTTTTTTAAAATTCAAAGAACATAATGAGGACTACTGAGTTATCAACGTCGCTGGTGTAATTTCAATTTAGTCGTTCATATTTTCTCTATAATTATTAAAAACAATTATGGCTAAGATACACGTTGCTTGAAAACTCGTAGGGACCTTAGTAAGCTGAAGAGTTTCTTCATATTATGAATCGATTCTAAATTTTTTACGTAATTATATTTATTAAATATACACCTGTTTTCCGTCATCAACAATTTACTCGGTTAATAGTTGAAATATTTTAGAGCACAACCATTTCTCTTTAATTAATACTCTTTTCCTGTAATCCTTAACTTGTAATCATTGTAGTGTGTAGCAAATGTTACCAGTAGCTGAAACCTTTTGGAACCCAACTATTTTTTTCCATTTTAACCATTGATTATCCTTTAAAAACAAGTAATAAAAAATAATTCTGCATGTCCTGTGGTCATGTCGATAAAAACTTTTTTATCACCATAACAGAATTTTTATTCTAATTGTAGCAAGCCGGGTTATATTCCCTCACTTTTACACATTTGATATGCCAAAGGCATAAACGTAAGTTGCCATATTAAGGACAGTCGATCAAATGTGTCTGCAAGAATAATCTAGCTTTAGAATATGAGAACTGCATTCAACATAAATTAATATAAGTTATAATCATGAATTTTCAAAAAATTATTATCGGTCATAATTTCACATCACTGAGTATTTTAAAAATATGGTCCAAAAGAAAATCTTTTCCCTTTAATTGAATATTTTACGATACTATTTATCTTTGAAAATTGCAATGCGATCGAAAGATTTGCCATTGCTGATCACGCAAGAAGGATGAACACACATCTACTTCCTCTTGCAGAAATGATCGTGATATAATTTATTTTAAATGTTTCAGGGAACATAGCAGATAATGGAGGAATATTGTAGTGTGAAATGAATAACCAATGTTCGTGGAAAAACGAACAGGACAAAAGCGTAATATGAGGACATGGAGAAATTTTTACAGGGACGGAGAAGCATGCGCACCTCAAAATAACGTGTCTTTAAAAATGGTGTCTTTATTTCAGCGAAGTGAGTCTATTACAATTAACTTAATGTAACGTTCACAGACATTCACTCTCTGATAGACGGATTCGAACCCGCACCTTAGGGCTGGCAGGCTAGGACTTTACCCTTTGCCATGCCCCCACCGAGGCTGGCAGCGTGAGGAAATGCTTTGGAGATAAACTAGAAAATTGACACCAGAGATCGGAGATAAGCCAGGAAATATCCAGATAGAATCAAAATAAATTCAGTAAAGGTGCAAGAGAGTACGCACTAGAACTTTATCTTAATCATATTTAGCAAAGTGGCACAGGTGAGTTAGATATTTCTGAACTAACCTTTTGAGAGATACATAAGGAATAGGAATTTTTTAAGGAAACATTCTTCCACATTCAGCAATTCAATTATGAAGTTAATGTAAACTACGATAGTCACGTTTCACTAAATGGACTGATTGTGAGAGTCATCCACCAATCAATGCGATACATTAAAGAAACTAGAGCAACGGCTATTTCTATTTCTCATTTATACCTAGTTCATCGAGTTTAAAAATTATTATGAACGTGACTTTTGACTTTGACGATTTTAATATTCTGGCGTGTTAGATGGTTGAATTTGTGACAATCACTATTGTTGTCTGTTCCGGGAAAGTTTAGAAAGAGTTTTTGAAACCATATTCGAAACGTAAAATTCACATAGTGTTAGTCGGCTGATGAGCTCAGTCGTCCATCAAATAAAGTATTATTTAAGGAACGATTAAGCGGAATTGGTTACTGGCCATTCACAACATGGCAATTTTATGTTGCATATTTCATTTCCACAACGACAATGGTCGTGATATTTATCCCTATCTGTCATTATTCTTCATTATGATGCAATTTAGGAAACTATTCAAACGTGCATAGAGCCTGTGGAACAATTTAATTGTATTTGAAATTCTCTTAGACAAGGTAATTTGTGCTCATATGCACCTTGACTCATCATCGAAAATTAGATTGGGAAAGAGCTCATACTGGTGGTGGATTTTTTATCGATCAATAACCGATCCATCCCCCTTCATTCTCTACTAATAGTTGGAGTCTCCGGGACATGGACTGAACCAAATTTTGGCATAACCGTAAGGGAACCCTGTCCCACAATTCTTCCACCATTTCCCACAACTCATGTGCATTGTGGGGCCTTCTATTTTCCTCCCGCATTTCTCTCATCATATTTGCCCAGATATTTTCAATTGGGTTGAGATCTGGGCTACGCGCGGGCCACTGCAACTGGGTGACATTGTTTTCAATGAACCACCTTCTTGAGTGGTGGCACGTGTGAACCCTCGAATTGTCCTGGGTGTGGAGTAAAAATGAATTTTAATGAGATACGTGTTACATGCCAATAGTTTGCAAAACATTTGACAAAATGAATTTCGTTTAGTGAAAATAAAAAAAATCTGGATTTCCACTGTTACACAGTAACCAAAATTCACTTAAATGCTGGTAAGTAAAGTTTTCCCCTATTGTTGAGAAGACAGAAGGCAGCATGACGTCCAAAATTTCAACATATTGGTTGCTCCGTAGAGTTCCCTCTATGCGCCAGCACACTCCCGGCTCGTCAAAACTAAGCCACGCCCAGGCGTGAACTCAAAATCGTCCACTCCTGGGTCTTTCCCAGACGTATATTGGTAAAAAATGCGAGTTTCTTTATAATAGAGAAATATTAGCCGAGTAAATTATTGATAACGGAAAATAGGTGGGTATTTACTAAATATAATTGCGTAAAAAAATTAGAATCGATTCATATTATGAAGAAACTCTTCAATTCACCAAGGTCCCTGCGAGTATTCAAGCAACGTAGTATATCTTCACCATAATTGACCTTAACATTTTCGTCGTCTTCGTCGGGGCCTGTGCTGGTTTATCGGCCAAGAAACTCGCGTTTTTTTACCAAGATGGTAGAGAAAATAACAAAAGAAGGGTGGTGGCGTAATATGAGATGGGGAGAAATTATTACACCTTAGCTAAAATATTCAGCCAAATTTAGCTGAAAGGTAATAAGTAACGCATATGTATTGACACTTAACCGGGTTAGTACTCCGTCTAACTTAACGGAGATACCAAACGTGCTTCAGAGAAATAAACATTGACGCGTTTATCTTAAATCATATTACGTAAGAGTTGCTTTGCGAATGGAAAAATCCCGTTAGTAAAAAGACTCATGGTTCATCATTTTCCATCTTGAAGAGACCATGACGTAGTTGCATTCTAATAAAAGGTGTGCGAAAAATATTTCCCTAATTTGAAAAAAAGATGCTATGATAATATATTCATTAAGAATATGAGAATGCTAGAAACATTATTAAGACATACATTTTTCGTGAGGAAATGCAAACGCTATTCACCGAATTAAAAGCCGGCTTACTAGAGGTGTATTTTTTGCTTCGACGAACTGATTCGTTTACACACCTGCATACGAAAAATCGACAGCTGTAAGAACCAACATCGTTCAGTTTTTTAAACGGCTCGAAATTCTGCCTTCACTCTACCCTGCCAAACCTCGAGGGATTTCCCCTCGAGAACATAAAGCGAGAAAGCGCATGAGGAGATAAGATCGCACGAAGAGCCAGGAGGTATAAGAAGTATGCGAACGGGGCTGGACGACTCAAGAGAGGTGGTCAAATTTTACTGTTCAGTCAACTGCCGGAAAAAATGGTTATGGTAGTTAAAGGTTGAATTTTGTATTAATAAAGGTGAGTGACATTCAATGTGTCGGATTACATTCTGCGGACCTCCTGCACTATTAAGCGAAATATTGAATGACCAGAAAAACGGATTGCTTTAGTTGGATCAGTTGATGAGTCTTCACCGAGATTTGAACTCGCCACCCTCAGGTCGAAAGCCGGATGCTTTACCCTCTACACCACTGGAACTGTGATGTAGGCCAGCGGTTTCTATGTTCATTATGTGTGCTGCGTTCACAGATTCCCCGACGACAGCTACTTGGTGAGAGATAGGTGAAGACATAATTTGAATAAAAACAAGAACTCGCAGTTGTGTATTTTACGCGTAGTCAACTTGCGATGCATATGATTTAATATCACTGGTACGAAGCGTATGAATTTGGAAAATTCCCGGTTGTATGAGAAATACTGCTGTCAAATTTTCGGATGGTGGTCTACTCCAAGTGGTTCCCGTGTTCGCCGCATCCACAGAAGCCAACGAGCTTTGCGTTAATTTTTTCCGCCACTGTACAACATAAAGCAAAACTTGAAGAAATGCCCAACTTCCCATCATTGCCTTAAAAATCAAATACATTTAAATTTATTCAATATATACACATAATATTTATGTATTATTATTTTTTTACACCTACATATGTCATTGCAAGTCCAAATCCAACAAAAATATCAATTCATTATTAATCAGTTATACTTGAGATATATAATATTATTTATTAAGCAAATGTAAATCAGATGAACATTTAGCATAATTTTACAGCAATGAAAAACATTGTAGGCTTTGTGAGTGGATAAAAATCGTAAAAGGTTTTGTTGTTTATTAATAAATTGGTATAAGTTGGTTTTGAAGGATTTAACTGAAGAACTTTGTTTAAAGATGTAGGGAGGGAGTTCCAAACCTTAAAGAAATAGATATATATTCTCATTTGTTGGTCTGGAGACACGGGTTTAAAACTAAAGTGCATCTTTATATGTGTCTAATATGAATCAGCCATTCCCGGTAGCGTTCAGGAATGGCTTGGGAGATCGGAGGGGAAAAGATGGAGCCAAAATAGGAGGCTGTGGATCGGGAATGCGCTTCAGAAAAAGCGGTGTGGAGGAAGTGTTCAATGAAAGGGTGCGGACGAACGGGAATGTCCTGCGACATACTATATTTACATTTTTCTAACAAAGATCAAACTTAGGCAATAGATGACGGATTGAGATAGCATTTAGCAATATTATGCATAAAATATCTTCATGTCAAATGTGGTTTTACCCATGAATGTTGATATTATCCGATATAAATTATTTCATTTGCAGAAATCGATGGAATCCGTTTACAACACCTATATTCGCAACAATATCCAACGCGTGGCAACAGTGTGTGTGAAACCTTTCTTTAGTCAATTAAAGCTGTTAGTTAGTGCGTTAAATGGGAAACGGCCTGCCACGATGGAAACACCAGTTCCCGATCAGTCACCGAAGTTAAGCATCGTTGGGCTCGGCTCGATTTCGGAGGGGTGATCCTCCGATTCGTCCGAGTGCTGTTTCCCCTGTCTACACGTAGCAGACAGTATGTGCGAAATGACCTTAGACATCGAAGCATGTCAAACAAAAATACTACTACTACTTCATGGTTTACGATATTTAGGAAATAGAAATTCATGAATCACTTAACGAAAGAACTGGGCATCTTTACACAGTTTTTGCGCTTAGTACATAGAGTTTCAACTCAATTTATCGAAGTTAAGCTAAATTTGTGTTGATCGATTCAGTGCATGGATGCTATTTCTGGCTTAAAATTATTCAAATTGATTATCATGTTTGTTTCAGTTTAAGCAGAACCGAAAACAAGTTTTTAAATTGAAGAAGAGAGCATCCTACAAGTAAATTTAAATGAAGAATATACAATTCGTCAATAGAAGAAGAGGAAATACACTCTTTCTGTGCATGCGTGCGTGTTGCCCGTGGATCAAAGTCCAAGTGTGACCAAGGCAGCCTCGGACAACACTCTTGTGATCGCGAGATTAGAAACCTCTCTCCACCGATGATCACTTGGATTACCGAATTTTAATGCATAAAAGTCTGTTTCCTTTGCCTCTTTATACAAATTGGATTAATCTTTAATTGGGAAAGACGTATCCCTCCGGTTTTATTGATTCACCAGAAGGAGAATTAATCTTATGCATGGAATATCTTATGTATGGAAAAATAGAATAGATGATTATGACAACTCCCTGCTTATAATCACAGGTATTTCCTGGCTAACGCATGTTTCTATTCTTTCGCACGCACGTAAAATTGATTTCCCTAGTTTTTTCCATCCAGATTCATTACGACTAGAAGTTACCATTTAGTCACTGCGTAGGTAGAAGTAATTGAAAATTTGTGTCATACTCTATTCTTCTTATACTTATATTTTTGTCTGTAATTCATTATTAAGGACAAAAGGAAAGCAAAACTTAAGTTTTGCTTTCCTTTTGTCTTTCTTTTGCTAATACTGCCAACAACTACTGTCACATACTCTGGCTCCAAACTGAAACCTAAAATTTAAATTTGTACTTATAAAAAACTAAATATCTAACGCCATTGCAATGATCCATCTTCTTCTCTCATCATCTATCATATACATTTATCTGTGGCAATACAAAAGTCTAAATTAATTACTCAGTGAATTAATCATGGAAGACAAGGAAATTCGAAATGCCTACAAGGGTAAGTTGTCCTTCAGAATTCCTTTAATGTCATTCCTTGAGTCTGAATTTGGCAAAGCATTTTGTGAATATTAGCACTGGAACGCATATTAATTATTCCATAGTTTAATTCATGCGGAGACTATGGATTATTGAATCGTGCTCATTTGAATTGCTGGAATGAGTATTCCAAAATGTTGCTGAACACCGATAATAATCGATAATTTACGCCTACGATAATTTTTTTTTATTTATAATTTCAACTCCACGTATGTACTAGTTGTATGATGCCAAACACTGTCTTCACTGTCTCGTCTCTCGAGTGGAAACTACCTGCTCATTCTCTTCCGTATGACAATGGCCGTCATTCAGTTTCATTCTCGCGCCTCGGGCCTTTTCCTTTCATTTCTAAGTTCTTTAAGGCGTTCGTAGTATGCCCTTCATCCGTTAGATGACTCGGTCATCACTTTGTCGATCGCGGATTTGAGGTGAGGCTATAAACAGGAGAGGGAGACAGAGTTAAGCCTCTCGCTTTGCGGAGAAGACTCTATTTCGCCGGAATATTGAAAGATATTTCGTGATACTGTATTAGGATATGGGATGTAAATTTAAGTTACTTTCTCAGAGAAATGGAATGGCAAGTCTCATCCTATTTGCTAGGAGCGTATAGCGGTAGCAGTGATGAAGAATTTTAACTAATACCTACTTCTACTTTATCTACTATGCATTTGACTCCTTATTAATATATTCTGCGTCTATCACACCGAGTAATATTGAAGTATCCAAGCATATGTAATGTGATTCTAGCTGAAGCAATCATCACTTTATACACAACAAGAGGTGCTGCATTCAGATTACGCAATTCAAGTATTTTGTTTCACAAGTGCCTATTAACAAAAATAGCCGAAAAAATTGTTTAACCTTGTGGAAAAGTCGTTAGCAAAGTCATCTCACTTTTTTTTAGATGTATACCTACAAATTTAGGTTTTACGTTTAATAACCTAGGATTCTTGCTTTTTAGGATCGTTTCCGACACAGTGGAGAAATATAATGAGTTTTAAAGTTTAGCAGAGGTAAAGACTAGCAAGAATACAATTGATATTAGCGAACCTTGATGGTCTTTCAAGCGAATTTTATTTTGGTTCTATGACTTTTTTTTCAAAGACACTGAATTTTATCACTTCGTATTTTTACTTGCCTCTTCACTTGCATGTTTGGATACCCCATGCTTGCTTGTAGTGGTATTAATCATATTGATGCTGATTACTTTGCAAATTTAGACTCACAATGGGGGTGCAGGCCACAATTCTTTTGGGACTAACGTGGTCATATAATCGTATATTTTCTAGGTTGAATCTTGAAGAAACATGTTATCAGCATTCTAGTTATGCAACCCCTCCATTTGAGAATTCATGTGCTACCCCTGGTTACATTTACAGGTAAATCTCGATCTCAGAAGCACTGTCTGAGATTTTGTATTTTTCTCTTTAGCCCATTTATTTACCGCTGAATCTTACGTTATGGCGTCGATAATGAATTTAATTTCTTAGACGGGGCAGGATTGTAGACTCAAGTTTATGCCTCCGATGTCGTTCAACGCGCTTCCAAAGGGATTTTTATTTCATAAATGCCATACATAAAAATTATGCTGTGCTCTAATTGCCGTAAAATCGTTTGATAATTCAGGGTATTATGTCAATAAAACCTGAAAGGCTATGAGACTTGATAAAACTAAAATCAATCATTGGAAAGTTTATGTATTTTGTGGGCCAGATTAAAAATGATTAGGCATACTATATCGTTGCTCATTGGAACCTATCCGTAATTCCGTAATATATTGTAAATGCCCCCTGCAACCTATCACAAGGATACATATTTTGTCCCTTATTGCTGATGGTGTTACTTGAGCATAAGTTCTCCGCAATTAATGAAGTCTCGTAGCAAAGGCTATTAAGACAACTATCGCAGGACTCAGAGCGTATGATATTCTTCAATATTTTTTTTGTCACCCGGAATTTATTTAGCTGCTGAGACATAGGCTCCGTTACGATCTCTTGCATTCCATGTTCTGTGTCACTATCTAAAACATAATAGCTCATTTCCGTGCTCTCCCTGGCTTGCGGCAAGTGACAAAAGAGTTGTTTCAGATCTGAGAGGAAGTCATCAGAATGTGGCTCACAATTTCCTCCTTTGGAACCTACCTTTGAGGTACCACTCAGCATTGAGGTTTGTATTGCTGATTCAAATTGCTGCACAATGGGCCAGATTAAAAATGATGAGGCATAAAATACCGTTGCTCATCCCAGCTTTTAAGTTTACAAGGTCATATTCTCCTCCGGAAATTGGTTGTAAATAACTTAAGGGTATTTTGCAAGAAAAGAAATAGCTTCATTTTTCAAAGTTTCTTGACCATATCTCCCAGATGCCATCGAAATGCACATCTTGAACGACAAATCTAGATATCTGTGATGTGAGTGCCCGATGTTCAAGTAGTTAAATAACCAACCAAATGTCATCTAAAACTAGTAAAAGCCATTAATTTCCGGCCGTGCAATTAGGTGCAAGGCTAATAAATTAATACCTCAAATGAGGGTCATTCTACCGAAACTGGGACGGTTAGTCACCCGAGTTATATATTCGAGATATCAATCTGAGTCCAATATTTTATCTCGTTGGATTCATTTACTCTCTGGTTGCATCCGAGTGGGATTATTCTGGTAAGGCCTTCAACGGGAAGCCGTGTCACGGCTTTTAATTGGCCCTCTCTTGCGGATCCGAGCCAATGATTTGGGAGGAGCTGGAGGTGGGCCGAGTTACCTCTTTAGCATATCCTTCGCTTCAAGTCCTCCGACTCCCTCCTTTCCTCCATCAAATTCTTCTTAATCTCACGTTTACGCCCGAAGCACTTCGTCGCCTTGAATGCTTCGTGGCAAGACATTTCAACGTATAAAAATAGAAAAAAAACGTGATTGTCAAAAATAGATTATAGCACGTAATGACAGACATTTGTAACCCCTAAAGCCTTTCAGCTTAGTCATTCTAAGGTCAAAAATTCAATATCTCCGTGGTGGATGAATTTATTTAAATCCAAGATGATGGGATATGTTTATGCTGCATTGAGAGACCTGGTTGCATTTGGATCCTGTAGCTTGGTAATACTAATTTAAATACTTAACCTAAATATAACGTTTGCGTTTTCATGTATTATTTGGCAAAATATACTCTGAATAAATAAATTGAATCCTTTCTCTGCATGTCTGCCTGTAATACCTATAGATTTTTTACTCAATGACTCGAGAAATATTTTACTGAAATAATAACTTCCTGCTCTAATTCTCAAAACTGGATAGAATTGGTGACAGTTATTAAGTTTGTGTAATACATTTTAAGTAATCCGTGCAATTCCATGAACTCCCAACCATAACTGGCTCAGAAGCCATTATTTAAGTAAGCCGAAGCCATACTTCAATTGGTGTCTTTCTTATGTATAACCTAGAGAAATTAGCAGACTCCGTCTGCTTAAAACACTAAATAAAATTACTAAATAACTTCAAATGTAATTTATAACTTAAAATTGAAAATACTTATATTTTCAAATACTTACTTAAAGCTCAACCATACATATTTACATACCGGTAGCTTCATTTTGCAGCATATATTATAAGAAAAGCATGTCTTTTATGATCTACATCTTTTCTGAACTTAAGAGCTCCCTACTGGGAGGTATTAATCCATTCATTCAAAACATGGTATTCTGAGTAATTTCCGCATCAAGTAAATATGATAACAAATGATGATGGAAGTTTATTGATAGTTAATTCTATATTTCCAACACGAGTGGATTTTACGATTGACTTTGTAAAATACTTATGTACTCTTTAATTTATAGGACGATAGGTCGGTTGTTGGATGCCGCCGGAACACCTACCTTGCCTTCTTCAATATGTACATTGCCGGTGTGGCCTCTCTTAACACACTCCTCTCTTTACTGATACTTTTAGCCTTGTCCTGGCTGCTCTGTGCTTCAAATTCCGAACACACGGGTAACGTAAACAAAGAAACATATTCATCAACTTTAGCGTATATAAAATAATCTGTTTGACTGGCTCAAAATATGCATTGATATTAATGAAATATGAACACAAAAGGGATATCTGACAAGACACTCGAACTTAATCTGAGCAAATGTACGGCGGTACATTTCTTGCAGAGGTCGTCCAACTATCCCCGTGTATATGCTGTGGATGGCGTTAAGATAAAGGCGACAGATGAAGTTAAGTATCTGGGAGTTACGATTACCTCAAACCTATCGTGGGGAACACATATAAGAAATATTTGTGGCAGAGCTCTGAAGAAGCTAGGATTCGTCAAGCGTATTGTGGGAAGATTCTCAGATGAAAAAGTAAAAGAGAGGTGCTATTTCGCACTCGTCCGGCCACACCTTGAATATGCAGCAAGCATATGGGATCCGGTGCAGAAAGACTTAATTCGGGAACTTAATAAAATACAAAGGAAAGCTGCGCGATTCGTCAAAAACTGCTACGGGCGTACAGACAGCGTTACACAGATGTTAAACGAATTAGGCTGGGAGCCGCTAGAGACTCGGAGACTACGCGCTAGGCTTAGATTACTTGAGCAATTGAGAATAGATATCTTTCAGAGCGACACGGAGAACATCATATTAGAACCCCACTATATTTCCAGGTCCGACAGAAACGATAAATTAAGAGAGATATTTTGCCGAACGGATAGGTATGGGAATTCGTTTTTCCCCCGAACAATAAGGGACTTTAATAAATGCAAGGCGTAATCTCATAGAGCGTTTCCTTTGTATATGTAAACGGCTGGTGTCCTAACACCCCCCGCCACACGCCTATTGAGGCGGCTTTCGGGGTAGTATGTAGATGTAGATGTAGATGTAGACACTTTGACTATGGGTATGATAGTAGTTAACAATTCTTTGAAGATAATGGCTTTAAGGATTAATCCTTTGAATATTTTCGTCTTGACCTTGAATTATTGTCAAATAACTCTTTTATAGTTAACTCAAGGTACAAAAAACTTATGTTCAACCTTTTAAAAAACACACAAAACACCCTTTAAATATATAATACAAACAGAATGGTCAAATTGAACGATTATGATATCACATGCGACAATTTACATGCCTAGGCTGTTGATTAACGTCGGGTGTGTGACTTGTAGTCAGCCTGGCGTCAATCAGCGTCAGCTGGTCGCCTTTTTCCGGCCGGTTAATCGTTATTTTTCACACTGGGTTATCACAGAGTGAAGTGAACTGGCTTACGGAAGTCAAAGACTGAGATGACGTGGACACGTTCAACACAATCCATCAATAGTTAATAATAGTGCCTTGAGGCGTAATAGCGTCGCGTTTAAATATCCTACACCTAAGTGCATTGTTATCATCCACGTGGTGTCTAGAATAACCTGGTTAGTACTCCACGTGGCGTTTGGAATGTTCTGATTTTCCGACACGCCGAGCACACCTGTGCTCGGCTTGTCTTCCCACACAGCTATTGTTTTTTAAGCAACGTGAAAGGTATGTCAGGGATCTCTCGGGTTTGACACCGGGTACTCAGGTCCATGATGGCCTGAAATTTCCTAAAAAAAGGAAAATAAGCAAACTGACAAAGCACAATCTCCCCAACTTTTTATAATTTTGGAAGGCATTTCATTTTTTCATATGGTGTACGTAAGCTTGTAATTATGCTAAGCTACTTGGAGTGAAATCCTGCAACGTGGTACGTTCTCCCTGATTTAACGTAATTTTGGAAGGCCTTTTTATTTTTTCATATGGTGTACGTAAGCAATTTATTATGCTAAGCAGATGGACTGAAATCGTACAACGTTGTAAGTACTCCTTGATTTCACACGTTTTTGGTTTGTTCGTAATGATGACTAGTAGAACTGGGCGGCGATAGGTCGGTTTCGTGATTCTAGACTCCTGATTCGATCGTTTTGCCTGAAACCTCTCACCGGAACTGTACACATGCAAGTCCACGTCTATCCAAGCTATAGGTTGCGGATTTATTATGTGACACATTATCTTTATAAGCATTAAACAATTAGCCAGAATTACTAGCCAGGAGGTGACCGAAGACATATCGATGCACAGTGAAGGACGCATTAAGACTTCAGGGGCTTTTTTTTTCAGTTTATTCACTTTCACCCCGATATAACCCAGCGACACAGCACTGCAGTATTTCTGTGTCCTACCGTATTGCATTTTAGTGTCTTATGTGTTTGACTTCATCCCATTTTTATTTAAAGGTTAGTCTACGGGCGGCTTCTAATTTTAGGTAATTGAAGACATCGTTAGACAATTTTTAGTTTAGTTATTAAATTAATGCAAATATAGATCAAAGAACTCTTGTCCTTGGTTTTTTTTTAAGAAAAAATGGACTTCCCGAATAAAAATATGTCTCTGTCTCCCTGATTTATATAACTTTCTCTGACGAAGCACTCAACACTGAGACATTCCTACGCTGCCTTATCTGCAGATACTGCTGCGTATCGGGCAGTGGATCGTTTGTGAGACGAGATCGTGGGCGTAGTAACTGGATTATTCTGGATATCTTTGGAATTATGACTCGCTCCTTGAGAGGGAGAACCCGTCAGGAGAGAGGTCATCTGTTTAACAATTTTAGCGCCTGTGTTTTGTGGAGACTCCAGAAACGCTTGACACCATGTAACATGGTATTTAATTGGAATTTGAAAGATTGCAATGAGTTCTATGGAGTAATGCAGTGAATTACTCTGAAATGCGCTAAGTATCTACAAAGTAGGCCGTCTTTTTCATTTTTCCTCTCGGTAAGAACGATGTTTCTCTTAGATAATCGATGTTACCCTATTCGGACGACGTTGGGAGCGGAATGAACTCGACAACACGTTGTTCTTCCTCGGTTAGAAGGTTGAAAAAAAATAGAAAATTCTTTCCCGGTGTGATCGGAGATCCACAAAAAGAAGTTCTTTTAGAGGCAACGCCGGATTCCTTTGCTTGCCTGGCTCTTTTTTTCATGGGTTTTTATTCTTCGGCGGCTACAGTCGAGCACAAAAGTGATTCTTTCCCGGCGACCCGTAAATTTTAACGCCGGATCCAGAGCCGATTGTCCCTCCAGCCCCGCGTCTCTTTCTCCCCGTCACCCTTCCCCTTCTCCTGCGGACAACAACAGTCGCTCGGGCCATCCGCCAACGGACGCAGCCGCGCTGAATATTTGATCGCTTCGCGTCCACTTCCCTCCGGTCGGAGCGTGAGAAAGCGGGCGCGTTCCACCGCTGGTGTCGGCCGCGGTTGATTTTTAACCGCACAGTTCATCCACAGTCCGCTCGAAAGTTGCAATTACGCCCAAATGTTCTCCATGCCTAGATTTCATTAACTCTTTTAGTGTCAGTGGGTCGAACTATCGGCCCATGGGGTATGTGCGAAGAATGCTATGTGCGAAGATCTATCGGCCGGGAGTTTTTTTTATTAAATTTTTTTCCTAAATGTGTAAGAAGATATATAAGCACTCATGATTTTTTTATTATACCTATAAGTATTAAGAGTGTATATTATAAACTTAGCTTTAACATATTGATGCTAGGGTTAGATAAAATTTTCAGTGCAAACGTAAATATTCGTCAAAAAACCCTGGGATTTTTCACGTATACGAGGCAAAAGAGGCTGGCTGGAAGGGTTAAATCCGTGTCAAACTAGAAGGGTTAGCGGAGAGTCCCTGGATAAGGTCGGTGGCTAAAGGCCACCCGCCTTGGAAGAATATGCAGTAAAATTCTTGCGGAAGTCAGAACATCAACGATATGCCTACACTGTGGGTGGAGTAAACATTAAGTTGTCAGATGAAGTAAAATATCTGAGAATTACCTTAACTTCTAACCCATCGTGGAGAACACACATATTAAACATTATGCGGCACAGCCTTAAAGAAACTAGGATTTATGAAGCATATAATATGGTTGGACTTCATGCGAAGCAGACAGTTTTTTGCCGCAGGTTCAACATATACTGCTAAAGCCAGCATACTACGGTAGAAGCGATCACAGGAATAAAATAAAGGAAATTGACTGCCGAACCGATAGATTTAAAATGTCATTTTTCCTACGTACAATTAGGGATCATAATAGTTGCGATAGATCAATCATATGAAACTCCCACCCTCAATAGGTAGAGTAGAATCTTCACTTATGCTTGATAACACCACATCATTACTAATACTTCACACCGGTCGATTTCTCCGGCATTATTTTATTTTGTTCTCTGCATGAAGTAGCATCTCGTAGCATTCATAAATTAATGATATCAGTAATATTAAACAGAAGATGTGTGTATTGCATTGTTCTGCATGTTTGCATGTTCTTTTACGTATCACTTTCCCAGTTTCTGGTTGGACTGCGCACTGTTCTCCTGAGTGCTTTGGCCTGCGCCTAGCGCCAGGGGTAGCGTGCGAAGTTCTGACTTGTGCTGGGACGAGTTCTGCATGCCTGGTGTGGAATCACCCCGTACCACACACCCTAGTGGTGGCTTGCACGGTACTATTATATATTTTTATACCAGACAAGGCCAAAAACAATCTTGAAATTTTAATAATACGAAATCTGGTAATCTCATGAGCAAAAGTTGGAGGTTA
Source organism: Pyrrhosoma nymphula (assembly GCA_963573305.1). Classification (NCBI taxonomy): domain Eukaryota; kingdom Metazoa; phylum Arthropoda; class Insecta; order Odonata; family Coenagrionidae; genus Pyrrhosoma; species Pyrrhosoma nymphula. Next base: position 47,594,694 of record OY754333.1, on the reverse strand, counting down.
TTGATCATTCGTTTTGTGAAGCCGTTCATTGAACTAATATTCCATTCCATTTTTTGCTGTCAAGGTTTTCCTCTTCATTTTTCCCTTTTCTTATTTTAAATAGTACCTAATAATACAAAAACAATTTTCAATACAAATCTAAACATTATTTTATACCATTTCTTAGTGAAAATAAAAAAACGCCTCTGTATGATAAATTTATTGAACACATAACAAAAAGAAAATAATTGAAACCCTTTATTCGCCTTGTAATTATCAATTTATTGAGTGCTGCCTAGCACAATAACAATCTTACGTACCCCATATGAAAAAAATAAAGGTCTTCCAAAATTATTAAATGTTTGTAAGATTATAATTTGTCAGTTTGCTTTTTCTTTTTGCGAGCATAAATCTGGAAGTTCCGCCAACTTGTGATTGCAGTCCTTAACTGTGATTGTGTCCTTAAATTAAATGTTGCTCGTCATCTTTTCAAAGTCCTAGGATTAAAGTGTTGCTAAAGAAGCGGTAGGAAAAGCAACCCTCATTCCAGTGTCAATCCTTCTCTTAAATAGTTTTTACAATTTCCTCAATTACTTAAATAACTTCCAGAATGCAATGAATTTAAAGCATCTCCATGGTATGTGTTCTAAGTATTTCCCGGTGACTCTGATAGCATCAACGAAGACCATGCCATACAATGGGAAGATGAAATAATACTTAGCCGCACGAATGTCTATCGGGACTGTTTGATCAAAGAGGCCATCGAGATCTGCCTAGAAAAAAAAATCAATACACTGATTTTCAATTAAGTGTTGTTAGGATGTTAGGATTCCATTCAGGCGAACGAACCAATCAGCAGTCACCTGATCTGGATTGTTGGATAGATAAGTGATGGCCAAATTTGACTCATGCGGCATTCAGAAGCCCTGATGATAACGAAGCAGTCGTTCGTCGAAACGCTGACATATATATGATGCCTATTTCCTGGTGGAATACCCGTGAAATATTTATGCATCTTTATGCTGCTTAAAAGCTATGTCGAAGCAATACATGGTTGTAAGATTTGCTATGAATAGTTTCCTATTCTTCAATATAATCTTCGATTTATTTAAATAATAGTCCCAGACGCTCTTTCTGTAAACCCCCAATTCCTATTTTAGCTGGAGCACGGAGGATCAAGGGCAAAAACATATTGCTCGAACACCCGAAGCTTAGCTGCCGTACTACAATGGGTGGTCGCAGATGGCAGAGTCTAAACTGGTTCCCCATTGGTGAGTAAATGGAAGGAGAAGGCACTCGGCGTCTTTTACCCACGATATTTCTCTCTCTCTTCATCAGTTGAGCATTTGCATAGCGGGGCTTTGTGGGAGCTTTTTCTTCGTAGCACGTGAGCGAAGACACGACGCCGCCGCGCCGTCCAGGATAAGCAAAGGCCCTGGCCGCTGCTCAAAGGAAATCCCAAACGAGCTTTTGCTTAACTTTTTGAAGTGATAACTTCTTTTGGCCCGTTGGGCAATTTTGGCATAATGGAAAAAGAGCAAACTCGCGTCGCGTACCGTGCCACACCTTTTGCTTCGGCGACGTAGTTGCAATACCTTCGTCAGATGGCAGAAGCGCTGTCCTAACAGTGCGCATAACTGCCACCAGATGGTAGGACAAGCGGTAAGCTGGAAAAAGTGCACCGTTTAAATCGCGTACCATATTCCCTGTGCATATACTTTACCGAATCTTGAAATTCTTAAGTTATTTTTTTTAGTTATTATAAGCCAATAGTTTCTTTACTATAAATCTGTAGAAGTAGTAATGAAATAAGTCAAATTATTCATGAGAACAATGAAAATAACATGCGAGAAAATGAGGAAATGGTGATTGAAGATGCAACCAATGATGATGAGAATTGTTAATTAGAATAATTAGAATAAAAATAGTAATATAATTAACATAAGAGATATAAATGAGTGTTATATTACTCAGACGCATGTACAATACCTATTTTTCAGATAAATAACTATTTTGTCAACAAATAAAATTTACATAAACGGAATATTCATTTTAAATAAAAAATTATTGTACCTTATTCTCCTTTTTTATTCAGATTGATTTGGGAATATAAATCGGTCAAAGAAGTTTTCACTTCCAGCGTGTGGTCCTAAGCACACCCAATTTTTTATGTCGAGTTTACACCAGTGTCCTGGGATTAAGCCTTCATTTTAGTCGCTAGCGATTGAAGTGTGCATCGTTACATGAATTTCCTAAGTTTTTCCTAGTGGTGATTTCCCTATGAATAATCACTAAAATCAGCAATAAACGCATTTCGCATCGTACTAAGTATTTATTTGATGACTAGCTGAATTACTCAGCGTTGCTGGGGATCACACTTCCTTCATAACTCGTGGAGAATCGATTGAAAAAAGGAAACTTCATTGTTTCCGTTATCTTTTAAAATAAATTTTAACACTCTATCTTGAGTAAAAGTAGTTTTAAAAAGCTAAAAAAAATAAACCACTGCAACAAACCCAACAATTAGCACTCCAAATCAGCTTAACCAATCAAAATAAATTTTAAATGCGTTAAAGACCGAAATCTGGTTGTCAAGGAAATATGCTATTTTGGATTTCAAAGAAAGTTGTGCGTTTTTGCAGCAAAAAAATTGATTTTCAGAAAAATACGAATTTGAAAAGATAATTAATTGTAAAAATTATTAATTTGATACTTTCATCCATTCAACAAAAAATATTTCAATCATCTATCTTCAGGAAAAGTAATTTTATGAAGAAAAAAGTGAAACCACTGCTCAAAACCCTAAACGTAGCGTAGACCACCAAAGGACCCCTTTTTGGGACTTTTTGGTGTCCTTAGATTTTTAAAAAATAGGCTATAATTTTTCTTCTGTTTCGAACTATTATTCTGCAAAATTTCAGCACGATCGAATTAAAACTGTATAAAAGACAGATAGACAAACATTATTCTTTATATCAAGGTAGATGAGCTCTACGGCCTCTATAGATTAACAAGATCAGATATTTCTCCAATGGCCGTAAAATATATGCACTACTCGTCAAAAAATCAAACACTTACTGTGTTGGTTTACGGGAATGGGGACTCCGCAACAGGGACCAACCACAGCCTCTTCACCAGAATACCCTCCTGTGGTGGTTTACGGGAAAGTAATTTCCTCGCCAGGGACCACCACAGACACACACACACAACCCAATTGGAATCCTTTTTAGGCTAATGAGACCCAGCTAAGGATTCCTGGGTTATAACCTGGGATCCTTCGGAGAGCTGTATTGACTCTACTAAGGCTGCCAAGTTATTAACACAACCACACACGCAATCACACAAAACACTCACTCAAACACACAATAGGGCCCCAAATTTCTGGGAGAACAGCTCAAAAAGAGCGTGGTCAAATTGAACAAAAACAACAAACAGGGAACGAGGGTGAAGTTCGTATACGCGTATTTCGACCACAAAGTGGTCCTCTTCAGTGAGCTGAAGGGAAAAAAACACTAGTAACACGAGGTTGAAAGGAGGTGCATATATTTTACGGCCATTGGAGAAATATCTGATATTGTTAATTATTCTTTATATTTATAAGAAGAAGATGTATGGTGTCACGAGACACCCATGTGCATAAAATATGGGAAGCCGTAAATTTGTTTTTAGTGGTCCTGACATACCGCGGTTATTGCATGCCGTATAATGAATTCGAGGAAGGACATCGCTTCGTGGCATCGCTACTTTTAACAAGAATTAAATTCGTGGCCTTCAGGTGAGGTAATGCACAAGTGGGCAATGGAAACGAAAGGTGACGTACGAAGAACTGTACTCATGAGTGATATCTTGTTTTTCTTAGCAGGAAAGCGATTAAAATAAAACCGTCCATGTCTGTTGGTTCCTGCATCTGTGATTTCCGCTTCGCATATGCTTTTTTATCCTCGTGGGCCATAATAATGTTTAACGGACAGTATTTTAGTTTAATGCGGGTCTCAAATATTACGGGAAATCATGCACGGAATTTATTGTGGGGCTTCTGCCACATACTTAGGAGGCATTTAAACGCATGAAAAAATATGACATTATGCGGAGGTAAGAGTATTTTTTCAATTTGAAATATCATTTGAATAAAATAGTGAAGCAAGAAATTGTTTTGATTATTATATCACAGAGCTATATAAGTTGTTGCTTAGCGTTTGGTATGGACAGGTTCTGGTCCATTGAAGAATTAGCCATTGGGTCTAATGCATTCGTAAGTTCCCTCCAGTATGCAAGCTGTTAGTGGAACACTTGTTTTGGTCTACCCATCGTCTCTTGGCAATCTTCGTAGCGAATTAGTCCTCATATTTTTACTATGGTCGAATAACATTTCCTTGGCATTGTATGGGTCAGCCATACTACTGATTTTCCATTCCGAGAGCTTAGATTCGAATCCCAGCTTTGTCTGATGTTTTTCAGTCGAATCCCTATTCCTACCTCGGTGCAATTCGGAGAACATCTTCTGTTCAATTACTGTGCTCCATCCCTCGGGTAGGACTTCTTTTTATAGGCGTCTTTCGTTATTAGCAGGGTATTTCCAGGCTTCTTTCCATCCTTCCTTCATTCCCCAGAAAGTCCTTCCTAAACCAACATACCCAACTGTCCTCAATGACATTAATGACCTCATTTTTCAGTCGCCTCTCCCAAAATAGCTTTTTTAAGAAGCCTCTTCGCTTCAAATTGGGATTGTTCGTGAGTTACCTTATTGGTGAAAAAATATGAGTAATTAAAGATTAAAACTCCGAAATGAAATCCCATTGTTGGGGTATTATAGGAGTCATTCTTCTACCATCTATAATAGTGAAGGAAAAATTCAAGGAAGTCGTCAAAGGAAGATAGAAATGTTCTTATTGGGTGGTCAGAAGACACAGTTTATATAACGTTAAGATTTGAAAGATATTTTTTTCATGTTCAAAGTAAAATGTCCTCAAGTTAGCTGATGAGGTTAGGTCATGTGAATTAAGCCTATCTTGAAATAATTTCTCGCTTTGTACATTCCACAATTCTCAACAAAATTCTACAAAAAGTGTGGAATGTACGTACAACGCGAAAAATTATTTCATGTTTCGCGTTTTCACAAAGTTAATCCTAAAACTGTACCTAACATAAATTAAGCCTAACACTTTGAAAATTTTAAAAATATCACTGACCATCTTCCGTTTTCGCGTCAATCGCAAAATATGCTTGGCTCGGTAAGATTGATGCTCCTGCCTGCTGGCATTAACGGAAAGAGGTTTTTGGATGGGGGCGGATTCATCCCTTATAAGAGGAGGAGGAGGAGGAAGCCTTCTCCAGCGGTGCAGCGGTCCCCCATTTTCGCGGCTTTTCTTTTGCATCACTCGACAGGCGACGGCGCCCGACGCTTCTCCCCTTGACCTTCGGTAGCGAGTCCCGTCCCAGCCGCCATGCCACCCGGTGATTTGGGCCGTCCGCTCTCCGGCGTTCCACGCTCGGTCGTCCTTGGCGCCTTGATCCTCTTCGCCTCCCGGGCACAAACCGCTTATAACCCCCCTTGCCTCTGCATACCCTCTCCAGAGACTCCTTCCCCATCCCTCGTCGTCTTGGCAACTACAACGGTTGCTCGAAAGAGCCGATTGAAGATCCGTTCCCTTGGAAAACGCTTGCGCTCACATTGGTCCGTCAGGAGTGGCGTATAAATAGATATACGTCTTTACTGGGGATAAATTGAGACTTTAAAATTCCCTTCTTCCATCTAACCCCTCGTCAGTAAATGAATACAGTGAATATGACAAACCCTGCAATATATAAATCAAAGAGATAATGCTAAAAACGATAGAAATTGAATATTAACACGACAAAGTGAAGTATCAGAAATAAGTGTGAAACGATATGTACAATTGTGGAAAAAACGTGAGGATTTTAGCTGGCATCCGTCACGCAAAATAACCCACTGCAGGAAAACTCCCACTAAGACTGGTGTAAAAAACCTGCGAAAAGCTACTGCGAGAAGCTAATGTGACTCATGATTATGAATAAGAATATAAATATACAATAACTACCAACAGAGAAATTTGTATGTGCATTTCTTGGAGCAGAGAGTATTCTATGTGTATTGGGCATATGTGTATTACGGTGTGTGTTTATCAAGTCATCCTGCTGTGCCTTGAGAAGTGTCTTATGTAACTCCTTTTTGAAATAAGACAGTGATGGTGCATTCCTGAAGGTAATGTCAAGATTATTCCTCTTGCGGCAAGCGGTTACAGTAAATGATTTATTAAATACTAGCGGAAGGTACCCTTTGAAATTCAACGGGTGTGAAAAACATTGAAATTATTTTATAAGAAAACCACAAAGCCTGAAAAATAATTTCAGCGTGGTCATTTGAGGAGTTCGTAACCTATCTTGTACGTCGTGTTCGTTGTGGTAGACACGCTTAATTTTTTCCATAATGTAAGTTTGCATGTAGTGACGTAATTATCTTTTTTGCCATCTTAAAACAGATTGAAGTTTCGAAACAGATAGGTCTATATTTGAACCAGATTTATAGCTGGTTATGCGTCCGTTGGTTGGATTAGGATGAAATTTGTGTGGTTCTTAGCGTAACCCGAGAAACACCACGGGGAGATACTCATGAGATTGATGGTAGGCATGTCTTCGAGCATCCATGTCTAGCCTTTGTTGTTTTTCTTTCAAGGGCTCATTTTCTCGTAAAGAAGACAATCCTCTTGCTAAAAAATTTTTTTCCAAAGGTTACTCTTTTTTCTATTAGGCATGTTTATGGCTATATTTTTACGTCTACGTAGGGGAAACACAGAGGCGTGTGAGAGCCTAGAATAGGCTACTCGATGATTGGGTGAACGTAAGTTTACTGCACTTTAACACTTTTAAAGAAATAAAAATAACTCGTTACGTTAATGATGTGGAATTGGTCAAAAAAAAGTTCTTAATCATACTGTGAGGGACATACGGTTCCAATACGTGTAATACATCTGAGTATTAAACGATAATAAACAATGCCGTGTTTGTTATAGGGACAGAGACATTATTACCATTACTATTCGCTGTGCGGAAATATTCTTGAAAATTAATTCCTTTATGTGTATCGCGAACTACGTAAGTGTTCTCTCATATATGTACATGCAGTGCCCCTGTGAGAGCTACTTTGAGAATAGGCATGAAGAGTATACTTTTTGTAAATATGCATTAAATATATCATATCGATTACCCCCCCAAAGCAATCTATCATGGGGCCCTTGGGACTCTGGACCCTTCTTATACAGATTTTCTTTCTACGTGCTATCATGGACCTGCAGGAAAACTTAAATACCAGATGCGTGAATATCCTTTGAAAATTAAATCTCTGGTTGTCAAGGAAATATGGTATTGCTGATTTCAGAGCTAAATGTGAGGTTTTTCAGAAAAATACATGGTATTCTAACAAATACGAATCGTAAAAGATAATGGATTGAAAGAATTAGAAACTTCATTTATTCAACCATCCGATAAAAAAAATCCGAGCCCTCTATCTTAGGTGAAAGTACTTTTAAAAAGCAAAAAATGAAACCATTGCATCGATCCCGTTGCTTAGCATGGATCACCAGGAACCACCGGGAGGGGCCTCCGAGGGCCCTAAAGGCTTATGCCTATAGCCTATGTTCATCCCACATACATTTTGTCTCTACATGCCAAATTTCAGCTCCGTCGGTTCAGTAGTTTTTGCGTGATTGAGCAACAGACAGACAGACCCTTCAATTTTTCATATATTAATATGATGATGATAAGGGTTCGGTGGTGAGGTACTACAAGTTTTGTCGAGTGTCCGATTTCAAGATGGAATAATACTAGCCAATATCACTGAAGAATATCCACGACATAAATATAAAAATAAAAATAGAAGACTAAAAATATTTACCCAGAATGACTATGCTCAAAGTTTTTAGAGCTAAACACATGTACCACCTATATTTTTCCAAACTATTTCCGTAATGCCTGTATTTAGACGTATTCACTGTACTGCGACATTTTCCCACTTTATCTCATATTTCAGCGAAAAAGCGGTGTGACTAAACACCCTAGTATGTGCATATTAAAGTGGCCTTCGATTTCGGGCTTTAGTACGAAATCTATCCTCAACATAAATCTTATAACTCTGCCAATGTGGATAGGTCTTCCAACAATAGAATAGAATATATCTTTATTATACTCTAGGACGGGTCCCTTAGAGCAACGATACAATACAATTATATAGCAGCGAGGTAATTAACAAATTAACAAAGCATTTTCCTCGAATCAGAAAATTAATGGAGCTTAATAACATAGAAAAAGAAAGACAGAAGCAGCAACTCTCAGTGAAAAACAATAGCTGTACACATTCATGTCATGATACAATTAAATTCAAAGATTAGAATACACATGGATATAGATATGATACAGGATAATATAAAGGAAAAAATCCCTAAGGTTACAATTCATATAAGATTTAAAAAAATATTTTAAAAAGTAATAACAGAAGGCATGAATGGACCATGAAGAAAAAATAACAATTTTTGTCTAGAAAAATATTTTTTTAATGAGAATTTCATACAGAACAGGCTAAACTATTTAGGAAAACATTCTTTAAATAAAATTCCATACAATTTAGATTGAAAATGGCCTATGAGTGAGATTTCCTCAAATCAATGGGAATATAATTCCAGAGTTGTGAGGCGGCCACGACAAACGACTTGTGAAAGGTAGTGGTTTGGTGGGTCGGACGTAGAAGGTTACTAGGTTCTGTTCTAGTAGCATTGCATGATTATTAGTTCGCTTAGGAAACATATCAATCAGAGCTTTTTTCCAAAGTTTTCTTTCTGACTCGAACAACGGAAATTTGCTCCAACTCGAAAATGCTAAACACTAAGTTACTTGAGTTGCAATTTGTTTCAAACGTCCTGAATCCAAAATCATGCAGCAGTTCGTCCTGCCGTTTATTGATTTCATGATCTACGAGTGGGATTGATCAATATTAGATTAGATTAAGAAGCATACTCGGATATTTAAATACAACTCCGCAAGTTGGAAAAAGTAGGAATTTTGGCAGTCGCTGCTTAAAAATGTTATCTCACTTTCAGTGAAATATATTGCTTTACGTTAAATAAAACCTCCGTCTACTCTGCAATCTTCCACACTCAAAGCACGTACCATTACACACCATGGTTCAGTTAAGTATTTTTTAAATTAATATATAGTTTATTAATTTTAATTTATTTGAATTTTATGGAGTCGTTTTACAAACATTAAGCGTTAAATATGAAACACTAAGCGTAGCTGGCACTCCTTTCTGCATGTCCCTTAAAACCAAATTTCATCACCAGTACATTCTCGAGATTTAACTTAAATTCCACCATCACCAATCAGCAATCGCTTGCAAATTATATGAAAGTACGCGGTAGACCTCTTGACCTTTAATTCCACTGGGAATTGCTTTGCCTTCGGTAGGTAATCGAATAAATCCTTGTCCTTTTCCTGTGGGACTTGGAAGCATATCGAGGTATTATTCCTCTTCATTCGGGAATTATTCTTTTCAAGGGAACCGTTGCTTGCGCTCATAAATATTTTACCATGCGTCATAATTTATTCCTTTTTTCCTGCAAATAATTAGTTTTTCGTTCAACTCCTTTTGATAAAATTATAGCAGTTTTCAAATCTTTTATACTTGGCACTATGTCTGTGGTTCTGTTCACCTTGTTCTTTTCTATCCTAATTTAAAAATTTCAAGATTATGTTGAATAGTTGTCATTCCTCATGGATAAATGTAAACATATATTGCTCTCATTCTATCTTCATCCTTGATCTTTGACATAGCTCTCGGAGAGACAAGCTTTATTATTCTTTGGTGGAAAGACAACATTTTATGGCCTAGAATATTTAACCCATTCCGAAAAAGTTGGAATTCTTTTAACGACAACACTCAATTTAATTTTCTTGTTCTAACAATTTTTCTGTAGCATGTTCCTTTTTTAATACCAATACAATGACAAAAATTCTCGGTTTTTCTACTGAAAACTGAAATTGTTCATAACGATCACAAGGAGGCAAAACTAACGGGCAAGTCAAATTTTCTCTTCATGTTATCAGTAGGGTCTGAGAGGAAGAAGGATATTTCGTTCTATTTCGTTCTATCGTTTCGTTCACCTTCGCATGACCTTTCGGCGTCTACAGATTACTATGCTTACATTTAATAACTACTGTTTGCCTTTTATTAAAAAATAAAATTTTCAGGTAAGCACGGGGCAATAAAATTAGTCGCACACTGCTCTGTAGGCATGGGCTATAAAGCCATGTAATAGACAACAGCTCTTATGTTTTTAATATAATCTTTTAATTATCTGGATTTAGTTGGTAAATGATTTCTCCCGACTTTCTGTGGTAATGCCATAGTAAGCCTGTGACATATCCTCAAATTCATATATGTCTAAAAATAAGAATACTTTAAATGGGTCAATGGTTTCTATCAACTTGCAGTTATTGATAATATTCTCTTATGAGTTATTTCATATACGTTCTGTGAAAATATTTTAATAGGGCCATGGCAATACTTTCTTTTCCGAGGCATTTGAATCGTCGCCATATCTTAATTACAGTTCACTCAATCGGAGCTTCAATTTTCCTTTTTCAGTGATTACATGGATCTTCCATTGCTAATTATTTTATTTTCGACCCGAGCGTGACTAATAATCCCAGAAAAAAATTAACGGTGGTCATTGGGGAAATGAACCGTAGTCGTAGGAGTAATATTTTAAAAATAATGCGTTCTACGAAGACAATTGCTGGGCACTTAAGATTTCAAATCTACGTAGATTTCATAGCGTGTTTATGGAGCTATTATAAATTCCATTATAATCATTAGCTTCGTAAATTAGGGACATAAAAGTGTTTTTACGAGTATTAGACATTGATATCCATTGCAACTTCTCGGCGGGGATATTCCATGCGTATCATCTTATCACAGTTATTAGTAGTAATGGACGAAGCTATGTAAACTATAATCGCGTTCTTCAATAGCAGTAAAATCCCGGTCAAAATCTACCCTTATTTTTCGACGGAGGTTTGCTTGTTGTATTGTCTGTTAATATATTAATACTTGGCGTCTGTAAAGAGTTGTTACGATAATCATAGCAGTGTTACCGAATTGTTGAATCAATTAGGTTGGGAATCTCTAACTTATCGAACGGAGAAATATAGGTTAAATCTTTTGCGAAAGTTAGCAGCAGAATATTTTTTTCCGGACTTTCAACATATTTTGCTAGAGCCGATGTAGTACCTATTACGGTAGAAAAGATAGAAAAAATAAAAATAACGGAAATAGAGTGTAGAACCGATAAATTTAAAATGCCATTTTTTCGCGCACAATAAGGGATCATGATAGTTGCGATAGATCAGTCATTGGAAACTCCCACCCTCACTAGGTAGAGTAAACTTTTCACTTGTGTTTGATAACATAACATCATTACTAACCCTACCCCCCGCTTGAAATGTCCGGAATTATTTTGTTTTCTGCATGAAATAGTATCTCGTAGCATTCATAAATTTATGAAGTAGTAATAATAACCACTAGTTGTCCCTTAACCAGTGTACAGAATGTTTGCATGTTCATTTACGTACCACTCTTCCAGTTTCTGTTTTGACTGCGCACTGTTCTCCTGACTGCTTTTTGGTCTGCGCGTAGCGGGCGGGGGAACGTGCGAGGTCCTGATTTGAACTGGGACGACAGCTTCATGCCTTATGTGGAACCACCCCGTGCCACAGACCCTATTGGTGGCTTGCACGGTACTTTTTAGATGTTTTTGTAGACGTCTGGGGCGGAATAGTTTTTTATTGACCTCAAGCTTTCCTAATGCAAGTGAGTTCATCGCTGTCATTCTAATTTTTCTATAATGCTAGTGAGTGCACCATCGTCTTTTTCATGATTATGTAATTATAAACTTGAAAGCACCATTATTTAGTGAATCTCGTGTTTTTAATGTAGTGTGAGCGAGGTATTTCCTTAGTCTTAATGGATACATATTCTAATTTTATATTTTAATTTCAGCGTCTATGAGAATTGTAAAGTAAACATTGTAATATTATTGGTGTAAAATATAGTTGTATTTGCCAAAGTTTCTCAATAATCAAATAAATATAATTACATAAGTCTCTAACTTGACTCAATTTCTCACGCCGTACGGCTAAAAAGCCTTCAAAACATAAGGTTTTTTTGCGATTCTGTAAAAATTACTGCGGTGAGTAATGGATTAATTTTTATAAATTGTTGAGGTAACATACAAAATACACACTGTTAGTTTTTGACGAAATCTAGATGTTATAAGTTCCTAATTTTTTCAATATCCTCCCTCTGGAGCGCACAGCCTTAATCTATCCCATGTTTAAATTTTATATTTTCAGGCAAATTACTCGAAATGAAGTTCACGAAGGGGGTTAATATTTTGATATCATAAGAAAGATGAGAGGTTTTTTCTTTAAAATGAGGTGAAATTCATCAAATTCTAGGTGAAGAGATTTTTCGCTCAAATTACCTTACCTTACTGATGAGTTTTTTCGGGTTTCCCACCAGGAGACTTTCCTGCCATTTTCAAGGCATCTAGAGCCTTGAAAAAGGTAGGTTAGCCTTTTGCCGAAACGTCGGCGATCATGGAAAGCCTAACCCGGTGGGAAACCCGAGAAGAACTTATAAGTATCATTCGCCGGGAAAGCCTGAAATCATACATTACCGTAACTCACCTGTTTCTGATCTGAGTACAAGTTGCCGGCTGGTTCGAGTGAGAGTGGCCTTTTAAAAATTCGAGTCTCTCTCTTGGCGTAATCATTTTTTGATTACTCCAGCGGGCATTTTCGTTGACCACTTGACACAGCTGACCTTTCCGAGCGGCTTGGTCTCCACGTGGTGGAGCATTGGGATTGACGTGATCTGAAGCAACGCTCACCCATCCCACAGTTCTTGAGACAGGTCGAGCGTCTCCAGTCCTCTGCGATTCGTCCTTGATGAAGAAGATCCAGAAATGGAAATGAAGACGCGGGATTGGATGTGATGGGGAGGGGGGGCGGGGGAGGGGAGAGAGGAGTTGGCGTTGGAGGATTTTTTTCCCAAAGAATCTGGTTAAGAAGTGCCCCGTCGTGAAGGAGGCGTGGAAAATCCTGACTTGAGTGGACATGATCTTTAAGGAATTTGCATTGCAGTCCATAGCCCTGTGATTGATTTAAATATGCAAAAGTTGATAACCTTGACTTCGAACGACTCAGATTAGTTTCAGACAGTTCTTTGGTATGGCACAAAACAGTGCGAGCGTTTGACTTCTACAGTTTGCATTTTTTAGCTTTGTAAATGACAAACAGATGTAGACACTTAGACGTAGTTACTGGCAGCAACCGGCGAGATATGGTGGAACTGCAATATTGGAATTGAAAAGTAATCCATGTAGTACTGTCCATTTTATATTTAATGTACAACACGTGCTTTGGATTTTTTACTTAGCGATCTTCAGGTACAATGAAGTTTTTGCACCAGAGGATGGCTAAGTAAAAAAGCCGAAAAACGTGTTATACATTTCACATAAAAAGTACACTATTACACCGATTATTTTTAGATTCCCCTTTGATGTCCCTGAACATAATTATTCCAAACTTTGAGATATTTGCTTTTAAATTTCATTTTCGGTGCTAGTGATAATATACATCGGTGGGTGCAAGAAGATGGACGGGCAGTTCAAATTCGTGGTAAAGGATCAGTAAATGAAAAATTGCTCCCACATTGTATAAGCCTTTCATTCCTCTGATGGATTAAGGTTATTTATTCATTGAGTTCGATGCAAGTGAACAATTCTTTGGGTGGCCTATACAAAGCTGAGCTGTTCTGAATTATGTTATTAAGTTTAAATGCGACAAAATTAAATTATTTTCACTCTGGCTGTAATGGATATGTTACAAATATACAATCAGAAAACACCTAAGCATTGACGAGCTCCGCCAAAACATTGAAATAAGAAAAAAATAAGTGAAATACAAAAAAAAAGATTTTTCTCAATTATTTTTTACTTCTCTTCTAAATGAAAGTACATTTTGGAAAGGGCTCAATAGGTTCCTTAGGTAGACTGATACTCTTTCATTCCCCTGTTTAAAATGAAAATTTAGTGGAATTCTGCCTTTGTGATTTCTATCTAATTTTGTATCGACGATAGTTTTTAACGATGTGACAAATGTGATGTTCCATTCCGTCACTTAAATATTTCCCGCACATATCCTAGTTGATGATTTAATGTATGATATCAAATCAGATCTATTTTCTCTTCAGTTCATTATAATTATGTTTGTCTACTCAGTTCCCTTCTACCGTATTTCTCCGAATATAAGCCGCACATATTTTTTCTCAATGGGCCTCAAAATCGGGGTGCGGCTTATATTCGAGGTGCGGCTTAAATTCGAGAACTTTCTTAAAAAATGACCGATTTGAGCAAACCAGCCATTCGGATTCACGCAGACTCCAGCTAAACTCGCCTAAACCACTGGGAAAATAAGAAATAACGCTGAAAAAGGTCAAATTGGTGCACAATTTATTCATATATTCAAGGACAATATAGGTAACATTGTGTCACAGTTACATAGGTAATGGAAAAACAGATATAAAATTCTAATGCCTAATGATATACTGAATGTTAATCCTACGGGATACACTAAAAAGAGTGTGGCTTAAATTCGCGTATTAACTTTTTTCTCTGTTTGAGACCCCAAAAACGGGGTGCGGCTTATATTCGAGTGCGGCTTGTATTCGGAGAAATACGGTATTTTCCAGCGAAGTCAAAGAAAATCTTATCATATTTTTTTCACCCTCTTTTCTCTTATGCCTTCCTAATACATATATAGCGGGCAGCCTTTCAGATCCATTCCATTTTGTTATATGTCCTATTTTATGAGGTTATATTTGTGGCATGATGAAACTAATTATTGTTTCCTAGTCTTCCTGGGCTATGATTTTAGCGCCTGGAAATATAGGATGGTTCCTAGTCTCATGCACGATATAACGTCATAGGTCCAGGGCCAAGTGGTCAAATTTGCACGAATAAGCATCCACAAAATTCACGAAATATGCGCTGCAACTTATTTTATTCCTGAACGAAACTGTATTTTTTATGAAAAATATAAAAACAAAGTTCATGATATCGAACGAGTGCAAAAACGGTAAGATCAGGGAATAACGGGTAATGACGTCATTGGTCATGCCGGCCGAGTGATTACCATGGTTTAGTTACCCGTAGCTCTCATGGGATTTAATACCTACGCATGTAATGCTTTTACTACAAACGAACTAGCTAATGCTTTACTGCGCAGATTAATGGTCTTTTGGGTTGATGTACAATAATACATCGAGTAATTGCGATCGTGCGCATATTTAATTATTAAAGTTGAAATAATAATAAGCAAACCTGCGCTTCGCAAAATGAATGTCCCCTTCTTCCATTCAATTGTTGCGGAATATACAATGGTTTAATGGTTAGACAAAATATTCTGCTCAAATGTGCACGAGTTGGTATAGCCTTTAGAGTAAGTATATTGATTGATGCAGCGGGTTAACATGCCTCACAGCAGTGGCTAAAAAGCTTGTGTATTTTCAAAATGTGAATATATTCCTTTTCCCTAAACAACCCAGAGTGATGAAAACGTCGTGCTTCCTACCTTTAATTCTCAATTTCTTAAAGCCAAAATGAAAATTAACATTTCTAATTTTTGGCTATCTCAGCCGAATTTTGATCAAAATGCAATGTTCACAATCACTTCTTTCAGGTAGGCTTCAATGTGAATTTTAATGATGCCAAAAATTTTTACGTTGATCATGTTGGGGATGCAATTAGTGTCGAAGAAAAAATGTTATACTGAAGTTTAAAAGTGCCATTTATCGGTTTTTAAAGGCGCATATTTGTGCTTTGCTTTATAGTTCGAGTATAATCGACAAAATGAATAATGGACTGCTCGTTTTAAAACTTCTGTCACCCGGGAAATAATTTCTCATGAGTACTCGAAAACACTCTTCTACAAAGTTTAGTACGGAAATGTACACTACCTTCTTCGTTTCGTAATAATGAAACACCAAACACGACGCATCCGATTATGATCTCAAGAAATGGGCCGTTTTTCCGTTCTCAACGCAATAATGGTAATGATAAAGCAACAATTATTTTAAACCATTTTTTTTTATATTGCTTGCATGATTTTATTTTGTCATTCAATGAGACACTCCTATGTGGTCTTCAATGCGGTCAGAATTATGTTCCAATCCACATTGTCCAATGCTTTCTCTAGGTCGACGAAGCAAATGCATGGTGGGTGGTGTCCTATTGAATCCTCTTCTCTATCAAAAGTATCAGAGCTAAAATGCCGTTTGTCGTTCCTCTTCTTTTCCTGAAACTGAATTGGTCTTCATACAGGTATTTGCCCTCATATGCTTAGTCGTACATCACATTGTTCTCGTCAGAATGTGCATGTGCAGTAAGGCTACTGTTCTAAAGCCTCCGCATCTCTCGGCTCTGTTCTTCTTTGGGATAAATATTATTTTATTCTTTTCAAAGGCCGCTGAAATTTTCCCAATGGAAAAATGTCATGTGCTAATCTGAATAGCTTACTCAGTGTCCTCACTCTTTAGTATTAAAAGAGTGAATTTCATTTATTTTTGCGCATTTCTTTCTCCCTCAACCTTTACTGCAGCATCAAATTATGATTTTAATACGGGACATTCTTTTTTATCTTCATCCTATTGTATCTTGTTATTCAATGCTATGCCACATAAAGTTTCTCAAGTTACTCTCTCTCCCTTCACTTTATTTCGATGAGAATTATTTATTTAAGATATTAATTTAAGTTTAAACCTGGATTTCAATTTCTTCTCTCTAAATGACATTGCCTGTGCTTGGACGTTTTTTCAAATATCTTCTTAGAGTTCTTTAAACAGCTTCAGCTATTCCCAAAGAAAGATTGTCTTTCATCTTTTCGCACACATATTTTATCTATTTCCTTTGCCTTACGGTTGATCGCATTTCCAGTTACTTCATTTATCTGCTGTTTTTATTTTGTTTTCGAGCTTTTGCACTTTTTTCATTTATCTTTTAGGTCCAGAAATTCTTGTTTTGGCTTGTCTCTCTCTTTTCCATCTTCCTACTTTTTCTTCAGCTGCAATAATAATTCCTTTTATGATTTCTCGCCTTCCTTCTTCTCGCCTTCCTATGTCCTTCGATTGATCTTTTATCGTATCTATCCTCTTCAGATTTTGTCTGTGAGTGCATTGATAGGCACAAAATCTGTTTTTCAAACTGTTTTCACAAGTCTGCGATTCTTTATTGACTTAAGTTTTTTTTATAAATTATGCTCACATTTCATCATGAGCAAATTGTGGTCACTGTCTAAATCCACACCAGGGTACATCTTTAAGTCTTTAACTTGATTTCTTAATAGCTGTTTCACTTATGTATAATTTATTCAATCTGGCCTTCTCCACATATATCTCTTCTTTGGGTGGTTGCCAATCGATATCCTAGCGTGTATTTTGGTATCGGTTGTGTCTTTTGTCGTAAATCTATTGCATGCATATAAATTTACTTTGGCACATGCCTATAATTAATTTTCTAATACTTTTTTATGTATACATGCACTGAAAATATTGAGCTTCTGTCTTTTAAAATTATTTCCTGTTGTTGATTCTAAGGCGAAATTTTTATCGCCTTTCATTTGGTGGATTCTTCTATTGTAATATAAAATATACCAGTAATCTCATTTAGTTGTATAAGCAGTTTTTATCGCTCAATTTATAGTCCCCCATCAAATTTCAATTACATCAACTCTCTGGGAATACCATTCTGTATCTCTAGGTCTGTATCCTTGTCAGAATGGAAATGTAACAGAATTTGTTACGATTATAGTGTCTTATTTATGTATCTTAATTTGGTACGAATATGGTGTATGGTGTCTATCTTTTAGTGCTACTATGGCCCCTTCTTCAAAGCGGAGAGAGAATGGTGCAGTAAACCTGTTGCATGGTAATCGAGTCTGTGCATCATAGAAATTTTGTTTAGAGCATTTGTACTGATTGCCACATTTGCTGTCATAAATTGGTAATTAGTACTTATGGTTTTGTACTAGCTGTTGTATTGTAGATTTCGCTCATCTAATAATTCATTCTTCCTCGTATAATCCTAAATTACATTGTTACTCTTGTCTCACTCATTACCGGTGCAGGTGTCTGCTGCAAAGCTATTCTAAATTAATGAGGCCAAAGTATTACTCTTATATTCATATGGTTCTTTTGTTTAACTCAAATCAAACCTAGAGGATGTGACCATGTGTCGTTTCTTATGGGGAATTTTATTTATCCAGGAAGGTCCCCTAGCTTACTGACAAATAGGTGTTTTAAATTTTTTTTGTTTGTGTATGTCAGCATATCTTCTTTTCATTTATGTATGAATAATTCGGTCTACATTACAGAATTTGCATATAAACTCGTAAAAGTATACATAAGGAATAGCATTTTCACAATTAGACGCCAGCAATTCCTACCGAATAAAAGCGAAATTGCTAAGTTGTTTTTTTATGGCTTTTAAGCTGCACACGAGATATGAGTGAAGAGTGGCATGAAAACGTGGAAAATTTATGGTTATTTCTGCTAAATTTCTTCCCGGGGAGCCGGTCGAGGTTGCAAGTTCATTCGTTAGCCACAAGGTCACCCCTGCGTTCTCTCATCCCGTCTCATGTGAAACCTGGTCAGTGAGCGGGACGAATCTTGTCCGGAGGCGCGGGACCCTGGGAGGGAGAAGCCAAAAGGATATTGCTGTAGTGATAACTCACTCTCCTCGATTTTTCGAGAAACCTAAGGGAGGCAGGATTATCAAGTCCCCGGTGACAAAATTAAATCAGGACGGCGACGACCCAAAGAAATCATGAGAAAAATAGACTCTTGGTGAATATTTTTTTCGTGACCGTTATAAGGTGGTTTAAGGGAAAATCTCTCATGTACAGGTTTCCCTCTTTCAGTTCAAAACATGACGCTAACATCAGCATCGTAAAGTTTAGGCCTGAGCGTTCAATAAAATTAATTGAATAGCTAACCATATGGCTCCGTAAGATGGAATTTCAAAGCTATATGTATTTTTTAGTATGTAAAAAAAATAGTTGAGTATCTCAATCGCCTCAGGCTCAACTTTGTGGAAGTTTATTTTATAAATGAAAAGGAAAAAATTGTTTTATTCCACCAGTTTATTTTCCAGTACTACTAGTTTCGACGCAGCGGGGTCATATTCAGGTACAAAAAAAGGTTGCGTCGGAACTATTAGTATCGGAAAATAAATTGGTGGAATAAAACAATGTTTTCCTTTTCATTTATAAAAATAGTTGAGTTTAATTTGCTATGATTTATCGTCTTTTTTATGTTTTCCTCGTTAATTTCCAGTCAGGAATAATATAGTGCTTCTTATGTTTTGTTACACTATTTTCATTTCTTTACAATGGTACTGTGGGCACAACATGAAACGAATTCTTCTCTCGGCGTGAAATATTTTCAGTTGTAATTTTTTCTCAAAAATAAATGCATTATGCTCGAAGATTGTGGTTGGATTGTTAATATTGTTTCTACAGGTCATTTTATTCTCAAAAACTGCTATTTTTTTAAAAATCAATATAGACTTATGGAATAAATTATTATCGGTAATGCAAATTATTTGTCTCGCAAAAAATTACCTATCAATTGATTGGTTTTATTACTCAAAACAAAAACTCCAAAAATAATTAGTGTTATTTTCTCGTTCAATTTGAAATATTTTCTCGTCATGTAACGTAGTTTGCTATCCTTTTAATTTTTCCTGAAGATCAATCATCATTTTTAGTTCAGCAGTCTGGTACCATTAATAAAATTCAAAATTAGCAGCATTGAATTATGAGAGAATATCATTACCTCTCTCCATGGCTTTGTTAAAACACCTCCAGGATTCAATTTGTTGATGCATGATCGTTGTCTCTGTATTTATTTATTCGTTTATTAATATTTATTTCTTTTAATAGTTAACATATCTACTAAAAGGTTGTTTGAAGAATATAATTACTATTCTCATGCAAGATTCCAGTGCCTTAATTAAAATATTTTCCCCTCAGACCGGTATCTGTCAATTGATGCTAAATTTCTTCCAGAGCTTCATTGCATATATACTTATATTTGGGATTATTTAGAATTTGGAAACATTAGAAATAGTTTACCCATCGGTTTAATCCAGGCATAGCCTTTGTCAGAGCTACATGGTTAATCCACGGGACCCTTTTCCCGAGGTGGGATCCCAGGTATCCCAGGTGGGATCCCAGGAATGCTAATACAGCGTTGTAGAGCCACTCAGTAACATTTCGCATTGGAAGTGATGCTGTGCATATTCTTCTAATTGTCACAAGTGCAGTGAACTCAACACCTCTAGAAAAAGGTGTGCCTGTGATTGGCAAGTTGCGATAGCGTAGTGCTGCATTCTACCTCATTCATTAAAGTACTAAAGAAATATTAACACAAATAATAATGTTAATTTTTTATGACTTATTACGAAATCAACATAAGGATTTTAGTTTTATGAATTCAAAATTTAAAAACAAATGAGTTCATTACATTCACAACTCATCATTCTTCATATCATGAATAGTATTGAAACGGTATTCACTGTTTCGATGGGATTAGTTGCATTGCATTATAGCAGGCATCCATTAGTATTAGAATGTTTGCGGTGTGCAAGGTCAGGCACGGGGAAAGTATTAGGCCTCAATAATCAAGAGTGCCATCCTTAAGAGGCATCCACTGTTTGACAAGCTCCGCTGGAGTCGTCTTCTCATTGATTACTTCACGCCAGGGGACTCACACATCACCGTTGTTTTGACCGCTGTCACTTTGGAGTGAGAAATAGACCTCTCTACGGTTTATGTTGACGGCTATGCTGTTTGATGGCCTTGGTCAGTCAGGAATGCGTGCTTGTTCGCCTCTAGTGATTTTCAAACACGAAACCAATAGAATATGTGTAATAAAACGGTCTTTATTTTACCAAAACTATTAAAAAAAAACAATTTCGGCTATCATGTCCTATCGAGGTGACAATAGATGCGTGAATCACATTTCAAACATCAGCGGCTAAAAATGGTGGCAGCAATGATTATTGAAAATTAATTGTAATCATCTTTACATGTCCTCTTCCACTGATTTCAACTTTCAATGTTTCAAACCCGAATACTTTTCTGGAATGTGGCATAAAAGTAGGATTGAGGAAGGAAGATTGAGAGTTGCTGTTTTTATTCTTTACTATTAATTGTAGCAATAATTATGAGTATTTTAGGGTATTTATAATGCTTATTTGTAAGGTAGCATTGAAAATGTATCATTGAATTTGGCTCTTACAATTACTAAAGTAGGTTTGTTCTGACCAAACCAGTCTCCAACCCAAGTCACTCCGAGAGAGAGCTACAAGCTGTTAGGTGCAATAATACATATATTTAGGCGCATTATTTGCTTTAAGGTGTTTATTTGATTGGAAGAAGATTTAAATTTTCTCATGATTTTCCTTTTTATCTTCGACTGACTGTGGAACATTACTGACTGCTAGGATTTTGACATGCAAGATTTACTCATGAGAGACGGTCGTTCTCAAACCGTCGAATCTAAAGTACTCTTTGCCTGATGAGTTGAAAAGATTAATATATCAAGGCTTAGCTGAGGCCGTAATACGTTATGGTTTGACGAGTTGGGGCACCACAAACTCCACCTTGCTGAATTAGTTTATTACTTTACAAAATAAAATGGTTGCGCATTTGATGATCAAGGAAATCAATGTGAAAGAAGTGTATAAGAATCACAGTTTGTTACCATTAAAAGAATTGTATAAATTTGTGTTAATTTGTGACAACTTCTTTGACAGCAAATTAATAAAGCAACGTGTGATTAATACTGACTTGCAGCTGCGTCGAATGAATAGGTTGTCTGTACCTAAGTACTTAAACCTCCATGGCAAGAGGTCTTTGGCACATGCGGTCCCTGGGTTGTTAAACAAATGACCTATGTCAATGCATGATATTAAATGTATATCTGTTCTGAAAAAATTATTTAAAGGGTAGCTGATAGGTTAACATTGTCAAAAAGGCTACACAGAAAAAAAATATTTTTAACTAAAGGCACCTGCTGACAATCCGCTTTGGCTTAGCAGGACCTCAAAGACTCTATTATTTCTTTTTTCATACGTTTGTTCATTATTGATTAAATACTATTACCAATACTAATACTGCTATCCAATTCTATTTTGTATACACTGATGTACCTTGTTTAAATGTAATGTGCCATTAATTATAAAAAAATATAATGGTACTAATACTATTTTGTATATGATGATGTAATTTTGTTTTATTTCTTTTGTGTAATAGAGTATAAAAAAGGATAAGATAAAATATTTTACGATGTAAAATTTGCAATTTGTAAAATTTTGGAAAAAAAATTTCCAACAAAACTGCGTATAAATATCTGCTGCGATGCAAATGTGGGTTGAGCTAATTTACTTTTGAGTGGCGTTATGTCTTATGTTAACGCAGCAATCGTAAGCACATTCGTGATTTTATTAATGCCAAATGATTCTAAAAAGCAGCTCAAAGCGGATTTAGCCGTTTCTACTTCCTGTGGATTCCAAGTAACGGAAGGTAAGACATTGAGACAAATAACTCTTTAATGTATACGATTAATTTTTACGCTTGTGCACTCATATTCTGAAGTAGATTTCCTAAATTTGTATAAAACTTCTCCTTTTGCGTCAGCTTGATGGCATCTAAAATAGTGGCTTCTTGTTTACACTCTGTGGCTGAAAATATTTCAGTTAATTAATGTTGTCTTCGATCCGGCTGTATCTGGACAATTTGTGTTGATGGTGGGTGGCCCAGTCCCTTTTGTCTGTGGCGTTGCCTGCATCCCGGTCATTACGGTCCCGGTGCCGTCGTTAAGCAGGGAGCGGGTGATAGCGAGGGGGTTACCGAAGAAGAGAATGGAAAGAAGGAGTGGTTAAGAGAGAGGAGGCAAGGTCGAGTGGAACCTCGCACATTAAAGCGACAGAGGAGACTCGTCTGATCCCCTCTCGCTAAATGTCAGGCGGTTGAGTACGCTTTGCGTACTAGAGTAGAAGGTACTTCTCTCTCCCCTACTCCCCCAACCTTCCACCGAAGTCAACGACGATATCGAAAGGAATACTGCAAACCCTCACCTGAGAAGACTCCTACGAAAATATGAGACCCAGTGTAAATATAGTGGATCTTGGTTGAAAATCAACTCCTTTTAATTAATAGTAATATGTCTTAGATTTTTTTTGTTGAAGGCAGTTGGTCACTTAAATTGTTCACAAAGAGGCTTTGGAGCCTTTTAGGCAGTGTCACTAATTTGTAGGAACAGTTGTATATTGTAAAACTATATATTTACACTATTACACACACTACACTATTTACACAACTACAAGTAATTATTGTATAAGTATTGTATTATATTGTAGACATTGTACAAGTATTTTATAAGTAACTGTTGTAATATATATATTGCAAATTGCATATTTGTATATTGTAAAGCTGCTATTTTCTCAATACTACGCTGAACTCATATGCTTGCTAACAATCTACATCAAGTAATCTTTTTGGAATGTATTGAAGGTTCATTTTGTGGATTGCGTTACACTTGATTTCCTTTGGACATTTAATTTAAATTGTATTGTATTCATTTTTCTGCTCAAAAGGAGAGCAACTCCTAGAGCAATTAAGAATAATATTGTTATCACATTTGCATGTCTAGCAGCGGGTGATTATCGTTCAAGGCAGCAGTTCCAATCTTCTCCGTCATCTGTACCTCCAGGCAGCCATATTATCCCTTGAGAGCACTCCTTAGAGGGAGTTTACCATGCAATTTTTGGGTTCTTATCAATAAATTCGACTTGAAACGGATAGGATATTGGAAATTCGGGTGGAAATAATGGAAAATATTCGATAACACCACACATAATCACGCTGTTATAACATTCTGTTTGCATTTGGCATGTATGTCGAGTTTCAACCTAAAAGCGATTGGCGCGTAAGCTACATAATAATCCTCAGTTGGATCATAAGTTGTGAGAAAATATGTCTGCCACGCTTCGGCAACTATTCAGATTTTCTCGCGTACTGTTAAACCACCAAGTTTTTAACCATCAGGGTACGCGCACTCTAGCTTGTAAACAGCACCTAGGCTTTCATGTCGTTCAAAGCTTTAATCTCGTGGAATGTAGCGCAATGCACTCGAATGCGAATATTTTGTGGCTTTGTATGCATGGTACGTAGTAAGAGCATGTAGTTCTTTGATTCACTTTGTATAATACTCATTGGAAGAGACCACCTTCGTAGGTTAAAATTCCCATCGGAAATTCAGGTAAAAAATGCCGTATTTTCATTGTGAGTGGTATAGCTCGTCAAAATTCCCAGCGGAAATTCAGGTAAAAGAAAATGCCGTATATTCATTGTGAGAGGAATATCTCCTGGCAAGGTGAAGTAAGTACAATAAAGTGTATTGGTCTGGAAGAATTGCTTCGTACAAGATACGCATAGTTAAATTCAAAGGAGCCTGTGCTAAGAGAATTGAGTCCGCAAAATTTACCCCCAAGTGGAAGTATAAGGAATCTTTTTGGTAAGAGTAATATGGAGCGTTGCGTTGTATGATAGCGAAACTAAATTATTGAAAAAGAGTAATGAGCACAGATTGCCTGCTCTCGAAAAAAGAGTTTGGATAAGGATTGAGGAAATAAAGTAGGTTAAGAGAGAGAGAGACGGGCAACAAGGTGTTTAATATTTTTGTGAGTGGAGGATGAAAGGAAGTTTGAAGGATAAATTCGAATGGGTAGTTGCCGGAAGCCATTGGGGTTGACGCGTTTTTAAAGGGAGTAATGTGAGGGGAATAAGGTGGGACAGTGATAAGTTAGACGTCATTACGGAGGGTAGAAGATATCGCTGTTCCAGAACAATACTGGCTTATTTAAAAAAAAGCGATTTCTCAGGAGAGCCGATTAAAGTTTATGCTTTTCTCTTCAATTGATATCCGATGGTTGCATTATCCGAGTTTTGAAATTTTGCACGAATCATCACAAAAGAACTCCTCTATAGATTTACAGAGGTTTTTCCCCCTCTCTATACCATTATTATTTTTTATGAGTAATATGAGCAAAACTCCAAGATGATCCTATCTTGCACCGAAATATTTCTGGTTTTTAAAGATAACTCCAGTTATTATTCATTCAAAAACTCTTTATTTTTTATAAAACAATTACGAAAATAAGAAAAAAAGTGTAAAACATAATTATTAAATATCTTCATGAATTCAAAAATCCTTGAAACTAGTGAAACATTTTTAGTGAAAAAAAAATCATGAGTTCTTATTCTCAGTGGTAACTACGTCTTTCTTCAGACTAGGTAGGCACTCAGACTAGGTAGACAAAAAAATCACAAATTGTAGATAAAATAAGCATTTTCATTATTTTAAGATAATCACAGCTTATTACAAAATATGACTTTTGTACAATAAATGCATGTAAATACTTTTATACCTAGATACTACAAAAAAGAGAAAAAAAATACTGAGCTAATTCGTTTCCTATTGTAGGAACTCAACAATACAATTACTTATGAAAAAAATGTAAATAATAATAACAGTATGAAATTACAAAGCCATAAGTCAAATAAGCCAAATAAGTTAATTTACCATTCAAAATAGAGCCATTATCATAATAGTTCAGTTTTGTACTAAAGATTGATATGAAAAAGTTACTTACTGTTGGTTTATCACATAATAACCCACTATTGCACAATAGGAATCCGCTGTCTCCATGTGTGGCAAGGATAAAAACTGAAATGATTCACTCTTGCACGGCCCCACCTCCACAAATCCAAGATGGCCCACATACTTGCGCTCCATCTTGGGGTGATCCACTAAGTTTTTTAAGAAACGGTCTTACACAGAGTTAGTAGAGGCAATTTGAAGATAATTCATGCAAAAAACTTAAAATCGCTACAAGCGATATGAAGAGCTTAGCAAGAAGAATACGCAAAACATATGAAGTGATTTGGGACTTAACAGCTTTAGATTCGACGGATGACTTTGAGTGTTAGAACGTAGGTAAGACTCTTATTCAACCAAACAATATTGATTGGTTTTATCATTGACTTTGAATTAATTATTTTACGTCAAGAAAATCCTAGCTTCCTGATATAAACTGTTGTCGATTTAAACATGAAATAACATGGGTGTGGATGAAAAATGTAAAATGTGCTTGAATGGAAATGGTACTTTTGATTGCCCCCTAAATGCAAAACATCCCCACGTTTGTGACCACCTCAATGCTCCATTATTGCGTACCATTAGACTTTTAAGTATGAAGTGGGCTGAATACAGCAAGTTCATGCTTTCTTGAATACATGCTGTGGAGGCCTCCAATTGGAGCGTGGAGAAAAGCGTAGCAAGGTTAATTGACCGTGAGTATTCGCTGCAAACGATGTCACTTACCTTAGTTCTTGCTGCTTAATTTAGTTTTCATTGTAAATTGTTTAGTACGCTGAATATTGTATTTATCTATTTACCTAATGTGTGAAAATAGGAAGAAATTCTTCTTTTATGTTTTATGATGTTTTCGAAAACAGTTATTTTGACTCGAGTGATCGTGGTAGAACCGGCTTAATGGAGGATCGGGTTGGTGTGGTAGATGCAGCGCAGGCTTCGGCTCCAGGCGCATTACCGCATTGGCGGTGGTATTTCAGTTGAATCTTACTTTGGTGCTATGTAAAAATCATTTCAATTGTCGTACTAAGCCCATTGGATGGGACTTTTAGCTATGGACACTCTTGCACTGTTCGTCAAGAGTCCTAAGGGGTTATGCTGAATTTTCTCGGAACACCCGAGCCTCGAAAGTGACATGTTGACGTCACAGCCTCTAAAATTTCAAATAGGGCCATTCAATGGTTGAGATTTGTCGGGGCTGTGACGTCCAATAAACGGTTTTTCCGAGGTTCGACCGTGTCGAGTCTTTGAGCAAAAATCACTTCACCTAGAATTTGATGAATTGGGCCTCATTTTAAAGAAAAAACACATCTTTCCAATGATATCAAAATATCAACTTCTTGCCGAACTACTTTTTGAGCAATTTGCCTGAAAAGGTAAGCTGTTTTACATGGGATAGATTACGGCTATGCGCTTCAGAGGGAGAATAATTAAAAAATTAGAAACTTCTAGAACCTAGATTTCGTCAAATAACAAACGGTGTGTAGATAGCATGTTTTCTCAACTATGTATAAAAAATAATCTATTACTCACCAAAGTAATTTTTACAGAATCGCAAAAAAACCTGCTGTTTTGAAGGGTTTTCAGCCGTACGGCGGGAAAAAAATGAGTCAAGTTAGAAACTCATATAGCTTTATTTATTTAATTACTGAGTATTTTGGTCATTTATAACTATATATTTGCGCCATTAATACTACAATATTTATTTTATACTTCTTACAGACGCTGAAATAAAAAATAAAACTTGGATATGGTCTCCATTATGACTACGGAACTATCTCTCTCAAACCTCTTTAATGCCAACATCAGGTTTCTCTTCGCTCTTCCTCCATTCTCCATACATACTTTCCCTTACAAGCCTACCTCGCTCATTCTCCTTGTTGTGAATGACCTCAGCTTTTCGGCAACCTGTAGAAACTAACTAACATGCTTTTTGAGAAAACTTTGCCGAATAGTATAGATTAATGAGGTAATTTCACCGAATGTCTCTTGCTTCTACAGATTACCATAAACTCAAAACGGGTAGCATCGTTCGTGAAATTAAAAAAAAAACGGAATCCAAGAATATCTCAGAACACTAGTGTTTCTGCCACCATAAAAAGTAATTTAGAGCTAGAATGGATTTAGTTACTGAATTATTATTTGACAAGAAGAGAATTCCACCTAATTCACGACCAAAAGGTGGTGGTTTGAAAAGATGAAGAAGGTGTAAACGGAAGAGTAATCAATACGCTACGTGATGGAAGAGCTGCCAATGCACATCAGGAACTGAGAAAAATGGACTGCTGCAATGAACCTGTTTATCGGAATGAAGGGAAATGGCGAGTTCCTGATTTGTTAATCTAAGTGAATGTTAAGCGTTCTCAAAATCCGGTTAGAGAAGGCTAGGCCAGAAGGCACTGCGATTGGTTGGAATGGAAGTCTACGGGTGAAGAATCCATAAAGCGATTGCAGGGTAGCGGCAGCATCTGAGAGTGCCGTGGAAATGTCAGGAGGGCTTGCGACACGAAGGGTGAAAGGAGAATTGGCCACGGCGACACAATTAGCGAAACATCTGCTTCTTCTGCCTTAGTTCTGACAAGTAATAGCCAGTAGGCCATGTACCGCAATTGCACTCGTTTTCATATTGCTCCCAAACACAGGCCTCAGTTCCATCGATTCAGTCATAAGCCAGCATAAGCTATACAGCAGTGAAATAAAAATTCACTACTATTCCGGGTCGGAATAACCCCAAGAAATCCAGCAAATTACATCAAAAGGAGCACCAATAATTTTTATTAATATTAGGTAATCTAATCGCTTTTGTAGGTTTAAATGGAAGGGAGTAATAATCCGCTTGATTTTGGTGGTCACAGATCTCTATCTACCTCCAAAACTTCTTTGTTCATCTCATCGTACGTCCTACCTTCCTTCATCCCGTCCGTAAAACCTATTCTTTTCCTTTCCCTTCCCCGCCTACCAAACACCCTCCACTCTCTCAAGACCTTCAGTAATCCTTCGCCTATCATTACCGCCTACTCTGCCTCCTTCTAGTACCCTCCAGCAGTTTCTTCTCTTCACCCACCATGCAAAGCACTTCTTCGTTTGTTTTCATTTTCGTCCACCGCACTTTTCCTATTCTCCTCTCCACCCAATTCTTAAGCACCTGAAGTCAAATCTTGTCCTCTTATCTTTGAATTCACGTTTCTACTTTTCTGATAAAATTCTTCGCCAGCCTCTTCTTTACACCCTCACCCAAGGTCCCTGTCATCGACTTTCTCCTGTTGCCAACCTCTTCTTTCTCTAACGGATTTCCCCTCCCAATGTCTTTGCTACTATGACCATTTTCTTCTAGCGTGTTACCTAAGTGATGAAATTGTTCTACTTGCTCCAGTTTGAGCCTTCGAAAACCAAAACACGTTTTTTTGTGAATCTAAGCCACTTTATTTCCTGATCTCCCACTTTGATCCCCAGACATAACTCTTTTAATATACCCCTTACCATTTCCTCAAAATAAATGTTAAAACGCAAATGAGACAAACCTTGCCTTATCCCTTGACGTATAACTGCTAACTGTGATTCTCCATCAGCCACCCTTACCTGTACTCTCCGAGCCATATGTAAGTTTCGGATGAGTCTCTTAGCTCCTTAATGTTCTCCTATTTCATTAGTATTTGCAGGCTTTTTTGTTCTTTAATCAGTCTAACACCTGTTCGAGATCCATAAAGCAGGTGAAGACGTCCTGATTAAAATCTAGGTTCTTTTCTATGATTGTTCTCATCCCCGCATTTATATCCCGAGTTTTGTTACCTTTCCAGAACCCTAACTAGTCATCCCCTAAGCAATAATTTGCTCTTTCCTCCAGACATTTGTAATCCTACCCAAATTAGTTTAAGTAAGACTTTCTGAGTGAGAAATTTACCTAATGATTCCTCGTATTGTGATGCTTTTATCTTTTTCTGGGATAGGTATGTATTTTCACTTGACTAGGTAGACTATTTTCACGACGTCCTCTCGTCAAACTCCTTCCCCGTAGATCCTGAGAATAATTTCATCCTCATTTATTACCAAAATCAGTACGTATGCTTTGAAAATGCATATTCTTTGGGCATGCTTAAAAAACTTAGGAAATACGAGAATATATTGGACGACAAGTGGATAGAAAAAGAAATGTCACATTTTCAGTTCGTAAACTTTCTACAGCTTCCATGTTGTTTTCAAAGGAGAAATTCAGTGAAAGGTGTTTACTATGAGACTGAGGGCATTGAAAGGATTAAAATACAAGAGGTGAACGTAGCTGATTTGGATGGTTTGCATAAAAATCCAG
Organism: Pyrrhosoma nymphula; assembly: GCA_963573305.1. Classification (NCBI taxonomy): domain Eukaryota; kingdom Metazoa; phylum Arthropoda; class Insecta; order Odonata; family Coenagrionidae; genus Pyrrhosoma; species Pyrrhosoma nymphula. Next base: position 47,564,560 of record OY754333.1, on the reverse strand, counting down.
TGAGGAATTTGTATTCAAATATAAGTTCTTATCATTACTCTTGTTTTGATACTTGATTTCTTTTGTGTCCCTTAAAGCTTACATAATGCAAGCTGCTGAGGGTGTCAATAGGGGTTAAGTTCGAATCAAAGATGGGGGAACTATTTTTCATTGCTTTCGGCTTTTGTTCTGGCGGAGACGGTTTTTTTTTAGTGTATTGGGCTTTTAATGTGATCTTTATTTCTGGACACAACTGATAAGATTTGTACACGTGCGGGCTGTGTGCAGCAGTTTGAATGACAGGGTGGAATGTTTTACATGAAAGTTTTTATAAATAGCTTGCATGGTGTGAATTAAATATTTTAACGATGGAAGAAATCATAGCCATTTTCCGCGGATACATTTGTGTGTGGAAGCTTTTAAAGTTTTCTTCTGTCACTACGAAGAAGTTCCGCCACATCTGTCCTGAGACAACATCATTTATGGTAATATTTTTTACTCTTTGTTATTAGAGATTGCTGTGTAGGATGACTTTGCATGTTTAATGGATACCGCCGGTATGTATTCACTTGCATTGCTGATCAATATTCCCAGGTTTTTCGTTATTTTTACTGAGATATAATAAAGAACGATAAAGAATGCTGGAGTTATATCAACGTTTTATGTCGACGTACTCTATGAGTTAACTATTAAATTTATCAAGCTATTTTTTTCTTGATATTTAGAAACATTTGAATCACAGGATAAGGGTGGATGGTCAGGACATATATTATAGACCTAATAATTCAGAGTTAATATAAGCCCTAGCACAACTTTCAATCGAAGAATGAAGATATATATGGGAGGTATATACATTCCTAATTATTAATAGATCGAGGTAAAGGCAAGAAAAACATTCATTAGTGATCTTCAAAAAACACAGAACGCCTGCCAATTCCCCCATTCATGTTTTTTGGGTGAAGAGGTGTTTGTGATCACTTTCTTAATGTAGCATTTGAAATGGGATGTACTAAAAAATTGTGTCGTGGAAGTGATGAATTCTCTTGTAGGAGTAAATTCCCAATTTTCATTATCCAATATATGCTTCTGAAACTGTATTGCTACTGAAAGTTCAACTTTTAGCTGGAACGTATTATTTGGAGGTAAATGTTTTACGTCAAATCAAAATATCAGTTGTAGTACATTATTTGTTGCTCAAAGCTTAGCCATTAAGTGACTTTAGAACAGAAGGATTGACGACTTTTACCTCTCTGCTGTCATGAGACGGAAAAAGTGAACGGGAATCATGTTCGCCACTGCTTGCGACTTGTCTCTGCGTGGTATGTGGTTTGAATGTCGAGTATCCGGAATAATCTTCCGCCATCACCGGCCAGGCCTCCCGTTGGCCGATTCCCGCGGATGACGTGCGTTTTGCGCGTTCGTGCCCGATCGGAAGACGCGATCGCCGCTGGGCTGCGCTGCCGTCGTCCTCGGCCAAGAGCACGACGCCTGTGACGGGTGGCCTTCGGATTCCATCTCAATCCTTCTTCATTTTGCTATAAAATCGTGAAATAGCAATCCGCCAGCGGCTATCTTTCGGCACATCTCTTAGCCATGAATGGCTAAGGCAATCCGGCAAGTTTCGTGGTCCCCAGATATTCCTTCCCTTGACAGATCTTGGTGGTGGTGTTGAACAAAGGATACGAATGACTTTGAACTTATCGTAAAGAATATAATTTTTCTTTTTCTATTTGGGAAAAACAGCCTTAATTTATAATTCTCGTCGTAAATTAAAGTCAATATGATTTTGGCTTTTTCTTTTCCTCCATTCGCTCTTTTTTGCGTCCCCATCCATCTATATGTTAGTGCGCAATATGTCTTCCTTGCCTCCTCGTTAATTTTTCCGCATATTTTATCTTCTATTTTCATCTTTTCCTCTTCATCTTTTATCAAGTCTGACCATCGGTGATGCATTCACCATTCATGCAATATACCTGCATTCATGGACTTCAGGCACTTCAGGTATTGTACATTGATTGCGCTAGTATCTGTCACGTATATTGAATCTAATCATTTAGTCGTAAAGCGTTTCAAATATAAATTTATTTGTAGCTATTCTTGAATAGAGTGTGACTCATGTTCCAATGAAATAATGAGTTGTAAACCGTCCTGTATATTTTTGTTTAGACATCCAGGTCGCTTGTTATTGTTGTTATTTCTTCATCTCTCCCTATCATTATCATTAATTATCATTTCTTCCTCTCTCCCTAAAGTCTCTTTTATTTGTCCTTTTCTTAAAACGCAGCGAACCACTGACAAGAATGATCTGTCGAATATATTGTTATTATGAGAATTTGCGGTTTCAGGGTGTATTATTTGAAATTTTTCCATGTTAGGAATGATAAAAATTATGCGAATTTCACAAAAGTTGCTTTATTCACGACCCGGGTTTCAACACAATATGTGAAGATGACATAATGTGTTGAAACCTGGGTCGTGAATAAACCAACTTTTGTGAAATTCGCATAATTTTTATCATTCCTAATATTGTTATTTTATTGATTACTGCTGGTTGAGATAAAATTTACCGATTTGTGACCTTGTAATCTCGATAGATGTTCCATTTATTTTCATAAAATATCCGTCAACACGTGCTTATTCTAATACGGGTGAACTTGAACATTCTTGCGAGATATCATAGTGAAGAAATTAGTAAATGTTATTCATACGTGCTATATCATGAGAGTTGAAATTTACTCCCGGAGGCAGTTGTGTTTTTACCAGCACAAAATGATACATCCAGAACATATCGTATAGTAGCCATCACTTTATAAATTACGTACCTACATTTTCAAAGTAAAAAGGGTGAATTTTTAAACCACTTATTTCATTTTATATTTCTGTAAGTCAAGTATCTACTCTTTCTAAGGCTGCCATTTGAAATGCTATACACCATACGCATTACCCTGAGAATATTTAATCGAGTAATAAAAGACGTATTCCCAGTGATGTGACAGCGCTGAGAAAATAATTCATATATTTATGTTAATATTTATAGGCCTTATAAATAGTCCATGAGTCTTAAGTTCTAAAAACGATTCAGAAACTGCTATCTCAATAGCTAATGGACGAAATTTTGGGACAGACCTGCGTCATTTCCTTAAAAACTTTGTAACGAGATAATTTTTAAAGCATCTATTACAATTATTTACAAGTATTTGAACTTCAATAAAAAAATATTTTATTTTAGTTTGAACTCCTGATAGCTGATAAGAATCTGAAATGGTCCTGTTTAAAATTAATTTAAAACTAAGGCTCATGGGTCTCTTAAAGTAGTGCTCAGGGATTCCCCAAGCTGATGTATTTATCTTTGATCTTTTTAATTGGTTCAAAATTTAGTTCAGGCAAACCTTGCAGGCCGCAATATTTATTTGAATTCTCTCATTGTGGGTTAACAAAAGAAATATGTCTGAATTTTTCTATTTATATGGATTTTTGGTCTTTAAAATCTCTATTTACTCAGCATCCAGTGAAGTTATTCAGAAAAGAAAAGTGGATTTCCTTCGTGTTCTATTAGCTCTAAGAATAATGTTTGGTCACATGAAATCAATTTCATATAAAGAGTTTGATATTTCTTGATTTGTAACTTTAATATTAACTTGAAATTAATGACGTTGAGAAATTGATGATACCAGAACGAATTATCATCGTGAAAGTCGAGAATATTCTACTGGCATTTTCTTTCCTCTTGCCCCATTATTTTAAGGTTGAACAAACAATATCTGATATATAGCATCATCATCAATCATTATCAAGCTCCTTAACTTGCGCCAGCCAATTAGAATCGCTTGTAAGACCCTCCTGGGGACACCGTGGGCAAGCTGCTTACTTATGCGATCGAAAGAGAGGTGAAAGGAATTCTTAAAGCATATCTCGAGGTTGCATCACTCCAGAGTCCGTAGGGCTAAAATCGAGGCAGATGAGCTTGAGGGTAGGTCACCGGAGAAAATCTCTCGAGCAAGCTGTGATGCCATGTCGCAGTTTGGAACTCATTAAAATTGCGCGTCTTACCGCAGATGCGCGTTGCCTCAGTTGCAGGTCACCAGGTGCAGGTCTTTCACTCATTCAACCTTTCGCTTTCTATTGATCTTAATATTTACACCTCAAATATTTCCTGTCACTTTCCCATTTCTGGGTTAACACTTTCAATTGCTCTCCAATGAGCGATCGAATTTGGTATTAATTGATATGAAGTATTGCTTTAGCATAAATACTTAAAATAAATAGAGAAATACCTTGCAGAATAAAACAAGCCAGTAGTGTATTCTTAAAGATAAATAACACAATCATAGGAAAAAGAGATATAGACCAAAAAACAAAACAATAACTATATACATCTCTTTATGCGCCTATACTAACTGACGGCTTTGAAAGCTGGCCCAATACAACCAAAATATAAAGCAAAACAACAACAGCAGAAACGACATTCTTGAGAAGAAGAGAAAATAAATCAAAAAGGAACTTGGAAAGAATCACAAAAATAAAAAAAAAAACAAAAACTCCAGCAGGAGCCCTTCATAACGTGTATAGAGAGAAATTGACTTAGATGGTATTAACATTTCAATGGATCAGAATATAGAATACCCAGGAAAGTATTGGAAAGAAAACCGGATGGGAGAAGACGTAGAGGTTGACCGAGAGAGACTTGGATGCAAGGGGTTGAGAAGTGTGGAAAGAAAAGAGGAAGGCTTGAGAAGGAGATGAAGAAAATGGCAGGTGATCGACAGAGATGGAAACAGTTTATTAAAGACCACGACGCCAATGGCATAAACGGGAAAGAAAGAGAAATTTTGGTTTCCCATAGCACTTATTCATAGTCTAGTTTAATGAGGATTTCTTGCTCTGTATTACCGTCATACTGACGTTCTTTTCATTTTGCAAATAATCCTACTGACAAATTATTCATGGATAAAAACGAATTGGTAAAGGCCATTTTGGGTGGGATGAAATATAAGAAGAACTATGGTTATATAAATAAAAAGATAAAACGCCTCTTCTTCCATCACTATCATGCATAGCGGATTTCCGCTACTTCCATTTGCTTGTTGTGCCTATTCCGGTAATTAATCAAAATAACAGACTTAACAGCAACACAATCGCGCAACAGGAATTTAGATAAAAGTTAGCGTTTTGGTAATTTTTACGTATTGAGAGAGACCTGAGGGGATCTGGGTTCGAACTCCAGCCCAGGTGTTCTTTTTGTTCAGGGGATTTTCTCATTGCGAGTTTCGTAAACTTTTACCTACTAAATTCTCGATATCAGAATGCATATAGTATTCTATATTACCTAGTAGGTATGTATATAATTGAATAGCTAAAACCCTTAAATTTCGTAAAATTTAAGCGAGAAAATTTATTCCAAATAACTTTTCCCGGAATTGAAACATTCTTCAAATAATTACTGACAAAAGCATATTCGAATTTAAAATGCTTCTTGCAATATAAAAATAAGTTAAAATATCCTGTTGGCTCGGATGCAACTCTTATTAGCCGTGCATAAAACTTTTAAAGTTTATATTACCGATTATTTATATAACAAATCATTTCTTATAAAGATACAGTAAATTTGAAAAAGTTGGCAAAACTATGTTATTTATTGAAAAAATGAAAATATTAACGTTCAATCGAAACCAAAGCAGCGAAAATTAATTCAATCATTCCTTCATTCTTCTTTACTGAAAGTGACATTCAGTTTCTAGTAGTCTCCTTCCAACTGTCTCTATTCTTAGCCTATGTATTCATTCAAGCATTATGTCACATTTCATCGACATTCTAATCCTTCTCTTAGCTTTTTCTATCGCTCTTTTATTTTATTTTCTGCATAAGCTATTTCTACAATCCCTGATCATTGCATACTCAAACGAATACGTCACCTTCAAAAATGTTTGATCTCCAGCTGTTGGAGTTTATTTTACCAACTGCTTTGGTATTTTTCACTTTATCACTATATTCATGCCCACTCAATCTATTCCCCATCCTATTTCAAAACGTTCCTAATTCGTTTATTTGAATATCCTTGATTAATTTCGTGCGTACTTCAATCCATACCAAATATTTTTTACAAAATTCAAATAAGTTCTTTTCGCCATGCACAGTCGTTTATTTTACCCAAAAGCTGTGTTCCATCTTGCCTCTTTAATTACTTAAATATCCTTTTGAATCTTTTAACTTTCATGAACACATATGCTGCAGTTGAATCTTCTTAAGCTCCTGAATAGGGTGTATTGTGATACATTACTTCAGGGTTTCCCGGTGAACAGCGTAGATAAATCTTTCTCGTGATTCTAACCGGGTAATAGTTGGCTCCATGCCGACGTTTCGACAGTTGACTCTGCTGTTGTCCTCAGGGTGTGTGCGATGTGTGATTAGCGAGATCAGGAAGGAGAGTCGAAACGTCGGCATGGAGCCAACTCTTACCCGGTTAGAATCCGGATATATATTCATCTGGAATGCATTGTGTTCAACACGCATCTAGGCTGCTTATTCAACTCCGCGACTAAAGTGGATCAGTCCGAGACTTCCTCCCATCCTCCTTTGCCCGCAATCCATCGTCCCCTCGGTGTTCTTGAAGGTAAGAAAGTGGAGATTCTCTTTGCCCTCGAAAGTCACGGTCAAGGGGAGCGCTCGCACTCTCGGAATACATGTCGAGCCAGTTTAGCTCTGAACAAGAGCACTCAGTAGCCGCCTCACTTCATTGATGTATTTAAAGCGGACGGGGAGGGCAACTTGCGAACAAAATAAAGAAATGGGGATGTTATATTTTTTCTCTCTTGACTACTCTTTCAGCACTGATGGTTGTGGGTGCCTACAGTAATGTTCAGTCGCCGTTCAGGTAAGATATTTATGTTAAGAAGTCTGCAACTACAATCAACAAATTAAACAACTCATAAACAATTAACTGGATGCAGGTTACTAAGGCTAACATAATCTTACGTATCATCCTCTCCACATTTTAAAAAATAGTTAAAATTAATAAACAATGAAACTAACAAAAGCGACATGGCGAAAAACAAAAAAGAACAAAAAAATAAACAAAAAATAAGACAATACATTAGAATTCCCAAGCTCAACGTAACAGAAAATGATAATGATAATTGATATCTCATTAGATGTCGTGTATATAAGTTTGATTTAAAATGCTTCTGCTGCTCAAATAAATATGCACATTTTCTTTTATTTATTAATTACTATTTTGCAAAAGAAGATGGAAAACGCATCACGGAAAAATGGACTTAATAAGCTGGGTAGGCACCATGTTTTACAAATGTAAAATGCTCAGTTATCTAACATTAATAAATTGCTTTTTATCGTGCTTTTTCGTGGAAGAATAGATAGAACTACCAATACCTCACATGAATAAAAGTGGTACTCAAGTGTGGGAAAACTGATGAGGGAGGGAAGGTTATACTTAATAGTGAGGATGGAAATGGTTTTAACAAGTAAAGGTCTATGAGAAGACTAATTATTTAAATACTACCATGATAAATAAACTATTTTGTAATACTTACAACAGAATGCGTATTAAAAATGCAAGTGTAAAATCAATAATTAAACTGAACGAATCGGACAAGAAGGGAAATACAGGGTACATGCCCATAAGTCAGTATGTGTGACGTGTAGACACTGGCCATGTAACATAGTACCTAAGTCTATATTAATTGCTGGAAAAGGACGTTTTCTCCATTATCCTTTTTGCGAGATAAAATATTTTCTTGTATGTGATCTGCAAGCACGAGTACCTACCTACCTTTAACCTGGCATTAGACGTATCTCTGTAAAATGCCCTCTTCAACTGGACTTACCCAAAAAAGACCTGTCCGATGATTGCAATGTAATGAAACGCTTGTCGTTTTGTCTTGTTGATAGTCGTGCAAAATGCAAAACCAGCTAGGAATAGCCTACGTCTACATACAAAGGTAATATCTAATCCATGTGAGTATTAAGGGAGCCTTGAAATAAACTCATTGTACCCTCATAGGATATGGCCAGTATTTTACTATCCAAAACGTTCAGTTTTGTACGTCTTACAATGAGTCTGGAGCTATAACAAGGCCCTTTTATCGTAGCGTCATGATGCAACGTCAGTCAGTATCAGAACATGCACCGCATAAACAGACTAAAACTGTTGATATTATTGATCTGTATTATATTATCCCTTCTGGTGTAATTAAATAGCGGTACTAATGAGTTAAAACAACTGATAAAACAAGTTCATGTGGTTTAGCGTCACACCTTGGAGTACATACCATTATTGTCCATAAGTGAGGGTATAGAATCAGTTTGAGATCGTCTCATTCAATTGAAAGTCATTATTCTGCATTTTTCCGTTGGAGCTTCTAAAACCACTACCTACGTTTTCATTGCATTACATCTCGCCTCTTATTCTGGAGTTTAAAATCATTGCCTGGACGTGAAACCTTGAAGTGTTTAACCCTTTAAAGCTTTCACTCGTGAATAATTTGTCATCTCAAACACCTAAGTGATTCTTTCTCGTACGCAATCTTGATTATCTCAGTTTCCTTGAACTTTATCCTCATGAGCAGCATCATATCATGCGTTTTCGATCTAATCAGTGCCACCATGTGACTTTTAACGATGCCAAGGGGAAGCATTCAGTTCTCTGTCACATTCTTCTCAGTTTAATAAAACGTCAACCCTTCTCTCTGCACCGCCAGGGGAATTGTTAAATGTTATTCAACGCCTGGATTCAATACGGAAGTTCTAGTCTGTAGATTCAGCATGATAATCTTGTTGAAATGTCTTAACGGGCGTTGCCGTTTTGAGATGGAACTAGAATTTATTGCTTGTAAATTGTGTCATCTCACTCTTAATACTCTTTAACTGTAATCATCTTGCCCATTAATCATTCCAGTAATTTCAATTTTTCAGCATGTTTTCATCTTTAAAATTATTTTCCGTCCTCATTCACCAAAAAATATAATGGGATTTGGAGTTTATAGCAGTTATTTTGGAATGTGTACTTCGCATGAATAAAAGTATTATCCCTGTAATTCCCGCCTCACTTAACTCTATGACCGAACGAGGTCAAATAACGTCCTGAATGAGGATATTTTTTCCATGGTTATTTGACGACATAAAAGTTCCAAATACTCTGAAAATCTGAAGACTTGTATATATACTGAAACTGCCTTTCTTGGAAAATTATTCCAAGAAATCTTAATTTTCATCGCTCAGATGTCACGTATCAGTCATACAAGAATGTTCTTAATCTTTAAGCTGCATTATCGGGAAAGTGACCATAGCCAAATGCATGCCGTGTAATACCATTATTGTTCTTTTAGACTTTAGCGACTCCATAATGTCACCTGCTTCTTTTCATTTTTCTGCTGGTTTTCTTTTAGCAGCTAAAACCTTAATACTAATTTTTCTTTGAATTTCACTTCTTGATTTGGTCACTTTTGTTTTCAGTATTTGATTAATTCGAATTTTCATTCGTTACCCTTGGCATTTCTCTGCGTAATCATTTCATCACTCAGACTTTCCCCTCCAAAAAGGTCTCCTTAGATTTTTTGCATGAGACCGAGATGGCAATAAGTGTTTCATCTGAGAAACACTTTTTCCCAGACGTGAACTAATGTTAAATTCTCTTCAAGTTGGTTTGGAGGGTAAACAAACATATGAAGACAGCGGTTCTAGTTAAATATGTAATTTGGAAAATGATAACCATTATTAATATTTAAATGGGTCGAAAATAAAAAATTCTATTTACTGCAGCTGAGGCTAGTTTACCAGCCAATTCTTTTTAATGATCGTCATAGGAACAAATCGTGGTCATCCTGAGAAAAGGGCTTACTCTACGAACGCTATATAGATGCAATAATAAACAATAACTTGCTTTGTATGCCATTATGTCCTATTTAGTTTCCCTTGTGCTAATGGTACGCCCTTGTAATTATAGACAAAGTGAGTTATTAGTCTTGTAGCTGCCGAAATAAGCATTTCCCATTATATAGCCATAATTTGCGATTGCATGAACATTCTGATCGGAGTTTTGGATTGAAAATAGTGTATCAATATTCTGTCATCCGATATGAGGACGCAAAGCCACCTGATTAGGGCGACTAAATCCTTGAATGGAAAGAGGAACACCGAGGTTAGAAAACATCAGGAAAATTATGATGGACGTTATAATTAAGAATTATGACTGAGTAAAGCAGTTAGCTTGGATAAAATTGGAGTGTATAACAGTGGCAAACCAATCTGCTTTTTCTTAACTTCATCATAAACTACCGATGATGAAATTACGAAATCTAAATTCATCAGCGTTGGTTTGTATATTTTTTTTACTTTTTGATTAAATATTTGCTTTACTTGGTCCTGTAGTGTCCTAAGGGAGATGAGTGCGCAATAACTTCCTTAAAGTCATGTTTAATATTCGTTGCCCGTAAATGCAGAAGGTATTCCTTATTGCCACTATAATTGCATCATCTCAATTTTCTTTAGTATACTTTTTGTTTTGATAATCATGCGAATCTTTTTGCAAATTACCTATTTCCTTCAACTCTTTCTTTCTTTAAAATTGTACCAAATTCACAAATTTGCATTATTTTAGTGTAGTATATGTGTTTACTACAGCATACTTGTAACTATCAATTTTTTTATCACTTAACTCGTGACTCTTTTTGCTAAATGCGATATTCTATATGACATTTATTGTAGGTTGCACTTAAAGTTATCAGATTATGATATTCAGCTCATTAAAAGAAATGGTTGGAATATACGTAGATACTATATATGTTTTGAATAATGTTTCACTCTAGTAACTCTTGGCAAATCATTACACCAGATTGTTGCGCCAAAAGTCGGATCGAGTATGTAAATTATGTTACCATACTTCCGCCATTACTGTCTTTTCCTTGTATCCATAAATCACCACGATGGTATCCCATGTAATTTACTGCTCATATAGATTATTCGTGCTCCTATCTGCTCAGAAGATGAGCTGATTTTAATGCACCGTCGGAATGGAAGATTGCTCGGAGATAAGGCTGACGATTCGGCAGCCGATACCTCGAGGGTTGGAGGGTGGGTGGGCACTTGAGCGGTCGCTGCTTATTCCGTCTGGGCGCCTGGCCACGGACAGCAGCCGGTTGCGCTGTTGTCTGCCGCGCTACCTCACCGTTTCCAACCGCCCCCCCCCCACTCTCCCCCCTCCTCCATGCCACCCTCTCGACACCTCAGAGCCTCCGCTCACTTTCTCCCCCACCCACCCAACCCCTGCCCTTTCTCTTTCACTTCTTCGGCTGGAGATGAGACCGGGTCTCCTTGACCCACACCTTCCCCTCCCCCTCTGTCGTCTTCAACCCCTCAGCCTCTCATTGGCTGCCCATTACCCTCTCCACCTCTCCGCGCTTACCCCTATTTTCTCACTGCCTCTCTGAAACTCGACGTTTGATACACCATGTGGTTGCTAACCGTTGAGTTTTGCTTTTCTTAGTCATAAGTTCTGCCAAACTCTTGTAAGATCAGATTAGATTAAAAATTTACCCCTGAGACACTAAGACCTGTTGTTCAATTGTGCCAGCCACCCTATATAGGATCACTCATAGAGTCCTACCGCCCTACTGAAGGCCAGCAGGTTCCCAAAGGGAATAAACTCGTGTAATATTTGATAAAATGAAAAAGACTTCTAGGCTTTTGCCTTTCGTGCATTTAACAAGTTTGGTTGATTGATCATTTACGTGAGGCAGATAACTGATCTGTTATGATCGGTGGCTGGGTTTGTAGAAAAAGGATAATTTGGAGAATGGTTGAATGGTTAACAGAACCCTTGTGCCAGCGCTAGCCTTGCATACTCTTCGCAAAAGACTCCAAGGTGACTGCTAAGATTCCGTTGCGACGGATCAAGTATTGCAATCGAAGTGTTCTCCTAATAACTCCTGGCTTTAATTGTTAGGGACCGAGATCCGGCATAAAAATCTGTCACTGGCGGAAATTAAAACCAGGACCCTCGAGATGAGAAGGCAGTATTTTAGCCACCCAAACAACCTGGGTGATAGCGGTTCCCAGCGGTTCTCAACCTTTTTCTACTTGCGTCACCTTAGGTAGTCCATTTCCGTTTAGCGTACCCCTTGGTACCTCAATCAGTTATACTCTTTGCCAGAAGAGAATTCTTCACATCGCCGCTTCTTAGCTCTTCTCGCGAACCACTTAATAATCAGACGCGTGCCACTTTGAAGTGAAAATACCAAAGGTTGGGAACCACTGATTCAGAAGATCGGGAAGATCTATCTTGTGCTCTCCGTCCCACCGTAAGCGCTGAGAATATATTTATCTTGGTGGTTTTTCCTGGGTTGAGAGTATAGCGTCAGCCGAAGTTATTCATTTCACTGTGCAGATTTTGCTTAAAATAAAGGACTTTGAGTGGTTAAAAGGAGTGATTTACTCAATTGGCTATTATCGTTTCATTCGCAGTGATTAAACGCGTCATAGCAGCCATTTTTTCAAACTTTATAGTGACAATTTTGGATACTCTCTAATACATTGGTATCTTTTTGCTTATTGCTACTGATAAGTTAAATATGAGCATATATATTGTTCAGCTAAATTATTTCCCCAAAATCAATTTATAGCTTTAAATGGCCTAATTGCCCCAATTGCCTAATAGTCTATTATCTTTTATTCGTGCTGACACTTTAGATCCCAATTCCAAAGAAAAGAAGACATAAAATTTATAAAACTATGAAGCGATAAAAATGTAGCTAATTTTGTACTCAAAATCATAAAAATGTTGGAAACTAGACCATAGGGAGCACTTAAGTGACAACCAGATCACCTTTTGGAAGAAAACGCAGCCCAAGATGCAATTCTGTGATGACAATCCATATAGAAAGTAATAAAGATTACTACCAAAATATTTCTGTTTGTTCCGTCGACTTTGGAATGTATTTAGAATGTTTTAAGTATATGAGAAAGGATTTGGAAGATACCAATTTAAATATTAGTACATTGGAATGAAAGAAGAGAGGAAACATGACGTTTATTATTCTGGGACAAATGTGCCCCTTATGAAAAAAATGCTTACATAATATTTTACAGTCAAACAGATATTACAGAGGCAAGATTACAAAAAATATATGTCACACAATACGACAGAATATTAAATTAACTTTTAGTTCGATTTAATGAGAAAGAAAAGCAAGATTACTAGAAAAGAACATATCAGATAACAAGATTGCAAGAATATATTGTGTCGTAGAAAGTATAAGAATATTTAACTCATTTTAAGTACGATTTGCATGAAAAACATGAGATATCTAAAACAGCACCATTATAAAATATCAGATGTCGCAGAATGTTACACAATATTTAACTCACCTAAAATAATTTGTCATGATACTTCTTATTGAAATTGTGTGCAAGAAAAAATTTAGGTTTGGTGATTTCAAGTGATTCCATATTTCACAAGACGTTACATAGAAAGAAGATATACGAGAGTGCCTTACGATAGAGTTCTTCCGTGCTGCATGTTGGACAATTTTTCTTTCTGGCTTCGTTTTGTATATTCCGCTGTAAATATGTGAATATCGTTATTAACTTGTACATAAATATTGACTAAATAAGTTTACACTTATTTTGTATTTTTAATTATCCGTTTTTTTCAAATATGTATTCATAATATACGATGCCAAACATTTCCTGATACAGGAGTTCTGAAACCCCTGAAGTTTTAAATTCAGTTATTTTTTAAGGTCGGAGTGTACCACTTACCCGTAACACACATTGTATAAATACAATGGTATCCACTAATGTTTGGCAAATGGAGACAGGAATAAGGTGTCTAAATTGTTAAAATTGTTACAAGGTCTTAAATACCTTATGTGAAACGGATTTTGTGTCCCTTCCATGATTAGGTATTGTTTTGAGTGAGGAGTGGAGGAGAGGAATGAGAGAGGACTTTAAAGAAACTTGTATATGGCCCAGAAGGCACAGGTGAGGGTAACTAACGGAGAGTCAGGGTGGTCAGTCATAGGTCACGGGGTTAGACTAGGTTTTCCGTTGTTGCCTACACATTTAAACATTCATGCCGGGGAAATAGTTATAGTGGCATTGGAAGAACTAGTTCTAGGTATACAATTGGCAGGACATCTGATATAGTAGATTGGATTCGCTGACAACCAGGCGTTGATTAATCAATTGCCCAGAGAATTGCAGGCATTGCCAAATGAATTAGAGAACAGGGGTATAGCAGTTTTAGATTAGGAGTAATAGTAGATGGTTGGGACAGGGAATGAGGGGTAAAGAGATGCTGAAGGTCGTGATGGGGGAGAAATGTTGGTATGCGGATAAGGGGAAGGTCAATAATAGACTCTCTAGATGAGATGTAGGGTGGCAGGACGTACGCTGAGCTGAAGAACGAAATCGTGAAAGGAAACAAGAAGTTGATAATGCTAACAGTTACTAATCCTTCATTCACGTAAACCTTCCTTTACCCATAGATAACCTCTAATAAAGTGCAAGGTTTCCTCTGGTTAATCTGGTGGAAATTTCAAACTTAATGTCTCGTAAAACAGTCATGTTAAATGCCAAAAAACCGTTTAGCCATTTTTTATTTAGATTAAACTTTTATATTTTAATAATTTGCAGAAAATTACTCAGTGATTATCAATTCATAATTTATTAGTTTTAAAATGTTAGGTTAAGCCATCAGTAAAATATTTTGTCCTGCTTACCTTCCTGGCAACGAGTTATTTTCCTTTTAGGCAAAAATTCATTTTCACTTAGCTCCGTAGAATTGCCTAACAGTCTACGAGCACCATATGAAAATGGCAATAATAATTAGGAGTTAATAATGAATTTTAGTGCATTGATACGACAACTATTTATTCCTTCCATGCAATTTGCCATAAATCTGTTATTACCTACAAAGTCATCCGCAGTATTTCTGGAAAAATGCCGAAGACAATGTTGCATAAACCTTGAGAGTGTATCATTTTTGGGTGACCTAGTTTTTTCAATTGAGCTCTGCTACATAAAGCACAATATTTGGAACACTTAAAGCACATGCAATGAAAAATTAGTTGCCATTTCTAGGGATTCAGTAATTTACAGTGAACCATCTTCCTCCTGCAAATAAAGTATGTCGCCGTTCGATGAGATAATAAACCTACTACTTCCAAAAAGCTTAAGCGTGGGACAAATATGAGATAAGAGAAGAAAATTTAAGATCCGTCACCTTACATCGGAAGACTATCTTGTTGGCTTCCGAAATTATTGTTATTATTATTACAGTATAGACTATATCATGACGACTCTCCCGAGGATGACGGAAGCGGGCCAACGTAGTACTACGATGACGTTCCCTGTGCATTTTTTTATATAAAGGCTTGGTTTCATAATGCCTGTTTAACTTCAACCGCGAGATGAAGTTCCCTTATGTTGACTTAATGTTAACTGAGCGTTTGAGTTTTGTATTTTGTCATCAGACTGTCGATTAGTTGACACGATCAGGCTCGGTCGAACAGAACGCGGGCTGCATGCGCGGTCAGGGTGGCCGTAGACCGCCGCGGTCTTAGATGTCAAACACCACGAGGGCAGTCAAGGCGGGCGTATGACCTGACGAAGAACTTTCTTTTCTTCTCACTTTGAAGTGAATAAAGAAAAGGAGGAAGTGGGTGCATGACATTATCAAAAAAAGAGAAGAGTTCGGTGAATTTCACCGGCTCTGCATCGAGCTGAATTCCTACGAAGAATTGAATTGTGAATTGTTTTCGAATGTTCCGAGAGCAGCTTGTGAAAATCCATTATCTCATTGCAGCAATAATATCAAAGATTAATACTAACTGGAGAAATTTGGTTAAAGGAAAGGCTTGACATTTGTTTGAGGTAAGATAAACGGTACTATGTAAAAGCTGGTTATGTAGTTAAAATTATACACGAATATACCACATCATTATATAACGACAGATATAAGAATAAATAAATTATTAGTTATGGTATTAATACCATTAATAAA
The DNA here is from genome assembly GCA_963573305.1 of Pyrrhosoma nymphula. NCBI lineage: Eukaryota > Metazoa > Arthropoda > Insecta > Odonata > Coenagrionidae > Pyrrhosoma > Pyrrhosoma nymphula. The sequence goes on along the minus strand of OY754333.1, from coordinate 47,548,566 downwards.
CCTATTGTTTTCATCCTGATCTTTATTTAACCACCTTTTCGCGCTATCGTACATATGTCTAGTGGACGGATAACTTTCCGGGTATGATCCCGGTACCGCTGAATTTGTATAAATGGTGCTTTCTTCTACTTTAAAATGGTTAACTTGGTCACGTGAAGAAACCTCAAATACTGGGTATTCTCCTCACTGCCATAAATCCTTTGACAACTTTGAAGGGGTTGGAGTTCAACAATGGGCATCAAACTCTCGAAGTTCAGCTTGTCCAAACAACTATACTTAATTATTGCATTTTCTAGGTGTTCTGCGTTCTAGCTCCATTCTAGCTTCGCATAGCTCAAAAGAGATAGCCTTTTTAGGTCTTTAGCCTTGTAGATATACTTCTCTACAGCTTTGTTCTTCTCCATGTCACGTCTTCGGCGATATCCTTTCTTTTAGGTATTTTCACCGGTGGTGGTTGTGCTATCTAGAAGTGCCTGACAGATATTTATATTCATCTTCATCATGAGCCTCATAATCGTATAATTTTTTGTAAGTTTTTTGCAAATAATTTTAGAAGGTCCAGTACATCCCTTTAGTTACTTGATGTAGGAATTTGGCAGGTTCATCCACTTCTGCTCTGGCCATATTCACCTACTCATCAGTAAAATAAAAGTAAATGTGAGATTGCGAACATCAAATTGGTTGACCGGTGTCATTTTGATAAAATTCCGAAAAAAAACTTGTTGTGTAAGTCATCAATTTTTAATTTATCAATATTAACTAATAATAACCGAATAAAAATTAAATTAATTACAAAAAATCATAATCAAATTTTAGCTTTATTGTTATTGAGGAACCCAGCAATTTCTTTCCATGTTTCAGCCTTTTTGATAATGCTTTTGTGGTCAACATTCCTGGTATCGTACAAATGTGGGAAACTATGCATGGAATCCGTCAACTTTTCCGTCTCATATAACACCATCCGTCGCGGACTCTTATCTGCACTAAAAAGGTGACTGGATACCAGTCTTAAGAAGCGTGGTTTCATTGTGATATGTATGAGAACCAAGGGAATAAATCTGTGGTATATGTATCTCTTCACAAGTACTCCATTTGTAATAGAAATTACTCCGGTTTTTCGATATTCTTGAAAACATGCAATTAAGTAGAAAAACTTTCACTCATAGTTGTGAACATTTTTGTCCGAAACTCGATTATTCTGCTAAGTACATATTTTCGATCTCCCCACACAAAGTAAGTGAAAAAGATTATGCAATTACTGCCAGTAATAGAGATCTCTTGAAATAATCGGCATTTCCCCGCTCTACTGTATCACATTACTAAATGAAGTTGATTAATTGCACGCTTTCCTTATGTTTAAGTATTTTCTCTGGCCAGGCATTACGTACGTGTCGCATGAAGTCGGGATAATTTAACCTCCTGAATCTGTTTGTTAGTGCCTTTAGGGGACACTAATTTATTTGCTTATGAGATTTTTCAAACACGCTTTGTTGTTATGCCTCGCAGTTAAACTTGAGCGTTACCCACACTTTTGGATTAGCTTGAATATGTAAAATTCACAGTGAAAAAATCATTAGCCTGGAAAAAAAATGCTAAACAATGTCCTTTGAGCATGCGCAGGAAACTTTGACCAAAAAAGCTTCCAAGCCGTCCTATTCCATTCTGAGCATCGTAGAGGATTTGAACCTTGCTTATTTGGTTAAAGCACCTAACTCGTATTCGGGGGGGGGGGGGAGGGCTGGGTTCGAACCCCAGTCCCGAAGAATAATTTATTTCACTGTAAATTCCAAATATTGACTTAATGTACCCTTTTAGAAGTGCTCAGATTACTTCCACGGACGGTATTACGATAGAAAACGGATGAAGAGATACGCAGGGAATGTTCTGAAAATGTATACATAATCATTATGTTTTGAATAAATGAGAACTTTTCTGTCCCTAGTAAAAATACCTTCCTTGCATACGTAGATCTTGGCCCGCGCCTGGGATCTTCAGGTTGACATTCCAGGATGTTCGAGTTGGCAGCAATTTCGTCTTCTTTCTTCCGTCTCCATCTCGTCGTGCTACCATGATCCTACACGAGTTTATTTTCTGTATCCCTTAGCTACGGCCAAGGAAGTAAAGTTTTTCTTCGTGAATCCATGCTTCATAAAGAGACTCGTGTATCATGGGGTAGCTGAAGGAATTTCTAGGAATTTTAATGATAGGATTGATGGAATAGGAATAGTATGATGCTAAACGATAATTTTCTGAATGACAGAGTAGTAAAAGGTAAACGTTTTCTTATATATTTTAGAGAAATCTTGAATTTCAGTCATAGATGATATTATATACCCTCTTGCTACTTGTTATCAAACGCTTTCAAAACCATATCGTTGCTTAATTCTTATTATACGAATGGAATTTATTGTGAAGTGGTCTTAGGTAATGGTTCATAGTCACTGAAAAACATGTTACTTGTATAAAAATTCAGGAGGTTTGCATCTTTTATAGCTTGAATATTTATTTATCCGGAGAGCCATCACTAAAAGGGCAGATTAAAAAGGATAAGTGCACAAAATCACCTAATGTAAAAGATAAACGGGGAGTTATCACGCCTCGACAGTAATTTTGTTTATCTTAAGTCATCTGGTATTTAGATTATCTCATTGTGTATTGAAATGAAGACTTCAGGGCTGTTATCTACCCAGGACCAACCGTGCTTTTTTTCAAATACATTCTGTGCATTCTCGGTATCGTTTTTGATGGACTACACTGAACTTTTTGGTCTCCATTTTTTGACCAGCGATGCAGCCTCTTTCCCACAGTTCAAAGATACGGAAACATTCCGTCCAAGTGCTCTTTCTTCCGGACTTGCGGGAATGGATTACTAAAATGATACTCTCAGCTTTAATCAATTGATATCTGACGTCTTATAGACTCTACTAATTAGCTAGCGGGATGGTCTGACTTCGCGACATGGACATATAATGAAATAGCCTCCATAACATGTGTGGGTATGGGAAAAATGTTTTCGTTGGAGTGTTGATCCCTGTGTGAAAGAAAACTTTCCAAATTCCTATGAGAATGAGCTTCAGCCGGAGAGTAGAGTGAATTTCTTTCGCTCTCTGCTCTTAAGGGAAGTTATTTGGGCCGTGTATCCAAATTATTGTATTACACTCAATATTCTGTAAGTTATCCTCATTATTTCATTTAACCATATCAATTTTAGTGCTCAAAAACTAAGTAAGTCTTTCACATGCTCCATTTTTAGGAACTGTTTGGACAAAGTATCTATTCAGTACCAATATATATATCTGTTGAAAAACGTGGCTAAAAAATATTAACTGATTTTCTCTCATCGGACTAGGTAGCTTTTTAAGAGAATGGTACTTGTTTCGGTGAAAGTAACTGAACAAAATTTTGTCCTAGGCAGTAATGGATTCATTGCTCTGTTTATATAGCTAGTGATAGTCCTATAATGTCAACTCCACTTCCACGTTTACCCGATAGTATGCGTAAGTCGTAATAACTGCTTATTTCCGTGCCTATGCTTATCCATAGGTGCTCATGCACGAGCTGAACGTTAAATCAACTTCTGTATTTCTTATTAGTCGACTACTTTTAATTTTAATGGCTGTAGCGATCTAAGCACTTACAAAAGAAGTATGTTTTACTGTAGTTTCTAAGTTAAATATTATCATGATTCAGTGATACAGCTTTTTTACGTGGGAATGTGCTTATAGCTCATTGTCACAGTATGGTGGACTTTCAGATTATAGGACTAGAAGGGAGGTATTAGGCGTGATGTTGGGGAATTTAAAAATAATATAGAATTTAGAAGATGCAATTTTCCACAGATATAAATATATTCAACCCGGTTTTAGATGCACTGCATCACCTGATGATGATGCAGTGCATCGAAACCCGGGTCGAAAATATTTTTATCTGCGAAAATTGCATCTTCTAGATTCTATATAATAGGACTAGGATAGGTTATTTTTTCTCCTGAGAAATCCTGTATTAACTCTTAGGAAATCTAATAATGACCACCAAGATCCTGAAAATGGTATCCCTCCCGGTGTTAATTGTTGCATGCCCTGCGGCATACGCTCTTGCCATGAGTTTACGTACTTAAAAGCTTTTGGGGTGTCCTTCGATTTTTGCTAGTAGAGATCCATTCTATCCGAAATAGTCCTTTTTTAACTATTTTAATAATAGAAATTTTGTAATCTCCTTAGAAACTGCATCTTCTGCTTTCAATGGTTCTTCATGGCTAAAGTGATATGATCCATATCGGAATTATCCATAGTTAGATTTAAGTCGGGGTATTTTTCACCCCATTCTCTCCCATGAGTGGTTCATGAATGGTACATGGTATCCTAAATGGTACATGCATTTTGCTACTCACATCTTGTTTAAACATTTTCATCCTTCCATTGAACGTCTCCTAGTTTCTTTCGTAATTATTTATTCTTGCACACAACATTCGCTTCTCCAATACCAAATGCATTGCCTCATACACGATCTCATATTCCTAAGACTCTTTATATTCCTCCTCTTTCGAGCCTCTTCTACAACATTCATACAAGACTTCCGTGTTATACCCCTTCCTCTCATTCCATTTACTCTACTAACATAATCTGTTTTGTTATTCGTCTCCCTTGCACAAACCAACCCCTCGACATAGCCAATCAACGAGGCATACACACCTATCATTAATTTGTATGTACTGATGCATCCAACCCACAACTTTCATCACCCATACTTATTTCTGACCCTATCCACCCTACTAATGCCGCCAACATTTCTCAGGTACCCCATTCACTCTTCATTTAGCTTACCCGTATGCTTATCCTTATGCTTATCCTGACATACCGTGGTTTCGCTGCCATTATAATGAGCGGGAGAAGAGCACTTTTTTACACTGCGATTTTTGCTTCCCTGGACAAACACTCATTCATAGGTAATCTCCACACACTACATACGACACTCCTGCTGGCATTCTTACGCCTTACAATTTCTTCATCTCCCTTTTTTCCAATAATTGCGGTTGCACAAATGATGCGGTACGCAGTCACGCGTACGGGTGCGAATATATACTCCAAAGACGGTGACATTAGCCATGAAAAAAATTATTTTATATGACCGGGATTCAAACCCGGTTCTCCCAATTGCCGGTCAGGTGTGTTAGCCACTGAAATTCGCCTCTTACCAACTGTGACAACTGTTAACCAGTGGAAATTCGCCTTTTATTAAGATGGCTTGGTGGTGTAACTGGCTAATACACCTGACCGGCAATTGGCAGATCCGGGTTCGAATCCCGATCAAGACAAATGATTTTTTCATGGAGAATTTCACCGTATTTAGTGTATATATCTCTCCTTCCATCTTTCGCAAAAATTCGACAGAGATACGCCAAATCGTCTACTTGTTCATTTACTTCATTATTTTCCCACATCATACCTACAAACATAGTTATCACTCACCCTATCAAAAACTACTATTTTGGTCTTTGACTCATTATTCTCCCATCCTTCCCACTCTTCGTTCCTATTGGTTATCAGACAGCAACAAAGCATCATCTACGTTCAATTGAACTCTCACAAATTAAATCTCCAACAATTACTCCGACCTTATCCCTGCACGGATATCCAACGCAGTTATTCATGAAAAAATTGAACAGCCACTGTGACATTACGCATCCCTGCATAAGCCCTTGTTTTATTTCAAACCAGTCACTCAATACCCCATTAGCTCTCGATTTTTTTCTTGAAATACTAGTTCTTTCTTAATCAGATTGTACGGTTAAAATTCTTGAGCGTAGTTTCGTTAACTATTCAGCTAGATCAACGCTGGGTGTCCTTCCACGATTCCTTACATGAGCGATAATACTACCCTCTCAAGCAAATGAAAGGAGCTGTCTAACATTTTCCTTTCTTAATGCCAACGTATGTTGAAATATTTTAACTTTCATTAAGAAAGGTATGTATTGTATGACTGTGCAGTATTTTTAGTCTTCTGAGAGTGTATAAAAATATTGAACAGGGATATTATTTGAAGCAACTTTCCCTAATGTGGGTGTTCTGATGTGTCTTACGTTGAAGGCCTATTTAGGTAATATTTTAAAAGTTAACTTTTTTGGTTGATTTTTGCAGCTCATTGTATATCTTTTTATTCAGGCTTTTGGTTCTGCGAGTAATTATTTAATAAATAATAAAAGTAATAATTTATTAATTAAATTATTACTCGCAGAACCAAAAGCCTGAATAGCAAGATTTTAAAAGTCAGTTTCTTTTTATTCGCCATCGCTCTCTAGTTACGCAAAACTATTCACGTGTTACAGGACTTGCCAGCATAGCATTTTCTCCTAAGGCTCATATTAGCGTAGTTGCGTAATTCCTTGTAAAGCTATTCAAATGTGTTCATTTCTCCCGACTCATCTCTTTTAAGCATTCTGTCTTCACCGGCAACTTTTCGCATTTTTGCTTGCCAAATGTACTGCAAATTTCCTCATTTACCGTATGCTAATATAATCTACTGGGACACCAGCACAGTGTATGACGATGCATTTCTTGCGATATGAGAGTCATATTCAATACATTTTCTATCAGAGCGGCAGTTTCCGAATGATTAATGCTAATGATGATCACTTCAATAACGGGCATTTACGAGGCAGTGTTTGGTGAAACATAACTTATATGGGTGTAAAACGTGTATGACATGGTATTTAATGCAAGATATATCGTAAAACCTCGTTACATGCTAACCATAAGGAAAACTGAAGGGGTTCTTCCAGAAGTGATCTTGCTCATGTCCGAAGATTTTTAATAGTTTTGGGATTTAGGTGTTTCAGCTGTTAAGTATGAGGGACAACTGTCCTAAATCCTGCTGTAATTAGTCAAATATAATGAACTCTATACTCATTCAAGATGTTGGATTTAAACCTGCGAATTCTGGATGACACGACCTGTGCGCTATTTACTTGGATACCTTGGCCAACCCTTAGCTTAGCTTGCTCATTCTAATTCCTTTTAATGGAACAGATAGGTTATCCTAATATTTTTGCTGGTCTGATTTTTATTCTGTTGAGGGTTGGGTAAGGCAGACCCAGGGTTGGAATCCTTGTTGTGCGGGTCATGACTTCCTAGTGCTAAAATTATCTCTATCGTCAAATAATATTAATTTGCCCGATGGTTTCGCTTAACTTTGAACAGTTATTACCTGTGTAACCACATTTTCAGTTAAGACGCATGAAAAATGTAACATTTGGGCTTTCTAAGAATTGGAACGAATTATAGGTACACGTTTTCTGACGGAAGACCTTGCTCTTGATCTTCGTTGAGACTAGCTTGAGGATTTACTAATATCAAGCCTAAGTTGATCATGTAAATAGTGGCGTCACCGTAAAATGACTAAAAATTAAATTTTATTCATATTTTGGCGAGTGAATAATGTATTACCTGTGGCAAAAAAAACGTTTTTATAGACGAACAACAAAATCACAGGGTGAGAAATACGAGAATGGGTGGAGCATGGGAAAAATGTACTTTTCTTTCCAACATAAATGCCATTTCCGTGAAAATTTGTTTGAGATAAACGATCTCTCTCAAGAAATCAAATGGTAATAAATGAATAGTACCTGTACGTCTCATTTTTTGAGCTATTTTAAATATACTGCACTAAATAATGTAAAAATTCGCTAAATCAATGGAAATGGTGCTGAAGTCGGCTCATGCAGATAGAAAAAATGTTCAAGATATTCAAAACTATATTCAAAACTCAAAGAAGGGGACAATAATAAACCCTCAAGACAAATCTAGTCAAATTGACTACCCTGGGTATTTAATGCATATTTTTTAAACATATTAAAAATGGAAACTAAGTAAATCTTGACCACTTTTTCTTAAAGTGCTTTAAAAAATATTAAAAGTCATGAAAGGATATTTTCATGGAGCAATTACAGTAGACGTGAGAGAAAGAACAAAATTAAAAGTGGTCATAAAGACTACCACGGACATTCAAGTGTTGAACATATATTCTTTGAATAATCTGCGTGTTTTGGACCTTAATTTCGGTTTCTTATAGCTAAGGCATATCTTCAGTGGAAGAAGTATTTTTAAATCTGTGCAAGACAAAAGGAGGAATTCATATTTGTTTTGACACTTCACACAATATTTCGGTGCCTGCCTTCTCCCTTTACCCTGCGTAGAAAAAGTATACCCTTACCCAAACCAAATTTGACGATATTTAACAGATGTTGTTTTTATGTAGGACCAAAGGTATACAATCTATTACCCCATTCATGCATTGATTCTAAGTCTGTGAAAATGTTTTCGGAAAATATATATTCTTGGCCTCTCACCGAAGAGAGTGTAGAGGAAATATTGTTGTAAATATGTTTTAAAATGTGTTATAAATAACTCCATAGCTCTTAGTTAGGAACTTCTTAATGTGCGCACTTACATTGTTAAGTAATTGTCTAGGCCTCACTACATGAGCTATATGTATTTTTAAGTGAAAGCATAAAGTGCTATTATTTGATGGTAGCCTTAAAACAGGTTCTTCTTCAAGGCTACCTAAAGTTACTCAAAATTTGCTATTTAAATGTATTTTGTGTATGGAGTAATAAAATTACTTATTTTTATTAACGTAACACGCACAGTCACAGTGCTATCTCCTTAAAGAGCCTCTACCCACGATGCCGCTACTTCCACGGCAGACGACGTCACGCGGTCCGAGTAAGAGAGGCGACTGATAGCCCGCATGAATGGCACGCCAGTGATACGTTCTCTACCGCTATCTTCCGCGAGAGACACACATCATATGCGTGCCCGTCACTTTCCCTCCGGCCTTCATAATCTCCTCGGCGATTTCAACGCCCTCCGCCAGCTTGCGACGGATCGCAGAAGTAGAAGCGTTCTTAATCTCGCTTCGTGGGAGGTGAGCCCTCTTCAGGCGAGTCTCTGACACTATCTCCATTCATGACATGCCCACCTCTGTGACTTAATTTCTGCTGGACGAATGTACCGTTACGTAGCCATCACTCACACGTGCCTCCGTCAAGTTATCTAATAACTTTCACTCGCGCTGCGAGATTTCGTTTTCGCCTTCTTGCGCCGGCCCAGCGTTGTCGAGATGACAGAGGAGGAGGTGGTCATATGGATAAATCAAGGAAACGGAAGGTAATGGCTCAAGTAATAATAACACGTCAATTGTGAGTTAAGTTTTGTCTCATTTACTGCAAAGTATCGTACGAGAAAATATCTCAATTTCTCTTCAAGTTCGCAAAAGTTAACCCTAGGGGATTTCAAGTTATAAATACATACAAATATGAGTACCGTAAAATATGCAGTATTGTGGAAATAATTTTTCCCTATATGCAACGGAAAAGCGAAGCATCACCACCGTTTTTATGACGATTCAAAGGTTAAAGGTACCGTGGTGTATCAGTGAAGTGCCAAAGTTAAAATAATAACTTTTTGTTTTTATTTTTAAGGAAATTAACTACCTTAGCGGTATTAAACTGCTGAAGCTCTGGAAATAAAGATTTTCGCAATGGTTTACCGACCCGGAATCATGTAAGCCTACCAGTAGGGTGTCCCTTATATGGGCTGAAAATTTAAAACATGGAATTCTTAAGTGCAACCTTTTGTAATTTTTTTCCTTTTCCTTTATCAAGCGTGTACACAAAATTTGAACGAGTTTGAGCGATTTTTACCCGTGCCACAAGGTCGTTGGAGTGGATAATAAGGATAATTTTAAGAAATAAGGTGATCTATTGGATTAAATAATTTTTAATTTTAAAAATAAATAAAAACAAAGCTATTTATTACGATATATCTAGTAAAGGTTCACAGATAAGGATTCTTTGGTACATTTTTTTGTCTTCTTTCTGGTATTATGTGCAACAATGAACAAATTTTGTAAATTTTCCTCAGATTTCACGCTCTCCATGTATTCTTGAGTGAGCGCCACTCCTCGCTCAGCTACATCGTTTACCACATTTAGGTCAGAAAGAAACACACACGCTTTCTTGCAATCGTCGCAAGAACCCCAGTTCTCTGGATCTTTGCTTAAAAACTCAATTGCTAGTCCAAATCTTTTAAACAAATACAAGGTGTTGGGCCCAACAAAATCAGACAAATCTTGGAACAGAAAAGGCTCTACAGTCTTTATTTTAGGACGCAAGTCTAGATTTTTCATTGCTTCAGATTTTGATTCCTGAGATTTAATAATATTTGCCATTTTTCTATTCCATTCAAAAGGAATACTGTCATCTAATAACCCTAGACCGCTTAATTGCTCAGATAAATACCACAAGTGACCAGAAAACTTTATTGCAGCCACCTCAATAACTTTTGCACTAATTTATTCGTATTGAATTAATTTCTTGATAAATAATAAATCATTATGAGGGGCTGATACTGCGCTAGTAGCAGTAAACCAGTATTCTATGAAACAGAGCACAATAAACAAGCACATATCCCTAAAACTAGTTTCCTCTCCCTTTGTCAGTTTAAATTGTCCTTTAAATAGGTATATCTTAAACAGTATATAGCCTTAGACATAAACCGAGCTTCATGTAACCGGGCTTCGGCCGGAAGAGGGGCCAACTACGGTTTCAAATACACCTTTTAGTATAACCTCCGCCATATGGTGTCTGCACGCTAAGTATATTAACGGTTTTCCCAATAACGTCTGAAGCATAATGATTGCACCTTTTTTTCACCTGAAAAGTAAAGAAACGTATGAGAATCGGAAAAAGGTTCGAAAAAGTAACCTTCGGTGAACTGAGGATCGCATATACCTGTCATTGAACTCGTTGTGTCGGTACAGACCGCCTCGACGCACTCATAGAGGTCCCAAGATGCTAGCGCTTCATGCACCACAGTAGCTTGTTCGTTGCCAGTTCCATTCAATATCTTAGGAAATGCTAGGAACTACTCGCCGATATCTTGCCCTGTGACAAGGATAGAGTGGCGCTCCACCAAGCCTTCTCCAGGAATCTTCATCCTTTACCCGTCGAAATGGACGACAAACTTAGAATCCGGATGCAGAACGGCCTGAAACTCGGCTCGCACTTTGTTTGAAGCCTCTCGTCGAAGAGACGTCCTTGCACGATGCAGAGAGCTCTTGTTGATGCTAAACTCGTCCACATTAGCGTTCAGCCCTTTAGCGGTCTGGAAAATGATCTTAGTGGCAGACCTAATGCTTGATTTAGCTGTGTCTTATGTGGCTGCTAGATCGGTACTCATGAAGTTTTTCCATCCCCTCTTCTTCTTCGGTATAGAATTATAAGCCTGAATTACCGAACATTGACCAGAAGTACTGGAAGAGCAATCTGGTAAATCGGTGTCACGAGGCTTTCTGGTGCTTTTTTTATCCTGCAGCATCGGTTGAAGTTGAAGCTTCTAGAAAATAAAATTCAAGTATTGAGACATGATATTATACTCAAAATTAACAATAAGGTTTTCTGGAGGAGTATAACGAAATAAGAATTCGGCAAGAAGGCAAAGAAATGGACAATATTGATGGTAAGAGAGACCACAAGCTGAATTTCATTTCTAAGCTGTGATCCTTGCCGATTTTTTCTAAGGGTTGTGCTACTTTTCCGTAGAACCATTTTGAAATACGTACCTTTCATTTGTAAATATCTCTGACGACGTTCTTCTTCATCCATTTTTATTATCACTATACGACTTTCCTTCAAATTCAGTTTTTTGTCCTTGGCGAGCATGCAACCTATTCACCCTTTTTTCCATTTGTTTTTTAGAAACTCTTTGTCCTCCACATTTGAAAAAAGATCACCAAAGAGATCTTTAAAGTCCTTCTCCCTGTCTATCTGTGTATTTTCACGTCGCTTGGCTGTTTTACCTAGGGAGCGCCACTCGAAGTACAGGGCCTTAACTTTCTTCGCAATCAATTGCTTGCATCGAGTTGGGATGCGTGCTTTTTCCCAAAACTCAATCAATTTCTCAGCCACTGCGTAACTTGCTGACGTTAATAGTTAGTTCTGATGGGGAGTAGGATGCATGCAGTTGAGTAGATGATGCAAAACTTGCACGTTTGATGGAAGCTGTGCCCCAGTGATCTCACTGCAACTCTAGTATATCATGTAAAGCTGCTTCCTCAGAGGTTTCTTTGGGACGCTTTTTTTCTGGCGGCATCTTCTGTCTTCTTACAACCACAGACAAAACTCACTCGTAAAATGTGATATAGTTTTTGTCACACACCGTATTTACAAGCAAAAAGAAAACCACTGTACCCTTCACCACAGCATAACCTTTGAAAATAGCTATATTGTCGTCAATTTCAGAGGATCGTCTGTTGTCGACTATATCTAATTGCAAATGAGTATTGATTGTCAAGAATCGTTGATTGTTATAAATCGTCTGATGTCTTTGTTTGTTGTCGATAATCGTTCATAGGTGTGTAGTTAACATTATCAATAATAACAAGAGCACAGGAAAATATGTTACGATTCAGCAGGCAAACCAAAATATTCCCTAATTGGCTTCCATATGCCAGGCACTCATTCTAATGAGAACGGTGGGTACGAGCAAATACTTAGATATGCCGGTCGATTGACGGATCCTAGATAGCACGGCCTTTGGCTGGAACTTTGAATTCATCGAACATCGGTTGACAATTGATGATCGATCACTAATTGGCTATTGGATATCAGTTTGCCAACCATAATCGATTGAACGTCGACTATAGAAATAAATCGGTCGATGACTGGTATCAACATCGAAAGTCATTGGATTGTTCAAAATGTTAAAATCCATCGATCGCCGATGGTTTACAAGCGTAGTCGCAACAATCCTCCAGACCGACAGGTAGCAGCGTTTGGCCATGTGGCGTGAATCGTCCGGCAATTCTGAATGTAAACGTGTTCAATGGGTTTTTGGCACGGGTAAATATCAACCGATCACGCTCAAATTTTGTGTACACGCTTAATAGAGGAAAAGTAAAAAATTAAAAAAGGTTGCGGTCAAATATTCCGAAGTTGAATTTTAAGGGACACCCTACCGACCAGGTGTTATCATATATTAGGTGGAGAAATATCGAACATGCTAAATAATGCAATTGGGTGTTAATAATAATTAATTAATTAATAGCTAGAAATAAAACATTGTGAAACTTATTTAATAAAGGTAAACTTTTATGATACCGCTTAATAAGCATTATGGAATACAACCAAATCCCCAAGGAGAGAGCTTTATTCAATAGTACATTAGCTACGAATGTAAAATATCGTAAGGAAAATTGAGGTTTTATGAATGAAATTGTTATATTTCACTAACATAACAAATTGACTGGACAAATGCAAATTATGATATGAAAAGTAAATAATATAAAAGTGAAGCAAATATTTGCCGGTGTTTTGTTATAGGTCTTTCCAATATCCAAGTCTATAAAAATGCACCACCTCACTGGTCATTTCGATTTTGATTTATAAACACCTCTTACCGTGTTATTTATATCGTAAAATATTTTTTTCTAAGAATAAAATTGTGAGTTTTAAAGTCTATTTGAAATTTCTATGAGAAACAAACCTTTTCAGGTGTTACATGAAGTCATACGAACATAAATATCCAGATAAGATAAATTTATCTGGGTAAAAAAGTGATCTTTAAGGTGCCGTGTTATAGGAAAGGTCAAATTGCATTGATATTTCAATACATTTGGTGAAGTAACCGTCTTCAGTGTAACTAAGTTCTCTTATTTAAATGCATAGGTAAGGCTTTGTTTAGCGTCCCGCTAGGTATTGTTATGCATGTTTTTTGTAAAATATATTTATTTTACGAGGTTGATCCTCTCAAATTCAGCTAAATATATTGCAGAACAATAAAATAGGCTATAATTTTTACATTTATCGTGGCCGAAAGAATTATTTATGTATATAGAGGAGGTAAAAGGGGAATTACAATATGCATTCCGGAGCAATACATCAGCATCAGATCATGAATTCATTATGAAAAATGTAATTTTAAATGCCAGGTTTCGAATAAGATCGTAGTTTTTTATAATAATTTTCGATAATGTAAATTATGATTATCGACCAGCAACAATCCTCTTCAATTTAGTATTATAGAAAATCATTAGATTTATTGAGAAAAAAGGAGGAAAAACATTATTCGCTAGCGTTACTACACAGCCAGCAGACGGATGGTTTAATGACAGATGAGGGTGATAACATGTAGAATGTGTATAAATGAAATGTGTATATTGGCCAACATTTTTAAGGACAGGTTCCAGGTGATGAACACTTGATCGATGCGTCTGTTTTAGGAAAACGTAGACCGCTTTGAATGTCTAGGCTCCACCTATAAAAGATGCAGTTACTTGAAAGTGGAATTGTAACTAAAAAATTGCAGCTGTATATTGATGGACTTAGTCTTGCATTTCTTCGGTCATCTCTAATAACTCGACGAACGACAGTTCAGAGATAGTAATAAAACCAATCACTATGCATGGATAGGAAACATGAATGATGACGGAGGCAGACCAGCTAAGAGAACTGCGCGATTTCTACAATACTACGGTTTTGTGGCAGAAATAAAAATTCTTGCTTGAGATGGTTAGGAAACGTAAAGAGAATGGATGTAAAGAAAGAACCAACTTTTCTATGTGAATCTAGGAAATAAAGGAAGATGACGGAGTAGCTGACCAAGAAAGAGATGAAAAGGTGAGGCTGTAGAGGACTTGAACCGGGTGAGACAGGCGTTGAAAGGCACAGGAGATTGGACAGCTGCTCATGGGTGGAGCCGTTGAGTGAGAGATGATAAAGCAAAAGGAAAACATAAAATTAGAACATATGTACAAAGTAAAGATGAGTCGATTCCAAATGTCGATTCTCGATTCCACCGATTCTCAGGCTTAGAATCGGTACCGAGAATCGATCGCCTAAAGTCGATTCCGAATCCATCGATTCCAGATAGATAAATATTTTTAACCTAAGCCGAGGGTATATTTGCTATTTGCCAATGAATATCCTTTTTGAGCAACTTAATTGTCTTTGTTATTTTATTCCAGCCAGTACTTGAAGATAAATAACAGTCGTACGCTACAGGTGTATCCCATGCCTTTTATTCGGAAAAAGAATCGATGGAATCGGAGTCGGGGATCGATTTGAAAAAATTGGAATCGGAATCGAAAAAAAGTGGATTCGACTCTTCCCTAGTACAAAGTTCTCAAAGTATTGAAATCATTGTCAAAGTTATGCATAAAAAACGATCTGTTTCAACCGAAAAAGAACGCTGTTCTTGAGGGCAGCATCTACGTACAAGTAAATGTAATTCCAGCAAAATATGGTCTTAGTTTTTTAAAGGTGGAAGTCCTGTTATTATGGAGAACGACAGAGTATCTGCAACATCCCTCCTCATCATCACCGTCATATATGATTAGCAGTAGTTCTTGATGATACCCGATTGTCAAATCAACTTTCCTATTTAAACTATGACTATTGCAGTTCAGTACGTTATTGATTATGTGTTATCTGATGCAGCAATCATGAGTACTGTAACAAGTTTATTACAAATTAAGGAAATTTTTTATTAAAAATTCCGTAGTCCGTATTCGTATAAAAATGTTTTCTTCCCTTTGAATCTCCCTCGTCTTGATTTACTAATGTTGAGTACATACTGATATTTCTCCTCCCGTGTTGGTGGGTTTAGGACGTTTTGAATGTGGTTAAATCCACTTAGTAAGTCTTTAAAGTCTATCTTTTGTCCTTGTTCTCAATTGGAGTCATTCTGGTTACGACAGTTTGAGGCATTTTAAGCTAAAAAAAGCCTGCATTGGCGTATTAAAGCCCCAGTCACGGGCACTAAATTGAGTTTCATATCACAAATTAGCTCTCCCGCGCGAATGGATATCGGGACATAATTACTAAAGAATCCTTTGAAATCAAATAAATGAACATTTATGTAAGCCGAGATAACAGCTACAACTTGAGCAACAAAGTAAACCAATCATCGATGCCATTCAACTGGCGTGTAAAAACTCCATCAGCAATGGAGCTCCAGATGTATATTACCATTAATTTCCTCGATTTTTAAGGCTTAACCCTGATTAAGATGGCTGAGTCAGCTTTATAAAAGTTGGTTAATAATTTAATCCGGTACAAAACCCGTGGATTGTATACACAAACTATTTTCCCGGTGATCTTAAAATCCTTTATTGGATAATGAGTAATGATTAGTTGGAGGGAGTTAATGGGAGTAGATTTCCGGAGATAGGAAACTAGGAATTTCTGTTTGAGGCTTTCGCAGCGCTGGATTGCAGTTCTCTTCATAGTTTTAGGGTTAGCTGCGTCATGTTTTATTTAGATGACGTTTCGTGGCCTTAGCTGGCCACATCCTCAGAACAGGTCTGAGTGCCGGCAGATTCAATTCAATTCAAAAAGTGCTTTATTCCATATTTGCAAACAAGATACAGGAAGTAGAAGAAAATAACAAAAAAAAATAACAAACAGACATAACAACGCAAATGTGGACCCTGGTGTAGGCTTTCGCCTCTTCAGGGCAGGTAACACAGCAAGACGTACATTATCACCATTTTAGTGTTAGTTGTTAATGTTAGTTGCACCAAGTAGGTACGTATCAGTAGTGAGCTTGCACGAGTTAGTGGCTATTGCTCCGTATCCGTTACGCTAAGTTTCAGCATGTTTACATTTGATGTTGAGGATGATATAGAGCTAGCATGATTTATTACGGTTTTCATAATGAGCATCCCAGGATATGGAGAAGGCGTGAACGGGAATTTAGGGATTGAGAAAGCCCTCTGCTGGGCCGTTTTTTCTCGGAATACTTATCTGCGGAAGGAGTGTTCTCTTTCCATCTCAAGGAAGCGTGCAAATAATCTCTTGATACAACATCACCATGCATCATTTCGTTTTCGCCGCGCGAGTATTGGTCCATTCTCTTCCTTCCCAAGAAAACTCTCACTTTCTTTCCCATGCACCGAAGTTGCGCCACACGATCTTTCTTCTGCTCGATCATTTCTCCTCTTCCCAATTCGATTTCTTGGTCCTGTTCATTGAAACTCCCCCTCTTTGTTCCAATTGCCATTGGGACACCCTCTGTCGTGGATCAACGCTCTATTGCACGTAAGCTGTAAAATCTGCTTTTAAATATAAATCCAAAAACCTGTCCTATATTGGTTAAAATGTAATAAATTGACGAAGAAAAACTTGAAATGAAGTGTCTTTGTAGTCAGCGTGCTCTTTGTGAAAAGAAGTCCTATTACGTTTAGAGAAAGTGATGAACGATCGTATAATCAGAGATACAATAACCGAGAAGGAGGTGATAAATAAACACTATTCGATTCGGAAGGTGTTGTTGTCACAACCAAGGCACATGCATAAATTTTCACCGAAGAAAGCTCAAATCTGTGGCTGTTTAGTTTATCCTTTTCAAAGTTAGTTTTTTAACCCTGTCAAGCACGGCTGGAACTTAGCCCTTACATATATGTATGTTTAAACTAGGGTTTTCATAATGTATTTTTGAAAAAAACAGGACATTTGAATTTTTCACTTAAAAAAAACTGGGATATTTCCTGAAAAAGCGGCACAGATTATTAGAAATGAAAAAAATATAAAGATATTCACCATGCCTCTATAATGAATCACAATTGCACTTACAGCGATTAGAAGAACACAATTTCAAAATATGAATGATTAAAGTTCATTTTTACGTGATACATTAGAATATTTATCACAATTATTAACCTGATCAAGAAATTTCGTATCGGTATTTGGTCATGGAATTCAACACAAAACAAATACTTAAAATAAGTTTTTACAATGATTAAAGCTTTTACTGTTTTATTTGATGAAGGGAAATTTTCTTCTTATATTATAGTTTTAAGCACGCACGTTTCGGCATGATACAAACTATGTGCAAAACTGAGTTGCAACCAATTTACAGTCTATCTATACCGGCGCTGAACTGACGTTGCGTCATATGCAACCGGGAACCGTGTGTATGCATGCCAACAGGAACATGGGGAAGAAAGAGTATCGTTATTACAATTACCAACTGCTTAATACACCAGATCAAAGTTCCATCAATTCGACACCAGGAGTGCTGAATATTTAAAATTTAAAACCTCTTTCACTGCTTTCAGGAGTGAAACTTAAAAAGAAGAACAGCGGGACATTTGGAAAATGTCGGGATACCGGGGCATTCTATCAAAAAACAGGACTGTCCCGGGAAAAACCGGACGAATGGGAACCCTAGTTTAAACTCCTTTGTGCTATTACTAAGGGAAATAAACCAAGGGAATGTAAAATGAGATAATATTGAAAGATTTCAACAATCGTTCGCAATCTGTTAGAGATGTAGTAAACAAAATTGAATCATTCCCTTTTCTTGTTAAAATTATAATTCTACTGAATTTATATGCTTAAATTTTCATTGTCATGCTGTGAATGCTTTTTTTAGAGTAAACTCTATCACCTGAAGTCTCCAAAATGTTTTCTTATGGTGGAGAACTGTTGAACAACAGTCCATCGGTGGCTTTATTCCTGTGTAAGTACGTCAGATAATTAAAATAAAGACTGAGAAAAGCAAAACAAATTATATGCATATATTTGGAAATAAGAATAAATTCAGGACCTGCTTTTATTTATATGGTACTGATTTCTTGACCTTGGGACAACCTTGAAAATACTCTCATGTTATTCTGCAAATGAAAAAGATGTCTCTCAGCGGATAGCATCTTCAAAAGAGAAAGTATTTAATTCGTGCCATATTCCAAATTACTATTACGAGCATCAGCGTATGTCTTACCAAACGATGGGTCGAGGTAGCGAATTAAAACCCCATCATGGAGGGTTGTTTTTCAAGTTATACATCTTGAAACCTTTTCTTGATTATAGCAATAAAAAAGCTTCTATCGAGGTTTTAGAATTACAACTATTTTCCTTGTAACATCATCTCCAAAAACCGGTCGCACCATTATAACTTTTATTTGGCTCTTGCCAAAACATCATGTCATCACCGAGTTTATTATGGTACAGCTGGAATACAATACTAGCCATCTGCTCATTGGCATTTCCTCTACGTTATAGAAACGGTGTGGAGGAACCTGCATCAGTGTTTTCATCAGTGCGGAAATATGATTGTTCTTTTGCGTTGATTTTGTTCTAAGTAAAACTGCACCTCCAAATGTTTTCTATAAGTATTGTTTTCAGCAAGCAGTATGTTTGGTCATTGCATCATGTGTTTGGACAAATCATTGGGTTTACTTATGTAACTTAATTGTTATGAAGTGGTTCAAAGCCGTTCAAGTATGACACTAAGAAAGCAGTAGGGTTTCTTGTCACATATATATAGGGTGTAGTAGCGGCCATGAATAGTATATATGAGTTTTACCGCTCCTACGGCTTAGATAATACAGCAGTGTTCAACATAAGACCCTAATCTTAGTTTAAAAACAATACTCCTGGCGTAACGGGGATTCAAATCCTATACCTTTGGGTTTCAGGGTCGGTACGTCTCCATCATGACTCATGTTTCATTTGTTACCATGTCGAACCTAGGGTGCATACGACGGGCGTAGTATTAGCTACATACGAAACGTGTCAGGGCTCTGAGGGTCCCAAATTTTGCCCTTAGTGTTTGTGTGTAGTGGCTAAACTAGGAGTTCTCACATTGTTGGTGATATATCCATGAAATGTTTGAATTGGATGAAGGCCCACGAGCTCAAAAATAAGGCTGATCACCTCTGGGGCCAATTTCCACTTTTGAATTCAAATAATATATTGTCATGAAAAACTTTGATAATATCATCGGGATAGATTATCCAAGCCCTCGGTTCGGAGGGAAAGCGGAAACTTTTAGTCCCCCCCCCTCCCAGTTCAACGCTGAGCCAAATAGGGTGTAGAAGGATGTTTATATAATGACCTCGGATACCCTGCTGGGGTAACTGGGACGTGGGCAATTTTTGTTGCGTGGGGACCTCTTGCGTTGCTCATAAATTGGTGATCTATTTTCATTTTTCATTGTCAAATCCGATTGAGTTATTGCCATGAAACTGTCGCTGAGGTTGGTGAAGTATCCAATCATTCCGGTCATACGTGAGGGTATCATTGTTCCCAAGCCCTTTGGCTGCTCCCAGGGCCACTTTGAGGCTTTTACGTGTATTAAAAGGGCTTTTTGATGACCACGGATTTCATTCACCGCTTAAGATCTCGACATGATACTAAAGCATAGGGTTTTAGGCTTTCAGTCGTGTGCGGAGGTTTTCATATGTGCAGTCAAACCACGATATAAGTAAAATATCGGCTAACGACGAACATACAATCTTGGGGAATTATTGATAGCATCACTATAGCTCCCTTTAAATACACCATTCTGACGGTTAGATAGACGGTTGATGATATTGCTAGTTAAAATATTCATCGCCATTCCCAAACATATTGCTAAGGAAAAGTAATGAAATTTCCTTTACCATTATAACAAGTTTACGTTTGATAAGTTTGGATTATTTGTTAAAAAGCAGTGCATATTCCTTATTTAATAATCACATAATATAATTATACCCGTAGTTATTGTTACTATCCATGTGTCTATTGAACTATCAATGCGATATAATGAAAAAGGAATACTTTGTTTTATTCCACCAATCTATTTTACGACTAGTTTCGACGCAGCGGCGTCATCTTCAGATACCTTACTAGTTGTACTGTAAAATAAATTGGTGGAATTACACAAAGTTTTCTTTTACATTATTTAAAATGAACTTCCATAACGTTAGGCCTGATACCATTGAGATTATCAATGCGATGTCTATAGAATGTGCCTTTTAAAATCTTCTGAAAATTAGAACTCAAGATTGAGATGATGGGGCAACTTTTAATATATTTTGCAGCCTTAACAATTTAAAAACCTCAACGATAGGAAGGCTCCTTTATGTGCTAATCGGTGGAAACAATACGAAGTTTTCCATGCCAAGTCGGGCACTCAGGCTAATGTGACATAGATTTTACTATTAGCCTTTAACTTACGAGCTAATATGTCTAAACTACAATATATTTTTAATTCTGTTGTTTGAGTCTAGACTGTAGGAAAACACATTGTGCTATGCCCCGATACATTAAATGGGACAGCAATTAAGTGGGACGTCATGTTAATCCATACTGTAAGGACGCCCTCCTCGGGAGCCTAACAGATAAGGTGTTGGTCTGGTAACACAGATCTCGGATTTGAATCCCGCACCGGGTATGATTGTTGTATTTGCCTTTGAACAAGTTCTGTAAGTATATGGCTCTATGATGTGATAGATATCTTGAAGCATCAATTACAGATGTCTTCCGCTTTGAAGCGGCTGTGAAGGATGCAAATGGGACAGATTTTGATTTCGTTGGCGAAGAGCGACGGCAAATGGACCAAAAGCTTCACGTACCCAGCTCAGGAATGCCCCGTCTATTTTATTACTAGGATTGAATAATGACTATTATTCAACGGCTTCCATTGAATTTCGTTTAAATGATACACAGGACGCTACGTCGCGGAGGAGGCTAGCCGTATGTGTAGAAGGCAGAGGGACCAGAAGGAAAGTCGCCATCGAAAAGTCTTCACTTATGATATTCAGTTATGTTATGCAGCTTGGTTATGTTGGGCACATTGCTCGCAGAGTGGTCATAAGTAAAACAAGACACGCAGCTACCTCCCACTCTCCCGAAGTGGCTGTTTCTTAGGTAACTGACACTTGCAGCCTAAAAATCACCCCAAAAACCATCCTTGGGAGGGCTAGTTGATCTGGAGTTAAGAAGTGTAACTGATGCAAGGATGAAAATTGATGTGCGAACCGCGTGTAAAAACTTTGGTGAGAATGGGGCACAGGACCTTAGTCACTGTGTCGTGGGATGGGGAAGGGAAAAGCGTCGTAGGTTTGTGGAAATGAGACTAAGTTATATTGGTAAAGTTGCTTTAATTTTTTTATTATTTCAAAAGGTGAATGGTAACCGTTGTCAGTAACAAGCATTTTTCACTTAAAATCCAGGATAACGTAAGTTTCGCGCTGCCAAGGACGACAGCTAGGGTTCATTTGACCCCTATTGATTTTTGCTGCATTTGACATGGATTTTTAACGGGCTCTGAAATCCCATTGTTTAAAATACCTTAAACCTTAGACAAGTTCAACATCCTTTCCCCAGGAGGGACTCGAATTGGTGGTCATTAAATGAGGGCCTTAGGGCCGGCACATTGTCACCCTGGCTACTACAGTTGGGTTATTATTTGTGTGGCTCTTACTTCCACAGTATACATTGACTTGGTGGTAATAATTTGTTAAATGATAATACATTAACACCTTTCCTTATCACTTACCCTTAAATATAACCCTTTTATGTAGGATTTCACGGTTCGATGAGGGTTCCCTCTCCCGTACCATTCTTACCAATTCTCCCACTTTGCTTGGAATGTATTTCTCTTTTCTCAACGTACTATTAATTCACAAAGGAAACTGTTGTAGGCTTGACTTTTTGGAAGTTATCCATTACGGAAGAATTAAAATACCTTAGTTAACTCCACTTTTAATATTGTGGTTAACGCCACATGTAATATTGTGGTTAACTCCACTTGTAATATTACCAATGGAGTTAACTAAGATATTTTAATTCTTCCGTGTTATTCATTTTTTCTGTGGATTACATCCCACTCTAAAAGCCGTGTATCCGATATATAAGCCGATTTGACTGATTGAATAAAAATTGAAGGAAATACATAATCTTCATTGAGCGAGAGGACTATTTTCTCCAACGCGGTTTAACGGTTGAGGCTTCACTTTGTGGATCAACGATATTTGGTCTAAAACGTAGAATGTAGTAAAATATTGAACAAAATTGGCTCAAACTTGGGTCTGTAGGTGCATTAAATTTTGCACAGAAGCTATTTGTTTACAAATCGATGTCTGGCTAATTGAATTCCAAATACTCATGGGCAAAGTAAATATTTATTTAAAACGTGGTTTTGGAAACAAGGAGAGTTGTACTACATTTTTGAAGAGTTTTCTATTGAAAAAGAATTCAATCATCAGCCGCAAGCACTTAAAAGTTGTATTGAAAATGGGTTTTTTATAAACTAATTGCCCCAAATGGAGTTTTCGTGGCTTAATTTGATTTGTTTCTTCGATAACGTGATAGCTGTCATTTTTTTCAGATTAAATAAAATGAAGTGTGTAGGTTTATAAGAATCGAAGTTAGCAATTACTTTTCGAAAAATCACTGTCCTTTTGTTTATAAATGTTAAGAGTTTGGACCAAAAAGCCAAACTATGGTGATAGGGAAAAATAATATACATGTTAATATTACACTTGACAATACACTTTTGAAGAATGTTGATATTTTTACACATCTAGGAATTACCCTATCTTTTTCCGATACATATTTCAAATGGGCTCAATAAGGGAGGACGATTTTTCCAGGCCGTTAAACATTTTTTGTGGAATAATGAAGTGCCATAGAAAGCGAAAATGTTAATATTCTATAGCTATTAATTACCGATAATTATTTATGGGTCAGAAACTTGGACAATGTCTGAAAGACAATGAAGTAGTAAAACGGCAGGAGAAATGAAGTTCCTGAGAAGTATTGTGGCGATAATAAGTTTTGATAAAATCAGAAATTCAGTTATAAGATCACAGCTGAATATTAACCCTTAAGCTGATGCAGCTAGAGCGCATGTCGTCCACCCTGTGCGCGAAATATCTATTCGGACGGAGCCTGTCTGTCCTTCCCACGGGCCGAGGTCGGGCAGTTTATATGACCCACCCTCCCGACACTTTTCTTGGGATCTCAGGGGTTGGGCACCGGTTGTTGAGGGATTAGTGGGACATTTAACCAATTTGAAAATTCGTTTATAGGCGTAATTGTTAAAAATAAATATGACAATATTTTTTTCTAGCAATTTTCTGTTTAGTTTGACACCAAAAACCAATGAAATCCGTTTATAATTGATCTAGGCGCGAGCATAAGTCAACTAACTTTTGAGTCAACCATAACTCATTTAGCGGGCAATCAGAAGTAAGGGTCGTACTTCATTGCGGTGGTATGCGATCCCTAAGGAGCGTGGGACGGGAGTGGTTTGGGTAAAGTGGTTTGGAAAATGTTGGATTCCCAAATGTCCACCGTTGGAAAGAAAGAGTTCGAGTCATAAAAATATGAAAGGGTTGAGGGAGCAGGTAGACGGAGAGGGTCAAACGTTCAAGAACGTTTTTCCCGCAGTTGCCGGTACACACGTACATGTACGTTTCCCGCAGTCTGAGGGTTAAATATATAGGGCTGCGAATTACTAGCAACAAAATACGATGGTTCAGTCATGTAATGAGAATGGAACATGTCAGGATACCTAAAATGATGTTGGAAAAGAGAGGAGGAGGTAAAAGACCAAGGGGATCCCAGGAGAAGATGGATAGACGAAGTCAAAACCGCCATTTGGGTGATAGGATGTTCCTATGAGGATGTTGTAAGGCAGGAAGTGTGGAATGACAGACCCAGATGAAGGCGCATAGTCAATACCAGGACCCACGAAAGTGGAACAAGACACCGATATTATGATGAAGAGGTCGGACTGACGGCGTCTTGAAGAAAAAAGTTTGAAGTTATCGTGTTAAATGTAAATGATCGTTAAATTTTCAAATCAATTGAATGAAAAATGAAGCCAGAATAATGATGGAAAGTCCAGCCTCGAATTGTGACTTAAGTGTGGAATCGAATGTGTGTAGTGCTTGTGGAAGCAAACCGCGCGCGACAAAATCTATTCGGGCAACTTCAAATCGACCGGGTCTTGCCAAAAATTCATTATCTCGGTAAGTACTCTATGAAATTTGATGTTTCTTTTTTAAGCCTTCATTTTCATGCTGTATGCTGATACACATTGAACAATGTCGTTTTCATATGACTTTATAATAGTGAAAACCTTATCTCTTCACCACATCATATGTCTTGCATAAATTCTCTTTTAATTAACACTAAATATATATATTGTAGAAATTCATACCATTGTTATTGACACAGAAAATCGAATTAGTATTTTAGAGTTTTTAGATTTCCATCCTCTTGAAATTACGCATTGAAACATTCTCAGTAACATATTTTCCTGGATTCATAAATTGTGCAACATTTGAAGCCTATAAGGAAATGAATACTATTGGTACCAGTCACTCTCTCTCTATAGATTGCAGTAAAATGTAGAGATCCAAAGAGAGATAATGATTTCCCTCAGCACTTCACGAGCTTCTCACGGACGGACTAAAGAGAGATCATTCCATGCTTCTTTCACCGATCACATTGCCTCAGTAGGGTACTATTGAGTCCAACGTTTCATTTTTGTTATTTCCCACTTCATTGGTATCAATCAAATCTCCACAACCCTTTGCCTTTTAATAACGTGTTTTTAATCTCTGACTTGTAAATTTTAAACTATTTTCATACCGCGATAATCATCACTTCTTTAAACTTATGTTTTTTTACCTTAGCGAGTTACCTGTCAACCTAATAAGTGTTTCTATTTCACGCTTTTCTGTTTATATATATTGATAATTCTTGCTAATAAACATAATCTTTTTATTTCTTGGAATGAGTCAATACAATCAGAGGGTATCAAGATTGGACTTTTAATGATTACTCTACTCTCTTTCGTCCATAAATCTCTTACTGGAGTCGAATTCCATAGGTTTAAATAATTTTTATTTGTGCAAATCGGTAATTACAGCTTTCAGAGGAGGTAGACATTTCCTATGACATGAATTGGAAAATGATCTGTGAGTGAACGAATGCTTATGGCAAATTAGCAGATGCCTTATTCATTCAGCTTACTTGAAATAGTATACCTATTGAATTTGGGATCATTAATTAAAGTAACCGATGTAGTACGTCCAATTTATTTAAAAATACACTACACGTGTTTCGGCTTTATACTAAGCCATCTTCAGGTATGAATTACAATCCAGTTTAGTGGTTTATATATATACACGCACATCCAGTTCAACAGAAGTAGGGGGGAGGAAGGGGGAGGTTAAGGGGGGTTAAAGGGAAGGCCGTGGGAGAGGGAGGGGGGGGGGAAGGAGGAGAGGTTTGGGGGTTAAGTTTGGGTTGGTTTGGCGGGGGGAGGAGTGAAGTCATGTTTTGGGTTCTCGGAAGGAGGGGTTTAGGATGGGGGAGTGGCATTCAAATTCAATATAGTTTAACAATTTTATTTTCTTTTTCTTCCTTTTAACGATTTCCCATTGTTCCAAGGCATCCAGGCGACGACCTTTGTTTTCAACACTTAAAATGTTCACTTTAAAATCTGTACGGTGGGATATTTCAATGAGGTATTTAGCCAAAATAAATTTGTAAATTTTTAAATAAAGTGGACGTACTACATCGGTTATTTTAATTATTACGATGTTCCACCAAATCTCGCCTGACACCGTTGAATTTGGGATCCATTGCCACAAAATGATAACTTGTTTTTTAGGCAGGAGACATCGCAAACGTCGGTATTGATAATACTCAGCGAGGTATAAGGACGTTTCTCTCTGTGGGTGGTCATAATTTTTTGCCATTAGTCATTTTTACAGTCGTCGGATCGCTCAGGTGAAGTCGATGCGTCAGCACATGTTACCCAATGCGCCTCGCGCTTTAGAAATGTGGTAATCTGATGAAAACAAACGTCCTTATTTTTAATCCCCTCTAGAGGATTACTTAGAGAAATGGTAGTGATTGGGCTCATTTTGTAACTGATGAGTGTGCCGTTACAAATTTTTATTTTTCCAGTCACTTTCTTCGTATGGTCTGCTTTTCGTCTTGCAGACCATTGATGGAGATTCCCCCTGCGCTTTGGGACTTGTTGTCGGAGCTGTGGTGAAGGGGGACCGGTGGAAAGGGAAAATCACGTCGGTTTGTTTGCTCGGCCACCGGGTTGCAGAATTCGCGGCGGATAGTGAAAAGCATTGAACAAACACCGTGCCGTCGGCTCTTCTTCTTCAGGACGCTCGGAAAAGTAAAAGCTATCGGCAAGGACAAGTTACTCAAGGAACCCTCGTGGAGGTCTCTCTCTCTCCTTAGGAATGGGTTACGGAATGAAAAAAACACTTCCTCTTTTGGAGGATTTGAAGTTGCGAAATGGATGGAGAGGAGGAGAGCAGGACGAGAGATTACTCAAAGGGCGAAAAGAAGGAAACAGTATTGACCACTTGAAGATGTTTGATGGCGCAGCAATAATTTAAATCTTGATGTTTCGGGACTGCGTATTTGCGACATCGTCTAGTATTTGACAAAAAGGGATGTATTAGGCGTGATGTTGTGTAATTTCTACACCGAGTATTTGAGTACATGTTATGACAATCTTTGGAGCGAATTTTGTATAAACCTTAAGTTGTAGATATATCCAACGATTTTAAAGCTAGGGTTATAAACACTGACCAGCACGTAGAATGTAATATGTCCTACATACTATGTCAACATGAACGCTCTAGTTTGCAAACTTTGGGAATTATGCGCGTTGATGTTTCTCGAAAAACGGAAGTGAAAGTTGATTTTTGGAATATAGGAAATATCACTCCAGTACGAATGAAAACCCTTTCCTGAAGCGTAAACTAACAAAGAATTAATATATGAACAGAAATTTTGTCAAATTATGTCTTCAAATTGATGTTTTTTCCCGTCCAAGTACATGTTATGAGAATCTTTTAAGCGAATTTTATATAAACCTATAGTAAAATATATCTCCAACGCTTTTAAAGCTATGGTTATAAACAGCGTTATAAACACTGGCCAGAACGTAGGATGTGATATGGCCTACGACTGTGTTAACATGAACGCTCTAGCTTGCAAACTTCGGGAGTTATGTAGGCTGATGCTTCTCGAAAAACTGAAATTAAATTTTATTTATGGAATGCATAAAATATCACTCCAATACGAATAAAAACCCTTTCCAGAGGATACTGCAGCTCTCATAACCGTGCTTCCCAAACGAATGGAACACGCTCTCTTTACGTTCTGGTTCCCGAGAACCATTGAAAATTTTAAGTGTCGAGAGCTATCCTACATATTTTATCCTAGGACCACTAGCCAACTGCTATAACCGACAGAAGGTGCCTTTTACCTGTTAAAATGCCTGGCACTTTTAAGAAACCTTCGACCTAAGACCAGAGGAATTCAAATATGAAATTAATTTATTAAATGGTCATTGCAAATTTTATTTGATTAGAGGAGATATTACCCGTCCTGATGTTAATAATTAAGCACCAGCAATAATTATTATTAGTTTTTGCCTGCTATTAAAATTTCAATTATAGGTCATGGTTTGAACAGTTTGCTATACACATGATTTTACAAAATGTCAGTCTCAATGAAAAGAATTCGGATGCTTATGTTCGTCAAAACGTAGGTTTTCGTAGTCTCAAATCCTCTATTTAATTATTTTGACCTTGGGTAGTTGAACATGCTGTATGCTTTGGAGTGGGCATAAATCGGCACAGAGTTATCTTGGGTTAACCAAAATTTTTATTTGCGTGACATATTTTCACATTTTATGTACAAAAAAGAGTGGAAAATGTGAGCAATAAACAGAAGATGAAACCTTTCTGCGTGGCATCATGTTTTAGCAAACGATAGATGGTTCCTTTTCATGAAAATATCACAAAAGAAAGCTGCACAAACAAAAGAGGACCCGCATTGACTATTTAGAAACAACAGTATGAGCACATAGTGCTATACTGGTCCAGTGGAGTGCCAGGCCCTTAGTTTGCATTGCGTCTCAGTAATTATATTCCGGGGAATCTGCAGTCTTCAACGTTTTTGGTCGTTCATTCTCGTAACTGAAAAACGAAAGGAAAACCAAAGTGTTAATTGAGAAATCAATTTTACCTTGCTGAATTTTTAATAGTAAGAGACTTTATTGCCTTAGTGAAAATGCATTTTTACTGCTGGAGTCTTACGTGTGTTTTCTCCTTGGAAATATTTCAAAACCGAAATGTCATTGGTTTTAAAATTTTGCTTATCACCTCATCAAGTTGTGAGAAGGCAATTTAAATCCTTCATAACGTAATCAAGGGCATTACTTAGCTCATTTTTTTAGCGTGGGTAAGATTTTGTGTGTATAATAATGAAAAAAGAATGAGATTGTTTATGGATAATGTAAACCACTGGAAAAAATATCGTAGTTGTGATTGATGAATGATCCTCTGATAGGTAAGCAACATAAAATAAATCACTGTGAGGCACTTTTACAAGTAAAGGATGTTTCAAATTCTAAAATGCTTTCTTTTAAGACAGTATTTTTAAGACAGTATTTTTAAAAAAATCCATCGCAAGGCGCATTGAGCTGGCACGCAGTTACTTAGTAGCAATTAAAATTTTATATGCACATCAATGGTTGGCTGCCAGTTATTTAATAACATTTTAAGCATATAAAAGCTGACTTTTAGTATTCGAAAACTTTATAAAAAAATATATCTCCGAAGAAAATAGATAAATAAAGCCAAATCCGTTTTTATTATGCTACAAAAATCAGCTCGAGTTATGTGTATGACAAGAAGAACCCTTGTCTGATGATAATGTTTCCTAATTACGACATATTTAATCAATGTTCTCTTAACCGATATTCACTGACTCATACTGGTCACTTTTATACTTAAAGACAAATAATTGACATCCTATTCAACATTGATTTCTCAATGAATCCTGAAGTGATCGGATTCTTATGGAACATTGAGTCCCTTCTGCATTTTAACTCATAATTATGGTGTTTTAAGCATCATTCATAAAAATCGATGGATTGATCCTGGAAAGTAATAATTTCGGTCAAATTTTGAACGCGAATTCGGAATAATATTAATTAATTTTAGAATTTGTTCGAAAAAGTGTTTACTAGAGAATGAATTTTACGAGGTAGGTGGTGAGTTTTGGTTCATGCTTGGTGGTATGTTTTGCGAAAGATGTTCGTTCAAAAGATGATGAGGTGGGAGGGTATATTGTGAAACATCTTACTTGGTTGGCAGCCGCTGTGGGTCCTGGGGTTGGAGTCAGCGGTTTACTTGCGCCTCTGCTGGGGAAGGGTGGCGAGGAAGTCGAGAGCCCTCTGGATCTCTGGGGGAATAGGTGGGGCGACGGGCAGATGGGCACCCTGGGGCTGGAATCCGTTCTCGTCGGCGACGTAGTTCAGTGTGATCGGTGTCCCGTCGGGGGCCGTGTATGAGAAGGACCCTCGGGAGACGACAATGCTAGCGCTGTCCTCGCCGTCCTTGGGCTGGGGGTTGGGGTTAGGGCGAACTTCTCCAGTTTGTTCCGCCTTGATTCCATCGGCTGTCTCGTAGCTGCAGGTGGGAGTGGAAAGAAAACCAATTGCTCCGTTGCCATTTACAAATTCAATTCGCAGATATAGGTGTAACAAAACTTGGTGGCACTCACTTTTGAAAAACAAATTACGTCAAGGAAAAGAAAGGATGTAAGAGAGTAAAGTCAAAGAGATCGAGGGGCCCTCAAGAGGCCCTCATAGACGTTATTTATTACCCCTGGTTGCTCATGAATGCTTGACTAACCTTCAGTGACCTCAAACACTTCACTGTAGTGTGCCGCCAAATTTCGCTTCACCTATACTTAAAGGCGTTATTTTTTCTTGATGGTTTAGCGTGTAAATATTTGTTGAAATCAACTGAGGAATAATATCACTATTGCCTCCGAAATAATTTTGAATACCTATTTCACTGAGAATTTTTCTGAGCAAAAAAAAAGAATGCTCTAAGCATATTGCTAATTACGCCTATTTTGTCAAATATGTTTACGTTTTTGTGGCTTATTTATCGGTCACGTTTGTTAAAACATCTATGCTCATGAACCTATTCAGAACAGAAAGCTTTATTTATACTTGTTTATGTAAAATCTTTTCGTGCCTGTTTTATGTAATGCCTTGCCCTGAGATTACTTACGTATCTGTGCAGATGTCATACTAAACGTTTTATTTGCGAATAATTGTTTGCGAAACTAATCGTCATTATGAAATAATAACCATCCATACAGTCTAAGAGCATTCCAGCGTATTGCAATTATTATATGTGATGTAATGTTTGCTAGTTCCATATTCTCAATTTGCTTAGTTTATTATTTTTTATACATTTATACCCCAAGAATTCTCTTTGGCATTCACGCTGTAATCAACTTTCAACAACGATTTCAATCAAGATCAACGTTCGTTTTATCTCGTTAACTCATGAAACAGACGAAGTAGATGTGGTCGCTACTCGTTTCAGCATATTTTAAATCCTCCTAACGCTGCCGAGAGCCCTCTGGATCCCTACCACTGGAGCCCTACCACTTCTTATGTATATGGAATGAATGCATATACGAGGGCTCACAATCCCTTATCATATCTTTACGTTCCCAAATTCCTCCGCCTCTGCTTGATGCGTCAAGTAAGGTCCGTTGGACGAGGCGTAGGGTTTAAACTTCAACGAAGTGTTTTTATACTCACTTGAAAACATATGATCCATCGGCGTTGGCATCGGAGTTCTGGCTGAGGATGGCAATGGGTTCATCCACTGGTGCCGTAACAGCCAGGGCCACTAGCGCTGACAGGATAAGGAACTGAAAATGGGGAAAATTATAGATTAAACTCAGTGATGATGAAGTGTAGTTGAAGATGTAAAACTTAACATTTTTATAATGGATGTATTGACAACTTTTACTAGCGTAATACGCTTATTTATAGTCTGAGCCTTTATTTATGATTTCGGAACATAATTTCACGTGCCTACAGAAACAACTATTTTCAGAATAAATATAACTGTTTCAGGCTGCATATGGTGGAAGTTCCCGATATACATTATGAACTATTTTCAGCTCATAGAGGGACTAGAAGTGTAGTAAGTATTTTAGTTTTTTTACTTTAAATTTAATGTAAACAAACAGGGTTGGCAACGTTTACATCTAGGCAATCGTTAGCATTTTTCTTTTTACACTCTTATTTCGCTTAGTTACCTTTCCGCTCATTTTCACTGAATATTTTGGAAACTCAGGTTATGGGCTCCCTCGACATACCAGAGGCTATCCATAGAGGCTATTGGCTATCCATAAATTTCTCAGTATTCCGTGGTGTAAAATTGGTAAAAAAATCAAATTTTATGACATATTCCTCTTATTTGTTTTTCTAAACGAAGTCATTTACAGGACAAATGTAATTCAGCTGCAAATGGTTGAAAGAACGAGTTACTGCAGGTTTAAGAAAATCTACTAGTTTTGTGATTCCTTTAATCCATTTTATCAACCACCTGGAATTATTATTTTGTAAGCGGCAAATCTAATTTTTCTTTGGGAAAACCTAAACGTAAATATCAAATCTTATTTCCCTCATCTGATGCCTTTACTTCAGCTATGCACATTAGACTAACAGAGGCCGCGATTGTCTGCTTTCAGTGGCCCAGCTAAAAGCCGGTAGCTGCCAAAGGGCGTACTATGGGATGGAGAACTGTGTGATACTCACCGTCTTCATGGTGCGTTGAGGGTACTTCCTTGTGTGCTGACAGGACGAGATGAATGCGATGCTGTAGTCTCGGTTCTGCCGGTATTTATACGCCTTGGACACCCCACGTTCCCGCTGTCACCCCTTCCAGTTGACTCCCACTCTTGCCCGCTTTCCGCCCCTTTCTGACCCCCACCCCCATCTCCTCTCCTACTGACACCTCTACCCTCCCCACCCCCATTACCACTCCCCCTACTCCCCATCATTGCCAAGAGCGCATCATCAAATTCTTCACTTCCCCCCCCCACCCTAGCACCCGGTGTCCGTCGAAATGTTTATGGAGGGAATTTTCAGCCACCTCCCCTCCCTTCCAGTATCCATCTCCCTGATTGCACATCAAGGGGACTCGCAAAACGTTGCAGCGAGAATGGAGTGTGCCCAGAGAAAGTTGAAACCCGTGACGTATGTGATGTGTACTTCCTCCGCACTCATCTTTATGCCTCTGCACCTCTGGGCGCAGCGTTTTCTAGGTCAAATATGGCGGTGCAGTCCTTACTGGGGGTTCGGAGAAATATATTTCCGATTTCGCATGCCGTTTTTTATCAAGGCATGCTTTTCTGAATTTGTGAATGTTGGTTCCAATAGTTGATGTGAATTTTTGAATGAATGCATAAAATTGGTACTTGTTTTATATATGAGTTTTCGCGAAATTATTTATGTGTTCTTTCTTCATGTCTGAATTATATGTTCAATGATAATTTCTTCGTGGCCATTTTCACTTTGCGACTATTCTAGGGTATTATATATTTGTTTTCATTTATTTTTCGCACAGTAATTGTGCCTACTTCATAAGGGAGTCCGGTCAACTGAAATTGGTAGAACTCATATTCAACTTTATACCGGTATATGGCATTGTTGCCCTTAGTGCTTTCACCAATGGAGAAAATACCAAAATAGGAAATAATATAAAAGAGTAGGATATTTTCATTGCCAAAAGTCCTTTGCTGAGGCAGCCGAAAATATAGCTCTTCATTTATCCCTGTCATGATAACGATTTCGGCTTTCTCCTCAGGGAGATTAGGCAACTGAATTTGGAAATGATTTTCAAGATTTCGATTACTTCATACTTGAATTTTTTGCCGGTATTTTACCAAATGGCGTAATGGATAATGAGTATTTTTCTGAGCCTCTCTGAACAAGCATCGGAGATATTATAAAGGGATAAAATTTCCTGTATGAATAATGTATTATTATCAAAATAATTTTACGTATGAAAATAGTAACTTTAACTGTAAATTTGTCTTCGCTAAAACTTTAGTATGGTTCCAAGAATTCTGAAATTAATACTACGAATAGAATAATATGTTTAAAAAGTAAATACTTGAATATAATAATGAATTAGACTAAAGCAATTTATTTCCTACTTCTGTTGAGATGAAAATTATTGAAATTTGTATGCCTTATTGATTAATTTGTGGAGCAGTAATATTCATTATTTTAGTCATTAATCCTTAAGTAAATGATACTTGAGATTTAGAATTAAATCTCGCATGAAATGTGAACTAAATACGCATGAAATTTGAACATAATGGCTTAAAGTGAGTAAAGCTAAGCAGGTTTTTGTTTGTCAAAATCTAGGAAATAACGCTAACTTAATTTCCTAATCTAGGAAATAACGCTAGGAAATCTTGGTAATAACGTTACATTGAAAACTTGATAGTTTTTCTGGCATATAATTTTAAATTATTTTTCCCGACGTATATAAGTGATCATAATTATAATTAGGACTGAACGTCTTACCATTGAAAATTTCATGCTCGGTGTTCTGGTAATGAATAATTAAAATTATTATGCACCACCGTTTTTCCTTTTAATTTGAGTATACGCGTCATTCAGGTTTTTAATAGCAGAATTTTAAGATAAATAAAAAGGTAGCTAGTTTCTTGGGATCGTAGTACATCTCACAATCAGTGGGTACTCATTACCTACCCAATTCATGTATTTTATGGGTATCTTGAAGCGTTACTCCATTTTTACTAATTCCAATTTGCATTTATTGTAAACCTCCCTGCTGACCTCATTTCATCGTAATTATTAAACCATATTTCTCTCGTTTCTTCTTCACGCTAGCATTGATAAGCATCATTTGGCTTATAAAATATTCTCCCATTTATTTTAGTTTAGGCATGCGCCTTATTCTGGCTCTTTCTTACTCACGTGAATTCCATTTTAAATTCTATTTGTTTACAAAATGAACTGCCACAATTTATTAGTGAAGGTTTCTCGGGTAAGATTATTTAAATGGATCAACGTTTCGATCATCATCATCAGGATATTGAGTCGAGCGAGGATGCTGGTGGCTATATATATCCGCAGATGCCCCATTGTTGTAGGAGCCGTAACGAATTCTTTGAATTTCGTCAATCACTGGGCGCCAAGCCCTACTTAAGTTGAAGCCGTTGTCTCTGTTGATGTTATTTTGCTCCATCTGTATCAATATCGCTTCTTCCGTTATCCTTTCCCAATATTTGGACGCCTGGGAAAGTAGTGTGGAATTTGCCGCCAGCATCCTCGCTCGACTCATTATCCTGATGGCGATGGCTGAGTCAACCATCGAAACGTTGATCCATTTAAATAACCTTACCCGGTGTGAAACCCGAGAAACCTTCACATATATAATTCGCCAGGAAAACCTTAAATCCTTTATATGTCACAATTTACTTTAGTCACTCTTAGTGTTAACCATATTTATAATTAAATACGCGACTAAATACGCGCTTAGTCTCATTCAGGGAATTTAATCCTTTTTTTTTAATTGCCGTTTTGTATTTAGAAAAAGTGATAACACCAGCTGAAGAGAATGGTAGACTATGTTACGTGGCTCAAAATATTTGTAAATATAAAAATGCTAAAAATTACCTTGATAATGATATCCAGTGTTGTTTTTATCAGCGCCAGTCATTGTATCAAAGATTTAGTGTCTTTTAGGCCAAATATTTGAGCAAGGGTTGAACAACGATTTTAAATACAGCGAAATTTTCGTTCCTGGTTATAAAATAATAAAATGCGGGTGTTGAGAAATTCTACGTAACATCTTTACAAGCTTGACACATTTTGGTTCTCGATGAAAACAGTTTAAAACGATTTCAGGCGTCAATTATCACATTACTTCCGAAAATTACGGTCGTAAATTCGAATTTTGTGGATGATATTTAAGGCGTGGATACCTTCGGTCTCATCTTCTATCTTGGTCTGCAGGCTTCGTGTGGTCATGTCTTTTGACATTCCCATGGTATTTTCGTGGTCCAACTTGAAGTGCGCGTGAAGTCTCATATTTGTAGATTAGGCTTTATCTCGCTGTTTACGTAGATTACACTTATACTCTAATTTTGAATATTAAAATCTAATTCTCTGCAACCAACCCTCATTTGTTACGGGATCTAAACCAGGGAACAGATTTATAGTTTCAAAAAATTTGTTCGCACACGTTTTTATATGCCAATCCGCTCATAATTTCACGTTTCCACCACTTTACGCCTCAACTACCGCAGTCAAGTGACTTTAAAGTCGCTGTTTTTTTATTAATCGTGTTATTTCATTCATATTTCACTGGGTGTATCCTATAAGCTTGAATCACACGATTATTTTTCACGTACAAGTTCAGGGATAAATTGAGCTATACTTTACAATGATAGGAAAAATGATAGCTGAAGCCATCATTTTCCATATCACACGGTCATTTGCGTCGTAATATACGATTATCATTTCCACACCCGGGATTTTGTTTACATAGTCATAGACCGTTGCTGTTTACTACCTTCATTACGTTACATCAAAGCTCACTAGTGGCACCACAGTTCGTATTTGCTGTCGTGCACTCTGATTGGTTGCAGCTGGGATATCACGTACGTGTTCAGAGACGGAAAACGGGACGGTCGCAATGATGGAAAAAGGGAAGGGGATCTCTATCATTGGTGCTATCCCTGAAAATTATGGCGTCAGAGAGCCATCATTTAAGCAATCATTGCCGCTATCCCTGAACCTCTTCGTGAAAAATGTGATCATGTGATTCAGGCTTTAGGCTCATTGTGATACATTTCTAGTTTTTATGGATGGAGAGAATTGATCATTTGAGTTTATTATATCAATATTTTTCGGGTGGCGTCCGCCTATGAAGTTTATGATCACAAAATTTTCGCCAGCTATCCTGCTGGCGTCCTCAGGTGAAGGATAGCGAGAAGGTTTTTTTCGTTAAATTACTAATTAAGGCCAAGTTGGCTAGATTTGGCGCAAATACGGCCGATTCTGCGCCCAGTCATGAAGCAGCATCTTGATTGCGCGGAAGACTTTATTTATAATAAATACATACATTATAAATTTTACATACTAAGTAATACATACTATAAATTTTTTTATTCATATTTCCATGACTGGGCGCAGAATTTGGCGCCGAATTTGGCGTAAAATCTTGCCAACTTGGCCTCCATAACAATTGAACGATGTAAACCTTCTCGCTATCCTTCACCTGAGGACCACAGCAGGGTAGCTGGCGTAACTGTTGTGAAAATATTGTGATCCTAAACAACATACGCGGATGTGACCAGAAAAATATTTATATCACTTGATCAACGCCGCGGAATCATGCAAACGAACATCACTAAGCTTATTATTATCGAAATTGCGACATTTTTCCGATTCTTCTGACATTTCTGTGCAAAATGTAGGCTCTTGATATATTTTTAATATGGTTGCGAGTCTTTTTCATCCGAGTGGTACGGTGTATCCATGTACCTAGTTTCCTTCAAGATATTTTTGTCCTTGTTATGAAAGTAAATCCCACTGCCCTATATTACACTCAAAACCATTTGAGAGCCACTTCGTTGTTTTAAATGAACCATATCCTACTTATCTCCTGTAGCATTAATTTTTAACTTTCTGTTTAGCCTCAAGATTTTTCTGCGAGCATTCTAAGGATGTATTGTCCTTTTCCTTGCTTAAATTATCAGCAAGGTATTTTTCACTTATTTCTCTTCAAGGTAAGTGCTTTCATAGTATTTATGGGTGGTCATAGGTATATTTAATTTCGTTACCTTGTGATCCTTCCTCTACTATTCTTCCACATATGTCTCGACGTCAATGATTTTTGTACACCCCTTCTTGCTCCTAAGTCTCCTATAGATATTCTTTAGGATAACCTTTCAAATCAAGAGCATATGTCAGTTTACTTTGAATCCTCACATGATTTTATCTTTTGTCTTATCCTTCTTTTATGTTTATTTCTATTTATTTAATTTACTATTCGGTTAAAAAACATGCTCTTTGTATGCTTTCCTAAATAATGCTTGAAATCTGTCGCTCTTATTTATAAACAGAATTTCAATAAAATCTGTTTCCCTCTCATGTTACTACCGTTGATAGCTATGTGACTTACTATGTTACATTTTAAGTCACCTACTTGTTGCGTTGAAAGTAATAGGTTAACGTACTGGTTGATATACTCGACTCAATAAGTATGCTTCACGGTATGTGCATTTATTGGTGGCAGTATATATATGGCAAATATATTGATCGTGAATGCTCAGTTAAAATTAGTTATAACTCTTTATTTCGATATTTATTCTAAAAACTTTGCTGGCATTCCTTATCACACGACCTATTGTTAAAAAAATTTGCCATCTTAAGCTTGACCCTGTGGTTTATTTATTTATTTATTACACTAATACTACAATTAGACATTGTCTGGTGGCAATATATCATTAGTTTCGGTTGAAACAAAATTAATAATAAGGTTTAAAAGATACATATACCTACATACAACATCAAACACTCTTCTTGTTTTTTATGAGTAGCAATTTTTTTAAAATATTTACATTTCTTGGTAAAGGTTTTGTGAGTTCTTCTGGTAATTCATTCCATTCCAGGACCTCACGATTTAAGGAGTATTTGGCAGCATTCGTTTTTTGCCTCCTTAATTTTAGTTTCAGCGGGTGGTCATTTTTTCCCAAAAAAGTTGACGGTGGAGCAACCATTTCCTTGTTAACTGATATTTCCGGCCAATTTAATTTGTCGTCTCTTTTACTATGTTGTCGTCCATTTATTTATAGTCGGAATATTTAGGAAAAATCTATTTTATAAAATGAAACTACTGATTCCATAGCAGAATGCGCTGCATAACTTCAATGTCCAAAATAGGAAAACTTCTCTGCTAATCAATATATTATAAATATTAATTTTAAGGCCAATATTGCAATAGCTTTTCAATTATTTGCATTAAAGTTGGAAATTTCGTTGTTCCAGCCGTAGGAATATCATTTAAAAATGGAGTTTTTGTAGCATCCAATTATGCTTTATTTGTCTGCGTTTTCAGATTGGAACGAAAGTGTTTTTACTTTCATAAATCATTGATTATGCCATTTTAAAACAAATATTCATTATTACATTTGAGTTTTCTATGCTGTAAAGTTAAATTCCAGTGGCATTATTGTTCATTTTCACAGCTGTGACATAACATGATTGATTAGAACTGCCTTATCATTCGCTGATGAAGATTGATTTCCACAAATTGAGTCTTGTTTGCGTAAATATTTGGCACTATACTATTATAATCACTAATGACATGTGTTTGCCGACTGTTTGCTTGAGTGCAACCTATTATTTCTAAACTCGTATATTACTTATTTGGTATCTCATTTGGTAAAACTCATTTTATACAAAATTTACACTTCTCACTTGTAGGGTAGGGTAGGTTCTATATTATGTCAAGTTTTTTAGTTGAGGGTATTTGGCGTAAGGCTATAGAATTGCTGGAATTCCGTTGCTAAAATCACATTATGTTTTCTTCAATTAAGAGAACGATTTCTTTGTAGTGTAGGAACAAGACATTTTTGTAGCCTAGCCAACTACCCTTAGGCAGCTAGCTTACAGTATTGTTTAAATGGTGTGAATTGTCTATGAAATAATACGGCATCAAAAGTGGTAATCCCCTTGCCTTCGACCTTGGAGTGACGATGCAGTCAGCATTGACTTCATTCTCAAGCAGTGATAAAAAAATTAATTAAAAGTGGACTACCGCAAATCTGCATTGATTATATTTTGCCTTTTTGTTTCGTTTATTTATCAGCGACATGATTAATTTTTGGAACGATACATCTCAATTCCTGAAAAGGTGGTGGATTTCTCATGCAATTGACTGAAGCTTAAGCTTAACTCTCTGGCGTCAAGGCGTACTTAGAGATAAAATTTATCGGAGTCCACACTTTCTTGCCAGAAATCATATCGAGGACTGGAAAGATACCAAATGAATATCCGTGTGTGAATAGAACAGTCACCCAATTTAGTTGCGTAATGACTTCGTATAATATGAAATTGAGGTTTTCAGATATTGTATCTTCTCTCTTGAAACGTGGTCAAAAATATTTTTATCACTCCCTAAGCAATTCGTTTCTTCTTCGAGTTTACATAAAGTTACCTAGTAAATACCTAGACAACTGGGTTATAAATAAAATAATTTAATCGGTAATATCATTCCTTTGAACATGAGAATTTAATCGTTTATTTATAATTTCAGTCTTCAATGTTTATTTAAGCTATTTTCTTCTTCTTATCTTTATTTTTTCATACTTATCTGTGCTGTACATTCTAATGTCCTATATACTTCTTCTTTAATTTTCACCTTTCCTGTCACAATGGCATTTCGGCATCATCGGAATATTGGTAAGCATTCACTTTAATTAGCGCACAATGTTATTGGACGCCAAAACTCGTTTCGGAGAAAACTTTTCTCTGCATTTAAGTGTAGTGTAATTTCTTTGGGGTCTCCTCCCACACTTTCGATTGGCAAGCATATTGTTTCGTCATCATTGACGGCGTGTGAGGACCGTTGCAGCTTTGATTACTGTCCGGATTAGAAGTCCATGTACCGATGTTTTATGTGCCCATATTAAGACGGCGCTGTTGTTTGACTGATTGATTACTGGGAGGCGCCTTTATGAGTTCTTTTGTTTTGCCATCATTATAAAGACCCTTTTGGCATAAAGAATGCCATCTATGTGCGTTTTATTCACATAAATCAATATGGAGGTCTTTTTGGCATCAACGTTATCATCTGTGTGCAATTTATTCGTATAAATCAAAATTTTAAAATTGCAGCTTAGCTGTAACGACCATAGGGTGTAGCGCACTTCGTTCTCGGTCGAATCACTATTTCCGTGAGGAACGAAGGACAAATTAAGGTAGCTTCCTCTTAAGTGATGGAAAGTAAATTGGTTGACTGTGTTTGAAAAAAATTGCAGTAGCCAGTATTCCAGCGGTAATATAAAATATTATTCTTTCTCATTTGACAGTCTAGAAGAAGGAATCGCCGAAGGTTGCATTGATTTATCTCCGACAAATTTTTCCTGAAAATTGATGCGTCATTGATTTGAATAATTTTTTGCATCGCGCTTTTTCCTGCGTGGTAGACGTTCCCAAAAAATGAGCAACTGGAAGCAAAGGAAGCCATCCTTCACCGCTTACGCTCCAAAGAGAATATGTAGAAAGACCGCCTGCGGGACATCGCAGTGTATATCAGCATCTATTTCTGTCCTCCAGCCTCTCCCCAATTTCCTATCCTTGCCTTTTTTATGACGGAAGATCTTGAATTCATACTAGGTATCCGCATCAGTATACGCATCAGTATACGGC
Source organism: Pyrrhosoma nymphula (assembly GCA_963573305.1). Lineage (NCBI taxonomy): Eukaryota > Metazoa > Arthropoda > Insecta > Odonata > Coenagrionidae > Pyrrhosoma > Pyrrhosoma nymphula. Next base: position 47,507,449 of record OY754333.1, on the reverse strand, counting down.
AAATTGTGACCTGATACATTGCACCAATTGCATCGGATTAATGATTCCTTTTGAAACAATGCCATTACGAGCTCTTTGTACATACGGGAAACATCAAAATGATTCATTATCCATCGTTAAATTGTAATTTAAGAAATTATACGTATCCTTAATTTTTTGGACTGCTTTTTGTTTAGAGAATTGCATTAGGCCTCGTACCATGTACTTATTTCCATTCTTACCATGTACCATTCTTCCAGTACCATGTCAACACGACAAGCTATTACGATAATTCCTTAAAATATCGGTGCTTACTTTATTACATAACGATATAGTGAGCAAGAATTTGCATGTATGCCACATTCTGTGGGATAAATATTTAAGGTTTCGATATTTTATATGTAGGTTGATAATAGATATTTTATAACGAGATGATGTGTTTTTCAATGTTACAAGTCATAGTATGCGCTATATGCGCCTATAACATCACTTCCAATACCACCACAATATGAGATAATGTCTAGTTTGATCAGTTCTTAAATTTATTGAGCAACATTCAAAAGTTCTCACTAGCCCGGTTTTCAATGTGATTTCATTATAATGTGGAACATTTTTCATCCTGATAAATGCCTGGCCTGGTTTTCTTGCATCTTTCCCGTTTATATTTATGACAATGCTCAAAATTTATCGATTAGTACGAAAAAATATGCCCTGTTATTTACTTTGTCAAACAGCGTTTCATATCCCGTATACATCAATAAGTCGGGAAGATACACTTTTATTTTTTGACCTAGATCGAGATTAAGATTCCAAATCTTCCTTTTCCTCCTAACCATTTCTCATGTGGTTGAATGGGTTAAAATAAGAATTTAGACTAAGAACCCACGTAAGGAATTTTTTGAAATGGATGCTTGCATGTTTGACTAAAGAAGAATCGGATGCCTTCTCGGGAGCAGAATCATGATTTGAGATAAATGAGTGGTAAAATACATTAAGTATTGTTTCTCATGAATATATCTCATTATGCATGTTAATATGTCAACCAACTGGAAAAGAATTTTGCTACAGGAAAGAATTTTTCGGAACAGAAAAATTCAAGAAGGCTGATTGTGCCCAGCTTGATGAAGAAAGCTTGATAACGACCATGATCTCAACTTTTCTGATGCTCATCTTTAACCGTGTCTTCAAGTTCCTTGATCGATCTAAATCTTATAAATGCACGAGGCAAGAACTGTTTCTTCATATTCATCCGGTCCCTAATGGAGTGTTTGCATAAATGGGGGATTGCTATGAAATCCATTCTATATCGTAAATTGTGTTTCCATAATAATATATTTAAATTACCAGCTCTAAATCTTGCCTAGTTTGTTTAATAATCACGATTTATTGAGCATTGTTTTCGCAACGATATATTTACGCCCAGCCATTGGCTCGTTGCGTATTGACGTAATCCCCCTTGCAGCAGACGGGTGAGACTGTGTTATAGCGTATTGAGGATGTATGAAGTGGAAATATACGAAATATTTCGACTTTACTGATTCAAAATAGGGAATAATTACGTTTGTAAAGTTAACAGGTATAATCGAGGCTTGATCCAACTATAAACTATGGTTGTTGCATCAACTATCGAGTAATGACTTGGCAGAATGCGGATAATTTTGGGTGAATAGTAAAGAGGGGAATTGTCATTCAGTAATTCATTAGAATTTTCTACCAATATAGTAAAAGTTAGAAAAAATTACCAAAGTTTTAAAAGGCGTAACTGTAAAAGTATATTGTTTCTTATGTTACTCTTAATTTGATCGACGGCATGTGTACATCTTGTTCCAGGGTAAGGGAAACCGTTTGATGTTTATTATTTTGACATGCAAATTTGTACTCCATGCAGGTTATCTTAAACTGCAAACTACATATATTATTGTTACTCATAATTATTCAATTCAATCACCAAATATCCAATGCCGATCGCTTTTGTAGCAGTTATAAATTTCCTCGTAGGCCAGTATTAACTTTTATAATGGGGTATATTTTCAGCGGTAAATTCATCGCCTAGCAGGTCGGAAGTTCTAAGGTTATCGTCTCTAACCTTGAAAAAATTTATTCCAATTTTATATGAACATTGTGGCGCTCGACAATATGATCGTGTATTGAGTACAATATAAGTAGTAACCCTCTTCATTTTATAATATCAATCTTGATTATTTGAAACTTTTTTACAATCGATACGTGTATTCACGAAAATATCAGTCTCGTTCATCACCACGCTAATCTCAATTGGTTTTTTCTCTTGCTGTCAATATTTCTCCAAAATTATTATTGATAGTTGTTGAAAATGCTTTCTAATCTGAAATCATTAAACTAAAAATCTGGAAAAATAAGAAATTTTCACCTCAAATCTTGGTTATCTGGGCACATTTTCAGCTGGTATTAACAGATAGAGAAGCAAAACCCAATCTACGAATATGCTCTTAGTTTATAATATTGCGTGCGTCTTAAATGGTGTTGACTACCGGGTACTTTACTATGTACTATTTTTGTGTGCATGGTGGCACAGTCTAAACTTACTGCGCAAAACTTGACAGTGGCAGGGTTCACTTCGTATAAGTTATTTTTGTTTGTATTCATGATTAAGTAAAATACTAAGTACCTACAAATTTTGTAGAAAAGTATAAAGTATCTTACTTAATCATAAATGGAAATATACTGAGTTTAGTTTAGATTGTGCACACGGGTTTTTAACTGTCTAAAATGTTGCGTCTGACGGTTTAGTGGCCGAAAAATATTGCCATCACTGAATTGAAAAAACATTTGGAAAATATTTTAAACATATGAAAACATGGATGAAATTATTTTATAATTCCCGTATTTTAAACAATGATATGAGTTTCTAGATACGGCAACCCCGAGTTGATCATGTATGAGCAAATGAGTTTAGCGTACGTGAGTCTAATTGTAAGTAGTGAAAATATCGGTTATGGTGATGGAGACGCGGTCAAGTCATCGCCTAGCAGTTCGGAGATCACGATCACGAGAGATCCGAGGGGGTTCTTTTTCTTACTTTTTAGTTTGTATAACTATCCATAGATTTTAACGCGCCAACGTCCTGTGTGCTGTGCTCTTTTTGTTTTGTTGTTTTTTACAGGATTGATGAAATTGAATGATTGTATAAGTGCTTCGCAGGCATAACAAACAAAATAATAGCACAATCTAATAGGCTTAAATCGCTTACATTATCGTTCAATTCATTAATCTCTGGTCCTTCTTTATCGTATTAATTATGCCATGGGTATAATTTGGTACCTGCATGGTGTACTTCGGCACCCTATAGCCTATTGCGCAAAATATTCACCGTTCAAGGCGGAAAAGAACCAGAACGAATGTAAACAAACCCGGTAGCGACTGCCGAGTCAGGGGGATGACGTCACAGCAGTCGCAATATGGCCGCGGTCTGTTTGTGCGCAAGGCTAAAATTGTGATTTTAAATCTCTTATTATTTAAAAAGTAGGCAATGTGCAACAGCTAAATTTTGGATTTAGGGTTTTTATGTTCAAAGTTAACATTTACGTTGTTTCCTAAATTTGTGCAAATACTCCATTGATTCTACATTAATTTGGGTGGTTAAGAAGGACCTGTGTAATATAAATGATGTTTTTTACTTTCATGAATAAATTCCACTAGCTCTTAGTTTCTCGCCTTCTTATGGACTACAGAAAACCGTAGGGGAAGTCGGTAGTGGTGGGCGCGCAGATATATATATATATATATATATATATATATATATATGTGTGTGTGTGTATATATATATATATATATATATATATATATATATATATATATATACACGTAACGAAAATTTCGCCAATAGGCCACAATATAATAAAAACACTTGACAGGGGGTGGGGAAAGAAAAGTAAAAAGAGAGAGAGGACTTACTAGACGTTTCGGGCATGTATGCCCTTCTTCAGCTGTAGAAAATGGAGTCATGGATATATATATATATATATATATATATATATATATATATATATTTTTTTTTTTCCTGCAATTTCTGCCCTGCCTTCTATGTGGGAAAATGTACCACCCCCCTCAATATCCGTATGAACAATCACCGCCATGCCACCAAAACTCCACCTTTTCTGGATCCCATTCCCAAACATACCGCCTCCCACTCTCAAAATTTTGACGATTGTTTCTCCCTAGAGATCATAGAAGCCCTTCCTGAATCCGCCGGTAATGTTGACGTGAAAATTCGTGAATACGCCCATATTTGGGTGACAAGGGCATTCGAAAAGCCCGGGCTAAACCTAGCCCATTGAATTAAAAGCCCAATAGCCACCTCTCTCTCCCCACCACTATCCATTCGCACTTAACCCCCCTCCTTCCTCTCTGCCCTTTCCTTCCCAAGGGAACAGAGCAGACTCATCATTCCTCTACCGCTGACGATGGCGTCCTGACGTCGAAACGTACAAGTTTTCTTTTGTGAGTGTCCTTTTTGCGTGTTTCTGTTTGTTTAGTGTATCACTGTTTTATTTATGCATGTGCATCGTCGCCGAGAGCGATTTTCTACCAAGACATTATATATATATATATATATATTCTTTTGAAATTTTCGCCAATTGGCCATAAATATATAAAACTAACTTACAGGAGGTAGGAGAAAGAGATAAAGAATTTGTTCTTACGGGAACGGACTTCTAAAGCAGACGAAGGACCAACCCCATCCGAAACGTTCCCGTAAGAACAAATTCTTTATCTCTTTCTCCTACCTCCTGTAAGTTTTATTATATATATATATATATATATATATATATATATATATATATATATATATATATATATATATATAAATAAAACTTATATAAACTTATATATTTTATTATATATATATATATAAAATTATATATATATATATATATATATATATATATATATATATATATATATATATCATTCTCCGACACTGTCGGCAGCAAAATTCTTTCGGTACTATTATTCATGAATGCTAACTCATCTGCGTCTTTTTATCGGGAGATGTTACAGTTCAAGACATTTCATGGCCATACATCTTCAACATTCACTAATGGTCACAAAACCTCACTACATCTTTTTACTGCCAATAACCCTGGTAAAAGTTAGCAAATGCTGCTAAATATGCATAATAAAAGGTTAGAATAGATTATTAAATGGAAATAAAACTATGCCCAGGAGAATGGAATGAGAATAAATTGGAATCGTTTGAGATGTGACTAGGGAGAAAAATTAATAAATGTGCCCATCACTCCGAATATTTTTGGTAAGCAGAGGAGCTTAATGATTTATATAAGGCTTAGGGAAATTATTACGGATCTCTTGTTTTTAAGACTCACAAAATTCCTCCTGCAAGGAGGATCCTTTATCATATTCCCCCGTGTTAGGATCTTCCCCGTGCTCAATGATTTAATATTTGATTCAAATCTCAACGTAACCAACCAACGAAGCACGCTCCTTTTATATGCCTAATACTGGATTATACAATTCGCAGTATTGCATGAACCACTCATTCCTCTCTTATGCTTACACCGCAACAATGTTTTCAATGCCCCATACCCACTGCCTTTAGGCTTCACTTATGCTTATCCAAATTTCACTACCATGCGGTAAATTTGATAGGATTGCGCTTTGGTACCAACTCTGCGACTTTGCCTTCTTAGAAAAGCATGCGTTCTTGATGTGCTCCACGCACAACCTACTACTCTCTTTGCATTCTGTCCTAATATTTATTCAAATTGAATTTTTCCTATTGCTTAATAGAAGTTATCCCTGTAATCCTTGTGGGTTTTTAGTCAGCAACTGTGCATCATGTGCGTGCTGTAGAAATCGGACATTAACTTCTCCAATCATTATGCGGACATTATCAATACATGTTTCTCTCAAACATCCGTAAAATATTGAGTAGCCACGGTGGTATTACACCCCTATTAATTACTCCCTTGTCATATCAAACCACTCATTCAAGGTACCGTTCACCCTCAATAATGACTTGATATTAGAATTCCTCGATTTCGAATCATTCAGTAACTTTTGATTCACCAAAATTACTTTAGGATTGGGCCTTCATTGCTCTCATCTCCGTCCATCACCTTTTTCAACCAATCTATGTCTGATTCTTTCGCATATAGTACTCTGGTTCTGCTCCTCCTCACAAATTTCAAACTTTTTAAAATTGATTTTAAATCTTTCCCTCACGGCCCGGTTTTTTACAGTTCAAAGAACCCTACATCTGCCTTCTATTGACATTTTTTTCGGAAATACTAGTGACCTATAATAATGACGTGGTGAAAGGTCTTGCGTGTTGCAATGACCCAAAGCTGTACTGGTGGAGCAATTACTCATGCTCACGGTAGCACCACCTTTGCCAGATAAGTTGAGGGGTAGGAGCCAGATGAAAGGATAGGTACGTAATGGCTTCACGTAAAAATTTCTTTGGGTGCGGTGATGGGTAAGCCTATCCTATTATAGATCAGGACATTTTTTATAAAAGTTAACTTATGTGTGTACAATTTTGTTATTCTTGGATATGCAATTATAAAATAAAATAACTACTTGCAACTGCGGCGACTTGATTTAGTACCAAAGCCTAAGGTGCTGAGTTTGAATCTCACTACTCTCGACTCCCGCTTAGTAATTACTCTGTGCCCACTGAAAGGTTTGAGGATGCGCGGTATAATTTGATACAATATTTCCGATTTTCTCATTTCTCGCAGAACATTTTCTCATCTCTCAGTGAACAGCGGATCTAAATGGAAACATTTAGGGACAAATTTGTCAACAAGGCAGGACTCCGGGAAAGACCCTAAAAACCATATGTTAAATCTACTCCTGGTAGAATTCGTAGGACATAGGCAATCCAGCTCCACACCTAAGACTGACTTCAGGCTAGAACCATAGGTTCCTGAATGTTCGATACGCAACTCATACTTAAGTTACCGTGGCCTTCGAAATCGATGCCTTTGATACAAAGTAGTGAAAGCAATGTTTGGAAGTAGTTTTATCCTGTTTCTATTTAGCCAGACATACATTGTCTCTCATTTAAACTGTCGTGAACCAGGTGGGGTATGACGCTGCAGTTGTGGCGTTGCCATATCGTGTAGTGATGGTGGCTCGGTTCTGCGAGTGCCAGCGTAGCATACATATGTCCGTAAAATGTACATCCCTCAAACCCCACATAATTTGGGACATGGTTATAAAGGTGAGTTACATGCCTCTTGATTTTAAGATCTATATCAAACACCCAATTGAAATGATTTTGACTATATTATGTTTTATTTTGGGGTTAAAACTTTGAAATGCCGTCTCGAATATAGCATGATGCAGTCTTTATTCAAGGGAGTGAAGATCTTTTCCCGGATGGCAGTGGAGATGAATCTGATGATTTAATACAACCATTTAACTGAGGAGGAGGTTGATGAGGATATTTCGGGTGATGAGTTATCTGATTAAGAATAATACTACACCGTTAAAGAAGGCTGCACAAAGTGAACAAAGGAGCTTAGGATCGACCTACGTACAAGAAGTTAAAACATTACTGCACATAATCTCGGTGTGAAACGTCGGGCCAATAGCAGAGTCAGTGTGTTTTGAGGTCTTTTTACTAATGATATCATGGACTCAACAATAACACACACAAACGCAAATATACTTTTATCTAGATAATAATATTACAGAAGTACTACTACGGATCCTCTGCATTCCGAAACAACAAAACCTGATATAAAATTATCTTAATAGGTTTCTTGATTATTGTTCTTAGCCGGCATATTCCGATCTGGTAGGCAGAATCTCAATAATTTGTGGGCATCATATGGTACTGGAATCGAAATATGTCCACAAAAAGATTCTCATTTTTGTTCAACAATTTCAGATTTGATGACTGCATGACACGGGACGAAAGAATGAAAACCAATCGTTTGGCACCCATTCAAGACATATTTGTATCCTTTGTTCTAAATTGTGAAAAAGCCTACACACAATTTGAATATCTTACGTTAGACAAAGACCTCGTAGCCTTCCGAGGAAGGGGTGTAGTATGGAGTCACGCCAGACAACGGCTTTTGATATAATTTTCAGGTGTTGAATTTTTGATGACCGCATCGAATTTTTGATTGAGCAAAAATGCAAATAAAATTTACAAACGTCCTATGAGGCCAAATATTATAATACATATAATCAAAAAAGAATTTTCACATCCCATCACTTCAGTTGCACTGCTTAAAAGACGGTTCTTAACGGCTTTTTCAAAGTTTTTTTTGACGTTTACGTACAGCCAACTTCAAACATAGTCATAAACGCGTGTGAAATCCCACATTCCTGGAGTGGAGTAATCGCAGATATACTGTGGAAGGGTATGTTCCGAGGAAGAGGAAGACAGTGCATTCCGAGCAAGTCGGCCAAAACCGGTCTAAAAATTTACGCATTATGAGATGCAACAGCATTTTATGCATCGAGGGTTGGAATATACTGCGGTAAGCAACCAATTTATAGTACGATTGCCGTCAGAGAGAAACGTTTTGGCATTGTCGATCGTTTGGTCAGCTGTGTTTCTGGTTCTTGCAGAAATGTTACGATGGACAATTTTATTACTATCTACTAAACAACAAAATTTACTCCGCCACCATAAACTTATCATGGTAGGGACTTTGCGGGCAAACAAAAAATGCATCGCCTCATATGAGGGATGAAAAAATCCTTGTGGCAGGGGGTGTATGGACACCAGCCGCATAATGGTGTCAAGGAGAATGTAAAGTTGAATGTGGTAGGTGAATAGCTGAAGTGTATTTCGGAAGTGTTTTCATTGGATCTCAGTTTTTTTATAGTCACGTGGGAAGAACGAGCTTTTGTACCTAATTACCTAATTGTTCGACAATGTATCTATTATATTATATTACATTACATTATATCACATCACATCATCACATCACATCATCACATCACATCATCACATCACATCATCACATCACATCATCACATCACATCATCACATCACATTAAATTACATTACATTACTTTTTATTTTATTGTATTATATCATATCGTATCATATCATGTTATATTATATTATTTTTCTTATTATATCATATCATATATCGTATCCTATCGTATTGTATTGTATTGCAGTGAATTGTATTGAATTGAATTACATTTTTTTATTGTATTGTATTTGAGTGTATTGTATCGTAGGTATATATTACATTATACTAGGTTTTAAAATACATTATTTTCGTTCATTTTCACATTGCGTGTGAATTGACGGTTATTATTGAGCAGTAGTCCTTGCTGTGGGTTGGTCTCGATAAACGCTTTCACTTGGCGGGAAATTCTAGAGCGACAGAGAGAGCAACGTACAGATGTCGGTGTGAGAATACTGCTATTTGGAGTTGAAGTCCAACGTGGTCAAACGACTGACCCTGCGGCTCGTTGATTGTAATCGCATATGCTGGAATCGCTAGAAATTGTTGTCGCAAGATGAAAGGGAACGTTGTCTCAGTCGGACCCACATCAGAAATGTTTCTTACTTTTATGAAATAACTTGCAAACAGTTGAATAACGGCATTTTAAAATGTAAGTGACTGTGGCTTCATCTAATAGCGGCTTTTTAAAACTTAGCGATCTTAAAGCGTACCTGAGTCAGTGAGTGAGTGACAAGGGTTTTCTTTATATTATATATGTATAATGGGTATGTTGGATGGTTTCTTACTATATGACCAACAACTAAATTATTATTTGCGCCACTTGGAAGAGGTGAGAGAATTACTATGGGTAGGATTATCAGGGGCACTGAGGAAAGCTGGAGGGAACCAGGTGCCAACAATACCTTGCTGTTAAAGAAAGGTGTGTATTGGGCCACAGTTTAACATCTCTTCCGACGGATGGATGACTTTAGTTGGAGTAGATGGCAATCAAGTAGGGAACGGAATTCCACTGAAAACTACTCACCACTGCTACGATTTGAACCCGAGTTGTTTGGGATAGGAAGCGTGTACTCTAGCTATTACACAAAACCAATCTCCTAAGAATACGGTCTAAAAAGATTCAGAAACGAAATCTTTACGTTCTCAAATTGTAGATGTACGGATTCTGCAACTAAGAAAGCAAATAAAGATGAATATTCAAGGAGAAGGGTGCCTTGAGGGCAGTGAATCTTCTTTAAAAGTTTAATTTAGTCATAGATGTCTGAAATCACTGAAAATACTGAATACTGAAGGAAAAAACTATAAAGGTCTTGATAGAACATTCAGTAAAACATCATGGAATGGAGAAACACTTGTTAAATTTCCACACGTTTATTAAGTCAACAGACCGGATTGCCGGGCTGAAGAAACGTATGAAATTTTACCAAGTGATTCTTCAGTTATTCAGTAAACAAATACATTTATAGGTAAGGCATGCAATTCCTCTAACTTTTTAACATCATCACTAATTGTTCAATCCTAAGTTTGCTTGACTGCAGCTCTCCTTCCTATCCTCCTACCTATCTCATGCTATTTCCCATACTCTCCGGTATTTCTTCATTTGGTCGATACATACATACCCTAGCATTTCCCTCTATTTCTCCTTCTATTATATTCGTAACAAACCCTTTGTGCCTCAGTATATGGCCAATCCATCTGGTTATTGTATGATCTGGTGCTTTCCCGGCGCAGCTCATTAATAAATTCTTCTCGGGTTTCCAACCGGGTTAAAATCTCCATTGTGGCTGACGTTTTGGTGCTCGACTCGCGCATCATCATCCCCTGATGACGATGCGCGAGTAGAGCATCGAAACGTCGGCCACAATGGACATTTTAACCCGGTTGGAAACCCGAGAAGAATTCATTCACCATCTGGTTATTCTTCTCTGTATATGTTGTCTCTGTTACGTTGGTCCTTACCTCATCTACTTATCTAATTACTACACTGCAATACTTAGAAACTTTCAGTTCATACAAAACTTGCTGAAATTCAGCAAAATGTCTTAAATTCAGCAAGTTCTAAGTTTTATAATTCCCAGACCCTCCTTTTCCCAGACATTCTCTCTCCCAGACACGATTATATCATTGGCATGCATTGTATTTTATGTATTGGCATGTAGCTGAATGGCACATTTTTTAGCTTTTCAATAAATATTGTTGGAACTTATGTTGTAGCCTATTTATTGAAGCAAAAACCTATCCGAAATATAGGATAATAATTTAGGTTTAGTTCTTTAAATTTTCAGGAAAATTTTCTGAATTTCAGCAAGTTTTCCTTGATTAAAATTTTGAGCTAACCAGATTTGCTTGAAAGTTGGTACAACTTCAGTTAAGAAAACCTTGCTGAATTTCAGCAAATTTGGGGGAAAATTTTTTTTTGTGTACGTCATTTCTAATCTTATCCGTTTAGTTGACCATCACTATCAGCTTTTCCTTTGGTCCATGTTTACGATCCTTAAGAGTGCTTCCTCGTTTGTACTTCTATCTTCTTTGAACAGAGTAGTTGCGAGTTTAGCACGCACGACTTTTTAGCTAATGCAATCCCGCACTTGATGTCTAGTGTACTTCTTTAGTCCCAAGTGATGATGCTTCCGATATTGATCCACTTTGACCAATATCTCACTTATTAGAGCGACTTCCAAACTCATTCCCAGCTTCTCTCTACTGCGTAGTAGAATATTCTGTATATTTACTTTCATTTACATTCTTGAACTACTTAGTCCTTTGTGCTCTTTGATTTTTGAAGATCATCACGATTTCTTGCTATGACTGCAATGTTTTCTGTGAAGCAGAGAATATTTACTTTATTTCCCATTAACCTTATTTCCTTCTAATTGTTTTTCATGTACATCTCTTTTTTCCATCTCCAAGTATATTTTTAACAGCGATAATGAGAGGCTGCAGTCCTGGTTAACTCATTCGTTAATGCTAGCTTTTTTCTTCCGTTTCTCATTCCCATTGTGACCACTTGCTTCTTGCACATTTTTAAGGTTAACATTCTGTCGTTGTAATACTTTCTGAGTTTTTAAACGTATTTATCCCCTAAAAGTTGTCGAGGGCTTTCTCCAAATCCACGAATTCAACATTCAGAGGATTATTCACATATATAGTTTTCTTAAAGATCATTCTCAGGCAGAGTATGGTTTTCCTAGTTTCTCTGTTCTTTCCGAGTCCAAATTGATTTCCGAGAGGTTATCTTCAATTTTTCTTCAAATCCTTCGGCTTATTATTCGCGTTAGTATTCTTGAAGCATGTGATACCGTACTCAAGGTTCGGTGCTCCTCACGATTCTCAATCCTAGTCTTCTTTGGTATCGCAACCATTACATTTTATCCTCAGACAGTCCTCCGGTAGTCTTCCGCTTTCGTAGCTATCTTTTATTATTCCATCCATGTTATTCTAAGCTTTTATACCTTGCGTCCTCGTGATTTGGTCTACTCCTGGTGGCTTGTTATTCTTCCGAACATTCACTGCTCTGCTAAATTCACTTCTCAGTGTGTCTGTTTATGTGTGTCTTCGTCCACCTCGCTCTCGTCTTTCATTAGACTGTCTTCCAGCGACTTCGGCCCTCGCTTTTAGATCATTGTTAGAGTTTTTCTATGCATTGCATCCATATATTCCCGCTGTCTTCACCCTCTATCAGCATATTCCCGTTCACATCCCAGGTCATGTTGCTTTTCGTTTTCCTTTCTCGGAAGTGTCTCTTCACTAACTTGTATGCTGTTAATGGTTTTAGGCGTAACCTTATGGGAAAGCTTCGTAATTGTAAAGAAAAGCTTTGTAAGTTCCACATAAATAGATTTTTAATGGCATGATGATGTCGCTCAGCGACGAAACCTCGGTCGTATAAAAATATATTTATGTGGAACTCACAAAGTTTTTCTTTTCAATTTACTTCGTTGTTGATTTGATGTTCCCCTTTTTCGTGTATTCTCTGATTTTCTTTCGGCAGCGTTTTACCCAATCCTCATTTTCTTTCGTGGATACTTGTATGACTTATGTTAGTTCGAGAGCTTCTTATAGAGGGTTACCTCATAAGAGATGAATTTTTATTACAAATTAACTGGAAATTGGATGGAGCGTGGGAGATAAGTTCGCCATATTGAATACGTGAATCAGTCTATTGAACATAATAGATATTATATATTGCTAAAATATATATATATATATATATACATTTTATTATATATATTAGGAATTCGTTTCCAATTTTTCAGCTCCGAGCACCCAACGAAACTGGTGGACAACCCGTATACGTGTATTCTCCCCAGGTGATGAATCTTAATGCGATGGCATAAACTATAAACTCGGCGACCTTCCGGCATGACGTGCCTCCAAGCAACGCCATCCTGGGTCTTGGAAACAACTAGTGGTAATATATAAATTGGTAATAAAACATTTTTTTCCTGATTGTGTGATTTATGAATATTATTGCAAAGTGCTACTTAATCTTGCACGTGTTCATTTTTATGTTATTTTAATAGAATTTCCAAATTTCCCTTCTTTTGCGTATGCACTAAATTGGTTGTTGAAGTTTTCTTTGTATTTACGAAAATCATTCATGATTTAGAGTAAATTATTTAAGCAATATTGTAAGTAAATTTTGGCTGGGGTGAAAGCTTTTATTTCACATCGTCGTCTGTTTTAGCTATTGCTTTACTGTCAAACCAATAGATAATTATATTGGTGCTGGTATTTCATTGACTCTGCGTACAATTTTTTCCTAGCGCACTTATGCCACAGAGTAAATATAAATAAAAGTGGCAACGTAATGCTAACAACTGCGTAAATATTTTCGGAGATTTTCCTCGTTTAGGAAGAATATCTGGAATAAAGAGAACAGCTGATGTCAGTCAGTGTTATTTTTTTAAATCAAGGAGTATTGACGACGCCTGTTGTGTGCTGTTTCGTTGACGTAATCTCCTTGTCGTTGCCAAGTGTAATAAAATAAACAGACGATCACCCATGGCCATCGTGCGTTTTTAAATTTTATTTTTCCCGTTCCTGTTGTAACAAAGGGTGCCTCAACCGACGAACAACGAAGAACGGGAGGCCATGAAAAAGGAAGAACTATACTACTATAATTATTGTTCTAATCGCGCAGCAAAAGCAAACATCATATCATATTTACTGTAAATACCTGCGTTTACTCCACTCCCGGAATGGGGGATTTCACGAACATTTACGGCAATGTGTAAAGGGGACTCTACTTAAACGTAAAATTTTTTTTAAAAAAGCCGTTGATTACCGAGTCTTTTTAGCGGTGCAAATGAAGTGATGGGATGTGAAAATTCTTATTTGATTATGAATATGTATTCTAATATTTGGCCTCTGAAGAAAGTTAGGTAATTTTATTTCCATTTCCGGGCATCAAATAGATGCAGTCCATCAAAATTCAATACCTGAAGAGTATATTTAAAACCCGTTGTCGATGGCATGTCGTAATGGAAATTGCTCAGCATTTATAATGAGAATAGTATCTTTGTAATTTCACATACTGCCAATCCTAAGTTACTATTCTCATTAAAAATATATTTAAAACGATTGTAAATTAATATGTTTATGACTTTAAAATTTACTCGTAAAGAAAGTTGATGGAAGTGAAAAGTGAAAAGAAATGTAAACCTCAGTTTAACCCTGCAGTAGTCGCGCCATTTTTCTAACGTGAGTACTCGCGTTGAGTCTATTGGACCCGTCTAAACAATGACAGTTGCTATAGTCATTCACTATGGTTTGAAACTGATGTTAATTTTTTGCATAAATAGTTCTTGTTAAGAGTATGTTGTTGTAATTATTTTCTCAAAGAAATTTGTGATGTTTTGCCCACATTTACTTTTGCGCTTTTTAACTTTACAAGAAAAATATTTCCTCATTTTCCGATTTCTTTGGGAAAGGTTATTTGTTTTGTCAATGGAGCATTTATATTAATTTTATTACAACGATTAGTCTTTAATTTTATTTGCTACATAGTTATATTATATCTTAGTTCTTAACATTATTCTCAGTCACTATAGTGTCACGTGAAGGCTCACAGTCGCTTCATTCTACACTAATAAACTTGGCATGTTCTTGGCGGTTACATTTGAAACGCAAAGTTTTTTTTTCTGTCTTTTGCCGATTTGCATAGCTGACAACGTAATCGGATACCCGTTTTCCTTTACTGCACTTCAGGTTGATTCTCCTTTGTTTAGGAAAATGTATGTAGAGTATGCTGGAGTTCACATGGCAACGTGGAAATCGTATAGCGCCTATCAATTAGTGGCTGCGACGTATCCATTAGACGACCCTTCGCCGTCCGCCCAACCGCAGTGCAGGGGGCGGGGGAGTAGCAGCCGTGCGACACCCGCTGTGGGTTGGTGGCCTCGAAGAGACAATAACCCAGTGTGGTATGCATGCTGCCTCCGTTAAAAGTGTACCTATTAGTCATTAGGCGATGTCAAGTTGCTAATAAAGAGAAACGCCCGCGGTACAACCGAAGAAAGAAGTCTTTCACCACCTCCTAAACCTTTACCCTATGTGACAAAATGCATAATTTTTTCCGTGATTTCTCCTAAATGTAATAGTTGGAGGCTCTTTTCAATTATCGTATCTCGAAAATCTCCATAGCGGAGTGGATGCGGCTACAATCTTTTCCACACACTTGCCGCGCCACCTTACTCCCCGTTGCAAGCGGGTTTGACTAGACTCGACCGCGCGATCGAAAAACTGATGTGAACTTAGGCGTCGCAAACATTCGCAGCAGGTATATATCATCGGATGCGAACTGTGGAAGCTTTTTAGAGTTTCCCCATTTAAGTTTCTCCGCGATGCTTGGTGATGTAAATAACTCTTTCTCTACATGTATTTAAAAAAATGACCAAAAATGAGGGTCCGTCATTTTGTTTATTTTCTTTGGTAAATAATGACAAAAGAGTAAGTAGACTACATTAAAACAAAGATGAAAAACATTTTCATTTTACTGCATCACTTTTTATTCCAATTCTTTACCCATAAAGGCTTAGCAAGGGCTTGATTTTGAATATTTCGTGAGAAAATGAGTGAAGACCATTTTTGCGAAATTGGTGCAACTTTGACCTCGTACAAATTGTTAATTATAGAGTACTAAGGAAAATGATTTACTTCATCGCATGCACAGGTCTTTTGAAAATATTTATGCAAAGTTTCAGCTTCCTGGTTTCAAAAAATCACTTTTTGACTTTTGGCCGGGTTTTTTCGATTTTAGCCCACTGTGCGGCGTTTCAAACGGAGAGAGAAACGGCCAAAATGGCCGGAATTTGCCTCACATTTTAATATAGTAGAAATTGTTAGAAAAGCAATGCACTCCATTGACACCGGTTAAAATATCATTCATAGGTACAGCTATACTTGTCCAAACATGCTCTCAAACATCTACAATGAACCAATGATTTCATTCCGGATGTCATTTGAGACAAATGACATACCATAAATGATTCGTCCCACAAATAATTTACAGAAAATTGTACATGAAATTGTCTAAGATAAATTATGTCCAATCGTACATCTACTCATCCACTATTTACTTATGGTCAATGGAATGGAGTTTAAAACCGCAAAATGTACTGGACAGGCACCAAAATAGCATTCAGAAAGCTGAAGCCCCATTGTATAGACAATGACGCATACCCAAGGATAGGCAATTCAGAAGACCTCAGGTAGGCAACAGCAACTCGCACCTTTGAGTACATGAATAATTTCCCATCGAAAAAATAGGATCTCCCACCAGTCACTAATACAAAAACTTAAATTAAATGGGCAGGAACTCAGCTGCTACAGTTAATAATAGACAGCAAACTAAGACCTAATATCATGAGGGAACTTCACATGCTAATAAAGACAAGCCAGTTTCCAGCCAGAAAAAGTTTATTTCATGTAACAAAACATAGATAACATTAATTATTACGGAAGAAAGAAATCCTAGCCATTCTATGAAAATGAGAGGCCCCCAATGATTTAAAAGGCATCTGATCCCAGATGGCAAAGATAATTCCTGTACACAATCATCCGTTGTGGCAGACGTCTCAACAACAGGCGAATGTATCATAGGTCCTCACTATTACCCACTTTTTGGCTGCATGCTGCTGCAGGCACAAATACCAATGAGAAGTGATGCAAATGCATGACACTCGACACGGGGGAAAGTGGATGAGAAAATGTTCTGGCGATTGAGATGTAGGTGTGGTGGATTTCACGGTGGAAGGAAGGGATGACGAACACGGAATTACAAGGAACAAATTGGTATAGGTGATGAAGAGAGAAACCTTATGGGGGAGATAAAGGATGATGTAGGATAAGTTTAAGGGTAGGATGCTGGTTAAGCATGGGAGGGGAAGAAAATAGACTAAGAAATGGAATGCGGTTGAACTATTGTCGACTTATAAATATGAAAAATTAACTATCACCCGTCAGCCTCTATGGATAAGAAATACCCTGCTAATAGGGGAAGCGTAACCAAATCTTATACGCGAGGCGCGACAATAAAATAGGAATAAATAAAACATTATTTACCTACTGTTGTTCTCCACATACTGTGTCAAAATAGCATGTTCTCAAGATCACATTTCGAATGCTATGCATACCAACAACTGCCGCCATTTAATGCTGGCACCTTACTTCGTGTTCATGCTTGCATTTCACATAATTGTTTACAAAAAAGAAGACTGCTCCTCCCGACTTCAGTCATTATAGGCTTACTTTTTAATCCTTTTACTTACTTTTCTTTACCTTACTTAAACCTTTACATTACTTTAAACTTACTTACATTATAGGCACATCTCATTGAATTTTATTCTAGAGTAGCTAAGCACTGTTGAGGAACTATTCTTGATGAATATATTTTTCCCGTCTATTAGGTACAGGCAACAGTTTTGTGCAATTTTAAACACTAATATGAATTCGTCAGTAATATGTATCTACGATTTTCATAGATATAAAATACATGGAATAGGAATTTCACGTTCTACTCTGGCAATATCAAATTAGAGTGCAGAAATTTTATTATTTATATATAAGTACAGTATAAGAGAATTGGTATTTCCCTGTAAACTCCGATATGGGAACGTTCTCGCCGATTTATCTGAATCTACTTAAAGTATTCACAAACGACATAACTGTGGATGCGATTGCCACCTAGAAATAGTCTGAATAGCAAAATGACCTTCGAGAGCAATAGCTTACTAATTGGGTTTATCCTTCTTGATTCAGGTGAAGAAGAACAACATAAAA
Organism: Pyrrhosoma nymphula; assembly: GCA_963573305.1. Lineage (NCBI taxonomy): Eukaryota > Metazoa > Arthropoda > Insecta > Odonata > Coenagrionidae > Pyrrhosoma > Pyrrhosoma nymphula. Next base: position 47,489,240 of record OY754333.1, on the reverse strand, counting down.
CTCATTGTTATATGTTGATTGGCAGACCTCACGTTATTTAATTGGGGTAATTAACTAAATTAGAATGAAATTACAACAAACAAAGTGTTCCGTAGTTACAGCCAAACTCCATTGTTACTGCACACAAAGCTAATTCGAAACAGCTAGTTTCATCATTGTTCGATACTCATACGTATTTCTCGTGATAATTATCTTGCCGCTTATAGGCTTTGTACCTAAATTGTAGATTTTATCCGTATTGGTATATATCAATGGAGATCTGATTGAAGGAATTTTGGATGAATTAGAGTGGAAGAATATTTTTGCATCGCGGTGCCAAAGAGCAGTCCTCTTTCATAGTTTATCGATCATAGCATTTGCACGGCTTCATCTCACTCTTCAAGATGCATTCTTTTCGACTTGGTAAATAATAATTAAGTTTATGACCCTTAACATCCATAAGAGCTGATTATTGGGCGCTCTAATAAGACATGGAATGAGTTTTCCCTCTGACAAGAAGGTAAATTAACGAAGTTCATTTAATTTCTTCCCTGCTAAATGATAATTTAGCAATCCTTTCATTTTTCATTAATAATCACTTTTCGTGAGAGCAGGGAGAACGGCTGATAATGAAGTCAATGGACAACTGACAAGTTTCTTCTATTTTGTCACGGTTGTTTTTCCACGAGATGAAAATTTGAATTGGTGTTCAAAATTTATAAAGGATATTTTATGCCTGGGTAAAGTTTGGTGAACTTATTTTTTTGTTTGAAACAATATTGCTGCCTGAAAAATTTCAGTGGCACGTGATTCGATAGTCTTATCGAGCCCCGGTCTGCATTGATGGCATATAACGAGGAGTGACGAACGAAAGGACACGGTATTTATTGTGAAGGCTGTGACACAGCTTCTATGATTATTATTTTCGAAATGCTTCTGCTTCCAGGGATTTAATGAACGCGTATTTATTTTCCCATATTTTAATAGAAAAATATGTTCACAGATAGATGATATAGATATATTTTAAATGCTCGTGATATACTTTGTTTTGCCACCGTTCGTAATTTTAGGAAAACATAGTCACTGCAGAAACGAATGAAATCTTACCACTTTCTCCGCATTCGGCAAAAAGGTTTTGCTGATTCCATAACATTTTTTAAGTTCACTTCGGAGGTACGTGTCCAACTATTATGTATTCTGTAAGACTCTGCCGTCGTAAATATTTACTGCCTCTCCAGAGTGGAATATCGAAGAGGATGGGTGAAAACATTTGTTTTACCGTCGTACTTCTATGGAAGCGTCAGAGTTTGGAACCTTCGATGTGCTAGTGCATTGGCAACTTTTTCGCAGGAAAACAGAAAGTGACAGGCAGCTTTAATGAAGGAGGTTGATTTTTTTAGATATTAAAATTACCTGGTCGCGCCTTTGGCACCAAAGTGAAAGGCCTGGCCTCCATATGTTAAATATGAATGTACGTATTATCTCGGAGAATATCCGAAGGCAGAGGTCTCACCTCTCAAACTAACCTTCGGGTTGATGACCGTGGATATAGCCCCAGGCAGCAGTTCTCACGTCTCCCAAGTGAAGCCTTGGAATTGAAATATTGAACGTTCTCTTTTTTTTAATTTTCTCGGCTAAGCCGACAAATTCCTAGAGTATATTAAGGAATACAAAGACTTATTTATGGTTTCACCAAAATTTTTATTTGCACGGTTGATTTTCATATTTTATATACAAAAGAATGCAAAATGCGGGTAATAAGCAGAAATTATAACAATTCTGCATGATGTCACTGTTTATTTGTCATAACAGTCACAGTTTGTAAGTCATGACATTTTCACACGAAGATTGGGCAAATTGAATCCGGCGTTGACTAATTAGAATCTGCGTGAGTTTGCACTCTCGCTGTCCAATGAAGAGCCAGGTCTTCACTTCGTGTATTTTCTCGGCGTTCTTGGATTACGGATCATCGGTCCTCGTCTCCATGTCTGTGTCGGCCGTTATCGTGTCTGAAATGATGTAAAGTTTTAAAATTAGTTACATATATATTTCTAGTCATCATGCTACATAAAATCGTAGTATTTTCAGCAAAGCAATATACAGAACGTATTGAATTTTTTTACAGTCAGTGAAATATTTATATCACATTAGTCCTTGTTTAAACGATCAACTGGTATTATTGGTGATTCACTCAAGCTTTAGCGCCAATTTGCCTCTCCGATTCTCCAAATCAATCGTTTTCATCCAATTTTTTCCAACTGTTTATCGTGGTATAATTCTCACGAATATTGCAGTTTTCATCTGAAGGGAACTGCGAGCTTTATTTTAAATGAGCGGAAGTTAAATTTCATATATAAAATGTACGCTGTAAATCTTATTGGGGGTTCAAATTTTAGAATATTTCAACACGGGCTAATTCTGGCAGAAGTCCTGAATTAATATGAAGAACCTATGCAATTACATATAGCTTTAAATGATTTCTGCCAAAACATGTCTGAAGGTTGATTAAATAACATTTTGTCATCTCAAGAGCTGCGTTAGCATTGAAATACGATAAAAATTTTACTATTAAAGTACCCTTGAATTAGTTTGTCAGTGCCGTACAGCATGGCCTAATTTATGGACATAATACTGCGATACTTAATTTTAGTAATCAATTTAATTAATGCAGTAATGAGTGAGTTATAGCAGAGAAAGAAGGACTATTTCGTTTTTTAGGTGGCAAAGTTAGTTTATTTTATTTAATTGAGCGTCTGAACTTATAAATAGTAAATAACAAACGTATAACATATTCCCTTTATCTTAATTCAAGACACATTGGCAAGGCAATGACATGATCTGATATTTTGGAGACAGTATTGATGATAAGAGGTTTGAATCAATCCGACTATGGGGAATATGTTTCATGGGCGAGGGAATTATCCTCCCCTCGAACTCTTACCTTATTTTGGGATCGGCGGTGGGGGTCGAAGGTTGGCGTCCTGGTGCGGCTTACTTGCGGTTCTTCTGGGGTGGGAGGGACGCTATGTAGTCGAGCGCCCTCTGGATGGCAGCGGGGATGGGTGGGGCGACGGGAAGGTGGTCTCCCTGGGCCTGGAAGCCGTTCTCGTCGGCGATGTAAGTCACCGTGATAGGAGTGCCATCGGGGGCCGTGTATGAGTAGGATCCTCGGGAGACGACAATGTTAGCGCTGTGTTCGGCGTCCTTGGTTAGGGGAGGGTTGGGGTTGGGGCGGACTTCTCCCGTAGTCTCGGAACGGATGCCGTTCGCCGTCTCGAAGCTGAGGAGATAGAGAGGGAACAAAACAGCCCGCTCAAATCAATTCATTCGTATGGTGATTGATCAGAGTCGGAGACATGGTTATTAAAATAAACGGAATATCGGGTGGGTCTGCTGTCCAGAAAACTGGTTTCCTATTACAAGGACCAAAATTCAAATTCCGGCATGGAGAAAATTGTTCTTTGGCACCCGGTGGTCCATGCTTGGCTACAATGTGGGGAGGGTCATATTCAATACGAGTGTTTAATTCAATTTATCTCTAGGGACGTTACTCCGTGAACTCTTTGTCTTATCTTGTTAAGTAAAGGCTTAAAGGGCAAAGTAAAGGCAGACTAAAGGCCTCACCCCCCCACTTAAATCCCCATTTCATGCCTTTCATACAGACCAACCCACATTAATGGAACGAATGGCAGCATTCTGGCTCTTTCCCAAATAACTACCCCACCAAGTAATCATCACGTTCTGTTAAGATATAGGGTCTGACGAGATCTAGTTTAGGATATCGTGGTCCAGGAATAAAACAAAATGTATCCTCAGTAGCTTAAACGCGTGATACTAGCCAGTAAACTCGAAAAAACACGGAGTAGGATGAGATTTGGTTGTATTTTTGGAGCACGGTATTGTGATTGCTTAGGTTTAAAGATTTGACATTGGACGCAAAATGCAATGCTCCCTGAAAATTTACTGCAATTTGTCACGGTTCTCAAATATGAATTTAGAGGATATATTGAATATCTGAGGAGTTCTTTAAATAATTTAAGGTTATTCCTTAATTTTATTTTTAAGCAATGATAAACATGAACGTGGACTGGTGAAAGGATTCTCAAGAGGAGTCAAGAACAATATGCAGATGCTTCCGAAAGTTGCATTCCTTTCATTCCTATGCAATGGCCTACTTTCTGCCGTGATCAACTCCAAACTTGATGCAAATAAATTGTGCACGACTGAGAATCCGAAAGGCCGACGTATTCTCAAGCACTTTATAAATGTTTATGTATGTTTCTGTTACGGAAAAATAATGGCGAAGATGATTTGCATGTGCTTCTTACCTGTAAACGTATGATCCATCTGGGCCTTGGTCTGAGTTTTGGCTGACAATGGCAATAGGTTCTTCTAGCTTCTGTGGCCTGGCTGCTGCCAACGCCACTAACATCGAGATGACCAAACACTGTCAAAGAAAGTAAAGGAAATCGTCAGATTTATAAAAATGACTTAATGGTAAGTTCTTTCCACGCGTAACTCCCCTACCCTTAATTTTTAAATTTATCATCCTTAGAACCTAAAATTTCTATATTTATTTTCCTTCACCTAACATTTGATCACATTACCGTTGCAATTTAAATGGAATCAACACTATTATACACGCGTCTTCTGCCCATAGACGTCTTTAGAAGATTTTGTGTCCGTTACGCCAATGTCTATAAAATCAGATAACCAGAACAGAATTTATTGTCTAGCATATATAAATTAGCCCAGCAGAAGAAATTGCTCGTTTTTCGACTCTGGAAAAGTATTAAGACCAATTTTTTTAGTGTTCTTCTCCTTAAACAAGAAGTAGGCCTACAATATCAAACTAAATATGCAATCCTATCCCGTGTATATTCAATTCTCGCAATGGTAAGTTAAGCCATCCAAGTTCAGAATTTGGTTTTTGCATTAGAAAAATGCCTCCATACTACGCTATGTGAACAATGGCCCCCATTAAATTGTAAAATGAAAAACTCCCCCTCTTTGCTGATCGTACTTCACCTCTTCTACATACATACCGGAACAAGTTCAACCAATTGGAGCTTTTACGCACAAAAAATGTAAAGAAATATATCACTAATATGTATGACGAAAAACTAAGATTAACTACTCGTTTAGCTGCTCGATAACAACCTTGCAACTTCCCATCAAATGGAAAAAAATGCTTGGCCTAATCCTTTAAATAAATTGTACCTCGGAGATTTAATGATCTTAAGAGTAGGAAGGCCTCGAAATATTATTCTAAAGTTTTGTCACACTAAAATTGCCCGTGAAGAGGTTTTAAGGCATATTTAAAAATTTTAAATTAGCTAACCACTAATATACTGCGATATCACGACTGAAGTGGCTAATTAAACAGAAAAAAGGCGTCCATTGCCCGGCGCGTCTTAGACTGCTGGAGACTTCAACGCCTGTGACTAATTTTGATCGTGGATCTCAGAGCGCACGAAAAACTTCTTTCCCTCCACAGGTTACGAAACTTTAGATTTTACTATCCTCGGAACGATATTTCCAAGCGCTCAGCTCACAGTGGAATCTCTCTCCAGCGTCTAGCGGGAGAGAGAATCTGGTGTCACCGTCTGTCGATCACTAAAGGCGTGAAAAACGTCCGTGGATGCACGTAATAGTGAGTGTTTCCCGTCGCCCGCATGGCTAGACCGAAGTAGCGGGAGGATTCACGCGTCCGCCGATGTGCGTGGCTGCGCACACCTCCCGTAATGCGGGAACCGTTAATTGCAGAGGAGGAAATCCAAAGTGTGAGAGACACCGCGGCGTACTCACCGTCTTCATGGCTGACGAGATGAGTTCCCCTATTCACTGAGCTGTGTGGGTTGCTGACGAGTTCCGTCTGTGCCTTGGCCTCTTCGGGTCCCTCTATTTATACGGCGGGCCTCGCTGCCGATCCCATCCACCCCCTTGCCCACTCCACGAATGCCGGCACACCCCCGCCTCCCCGCGATCGGCAGAAGTTAACTCCCACCGGAGTCTTCTTCTTCTGCTTCGTCGTCTTCCCGCCTCCTCTCCTCCCCCCACCGTCATTCCTGAAGGCCCATCGCGAGTCGCCCGGCAACCGTCGCCTATTCTCTTCCCTCCCCTTCGCATCCCACCCTCTTCCACGTCCCTGTGCTACCCTCACGAACCGCTCACACCCCGATCCGTTCATTTTTTTTAAATGTTTCGTTCATAGTGGTGGTATCCATCCCCACGGGTGTGGAAAGGATTGGAGAAGGAGCAGAGGATGCCTACCACAGCCTCCTCCTCTCCTCCGGTGGACATCGGAGACCTATGAGAAGAGCCCTCAACCTCCGCCCCCACTCATCAATTATCGCCGACGACGACGCCTCAATTTCTTAAAGCGCCCCCCGCTCCCGAACCTCGCCTGCCCCCGTGCCTCCTCCGCCACACACGGACCCTCGGGCGCCCTCTGCATATTCATGCGGCGGCAGTGCCTCGCCTCCTCCCCCTTCCCTAACTCCTTCGCCGTTCCTCCTACCGTCTCACCTGCGTCGTCTATTCCATCCCATGCGGCACTCAGAGAAGTTCCGTGCGACTCATCGCACCTCCTTTTTGCCAGCAACTTACCTCCATCTCTTTCTCTGCGCGGTGAGTTTGAAATTGATCTCCACCGGAACGGTGCTGCTGTTTTCACGGTTCCCTATGGATGGATATGAGTGCGTACCAGGGCTAGTGAATTCTTCTCAGGTCTTTCATCAGGCCAGGTATTAAGTTGCCGTCGATATTTCAGTGGCATGCTGTACCATCGTTGGTATCAGGACGTTGGGAGGGCTTCAAGTTCCGTTGAATAGCCTTCTACAAACTGAGGATGCCAACAGAGTATGTCATCAAGGCATCGGCCGCAGCTGAATAACCTGACTTGCTGCAAGGACCTAGATGATTACACATTCACAATATGCCTTTAAATCAACAAGCATTTCGTCTTAGGGTTCGGTATAATCCTCTAAGTAGTAATGGCTGTGCTGTTAGTTCATTGCAGTGTAATACATCAATATTGCTCACGGCAAAAAGTTATTAGTGACTTAGGTTAAAGAAGATAGGGTACTAAGTCGGTGGAAAAGCCAGCGTAGCCATACTCCGAGTTTGAGTGGTAGAGAATGTGTGGTGGAAGCGATCCTTAAGTGCAATGTGGAGATATTCCGGCTATATCGAGTATAATGGAACATAAAACCTCACTTTAATTGCCACATTTATTTAAGCGTAATATGTAGAAGAACGTACGATTCTCCTTCACCCTATTTCTAATAACCAAATTATTTTTTTCTGGCGTCCGACATACATACGAAAATGACCACTGCTCTCAGTCACCGTCCGGTCGGATGTAATCCATGGTAGTAAAAAAGGGGAGCAAAACCTTGGAAAGCGCAACCAATAATTGTAATCAGTAACGCATATAAGGAAATGTTAATAGGTTTTTTTTTCAAAATAATAAATTAGTAGCATTTCACTCATTATTGTGGGATGTTACGAAAAGCATTGCGAGAAAGAATAACGTGAGGAAAACAAAGCCAATGAGATTTTCCGTGAAGAAATGGCGGGAACAATTACTTGGGCAATATTTAAATTAGAATTGGGCAGATTAAAAACAATACTGGAAGGGGAATTGAATAGGAAACGAGGCGTTCCTTTGTAGAAAAGAACTTGTGACAGAGACCGATGTAAGGGCATTTGGAATAGACAGGTCCGTTATTGAGCGTTGGGTTAAGTGATGGAGATTGAATAGAAAGAGTGAGATTCGATTGGGAAGTTATGAGAATTATGTCATGCTGGGAATGGAGTCAACTTAATACTCAGGAGAAAGCCGAACGAATATTTCCTGATAATGGGAGTGAAAGAAACGATTCTTCTGCATAAAACCAGGAAGGTGCGTAGAATGTGAAATATTCGTATAAGGAAGGACATGGGGTGTCGAAGGCCGTGATGGAATGGAGAATATTGGGTAAACCGGTTGGAATGAGGAAAACCGTAGGTATTTGGATGGTATGACAAGAAATAAGAAGCATGTCCTATTGCTTGTATTAAAGAATAGGTGGCTGCATCTTCAGTTAGGGATACCGATTATGTCCATCAAAACCGGTATTCAAAAACAATATTCGGTAGAAAGCCACTCATCATGTGTTACCATATTTGTTCCTTGTCATGTTAGGTAGATTAAATTCACGTAAGAAAAATTACTGCTTGGAACGCCCGTGGCTCCCAAATTATTTCTTGTTTTATTAATGTTAATTCAGGATGTTTCGCCGTTCTGAAACGACACCATTATGCCATTTTATTCATGCAGTGTGCTTAGAAAAGTTGGTTAGTATCTTTTTAGGAAGTGAAAACCGTTGAAGCAAATTATTTCTTGTGAGTAATTTTCTATGCTTGGTAAGAAAAATATTTCAATTGCAAATACTTCACCTCGCTAATAAATAATGGTATAAATATTTCCTTTTGTATTCATTCGCTTATAATTGCCAGCTAGTAATTTTTACTACCGGAGTCGCTGGTCCGCGACAGAGGAATGTGATTTTCAATACCCCAATTAATAAAGAAACTCTGAATGGGATGAATCAATCGCCAACCTGTATTTTATGAGAGAAGTTCAGTCCTCTAGAAGGATCGATGATTGACCTTGACTTATTGGCTGATAAGTTTCATTTGGCCTTTTATGGAGTCACATTTCAAGAAACGCTGCGTGCGTGTGTCTCTCTGTATCCCATTAATTTAAGCACATTTCCGATCGTAAAGGTTAGTTACTATGAAGGCAACAAGAAATAGTAAGGATGCAAGTATAGACTTTTAGATGATGATGATGCCTCCTCCATTGATAAACGTATCAACGATGGGAAAAGAGCGGCTTTAAACTCCTTGTAATAATGTTATTTTCTTTGCTATCTTGAGAATACATCGCGACTCTTGAAATAATGTGTTATTTCACTGAATTAAAATTTTTGAGCAGTTATCAGCACTGCTATTCATATTTCTTGAAAAATGTTTCAAAGCCAGGCATAATTGTCACATTATTTGTCCACAACTCACAATTGAGTACTACTTTCTTTTCGGTTTTCTAAATATTTAATAATTTATTACTCAGCATATTTTTGTAGGATCACTCACTCAGTGATTCAACCCGAAGGTTTGGTTTTTGATAGGTGAGAGTAGAACGCACCCCGGAATAAGCCACAGGCGTGAGAAATTCACATTCAGGGTAGGGGGCCAGTTCCTTTCCTTGGGCCACCTTGAACTCCCAGGATTTTTTTTTGTTCAAGGGCGTCCATAGGCTTCACCCATATTTGAACCCTGGACCCTTGAGATCAGGAGCCAAGCGCTCTACCCACTAGGCCACCACGCTCCTTTTTGACAATTTTGGAGAATATAGATCATTAATTTGAGTTCTAGTTCCCCTCTTGAACCTCCGTTTCGCCAAATGGATAAATATGTTTTGAGATGTGCTCAATTTCTTTGTGTAGAATGGTAGTTGGAAATCTCCTACATCCTTTCATTCGAAAAAATATATTTACTTTTTACGGTATGTTTACCATTCCGCTATTGAATTACCTCTCTCAAATGGTATTCTAGAAAATGCTGAAACGAAAGCAATGTAATTAAGAGTGATTGTTTTTTAACTAATTTTTCGGCGAAGCATATAATTAGGCAATGAAAATGAATGATACCAGTCCATTTTAATCTATGAAAGTGTCTTGGGCCTTTTGCAAAAACCAGTTAAGTATAAAATTCAATAGCTCATCATTAACTTTGTGGTATTCCATTATAATGTTTGTCAGTGAATATCTGTTACTAATACCACTTTTATTTAAATTAAGCTACCCGGGTTTCAGTGAATAATCACCATCATCAGGCATTAATTGAGATCTGTTTATCCTATTGTTTCCGTCGTTACGTAACGGAGGGGGAGAAGAGGTTTGAAACGGAGGCCTGAATAGGAGAAAAGGTAGGGTAAAGGTATTCGTTAATGGGGGTTTTGTCGTGGTTATTCAAAATTTTTAAAATTTCCAACTGTCCAAATCCAAAATTTCTTGAATCTAATTCGCGGCGGTCGTTGCATAATTTCAGGATATCCATTGTAAAATCAATCCTGTGGCTGTTAAATATTAAGTGTTTAGCAAAATTACTTTTATCCTCTTTGATTATTTTGTAAGCACTTAAATGTTCTTTTCTCCTGACACAGAAGCTTTTACCTGTCTGCCTCACGTAGAGGTTCAAGAGAGCAGTTGGAAATTTTAAAAATTTTGAATAACCACGACAACACCCTCATTAACGAATACCTTTAACCCTCCTTTTCCCCTATTCTGGCCTCCGTTTCAAACTTCTTCTCCCCTTCCGTTACATAACTACGAAAACTATAGGATAAACAGATCTCAATTAATGCCTGATGATGGTGATTATTCACTGAAATTCGGGTCGCTTAATTTAAATAAAAGTGGTATTAGTAACAGATATTCATCAACAAACAGTTAAGTATACTTTGGTCATTTTTGAGTTATGTACACAGTTATATTCGGATAATGGAGCTCTATCGTCTGCGAGAACTCTTTATGTGATATTCGCTTGGTATTAGCTATAAATCACTGCACGATAAAATTTCTACTCCAGTGCTCCGATTTTCCAGGTAAAGAAAAACCTTAAAGTGAGTTTATCTTTAAAACTGCACTAAAACTTTGCTAAACTGCTCTTCACAGTTTTTTTTTAAGTTTGCCCACGGTGTTCCCTAGGGTTTTGACAAGTGTTTAAATGTGAAAATTTTCAAATCATTTTCACAATTTTTATTTCATACCTATTTTATCCCTTTAATCCTCTCAATTAATTGAAAGCTTCGTATTTACATGAAATGATCCCTGGACGTGAAGCAGTGTTGACAGCTCTTTGTAGCTGTCTCAGGAAACAAGGAAATGGATCCGTTGTTCGGGTGCTCGCCCGCCCCTTTCCATTTTGGTCATGCTTGGAATGTTCGCTGCATACAATCGGGCAGGAGGAAGACACGTGGTGATGTGAGAGAGGGGGAGAAGGAAGTGAGAAAGGGGAGGAGAGGGGGCATTCGAAGAGTCCTATGAATCGCTCAGGAAAATCTATCTCTTTCTTTGGTACCCCAAACATGTTCAACCAGCATATCAGTTTCATTCAGCCGACCACTTCCCCTAGCCCAGGGGTCAGCATAGTTTTGAGACGGAAGAGCCAAATCTGTCCCTCAATAGAGTGTAAAAAAATGGTCAAGGGCCAAAAAACGTATATTGAAAAAAAAAGATAATTTAAAGTAATACTATAACAAGTTACAACGTTAACTATTTCGTTATTAGACGAAGAAAAATTCATCATTATATTAATATACTCCTTTCAAAAATTAATGTGATCAAATGTTGTTGACAAAAAAGTTATTCTTCCTATTGTAAAACAAAGTACTGGGGATTTATAAATTAGTAAATGAAGTAATCAGTTCATTAATCAGCTCTATTTTTAAAATTATAAAAATAGGAATTAAATATTCGGTTACATATTTTGCATTTTCATTTCAGAGCTGCTTTAATGTAAGTAAAGACCCACGTTTGGCTCACGAGACACAGTTTTCCGATTAATTCCCTTTGCCTAACTTGCTGGTGTCGTTTGGCATCTGCAGTTGTGAAATTCATTCACGAATCTAGGATTCAATTATGTGATTTCCTTCAGTTATGGTTTGACAACAATCAGTACTAGCTAAGTGGTGATGCTGTAGCTAATGCGCTTTTATTTTAATGGGTTGAAGGGCCAGAGTTACTTGTGTATTCCTATTGTAATGACAATGACAAGGAAGTGAGTTATTTACTTCATATATTCCTATTAGTTTTCTAATGCCGAAAATATAGTAAGAGAATTCTCTTACCTAATTATCGTTTGATTCTTCATCCTATTGAAAATCACATTAATATTTGACATCAATTGCTTCTGAGTAATATTTGTTGTTGGAAGTGCTCACACTACTTTTGTCCCGAAACACTTCAAAACTCCAATGAAGTATTTCGTCAGTCAGGAGTAAAGTGCTTTCTCGCTTCATACATCAAGTCGAATGTGAAAGCCACTTACGTCGCGCAGGATAATGCTGTTATTTTAGCATTCGTATTTATTCACATTTATTTGATTGAAATTATTTCCATTACCCACCAAATGCTATAGTATTTCTATGAATAGTTGAAATTTATAGTAGCCCTGTGCATTCTTTAACTTGACAGAAAATTTTTATGCGGGTACAAGGGAGGACGGGACCCGAATTCATTACTTCACTTACCTATTCTTTAGCGGGTTACCACGAGGAGACACCGGGATCAACACTTCAATCGCCCGTCGATGCTCCTCGCGGTGACTTAATATTTCGTAAGTCACTTTCATCGACTTCTTGCCGACATCTCCCGTCACTCTCTATACAATGGCAAAAGCCAGGTATACCTCAGTCAGGAAACTTCGTCATCAAATTCGAATGTTTTCGCTTTCCTCGCCCTCCGTCGCCTGACGGCTAACGAAATGGGAAACTCTTGTTTAAACATTGCTCCTCTTTTTCATTCACCTCAGGGCCAACTGGAAGGAGGTTTGGCCGCTCCGTTCCCTCAAGTCCCCTCCAACCTCCCTCCTCCTCTGTCCTCTCCGCGAGCGGGAAACCGCCGCATTCCCGGCTTCTTCACCTCTGACCTCTTTTGCAGCCTCCAATCCCGCCCTCCTTCCTCTAGCGTGGAGAGAAGGTAGGTGCCTATTTGCCTCCCGACTCGTCTTTGCCTTCTCTTTTCGCTAAAGACGACTGCGGCCGGCCGAGTCCTCGCACCCACGCATCAGCCCGTGCTCCATTCACGTGTCCGACAAAGCGCCCCTTCAGAGCAAAGGGACGGTTGCAATGCGATAGCGACGTGTTTCGAGGGACCACCCTCCTTGCAGCAGCCGCCGGCTCTTTCACCTGCTCTCTCATGGAAGCAGACTGAATATTTTCCACGGCAGAAATTCGATAACAATGTTCATTGTTAGCGACCTTCAGACGCCACGACGATCCTCCATCACCCCTCAGGGCGTCTCATTTTAGTCTGCGTTGTCCATTAATTCGATGGCCGGCGCTCAGAACATTGAGGAGTTGGCAAAAATCCATGTTTCCTGCATCATCTTTCTCAATTTATACCCCCATAATGCAATTATGTTTCTTGTCTATGCGAACTTCTGTCACTCACCATTTGCCTCAGAATGTGAAAGGATAACTATTTAAGTAATGACCTTCAATCAAAGTCACGATTAAATAAGAGTAATTTTTCGTCATTATCAACATTTTCACGTATTGAACAATTCAAGAATTTTTGCGAAGTTAACCAGTGTATGTTCTATTGTCAACCAGTTTTTCTCTTCGTCTTGATCTTTTCTTTTCAGCTCTGGCGGTGATGCTTGTTATAAATTTACGCTCTGTTTCCTTTCGTTTTATCTCACAACAACATGTATTTTCCGCTGCATTCAGATAAAATTTCATGAAAGATAAGTTCATAGCTCGTTTATTTAAAATTATTATTCAAATATTAAGTTTTAGTAGTGTGCAGGATATATTTTTTTCTATTGTGGCATTGTGGTATGACCAATATACAACAAGGCTATATGATATTTTTCTCTGAAACTATAATCGTTAATTGGTGATTGCAGAGTGCGTTGTTAGATATTTTTTTTCCCTATCGTAACCTGAGATAATGAGGAATATGTGTTATCAGAATGAAGGACCACCATCGATCTTAGTTATTGTCTTACGTGGAGCGTTGGCTAATATCTTGGAAATAAATTAAATATGTGAAAAGTCATGGATACCGTTTATTTAGACGCATAAGTTAAATTAAAAATAGAAGAAAACCATTTATTGCAAATTAAAAGGCTTTATTTCTCTCTAAAGATCCTGCAATTCCAGCAGAGGAAACGATGTTGGCTGTGTACATCTTCAGTGGCCATTAGGGCTTATCACTCAGTTGGCGGAAAATTAAGTGAGGTCCACGTTTTAATCCCCATTTGAGTATGCTAGACGTCGATTTGTACATTTTTTTCTTGAAACGACGACGTGAATCCAAATGTACGACCTCGCTATATGGACACGTCGATCGCTGTTTTATTTTTTCTACTTTCCCGTTAACACCGCTCGATTCAAGAGGCGCTCAGCTGGTAGGTGGGGAGGGAGGGTTGAAAAAAATAAAAGACGAACAGCCCCTCGTGAATAAAAATTAAAATAAAAAATTATAATATGAACGCGCGCGTCCACGAAAGCTGGACGTCGAACGGCATATCGCACGCGTCTATTCGGGTTGGGAAGGGGTCAGTGGGGGAGGAACCCTTCCCGTGCCGATTGGCTGTGGTTTTTAATTGAGGGGAGCATTGCGTAATAAGGCTTCGGGAAGAGTGTGGAGGAGGTTGAATAGTGCTTCCAGGGGGGCGGGACCCCGCTAGATGACGTGGGGAGAAGGGCTGTGAGATCGGGAAGAGGAGGAACGAAAGACAGAAGGAAAGAAAGGAAAAGGCCGTGAGGTGAGAGAGGGGAAAAGACGGCTGCGCTTTCTGTGAACGCACTGACTGCTGGGAATTCTACGCCTAGGGCAAAGTGGGGGAGGGTTGGTGCCTCACGAGGGGGGGAGCGGATAGTCTGTTGTGTGGAGGGAACGGGTGTTCTCTTGACTGGCGCGTGTGTGCCTCGCTATCGTGAGCGGTCCTTTGGGAATGGGGACATGATGTATCAGGGGTGGGAGGCTGCGGGGTCGGGGTGCGTCTCTGGATGAGGCGCGCGGCAGCTATGGGGTGACGCAAGGGGTCCCCGCTCCATCCCACGGATGAATAACCTCTCTCCCTCTCTCTATTCGCCATTTGACATTCGGTAAACCTCGCCTAAGTGAAATTGCATTGCAGAAGAATTACCACGAATCTAAATGCCTCGGATTTTCTTCCCAGTACGGAAGAATATAGTCCAGGAAACACGCGCTCAATTGGAACGAGGCTTGCTCTTAAATTTCGTAGAAGGTTCTAAATACATACGTATATTTATATCCTGGCCTCGTGGTTTTAATTCTGGACATTTTGGAGTGACGTATATGGTTGAAATCTATCGATCAGAGACGTAGATACATATGTGGTAGAGTTAGCCCATTGAGCAGGAAACGAGGTATCGGTGGATAGAGACAACAGCTGCTGTTGGAATTGATGGAGAGGAAAATTATGTGGGTGATGTATTGCAGCTAACCAACGCTCCAAAGCGAGCATGTACCGACCATAAGGTACCAGGGGAATTGGGTTCGCCCAAACATTACACACAAACAGGAAGTAAATTTTAAGGGGAGGTCCAACGTGGAAATCCTACAGTTAGGAAATTACAGCTAATGGATAACACGGAATAAGAAAGAATGGACACAGTTTACACATTTTTGTTTGTTATTCTAGTGGTGGCAAGAGTTATAAAAATGAATGCGGATTAATCTTCTTCCTCTTTCAGAGTATCTTTGTCAGTGGCAATATCATGTTAACCATATGCAACTGCCATTAGGCAACAGATATGATGCGGCTATTTGTCTCAATCTAAACAAACGAATATGTTTATAAGAACCAAAATGCTGATCAAACAATGGTATGCAATTTTCTAAATGTCTATGTATAGTTATTTACTAAAAACAAGATTCCTCTATTCTACTTCCTCCTCCAATAACTATACTCGAATCGATAGAAATATTTTAATGGCCATTTACCATTTATGGCCTCTGTTAAGACATTACACTTATTGGACCAGTCTCCTCATGTAATGTATTCATAGCTACAAAGCTTCTGTAATTGTTCTCTATGAACAATATCTTAAAGATAGAATGGAATTTTGCCATTTAAAATGTATTAGAGGTATTAGTCGCTCCATAACGATAAAATATCTTGTTGTAATTGACATATTTTATCCTTTCATAATCCCTCATTGTTTTGTAGTGCGCTCAGAAATTAGGTATTAGGAATAAGGAACTTTTTCCATTGTAGCTAGTATAATTGCGGGATTTAAGGTATTTCAGTAGTCATTTGGAGTAATACCCACGCATTCGCAGAAATAACCACTATAAAAAAGTAGTATTGGAACAAGAATCGAACCACAGGCCCTTGGCCTGCCTTTGACCTTTGGCGTAGAATGGGTTGTGGTTTCCTTAGAAGTCATCTTCTCCTTTGGACCGCAAGGTGTAATATCTAGTTCCCTTGAGCACTCCAAAAGTGCCACGAGAATTTAAAAGCCTAGGCAGCGTGGAGGTCTTTGCATTTGCCCGGCAATCCCAAAGGTCCCTGGTGAGTTTTCCGGTATAGACTCTATTTTTTCTTGCTGTGAATATTTCTACGAATGTCATCCCGCATTTCGGCTGAAAATCATCGCCTACGCATTGTCCCAAATTCCAGTTTCTTTTGAGATTCGAGGAATTCTAATGTTGTTTATATTTGTATTGTAGCATTATGGTTAAAGGTTTATTTTTTAACTGTAAAAAAATTGGAAAAAAGGCCATTTCCATATTTTTATCTTGTCAGTCATATTAACTGGTTGAAATTGAAAGTACTTTTTCGCAAGTGATAATAGTCATTGTCTTGTTGCAATGGTTTGGTGAGAGTAGAATGATGTTTAAATTCAATTTAAATTCATTTATTATCCTGGGCCTTTCTTTACCATAAGATATTTTGACATTGCAATTGCATTGGAATTTATAACTGCAAGGAGATAATTAAATAAGAAAAAGTATAAAAATAATATAATAACAAAATTAAAAAAGTAAAATAATAAATACATGGAATATACATTAAAATCCCATTAGGTTTGCATTCACCAGTATTCAGCTTTCAAAATGTACATATATACATATCGCGAATATAGAAAACATCCTTCTTACGTACACATTTAAACAATATTTTCCAAGTTAGGTAGAACAGTAATTCAGAACTATAATAGGTAACACAATTCGTAAATATATCAAAGAACAAAGTTAAGTATATATACATTCTTCTCCACTTTATTTAAATTATTAGAGCAGCATAATTAGTTATACAAGTAACTGTCATGCATTATTAAGTGGTAGCTTGTACACGTTGGACTTAAACACTCGTATTGATTGTAAGTTTCTTATTTCTGGCGGTAATGAATTATATTCTAGCATAGGTCACCATAAAAGATTGAGTTGAGAGGTTTTGTGTTGGGGGATATGAATGTCGAAAGAGTGATTCCTAGTAGGTATTGAATGAATATTTATATTACTAGTGAATCTTTCGAGGTTGTTGTCAGAATTGTTCCTGGTTTTAACGGGAGTGACTTAGCCACTTAACAGTGTGTTTAACGTTGTATATGGCATGTTACGTAAATTTAACTGGGAAAGTAATCACGGTTTAAGGGAATGGGTCCCCCGCCCAAACCAAATGTGTGAATTTCACTCCCCGTAGTCTAAGTGCGAGACGAATTTCATTTAAGGCTTCAAATATTCCTTCGGGCGACAGTGGAGACCAAATGTAAATGATTCTTTGGCATTTAAAGACAGCTGGAAAGTCTTTTTAAGGTGGCTGGAGCGGTAATCGTGAATCGTTGAAGGTACATTCTAATAATTTTTCAAGTAAGTCAAAAAAAAATATTCCTGGACCACATTTTACTCAAGTACAAGTTTATACGTTGGAAATAACCATAAATGCAGTAGTGAATATGATGCAAGTGTTACATTTAAAAAATTTGCTTCAATTAAAGTATTGTTTTGACTTGGATTTTCGGCGCGAAATTCGAAATTTACGAGAAAATCATATCTAAATACGCTATTTTTACTCGGAATGATACCTTGATATTTCTTAGTAGCAATTATAATAATATGAAACTTCTTATTTTGCATTTAAGAGATAATCTGTATATACGTAATCGATTTTTTTCACAATATATGCCGTATGCCATAAGAGTACTTGTTAAAATATCATTGAATTGCCAGGAAACCAAATCGGTAGCATACAGTTTTTTTCACTTTTATCGATAGATATTACAAATAAGGACACGTATGCAAAGTTTCACTCAAATCTGTATTTTAACAAAAATCGCTCCAGCCACCTTAAGGAAGAAGTTGCTAAAAGCTTGTCAGACAGGAAAAACTATTTCAGGTCGTAGAGTAAGTTTCATGGAAAGGCTTATTTAGTAACACACATTGTTTGTTTTGGGACATTTCTCCTTAGTTCTTCATGTCAAGATTTAACACTTGCTAATTAGCAGTCTTTTCCACAGTTTTTATCGTTGATACTGGGAATGACGCCTCTAACTACAATTATTTCGGACATTGAGCTGTGTGGCTGAAAGTCAAGAATACGCTTACCTTGGGATTCGTTCTTTCTCTTTAGGAACCTGTTGTTAAAAGACATAACAGACCTCACATCACAATCCAGGAAGCATGTATAATAGTCTGGCAGTGACTTTTTCCAAGGAGTGCTCATAAAACGAGAGGAATACATTCGGTCTTTGAAGAAACGGGATTAGCAGTCTCTTACTTTTGCTGAATGTTTCGTAAATGCAATGCCTTCGTAATGTTAAGCAATTAGCGCTTGCTAGTTGTCCTCGTTTCATTTTATCCATAATGTTCTCTTTAAACATTCACTGCATAAAACTTATTTACTTCTCTATGAGAATTTTTAGGAATGAACTTAAAGGGTATAATAAGGAATTGCAGGTCAGCATATAACCTAACCGGATACTATCATCATCCATTGAAGTTCCATATATTGTCACGCCATCCCGAAGTCTTTTAAATTAAAGAATCTCACGCATCGAGGCTCTATCATAATCCGTTTCTCACCAGTCCTTCACTAACACGTAGATCTATCACGCCGTGATACGCATCAGAAGGAAGACCTCTGTTCCTCCGAGGTTGCATTGGAGAGACGGTGGGGAATGTGACGCAAAACCTATCGATATTTATGAGAGTAAGCGGAAGGATAGACTTTCCTTCCCATGAGGACCACCTACGTGGGAAAGTATTTGAAAAGTTTTTATCTCACGAAGGAACCTCGAAATCTCATGGAACTAATCGGCTAGAAGGCGAAGATGAAATGGTGAGGTGAATTAAGCAACTCAAATGTTTGACTATGCTGCACGTACTTGGTAGTCACGGAAATGGATTCTGTTATAAGTATGCCGAGAGAGGAATCTTTCCATGAATCATTTCTTATTTTTTTATTTTACCACGTATCATATCTGTTATTCTTTCTTAGGTTTAATCGTGAAGCACTCCATGAAGTATTGAGACCTATTCGTTTGTAATGAATTTAAATGTGGCATGACGGATAAATGAATTTCAATTAGAGGGAAAAAATTATCGATTTATCCTTGGAATTTTTAACGAAGGATATGGAGTTGCGAACTTAGCGGTACTCATTAGAGAACTGAGTTGGTATTGGTGGTATACATTGTTTTCAATGTAATTGTTTGGCTCTTGATATCTTGTAAACATGTTGAACTTGTACCAATTGCTTACTTTTTCTGTGCTATATACGACAGTGATTCGAATCAGTTATCTCAGAAGTGGATGCAACTGTTGTCAAATCAACGTTTAATAAACACCCTGGAATAAGAACACGGTAGGCGTCTGGCTATAACATGGAGTTTTCATCCCATTGACTTGACTGTAAAATGAAAGAATATCAGGTGTAGTATACCAACCAGTGGATGGGATATGCTACTGTAGTGCTCATGGTGCCATTATTAATAGATTAGAAAATGCCGATTTTTGTCGTTTTTTCTCGACCTATCCTCCATTCCTCGAATAATCCTGATTCCACTGAGCCCTTGTATCATGTATGCCTCAATAATTTCTGCTCTCTGTCAATGTAGCAGTGACTTCCTTAACGTGTTGTTCAGTATTTAATTCAATTATCCCTTAGTTTTCTTTATTCCTGTGAATTATGTTTTACGCTATCGTATTCTTAATATTTTTTAATTTTTTTTTTATTATGTAATTTTTTTCTTCTTTCAGGAGATAAAAGGTCTATTAATGTGTAAATTATTTATGCTTTTGCCGACGTTTCACATTTTTATGAATGCTTCTTCAGGTCTATAATGAAAATTATGGGGCATTTTATGCATCAATTGCATATGGTTTACAATTTTGGTACATACTTATGTTAAAAAGTATATATTCCTTTGATTTTTCAAGTTATCTCAGAGGAAGTTCCTTCTGAATTTATTGTTTGATTGTACCTTCGTTGCTACTTATTGTTTGCATGTTAATTGTTGTAAATTTAGGTGATTTCAAAAATAAAAATAAAATTAAGATTCTATTGTTATAACATATCAAATTTTAATATAAATACTTCAATAAATTCCAAAATTTAAATATGTGCACTATCAAATCATACAATAAAAAATAACCAAACATTTAATTTCTAACTCACAATAATAGTAGATTTAGAACGTAACTTATCTAAAAAAGACTATTTTAAGATATGGTGCACATAAAAAAAAATAAAGCATCCTGCAATTAAAAAAAAAGACATCGGCAAATTAAGTAAATTTTATAATTTGATATGTCATAACTACACTTAATTTTATTTAAATTTTTAAAGCACCTTAATATACAGCAATTGTCAAACAAACAGTTAATAGCAACAAAGGTATCATCGAGCAATTAATAAGGATCTCTCTGAGGTAACTAGAAAAATCATATGTTTTTACATACTTATTAACATAATTATATACCAAACTTGTAAACCATATTCAATTGATGTACAATACGCCCAATAATATTCATTTTTTCCCTGAAGAAGCATGTATACAAATGTGAAACGTCGGTAAAGATAATAAACGATTTGCAAATTAATAGACCTTTATCTCCTGAAAGAGGACAAAAAATTACATATTGATAAAAAATATGTCATCTAGGGGAGTCATGGATATTTTAATTTTAGCTCTCCTAGTGAAACAGGATTCAAAACATTGTGACATTGATAACCCGTATCAAAAGCCATATTTCTACTAAAAGCGTTTGTGAATGGGCCGTCAATTGGATTGATCATATCTATATCCTTTTCCCAGCGTCCAAAACCATTCCTTCCCTTTTGTTCGTCAGATCCCACAAAATTCTCGCACTGCTGCCTTTATCTCCCACGCCGCATGAATTCCAGAGGAAATGGTTACTTTCTAGCTCGTGCCATTAGAAAGGGAGTGACTCTTGAAATCTACAGTGACTATTGCCGTCTTTCACATCTTAAATACCTGTTATGGTCTCCTTGTGCAAGGTTTGGCAACGGGTGATTTATGAGCCGAATATTCCGGTTGTTTCATCCCTGTAAACCAATCGTATTCGTTTTTTACGTGGTGTCCTTGTCTGCGTATTTGCATCTGATTGAGTGGTAAGATCCATTTTTTCTTCCATATCTCTGACTTTTCCTTAAAAGGTGAAGCAAAATCTATCAGATGTATAACCTTAAGCCATCTCGTGCTTACAAAAATGTTTCTTTGATAGTGCATACCGTAAATTACCTTTGTTTTTACTTATAGTGAAGTGCCGTCCGTTGTATGCAACCCGGAAACAAATTACCATGTCCAACGGATATTATCCGTCCCTTGGGATTCAGAGATGTCTACGAAAATACAAAAAAATACATAATTAAGTAGTTAAAGCATTCGAAAGTTTTTGTGCTCCATGAGAACGTAATTGAAGTATTCTTCCGCCTGCCTGGCATCAAACACAGGGAAAGACTCCATATTGTATCCATACGTTTTTGTGTTCGCCTCTTTTTATGCTCACGTATCTTATGCCATGTGAGCGTAGTCTCACCAAATTTTATTTCATTCGTAATAAATGTTCCCTTTCTGTCCGAAAAATGATTTACTCTGCCTTGGTGCACTCCAAGTTGGATTACGGGCTTACCAGTTGGGGCGGAGCTTATTATAACACTACTGTCAGCCTACTTCGTGGAGAAAAGAATACTAAGACTAATATTACTTAGCGTTATGAACACTCCCGTCCTTTATTTATTGAACTAAACATACTCCCGCTCATATATATGTATTGTTACAAAGTGTTAAAAATGTTCTTGTTACGTAGTGGATACAGCCCAAAATTATATGGGAGCAATGAGTTGATTAATTTTCGTAGGGGTTTCTGTATCCCTATGCCTAAACCTAATTTAACCTTGTACAAAAAGAGTTTCTAGTATATGAGGCCAAAATTGTATAACATCCTGACTAATACAATTAAAGAAACTACTTGTTTTGGTAAATACATAAGGTTGATTAAAAAATGGATAGTAACATTTGATAATATTGAAACGTTATTGTAAAAGGTCTGTATATATTGTGTATAATATGCTTCAATTCATATGTGTTGTAAATTCTATGTTGTAATTCATATTTTACAGTCACTACAGTTGTGAATTTATTTTTACGCACTAAAATCCCTTTCAATATTTTTCTTTATGTAATTAGTAATTTTGTTTCTATGTTATTTCATTTCCGTATTGTAAAATTTGAAGTTAGCCTAATTGCAGGCTTATTGCTCTTATAGGCTACCTTACTTCCTTGAATAGAAATAATACTTGTATGAACATATGTACGGAAGAATAAATATTATTATATGGTTATGTTCCGCAAGCTGGGATTTGTTTTTCTAATTTCAGACGGACACCTAGCCGAAGGGTATAATTCGGCTATAAATTTAAATGCTGAAGTGCACTATGAGTAGATTCTTCTTGTGAGGCATTGGTGCACGTGTGTTCTTACGCTGCCTTTTGGACAGACAGAAATTAAGCAATTGGCTAAGAATTTTCGTACCATCTGCCCAACTGTCCAGAATTTGTAAAATGTAAATTTCTTCTCTCTGGATTATATGGAAGTAGCATCCCTAAGATGTGAAAGCTTCTCTGGTGAGAGTCATCTCACTATGGCAAGTGCCTGAATAATGACAAAAATTGAAACGTAAGCCACTAGTGAAGGTGTGAGCGTAAAATATCAGTATTAATTACTCGTTACTATATCTCAGTTTTTCTAAAAAGCTCTTCCGAATCTACTCTCTAAATATCACTCTTAGTTAACACTTGGAGTGATAAGGACGTGATATTACGTTTCCGTATATTTCCTGCTGGCTGCTTACAGTGTACGATAACGTTCCATTCAATTTTAACAAATATTTGGCATACATAAAAAATATTGCCTATTTGTAGCTATCATATAAAAAACTAACTAAACTCCTATTCGAGGAACCATTCCACTTTGATGACGTTATAAACAAAAATAAATTTTAATTTACGTTTGCCTATTTTTTACGGGACAATATTTTCAAAAATGCATACAAATTAGCCAAAATAGCCAGCACTTCTACAGCAGAAAAACATAAAATTGTTTACACTCAAAGTGTTAAACCTGAAATAACCTTTTAGTGATGTACTTGCATTGATTATTATTCTCGTTAAACCACACGTCGTACTTTCCAAATGTATCAAAGCAATTTGATGCTATCGGCATGTACTAAAAGAGGGTGGAGTGCATAATTTACTCCTTAGCAACTGCGTAGTGACCTTTGGTGGAGAGACTCATTTTAGTCATATTCGCACGTTTGGTGCACGGATCACGTCCGTGTCCAGTCGTTTGGTCCGAATCATCTGCATTTCCCCTTTCCTCATCGGCCACGCGTTTCACAGACCGTTAAATACCGCCTCTTGGAAATGTTTTAAGACTTTCGGTAGATATGTGCTGTCTCGTTGGTTTTGAACCTGGCCTTTTCCGTGGATAATCGGTGACGAGAGCTGATGAAGGAATTGCAAGGGCGCGCTGCGGTTGCTTCCAATCGGGGAAGATCCGCGGTGTCTTGCGTGTTTCTCCGATCTTAAATGCCACGCCTTCGCCCGCCCTCCAAACATTGTAATCCCAAGTGCGCGCGAATTTTACTCCCTTTTGGCCTTCACTCCTCTTCACGATTGGTTTAAGTTCAAAGCAGATGCCGCCGCCTCTCGTGTTTATTGTTTGCACTAAAATTGCCTGCAAATAACGTCACGCGGTAAACCATCTGATGGGCTGCGAGTCTGGTTTGTCAACTCTCCGCCCGGATTCTCCGGGAAGACTCCCGGAGTTGGGCTATTATTTGTTTTGTAATCTGCCTCCTAACCCAGTGGAAATAGACGCATGCAGAAGAAATTCATGAACTTATTCAAAAGTCGTCCGCTGCTGCATTATCCTGAGCATACAACCACAGAACGTTCATTGTATGTTTAAGTGTGAACTGTTCATTTGAGACTGTTCATAGATTGTTCGTTTCCAGTCCACAAAGTATTATTTAAAAATGCTCCCCGGTTGAATATTTAAAGAACATCATTAAGCCACGTATATTTAAATTCTCTGACCGACAATGTTCATTGTACATTCTAGGAATATTCGTGGTGATGTTAAGTTTAAACAATACTAATTAGATAATGTCGAAATATTTTCATAGATTTTATTTTGACTTGTATTGAACTTACGGAGTCAGTTGTGTTGTCTGTGATCCTGAAATGTGCTTGGTGTGTGCGGCGTGTTGAATATTGTCCTGTGGTCTTATGTTAATATTTACATATTACTTGGTTTCGAGTGGCTCAGTAATATTTAAACTGTATTCATCCTATATGTGAACATAGGTTTCAATTAATTAATGCCAGAAAACAGTTATCGCGATTAGGTGATTGTATTTGCTCAAACTATCACGGCATTTGCATTAGAAATTAGTTCTCACAGTCACATTGACGCCCGGGAGTGGACAGATACATAACACTTCGAGTGCCTTAATTTAAATCAGTTGCGAGTATAGGTATGAATAGGCATATCATAGGTGATAACTGTAGTATTATTCCGATAGGTAGGAGGAGATATGACGGTTCTATGGTATAAGTAGGCATTGTGATTATATGATAGTAGCCTTCGGAGATAAATACACTTTTTACGTTCAGAGAGTCATCTACGTTGAACATTCTTTGAATAATCTAGGAAGTATTCCAAAGAATGTTTTTAGCACTGTCTATGAGTGCCATTTGAACGTTCATTTAATTCTTGAATGATCTTTGATCTTTTCAATTGTGTTCAGTGAACGTTCGCTGACCAACTTTTGGACAATAAAGTCCCCACTGGGAACGAATTGAGGCATTTCCCTCCCTATTTAAGAATGAATCATAATAAGCAAAGATATACGTTTTACTTAATAATTTTACTGACATTGTGATACTAAAAGTTATAATAACAGTAACATAATTATTTCCATTATCATAACTGACTGCTATTTATATTTTTAGTCCATTTTATTGCAGATAGTATCACAGAATATGCGTATATTTCCTGATTAAAGTGATTAGTATATCATAGTAAATGACACAATCATGAAATGACAATTTAACCATCATTCCGTGGAGTTGTTTCAGTTTTGATAAAATTAAGGGATCCATAATAAATAATATAATTTGTTTTCCATATAATTTATGTAACGGTTTCGCGTTTCGTCGATCTACTGCATCATCAGGTATAAATTCATAGATAATGTATTTTTTTCTTCTTTCAGGAGATATAGGTTTATTCTTCTGAATGAAGAAAAAAATACATAATAAAAAAGTGGTCATGAGAATGACTCATCTAGGAATTCAAAGATTCTTTTGTTTAGTGACCGTTTTTGTTGTCGTGGTTACGGAGTGGGTTTGAGTAAGGTAGGAGGCGATTATATCGAGGCTTGAAAGTGTGGGCGCTGACAGGCGGTTTGGAATGGTTGGTTATTGTTAAGGTTAGTTTCTAGGAAAGGAGTGGGAAGGGCTGCGGGAACCATTGCTCATTAAAAAGGGTCGTGCAAGGGTATGCCAAGTGCCTTCTTATCTTGATTTGCTCGAGCGCATCCATTTTTATTCCCTTGGAGTGGGTGTGGAAAATTACGGCTTTAGTGGTTGCTATCCAGGAGGTGCAAAGAGGGAGCTGGAATCCTTTTTTTGTGACACCCATACTTCCAAGCCATGATATTATCCGCCTTCTTCCTCACTCAAACCATTCTCGTAACTACGACAACAAACAACGGTCAATAAAGCAAAACAATCTATGAATTGTACCTGACGATGCCGTCGATCGCCGAAACGCGATTTAATATATTCTGTGGAAAATAACAAAGTATATTACTTAAAATGAACAATAAATACTTCCACGAAGTGAAGCCTGAAACTATTTTCCTCTCACTGAGAGTAAGTCATGGTATGTTGACTGCTTATTTACTGAGAATACAAACTCACCATCGGTTGTAACTATGCTTTCATTAAGTTACCCGGAATATCCCGAAATGTATTACTCCTGAAATGGACTTTTCCTGAAATGAAAAATTCTCTAGTTGGCAAAAACATTTTCCTTTCGCATATGAGGGTAAAGCGTTTTGACCTACATGTACATTCATGTTATGTTTTCCCGGCGACTGCTGTAGGTGAATTTTTGTCAGGTTGCACACCTTGTCCGTAACTTCATCTCTGCCGACGAATGAGGGTTAATATTGATCAATTTGAGGACCTCAGACGTTAAATAATTGACGACTTCGGACGTCATCCATTGATGTGGCTGCATCACCATATTTACTGTAATATTTTCAAGATTGATCTTCAGTTGTTCACTTCTCTCACTGCAGTTCTATTATTCAGTTAGCGGATGTTTTTTAAAATAAAAAGGTTCCTGTCCTTGGTGTAGTGAATAAAAGTATTAATTCCTGGTACTCCTGGCCATTAGGCGTAGTTGGAGGAATAATCTCTTTGAGGACATGTAGTCTAGTACACATGCTGTAATTTTGTGATTGCATTAGATTTCTGAGAATTCCAAATCCTCTTAGATTCACAAACTCCACGCGCCAGAGGCATAGTACTCGCTGTACATAATTCTCGTCAAACTTACTTTTTGGTCGAATACAATGATTTTCCTGGAGGTAGGAAGTTTTGTGATGGCTTTTGCCATATTCAGCAGAAGGGTCATTTTTTTGTGTCAAAACAAGCTGACTTTGACATAGTGATAATTAGAGAAACCTAAAATTGGAATGCTTTAATCAATTCACTTGAAAAACAGCAACGAATCTTCATTGGTACTGCTTCGCTGAAGAAATGTGTTCCCCTGATAGTTAAAATGACGTGAAATAGTAAGCATCTCTACTACCTAATCATTTTGTAAATATCTCAAAATTCATCCTTGCAAATTTGAAATGCTTAATGCGTCCAGTTTTCTTGAAAAATAAAATGGCTCCAGTAGAATAGAGATTTTTGAAGTATGCTCTGTTTGATTCCACTTTCAAAAGTGCATTTCCTTAAAAAGTGCATTCTTTCTCTTTCAAAAGTGCAAGTTCTTTAAAAAGACAAGGACTTCCATAGTAGGTATTGGGATTCGGAGGCCAAAAGAATTAGTAGAGATGACTCCTCAAAACAAATGAGAACCTTTTCATTAAAAGAGGCGCTTTTGCTTCGTGTTTTCAAATCATGCTCCTCGTTCATGATGGCACGACTTTCTCTTTGTCAACCTTGAGGTTTGATTGAGAAATTGCCTTTCATTCAGGACTTACTCTTTTGTTTATGAGAAGGAGGCTCCCAGAAATCCGAAGCATGGCAATATATATTCTCAATTTATCTTTTTTTCCCTTTATATTACTCCTAACTAACAGGCCTAATCAACGTTATAAAGCCTATTTTTTTGTTAAGATATTTCAAAGCCATATATAGATGAAATATAAGAGTTCAATGGTAAGTGGGCCCTGTAGAGCGATTGAGTAGACACGAGAGCAAAGCTAGTGGAAAGTAAAAATGCTTAGAAAGTTGAAGAAAAGAAATGATGCCGATAACGCATGATTGACACAGTGCTTCTGTTTATACATTTACCCTCTAATATCTTCTCTTGACTTATTCAGTCTACCTTAAGTTCAGTAAATAAGCCACGAACAAGGGCGATAATCCATAAAAAAAAGAATTTTAGGGGTCCTCTAGATGAGAGTCCACCTCTGAATCCCGAAAACTGCGTAGATTAACGCTGTTTCTAAACCTCTGGCTGGCCATGTTATAGCTCAGTGAACGGAAATACTTCTCTGGTAACTAACTCACCGGGTCGGATCCTCCCAACTCTGCCCACGTTTCCATGATGAGTCTCGTATCGAATCCTCTCGTATCGATATGTCTTATCATTAGAGATGGAGTACTCGACCCCGGTGAGTAACCGCAGAGGAAATTACGCTCACTATTTTCCGGGAAAGAGTTAGTTGGTACATGTAATCTATTTACCATCTGTCGGCGTTTTCCTTGCGTGCATACGCCTGTAGTGATGTTTAAACCAAGTGCTTCTTATTATTTGCCTATTTCTCCTGCAAAATTCAACTTCTTTCTTCTCGCCGATGTCATTTCTCGTCCCTAGTCCACGTTCACTGAATTCATTTATATACATCCCATCCCCTTCTACCGAATTTGGTTGGCTTGTAGGTTTTTGTGCCTTGCTCGAAGGGGATAGCAGTATTTTTTAAGTACCTAATAAGGTTCAAGGAAGGTGATAGTGCAACCGAAATTAATGACGAAATTTTAAAGGCTTACGTATCGATGAAGAGAACATTGTTTCATATTGTATTATTTGGTTATGTTGTAATGGAAACTACGCAACCTATAGAGTTTAATAAAATTCGTTTTTGAGACTCAATCCCGGAAGAACTCCTATCTGCTACGCGTAGAAGCATGCTTGTACTATAACTTTTGGCAATTAATGTCAACAAAATGAGTAGTAATTCGTAAATCTACATCATCATGCATTGCTTATGTAGCCCTGAGTATCCAAGGTACATGGATAGTTTGGAATCGTCTATTTTATAATTCAACGTCACAAATGTGCCATAATATGCTGCATATTTATTAATGCTTAGCTGTTAACGTATGACTGTCTAAAAGCATTTGTGTGACTCTTTTTGTGGCGGATTTTCTGCCTAATTACGCATCCCAGAGCTATTTAAACCTTTGGTCAAAACGTGTGTGCTAATAACTCTCTCTACTGTAACCAATGCCGATATTGCTTACAATATTCCCTTTAAAGTAGTTTGAGCGATACATCACTTTACCTAGAATTGGACATTATTTTAAAGATAAAACTCCCATTATTCCAAATATATCAAAATATAAACCCATTTCCAAACCACTTTTCGAGCAATTTACCTAAATAATATATAATCTATTTTACATGGGATAGATTACGGCTGTGCGCTCCAGAGGGAGAATATTGAAAAAATTAGGAAATTCCTACACCTAGAACACACCTTCGTCAGAACACTAATGGTGTGTTGTTTGTATGTTTTCTCAAATAATTATAAAAAATAATCAATTACTCACCGCAATATAAACAGAATCTAAAAAAACTTCTTTTTTGAAGGCGATTTCACCGTAAGGCATGAAAAAATGAGTCAAGTTAGAGACTTATGTGGTTATATTTATTTAATTTCTGAGAACTTTTGTTATGTAACCATCTTTTTGCACAATTAATGTTACAATATTTACTTCTTACGGACACTGAAATTAAAAAATAAATTTTGAATATAGTCTCCGTTATGATTTTGGAACTATTTCGCGCAAACTCTAGTGATAAACAGTGCAGAGCTCGCTGAAGATAACATGGATTTATTAGGACTTACATGTAACATCTTCGGCCGCATCGTCGTGACTGCTAAATTAAGTATAACTCAGTCTCATATCGTCATACATCCATTAGCTCCGATGAGCTGTACCTTATATTTAACAACTGGCGGTGGAGGTGTGATGCCTTTAGCCGTCTTCGACGTTAAGAGCTCCTTGTCCATTGTGTCTAGCATAATAAACTTGCCACTTGCAGTGGCGATTGTTTGGCACGTACGTGCAGTCTACCGGTCGACTCGTTTGCTTTTCCTTCAACTGGTGCCCCACTCCTGTTCCGCCCGAGCTGACAATGGTGCCTCCGGTCGTCCGCCCTTGCCCGCAGGGGCGACGGCCGCTTGTCCGCGCGCGCGCGCCAGAGACGCTCATAAACATCTCAGTGGCTGCCACGCCCACTCTGGCCGGAGGGTGGAGCAGCGGTGGATGCAGGAAAGCACGAGGCTTGTCCCTCGAATATTTTGGGATGCGTGGTTGATGAGAGGAAGGAGGGGGGACGGAGTGGCCCTGGAATGCGGCCTGAGAATATTGTGAACCCCCCGAGAGGTTGGCGGAAGAGGTGTGTATAACTTCTCAGACGGAGACTTTTATAGGTCTGCCTCCTTTAACGTTGACGTTCGCAAGAACAATAAAGCACCGGAGAAAATGCCAACCATTCTTCACATTTCCACCGTGTTTCTTCCCAATGAAAGTAGGTAGTAGGGTATAACGTCACCAGTAAAACATACAACCGTGCAAGTTTTTCTTAGAAATGAAATTTAGCTCTCTGTATTTACACTAATTTCTCTGTAAATAGTCGAAGCAAATAATCAATGTCGGTAAGCAATTGCAATATTACCTTCCCTTTAAGGATCTCATCAGTATTTTACCCACATTGTATAAATCTTTGTATATATTCAAGGGAACCATCTCCAGGCTTTAATTTAATATTCCTCTTATTTACCTTTCGTGAATATTATTCATCAAAAAATGTTTTTTTCGATAAATGGATTGGATTACATGTTGTTTATCATCCATCCAATTTAATGCTTCCTATTTACTGCTTACTCACTCCCTGAATATGTTCCCTTTTTTCAAGATTTGTCCGTTGGTCGATCCCTTGGACTTCCTCCCGAGGCCTTTCTGTCCTTTTCACCCTCTATTCTCATGTGTTCGTGCTATCCGTGAGCTCGATCTGACGCACCCGCGTCCAGAACCAAGTTTTGAAAGCTTCAAAAGTTTTAAAAGGGCATCCTTATAGTATTGCCTTACCTCGCTCTTCCTCGCGGTTTTTCCTCTCATTTTATGCCTTTTCTTACTTTACTACACCTTAGTAGTGCTTTCGTAGTGTGCCCTCTTTCTTTTCAGGTCTACTTGCTCGATCCTCACCGCTTCTGCTCTTCTGTTTACTTCCACATTTTTTTTTAATTTGTCCATTCAAACTTCAGCAGCTGATTCCAGTTCCAAGTCTTGCTGGTTTCAATTCTTCTCTAGTCTCTTTTTCTAATGTTCCACGTCTCTGATCCGCGTAGACCTATACTCCACATGAGTCTACTTGCTCGATCCTCACCGCTTCTGCTCTTCTGTTTGCTTCCACATTTTTTTAAATTTGTCCATTCAAACTTCAGCAGCTGATTCCAGTTCCAAGTCTTGCTGGTTTCAATTCTTCTCTAGTCTCTTTTTCTAATGTTCCACGTCTCTGATCCGCGTAGACCTATACTCCACATGAGTGTTTTCAGGTATTGATTGACAGTTCTCCATGGCGGGGGCCCGTATGTGACTCAAAAGTCAACGCTCACGCGAGCTGTGGCATCTTGGGATTCACATTGAAACAATTTACGCCGCGACTCTGTTGCCCCATATGATTTGATGCTCATCAGTCACATCGCTAGCATGATGGCGACATGAAATATTATGGTGTTGACAAAATTGATGATGTAGCTAAGGTAACCCAACGTTGCTGCTCAGCTACCCTCTACGCTCCTATAGTTAGCAGAGTCGTATCATGTCCTCAGATTCTCCGATAAAATCTTGATGACATCATACGCGTCGCCTGCGCAGTCCTATCGTCTCCCGGCCCCGTTCTTCGCGTCAGCGGTCGCTTGCGAGGAAAGATCCTGAGGTGGGTTGAGGGGAGAGTAGAGATGGTGGGCCGTAGGGGCGGCGGACGACTACCGAGGCTGACGACTGCTCGTTTGGTGTAAATGGGCGGCATAGCGGATAAATCAGGGACGTCTGAAAATGGAGATGAGACGAGATAAGATGAACAGTGGAAAGGGACATTAGTCATCACGCATTATTTTTAGCCACATACTGAGAGAGACTTACTTTTTTTAAATATTCTCTCCATCCGAATGAGGGACTTTCCTTAGAGCTCGGTGGGAGATCTTAAAACCTATCGACGTCAATAGTTCGCATTGTCGAATTAAAATAGGGCAATTGAACTCTTATCTTACCTTGTAATAAAGACATTACCAACTACGTTTGAATCCACCGAGTTGATTTCGGGTACAACTAGTTTCAACGCTACGGCGTCATCATCAGGTATGCAATGCTGCCCTGATGAAGACGCCGTAGCGTTGAAACTAGTTGTACAAGTAATTAACACAATGTATTTAAACGAAGGTAGTTGGTAATGTCGTTATTCGTAATGGACTTCCTCAAAGTTACGCCTGAAAGGATTGAATTCATACCTTGTAATATTGAAAATTGCATAATTACAGATTGGAAAAAGAAATCTTTATAAAATTTCGCTCACAAATGTTAAATGCGATCCCATTCGATGTTTGCCTAATTTTCAATCCCTGTAAACTGATGTACAACATCGAACTGTTGATTTCCGTCAATGAATATTTCATACGGTCTAAAACTCTTCTCTGAGGACTTTGATAATATTTTACGAAATCCGACATACTGCGGTTGATCAAATCATGAGAATAAAGTTAGGGAACTAGACTGCAGAACAGACTTACAATGTCATTGTTCCTGCGAACGATAAGGGACCATAACAGCTGCCAATGAGACTTTTAACTAACCTGGTGACCAGCATTAGCGATTTATGCTAATGTATAGTTAGTCTTAGTTACACTAACTTTATGGAATAGTGTAATGCCTGATAGTGAATAGTGTAACTCCTCACCCCCTGCCACACACCCATGAGGTGGCTTGCGGGGTATTTTGTAGAATATCAAAGAATTCTTCTAAAAGTTCAAAGAATGCTTCTTTCACAATGCATAACTTCCACTAAATTAGTCCCGAGATAACTTTATCAACATCAGAATGCTGCATAATACGTTGCGTTGGTTTTAAGCATAAAAATTTCCATGCACACTTTTCAGATACTACTCATGTCGCTAAAATTTATCCAAATATGTTGCATCTTCCACCCGTTACAAGAGTGTTATTTTTCCCCGGGGCTTAATAATATTTGTTCTAGTTTTTGAAGATTTCAATAAAGAAAATTATGACGTGCCAGTGGGTAATTAGATGACAAAAAATCAGAAAGCTGAATGTGTACTTACGTGTTTTTTGGCGTATATTCTCAACTCTTCGTGCCCATTCGTTCTCACTCTCACTAATTACTTCTAGAATAGAAAATTTTCTGGTGAGAAATTTATTTTGGCTAAAGATTGGTTTTATAATTCAGACAAGTAAAAACTGAACAAGTTCACTCTTGTATGTGTATTGTTTCAGCTTGAATTCATTTTTGAGTTTTTGCTGCATTCCAGAAGTTTTGGAGGAAAATCGAATTTTTCGCATGGAACTGTCTTGCTTAAAAAGTATATTTGAAAATCGTTATTTATGAAAGTCGTGTTAAAAATCGTTTCGGCCTGCAAAATGAAGAATTCGTCGCCCACAACCTATCTTGACTCGTCGACTCCATGCTCTGAAGCAAGTTTACCAAAGCCTAAAGTTTGAAGTTGATATAAAAGTGGCCATTAGGTAGACACTCCCTTTTGAAAATGTCATCGGTCGTGTCGGGATATTATATTTCGTGTCGACATCTGGTATGTTCATGAAACATGTGATGACAGCTTATATCAGGCAATAGCCTTCAGCTCTAACCTGGTTCTTCTTGATGATTTTATATGCTTCTCAGGTTATAGCAATTTACTCTTAGCTGAGATGCCCCTCGCTCGAAAATGTGAAGAGGAAAATTATCCTGATTTGTTTTTTTTATCCATCACGGCTATATTGCGAGTAATTCCATTGTTGCAGTGCATTTTGAGAAAGACATCAGCGATGATTTTCAAAAAGGTTCCCATTTCTTTGCCCAGCTACCATCATTTTCGCACTTTTATGTTAGGTACATACCTACGTCTGTATTTTCGCATGCAGATATTTTGCTATTCATTCAATTATCATTTAGGAGGCCTTAGAAGCAAGGCTATCATTTTTTCTGTAAACTATTCATCCAGTTCCAGTTGATCCAGAATCTTGTACCTTATTAGCTACTTCCAGTTTTTATTTGCTCTATTAGTGACATAGTGAATGAACGACCGAAGTAAACAATTTGATTGGAATTTTCCGCCAATTTGTAATCCATGAAACGCCACCACACACTCTAGCCGGACTTGACTTATAATTCTATTTTCAAATTTATGTATGCACGTACACTCGCATTATTGTCAGTTGTTGTGTGCTTAAGACTGTGCGTTAAAGACTTATTGCCATCAAAAAGCTTTACTGTCGCATAATCCCATAAATGACGAGTTAAAGTATTTAGCATTGTCTATCGGCATTGTTAGATGTATAGTAGTGAATGAAGGACCTTTTTGTTTGTGAATATAAACACTAAATATCAAAAGAAAGGCAAAGACGATTGATTTCGATCGATATTGATTTTTCTTCGAACTGCTACCACTGAATCTTCATTCCCGTTACCTATAGGCATAGCAAACTAAAAATGTAACCAGTTATATCTGTGCAAGGTAGTACGAATCTTTTATAACCGAGGGGATCTCAATGGTTAGCCGTCTCCATACGAAAATAAATTAAGAACTAATCGCTGGAACATTATTCCTGAATTTAATATTGAAGCATTTGTATGAATAAATTGCTCGTACAACTTAACGTAAAATACCAAAGAAAAGAAAAGAAAATTGAAATCTTGGCTGTTTTTAGAGAGGGATGTTGAAAATCTTCTCAAAACTATTGATTGATTTAATAGATACCTATAGATTGCAATGTATGTATATGTCTGTAGTCATTCCTATGCTTACTTTGTGTAATTGATAAATTTGTATTCACTAATACGTTAAGCTTAATTCAAATATTTTATATTTTGGTAATATAAAAACACAATTTTTGTGGTAAAAAATCCAGAAAATATTTGTTATTATTTTTATGAATATAAGTGACCAAAATACCCACGTTCCTAAAGAATGGCAACTTCAAAAAAAGAAATAATCTCTTCTGGGGTGCCTAATTATACTCTTTCTGTATAAACACT
Organism: Pyrrhosoma nymphula; assembly: GCA_963573305.1. NCBI lineage: Eukaryota > Metazoa > Arthropoda > Insecta > Odonata > Coenagrionidae > Pyrrhosoma > Pyrrhosoma nymphula. Next base: position 47,454,181 of record OY754333.1, on the reverse strand, counting down.
TATGTGTATTACTTCTTAGAGTGAAATAAATTCTATTAACAGGGTTGTATTAATTTTATGGGAAACTATTTTAGCAGAGATTGTTATAACTTATCATCTATAATACTAAATAGCTTTTCATCATCTCCTCCTCAGAGTTAACATTACCTCTCATACTTTCTAATGTGGAGTAATTTCACCTGAGTGTCACCCATTTTATGGTAGACGGGGTATAAAAATAACTAGGTTTTAAAAGGTGCCCGTGGCGCCCACTTATTCAAGGAAGATATTGAGATCAAATTACACTTGATCTCATGAGTTTATTCCCAGCACTAAAAAAACTACATCTTTTCCGTTTATTCGCGAGAGACAGAGAGAGAGAGCAACGTACAGTTTTCCGTGTGATAATACTGTTGATTGTAGTTGAAGTCCAACGCGGTCAAACGACTGACCCTGCGACTTGTTTATTGTAATCGCATATGCCGGAATCGCTGGAAATTGTCGTCTTCGCAAGATGAAAGGAAGCGTTGTCTCAGTCGGAGCCAAATCAGAAATGATTCTCGCTTTTATGAAATTTCATGCAAAGACGGCATTTAAAAATTTAAGTGACTGTGGCTTCATCTAATAACGGCATTTTAAAATTTAAGTGGCTTGGCTCCATCTCACATCGTTCCAGAATCAGTGAGTGTGTGAGTGATAATGGCTTTTTTTACATGTATAGATGGAGAGATAATAGGACTTCGATACAGATCAGTGGTCCCCAACCCGTAGAAGTCTGCGGACCACTCAGCCTGAAATTAAATCATGTACGCACCACCCCCCCCCCCCCATACCCCTTATCAGTTGTAACCCTTCATCAGCGCCTTTCCCATAGCCAAATTCAAAGGTGATTAAGTACAACAGTTTTTATAACAAATTATTTATTTAGTATTACTATTAATTAGTGTACAGGCAATTTAATTACCCATCTCTTTCAACGCACATCGCTTTCAAATTCCCCTTTTATAGGAAACTTTTTTTATATGTCCTGCGAACCACTCCCGATGCTCTCGCGGTCCACCTGTGGTCCGCGGACCACCGTATGGGAACCACTGGATACAGGTAGTCGCAGACGGAAGGACCGTCCCTAGCACGCAGAGTACTCTCCGAGGCAAGGTGTGACAGATTCCCCCTTATGATGTCGTGACGCCACAGGTTCGCGTGGTGGCCCCGGAGACTCCCCGGGAGGGCGACTATTATTCACACTCCATCTGGTCGATGGTCTGTTTAAAGTGGAAACGGGCGAGCCACCGGAGTGGACAGACCCTTTCGAATGTCCACCTCGGGCGATGAGGATGCTCTCAGCCCGCTTATAAAAAGGGATAGCGTGTACGGATGAGGAGATTTTTTAAAATAATCATCTCTACATCAAACCGTCCCCTTCCAATCCCCCAAGTCTCTCCTTATCCTCCCGAAGAAGATGCTCCAGCGGGGAGTATACGTCCACTTTTTTTATGTCGGACCACTGTAGGAGGAGACAACGCTCTTCGCCATTTGAAAGGTTATCCGAAGGCGTCGTTATTTCTGCGCCGTCACGGCTGAAAATTTCCGCCAATAGGGACCCAAGAAGAGAAGACAGGCAACCCTTCACACTCTGCAGCCGCACTTGTCTCTCATTTTGATTTTATTTCGATGAGACACAAATATAATCGTGACGACATCAAGGTCGTTTGCAATGCTAAGATTTGCATTGCTCGGACGCCATCAAACTTGCGCTTATTTCAGTATGAGATACACTCCCTTACTTTTTTGAAAATATTTCCTGGCTAAGTAACATTTAATGCAAAACCAATGGTCTAAAAATTATTTATTGTCAGTACCTACTTTTTCATACGTCACTATTTATCTTTGCTAATCGCAAATATCATTAATTAGCCGATGATGACAAAAAATACCTCAATGTGTACACCAAGCCCGTGTTTCTCACTAACATTGCCAAATTAAACTGTCTGTTCCAAAACTTATTTCCTTTTTTTCCTTTACGCACCACTTCTTTCTCATGAAAATGTTTTCTATTTTTTTTTCATAATTACCCTAGCAATGCATGTTAATTAATTAAATGTACCCTAAATAGAGGGCAATGACATTCTAGGGTGCCTACATTCCTAATTTGTAAAATATCATGTACAGTGTTCTGTGTTAGGAAGAATAAATTATTTATTATTAATTTTTTATCAAGTAACATAACTTGAGAATATACTATGAAAAGATCTACCCTAGGATTTATTCTTCGATATCACCAACGTTCGTTGGAACTAAAGAGGAAGAAATGAGTGGACTTAGAAATTCCTTGGATCAATCTTGCCGATCCCTTCGTCGATGGCCTGAAGCGTTGAGGTGAGTTGAGGTTTGGTTTATGGCGGTCAAGGTGAATTTTCCGAGATACCGAGTCACGAGAAGGAATGAGATAATCTATTTAAATAATGAGTTGATGTCCGGGAGTCCCATCACGTTCCAAGTTGGACCTCAAAAAAGATTAATAACAATTCATTGGAGCTTTTAGGGACGCTTAGTCACCTCAGAAATGCCAAGATAAATCCTACGCAATGCTTCTTCATTACTCGGGCATCTATAGAGGGTGATGAAATGTGCGGCCTTAATCACTATCTTTCTTTACTTGTAATTCAACCTTCAACCCTTTTTTAAGCAAAAAAACTCGCTTCATTCCTCAGTGACTGGCGATTCTAGTCTTTTTTAATGTACTCATTTGTTATCCAAGTACTAAGTCTATCCGTTACAACTTAAATCTTCTAGTCAGTTACTACTTATTACAGTTTATATCATGCTTTCTTCTTCATCCTTGGCACGTTATACAAATATTTTCTATTCTGCTGTTCTCTTCCATTTTTACCAAACTTATTCCTTTGAAAAGTAATTCTATCAGCCTACCACGCATATAAAAATATGCGAAGGATATGAAATTGTTTTTATAAATACATGTTAAAGTGTTCTGTTCCTTTATTTTGTTCAAATCTTTATCATATTTTCTAACCAATCTTTTTATATTAAACTGTAGGTTTTCTCCTGCTTCATCTCAATCTTTATTTCAGACCAGTAGTCAGTGCCGAAGGGTAAGGACTCTAGGTGAAAGGATATTCCAAGTCTTTATGCAATATTCTCTCATTTAGATGGAAGTAAATGTCACTGAATTTGTACATTTGCCAGCAAATCCCGAAGCTCATATTGCAGATTCCTCAGTGATTATATTTTCCGCAATGGTGTTCGGAATTGTGGTAATTACCCTATCATCACAATGCCCAAAAAGATAGCACAAAAGTGGCTTAAAATTGGCATACCTTATACATTTTTACATTTGTACTGACTATTGCTTGGGACAGTTAATTTCCTATTCTGTGGCGTAAGCTTAAACGTCTGTTATATTAGTTCTCATGCAAAGCTCATCTTAATGTGGAATGAAATTCCTTAAGAGATCTTATCTTGAGATGCTCGTAAGCCATTGCACTTGCGCAGCTTCTCTCCCTTTCGTCAGCATCAAACGATGCCCTCGATGCATGTTAATGCCTAGCGGGTAATTGGTGAGACCCTGTTTGGAGATAACGCCCACAGTTGCTAAATGTGGAGACCCTACTCACTTGATATAGGTATATACTCAGTGAACTTTGACGCATGCCGAGTTAATGCTTTAACGTATCTAGCAATACCAGTGAATTTTTTTTGCAAATAATTTTCAGCATTTCGCACAAACAGTCACATAATATATTTTTCCTCATTCGCAATATAGTGCTTTAGTTATTTCGTTACTGTGATTAGTTTTAGTGATCGACGAAAAGGATAAACTTAAAAGGATTATTAGTGGACAAGGGGCAGATTTTGTGGCGGATTCCTTTGGCCACATTTGGCCCCTATTAGCATAATTTTAGGTTCGTTTTGGTTATTTCATCTGCATACTACCCTGCACGCCGCTGCTGCGATGCCGTGATAACTGTCATGCATTTGAAGCATTGCACACATAAACGCGATACTCTCACTCGTGATTTCAAATCCCATATCTAGGTTAAAATTAATTAATTGTCATTTAATAATAAGACGAAGTTTAAACATCAATGTAGAATATGTAATATTTTGAAAAGCTTGTAAAAAGTCAGCTTTCTAATCCAGCATTTGTTGAGGAATATTTTGAAATATTATGAAATTTGAAAAGTAGTTTGTGGGCGTTCAGTTTATTTGCAATAGAATTTGCTTTCAAATCAGCATATTTATTCTGTAATGGTACTCAGAGAAATCAATTTTCTTTGCACCGTGAAATTAATTTGATGGCCAGACTCTTTCTCCCACAGAAACTCTCATGACTTATGGATGAATTTCGGGTCGTGAGGTCTTTTAGCGGCTGTTTTTTATCCCCTCTCCACGCATGTGGAAAGGGGAGCAGTATTTTAAAAATGAGCTTCCTTGCCTTCATTCTCTTCATCATTTGCTTGCTTTAAGATTTGTGAGCTCGGGGTGCGCATTTGTCAGTCCCTTATAAAATCTTCTGATTCATTTGTCCTATGACCCTACACTTAACGGCTCTTTGCGTCCATGGCCTTTCATTAGTTAAAATCCCGCGTGTTCGAACGGATATTTATGCTTCCTCCGATAACTTTGGTGTTGATTCAGGTGTGGAATGATGAAAATACAAACGGGGATTCACGAGAGCGGTGATGAGTTCCGTCGCAGTGGAATTTCACTTTTGTTCCCGCTCAAGTGTTTGGGCACGATGCTGCAGAGGGATTGGCTTAGTCAGGAGACAGATATAATAATTACGGATTTGCTGACGCTGAGTGACCTTAGGGGGGACTAGGAGTCAAGACCTCCCCCATCCCATCCTCTTTCCCTCTCCTTCTCTTCACTTCCTTCCCCTTCCCCCAGATCGTCTCGCAAGGAGTGGGGGACGGAGCATTTCTGTAAAGGTGAAGGACGACTCCCACCGAACTACCGCTTTCGCCCTCCTGCCCTTATATTTCCCCTCCATTTCATCCCGTCTCCCTCCTCCGCAATGTGATAACCAAACATCTCTATCACCGCGTTGTAGCACACGAATATTGGGTAATTGATCTGCAAAAGATCTAGTCAATGTAGTTTGAGCGAGATATTTCCCTGGTCATAATGGAGACCCTACTCGAATTTAGTTTTGCTTTTAATTCCAGCTAGGAATTCCAGGAAGATATATGAATTAAAAATTGTAATATTAATGGCGCAAAAATATAGTTATATATGGAGAAGGATCAATCAATATAGGACCAATGCTTTTGAGATGTGGGTGTGGAGGAGGCTAAAGAGAGTCAAATGGGTGGATAGAGTAAGAAATGAGGAGGTGCTGGGAAGAGTTAGGGTGGAAAGAACACTACTGAAAACAATACAGAAGAGAAAGGGAAACTGGATTGGCCATTTTTTAAGAGGGAAGGAGATTTGAAATACATCAGGGAACAGTGCAGTGGAGGGAGAAAGAGAAGAGGAAGAAGAAAATGACAGACGAAGTGAAGATAAAAAGAAGTTACAAGGGAACCAAGGCAGAGGCCCGGGGCAGGAGCTTTGCTGTACGGGACCTTGCCAGTAGGCAGAATGCCAGTTGATGATGATGTTGGAGCTCATTCTTCCAGAGTAGCTGCGTTTGGCAATGTTAATTTGACAACTTTTGTTCACTGTCAAATCAACATTGACACACGCAGCTGTTCCGGTAGGATGGGCTCCAAGCATATAGTTATATAAGTCAAAAATGTTCAGTGTATACATATATCTACTCAAACCTCTAATTCGACTCATATTTTCACACCGCACGGTAAAAACGCCTTCACAACAGAGGGATTTTTCGCGATTCCATAAAAATTGATTAATTGATTAATATTTATAAATATTTTAAAAAACATACAAACTACACACCGTTAGTTTTAGACGAAATCTAGGTGTTAGTAATTCCTATATTTTTCAACATTTTCCCTCTGGAGCGCACAGCCGTATTCTATCCCATGTAAAAAATCTTACCTTTTTAGGCAAATTGCTCGAAAAGTAGTTCGGCAAGGGGTTTATATTTTGATATCATTGGAGTGGTGAGTTTTAATTTCTTTAAACTCAGGTCAAATACATCAAATTCCAGGTGAAATGATATGTGGCTCAAACTACCTTAAGACCACAAAATAAAGACGCTATTTATTTTTTTAAGAGTCAGAAGAGGTAAGATATTGCAGAAGATGGGATTAAGACAAATTGTTTTGAACATGCAAGGGTTAACTCCAAAGAAAAATTTGATGGAGCTTTTTGTGAGGGCTGATGGGTGCAGGTTGATTTTGGATAGAACGTTAAAGTCTAAAGAAGAAATTCATGTATCTGAATGGGAATCGGCGGAAACAGTAAATAGAACAAGAATCAGAATATTATGGATTATAAGAGAGAAAATTATGAAAGGGGTAGGGTGAATGAGATAGAATAACTAAAATTGAGTCATGTAAAATGTTAGAAAGAGGTTTTAACGCAATGGTTGTGACGAGAAACAAAGGTAGCTCCGGAGTCATGCTGGAAAGATTACATGCTAGCTCAATGAATGCTATGGCCTTAAGTACCTATATATGAGAGCTGGTTCTTTTCCCCACCCACATCTCAATCTTTGGCTGGGTACCTAGTCTATTAATGTGTTCAGTGTCGTAGTTCAATTTAAATTTTATTAAGAAATGCATACATAATTAAAGAAATAATACGTAATGTGTCGTGGAATGTATTATATCGCATTATATAAAATATTGACGAATAATACTGCTTAACGTCGAAATTTAACCCACAGTTACACATTTCATGGCATAATGCATTCGATACAACGCTTTGTCCAATATCTATTTCCAGTCTCCACTTCTCTGAGCATCTACTCCTCTCGTTGGTGCTTCTCCATTTCCTCCCTCATAGGCTTCCTTCATCCCTTATTTCCCAGTTGGAATTTTTATCGATTGCCTGTTGACGTTGTTCCTTCCCCCCGGCACCAATATTCACCCGAAATAGAATCGTATGCTGCAGATGTCGTCGCCACTTTCGGCGAAGGAAGGGTGCTTAAACCGCCTGGCCCGGGAGCGGTCCTTCTGCTCAGATGTCACTTGACATTGCCCAACTCGGGTGGATGCTTGAAGGATGCGTGAATATTGTGGCAGTTACCGCTAAAGTATTACCACTTTTATTAGTTCCCCTCATACACTCTCAAGTAAAATGTCTCGAGGGGTATTTTTGGGGGGATGCAGGCGTCCCTCTCTTTAAATTACAGAGAGAACTGTTCGCCCTGCCCAGCGTTCTTTTTAAGACCTAAAAGCACTATCATGAGCAGGAACAGACGGGAACGAATCAGCCTTGAATCTTCGCACTCAACATGCCGCCATGTCTTCCATCTTTTTTAATTTTATTTGCAATGATTACCAAGAAGGTCCAGAGGAACATTTAAGAAAGGTTTCTCACAGTAACCCGTTATACAATTTTCCTTGCTCAGTATGGATAAATTATGCATGAGCATAAATTTATTTATATTTATATAATTATAAAATATATTAACTGTTTCCTTATATTCTATTGTTATAGCCCTGATGATGCTAATATTAAATAGCGAAAGAAATTGATATATTTCTTAATCATTGTCCAATCTTCCATAAAATACATACCATTATTAATAATAGATGTAGGAAGTTGATGTTGATGCTGAAAACTTGTATGCATCCTGATGATGCTAATATTAAATAGCGAAAGAAATTGATATATTTCTTAATCATTGTCCAATCTTCCATAAAATACATACCATTATTAATAATAGATGTAGGAAGTTGATGTTGATGCTGAAAACTTGTATGCATATACTTAATCATATATTATGTACTCCTGCGATTCTTTTTAACTAAGTATCCATTTAGCTGTATTCTCACATGTTTGATATTTTTCGAGCCGTATATTTAAAGTAATTAATTGGAGTATTTAATGTGACCACTTTTACAATTTTCCCTGCAAAATCTGAAATAATAATATTCATTATTTTCTTTGCAGTGCAAAGGCAAGTCTACTTGTACCGTAGATTCTACTATTATGTAGGCAAGTGTACTTGTTCCACATTCAAAGGCTTTTTTTAATGAAATTATTACTTTAATTCTCGGTGGGCTATTAATTTCGTATCCCTGCTAGATAAATCATGCAAGAGTACGGCTAAGATACTCAAAATTCATTGTGTTGGTACGATTATGCCTCCCTTGTTGCTTTCCAATCTCGTTTTTCGTCACACAGTCGATGCTCTCTTATGTCAGAACTCTAACTCTTTTCCTTTTTTCGAAACCCAAGTCATCACGGCATTATCCTTTACTTACGCCAAAGGCAAAGTTTGATTCTCATTAGAAGTAATCTCAAGAAGAGTTGTAGTCGCACTAAGATTTCTCGAAATAATTCTAATATTTGCATTCATAGGTCAAATAGATAAAGAAAATTGAGTCGCCTTATTGTGCCAATTACCAGAGATTCTGTTTAATTACCGGGATAATTTTCGATGACCCCAAACGTTTTATTATATAAATTTTGGCCATATTCCGTCCGCTCTGGGTTATCTGAATCCAGAAGGTCATCCGGTAGTGCGTATGACCTATAACGGGTATTGTTTTCAAGGATTTTCTAGGTGGAGATAACTGTGATTATTAAAGAATCTGTACGTCCTATAAAGTGCTGAATGGCGACAAGAAGTAATTTGAAGTCAGGCGTTTTAAATGTCAGTCACTTTCTCTACTTTGCGTGACGCTGTCGACTGATATAAACACATCACATATTTTCATCCTTTTTTACTTGAATCAAGTCTCTTGTTTTCCTTAATTGGATGGCACCGTATTATTTTTTTTTTAATCCTGAACCACGTTATTCGTCATGCGCTTAACCTTTGGACATGTCTAAATGATTTGGGAGAACCTTGTCCTTTTTTCGTGCATCTCGTGGTGTCATCAGATTCTTTTTTTCTTTACTCCTCTAGAAAAATGTTCCTTGAGGGGAGCGTGTTTGCAAACCTAGTTGATGGGGAAACTTAAGACGTGTATATAAATCTCTTCTAGCATTTGTTCAAATAATTTGGGCATTAATTTTTTTTCTTTTATCAGCATTTTTAGTTGTTTTCCGTCAGTCGACAAGAGTTTTTAAAGAGCATGGGGAGAAACGGAAGAGGAAAACCTTTTGCGCTTATTCGTAGGATTTATGAGGATGGAGTGTGGCCGTAAGACTTCGCGAAGACTGTACTAATACCTATACCGAAAAAGAGTAAGGCAAAAACTTGCGAAGACTATAGGACAATAAGCTTAATATCCCACGCGGCCAAAGTAGTTCTGAGGATTGTAAACAGAAGGCTAGAGAAGAAGGCAAATGAATACCTGGGTGACGACCAGTTCGGGATTAGGAGAGGGACGGGAACGCGAGACGCTATAGCGGTGATGAGGACGCTAGTAGAAAGAAACCTAGAGTTTGGGCAGGATGTTTTTGCATGCTTCGTAGATTTCGAGAAGGCGTTTGATCGGGTGGAATGGACGAAATTAATGGGAGTGTTGAAGCAATTAGGGGTCGATTGGAGGGACAGGCGTCTGATTCGAAATTTGTATATGAATCAGACTGCGCAGGGTAGGGTAGCCAATGGAGAATCGGGATGGGCCACGATAGGACGGGGAGTGCGGCAAGGGTGCCCACTATCGCCGTTGCTTTTTAACGTGTATTCAGAAGAAATGGTGAGGGAGGCATGGGGGGAGGAGGAGGTAGGAATAAAGGTAGGAGGGGAGCTGATAAAATCAGTGAGATTGCAGATGATCAAGCATTGTTTAGTCAGTCGGCCAAGGGGTTACAGTCAATGGTTAATGCATTAGAGGTGCAGTGCGAAAAGTATGGGATGAAGATCAATCACAAGAAAACGAAAGTAATGAGATTTTCTAGAAGTAAGAAGGCGGAGCTGAATATAAGGGTGGGAGGTCAGAAGATAGAGCAGGTCGAGCAGCTTACGTATCTGGGTAGTATTTTGGAGGTGAATGGGTTTAGTGGTAAGGACATCAGATGCAGAATTGCGCTTTCTAAAGAGGCATTTTCGAAGAGAAGGGAATTGATGAGGGGGGGTCTGAGAAGAGACGTAAAGAAGAGACTGGTGAAAACTTTAATATGGAGCGTGGCGCTATATCGGTCGGAAACTTGGTCTTTGCTAAGGGAGGATGTGCGTAGACTTGAGGCGTTTGAGATTTGGGTTTGGAGAAGGATGAAGAAGGTTAGCTGGATGGCGAGAAAGATGAACGAGGAGGTACTGGATATGGTCGGAGAGGAGAGGAAGCTTGTGGCAGAAGTTCAGAGAAGGCAGAAGAGATGGATGGAGGAGGTTTTGAGAGGAGAGAGCATGTTGAAAAGAGTGATAGAGGGGAGAACACTGGGGAAGCGTGGAAGAGGAAGGAGGAGGATAGGAATTCTGGACGAAATAAGAGGAGGTAGAAGATATGAAGAAATGAAGAGGGATCTAATAACGGGCCAATAGGAGGGATCTAATAGGAGGGAAATCGAGACAGTTTCTATTAGATGGGGATGCAGAATGGGGACTGTCCAAGAACCTACCAATCAGCTGGTAGAATACTTGAATGAATGAATCGTGAGAACCAGTACCTGCAGTAATGCGAAGTAAAAATAAAATTTCTGTCCTTAAAAATATTAAATCCGGGGACGATATTATCCTTATATGCATTTCTCTTGAGCTAATCCAAGGGAAGGTCGTGTGGAATGAGTTCTCTTGAGTCACTGCGTCCCAAAAAGCGATTCGTTGTAAGTAATTAAGAGGCCTTCGGTTTTGATTCGCTTTCCTCCTACGCCTTCGCGTAAGTTATATTCCTTTGATTGCCCGGAGGAACTTCTTGTTTATGTGAGGTGGGTGTTGTCATCTCATGGACGAATATTCAAGTTAATCTTGAACTAAACATAGTTTCATAACTTACACTGGGTTGTAGAAGATTAAAGTTCATCGTCGGGCACATGTAGTTGTTCTGTGATTGATGTAACAATTGATTTAGTAAGTCACTCATTGATTCTAAATAGCATATGAAACGGCGTAGCTTTAAATACTTACTATTGCTTGAAACTGATTTTAACATTAGTGACAAAAAACATGACTTTAGTTTTCGAGATCCGGGATCATCATGTAGTTGGTGTTATTCCTAAGGTGCCTTTTCCAATGGTAAAATGTTGGACAGCATGTGGGACTGTTTAAGAAAAAACACGGAAAACTATGGTGCATAAGTAGTAATTAGCTTATAGCATGTTTGTTTTGCGTTGTCACTATGATAACTTCAGAACAGCTGGAAGATTGTTCAACTTTAACGGACGTTTAAATAACTGATCGTATGTAAATTTTGGAATGAAATTGCTTTTTTAATCAAAAAAGCTCCAAAAAAAATGTGATGTTTGCACCGAAAAATACGTAAAATGATTTTAATTAAAAATATAAGATAAGTAAGCCAGGAAATAAAAGATTTGTGAATTTTGCTATTTTAGACTTAAGTAAATATTTTCCATCATGTATCAAAGGAATTTTATTTAAAAGTAATCGGTGGTTTTTAATTTAGCCCAAACTGCAGAGGTATTGGTCAACATGTCTGTATATATAATTTAGGATACGAAGTATACATTTGCTGTCATTTCATTTATGAAATTATTGTTTGCAAAAACTTAGAGATTCAAACGGCTGGGAAAAATTAAACCATTGAATTTAGTGTCTAGAGCATTGGCTGGGTCTCGTTATTTCCTGCCCTACATCTCGAACGCCACGATTCTTAGAGATAGAGATCAAACCTTTCTTTAAACCTATGTTATCATATCCTTATTTCCCCGCACTCGCACATTTATAAGGAAGGTACGTAGAATATTCAGGTTGAAAATACATTCGTTCCAATGTAGTATCTCATATCCGATTTAATCTTTTGAATTTTGAGCACAAGTGGTCCTTGATAGCTCATATTGTCCATCATATCCTTTTGGTTCCCTTGGGAATTGCTAAATATTTCGCTTTAGACTCAAAGTAATAAACATCTCTCGCGGTATATAAAATATCAGCTAAAAATTGAAGCCTTTCCAATGACTTGAAGTTCGTCAAGGGAAGGATAGTTGAAATTAGTGTTCAGAGTGTCTCTATCATATCTTTGTTTCACTTGATCTGCATATCTGCTAGGCGGTTTATCGCCGACAGAGTATTTGTAAGTGAATACACTTTGCCGCCTACCTAATCTGTTATCTATGATCACTCCAATAGTTTGGGTATTCATGATATCATAATCGCTATCTGGATTTTTTTGCAGTAATCAGTAATCATGGATGTTCACCTTGGAGAGTGGCTTGAAAATTTCAAATACTTCACTTGGTCGCTTATGCCTTAGGTGAAAACTACACTGTAAAACCTAGAAATTTTCAGTTCATACAAAAAGTGCTGAAATTCACCAAAATATCATAAATTCAGCAAGTTCTCGGAATTCGAATCGAGACTTTTTCAATAAAAAAATCTTCCTGATATTCAGAAAAGGGTCTTAAATTCAGCGAATTCTAAGGATTATAATTCCCAGATTGATTCAGTAAAAAAATACTTTCTTTCATACAGCAAACTATCAGGAAAATATGCTAAATTTAAGCAAGTTTTCCTTGCTTAAAATTTTGAGCTTACCATATTTGCTTAAAACTTGGGAAAACTTCATTTAAGGAAACCTTGCTGGATTTCAGAAAATTTGGGGAAAATTATTTTACAGTGCAGGTAGTTATACGGTAATTGTTGTGTATGTAAGGGATCGTTTGAATCATCTGTTTTCCCAAATTATCATTGGCCTCCACCCAGGCATCTTAATAACTCCGACGAGTTCTCCGTGGACACCCCCGGTCCTCCTTTAAGTGCCGAGTTGTGAAAAGGGCTCGAAACGCGATCGTTTATTTTCGTGTCTTCGCATTCAAGTTTCGCGTGAGCAGAATGTCTCCGGTGGCCACCTTAGCCTTGAACTTCCAGCTTTCGACCCCTTCACCTTCTCTTTCCCCTCCTGCCATAATTTAGTGTCTTTTATTTCCTGTAACGTCTTACCGCTTTGCTTGAAATTTCCTTTTTTTACCCAACCGCCTTCCACGTATATCACTTGCATAAACGATGCCTCTCCTTTGGCTTCTGAGTCCTGTTACTCGCCTACTCCTTCCCAGTAACCATCCGAGCAACCTCCACTTCTCCGTATGAGTGCCTGAAAGTCTCACTACCATTGTTACCTCCGAATGATGATCACACCAAGAGTTTGCCTTCAGTTTCCTCTCGCACAAGCTTTCATCAACCTTGCTTAAAGTATATTTAGCATATAATTGCATCAAAAAAGGAGCAAACAAGCTCAATATAAATCTAAGATTATCCAGAGTCACAAAAGTAATTTGACAAAATTGTTTCAGGTCAGATTACAATCTCCACCTAGGAGTATTTCCTCGCATTCGAAATGAATGATTAAAATGTAATAGGTATATTTATAGAAATAAAATGAAATTTAACTAAAATTTGAAAGAAAGCATGAGTGATTAAAAGCAGATGCATTGGGTGATGCAAAAGACAAGTCAAAGCTTATGAATGGTGAAAGCACTCGGCGCAAGCTCGGGGGGCTGGGTTATAATTCCATGTTTAGCAAAAGAGTTTTCTCTCGTTGATTTATGCACATTTGTGTCAAGCACTGTAACCCAAAAATGTTTGAAGCTACCCAGACATATATTTATTATTGCTAAAGCTCTCGGAACTAATGTTTCTCTTTGAATTCATCACATTCCTTTGTCTTCAAGGCGTGAGCCTCTGGCTCTGTGAGTGAGTGAGGCGTGAGCCATTTCTTTGTCTCCTTCAAGAGCTTCATTTGAAAATGAGTTCTCATTATACTAGATCGTGGTTTCTTTTTTTTATATCTGATTACTCGTAACGATTGGAAGATATCAATTGCTAGCGGCAATGTAACGAAATTGTTGATATGCAATATTTCCTTATAACACAGAAATATATGATATTTGAACGTGTTATATTCCATTCAAAAGAGAAAGATTTAAATGGTACAACTATTTGATACGCGTGACGTAACCATGATAGAAGTTGGCTGACAAATAATTGTGCATAATTACCTCTTACATGTTAATTATACTGCCATAATCTTATTTGTATCATTTATTTTGCAATGTTATATTTCGTGCTAATCGTAATTTAATGTTTGATTTTCCCCTCGCAGTAGTCTCCTCTTGATACCAATACGGGAAATATGCGACCGTGTATATACACCAGCTATAGCTATCACGCCTTCTCTAAATGTTCAACGTAATCTTCTGGATGAGTTATGTAGAAGTTTCTCGTTATCATCCATATGCACTACGGACGATTCTGCAAACCAGTGATGGGTCGGTCGTGATTGATCGATTCCCGAGATCAAGTTATATTAAAAGGTTGATCGATGAACTGGATCTCTCCAATGACCGAGGAGTTCATATTTACCGATCACGATAGGAATGATTGTATTACATCAAGTATCGATCACGAGATGTGAAACCGGCCAAACAATAATGAGATCAAATTAAAAGTTGACTCTGAGGTGGGAAAATTTATTGAAAGAAGTGAAAAAAACTACGTACTAATATCTGTCTATAATACCTAGATTGCTTAAGTGTACAAATCAATCATTACCCTTTCACTGAGGATGTAAACTGCTAAACATAAAATTCAAGAGCTTCCATGTAGTCAATAACTTAATTTCAATTCGCATTGATTACAAATTTTTTTATAATAGTTGAAACTACGAACTAATTGCAGTCATCAAGTCTTATCCGACTCTTGCAAAGATTATGCAACACTGGAAACTCATTTCCTTGTTTCCAGCGAACTATAAGTGTTAGAAAGAAATGAGGGCATAAATGTTAGGACTTGATGAGGTCTAAAAAAGCCGCCCAATAGATTCGAGATCAGACTTAGTTTAGCGGCTACGAGACGTGGGGGAAAGAAACATTCGAAAATATCACTTTGACACCATGTTGCCATAGAACTACGAGTGAATCCGAGTTTTTGCTAGTTATCCGTAAAGATCATGTCAAGGCGCACACCCCTGCCGACTTTCAAGGTCAAACTTACATTGGTGAGGGCGTGATGGAGGGAAAGAAACATAGAGTTTCATGAATTAGCCGTCTTTGGCACCATGTTCCCAGAGAACTACGAGGGATGAAAAATAACGGATAGCAGCGAATCGTAGGCCTGCAACAGATTCGATACCATGTTACCAGCCAACTATTGGTTAAGTCCAGGTTTTTACTAATTAATTGCAAAGGGCATGTTAAGGCGCATGCCCATGTCAAGTTTCAGAAACATTTGGCAGTTTTAAAAAATTCGAATTTGGAAAGCTTGGAAATTTTGGAAAGCCATGCTATCAGAGCACTATAAGAGTTAGAAAAAAATAAAAGCAAGAAGTTGTAGGTCACGATGAGATATATATCCCTGGGAAAAATAGATTTCAAATCAGAATCCTAGTTTAGGAGCTATAGTAAAAAAACCGCAAAAAAATGGAAATCCTTCAATAAAGTTTGGCCTGGAGAGAAAATTACGAAGCGAAGAACACCAATGTTTTTTGCATGTCTAAGAAAATTCAATTTCTCGCAATTAAAATTCCATCAAATTTAAGATCCGACCCACCGTCCAAAAAATATGAAGCGAGAACTGAAAGTCTACATTTCGAAAAGCCAAAAAATCGGCCATTTTGATTTTTTGGGGTCACTTCCGGTTCAAAATTCCGGGTTTTCGGGATTTTTTCTACGATGAATTTTGCCAAAGAAATTTCACAAAAAATTTGAACTCCAAAGCTCTTCTAGAAGTGGTCGGGAATTCGTATCATACGTGAGTGACTGTGTCACACAAGGGGCTGTATAGTATTAAGAATCACGAATGGCCAGCGAGAGCAGCGTTCGTTACAACTTCGTATCAATCACGACTTAACTGAGAGATCATTGATCGTTGGCAACTTGAACAGATCACAATCTGGGACATCAATCAATCATGACCTTACACTCACGATCGATTCACAATTGGGAGTGATAGGCGTGACCGAGATCTCTCAAAAGACGACTTTGCCCATAACTACTGCCAACTTCCGCCCAAATATACGTCAGTTGCTACTGGACATGAGCTGTGATCTCTGGGCCTTCAGTACATTCAGGAGAAAGTGTTATCAATCACCAGTGGCACAGTATAGTAGCTCATCCTCGTTCGTCTTCGTCTCATTCCATGAAACCAGACGATTATTTTACAATATTTGATTACCTGAAAATACTTCACCGTATTTGCCGTATCTAGACTTCGAAACATTTATGGCCATTTCACACAATAGTTGATCCAGCAGATCCCAATTGAGAATGATCGGTACTATGTATGATAGCTTTCCAGTATTGCGTGATACAGGAGTAGCATTCTGGAAAACAAACATGCCTGCTGCCATACCTGCTCAGATATCTGATTTCATAATCGATTCGGTACTAGTTTACCTCTAGCTTCCAGTAGGACTTAGTAGCCGTCGATCAATCATGTTAGTATTTACGGTCACTGTGCGATCTTCACTTTCTGCAAATTAGTGGCATCTATACCTATACCTTGCGGCTATTAGTAGCTTACCGACCGTGAAATCAACAATTAGTGTAATGTAGTTGTTTTGGTAGCCTGCTGCCACAGGTTAGCAATTTTTAATTATAGTAGACGCATTATAATATGAGTGAAATATCGCTTTCTCCCCAGAAAAACTTCAATAATAGCGTAAAAACGTCTGGGAAAGCTCTAATCAAACCGAACTCCGTCCTCAATATCAAGTACCGGGTGGCGTACTAACTCTTTTGCTGGATCAAATATCGTGTGAAATGAGCTTCAAATTCGGATCATCAGCCGTTGAATCCTGATGGAAATTTCCTTATTAGAATTACATAAAACATAGGGAAAAGCAATGGTAAAATTGGAAATTCTTTATAAAAATTTCTATTCTAAGGAAATGCCCTAAAACTCTAGGTACGTTTTTTCCCAGAATTATTTTCCTCAGAAATGAAACAATTCGGTCAGTAATATCCCTAGAACAAAATGCTTCTTTAGGGAAAACCTTCATGCGTAGGAAAAATTACACCAGCTATTGCATTGAGTGCAGTGTGTAGTGCATAGAGTGAATGACTTTAGAGGAAAATATGTGTTCATAAAAACAAAAAAATATTTTACATAGTTTCCTTTATACAATCTTATAATCCTCACAATTAATTATAACGAGACTGATGATGTTTTTATCAATAAAAACGAATTTCAACTATTATAAAAAATCGCCTCTCACAGTCAACTACATTTGGTGTAAAAGAAATATATTCTAAGTCACAGCAACCCACTTTCTAAAGCATTTCCCATAGAAAATGCATTCCAGGGAAATTGTTGAAAATGTATACTTTCTAGGGAAAACGGGGGTTCAATTTTTTTTCGGGGGTGAATTTCCGACGTGAAAATATATGAGCGGCGAAAGATCGTAGATTGCTATCTTAAGGTGGTTCCACCGTAAAATGACTTAAATGTCATTTTATTTATATTCTGTCTACTTGTAGAAAAAAGTTTTCCTCTATCTGATATAAACAGCAAAACAATACCTTTCAATGCTATTTTTATTCTATATTTGAACTTGAAATTACATGGTGTTCAATGGGGGAATGAGAGAAACACGAGGAAAAATAGTATTTTTCCATTAAATATAAATGCCATTTTCGCGGAAAGTTGTTTATAAGAAGGAAATAACCCAGATAAATCGAATTAAAAATAAAATATTGGCACCTTGCCACCTTATATTTCTAGTTATTGGGGAATCAATGTCGTAATTGAAGTCAAAAAGCGGCAATTACTTAGAAATAGCGCTGCAGTCGGCTCCTATTGCTGGAAAAAAATGCTCATTTAAAATACATTAGTGGAATAATCTGCATATTTTGTACCTTACTTTTGGGTTTCTATAGGTAACGCATTGCATCAGTGAAAGCAGGAATTCTTTGACAAAATATCAAAAATGTGGAATTTAGTTTTTGATTTGACTCACACATTCGCGGCGGAACCTCCTTAAAAATATCTATTGCTGTATTTGTCTTTTCTGGCAACATCGCTGGTTTTTTCCGGTTATTTCGAAGCTCACAGCGGAGTTCTTCGAAGTTTTCCCGCCAGTGTTCATCATCAGGTTTCCCCCGCTTTGCCTCCCTGGACTGTTAACCTGTTGACCTCGGGATCGCAGCCCCCGACCCCTCCTGCCCTGCCTCCCGTCCCATTCCACCTCCGTCCTCTCGAATATTCTTCGCCTCCAGGCCCTTCGGATCTCATGGGGTCCTTCCGCCGAACGTCTTCGCTGCCCGATTCATATCTTCCTCGCAGGTGGAATGAGAGATCCTCAACATCCACACAGAATCCAAGATCACAGCGACGCACTTTGGCCTGGCGTAATAAAAAGAATGATTTCATCGTCATTAGGTGGTGAGACGTGAGATCTCGCCTTTGCTTATTTAACGGATATTTAATGACTACAAAGACCTTCGCTTTAGCCTTTAGATACCCGTCTGATGTTTGAATTGGTCTGAGATGTGCAGACTATTGTTGCGACACGGCATCCCCTCAGGCCAAGCCCTTTCTTCAATGCCAACTTAAACTAACCTTCCTCTTTGCTCCGAATACTGTCATTATAAGTTATTTCTGTTGTCACTTTTCCAAATGATTATGGGAGTGTAGCTTAGCTCACCTTTTAAAATGAAACTGAATTTGCATTGAATAAGTATGTTTCAGTTATAGATAGGTTAAACATCGTTCACTATAATGTTCAACTTGGATTTTTTATGCTGAAATAGACTTTTGAAATAATTTAAGTAACCCTCACCATCGTTTCCAAGTGCTAGAAACGATGTGAACGGGTGCCAAACTCCTCACTCAAATTTTACCGATGCTCAGAGGAAGAGTATAATATAGAATAATCGTTTCTATGATCATAACCTATGCAGTTTTTTCCGTATGAACATAATCTATCCAACTTGATGAAAAACGAATGCACTTGTCATGCTATTGAAGTTCAATACTGGAAATGGGTTCGATAGTTATTTGTTTGACCGCGCGTGTTGTCGAGGTCGTAAATCTCGCGGTTGTATCGTCGGCGCTGGAGACCCCGTCGAACCGGAACTTAATCTGAGTCGACTAATTCTTTCTTTTTAATAATTAACACCAGATTGTTTTTTTTGTTTGATTGGTAAGTCGAGTGATGAGCACACGGCTAGAGTTGAGCGACGACTGACGCTCTGTCCACGCCAAGCAAAGCGCCTCCAAAGAGAGCAATAAATCTCCATATACGGCCTCTTTCATGGCCTGGTCCTTCACCTTCTCTGTCAGCAGGGCCGGCAAACCACGGGTCATTACTCTCGGAAATCCCAAGGATACCTGGCCGGGCGGCGATGGGAACCCTTTTTCGCCGATCGAAGACCCCTGCTTTTGATAATAAACATACAAAGAAATTCGACGGAACAAATACTGTACCTAAATTTATGCTAAACTTATCTGTTCAAAACTGTAAATACGTAATTCAATGTGTAAGACTAATAAATGAGAAAGGACTTGGCCGACAGAGTTTTTTTATATTTTCCTGAATTTTCAATATTCTTTCCTCAGTTTCATTGCCAAAATGGAAAGTATATTTCGACTAGACTCATATTAGTCCGTTACTTTTAATCGCTCTGTAATCACTGTGGTTTCATGCGTAAACCATATGCCTATTTGCTAGGATTTACTCCAATTTAGGTATCGGCCCTAATTTCTTCGTTTTCTTAACGTTTATTCATTGATTTCATTTAAATTTGTAATAATTCTCATTTTCTCTAAAAGTGCATTATTAGTTCCTGGAAACTTCGAGCCTAACTTAACACAAATATCAGACATTTGGTGGTTCCAAGGAATATCATCTTTTTTGACCATTGCAATATTTAAACCATTGAATTTCACTTAGGCTACAATATTTTTCTCATTTAAATATATCAGCCTTATACCCCTTCATTGAACTAGCAAAATTGAACCAAATTAATTAATCACGTTACTTTCGCCGGAACTGAAGTCTCTAAGTTGTCTTCACTGACGATCAAAATGTTAAAGCGGCTTCAATATATATTTTTAATGGCCTTACCGAGAAGCAGTTAATGTGCCTAAATTAATTGCTTTGATGCCACTTACAGATTTTTAGCCAGCCAGAAATTAATGGATTAATAAGTGGGCAGATTTACAAGTAAAAGGTTCCCTCCTCTTATTTTTCCAAAGTCTTTAAGGCGAGGGGGGGGGGGAGGGGAGGATATGAACCTTTGCATGCCGCCAACCAATAATTGAGAATGTAATCAGCAGTCTCAGAACTCTTCCACTACGTTGGTCGTTTATCATTTGCCTACAAGCAAGGCTACCTACTTTTCTCAGTTTTGCATACCTGAGGTTTTAAATATTTATTAATTAGCTTATAATCAAATAGGAAGGGGATGTAATGCAAAGTATTGGTCAATAATTTGTCCTCAAACATAAACCAATATAGTAGTCTTAAGGCCTTGTGAGATTTCGAGAAGAATGTTTTAAGCTGATGATTCTATAGAAGGAAGATATTGCGACTTTGAAGCACATTTAAAGAAAAATTTCCTTGTCCTTGATAAATTTGGCCAAAATTCCTTGTTGCTGGTGTGCGTTGATAAAATACAGTTGAAACTGGTTTTGCATTTTCCATAAATATAATTGTGTATAATTATTCCCGAATATATTTTTCAGTTCTATTGTTATTTTAGTGTTATGTTGGTTAATAGTTACTAATGCTAATATTTTGTTGCTCTTTAGCCAATCAAGAAAACCTTTAAGCCGGGTTGAGTCTCGAGTGAATTTAGACTTCTGATGCATATAACGCTAGTGGCTCTGGAAAATCAATAAACTTCAATAATTAACGAAACAAATTCGCTTTTCTGCGAAGTAAGGGTTCCATGTGATATAATATAGCCTCATGAATGCAAAATGTTTTCCTGAAGAAAGCTTTTGTATTCTTTTGGCATGAAAACGTTTTTAAAATCAGTGTGGTCATGGGTTATCAGAACGGAAACGGCTATTGCAGCGGCTAAACAGTTTGCAGGGTGATCGTTTCCTACATTTTAACTTCGTGACTAATAACGTGATTTGAATAAATGAGTTTCGCTCGACCGTTCAAACGACGTTAATGCAATCATTGCTTAAAGGTGGCGCGGCGTAATCGTGGGTAAGGGGTCGCGGGTCGCAGTTGGCGGACATTTCAGGCGTGAACAGAAATTTCAATGCGATGCATCTCGCGTTCTCTCTACTCCGGAGTGCTGATTTAGGTATCAAACAAAATTTCTCGTCCAGATTCATCCACTCAGTGGTTCAACCCGAAGGTTGGTTTGGATAGTTGAGGGTAGGGTTCATCCCGGACTAAGTAAGCCACAGACGTGTGAATTTCACACATTCAGGGTAAGGGAACCAGTTCCTTTCCCTGGGCCACCTCGCACTCCATGGATATATTTGTCTTTTTGTTCGGGGGCGTCCAAAGGCTTCACCCGGATTTGAACCCGGGACCCTTCAATCAATAGCCAAGCACTCTACCCACTAGGCCACCACGCTCCCCCAGTTTTATCCAGTAATGCGAAAAAAGACGCACAATTTTCTTGGGGGCCCATTATAAATTAATAATGACATATCAATTAAAATTTTAATGTCAGTCCATACCTCCCTTAGAAGAGTTTAAGATAAACAAGAGATCGCATCCTGTCTATCGGAAAAGGCATCTATTAAGCCATGGCTATATCTGTGACGAAGAAAAATTGACAGCTTAGGATGCGACGGGAATTTGGCTCAGTGCGCGCTGAAAAAGTCCAATTTGACGGCCGATAATGTTACCTGCTCAAACAGGCATAGTCACGTTAATCCCTCGACCTCTTCCCTGACGTACACATACCCGAGTTTCATCAGTACGTCTACTTGTACGTTTCAATTTGTGTGAACTCATACCGTAATGATTGTGCGATTTGTAATCCTCGTTAATTGAACGCATTCCATGAGAATTTAACATTCGTTTAAGCAAAAAACACCAAGATTGGACGGGGTCAGCAAATGTTTTAGAAAAATCTGGCTGCGGTCGTTTTATCTTATTTCTATAAGATGAGTCAATGTTTCACGACCATATCTATAATTTTTTTAGTTGATGGTAAGTATAATGAAGCTTTGATGAATGTCTATAGACACTAAATGTCACTGTCACCAGTGTAAGCAGGAAATAAACGCATAAATCTTAAAGGATGTAGACGATTAAAGGCCCGGGACAGATGAATGTATTTTCAAGGAAGGCTCTCGCGTTGAAGGGACATGATTTTTTTGAGGAGACGTGCTTTCACTCTGTTGCATCAGCGAGGTCGATTCGCCTTGTTTGTTATTACTTAGAAGTATTACAAAATCGTTGAGGAGGAGAGGGATGCAAATGAAATTAGTGAGTTTGCAACAGGGAGAGGGGATCCTTGGGAGTGCATAGTGGTGTGGACTGTTCCCAAGTAAATCCACCTGACGAACTCCTTGCTCGTGGTGAGCTGGAAAGTGGCAACATTTTGAGAATCGAAGTGTGGATAAGCAGTAGAGAGCATGCGGAAGGAGCTCTGCAACCACCGACATAATTTTCTAGCAATGTGGACACGTAAGAACAGGAGAGAAAAATACTTCATCATTCGTTAATCTTTTCATTTAATTTATGTTTTTCTGCTCCAGGTGTCAGGTTTTCTCACGTGCCCCTCCTCCAATCCAGTCTTCTTTCAGCCCGACGCTCATGTGTCCACGTCCCTTCCACCTATTTTGATGTTGTCTAAAATTTGCTCCCTTTTCCTTCCCCTTCCCCGCTTTCCTTCTACCATTCCTTCTATACCCGTCGTCCGCAGAAAATGTATTTGCAGTTAATGTCCAATCGAATTCCTCTTTCTTCTTCTTATCGTTTCGATCAGAGTCCTTTCCTCGCCCACTGTCCTCAGTACCTCCTCGTTTCTAATATTACTCTTCCAACTCACTTTTTCCATCTTCCTCCATATCCACATCTCCAGGGCTTCTAGTCTCTTTTCATCTTCCTTCCTAACGGCCCAAGTTTCTTCTCCATATTGTGCCACACTCCACAAATAGCAATTTACTCTTTTCTTCCTCGATTCTTTGTACAAAGGTGCACAGAGTAGCTTACTTTTCCTTTGGAATCCTTTTTTTGCTAATGATATCCGTCTTTTTATCTCAGCTGTACAAAGCATATCTTCTGTTGTAATACTCCCCAGATATTTGAGGCTCTTCACTTGCTCTGTGAATTCCCCTTCTAGTTTGGTTTTAATTTTCTCCCCTTTTCCTCCGATGAGATGAAGAGTAGTAAAACGATCACTATTCCACTCATTTGTAGGCTAAATTATGTATGTTTAACTATTATTATACCTGTGTTACATGTGTTGTTATGTGCATGGAAATCTGTCAGGGTAGTGAGAAAACTTCTGCTTCTTATCGACGATTTATGACTTCTGACTGTAAATTATCAAAAGTCAATATTTTTGTCAATATTATTTGAGCTACGAGTTCATATTTATCAGTTTCCGATTTGCATCTGACGACTCAACTCTCCTGTATTATTATCTATATTATGACATTTACAATGGAAGAGGACGGTTCGATAGCGTAATGGGAAGCCGAAAGCAGCGTCACTCACTTAGTTTGTATGAATTTATTCAAGCTTGCCGCAAATACAGCGATGAAATGCTTGGAAATTGCCACAAGAAGAAAATCGGCCTCAACCGGGAATCGAACCACGGACCTTTGGCTTACCGGGTCAATGTGCAGATTACTACGCTACCCAGGCTTACTAATTCCTCACTTCCAATGGTAGAAATTCAGTGAGATTCCTGGTCCAAGCCGATCTCTCTCCTGGGGATTTCTACGTAACTTAGCTATTGTTTATATCTTGGTCCAGGTGAATGATTTATTTTTTATTGCAAAATTTACCCTAGCGTAGGTATTTTATATGCAGGGGACTTCGTTTAAATACTTTGCGCTACTATTAACAGAACCCTCGTTATATTGATGAGTCTTCTTCACTCAATGAGATCGTAATAATTAGACCAGATAGTGATATATAAAATAGTTCCTACTTAATGAGGAAAAGTGAAGTCGTAAACATATTATTCGGTTATAAATAGAAGATCTCTGATCTCTCTACTAATCCATGATTAGGTAGTTTATGTTCATCGGGAGATAATGTAATTTAAATAAAAAGCAAATTATTGAGATTTTCATCAGGAATAGCTTTGAGTTCTTCACAAGTACAGCAAATGACTCCGCACAAATGCTCTCTGAAGTAAAACAAAATTGTTATTTATTTAATTACTTTTATGAAACATTTCATTGAATTTATATCATTTTATTTCTTATTAGTCATTTATTAGACCCATAATACTTGCTTGAATGCTTCTTTCGCCTATGGTAGATACTTTTTAGGCAATCGTATACTAGATGGAGTGATATCAATTTTACTATGTACAAACCAATTTGATACCTTATAAAAGATACTCAAGTGCTAAGTAAATCAAAATGTTATCTTTAATTAAGGGATCATGGTAGTTGCAGAGGTTGATTTTTTTATCATATCTTTGATGTGACCGAAATTTAAATCCACTACACTTTAGAAATCCAATGACAGTTATAACTGTGTGCACACTCATGTGCTACTAACCCACTTCATTTCTACTTACCACCTCTCTAAACATGTAGAAAGAGTTTCTGAAAAGTTTACAAATTGAGCAACATTTACGAATCCAATGTTGTAGCACACTCCATATATCATTAATTAAGAGACATTTTAAAGTTTTTTCATTCGTTCTCCAGCAGCTAACGAGAGCTGAATGTAGTATTTTATCTAAGTATTGAAAGCAAAGCATTGGAGTGTTTCTTTTATTTGTCATTTATTTAATAGCGTGTACTTTCCTTAGACCGCAAAAGATATTTTGTATCCTCATGTTATAACTTTCATGAAGTTTAAGCTTTCATAGTAAGAATATTTTTATAGTGCTCTTCGAATTTTTCTCGTGTACATCTCTCTCATAGCTCCTCTCTCTTTTCATCTCTCTTCAAATTTTCTCGCGTAAATCTCCGTCATAGCTCTCGCTATCCATTTACCAATTTTCTAGCTCCTGTGCCTTGAACAATTTATCATAAGATAACCGTATGCTGCCTCAGATATGTCCGTAATGACTTAGGTCATCCGAGACTAAAAACATAATGTGGGTGGTATTTAATTGGGCACGTAAATTCTAGGGTAGCAGTTAGACTCCATACTACTAGCAGCAGTTTCTGCTTTCAGTAACAGTCCTGTGCAATTACATTTTTTACAAGTTTTCAGTGATATGACACTAAGGAAAACAGTACCAATTCCCGACCCTGATTTTTCTACAAGTCTCATGATTCCGTCCAAAATGACTTTCTCTACGTCGACATAGTTACAATCTTCGGGAAAGCAAATATTTTGTATGTTGTGTCGGACTGATGTGGATAATATCATTTATATGTGGCAAGGTAAAGATTTTGCCACAGTTTATTCGAATCCAGCGTGCTCTGCGCGTAATGGGTTGAATCTGATTTGTGCAGATACATTAATTGAAATCATTTTGTGACACATATTCATACCAAACAACATAACATAAGCTTAAATCTTATTTTTTGTTCTTTGGTATGCGATATTAAATGTGTAATGGCTGTTATTTGGCTGCGCGATATTAAATGTGCGACAAAGACTGCGCAAATCCGCCGTCACCTTAATTATTAACGAAACGTCAGGAAGCTTATGACTAAGGAAAATATTTGGACTTGAAGTACCCATTATGTTTCAGTAATTAAGATGTCAGTAAAATAAAACTTATGAAATTATGAAGATAATCTCGTTATTTTAGCCCTAAATATTTATATTAGTTAATTTAAATATTTCTATTTACACATTCTCTCCTAGGGTTGGAGAGTAAAATGCCTACAAACACGATTTCCTTTTAATTGTCTGGAATGTTTTCTTGTTTATAGTATTTTGAAGGTAAGAGAAAATGTACCTTAGTGACGAAATGCTTATTGAAGTGATTGCCTGGGCTCTTCAACGTTTTAATGAAACTGTCCACCATCTGCCAGAGGAGCCGCAAAGTCATTCGCCTTGCCCTCGCATAACCTTCCCTGGTGGGTCCTCAAATGTAGCAAGATTGAGGACGTCACTCCATCGGGAGATTCGTCGATCTTCAGCTTTTTAAGGCGGTGGACCTTTGTGGAGGACGCCGCAGGAATTGCAACACACCTTAATATGGATTCCATTCCTAAAAAGCCTCCAACATCTCAAAAAGGCGAAGCAGTCGGTCTCGGAAAAGAAGCTCCTGGAACAAACTATGTTTGCTCCACAATTTTCCTGTCTCGGGGAATTTCAAGGATTTGTGTGACCAAAGTTCCTTCAAGGCCACTGAGATAAAATGAAGCCTTATTTTATTATTTACAGTAAAGTGGCAAACTTGCGGTATGAGTACATTTGCTTATGCGTTACGTATTAATTGCCATTACTTTTTCGTATTTTGAGTGAGTTTTTACGATAGTTGGAGGAGTTTCCTTTGCTTAAATGGACATATGTTGCGAAGTCACTGAACGATTTACATTGCTTCTAACTTTTAGATGTCGTTATATATCTGTAATCCCGCCAATCGTTTTTTTTTACTTTTTTTGTGACTGGTAATGCCAAGCTTTGGAACGAACATCATTGACGGTGGAAATTGATACAAAATGATTCTTATATATAAGATTTCATGGCAGATCTAATTCAAATAATTTTATAAATTATTTATTTATAATAATAGTAATAATAATGATTTCAATACATTATTGTTGAAGATTTAGGTCCAGTAATGGCACCAATTTGCCTTTGCCAACGTTTCGATTTAATTTTAAATCATCTAATCATAGCTTTACCATAAAGAATAACGACATAAAATTGAGAAAAAGTCAATCAAAACAAACATAAGAAAACGACTTTTGATTGACCTGTTGTCAATGTTGTGTCGTTATTCCCTACGATAGCCCTAATAATGATTTATAATTAAATCGAAATGTAGACAAAGGTAACAAAATGATTAATGGACCAAAATCTTCATTAATAATCTATTGAAATGGAATTGAATGGGGTTGAGAACAAGAGTGATTGTAAGAATAGGTATATAAAATAAAATATAGTTACAGTTTTTTAAAAAGAATTTGGTATATTTATTATCATTGCATTAAGAAATTTTCATTAAAAGACATAGACATTTGGTGTCATGATACAGTAGTTACACATGCATATAATACATTCGTAGATAATATTTAACACCTACCTTAATTAATAAGCAGCCATTCTAAAATTGTGTATTATATTGTAGATTTTATACATCATTAAGACTTTTCTACCATGATCCCGCTAAGTTCATTACTAGACTTCTCAGCAGGTGCAATATATTTTAAACAATTAAAATATTTAATACAGGTTTTAACCTATTGTCAGTAGGTGCCATATATTTAATACAATTAAAATTTATTTAATACAGGATTTAACCTATTCTTCAGTTTTCATGGCAGTTTCTCTATTATTTTAATACAATAAATTTTGTTGTAGCCATGTCTTTAAGTTATATTTAAGCGTAATCTTATTTTTCTTACGTTGCATGTTTAAAGTACTTGGTACCAAAAATCATCGTTTTTACTCCCTATTTCCCTATATATTTCTGGTACGTGAAGCATATTTTGATTTCTTGTATTAACTCTATCTTTACTATCCCCTGAAACAATGTTTCAATTTATAGTAATCCAAAATGAGAATGCAAAAAAAATAATTTTTCTAATGGTCAGATATTTTTAAATTTCTGCTACGTTATAACAATTATTTTGCATTTACGTTTTTATGTTATTGTTAATTACGTCTTGGTTTGGTTTTAGTATACCGAAATATGTGCTTCTTGTGTTTCCTCATTTAGTAATTACATGCCAAAAAAGGTTTTCAACTAAATTATAATAATTTAATTTGAAGGTTAATTATGTTAATCATTAATTAAAATACCGCTAAACCGTTTTATTTGCGGACTAGCAAGCACAGTGTATATTACTCAATGCTCCCAGCATATTGCGTAAATTGCCTTGGATGGATCGATGTCAGTGGTACTCAGCCGACAAATTGAGGGACATTTGATTTGTGAATCAGATCGAAGGCTATCAAAGAAATTAATGATATAGTTGCAAATGTAAATTTGAGGTATCAAAAATTTTATGCAGAAAAATTTTCGTAAATTCAGCTTTTTTGCTATTTTTCGTCTTACAATTTACCCATCAACTTACAAAAGTTACCTCCCTTCATGTTATTGCTGTACAATTTATAACCCATGTACTTCATACGTAGGTGATACAAGAGCAATGACGGGGACTTCGGAATAAAATTTTCTAATTGCTTACTGATAGTGTGCGTAGCGCTTGCATACCAACCGGACGCCCGGGTTTGGTCCCCCTCTGTCCAAGACTCATCCAGGAAGCGACAGGCGGTGTAGGGATATCTCTCCTGCCTACCCAAATGTGTGAATTCCACTCTCACTTGGTAGGCTCATCCTTCGCCGACAAATCTACCGTCTGGTTAATGATTGGTCATTTGATAGTTAATAATAATTTACCGTTATTTCGTACGCAGTATAATGTACGAGGGTCGTTCAATATGCCCTTAGAAAATTCAAGATATGGCGCTCGTAGTATCGAAAATGGTTTGTTTTGAGTAAGCATCATTAATCAATATACAGCTGTTTATGTCTTATTTATATCTATCATATGGTTTCATTTTCATCGTTGGTTGAAGCGACCAACATTTTTTTATTTAGAAAAATGCAAAATAGTGAGTTTCAAGCGGTGATTAAACGCTTATAATTAAATCCAATAGATTTTTAAGAGATCATCTTCCATATAGACAATACACGGGAGCACACCTGCGCAATTTTGATGACCAAAATTATGGAATTAAAGTTTGAATTATTACAACATCCACCGTATTCACCAGATTTGGCCCCCATCGACTTTTTTATTTCCGAACATAAAAAAAATGGATCAGCGGACAACGGTTCTCGTCGAACGAAGAGGTCATCGCTCAAACCGATGCCTATTTTGAGGACCTTCCGAAATCTTACTTTTTGGACGGCTTAAATAGTTGGAGAAACGCTTGGTAAAGTGTATAGATGTAAAATATTATGTTGAAAAAAAAATCAAAATCTACCCAAAATAATTTGTTTTTCTATCTTTTTCTAAGGACTTATTGAACGACACTCGTAGTGAAATGTTTCATAAAAATCTTATTATATCAGGTCCAAATTTCATTATTAGGCTCCTCCTACTCTTCGATATACGATGGTACTTTTCCTTGAAGCAGAAGGTATATTTCGCTTTCAACTTCCTCATTGTTAATTATTTTCTTTTTATTTCTTTTTTTTCTCTACCTCTCTTGTTTGTTTACTTGTCGTTTGCCTTTTGAGGCAGGCTCTACTGTTTAAAGAGCCGCTTGTGAAGAATCGTTTCCACTTCCTGTTGTCGCGATAATCGTTTGTCTCACCTTCTGCGCAGAGGCTTAGCGCTCATGGGTTTGGCGCGCGTCGGTCGATAATGACCCCGCTGTTCCGCCGGGACATAATCCGAAAATACTACCCATAGGGTTCCACGCGATGCGATGCGGATGAATGGAAGTTCCTTTACGTATGCGTCGGGACGTCTCTCTTATCTCGTCAACAGAATGGCATTCACTTCCGTAGGGCGGGGAGTGCATCGATGACTGCCGGTATGGAGGCGGAGGGAGAGGGGGAGGCGGTTAGTGAGGGGCCACTGACCCTGGCCCGCGACGGCGCGGCGTGCGCGCGGAAATGGGGACACCAACGCCTGTTCCCTGCCGCGATCTTCTCTTGTTCAACTTCTATCGTTGGAGAGCTCACGGATACAGTATCCTTGGGAGAGCTCCTTAAGCTGGTTTGAGCGAGATAGATCCCTAGTCATACTGGAGACCATATTCAAATTTTATTATTTGATTTTAGCGTCTGTTAGAAGTATGAAATAAATATTGTCACATTACTGGCGCAATAATATAGTTATATATGACCAAGATTCTCAGTGATTATATAAAAAAAGCTACATAAGTCTCTATCTTGACTCATTTTTTCACGCCGTACGGCGGGAAACCCTTCAAAACAGCAGGTTTTTTTTGCGATTCTGCAAAAATTACTGTGGGGAGTAATAGATTATTTTTTTATAAATAGTTGAGAAATCATGCAAACTATGCACCGTTTGTTTTTTGACGAAATCTGGGTGCTACAAGTTCCTAATTTATTTAATATTCTCCCTCTGGAGCGCACAGCCGTAATCTATCCTATGTAAAACAGCTTATATGTGAATTTTCGCTCTACTAGCTTACAACTATCTTAACCCTAGTCCGGGCAAGGTGAGCCTTTGAGGCTCACCACTATACATTTTTACAGTTTTCACCGCAATGGTAACTATCCGGTTGCTGAAATTTTATGGCTTCTCCTTTTATGCATGCATATAACTCTCCCGACTTCGGAATTTTTTTTCCCTAGGTTGTGTCACTTTGAAAAATAGAGGTTTTTTTGTTTCAGCACTCAACCGGGTAAGGTGAGACTGTAAGGCTCGGAAAAAGGGTTTTATTTACTCAATAGATAATACGTATCTTAAGGCCCCAATGATCTTTCTAACGCATAGTATTTATAATTTTTCGGTGGACACTTAGGTATCTGAGGTTATAAAGTAATTTTTTTATGAATGTTTGTGACTCTGTGTAGACTTCAGCATTCGCTTCACACACGTTGTCATTTTCAACTATGTTTCATTTGGGTCACCTAACACATTGGTAGACAAGGTTTCTGTGAAATGACCGACCCATTAGTTTCCAATCCATTTCACTGTCTTTGCTACTTAGCGGCAATTTTTCGTTCCAAAGCGGAATGTTAAACCAGATATACGAACGATCAATGAACAGTATCAAATGAATAGTTCACACCTGGACACACAATGAACGTTCTGATGTTGCATGCTCAGGATAAGTCAGTCGTGGACTATTTATGAATTAGTTCATCAAATTCTTCTGCATGCACACGAAAACAAAGCATATATATCATGAACCCATTCCTTTAATGCTAGATTCTCAATATTCAGGGCTGGAATCCTTGAGTATTATTATTTGCTGATCTTCATTTAAAATTGTCTATCTATTAAATATTATTACAGTTTTTGCTCACAAGCATCAACATTCAATGTAGAATAGAAGACCCCTGCAGCCCGCGGGCTTTTTTGCTACCCACGAAATCTTTATACGGTCAGCGAAAAAATATTTATTCAGCCCGCATAGCTTATGGCTGCTAATCATTTTTATTTACAGACGAAGTAATTCATGGTAAGAAGTCCTTGATCATTTTCTTGGCTTTGATATATCACGTAACCTTCAGAAATATGAAGAGGTCTACAAGCATGTTGCTCTCGCATTTCACGTTTTACATGGAAACGTCATTTGAAAAACTTACTTGCAACCCGATTACAATTTTCATTTACATTATCATTTTTATCTTCAAGATTCTACTCGTTCTACTCGTTTGATCTACTCTAATGCAAAAATGAGCATGTTTTATCAATGAAATAGATCTTATGAAAAGATCTACTCGTTCAATCTTAGGTTTCGCCATTTATCTTTGCTCGCTTATTTCTCGCATCAATAAGAATTTTCGTGGACTTTGTAAGAATATTTATTACGCATTTATATTTTTTTCAGTGCGTTAATAAAAATAAAATAAAAATAAAAAATAACCACGGGTATTTACCCGAGATCCAGACCAGAAAGGATTTAGTATTTTATGTTAAAAGAGTAAAAATAAAAGTTTCCATGTATGATAACGTTCTTTCTCGAATTTTTACATGAAAAAAACCATACAACCATGAAACTTAGTGAACAATATGCCCATTTGATCAAGGTTTAAATTTCTTTCCACCGATTTTAAAGTTTTGGTACATGTTTTTCGCAATTTTAGTTTAAACGCTTGGTTATTGCGTTTTTCGCCTCTTTTCCAAGATCAAAACAATAGCAACAATAGCATTTGGCTTGAACTTAAATTTGATTAACACCTCAATAGATAGAAAACGACAGACAGCTCGCGGACTTCATTGAAATGTTAAAATCCATTTCTTTTATATGGACTGATATTCATTCAATACCAAACTATTTATTAGTAATTATGATTTTCGTTGCTAAATGGGTTGTACGTTGCTAAATGGGTCATTGATTATAACAGAAATGTATTAAACACAAATTTACAACAACCAAAGAATTTTTATCGATAATGGACTCATTCATTCATGGTTAGTATCATAAAGTTATATTACTTGCTGATATTCATTTTAAATCGCTTAACTATCATTTACCATGTATCTCATTATTATATTCTTAGATCACCCTACAACCATGAAACTTAGAGAACAATATACCCAAATGAACAAGGTTTAAGTTTCTTCCACCGATTTAAAAGTATTAATACATATGTTTTGCAATTTTAGTTTAAACGCTTGGTTAAAGCGTTTCTCCTCTTTCCAAGATCAAAGCGATACCAAACAGAATTTTATACCACAATGTATTAGACCAAATTACTTTCGTTTTTAATGATTTACAATGTACAATCATACACTTTACTCATTTTGCTTGAAAACCGCAACCACCCATTTACTAGTTGTATTATAATGATACAAAATGGGGGTGGACTCATTAGACCAACTTTTTCATGAATACGTAAGTCAAAGAAAATCCAATCGTAGGCCTTTCGTTTATTTCATGAATGGAATAGATGTGTGCGGCATTGCTGCCTACATTGTGTGGTGTCATCTAAATCCAAAATGGAATGAGAACAAGAAAGACAAACGGAGGTTATTTCTTATTACACTCGCTGAGGCTTTGATAAAACCTGAAATTCATTCTAGGAGTATTTTGGGATTGCAGCAGGTAACAAAAAGGGCAAAGGCAGTATTTAATACCTCCTCGGAAAAATCTGCTGCTGAAACGGTTAACCCACGAAAAAGGTGTTACACGTGTCCATCCATAAGGAGTAGGATGCAAAAACAATTTTGTAAGAGATGAAAAATACATACCTATGTGAAGAGAATAGCTCTTTCACTGTCATATGCGATAATTGCAAAACCTAATGATAAACAAATGCACTATAATGTGGAATTATTATGAAAATTATATGCGAATATCTAGATTGTATCAAAATTATAGTAAATAAATATAAACAAAAAAAATACGCTCTTATTTATTTGTGGTACTATTATTTTAGTAGGTGAGTCTTTTAGGCTCAGCGCGAGGTGAATTAGCTTGCCCGGACTAGGGTTAAGGTAGTTTGAGCGATATATCACTTCAGCTAGAATTTAATAAATTTAACCTCGTGCTACAGAAAAATCACCCATATTTCCAATGATATCAAAATTTTAACCCTTTCACCGATCAGAGGGAGAATATTGGAAAAATTAGGAACTTCTAACACCTAAATTTCTGCCAAGAAACTAAACGGTGTGTAAAAAAGAATCGAACACTTTCCCGGCGAATAATATGAGTAAAATCTTCTCGGGCTCTCCACCGGTTTAACTTATGAACAGTTTAAACCGGTGGAGAGCGCAAGAAGGGTTTACTCATAATGGTGTGTATTTTGTACGTTTTCTCAACTGTTTATAAAAATTAATCAATTACTCATCGCAGCAATTTTTACAAAATCTCTAGAAAATATCTTCTATTTTGAAGGCGAGTTCACCGCATGTCGTGAAATAAATGAGAAAATTAGAGACTTATATGGTTATATTCATATAATTACCTAGAAATATTGTCATATATAACTATATTTTAAACCATAAATATTACAATATTTAATTCATACTTCTATCGAGATACGGGAACTATCTCGCTGAAACTACCTTAAGTCGATATTGAACGGGTATAGGAAAACTTATATATTGTAAGTTTTGATGTAAGAGCTTTGCAGCATTGCCATGCATCGACCGCAAACATTATTGAGTGATTGCCTAGCTCCAATTTGCGAAAGAAAATGAAATTCTGATTAAGTTGCGGCGGCATGTTTTAACATTACAAACCCTAGATTCATGGACGAAGGAATGTTCTCATACGTATGGATATATATTGACTTCGATATGAAGTAATCATGAGATGTCGTGTTGAGAAATGATGGGTATGAAATGAGCAGAGAGAATAATCGCCTTTGAAGATCTGGGGATAAAATATGTTTGATGACACTTCTGCGAAGCAGGAGAGAGAAGTTTTAAAAAATTCTGAGAATCAACATCGTCGTTAAATGAGTGGTGGAAGATAAAACGCATGGGAATAATTGTCAAGACTTAGGTTATTATAAATGAAGCAAAGGATTGGGCATATCAAAATAAGAACTATAAAGGAATAATGCGGTTGTCTGAGCTGACAGTAGTGTGGAGAGTTTAAGTAACCCTACCTCAAGAGTAATGACTTCTGACGACGGTGGTAGAGTTGCAATACTGAACCACCAGACATTGTCATATATAACCTTGCGAAGTAATGAGCAACGATCTGCTACTGAAATGAACGATGGAGGGGTGATATATGAAGCCATTGGTGCCTTATTATTGGAAGAATATCATTCACGTAACACTAGCACGAGTGGCTACATTTCGTGTGACGTGCTTTTTCGTTAACTAATGGTTTCGGTTCCAAGCAAAACGAATATATTGCGGATGTTTGATATTGACTACTAAATTACTGAAGTTTCTACTGACTGTGGGCTGCAGATGGTAGCTTGTTTTCCCAACAAACATCACTCAAACCATTCACATGCGCGCTTCGATGGTCAGAAGATATCTTAATGTATGCGATATCACAACTTAGTGACGATGTATCGCGTTCTACATCACAGCAGTGCAGATATTTTGATGTAATTCAGCCTTCAAAATATGTTTGGCATTTTTCAATAACAGACCATGAAATAGGAAAGTTATAGGTTATAAGACAACAACCAGAGAATTTCTTGTTTTATAACTCCAACTCTCAGACGAAAATTTGCGACACTGTTTTGTGAGGAATGTTTTAGTGGACCGTAGCAGCCTGATTGGTTACGCAAAATACTGGTAACTCAAGAGTCGCGGGTTCTAATGCCGCGTTGAGCCTTGATTTTGCGTTTCACGTGGTTAAATAAGGTATTTTATTGGGAGGTGAGTTGCAACCCTTAAATATAAAAACTCCACATACCACTGGAAAAGTTGTTTTAACTCTGTAAAGTAAAAATATTGTTGTATAAAGTTTGCATTATTCCATGAATAACCCTTTATAAGCAACTCTCTTGTGATGGATATCGCATCTGAAGGGCTGTTCTGTATGTTCCCGGAATTTTCGTGCCTCGAAAGTGACGAAATTTGGACGTTTCAGCCTCTAAAATTTCAAATAGAGCCATTCAATAGTTGAGATTTTCCGAGGAAGTGACGTCACATTCACGGATTTTTCGAGGTTCGACCATGTTGAGTCCTTATTGAATGAGATCCCTTAGCATGTTCATATTACGTGGTATTACAACTGAATCAATCGACGTTACCAGCCAAGCAGCGCGCATCGAGAATTATAGTGGCGGATATATCATTAGATAAGTTGACTGATATATCAATAATTAATTAAATTTAAAAAAAATTAATACAGGACGTTTTTAAAATGGACTAAAAAGTATAAAATAATTTTCCCTGGGCCCTTCTAAATTTTTGAGGGTGAATTTTTAGTGGCTATGGAGATATATGTATGACTTGAAGAGAAAAACGTGGGGCGCAGGCCACCCATGATACTTAAGGAAGAGTAAAGGGACCAGGTGTCGTTGAGCAAACTCCCACAATTAATATCATTTGCAATGCATTGAAATTGGTCGTGAATTCATCCGGATTATCTACTTATATTATCTACTGCCTGCGCCCCACGATTTTCTCTTCAAGTCTTACAAATATCTCCAGAGCCACTAAAAATTCACCCTCAAAAGTTGAGAAGGGCCCAGGGAAAATTTTTTTATACTTTTTAGTCCATTTTAAAAACGTGGTATATTGAAAAATGTTTTTATTAAATTAATTATTGTCTGATTTTTAGTCTTATGCCCGGGTGAAAGTTTCCAATCTATTTTATACATCTTGATGAGACTCTGACAGGGACATGTAGGAAATTGCCGATGTATTTCAGATTCTGTTAAGCTGACAGTGTGTGGAATTGAAATAATTAATTAATCGTTAATTAATTAATTAATTGTTATAACATGCAGCTAACATTGAATTGTCATCCACTTCTGAGCTATGGTTAAAATTTCAAGTCTCTAGCTGATCGGGAAGTTAGTTCAAACTCGGTTGCAATATTCCACCCGGACAGACATGACGGAAACTAGACAAATAAAAACGTGGTAAAAAACAATCAAAAGCGCTCCCTTTGTTGTCCCGTGAAGCTGCTAGTCACAAAATGTGCATTCACTGTGCGTATTGGGTGTTCGTTGCCATCACAATAAAGTTCCGGATAAGGTTTCCTACCTCCAGGAAGATATAAGAAAGGAAGTTTTCCATGAGTGACAGTGCCATTATTTGCGTTGCTTACTCTAGGTTCATCGGCATATATTCTTATTTGTATCGTCCTTTACATATGCACATGCGATGACCGTTTATCCATAAACATTCAAAATTTCAATGCGATTAGCTGATATAAAATGTGATTGTGACTGATGAAAAGATGGTTTTGGTCCATTGTTAATATTTTTAGATATAACTATAGAAGCCTCTCAAGTATTAAAAACATTGTTTCCTTCATTTCCTAATTATTTCAGGACATGTTCGTATTTCCATTGTAATCTAATTGCTGGTCTTGGAATCGAGTGTCCCTGAGGGTACCACCGTATTTTCATCCTACTGCTCTTCCAGAAAAGGGAGCCAAGTCCAAGATATTTGGGAGAACAGGTGAGAAAGCTTTACTTTGGTTGGATTTACTAATGATTGTGATTATTTTGCAAATGTTGAGTTACAAAATTGACACCAGTGAAGCCATTAACATTTTATACGTTATTCCTCTATCAAAAAAGGTTGCGAAAGCTATCCTCAAGAAAATTCTTTCATGGTATACCTATATTCAATACACAATTTTATTGGTTGCAGTCATACCCAATGAAATTCAGTGTATTTATGTAGCAAGCATTCAGCATGGTACTTTTAGTTGAATACTTTATACTTTAACATTGGAACGGGTAAAATTATCTGAAATTAGTCTTTGCATTGGAAGTAAAACAAGCTCATTTGTGTTAATCTTAGCTTCAGCTTTGAGTTCATTTGAGCAGCATGGACACATTTTAGGAAAAAGAGGTTCATCTCGTGGTTTCATTGAAAGTGTTAAAATGCACCATGCTC
Source organism: Pyrrhosoma nymphula (assembly GCA_963573305.1). Classification (NCBI taxonomy): domain Eukaryota; kingdom Metazoa; phylum Arthropoda; class Insecta; order Odonata; family Coenagrionidae; genus Pyrrhosoma; species Pyrrhosoma nymphula. The sequence goes on along the minus strand of OY754333.1, from coordinate 47,416,602 downwards.
AATGCGGCTTTGGCACTAATCTACTTCATTTCATCTTATTTTTTTCAACGAGAGACCTGAGAGGGCAACGTTGAAATGGCGGTCAGAAAGTAATATCTGATTGCAATTGTTTTTTCAGTTTCATTTTTCTTCGCTGAGTGTTCAATTTTAAATTAAAGGATGCTACGATGCAAAGGTTATATTTCTGTACACCAAATACGGTGAAATTCGCCATGAAAAAAATCATTTGATTTGACCGGAATTCGAACCGGGACCTTCCAATTGCCGGTCAGGTGTATTAGCCTGTTACACCTCCAGGCCATCTTAATTCAAGGCGAATTTCAGCGGGGGTTTATACGAACTAGTTGTTTTTTTCCCCAGTTTACATTTTAGCACAGTTGACGTCGTGCATGATATGCCACAGTCGCGGAGAATAACAAATTATTTTATCTTGGCGAATTTCACCTTCTTTGGTGTATATCTTCAAACCCGTGCGCGTGGCTGCGTACCACATCATTTGTGCAATCGCAATGATTGGAAGAAGTTATATATTTCTGCTCAACAATATTCTTTTCTATATCATCGAGTGAATTTGCAGTAACTTAGAGCCTCCAATAAGAAATCGGATGCTCTTTTTTTACCACGGAGAGAGCTAATGAATTAAATAAATTGGTCGTAAATGCCTTGACCTTTTATCACGTCCATCCCCACTCTCCTATTGCACTGCTACTGCTTTTCCCGATCGTGAACATTTGAGCGATGAGTATCTAGCTAATTGATAAAGCTTCTGATCACCACAATGCACTGTTTAGAGTCCCGGATTAAAACTGAGCCGTTAGCTTGGAGATTTTGGTGAAGGTTTTGATCCTTATATTATAATTGAAAAGCTGGCCATCACCACACCCAGTGGGGAGAGGCCATGCAGAAGACATTCATGAGCTAATTCAAAAGTAGTCCACCACTGATTTATCCTGAGCATACAACCATAAAATGTTCATTGAATTTTCAAGTGTGAACTATTCGTTTGAGACTGTTCATAGATTGTTCATTGTGTGTTCAAGTATGATCTATTTATTTGAGACTGTTCATAGATCGTTCATTTCCAGTCCACGAAGTATTATTAAAAAATGCTTCTTGGTTGAACATTAAATGAACATCTTTAAACCTTTCAAACAAACCTTGTCAAGTTCAAAGTCTTGTTTATTTACAGTAATATTGGATTTATACTCGTATGTGGAATTATAGGTTTCAATTAATTAATGCCAAATAACTGTTATCTGATGGTATTTCCTCAAACTATCGAGGAATTGCCATTTAATAATTATAGTTCTCGAAGTAACATTAATCCACAGAAATGACTAGGTTTATACGACTTTCTATGCGTCGATACTTCCTTATCGGGTGCTAGAAAATACGCGTATAGTCGTAGGGTGCCTAATAATGTGACATTGGTACAATGACGTTAGGAATATACAAGATAGGATGTTATAACGTACTAAAATTACGTACGTAATTGAAGATTCGTAGTGATTGATTGCTAATTATCATTTTTGTATTTGAGAGAGCAGGGAAGTCAGTGGAGAGGTAATACCATATGAATCGAGAATCATTTCACGAGACCTATTTTTTTTAAACATTCCTTCATGGTTCATATGTTATTAATTCAAAAACATTTCAGCCGAAATTCATCTACTTTGAACATTCTTTTAACATTCTATGAAGAATTACAATGAATGTCCTTTGCACTATCTGTGAGTGACAATTGAACGTTCATTGAATGTCCTTCTTGAATGATCTTTGAACGTTTAAATAGTCTTCACAGAACGTTCTTTGAACATCTTTTGGACAATTAATTCCCCACTGGGCATCTACGTAATGGATTCATGACTCAAGAAGTAGTGCTGCTATTTATCATGTTTCGACATCAACGGGCAGTTTTCACTCGCTGTCTACCGAATATCTGTCAGGGGAAACGGCTCTCGTGACGAAAAGGACGATTACCTCCCTGAATTCGAGCCGAGTCCAACGATCCTTAACTTTGGTGATCGGGCGGAAATCTTCTTGACTTAAAATCCCAACAATGTCATGAAGTAACAGAGCTTGTATGAAATAGAAGAACGCTAAATGCTGTGAATTTTTTTTAAAACAACATTAAACACACCCCTGTTATGAGACATTAAAATTGACCTCGGTGTGTTATCTCACACAGCATGCTGATTTTTTTCTTCCAACGTGGGGACATCGAAAACGGATAACAGCAGCGGGTGACGCAATGGTGTGGAGAAGAAATGTATGGTGAGGAAGGGCCCAGAGAAACTCGGCAGCAATCTCTTTCACAGTGTATGAAAAAAAAAAAAAGCAATCGGCAGCAGTCTCTGGCCGTCCTTAGCGGCGTTTTCTCTTTCACTTAGCGCCCCTCTAGTGCGTTTCCATGTGTGTTTGTGCTTTTTTTTAGCGCCATCTCTCTATTCGCAAACACTTCCCCAAATCGAATTTCCTCTGCGTTTCAAAACCCTTTCTTATTACTTAGAAGTATGGCATTAAAATCGACTTAGGTAGTATTACATTTAAACAAATAGGTTTGAACGTTCGTACCCCTTGTTCTCAAGTCTGAGATTGCTTCCTGAGAGGTTATGTTTTCAAGATAATTAAATTATTTGATGTAATGAGTGGTGATATTCCAACTATATCTGGAAGCTGTATGTTAAATTTGAGAAAGGGAAATGTCCGATTAATTAAGCCTAATTTGACTATTTTTAAACAATCATTTGTTTGGATGGGCCCAAAAGTTTATAATATGTTGCCTGAGAAAATAAAAATTGTATAATAATTTCTAAATTTAGCCAAGTTATGGATACTGGCTTTGGAAAATGTTGTCAGACTCTTTTGTTGGTATTAGATCTTTTTATTTGTAGATAGATTACTCGATTTTCTGTATTTATATTCATATTATTAATAATTCAAGGAGGTAATGGCATTATTGTTTATTGAAGTTTCTTTCACTTATGTATGAAAAACATTGAATTGTTAGCAATTCATATAAATTCATGAAGGCTGCTTTAGCACAGTTTTTTCCTTTGAGGCAACTCATGCTTTCTTGTTTCTTTTTTATTAATAAATTAATTTAATAATTTGTTTTTTTGTTGAAAGCAATAAAATTTACTTAACTTTACTTTCCTGCTCGACCTGTTAAAATGCTCCTCCTTCCCCCAGCGTCTTCTCCCACTGACGCCCACTCGGCCCAAGTGGAAAAAGATCTACAAGGATGGTTTGGATGGGATCGCATCTTAAGGCTCTGGCCTTCAGGCGGCTTATGAAAGCGCCAAATCTTCTCCTTGATGTGTGGGAGTTATAATTATACGTTTGGAGAAGCTATTATTTGGATTAGCGTGACCGCATCTCACCAACCGAATTCAATGTTCTACTTTTTCCACTGGCTGAATTAAACTCGTGGCATTTAGGGGCTGTAACCCATTAATCAAGCAGACTCGTCTTTTCTGTTGGAGTCGGAAAGTGAATAGTGTAGAAGAATGCTAGTTACAACTGTGTATTTCTCTGGTTTTTACCAGAGGTGGAATAAAGTGTTGTCGGAACGAAACGGCTGCAGCCGCAACTTTTGCGGTCAGACAACTGTTTCAAATAACTGTTGCAAACGACATGTCAATTTCGTAATCGTTCCGAGGTCGCAAGGTGCGCGTTCTGTACTGTGCAGTGGCAAATGGTTGCTGAAGGTGACTGTTTCGTCTTCTATTCTGTTCCAGCTGCACTGCACGTGTGGCTGAGTTGCTGTTATTACCTTCAATTAGTTGGATTTGAATCTGTTGCAGGCGGTTGCTGGTTTATTCAGCCATCACGTACTCTCCCGTCGTTGCAGATAGAATTAGAACTGTGAAGTACGTATCTTTAATGAATCCCAATGAAATTGCTTCTTAAAGAGATATATTTCTTATTAAATAGAATACAGGACTACCAGCCATGTTCTAACAGCTCCAATCGATGCTCCAGTTGTCCGCGACAGGGTGTTTAACGGAACTGTTTCGGTTGCTAAACAGTTGCAATGACAATGTTGTGTTATTTTAGTGCCTCCACTAGTTTGTATTCATCAATATATTTAGCTTGAAGTGTTTGGATTCTCATTTGGTTTTCTCATTTTCAAGTGGAGGTTTCTCATCAAATGGCTACCATACTATGGGTACTTTTAATGGATATAAAATTAAAAACTTCAAATATAAGGCCCTCTATTTCAATATTTGTAAGTATAATATGGCAGGAAGTGAGTTATTAAGTAATGGATTCTCCAGTTCGTTTTTTTACATTACTGTTTGATGGATTCATATTATTCTGCAGCGTTTTCTTCAGAATTTAATTCAGCCGGTTTGTCTGACACCTCTACTGCATTACAAATACACTGAAAAATACAGCGTATGTTGTAAGGCTTATGATTCCAACAAATGCTTAGCAGACTTTCAAAATTGTGCATGTCATGAAGATGAGTCCTTAACTATTCACCTGGCGTTACCAAATGGATTCTAAACTAGTTTTATTGGATTCTAACGCAGAAAAATAACCTGGGGAAAATGGTAAATATCTCATGAACACTTAAAGAATCAGATCCTCTACCTTTTATATGTATCTATGTTACAATGGGCGTTGCAGAGATGATGTTTAAATTTCCATTGAGGAAGAGGAAACTCAAGTTCGAGAGTCGTGATATGTTATTTCATATGACTCGTACGGTTGTCTAATCCGTGAAATTTCCATAATTTCCATTCATTGCCCGTGGCCTCAGGCGTGGGTGTGATTGAGATGTAAATTGCACTTTCGCCAAATGTGGCGCTGGGCGGAATAACTGTCGCGAACGCGGAGGTGGTGCCGTTGGCTGGGTTCGTCGAACATGAACGTAGCCGTGGGAGAAGCTTTTTTGATCTTCGCGAGGGCGGAAGGACTTCAAATCGCCAAAGGGGAAACATCCATCCGCCCTCAGTTCAACTCTCCATTCACCCGCTTGATCTTAAGGACGTGCTTCCTCTAAAGCTTTGGTTCTCATATCCTGAACGACTCTTTTACACCACTTACTTTCAGCGCTATTAAAAAAAACTAGTGTTGGATCCATCTACAATCAAATGATGTAATATCGCAAATGAAGCAATGGATATTTATTGGAAATCAACTGTTAAAAATTGAAAAGCTTAGTGGAAAAAAGAGGCATCCTACATTTTGGTCAGAAATGAAATAACTTCATAATAAGGAACTTTATACATTCTACTATTTGTTTTTTCCACTAATAGTGTGCTGGATAGCCTTAATGAAACATAATATATAACAATATAAAAGGTTATTTCAGTAGTTTCTGAAATGTGAGTGGAATAAGGGGGCTATCTCGCATCTCATCGTGCTGTGGGATATCCCGTTATTTCACCAAGTCCTTCAATTGTATGCCGTTCACAGATTAGTCATAGTACAAGAGGATACAACCATATACACCTGGAATCTACAGTGATCTGGAGTTATAATATAATGATCACTTTTATCATTGTGATAAATGAAGGATATCCATGCGCCGTTTATGATTTAGTCAGCACAATGGTGCTTGGAAAACCCAAATTGGATACATTTGCCTACTCCAATAGCGGAAGCAGGCTGTGAATTTCGGGAAGAAGTTGCTAGTTCTTTGAATTACCACCTTCCTTATCTCCTCCTCCTCTCTCTCTCTTTCAAATTATATTTTATTTTACAGAAGGTGTATATTTGCTTAAGGCTAAGCATATATACTTTCAATTCGGACCTTGAAATGTCAGACATTATGAGATAAAATTCTCAGAAGCACTTCATTAAAAAAATTAATTTCTGGTAGTTTGTAGTCTAGGGTTCGTGGAAAAAGATATTGCCGAATTGAAATTTCATTAACATTTAAAGGGTTTGAATCACCCTGATTATTTATTTAGTGACTTTATGATACCAAAATGTGATAAAAATCACCGCGCTTCATGTTTTGAATTGCCATTAGTCACTATTCTTACATTAAGGTGCTATTTGCAATATTAGTGACGGATAACGGAGTGTTACAAGGGAAGCGTGTGTTGTTGATAGCAACAAAAGAATACTGATCGCACAACTTACCTTACATTGAGTTTAAATTGTTCCGAAAATAATCCCTTTGCGTTCTTGAAATCAAAAAACATTATTTCATTTATTCGCTCAAATGTTATTGCCGATGAACGTTTTCGATTTTTATCGGAGCCTAATATTTCATAGCGCCATCCTTTGAATATGACTTGACTTAGAGCTGCACGGTGCCACTTGCCATTGCGTTCAGTCCATTATCAATTGCTCAAGTTGCACTTTTTTAGAGAAGGGGCTTCGGGTCGCATTAAGGAGGAAAATTCCGCATGCCATGAGATAGCGAATGGATTGGTAATCCGTACATTTGATTAAATAATCGGTTCGTGACGTTGAAAATCAGCAATTCCTAGTGATGTTTTTATAGTCTAGTGGAAAATAAACCTTTATGCCGAATATTTACATAACATTTATTGAAATAATATTTCGGAAGCAATTTATATAGGCTAAGCTCCTCGTTTAAGTTAAGTTAAACGGGTAGTCTCCTCGCTGCATGCAATAGGGCAGTAATGACAAAAATTATTAGTGTAAGGCAAGTAATCATTAGGTAAGTATGTACATTTAGCAAAGATTAGAGTTTTCGAGATAGATTCGTAAGACGGCAGTGATTATGCTAATGAGAGGTAGACAACACTTTGCAATTCCAAACCGTTTTTATTTAACACAACCGGTTTCGTAACTGTGTTACGTGTACAGGTGATTTACCGTTCGTGTTAAATTAAGTGAGCGAGGAAATTCAAAGTTAAGTCTTCATTACTACAAGATAAAACAACTCCTATAAGTAGATTCTAAGGCGGAATCTTTGTGGATAATAGTAGGTAACCCTTAAAACTGTTACACTTGAGGTGACCTCCATTGCTGAGGAGATACACACGAATGTGTGGAATACACCGTGATAACAAAATCCAATTCCAGACAATTGATTCTTTCTCGGTGAATTTTACGCAATCGTGTATGCGGAAAGTACCTTGAAGCTAGCCAAAATTGGCAAAAAAAAGTTTGGTTTTTGCTGTATCAGGGGCATTACTTTGGGTTTTCCGTGAATATGTCTACTTTTAAGTGGGTAATAATTAGCGGCCGTCGAAGTGTTTGCGCCTTCGTGTTAGGTGTCCGCCGTTTCAACTTACCGGGGTTCCCCGAACGATCTCATCCGTTCCGACAAGGACGTAGCGCTCGGTAGCTAATGAGATAGGTACCCCATCCGAAGAGACGCGTCCTATATTATTTTATATTGGGCTTTTCGGTGATTAAGGGCCGACATTCGACTATACATATTTTGATATTTTACCAGAAATTTCAATACTTTATTATTTATTTTTCATCATTAAACATTGCACAACGACATATTAGGTTTAGTTTGAGTAATCTAGATGAAATATTCCGTTTGGCACGAGAATCATCACGCTTTCACCTTAAAGTCGCGTGATGTTATGTGCGAAAATTATCACTAGGCCGCAGGTCAAGTGGTGCACCGCTCCCAGACGTGGCGCTATCACAAGGTAAGGCTCGCATTTTGATCGTATTTCCGATCGAACGAGATCACTTCTACTTTAATTGTGTAACGAGTCAGAATGAATGAATGTTATAGTGTCAGAATTGATCACCCTGCAAACTTTGCATCGTCCTTTCGGGCCTAGTGCCCCATTGTCGGACGGATTTTGAAGACGCATCCACGTCATATTTTTATTTTTCACCATTAAACATTGTACAATGACATCTTAGGCTTAATAAGAATAATATTGACGAAATATTCCGTTTGGCACGAAAATAATCACGCTTCCACCTTGAAGTCCCGTGATGATCTATGCGGAAATGTTCTCTAGGCCGCCGGTCAAGTGGCCCACCAGAATAAGAATAAATTATTGCTTCCAAATACAAAGCTATGTTGCAATTTAAAGAAAATTGGGTAGCCTTAGGTTACTTCAAAGATTATAAAACTGTGTGGGGGTTACCAAGAATTACGTGCGAAGGAACATAACAAAATATTTAAGTTTTAAATGGCACAATACACAATTTACATGAATGAGGCTAATAATTTCCTTTCAAACAAACGATTTCATGGGCATTTGCAAATAGTATTTCAATATCATTTTGTTCAAACAGCCAATTTTTACTTGCTTTAAATAAGAATTAATTTTTTTTTCCAATTTAACTGACATTAGAAGTGCAACAACCACCCGCGCCATGTGCAGGCGTGGCGCTATATCGCAAGATGAGGCTCGCATTGCGGTCATATATCCGATCAAACGACATCACTTTTACTTTAATTGTGTCATGAGTCAAGACGTTATAGCGTCAGAATTGATCACCCTATGAACGTTACATCGTCCTTTCGGGACTAGTGCTCCATTGTCGGAGGGATTTCGAAGACGTATCGACGTTATATTTTTACTTTTCACCATTTGACATTGCAAAATGACATTTTAGGTTTAATTAGAACAATCTAGACGAAATATTACGTTTGGCCCGAAAATTATCACGCGTCCACCTTGAAGTCGAATGGTGTTCTTCGCTGAAATATTCACTAAGACGCCAATCAAGTGGTCCACCATCCGCAGACGCGGCGGTATCACAAGGTAAAGCTCGCGTTGTGATATTATATCCCATGGAACGTGATCACTTTTCCTTAATTAAGTCATGATGTTATAACCTCAGAATTGATCACCCTACTAACGTTGCATCGCACTTTCGGACCTAGTGCTCTAATGTTGAACGAATTTTGAAGACCTAAAACATGCCAAAACCTATGATGATGAATCCGTGATGTGTGACCTCGTCGAGTGCCTGTCTACGCCCACGTGTTAAACCCCCTACCCTTGGTTCGCGGGAAGAGTGAAAATCGAAAATGAGGAGTAGGTATGTTTTCGTCAATCGGCACTTAACGGCGGTGTCGCCTACGACAACGCGTTCGCATTTGCAAACAATTCGAAAGCCCATCTCCCGTTTCATCGGAGGCTGCGCGCTTTCTCGCGCCTTCTCATCGCTTTATTGGGGGCAATCCTTCCGGGCGTCGAGCGGTCCTATTCCCCCGCGCATGAAGACGCGACTCATCGCCGGGACTGTGATGATGACGAAAGCCTTTAGACCAACCGATGCCGGCTCACTGCGCTCTCTCGGCCGCCTGCTTCTTCGTTTCATTACGCGGCGATTTCCGTCAAAGGACGACTTAAAGGATTGATGACTCTTCGAAGAACGCCTTGTGTTTACATAATGCAAAGGTCATACGAATTTGTTTTTAGTCCGCAACACATACGTGAACCATCGAATTGTACCCATATGCCACGCCACGGAAGAATTCAAAAGGATGCGCCTTTAAAAAGAGACATTATTTTTTTTACATTTTGGTTTATTGTGCAAATGAAATTAGCGATACACAAATAATGAGACGTGAATCATGTTTGGTATATTTATAAACTCTTAGCTATGTATATAGGTAGGCATTTTATATGGCGGAATCATTCATGAAAGTAGGTGTTTACTCTGACGAACGCAATGATTTTTAAATTTTATAAGATTAGTTGACATTTTTGAAGTGGTGTGGACCTTTTGGGGCCGAGAAATGGAAATATTCTGTGTGAAAGAATTTTTTTATTCTAAGTTTATAATTTTTTCATGAAAAGTTACTTTTTAAGTTGGAAAATGCTAATGAGTTGTCACTTTCCGTTTGTTTTCAGGTACATATGAATATTCGTCTGTAGATGTTTCTGAAATAGGTACATATTTACCTTTGCACGTCTTTCAACACACCTTTCCATTCCTATGCCTTTCAACTCAAGTTTGAAACCTCTTTTTAATAGTGTAATACATTTATCAAAAGTGTTGTCAGTTACAGCAGTAAAGTTCAGTAACGCCATACTTTATTTGTACCACTTTAGTGACGAGTTACCGGTTCATTTCATCAGGTCGATATTAGTAGTGGCTACGTTTGTGTGGTGTAGTAGCCGCATTTTTTTGTTTTTCGACTTCCTATTCATGACGTCATTTTAAGATATGATTTTCCGGGAACGCAAATATTGCTTTTTTTTGTTCCATCGCATTTTGAAACCTCCGTATGTAATGATTTTCTTTACTTGCTACTGCGTCTAGTTCCAGTTCATTGTCTTTGAATGTTTTGCTTTGAAATAAAGTAAGGTAGATAACAAAACAGCGAAGTAGTTGTGTTTTGGATAACTGGGTCTAGCATTAGGTAAGAATCCATTGCATACTTTAACATGGGTTTCTTAATACCGCTGATATACTCAAGTTTTTAAAATGCATCTGACTGATTCCATTTTACTGGCGCTAGTTTAAATGTTTAAAAATAAATTAAAACATACAACTAATATCACATGAAAGTTATCAATACTTTAAGTCATCAGGAACTAGTGAATCAAGGAGCTCAGTCTAACGAGATTGGAATTGCAAATTTTTGGGGTTTAAAGGTTTTTCTTAGAATCGCTGTTCTTGAGTTTACCAAAACATTTTCGTATTTTAATATATCTAGCCTCATATTGTAGTTGTTTCTTTGCACTCTTCTGGTGTCCGCTTAGTAATCCCTACTTATTGGCAAGTAATGGGTTCTATTCCTGAAATTCTTCCATATATTTCTCTCCAACACTACACCTGCCAAGGGACATTATTTTTCTGGTCATGTCATACACATTAGGGGCTGTTTGGGAGGGTTTCAAATAATTTTCATAAATTTTGGAATTTTTGCCACATAAATATGATAAAATCTCAGTGCTAATTATTGGGTTCTTTCAGCCGGGAGGGCTGATGAGAGGTATTTTTATAACGGTTTTAGCTGAATTCCAGCACTCAGGAAGTGCAGTCAGCAAACATCCTAACTCGCTCAGTGCTGACTGGGCTGTGCAATGCGGCAGAAAATCCTAATAGGAATTAGTGGTACTTCAGGTACAAATGAGAAATAAAAGGTCGGTTGTATGAACAAGTAAAATCCCCCTTAAAGTACTCATTTCGTTTTTTGCTGTAACAGCGTCGTTTTATCAACTTCAATGAAAATATTTGAGGTTTGCGGGAAGTTATAACCCATGGTCTTAATTTATTTTTTCCTTATTTAAACCATGCTAGATTATAATTCATGAATGCTCATATTAATATCACGTCTAGGAAATATGGCAATTAAGAGGCTTGATATAATTTACTTATTGATTGACTTACAAGCTCTACTATTGGGTTTGGTCGTAACCATTACGTCCTAGTTAAAGCGATAAACAGCTACCAAAAATTGATAAATTTAAAAAAAATAGCAAGGCGTCACTAGAAAGTTGATTTTCATTGGAAGAGAGTTGGCTGGCCTATCTTATTCCTAACTATATGTCTCCTTAAAGTACTATGTTAATTATATGAGAGCATCCCATTATTGCTTACTTACTTTTTACGTGTTACTTGCAATGTCCTGGTTGCCTTCCCATCATTTCTCGAAAATGTGTCCGCATTGTTGTTGAGGGGTAAGTGTTTTGCTGTGGTTTTTTCATTACACACGTATCCTTTAATGCTGATAAACGGTCATTGTATTCTCACATTAGCCATGGATGAGGTGCTTTTTTAGAAGAAAATCACTTGGCTACTGGTTATGCATTCCTGTATTTGCAGGAAAGAAATATGCCAGGAGTTTTTACGTTGAACCATATAACGTCTTTAATTTTAGTAGATCTGGTTAATTGCCACATAATTTTTTCCGATAAGTCACGCTCCTACTGAACAAGTATTCTCATATTAAATTATTGGCGCAGGTTCTGCCTATGGAAATTTTTTTTTTGGAATCAAGGTTATTAGTTCAGGGTCTACAATATGTGGGAAGTTAAGTGAAACCTTGAATATGGTGACCCTATTCAATATTTCATTTCTTCTGTAAAGTTCGCACTCTGATTTCAAAATATTAACCGTGGTGTACTGAGCACTAATAGTTTAAGATTCTTGCATACAAAAAAGGTTGATTCGGTGTATTTCAATCTATGGCTTGAAATAAATGAAAACGAATCCTTCATCTTAACGGTTCGTATATCTGTGAAGCCTTAATAATTATATAATTTCTAAGCATTTGCTTTATTTCGATGCCAGGGTTATCTAGTCAGTGTTTTTAGCATTACTATCCTAATGTGCCGTACAAAAACTTGGACGCTGAAAATGAAGACGTTTGAGATCTGGGATCGGAGGATGATGGAAGGAGTCAGCTGGATTGAGAAGGGGACAAGTAAGACGTTGGATGAGGAATGGGTGTTTATGGAATTGATATAGTATTATGAGCAATATTAATAGATGCTCGAGATAAGATACCCACGCTAGAGAATATCCCATGTTATCGGGTAAAGTAGAGACCGTAATCTCACAGGATAACCTGTTCATTAATTTGAATAGCAGTGATGATGCACCCTTTCGTGCGTTAGTGTGATCTTATAAAATATAGCATCAGCATTTTAGAAGCAAGGATTTTGCATTGATTACTGCGTAATCCATCTGATTATACAGCTAATTTGAGTAATCAATTCTAATTGTTTGGTCGCATTCATTTGCTATTGTGGGGCATATTCAGGGTCATATACTTAGCAAGAGTTGGCTTAGTAAAAGAGAAATATTCCGATTTCCCTCGAAGCATTGATCACTGTCTCAATCGCAGAAAATATTTTTGAAGTGATAACTTCTTTTGGCCCGTTGGGCACTTATGACATGGGGGAAAGAGAGCAAACTCGCGTCACGTACCGTTCAGACAGCAGCACCGCTGTCCTAACAGTGCGCATAACTGTAACCAGATGGTAGGACAAGCGGTAAGCGGGAAGAAGTGAACCGTTTAAATCGCGTACCATATTTCCCTGTTCGTATTCTTTACCGAATCTTGAAATTCAAAGGTTATTAGTTCCTTCAGTTATCATAAGTTAATAGTTTCTTTCCTAGAATTTTGTAGAAATAGTAATGAAATAAGTCAAACTATTCATGAGAATAATGAAATTAACATGCGAGAAAATGATGAAAATGAGGAAATGGTGATTGAAGATGTAACCAATGATGATGAGAATTGATAATCAGAATAATTATAATATAAATATAATTAAAATAAGAGATATAAATGAGTTTTATATTATTCAGGCGCATGTACAATCCCTATTTTTTAGATAAATACCTATTTTTCAACAAAAAATAAAATTTACATAAATGGAATATTCATTTCAAAAAATTTTAGTACCTTATTCTCCTTTTTTATTTAGATTTATTTGAGAATATAAATCGGTCATAGAAGTTTTCACTTCCAGCTTGTGGTCCTAAGCACACCCAATTAAAAATATATTTCTATCATTTACTCTTGAGTCTTCCTCACGGAGCACGGGCACTTTTTTTTCACGCATACGCCGTGCAAAATATCCTCCCTCTGCCCTCGGGAAGAACTCGTATGCGCTCAAATCGATTCCCATTGACCTTGTAATTCCCTCGCGTGGGGAAATTGCGCGGGGCCTTGCTGGCGGCGCATCCCTTGCGCTTGCCTTCACCTTGAGCATTTGACAAATGCGACAAAAAATTTTCGCGATACGATTTCACCTTCCCGCTGCTCAACGAGGGGAAGGAGTTAGGGAATAAATATTCCGCTCGACCGGTGCAACCTTCTGCGAATGGAGTTGCAAGGAAGCGAGTTGCAGGAGTGCACACAGCGTGTACCTCACTCGGAAGACGAAGAAGACGCTGGCAGAGCTCATTGATTGATCGCTTGAAAACATGACAAAAAATATGAAAATGAAGCACATTAAAGGCAGTTTTCCACCAGATAGAAGTTCAAAGAACTGCGGAACCGGCCGCGCAGTAACTTTAACGGAGTCACCCGCTAGTGGTCACACAATTGTGTGAAATTCACAGCGAAAAAATCATTCGCCTGGACTGGGATTCGAACCCAGACCCCTTGCTCTCTCAGACATCTCGCTCCTTTAAGCCTACATGAAATTCACAGTGATAGATGACGCCTGGGTAGCTTAACTGGCAGAGCACTCGGCGCGTCTGGGTTCATCATAGAGCATCTGGGTTCATCATAGAGCATCTGGGTTCGAATCCCAGTCCAGGCGATTGATTTTTTCACTGTGAATTTCACACAATTGTGAGATATAATTTATTTTGACCATTGTCTTGATGCAGTGCATCATTATCAGGTACTACATACAATAAGACAGTTCGGGTATGTATACAAGCGTTTGCAGAGGAAGAGGATACGTAACTTTTGTATGTATACCCGAACTGTCTTATTGTATGTACTTACCTGATAATGATGCAGTGCATCGAAACCATAGTCAAAATAAATTATATCTAGTAGAAAAATGCCATTTCTGTATGTGTGCTAAAAATTCACCATATCATGCCTGATACTTCTCTTTTTGTAAAAAAAGTATTAATTTAATGGATATCTGACGCGAATAAAGAGGTTAAATTGGGAACCAAAGGGTATGGAACGAGATGAGTCAGGTAAAACTATTGTCTCTTGCTCCGTCTCCTCCTCTCCCTCTGAAGTCCTCTACGTAAAAGTGTTATTTAAAAAAAATTATGAATCGCAGCTTTTTTCAGTCACTGACCATGGCTTTTTAAATAATTCACTGATTTTTTTCAAATTAAAGAACCCCGTTAAAAAATGATCGTCCTGAAAATAATTCCTAGATAGATTCATTGCTTTAGGCGCTAGATGGTCGCATTTTAAACCATCCATTTATAATCCTCCTACGAAAGAAATATTGATGAACTCGCCGAGCTTCTGCATACTCTGAAGTAAGTGCCTTCAGTAAGTAACTTCATTTGCCCTATCCCTCCATTTTTTTAATCCGCCAATTACTTGTGTTTCGTGAAGGACTAGCCGTCCAAATGTTTGTCATTGGCTGGAGCAACTGATTAGATCATCGACACACCCTTTTTCATTTGAATCCACTGTTTTTCTCCTTGCCTCCTTCAAGAATTCCTGGTTTTGCGTGCTAAAATTGGTGGTGATGTAAGCACACTTTTTTTATTCGCGTATAGTTGTCCATCTTGCAGCCTCAACCGCTGCGTTTATTTTGAATGATTATTTCGTATACATCAATACGTCCAAGCAACTTCTCTTCCTCTGCTCAGCTCCTAACCACCACAACTTTTTTTTTCTGCAGTTTATATTATTATTCCGTTGAAAATGTGTCTTCTCATATCTGCCTACTAATTAGACTATTTATCCACTATCACAGACAAAACAACTTGAGTGCATATTTGGCTAATAAAATGATTAGTTTATCAATTTATATAACTATAGGTGTGACTGTGATTACGACTTCTTTGAATGTTTGGAAATATTTCCCTGCCAAGTTTCATTTTTTTTGCTACGGAAATGGAGTGCAAGGAATATTTTATGCAATGGCGACTCCCTCATTAGTTAATAGATCGATGGACGTCATTATAGGGGAGTGATTGAGACTAAGTAATCCCTTCTTCCAGCTTACCTATAAAGCAGTTTATAGATTAATATTTTATTATCATATACCTTGGTGAATTGAATGTTTTGACTTTATTTGATAATTTTTTTAAGTTCGCTTCAATTACCTGGTGACTAACATCGCATACGCTCTTATTTTTTATGATATTATATAAGCGAAGCTGAAATATCGTTTCTTAGTTGGTGGGTTAATGTGTCTTTCTTTGATAGTTTTCCAGGGATCAATGGCATGTTCTTTAAAAACCATTACTGGCATTTCTTGAATATATTGTACATATGTAAAATTTATACAGTCAGTGCACACTTTTAACGATAAAGTTTTAAAGGATCTTCTTCCGCTCATGGTCTAGCTGCTGTGTGAATATGTTGTAGGTTTAAAGCTGTATAAGGTTTTGCATCCCCGCTGACGGAAGATGTCGTCTAGTGGTTGCCAGAAGTCATTTTTTCTAAAACGTGTATCCATTTTGTGCCCCAAGGGTGACGATTGTAATTTTTTTCTGTATCCTTTTTTGGTATTATTTTCATACGTAGCACCGTCACAATAATGGCATGGCCACCTCAGTGGGGTCAGACTCCTCTGTTGAAGTTACCTAAGCAAGTAGCAGACTACCGTTGAGTTCACTACCTTACCTCTGGACTAAATCCTTGGACTTATTTGTCAGCAGAAATGTTAAGTAGAGGGTATGTCATAGCACCCTCCTCTCCGGCTATGGTGATCATCGGAACACAAAATATCTGCTACGTCAAGGTTTTAGATCACTGGGAACTAATTCTCACTCATCACCCATAATATTTTGCGTTTATTTACCTACCGCACCACCATTCTGTTACCATTTTGGTACCTAGTAATTTGTCTTTGCATGTTAAAACGCCTCGGGAATGAAGATATGTAAAACTGAGTTCCGTATTGTTTTATAGAATCCCGACTGGATGACGGTTGGAGGGCCAGTAGTAAAATCACGTGGTGAAATTTGTTTCCTATCATAGGGTGTAAGAGGAAAAAACAGCCAATTGTGTACTCAGTGAAAATAAATGTGAAGCGATATTTCTGCATTCAAAGACGCCAAGGAAAAATTAATGCATCATTCCATCCGCAGATGGTTGCTTCGTTTTCTGCTCAAGCACTCAGTAAAAAAATTTCAATTCAGCGCTGCGTAATTTAAAATATCTTCATTTTTATTCTATTGCGAAACATTTTTACTTATAACAACATTATATTATGTCCGAAAACATTTCCAGTTGTCCATAAAGAGTGAATTTTGGAACTCTTTGTTTTCGAGGGCGCAAAAATTGACCCAGAAGAACACTGAAATTAAAGTGGTTTGAGCGAAAAACCACTTCTCCTAGAATTTGATGAACGTGGCCTCATTTTAAAGAAAATACTCTCATCTTACCGATGATATAAAAATATCGACTTCTTGCCGAACTACTTTTCGAGCTATTTGCCTGAAAATATAAACTGTTTGACATGGGATAGATTATGGCTGTGCGCTCCAGAGGGAGAATATTAAACAAATTATGAACTTCTAGCACCTAGATTGCGTCAAAAAATTAACGGTGTGTATATTGCATGTTTTCTCAACTAATAAAAAAAATAATCTATTACTCACCGCAGTAGTTTTGACAGAATCGCAATTATACCTGCTGTTATGAAGGGTTTTCAGCCGTACGGCGGGAAAAAATGAGTCAAGTTAGAGACTTATATAGCTAGACTTATGTAGCAAGAGAACTTTAAACTGCGTTGGCCTAGACTGTGGACCTTGATCTGAGTAGTTCTTTAAAGTATTCATAATTTCGGTCATTTTTTGATTGTAATGATTTTTGGCCAGATGGGAATGGTAATGCCAAGGTCAACCAGTCGTTTCGAAATCGCGATGGCTACTTGTTGTGACCGGTGTCCTAGTGCATTTATCTCTCAGAAATACGTCGATTTCGTGAATTGGAAATTTTAGCTGGCCTGTGTCTAAATTAAGACTGTTTTCATACAAAACTAAAAACTTGAACTCCAGCTACCTCTGTCGAAATCAAGGAAACATTTTCTGAAGGTTTTTTTGTACATTTTTGCAGTTCATTTTATTTTTGGTAAGTTTCTTTTGTATTTCTGTGATTAAACTAAACTTTTTTAGCAACAGTGTCGCCGTGCTATTCTGCCGGCTTCGCCAGGCATTCTAAATCAACAATGAAAAATAAATAAACAAACTTAAGCGGTTATTATGTACAGCATGATTGATGAATAATTGAGTTTTTCAAAAGTCTTTTCTCGTATATAGAATTTTGTAGCCATCTTCTCTGTTAAGGTTTTTAGGTCTTTTTTTCTATTTCAATTATTGATTGTTAGGTATTTTAAAATTAGCTACTATATATGGATCATCAGGGAAGCCATTTAAATAGAAAAAAGACCTAACAGCCTAAACAGAGAAGATGGCTACAAACTTCCTTATACGTGGAAAAGACTTTTGAAAAACTCAAGTATTAATTAATCATGCTGTACATAATAACCGCTTAAGTTTGTTTATTTATTTTTCATTGTTGATTTAGAATGCCTGACAAAGCCGGCAGAATAGCACGGCAAAACTGTTGCTAAAAAAGTTTAGTTTAATCACAGAAAACCAAAAGAAACTTACCAAAATTTTCTGACGGTATTCATAACTTCCGCAAATACGACGATGAGATACGTAGAAAATACCACGAGAAAAAAATCTGCCATTGGCTTGCCGCGCCAATGCGCTATGCTACCCAGGCTTTCTAATTCACGTGGCAATTTAGGAAGATGTATGGGAAATGGATATTAAGTCCTTGCGGTCCATCAAAGATGGATACGCAACGGAAGTGAGGACTTCAAAGGAGCCACAGTTCTCGTGACAATTTCTACGTATTTCACTATCGTGGTATTTGCGTAATTATGTATATCTTCATACGTGACTAAGCACGGCATAAGTACTAGTATAGGATGTAACCGCATTGGTTGTGGCTTCTTTGAAGTCCTTTGCTTCCTTGCGTTACCTTCCATCTTTGATGGACCGCAAGGGCAACATCTAGTTTCCTTGTATCCTCCTAAATTGCCATGGGAGTTAGAAGGCCTGGGTAGCATAGTGCTCAGCGCATTTGCCCGGCAAACCAAAGGTCTGTTGCTCGATTCCTGGGGGGCTGTGTTTGAATCGCTCGTAATTATTCCGAACACGTAACTAAGGAGTCACGTGGCACAATAACAAATGGTTCGAGATTTTGGCGTGTTTTAACAACTCGGATGGATATCTTAAGCGAGTCATATGTTGTTTATCGTGTCTATAATCAGGTTATTATATTCCCATCAACAGAATTTCGGTGAAAAAATACGATTGGGAAGACTGCGTGAGATTTTTACGAGCGGTACAAATGCATCAAAATCTCGAACCCTTCGTGATTGTACCACGTGACTCCTTGGTTACGTGCTTGGAATAATTACGAGCGATTCAAACACAACCCCCCTGGTGCTGGCCGAGTATTTCCCGTGGAGTTTCTACAAAATGTTTTGTGCTGTCAAGTACTTTGAGAGGTTGCATCTTTCGAGATTATAAAGACCCCCTAATGATGTTTATTCTGCTTGCTTTTATTTGTAGTAGAAACTGAATTCCAACAGATTCAGCGATATTATGATGCATGGAGGAAAATATTCTCCAAATTCATACGTTACGATTATGAAGTTAATTTTTAACCTTCACCGAATGCGTTGCACTTATTTTCAAGAAGTTACAAAAATGGTCGAATGTTGCGTGCTAATTTCCTCAAAGAAATGTCTATATCTAGATATACCCTGATAGACACCGCTAGGAAGTGGGGCAATGCGTGTTAGGGCAACAGCCATGAAAAAGGCGAAAAGGGGACAGGGAAAAGGACGGAACGTGAGAAGTTTGAGATGACTTATTTATGTTTCGTTCAGTTTTATCGCAGTCTTGCATTGCGAGAGGAAGGGATATTTGCACCTATCACGTCGATAGTGTCTCTTTATTCATCACCTCTGTTAGTTCTGAAGATTAAGTATGGGTTTAAAATTATATCGGCTTGGCTACAATGACACTCGCTAATCCGAATTTTTCAAATAATCTTAGTGTAGTACGAAACTGGTGAGTCACTAGCGGGACCAAACTGAGTCCTTTCCACTGATGATTATAATTAGTTTTAAACAAACCGTGCAGATTTTCTTAGCTTGTTAACATTTATGTCGACTATTAAGTGCTTCTTTGCGTCGTCGCTACTATTGTTTAGCTTTATCACGTATAATTGTAGTACGTTTATTTCTTGGAACGAATATATACTAGGTAATAACTTTATTTCATTTGCATATGACACGACATAACTCCGTTATATCTCAAGTTACCTGGTCATAACATAGATCATATCTGCTATCTCATTTAGTAACTATCAATTTATCATCTATTTAGCTATTCGGGCTCATTAGATGAAATTTTAAGATTTATTCATTTAATTGATATAAAATGAGCAAATCTGATGTCTTTAGGCAAGTAATGCTGAATTAGCAAGTACTGGTAAATGTTATTTTCTGCCGACAAGCAGGATCCTTGCCAGGAAATTGAATTACGGCAAATTATGGCTTTTCGAATACTATTTAGCTGCCGCTTGAAGACGAATGACCTGGTCCCTTCGCAGATAATTTTAATTTTCTTGTCATATCCTCATCACGTTTGAATTTAAACGAAACAGGTATTTAATTTATCATCGCTGATGATGACCTTATGTTGGACCTGGTGAAGGACATCGGGTTCGCTGCAATATTTTCCGTGGCATTTAATTGAGAATGATGAAACCAATTTTAAGTTTTTCTGTAGATATTTGGACAAATTTGTGTCATCAGAGAAATTCAATATCCCCCCCTTGTTTTTCCCTTCCGATTTTATGAGTAATATTATATAAATTTTTTTATTAAAGCTGTATATTTGTATTGCTTTCTGTTGATGTACTTGTAGTCATGAATCTTGGTATTTATTATAGATACAAATAGCCCATGTAAAATTCTAAAAAAAAATAAAATTTAATTCATAATTGCTTAGTATATTAATAAAATAATAAACAAGCTTATTTTTATGAGAGTTTTGATGTTAAAAGAGGGGAGCAAAGTTATGAACTCATTAAATATTTCCCGATTATTTTATAAAAGTTTTCTGTAAGACCTTTCATTAACCCCTCTTATTTTCTTTGTCGACGCTGTCAGTAGTCTTGCGGAGTTAAACTATCAAACGCTTTCTTTAACGACGACCATTTTTTGGAGGTCACCGAAATTTTACTACCCTTAAATATCCATGTAATGGGTTTTTTCGATTGCTTAACGAATCGTGTGATTCTCTAGGTACTTCTCATGTGCGTTTTTCTCGTTAAAACGACTTCTTTCGAATGCGACGTTGATTGTATCTTCTCATTGTTTGAACCCAAAGGTTGGTTTTAATAGTTGAGAATAGAACTCACCCCATACTAAGCCATTGGCTTGTGAAATTCACACATTCAGGGTAGGGGCCAGTTCCTTTCCCTGGGCCAACTTGTGATTTTCCACGAAGTTCTGACGGCCGAACAGTCGCACGGAGGGGATTTACAGAGAGGCTTCTCCCGGATATGAACCCTGAATCCTCCGGTCGGTAGCCAAGTGATGTACTCACTAGGCCATTGGTTGTTCGTATAGCACACAATTTGATCATACTATGATGTTGATTTCATGCAACCAGTGTTACATTGCAATATCAATTGCCATATTTGAGGTCCTTACTCTAATACAAAAATCACCAAAAATACACCCCACCTGTTGGTATGAAAGTATGGTTAATGAAAGCTCTCTTTGTGCTATGGCTAGGCTTTTGTAAACAATCGCAACCTATGGAAAGTGTGTCCGGACTATTTTTTTGTCGCTTTATCGGTTTACAAATTACATCTACCTTTTAAGGCTGGCCTTGACTTCTCACTGATGGTTCCGATGGCCAGATATCTTCCGGGCATTTAATTTAAACACATGTATTCAAGTGCTCCATGAAGTTCCCATTCGACAAATGGAACCCATTTCTTTTTGGTGACAACAAAAGTTCCCTTTTGGTGGATACAGGTTACATCGTACCACTCAAAGTATGTTCAGAGATCAGAAGATCACATGGCAACCCTATGGTTGGAGTGAAATGCGACGCATTCCGTAAATCTTTCTTAATTACGACGCTGGGTTGTAGAAATGAAAATTGTATTTTTTGGATCAAGACTTCAAAAATTACTTTCTTCTCACTTCTTATTTTTTGGTATTTTTATAAGCTAAATACGTTCAAATGACATTTTTGGCTGGACAATTTTCCGAAGTGCTATTGATGTAAAAACATGATTCCAATCTGGAATATAAATTTAGACCAATTTGTTGGCAATGGCAAAGTTTTTAAAACTCCTCTTCCAACCGGATATTCGTAGACTTCCCAACTCGGGTGAGGCAATCGTCGTATCTACAGACGGCGGGAAGGCGGACCGAGACAAGGTGTCAATGCTTAACGTTGGTGCGCGAGAAAGTTTACGCAGCATACGCATGTTTGCACAGCATGATTTTTTCACTTTTTTTAACCCGGAAGCCAAAGCAAACTGCATCACCCTGAAAAATCAAATCGGCGCTTCTCTTGCGTTTTCTCTGACATTTTTGCTAACAAAAATTTCTCTGGCGGATGTTTCAAGTATTATTGATGTGAGTAAACGGTAACGGCCAAGGATTAACTTCTCAAATAACTTATTTATTGTCAAATTTACCCTGACGTTCCTTAACAACTTTGGATATTGACTATCAAAGCAGCTAATTTCTAGAGATTGTTAGTTGACCCATGGGAATTATCTGTGCAGCTTCAGATAAGACAACGCTACGGCTGGTGAAGTACTTTCCTTTTTCAATGTTCAGTTATATATTTAGATATTGAAAAGCATTAAATATTAAAACGATTCATATAGAAGCATTTAATCTATTGGGAACATTTGATATGTGTAGTTGGTAGTACCTCTTTTACTTCCATTTTTGTATCGTATCACTAGCTTTATTTCTGATACGAACGAATATATACTCAATAGTTACTTAATTTCACTTCCATATGACGTGATATAACTTAATTATGCCTTAAGATACCTTTCCACAACATCGATTATTTCTACTTTCTCATTTAGTAGTCATCAATTTATCATGTATGAATCAACATTGTGCCATTGTGTCAAATAAGAAATTGGATTATCCTTACATAAATGAACACGCTCCAAGCAATTAATACAGTGGCATTTTTTCTCTTAATACATACGACGATCCAAAACTTTCTTAAGTATCACGGAAATATTATACGCATGTTAAATCTTATTTTGAACGAGAGTCATTCTATTTCAACTCAGAAATTATATTGTAAAATATAATACATATAAAAAGATAATTTGTCATCCTGATAGATTAGTGTCATTATTTAAGAGAAAACCAGTCTCATGAAGTGAAATTCCATATCCAACAGTGCATAAGACTAACATACCTTTTATCTCTATAGGTATATTTTATGTATAAGGAGCTACGACTAAATGTGGTAAATTAATAAAAAAATGATGTTCACCATTTGTGAATATGGGATGGGTAAAATTGTATCAATGATATGCTGCCAAAATATTAAAGATATTTAGATATAGTTACCAAATTCACGTATAATGTACTACGCTCGTCATGATCAAACTGATGCATTCACGTCTACCACTGGAAATCATTAGGAATACTGAAAATACTGGACATTTTTATTAAGGAAAAAATCCAATTGGTTAAAAATTTGAAATTTAAGATTTAGTATAAATAATGCTTTCTCATAAAACTCGTGTCCTGTACTTCTTTCCCTGTATCAAAAGGAGAGGTTAGTTATCTAAACCGGGATCAGGAATCAGAGGAAGATTGCGCAAGGTCCTGGGCGAAGGATCGCCTTTGTTCGATGTTTTTCCCCATTTTCTTCTTGGAACTAAGCATCTTGGCGTGGAAGGAGGGTGAAGGGGTATTTGAGGAGGGGAATACTCTCAACGTCTTCGGCCGGCTTGACCTCGTGACCGACGGTGCGACCCGCAAAGACCCACTGACCAAAATATCGTCGAGGTCAGTTAATTTAATTCCGAGCCTTCGTAAACACTCTTTGGAGTTTCTCAACTGGGGCCTGACGAGGATGGCATCCGTCCCTATCGCCAAATAACTGGAGAACCCATGACTCACGTCAAACTTGCGTTTGGAAAGTAAAATGATTTATCCTCGCACCCTACAATCATATATTAAAATGTATACATTAAATTTCATTTGCAAGCTCTGGATTCCAATAAGCACCCTCGGTGTTCGTGACATGTATACCTTTATGCATATACATATACGAGGGACAACTGCACTCATACAGCGACCGGGATACTACCTACTTGTTCTCTGAAATGCATTTACTAAGAAAACCCATTGAACAAATTTCCATATGTATATCTTTTGCGTTTCTTGAGGTTTTAATGAAAATCACGGGACATTGGGGAACTTCATGCTCAGAACCATAATTTACATTTCATTACGATTAGAGATGCATCATTTTGGTGGGAATGCCTCTAGGTAACACATAATATTTTCACATTTATTGATGACGAATAATAAACTGAAAAAAAAATGAATTTCAAAATTTCAATGACTTCTAACGCCGAGCATTGCACAGAATAAAGATTGCCAAATGTTTATGAAACAAGTCAGGGCTACTACACCCCTTCGGAGCTACCTAGAGTACTTCTACTCTTCCTGAGCTTGTTGGTATAATATCCCATATGTAAATTATCCCTGCTTCCCTCTCGTTGTCCGGTATCATTCATTTTCCTCCTGGAATCAAACTTATCTACTGTTCTACTCTATGAATCCATGCGTTTGGCATACCTATAACATTCCAATTTCCGCCACCGTTTTTCACTCTAATTCTGTGAATGAGAGGAAAAAAACTATGCTCTTCCCAACTCTTAAAAGCCTCCTATGCAATTGCTAGTAATATTTGACAGATTTGTCGTGACACTCGGAAAATAGCAAACGGAAATGTAATTTTTTATTTTTACGGAATAAAATCATAAAATAATATGAGTATGTTCCAGATGGCGCACTAATGCATCATATGAGCAAACATATTGATAATTGATTTATATAAGGATTGTGTACTCTTTTCAGCTTATTTATGCTCGTGCATAGACTGAAGTGTAATCCTAGTACTCAACTTGCAAACATTTGTTGGATCTAAACGTGAGAGAACTGCATCGTGTGTTGCTGCAAGAAAAAAAAGTGAAAGAATTTAGTAATTCTAAAATGAAAATGAAGTCGTATGGCAATGATTTTTGCAGGAATCACAGTTTTTCATTATCGTTCGCGAATTTGAAGAGAGTATTATAAAACTAATGAAATGGAAGAAGGGTACAAAATGTGAAAAATTAAATATTTATTGGTGAATGATGTTGTCTCAGGGCAAATGTGTGATAGTTCATTGTGAATGAAATAATTCTTACCGTTTTCCACTTTAAAAGAAAACAGTTTTTAATGCGACCGGTTTTAATGCCGTTTCATAATTGTCAAGCAACGGTTCAAGCGATAAACAACGAATATTAACGTGGTGGTAAAGTGGAGGGAACATGATAGTATCTCTGCATCAATCGCAAATTTGTGCTTAGAAAAATTATCGTAAGACCTTGGAGGCTTTGATTTTGGAGGATATGTATGAGAAAGGCCGTCAATTTTCATAAGTTTTGGAAACAGAGGGAGTAGTAAAGGTTTATGTATATAATAAAAAGTAAAACATTATTTTATGTTTTTCTTCTTCTTCTTCTTCTTTTAGGAGATATAGGTCAAATAACTACAATTATCGAATGCTTTTTATTATTTTGGAGGATATGTATGAGAAAGGCCGTACATTTTCATAAGTTTTAGAAACAGAGGGAGAAGTAAAGTAATATGTTTGTAATAAAAAGTACCTAAAACATTTTTTTATGTTTTTTCTTCTTCTTTTAGGAGATAAAGGTCAAATAACTACAATTATCGAACGCGTCTATTAATTATTTATAATAATTCATAAACTATACCCTCCATCTTTCTTCTTCCGATTCAGCTCTTCCGTCCCACGTTCCAGCCTTCCAATTTTTTATTTTTTAGTCCACGTCCCCTGCTAAGTCCCGGGCTCATATCAAGTTATTTCTTCAAATATTGTACGTATCCACAAGTTATTTAAAATAATTTATAAATCATATTTTTTTTTTCTCATAATTTCTCATATCTCCAGAAAAAATAAGAAGAAAATACATAATAAAAAAAGAAGTCATAAAAAAAGGAATCACATAAATAAAATTTTCATGAAAACAAATGTGTGCATGCTATGCATGCATAGTGGATGAGGGATAATATATATTTTAATGGTGAGTAAACTTTTAGGTCAGAATGATATGAAAGACAAAGAAGAGCCGAAAAAAGTAGGAGTGTTAAAGCATTTGAGCTATGCTTTTCAGACAGCTCACAACATTTATCAACCAACGAAGTGCTTTACTTCCAAGCTTGTCCTTCTAGCTATTGGCAGGCTCTTTCTCAGGTTGAGTGACATTTTTATTGTAATTACCTGCTTACTATCATGCTTCTGTCTTCACTGGCGATCCTACTTGCAATATTGCGAAAATCTCCCTCTTTTTTCTGTCTTTTATGTCAAAGTCTCATGGTGACTCTTCCGTCTTGATTTCTTCACAAACCATAATCTTGTTCCTCCATGATCTTTTTATTTTTTTCCTCAGCTTCATTTGCTCAACATTGTGATCGAACTTTTTTTCTCCCGCTACAACTCTTGTGCCATCCAGCATGCTGATTGCTCCACCCTACTCTTAATTTGCTGTTTTTAATTTTTAATAAAAATGTTGTTCATGTCTGCAAATTCTTCTTCAATCATTAAGCGACATTTAAATGCTCTTAAATGTAACCAGCATTTTTCTCCAATGCATTTTTAAATTTTTTACCTCGGTTTATAAAGAAAATCTAAGTTGGGTTGTGTGCATGCATCCCCTTCTCTGGCTGCCTACTTTTCCTGATAGCCAAGTGGTATTCATCGGTTAGATACCAATCATGTAACATGCCATGTTTTCATGTAAAACATGTTTTCTGGTAGATTTTCTATTTTTATTTTCTATTTTGGCTATATGTAGCTTCAGACTATCATTTTTATGTCCTAAGCATTACTATAAGTTAGCATTGTTATGCATTTAGCTTATCTTAATAATGAAAAAAGTTAAAAATTGCTTTCCTAATAACTCCGAAAGGTTTCTTGTGTTGAATTTTAATTGGTTTCACATTATATTATAATATAAACTTGAGTTAGTATTCAACGTGTTTTCCAATCAGCCTCGTAATTGCAGGTAGTCATGTGAAAGCGCATTTGTGGGGAATGAAATGTTAGTACTTATCTTATGACACCTAAGGTACAGAAAAAAGAAAAAGAATAATTTCCCTTCTGTAAAAAAATCTTTCAGTGTAGTTAACTACCTATTTCAATGGAAGGGTAACTATGACTCAGGTAATTGGAATTAAATCTAATTTCCGGCTGCTTTAAGTGAAGGCGTTCACCATGGCCGCAATTATTTACGGTCGTTGATCCTTGCGGAAATTTAACCTTGGGAAAAAATTATTTTCATGCGAAAAATATCCCGTTATGGATATATTGGAACTACTGATAGAATTTTAGTAGTGGTCAGTTCTATTTCAAGAATGTTTACCTGAAAGTATCCACACCTTGCATTCTATGATATTCTATGAACTTTGAAAAATAATTACTTTCATGGTGTTTCTCATTGTAATAGGTGTAGTATTTAGTGCTCCGGTGGTAAAATTCATTTCAACTGTCAACAAATTGTAGACAGGGGCAACGGCAGTCGGACGAATAAAAGGATCACCCATCGAAATTCTATCGAAGCCCAACAATGCATAACCTCGATGATCGAGGTGTAATCTGTTTCCATGGTAGCAGGCCGTTGATAATTTAAAAAAACACCTTTGAGGTTTTTTGTTAGTTTCAAGGAATTCACGTTAATAGTAGAATAGTTTATTTGATAGAAAATTAATATTGTCAAATTAAAAATAATTTCAAATGAGCAGCTCTTCCATTTAGTTTTGAGACTACAGGAAATGAAAATTAGCCTATTAGGCTAATACTAACAGTTGCTCAGTTTTACCACTTATTTATAATTAGCGTTGTGTGATATGATTCCTGCAATGTATTTATTATGATTTGCATCATTATGATTGAATATCCTTTTTCATTATGAATCTAATTTATATTACTTTTCGGATTTAGTGAAAAATTCCAACATTTTTAATTTGTTTTACAAGCATTTAAATGATGCTAATGAGCTCTATTCTAGCAATTTTGGATTTCTCGGGATCTAATATCAATCTCATTTAAAATCTAAATTTTTCATAATTAAATCGCCATTTTGAATGCAAACATACGCTTTTAGTAGGTATAGATGTAATATATTTTACTTGAACTCTTTAAGGGTCAAATACGTGGAGGTTTAGGTGAACTCTATCGCTTTTGGTCATTAAATAGCGATAAATGTAAAAATGTATAATTGTGCATTATGGGCACACCATTATAGAAAGTTATGCATAGCACGAATCAAGCATAGCAAGTCCAGTAGCAGGAGCCAATGAAATGTTTTGCAACTATTGGTGTACTGTGCCGCCTACGATTTTTGACAAGTGCCTGATACGTCACTTTTATGTTTTAGACTTTGGTTTTTCGAAAGGATCACTTTCTTGACACATGCATATTTTTCACCTTTTTTTAGGCTTCTGATGTCACCTGGACGCTAAAAGTTGCATAATCGGCGAAGCTTATTAGTTTTTTTTACGCCATTCGTCTGAGTAAAGAAGGCAAGTGTGCCACTCACGTGACTCATTGAAGTGTTACGTTACCGAGGAAGGCGCGATTTTCTCCAAACACACTCCACACCTCTTGCTATTTCATGCTCCCACTGAAGAAGGCCTCCGGCATGCATCGAAAACAACTCTTAGTTTGCCTTTGTCGTCATGGTATGCATTCAAGTTCTTCTTAATCATTCACGCGTTATACATTGCAAAGTATTGCAATTACTGGCAAAGAATGCGTTGGAAAATTGATAGAGGAAAATGGGTTTCTTGGACAGGAATCCCAGCAAAAACAATCGGCTGCGCATTTACATGGCATATGGTATTCAGCATATGATTTTTCGTGTGATATTTGATGTAAAACACGTTTTAATCCGTGAGAAATGCGCATTGTAGTGACCGTGATTATCCGCGTATTTTTACCTCAAAGGGATTAATCAACCTAAGGTTGGAGGACTGTGTGGATATGTGAAAAATGTTATGACCGACGATCCAACATAAACGATCAGCCAACGTTTCTATTTCGAGCGTGCTAATCTCACAGGAACAAAATGAATCAAACCGTTAATTCTTAGATGTTGTGAAAGAGAGTGTAAGCCAGTTGACGAAGACGTAAGCGAGAATGGATTCGCGGTATAAGCGAAGGTCGACAAGAAAAATACGCAATTAAAAGTGGCATCGTTTGGATTTAATTATTACCAGGTGCTATTAAACTCGTTCATTCATGTTAAGTTTAGGTAACTAATGTCAAAGTTAACAATATCTTTTTAATACATGTTTATGTTCAAATTGATTTCGTTGTCAATTCCTGGAGTGTTATATAATCATTTATTTATTGGCGTTGATCATTTGCATGGTTATCTTGGAATCCACGATAAATGATAAGGGTTAATTCAAACGTTCCAAAATGAATTGACCATATCACACACTTCGATGAAATAAATAGACTTGAACCGTGGACGAACCTTAACGCTCTTTCGTCATTTATTTAATTTTGAAACTCTACTCCCTGCGATATTCAGCGACGAGCAGTAGCGCCTTAGATGGAACACGTGTCACAAATACCAGAGGCAACGATAATCGCGGGTCAATGAGTGCACATTTTAGTATTTTCTTTAGTAAGTGGAAAATAAAATTTGTATCACATTTCATAAGTATTTTTTAATAATAAATATATTTATGAGAATCTGTAAAGATCTGTTTATGTGTTGAAACGCAACATACAGAGATTAGAAATATAATTATTGTATCGTTTCTATTAATCTTTTTACTTAATTATAGCATGTGGACACTGGAATTATTGGTGCGGTATTCGGAAATTTAGACGAAATTACACTGAATCAAAAAGTAATTTTTTTTCGAATATTGGAATGAGCATAACACCTTGGAATTTTTGGCATTGATAATAATATAAACACTATTTCGCTTTTAGATGAAAATATGTAATCGATTTAATACAAAATACATTTCATATGCCATAGAGTTGAACTTTTTAATCGGGATGATGCAATATTTTTCACGGTCATCTATACATATAACTTATGAGAACACGTATTCGAAGTTTCACAAAAATCTATGCGAAAACAAACGCCCCCTCCTTTTTTAACATTAATGCAAGCCATATTAACCCAATAAATGAGAGAGTCGTATTATTTACTAATATAGCTTCATATTATTACGAATTCTAAAACTACAATTCAAAATTTAAAAAATAAAGTTTTTAGGGTCATTAAATTGGTGTCATTGCTGCAGTTAGAGTTGTGTAAGTGGATTTTTATCCTTGGTTTACTACAAAAATTATTCCAAACTAAAAAACCACCATACTTAAATCGTTATAGTTGCTTCAGCTACTTCAAATGTCGTTCCTTCAATTTTTTACCCCATTTGTATGAATGTTTATTTTTTATGTTTTCGTCAATTTTCCTATTTATACATTTTGAATTTTACATTGCAATTTCCGGAGATATTTCACTCTTTCCCTTCTTGTACGGGTGTTTTCCTGCAGTGGTATTCTATAATTAAGGATTACAGCATAATCCAAAGATGTTTTTCTCAATAGGGATTTCATTTTTCTTATTTTTGTTGACATTGTATGAACGTACTCTCATGTCATATTTTGAGTGTATATGCTGCATGAAGTGTTGAAGTTGAAACTACTGATCCCTTTATTTTGCAACATTTTGCCTTATACAGAGTGAGATGGGCAAGAAGAGAATGAATTTTATTATAAATACATATTTATTAAACAAGTAGTTTATTATATAGCAAAGAATTTTGAGACGGCAAAATCCTTTAGTAACAGCTTGTGAATATATACCTACCTATTTTTTAAAATAAGAGTGCTATCTTATTATTTTCTAAATGAATATTCCCCTAAATTGGTACGGCGAATGTTGACCTCCTTGGAATTTCCTGAGCCTCGAGCAATATTCAATTAGACCGAATTTTGAGCTAAAACCCCCTGGAGAAGGGGTAAAAAAAAGTTGAAGAAAATGTGGTATCAGATGGGTAGATCCACCTTTTTTTAGTCCCACCAGTATATAGTCTTGTTGACAGACTTGGAGCATTCTTTAGGCCCCGAGAAGACGAATTTTGTCATTTGAATATTTTTAAGTATTAATTCAAAGAGGTACTCAATCTTAACTTCCAATTCATATCGCTAGAGGATATATAACGTTCGAGTACTCTAAAATAAAAAGATAAATAAAGTAATTATCTATTTTCATACCTTGTCAAGAAAACCCATGCCAAGCGGTTGACTTGGATAAAGACCATTCCTACTTATAATGTTTCTTCTTGTACACTTTGCGGAAAAATAAATTGCTAAATATTTTGTGCAATTTGGTGAAAATAATAATTATTAAAGACTTAATTCGGTCTGAACTAGCGAACTTATTTGCTAATGCGTAAGTTACATGATTGAAAAGCGATGCCATCAGTCCCATGCAATTAAAGGGATCCCGCCTATTCATTCTTGTCATCAAAATCTGTTTATGTAGCGATCCGTGGATTCGTGGAGAGATATTCCGTGCATCGTGTTGAAAGCGACGCGAGTGGTAGCTTTCACAAGAGAGAGTTTCGAGTCCTCTTAGTGCGGCTGTCAGCTGGAAGATGTCGACACATTGCAGCTCACTTCAAATAACGGAAGGCGCCTCGCTGTATTAAATAGTTCGAGCTCTGTCCACTCGGATCTTCTCGTTCTTGAATGAGCCCCGCCGAATATGAATTCCGAAATGGTGATCGCTTGAGATTTTACCATTCAAGTGAGTTATCTTTGTAGAAATGCAAGGTATTGATGCTTAAGTGAGAAACAACACATCAAATTTTCTGCTTGAAAAAATATTTATAATTATACATTGCCGTTTCTTTGCCTAAAATTATTGATGTTTGAAAATTAGGTAAATAATTACTTCTTAGGGATATGAATGAATTGAAGCCTACGCTCTAAATTGACCTTCCCGCAGGCTCAGGGAGCAATTTTTGTTGTTGTTCATGTCTGTATAATTTATTCAGGATGGGGGTATGCCCGGGATTGTTCTTGGCACTGAATACATTATCGTTGAATAACGGTACTCTGGGTATCTTCATCTGTTAAAAGAGTACTTGCAAGTGCGACGATAAAGTTAGGGAAATCAGCTACTTCTCCCTCGTTAGATCTCACTTGGAATATGCTGCCAGTATTTGGGATCCTTATGAGGTAGGCTTAAAAACTGAGTTAGAGCGCGTGCAGCGAAGATCTGCAGGATACGTTGAAGCCAATTATGATTATCTCGTTAGTGATACTGACCTTTTGCAGCAACTGGAATGGGAATCGCTTTCAGACCGCCGATTAAAATTTAGACTCAATCTATCATTTAAGTCCAAACCGATCTATTCTCTGACGACGTTGATATTTTTTTACGAAATCCGACATACTACGGTAGATCTGATCATGAGAATAAAACTAGGGAACTATACTGCAGAACGGACAGATTTTAAATGTCATTTTTTCGGTTCCGGTAAGGGATCATAACAGCTGCCAAGGAGACTTTTATCTAGGCTTGTCGATAGATTGCGTAGCTCTTAGTAGTACTCCCTAATACTTGAATCCTTATCTGTTTCCTAGTATTAACAGCGCGCCGTGCATGTGTTCAACATAACTCTTGAGTCTCTGTCCATTTGTGTATTAGCAAAATACATATATACTAACGGTCCCTCTCGATTGTGAGCATATCTGTAGTGTAGTACATGCTTGTGAGGCTTCGCCTTGTGACAAGCATTAGCGATTTATGCTAATACATAATTAGTCGTAGTTACACTAACTTTAGGGTATAGTGTAATGCATGTTGGTGACTTCTCACCCCCTGCCGCACACCCCTGAGGTGGCTTGCAGGGTATTATGTAGATGTAGATTTTTCCGCTTCATCAATATTGCGATTCACCGTTTATTTTTAGTTTAAGTACGTCCTTAGAGATTTGAGCTTATAGCTTGAAAGACTTGGGTCAGTAATTTCCCTAGAGCAGAACGCTACAACAGGGAAAACCTTCAGGATAAGGAAACATTTCACCAATAATTGCAAATAGTGCAGTGAGTAGTCCATAGAGTGAATGACTTTAGAGGAAAAAATATATATTCTTAAAAATAATTTTTTTTCTGCATAGTTTCATTTGTACAACCATGGAGGTATCGCAATTATTTATAACGAGACTGACATAATATTTATCGATAAAAAATATGTGCTACCATAATAAAAAATCACCTCTCACAATCAACTACATTTGGTGTAAAACCAATATTTTATAAGCCACTTCAACCCATTTTCAAAAGGATTTCTCAGAGAAAATGTGTTCCAGGAAAATTATTTTCCAGAGGTAAATTTTTCAAGGAAAACGGGGGTTATACTTTCTAGGGAATTTTACAACAGTGCAGTGGCCCTTCTCATCCCGCACGATCCTAATTTTTATTTAATTATATTTTCTCATGTCATTTTCACTGAATTTTCCTAATATTTGGCCGGAAATTCGTCGTTCAGATTGTTTTTCTCGCATTTCTCCTTTAAGTGCTTTACTCTTAAGGTTTTACATCAACTATTGTGGACGGTCCTGTGATGAGACCTTGTTTGCCTCGCTACCGGGAAAAAAATTCTCCCTGGAGTGCTAATTCCCGTGACTACCCCTGTACTTAGTGACTACAATCATAACGGGTTTCATTTCGGGTTAGATTATCAGGAATCAAGGTTGCAACAACTAACCCAGCAATCATTGTCAGACCTAGCCTTCACGAGGGCTAGCTATGATAGAGTGAGGAAATTGATGTTTAAGTGTATGAACTCGATATTCTCAGGCGTTACTTTGTATAATTCCATATTGACAGAATAAATACAAACATTGTAAATTTTACAATGGATTTTATTCAATACGACCGGTTTCATCGCATAATCGACATCTACATCTACTAAATACCCTGCAAGACACTTCAGGGGTGTGTGGACATCTTCAGGTACAGAGAGGAAGATCGATCAGAGTGAGAACGGAGGAGCATAAGAGACATTGGCGGAATGGCCAGATCGAAAAATCCCATTTCGCAAAACGCCTGTGGGAATGTGACCACAAAAGTGACTTCGTGCCCGAGATTCTTAATCTGGAAAGAAAAGGACACAGGATGGACTCACTGGAGCAGATGGAGATAAGGAAACACCTAAGAGAGGAGCATCTCTTTAACGAGAATATTTTTGAAAATTATTCTCCCCTCTCAGATGTCACACTTTCCTTAACCTAGACCCTTAAGCGACCCCTCCCATCTTAGTCACAACCGTCAAAACACTTCCTTAATTGCTACCTCTCCCTAATCCCCACCCTTCCCACCCCCTTCTCCCCCCACCTGCAGTGAGGCACACTGCTTACTCTAGTCCATCTATGCAACCCCTATCCCTTCCCCTAACCCCTTCACCCCCCCCCCCCCACCAACCTCCAAAACATACACTCTGTATACTCACCCCCCCCCTTTCCTCCAACCTAAGCCTTTATTCCCCCCTCCCTCCCACTGCCTTTCCTTTCCTCCTCCTGTCACTGCCATCCTTCCCTTCTCCCCCCCCCATACCCTCCCAGTTCATGTACATATGTCCTGTGCTTGACTTGAATATGTACCTGAAGATGTCACTTATGCGATGACACCGATCGTATTGAATAAAATCCATTGTAAAATTTACAAAAATTGTATTGATTCTGTTTAAATATATATCCGGGGTTCATTGATGATGGATACGTTACACATCATTTATATAGCATTGATGACTGGTGCCTATGTGTTGCTTATGTTAAATCCGTGATCTCATTTAACGTTATCTTCCTCAATTCTAATGGATTCTTTAGCTATCCTGTCCCGATATCCATTCGCGCCGCAGAGCAACTTTATGTTTAGCTATCTAGTTTTCTTAAATGTTTCTCTATTTTAACGATTTGTATCAGTGTTCTTGGTGCATTTTCACAAGCCCCGTAATACATTCGACGTGAATTACCTTTTGCTGCTAACACTCCGTAGTACCGTTTTTAGCAGTACTTATTGGAACCACACACCTGCTGTACGATAGTAGAATTCGCATATTTTGCAGCAGGTAAGATACAAGTGGTTTGTAAAGGAAGTGTATGAGATTAACCAACTTACTTTTCCAAGTGTCAGTAGCACACCATATTTTAACTTAACTTTATGAAATCCTCAAATTTTTATTAGTATTTTCCTGTATTGTTTGAGGATATATTTTCGCCTTCTTTAGTTTGATGGCATTATCATGATACTTACGCAGCCCACAGGTATTAATAACTATTATGAAATCGTTCAAGTCTTAAGAAATACCCTTGTAAAAGCGCTAAGTTTCCTTATCATTGCTTTACATTAATTTGTGTTTAATGATGCATATAGCAGTTGCAACTGCAACTGAAATGAACAACACACACAAAGCAAAAGTATTGTTAATTCACCGGAAGTTTTACTTATATTGTACTGATTCCTTCAATCATGACTCTAAATATAATTATGAGACACAATTACGGATACACGGAGCAATCGCTCAGTCATGTCCTCCCCCAAGAAGATTTGTTGCATTGAGTCGAGTTTATTTGAGTTGCAACGTTTCAATGAATCACTCATAGGTTCAGGAATTACATTAAAACTAGCGTTTTTATTTGTATCGCCGCTTGATTAAAAATAACGAAACAAATAAAAGTGCTTGCTTTTTCAACTTTTCCAAAGACAAGGTACTTCAATATCGCCAGAGTAGGGAAATTCACGCAATATAACATCCGGGTTCGAACCCAGTATATAATATCCAAGTATTTTTTCATTGTCAATTTCCACGCAACGGTGTTAAAGCTTGCATCCTTATATGGTGCATATATGATGCATCTTCTCTTATAAATCCAACGTCTTTATTTGATTATAGAAAATACGCATTACAATTTAATTGTTCGAAACTTACTTCATTCCAATCAATGCATCTTCAATTCAATACTCCATTCTTTGCTCATCTTCTTTTGCGAGCGATAACCATATGAACAATTTAACGCTACTCTCCAAGTGATTTGAAGCTCCAATTGAAATTAAGGGTCAATGGATCATAAAAATAAGCTACTGAAGTACCCTTATAATTATTGAAAAAGTAAATTGTATCTTATACACTTAAAAACACGCTGGCTCTTAGATCTCAATTTGTTTACACTTAGATTTTGCGTGCGTGGTTGTTTATTTTGGTGTGGTTTGATTTAGTGCAAGTTGATTACCAGGAAATTTTGACTACTTAAAACTGGTACTTACACTTGGCGGTGAACACCAGATGATAGTTCACTCATAATATGATCTGGTGATTAATTCATGCTTTTATCTCGCTTACCCATTTCGTTATTGGATGGATAACTATACTAATTCGTTTTTTGACTCATCCTCATCGTTTGAATATCTTCCTTGAATGCTGGAAATTGTAATGCTCGAAGCACTTATGAATACAATGTGAGACGGACAGAAAGGAAGCGAAAAATACATGAAACTGCTATGTACGCCATAGAACTCATGAAATAATATGATAAAAAAGCATACATGTACCATCAATCTCATTTCTTACTTCAAAAATAGGTTTACTAAAAAAGCCCAATAAGTTATTTTGAAACATTATATAGGGCGTGCTTTACTAGTTTCTTACAATTACATTTTGTTTTGAATCATTCTGTTGACTGTCCTCTACTGTTGCATTTCTTAATTCAAGTTACCTAGTTTCATATATCAATATTAGATATACTTTCATTGCCTTCGCCACTATATCCCCAAAGCTGTCACAGTCCAATCCTTCATTTAAGCCAATTCACTATTCAACTGTATATCTCCTCATTAATGCGATTCTCATCCATCTGTTCACCATGACTAACCAAAGCATACTCTTTTCATACTTGTTCATCTCCGCATACATGGTTCACGCTCTTTCATGGGCCATTTATAATTGTTGTCATGTTTTCACCTCAATTTTGACATTTATAAATTTAAAAAAATGTATTTTCCATGCTAAATCTCATTCTTATCTCTTACAATTATCAGATAAATTTTGAATGAAAACTTGAAACATTTATTTACAAAACAATTGTGTTTATTTTGCAAGAAATTACATGTTGGGGAAAGACAGGTTTATGACTTTAAGCCCAGTCTGTTCACAGAACAGCATTAGATGGGCTTCACATCACCGTTTAGAAAAGAAAAGGTTTAACGGATCCTAAGGAGGATTCCTTGGCGGTCATTAGCCGTAATATCAGTCCGTGTCTGTGACTCCATCGTCCACTGCGATACCGTCTAGCGGCATCTCCCGCGGCTCAGGTGTCCACGGCACCCTTTTCGGCTCCTCTGAAGGTAAATGGTTATTGTGACTCGACTTCGGTTGCGCATTAATTCTCGAGGATTTCTTTTTGTCGGAGAGGGGTCAGATTTTTTAAGCCTTGACGGGTACGGGCAAGTGGTCGCCCTCCGCGTGGAACCCTGTCTCGTCCGCATAGTATCGGACGGTCAGGAGTCTGCCGTCGGGGCTGGGGTATGAGAAGGAGCCTTCAATCACCTGCGCTTCCTGATCCTTGACTCCAGGGTTTTTTAGGTATCCCTTCTCCTGGACCGCTATTCCATTGCCGGTCTCGTAGCTGCAAGACAAAAGTTTGTTTCATCAATGAGTTCTAGTAGTTTTTTTAATTGAAAAAGATTGTGGAAAAGAGGAAAGAGTATGGCAATGGGTTTGTAATTGTTAATAAAGCCTTAGGATATGGAGGCTGGGAATTGGAAAACGAGGGGGCTTCAGAAGAGGATGTTTTTTATCACACAGGATATGGGAGCTGGCATGAGGAAATTAATAGGGGAATATATTGTGTTAAGGCCGTTTTACACGATGAAAGATTTTGTACAAACGAATGTACGTGAGATTGTATGTTTGTCTCAACGAAATTAGAACAGGTTCTATTTCCCGTGCAGGCATTGAGACATTCGCACAAGCGTTCATACAATTTGCCGCTTTACACGATACATTTTGCCTCATGCAAGAGTTCACGGAAGAGTTTGTACAAACAAATGTACCGTGTAAAACGGCCTTTAGAGCGAAGGTTTCCGCGGTGGTGGTGATTTGATCTCTGCATTTTCCGGGTTATCTTCCGCGTCAGTTGGCTATGTTGACAACAGTTTCGCTGGCTATCCTGCCAGCGTCTTCAGGTCGAAGGTGTTGGAGAGTTTAAAAGGCCACTCGCGATAGGGGTCAAAAAATTTAGACACATGTAGCAGAATTTCAAATAAATAATACATCAATTTATACGCTTATTTTGGATGTGTTTAAGATGGCGTTGAGGTGTTACAATTTTTTTGGAAAGAATCCCTAGAAGGCGGAAAGTTTCCGGCATAAGTTGAAAATTTTAAATGTTTTGCATTAAATTTTGTTTTATTATAACTTGTTTATAATTCTAGCTGTGGCAACGTGGTGGGATAATAGCTAAGAAAATGTTATGTATCTTAAGGTTTTCTCTTCCCAAGTTTATTTTTAGATATCCTACTTCATTTATCTCTGTACAGTAAAATTACGAATGCTTTTGTTTCTATCTAAATCATCTATATGACATTTAAAATGCAATATTTGTTAATTATGTTATTAAAAATCTAATTTTCATCCTTGGATGAGATATTATGCTGATCATCGCTACCTCTAAGTGCAACGATTAACGTCAAATGCGATCATTCATTAGAAAAGAAGATTAATTCATCCCTTCCTATCATGAATACCTTTCATCGAATTAGAGACCACGTTGTTCATTTTTCCCATCTGTTTATTATTGTGCCCGTAATGTTTGAAAATAAGACGTAGCGTCGTAATAAATTGAAAAGATTCACTGATGCGCGACATTTCCCTTTTAAAACATTCAAATTGACTAAAATACAATGAGGAAGCATTAATGTTTTTTCTGCGTATTTTGCACATACTAGTTTCTTCTCTCTGAGTGACGACTTATAAAGAGTTACAGTTTTGGTTGTAGCTGGTATGATTTATTAAAATCGCTATCTCATCAAAAGGTGAATGGAGAACCATGAATTAACCGCGGAGTCACTCGCAAGTGCCCAAAAGTGTGAAAGCTCCCTAGACAACGAATGTCATCCGCCATAACCGGGACCCTTATTTCCCAGCCCATAGTCCAGTTAATAACATACACAGTGGAGGACGCCACTGTATCTAAACTGGCTAATGCACTAGACGTAATATCGCGGTATCTATATCCGTGTCCCGGTCATGGAGGATATTATTTCCTCTGGCAAATTTTCGCTCATCAAGAAGTTCATATACATTTTCTGCCAGTGGTTCTGCAAGGGATTTGGCATGTATCCAAATATTTAGATCATTATTTGAGTACGCCTCAGTAGAATAGGATTCCATTGACACAGGGTTTACGAAGAAGTTATGTATTGATTTTGTAAGGGAGGATTTCGTGAATGGAATTCATTTGAAGAACTGTAAAATCTTACACAGAAGATGATGAAATATTGAAAAGCTGTAAGGATTTTTATTAATTCTATCCTTTTCAGGTATTCAAAATTATTTAAAAACTTTGGAGGGCTAGAGAAGGTTTACTTGATTTTCTTGTATTCCCCTTCTTCCTCTACGTTCTGTCTACTCTCATCTACGTTCCTTGCCGTAACTTTGCCTGGATTTTGGTTTGACTACGCTGAATGAATTAAAAGTTTTTGTTTTGTCAGTGTGTGTTTTCTTGTAGATGGTTCTACATTGCGTTTTCCTATACTTATAATAGAGAGAGATTTAGATTGGTTTACGAAGGATTTAATTACTCGATTTTAATGGAGGATTAAGAGAATGCAATTCATCTGACGAACTCTAAAATCTTACCCTTAAGATAGTAAAATATGGGAAAGCTTGGAGGGGATGTAATTAATTGTACCCTATTCAGGTTTTAAAAATTATTTTAAAAATTTGTGGGTCTAAAGAGATTTTACTTTATACGCTTGTTTACCCCCTTATTTTTAAATCTATCGTCTACGTTTCACCATCTACGTTCCTTCGCCGTAATGTACCCTGGACTTTGATTTAACTGCTATGCATGAATGACTAGTCTCTTTTGTGCCAGCTTGCGTTTTATTGTAGATGGTTCTACATTACGTTTCCATATATTTACAATAGAGAGAAATGTAGGTTGGTGGTAATTAGGTTGGACTGGATGTTTAACTTGCTAGCCTCGGTGGTGACGGACATAAAACCCTCATTTGTCAATAAGCTGGTTTTACGTTCTATTCTCAGCGTTATAATGATATTCACCATCCAGGGTAATTGCTTTGGTGAAGTGGTTGGTAACGTGGCGCAGATGGAAAAGACCTCAGAGGCTGTTTTCAGGGTTGAGGGAAAATGGGTTACCTGTACTGGAAGGTTCCATCGAAGCCCACATCCTGCGCCTGTCTTACGATAGGAATGTGGTCGTGGCTGGGTGCGGGCCCTCGGGCAGCGGCCACTGGGATCGGCGGAGGCCTGAAGCGGGGCGCCGCCGGGGCGTTGCCCCTGAACTGAGCGCTGGCCACAGTGACGGCGAAGAGGAGAAGCAACTGTGGAGAGAGAATGATGTTAAACAAAATGTGGAAAATATTTTTTATCTTATCATGCCGAATCCATCGAGCGCTGCATTATGGGCTAAGTAATAGAAAATTTTCGGACCATGCAAACTTCAGGATGACACGGAGTAGGCATATAATACATAAAAAGTTGGCTACACTGTAGACTTTTCCACCGCGTCCGTTTTTGTTTCACTGGCAGCAGTTTTGCCAGGGTTCAGTTTTGGCGTCTCTTGGTCACAGTGTTGTTAGTATTAAAACTACTCACGCAGTAGAAAACCCAAGAAAATAGCCGTCAACAGCCTCCACGCCGCAAAAACCTCAGCGCCTACTTTATATTATGATGACACACGTTTCATCTCTAAAACTCACATTAGTAGATACAACCTTTTATTCGTCACAAGTGCTATTGATGACTACCTACATCAAAAAATGAGCGAGATAGAAAGACACACAATTTACATTTACTTCACCCTACGTCATTTCCATCATCCAATTCCTTTTCCCTATTACCTCACTTGTGTATGGTTAATGGCATAACACCTCCGGACATACGCCCTTGTTAAGGCTATAATGACAGTATTA
This sequence comes from Pyrrhosoma nymphula, assembly GCA_963573305.1. Classification (NCBI taxonomy): domain Eukaryota; kingdom Metazoa; phylum Arthropoda; class Insecta; order Odonata; family Coenagrionidae; genus Pyrrhosoma; species Pyrrhosoma nymphula. The sequence continues at coordinate 47,375,481 of OY754333.1, read as the reverse complement.
GTGAATATGATAGTATCTTTAACGAGAGGAAATCTCATTACAGCTAACTTAAAAAAATTACATGAAGAAATCCAGGCACCAAAATGTGGTAAATATATTTTTTTGCTTTGCTTGCACTTTTTTTGCATTCTCATTAACGGAGGTCTTATTCAAGAAAAACTCAACCTTGGTAATATCATGGACATAACTTAGTAACCTCGACACATCTCGAATTTTATATAGCCACATTTGAATTTTTCCATGTCGTGACCTCAAAATTTCATCATTGTCGTAGCTCGGAAATGACTAGGCCTTTGTGAATAGGGCAATGGATCAATTTTTGGCGTACCTGAAGCGATCATACAGTGTCAAATTTCGTCAGCATTGTCCAGAAATGATTAGTTTTGCTACCACTAGCTTGTAATTTACCTTTCATCATGATAAAATAAAAATAATGAATGACAACGGAATGTGAAAATTCGTTATACATACTTTCACTTCTTTTGAGTGGTTCAGAAGAAATTGCGAATAGATTTGAAGTATACTATCGTTTTGGATTAGTTTTGATATTTCGTTTATTTTAGTCTAAATTTCCTCTTGTATATTTTACTTCTGATATATATATATATATATATATATATATATATATATATATATATATATATATATATATATATATATATAAGATATAGATTTTCTAAGGCTTACGAAGGACCAACCGAATCGAAACTTTCCCGAAAGAACAAATTCTTTATCTTTATCTCTTTCTCCTACCTCCTGTAAGTTTTAATTTATATGTTTGTGGCCAATTGGCGAAAATTTCAAAATAATATATATATATATATATATATATATATACTTTTTCTCTTGCTGAGTAAGGGCTTACATGCCCGAAACGTTCCCTGTAAGTCTTCACTCTTTTTACTTTTCTTTCCCCACCCCCTGTCAAGTGTAATATATATACATGCATATAAATATAAATAATATATTCGACGTGATGCTAGCGTTTCGACCTATGAATTCATTTATGTCCTATTAAATTTAATAGTAATGCGTCTAATTATGTAATTTGGTTGTGAGAGTAATCTCACCGATGTGGTGAAATACTCAAGCAGCAAGAAACACGAATGCCTTTCTGAATGACTCGCCATCTTCTCCCATCCCTTTATCTTCCTCCCATACTCCCCCTTGTCCCCCACCAGTAACTCACTCAATCCTGTCCACTCAACTCTCGGTCTGCGAATGAGGAATCTGGAAATATCACCTGCCTGCGCAGACCGTCATAAATGATGAACTTTGCATCAAGATTTATGTAATTACTACGTTCTTAATTGTGATAGGATTAAGCTGCGTGGTTAAAATCATTTTTAAAGGTTTATCAATGCTTATGAATAAAGAGGGGTAACTTGTTCTTATTTATAACGATACTTGCATTCGTCCTTATGTTGGAAAAGGCTTTTCGAATTAATCTCTCTCTTGTCTTATCAAGTATGGTCTTTTCATTCTTAAATGAGTGAATGAAATACTTCAAGGATATAAAAAATATATTTGACCGGGAAAAGATACTACTAAGTATGCAACCTTACGCAATATACACTTAACTACTAATTTTTATTTCGGACAGTTGATTGGTTTCTGCCATTGTAGATAGATCAAACACCTTCTTAGGAAACAAATTTGGTGTTTTGATATCCCGCCGTTTTTCTATTCATTACAGCGAGTAGCATATGAATTGATTGAATTGTAAATTGGAACTCAAAAAAGTTTTCAACTTTCTTCTACTATAATTCCAAGCTTGGGAACAAATTTCCGATAACGCTGAGCTCTATATCGCTCTGACTTAGTTTTAATTAATATATTTAAAAAATATCACTACACCCGTCATAATCCTGGAAAAGTCAATTGTTTTAATTATTCTGAAATCTGCATTGGTCAAGACTAATCCATCCACAATATTTAAGAATAATTTCCAATCGAATATATTTGTAGCTGGGCAAACTAGCCGTAAAGGAATAAGCCGTAAAGGAAAGTGAGAGATAAAAGCTAAAGATTTTTTTCCTTTCTTAACATTACATTAAAAATAACCGTCAGGTCTCCCGAATCATGTCTAATCCTGCTCTATCTGTCTTTGCTCAGGTTTTAGAGTGAGCTCAGAATCCACGCCTACGACCGGAGTGCTTTCCTTGCCAGATATCTTTGCGGTATTCTCATTAGACTCTCTGATTGGTGAATTTTGAGTAGACGACCGACACCTGTGGTCATTTTCGTTATAGAGGTTAGCTGAATAGAACGGTGAGGGTAGAAACCCTCCAGGAGTGGAGAAAAACTGGTGAAAAGGATTATAATCAAGTGGGCCTGGGGGTCCTCAGTTGAATACCCTATCTGACAGGTGGACTAATGCACCTTGCAGTGCTCTTTCCATACAGTCCATGTTAGGATGGGGATTCTGCTGAAAATCCTCCATTAGTTCGAGAACTCGAGCCCCGGTCCTAATGATTGGAAGGCAATACTCTAACCACACACAAAACAAACCCATTCCTCAATCTCTCTAAAATTATGCACAAAATAATGTCAATGTTTGCCCCTTACTGGTTACCTCAATGAATCCTGACACTTTTTTCCATATAAAAAACAGAATATTGCAAAAACTGATGTTCTCTGCCTGCCGTGATATCGGAGGGAGATTAGCGTATAGCGAGCAGAGTGTTCTTTCGACGAGGCTTACCACTGCCTTCATGTTGACCGTGGGATGTTTGGATGTCTTCGGTGATGCAGATGATCCTCGTCAAGGAGTTCGAATGTGTGTCCATCAAGGGCCGCGGTCCTCTTATATAGTCCGTCGAAAAGGACGTCCCACCAGGGTTGGACACGTTGGGAGTGGGGGAAAGGGGAGTTCGCACATGGAACATGGTTGGTGTGGTTGCTCAGGGGGGTGGAGATGGAAGATGAGCGCTAAGGTCAGTGGGGGGGGGTCACGTGACCAACCAGAGCTCCTTCGCGAGGTGAATGTGTCGTCCCACATGAGCAAGGGTTGGGGCTCCAGACACTATGGACGTGTGAGCAGGTAGAGGGGATGGAAAGTGATAATTGGAATGCGGCGAAGGGACTCGTTTTGCGATGTTTTTGATTGGAGGGTGGAGAAGGAAGGGGGAGGGGGGTTGGAGAGAGGGTTGCGCCGAATAGGTCATGGGGTGGGGTGCTAAGATGTACGAAGTCTCTGTACTGGGGAAATAGCCGAGGACTCCCAAATGCTCTCAGGTCGGTTTGTCACGTTGCAAAGATAACGTAGAAGCTCACCTGCAGATGTTTCTATCAGAGCGAGTGACTTACTCCAGGGTAGGGGATACAACCTGAGATACGCGTCCTCTTAAGGGTACTCTCTCGGTGGTTAAGGGATCAACGAGAATAGCTAAATAATGGCAACAAAGTGGTAAGAATTACTACTTTCTGCTCGCGAACCAACTGAATGATACACTATCTGGTAAAAATGGCCGAACCAGGAGGCATGCAAAATAAAAATGGTGATGGTCCACTACTCCAGTGTAGTCGTTCCCAGCCAGTTGTGTGTGTGCTTGATGGTTACGCGAAAAAGTTCGCGAAAGAGATGATTTCGCGTAAAAAAAACTGAGTAATGGCAGAATAAAGTTTAAAATATCAGTAGGCATAAATATTACTCATATTTTCTTAAATAGGGCGACCGATCATAGGAAAGGGGTGATCAAAGTGTGCACAAATCAAAGGAGTTTGGGAACCACTGTGATGCTCTAGAAAATCTTCACAGTTGTGGGTGTAGGGCATAGATGGTTGGTTGAATGTAACGGATGGCTTTGCAAATTGTGTAACTAAATGAAATGGGTTTGCTGACGAATGTGGTCATTTTACACCGCACGTACTAGTTGAGACTGACTGGAAATTTGTAGAATTTATTTTTGGTGCAACGGTATGAATTTTATAATTTTAAATTAAATGTTAGCAATAATTATTTATTTCTGAAGAGTTTTGCTAATTTTCAAAACTTAATATCACGGCTCAACGCGATCAGACGTGCCACCACTCAGCATATCTAGAACTCTAGAGTAGAAAATTCGCAAAATTAAGGAGAAACTGTTGAACAGAGATTCGCCAAAATTCACTAGTGCACAGAAACAAACTTATTGTTTTCTCTCTTCCCTCTGTCAATTCCATTGTTTTACTATCTTCATATTCCACATCTGGTTTACTAGCGCTCCCTGCCATCAATCCTTGTGGCGGTCCGAAGGATAGTACTGGGAAGTCTATGTGTATGCATGTACAAATGCGTCGATGGTGCCAAAAGCATTGGCGGTGCTTAACTTTCACAATAATACAGGATTTAACTATGGGTTTTCATTTTATTAGTGGTGCCATTAACGGTGAACACAAGCGGAAGTCTTATTCTAACTATTCTCAACGAGGCTGAAAGCTGTTTTAACTCCTGGTATTGCGCTGCTACAAAAGGACTCTACGTGAGCTTTATGTGGGAGGAATCTATCCCATACGTCTGTTAAACTAAACCCTATTACTCTTGGCATAATTCGTTATATACACTATTATCTCAAGGCATTATAGAGATTGTGTGATGTTCAATTTCTCTGCTCGTATTAATCCTTAAGGCTTTTGATGACCATGAATTATAGGTAAAAGGGGCACCTCGTTTTCCTGGGTACTCTTATAATACCTACGAAGCTATAACTATGGTTCCAAAAATAACCATACAGCTGAAAGTTGAAGTAAAATGCTCAATGGGACTCCAGCCGGAATTGAACCCCATATCCTCTTCGGTAGTCACTTGACATAGGCGCCATTTACAAAGATATCTGCATTAATTTTAGTGGTTCACTATTTTGTCATCCTATAGTTAAAATTGCGGCACTTCCTGATTGAAAAGAAAGTGGAATGAAAAACTGTCGTTTGAATTTTTCCACTCAAATGTTTGTCAAATTCTACTCATATTTATATTATTATTGTCACTGACTCTTTAACAATAGCAGCAACTTTTTTTACGATTTCTCTTTGATCTTTTTATGAAGTTCAGCGTTGTGTCGCTAGTAAATATGATAATATTTTCCAAGTACCTGCGTTATAAAATACGTTGCTAGCCAAAGCCAATATTTGACGAGACCTAAAGTGAAATGTTGGTTATCGTCCTTATTTATCAATCCAAAGCGTATTGCTGCAGACGTAAGGTTATACATATTATGTGATAGCATTTCCACAGAGTCATCACCTCACCTCACGAAAATGTTTTACCTCGCAATATTAATCGGGTATTAGTGTTTTCCTGCAATTGTGCTCAAAACCTTTGGATATAAATGCAGGTATGTATATTTCCGTCCCCCTAACATCATTGTGACTGATATACACTTTTAGCTAATTACCTGATTAGAGAACATTTTCGTTATCTTGAGGATATCTATTGAAAAACGTAAACGAAATCCAATAAAAAGTAGCAGTATTTTTTTTCCTGAAAGGCACCGCATTAGCGTGTGGCAGGAAATTATTGAATTTAACTATGGAAGAGGAGCGCGATGAGGAAGTAATACGAAAGGGAAAATACATGTTTAGCACTGCTATATTATCCATATTTTACTGGCATGAGCATGAACAATGGGAACGAGAATCAAGTACTATAGAGTATGTTTTCAGCCTTCCGTCATATTTTGTCTGCTGTCTTATCTGGTGATTCGTGGGGCCAGCATTGTTTTCTCTGTACCACCACCTTTATCGCACTGTTGAATTATACTGCTTTCAAATGTATTGTGTTGGTCTTCGTGTGACTGAATGTCCAATAGTTCGTCTTACTTTTATTTAGCACTTTTATTCTGTTGAACGCATTGAGCAAGAGTAAATTTCCTTGACAAGAAATTTCCGTAGGTGTAATATTATGCGGTTTCTGAAGCACACTCTTATTCTCTATATTCCTAATTCCATGTATGTTTTTCTTCCAAGTACCGTGTCTTGCTGCCACATTTCAAGATGTACAGAATTTCGCGTTCATGGCAACAGGTTGCAATCATAATATTTTTAGAATCAAAATCACTGGTTTTCGTCATAAATATGGAAATGGTATGAGAAATTTAGTTTCACGGTAAACAGCCTTAAGAACTCGTCGCAGATATTGGAGCATATGAGTGCACACGGTGTTATTTAATTCATCGGCATATCAGAAAAAATTTACGATATTTGTTCGTTGTTGTCTGGGGAAAACATTGAAAAATGATGTGGTTATGGGAGGTGCATGACTGTTAAAAGCATGCCGAAACCAATCCCTTGAAATCATCCTCTGAAATTGACTCACGTAGTAGATTTATCGTGAAGACGTCTTCGTGCGTGTCAGCGGCAGTGGTTTGCCTTTATCGTGTAAATTGATATCCCACAATGTGTAAATGGGCTAAGCGATTGTAACTGATTATTTTAAAGGTTTGGACCTGACGTTGAATGATATGTCTTCCAAGGTGTACGGGCTCAGTTTGGCTATCGCCTCATTATTTTCTTGGTCCATTTATGTTTGCTGCTGAGATTGGTGTCGAAAAAAGTGTTTCGACGTTGAAGTTATTCTGGACTTTCTATCGAGACTTTTAACGATTTCTGAGAGTGGAATTGATTGGCATCTAAGAGGCATAATCTTCTGTTATAAAACGTGCTAATGAGTTGATGGATTTGAACCTTCATTCCAATACGGTTTAAGTGACCATGGAGGTGACCGTTACCCTTCTTTATAAATTATCTACCCCCACGACGCAATAGCTTGAGGAACACCTCTTTCCCTATTGACGTGTATACAAACGTGTTTATTTAAACTTAAATTCCTCACAACTACGTGTTGGAGGACAACTGAAACGTCATTACGATCAATTAATGACATATTATTTTTCAAAACGGCAATTTTTTTGGAGAATTTGGAATTACCTACGTCCTTGGTAGCGGCGGGGTAAAGTCCTCGCCTGCTAATCCGAGCGTCGCTGGTTCGAGTCCCGCCTGGGTTGGTTTTTTGCATGACCAGGGCATGTGTGTTTCTGTCAAGTTCTGGTGGTTCGGCCCCTAAGAAACCTGACGATAAGCCAATGGCTTATCGGGATTGCAGGGGAATATGGATCACCAGAATCGTCCGAAGGTAAAAAATGGCCCATATCTTGCGTACATTTTTCGTTAATTGTGAACCACTTATGATTAGAAATTATGTATAGCTGATTTCATTTTGAGGTACTGTCAGACTTGTCTACGGAAATATTAACGTATATGCTGGAATTAAAAATGAATGGACCCAAAAGCTGCTGTAATGGTCGGATTACATGAAAAAAAAAGTGGAAACCTTGCTAGGAGACTTCATATGCATGGATTATTTCGCTTATGAATAATTTGGTGAGCATATTGCTGGATTTATCGTGTTGCAGGTTATGATTTGGCCAAATTGATGCTAGCCCTTAACTGTAGCCTTCAACTTGAAGGTCGGATTCATCGTGGTGGGTATAACATTTTATGGGATGTAACGTGAAATTATCGCTGTAGTTTGCATAGGGGAATTCATTTTATCTACGCACCCGTTTCTAACAAGCATATGATTAGTAACCTGAAATTTAGTATGCCATAGGTTTAGACAGATATTAGGATGAACTGACGTTTGAGCCCAGAAACCTTCGGGCATCAACCAAACTCTCACTTGATATACCTTTATCCCCATAAATATCCTTGCATTGTTTAATCTTCCCTTCCTTTTTTTCTCCTTTACAATGCACACAATGATTTTGGGGTGGTATTTTTTACCACCTCGAGACTGATGATTTACTTTTAAAGATAGACTTAAACGTATTTTTATGCTAAAATGTCATTGAATAGATAGAGCAGAATGCAAACAACATGAGAGTTGTAAATAACCTTTCGCCGTCCTGTAGCCCTCACTGTGGTTCTGTATAATAATTTACGTCATGTTAGTTTTAAGTTTGCCCAAGCCAGATTACATTTGACTTAATTTTATATTTTACATTGATGCTGCGCATTCAAGTGTCTGACTGTATAGCCATTCTTTTCGGGAAGCTATCCGGCATCGTCTGTCCTTCAGTCGGAACGGAGAATGCAGATGAAAGAGCGACGGATAATTGTGGTTGAAGGTGAAGGCAGCCGATGAAGTCCTTGACAACCCTTCTCAGTCCTCAGGGAAAAATCGTCATCTAATGGCTGGCTCAGTTTTGCACTACTCCTTCAATGTTACAGCCAACTAATTCTTTATTTCTTCTTAGAGAACCTCTCATCCTTTATTGACATTCAGGCAAGTATTTTTGCCTACGGCATTTTAGAAAGTCAGGACTAGAAGTTCATGCAAATCGATGAGATGTATCATTAGCTACGTCGTGAATCCATTGCTCTTCTTCTGTCATGACGGTACATTCATCGTCTGCAGCTCTTAGTAGGCCATTAATTACTCCATTTGGTGAGGTTATTAGCTGTCTTTTTTCTTTTCTTGAGTATGACTACAATCCATTGAAGACATAACTTATATTTGCTCCGCGGACACAATGAATGCAATTTTACTCAAGGTTTAACTTTTCTAACTCAATGATCGGCCACAAGGACTGGGAGAGAAATTTTCATAATCGTAAAGAATGATCATTGGTAAAATAAGGGGATCTTTTCAATCATTATCCTGCGTGTACTTATATACCTACTCCTGATTATCAAAACCGAGCTAGAAATAAATTAGTGATATCCATATTTCTCTATATGCATATTCTTGTTTTTTAATATTCCATCCAGGTTTTCATATTTGTTTGCTTTTTAAGCATGCGTTCTGATTGTGCTATAAGATTTGTCATTACATTGTTAGGAATTAAAGTAAATTGCTGATTTCATATCTTATTTGAGGAAGTTGATTTTATATCATGGGTTATGGCCAACCGTCAGCTAAAAAACTCTGCTAACCATAAAAAAATCTACAAAAGTGGTCGTTAGCTGAAAAATCAAACGCTAAAATTCATACAACCGGTTTGAAAAATCTCAGAGACCTGGGTTTTCTGGATTCTGAGTAAATTATGTAAATTCAGTGACATATGTGGAATGTGTTGTAATGAAGGACGGCGCCTGCATGCTGATAATACATAATCTGAAATGGTAATTCGGAATCGCTTGCTCCTGAGAATTGCAGGGAAAATACGAGCAAAGGAGGAAACTACGGTGTCATTTGAGCATACATTATCTAAATGACGGTCTGAAATCATTAGCTTATGTCCCACCCTACTGATGTACCTGAGCTGAGCTGAGGGTACCTGTGCTCCCGATGGATGGTGCACGTTATCCTGAAATAGGGGTTATAACAAATGCATATCAGTCCCCCTCCCTCGGCTTGAAGAGTCAGTAACTGCTTCATACTAATCTCAACACTTTTTCAGCAATTTTGTTATTTTGTTAGTGACTTTATTGCTCAGAGACATGAAAGTGATGTTCTAATATTATTTTTATTTGGTCTTCTATCGGAAATTGTATGTTTTGATAAATAATTATTGCCCTCCTATTACCCTAGCTAGGTTCACGTCACCATTACTAGGTTCAACCGACTTATCTTTTCACTTCGGCTTGCCTCCTTACTATTTTCATATACTTCGAAATATCGATCCTCCTCCTACCTCTTTCCCTACGCTTGCAGTCCCAAAATGGCCTTCACTGTCTCATCGAACTCCAATATTTACTCGATCCACCGGTTTCTCTTGATGTACTCAAGTAAATTTATTTACTGATATATGGTATGAGCTTGCAGATTACATGTTGTGTAGGTTTTGAATTTACAGACTTCCTTCTTATGATTACTAAGGTATTTAAGAATTTAATCGAAAATTCTAATATAATAATACATTCCATGAAATCTGTAAATGAGCACAAAAAATAATCACTTTAATAAACGTTCTGACCCTCTTACTAACTTTTCAAGGTTCATTTTTTTTTAGAATTGAATTGCCAGCTTCCATTCAAGTTTGTAGTGGTGGCGGAAGTCATTAGCACTCTTTTGTTTCAAATTATCCAAGGGAAATCGGTTAAACATTGCTCATAAAAGTGATTGCGTTGCGTTATATATACGCTCACGTAATATATACGTGAGCGTTTATGCAAGAAACGTCCGAGAATATTAATTTTATTTATTTCTCAGCTGCTTTATGATGCTGAAAAAGATGGCAATATAATTATGGAATAGGTACATTGTTCCTCGTTGCATTTTATTTTTCACGACTAATTTACAGTTTTATATGCCGTCGTTTCTATTAGTAACAAATTTGGGGTTTTGTCGTGAAACGAGAGGAAAGTGTGTCTGTTGACACATGAAACGGTACAGCGCGAGACATGAATCATTCTCCATACCCCCCCCTTATATTAAGTTAGCAAGCTTAAGTAATTTAGCGAACAGAGCGCGTTGGCGAAAGAAAAAAGGTTAATCTTATGTCAAATTCCAGAGTGGATGATTTTTAGAAATACAAATGCGAAGAATAGAACAAGAATGATCCAATATCATGACATCCCTATCGTCATTTTATTTTTCTCAAAACCTTTCACAAGCTACAATCACATATATGATACCAATCCGTCACTGACAATGTAAAAAAATGCATTCTATTGCTTACTAATAGAAACGATGGCATACAAAACTGTAAATCAGTCGCGAAAAAGAAAATGCAACGAGGAACAATGTACCGATTCCATAATTATATTGCATTCTTTTTCAGCATCATAAAGCAGCTGAGAAATAAATAAAATTAATATTCTCGGACGTTTCTTGCATAAACGCTCACGTATATATTACGAGCGCAACGCAACGCAATCACTGTCATGAGCGATGTTTAACCGATTTCCTTTGGATAATTTGAAACAAAAGAGTGCTAATGACTGCCGCCACCACTACAAACTTGAATGGAAGCTGGCAATTCAATTCTTAAAAAAAGGAACTCTTTGAAAAGTTAGTAAGAGGGTCAGAACGTTTATTAAAGTGATTATTTTTTGTGCTCATTTACAGATTTCATGGAATGTATTATTATATTAGAATTTTCGATTAAATTCTTAAATACCTTAGTAATCATAAGAAGGAAGTCTGTAAATTCAAAATCTACACAACATGTAATCTGCAAGCTCATACCATATATCAGTAAATAAATTTACTTGAGTACATCAAGAGAAACCGGTGGATCGAGTAAATATTGGAGTTCGATGAGACAGTGAAGGCCATTTTGGGATTGCAAGCGTAGGGAAAGAGGTAGGAGGAGGATCGATATATCGAAGTATATGAAAATAGTAAGGAGAAGAGCCGAAGTGAAAAGATAGGTCGGTTGAACCCAGTAATGGTGACGTGAACCAAGCTAGGGTAATAGGAGGGCAATAATTATTTATCAAAACCTACACTTTCCGATAGAAGACCAAATAAAAATAATATTAGAACATCACTTTCATGTCACACACGGGAATTTTCACGTTAAAACTAACACTATAGCCATGGGTGGGTAATTTTTCCCCCATCTCGTTGTTCTCTCTTTTTCATCTCCTATGAATTTACGCACGGATCCATAGAGTTTCATAACTTTTGTCAAATATTCAATTAATCCATGAATAAACCTTTTCTGAATTATTTAGAGGTTTGAATTAAATGGGCAGGACATAATCTGAGCTGATGAATGATGCGGGGCTACATGGGGCTGAGGATTCATAAGATTAATATTCCTTCCTTCATTAAAACCTATAGAAAACGTATCATCACATGTAGTTTAATATTTCCTTGAAAACATGGAAATAAAAACGTTTTCCTGATGTGGATGTTGGATTTATTGTGACCTATTGATGATTACAAGGTTTCAAAAATAAGAATCAATCATATTTCATTTTTCATTGGCTCTTTTTTATATGTATTTTCATCGTGGTATGCAGCTTTGAACTATCATCAAGTCCGCTGTTCACCTTCAAATTACACAGTGTTACTAGTGGGATGAAATTTTAAGCAGTATTTTATGATACTGTCACCCGGTTAAGGAAGTATGAAACGAATATGCTGACGTTTTAGCAATGTATGTGCTGATGAGAGTGGATTTGGTGTGATGGACGGGAAGGAATACATTTGTACTCCTGGGCATAGTAACTGAGATAAGTTCTGAGGGAGGAGATGAAGAAAGTGAGTAAAGGTAAAATAGGTGGATGAAAAAGGTAATTATAGGGATACGATGCTGAAGGACGTGACAGAGATAAGGATGCTGGGATTTGCATTGGGAGCAATAAGGGCATTCTGAGTGAGATAATGTGAGGCAAGAAATATGCAGAACTGAAGAACCTTATGGTAATGGAAAGTAAATTCCTTTACAAAAAGTAAGAGAGCTGATGGCAGTACTTCTATATCCACTCAAAGCTAGAGAAATTGGTAGATTTCCTCTAATAATGATTATCACTTTCCAGAGTCGTAGGTACTTTACCTATCTTCTTCGTAATGTAGGAGTCTTCATGAGATTCTTCTTTACATTATATTCTAAGTATTTAGATGCGTTAGGTGCCCAAACGTCGAGTATTTATTTGACTAGAGCGGTGATCGACTGGTTGTAGTAGTTCCAAACCTAAACGTGGGAGGCTGTAGGTACTCATTATACCTAGCCGGACCGCTAGCTGCGAAAGACAACAGCTATCGAATACGTTGTGGAAACTTTTTTTTCAGACCTGATTACATTAAGAATGAGAGAGTGATATCGAGTCTTCTTTATTTTTTTGGGGTTAAAAGTTTAAGGCTCGGCCTTAGCGACAACTTGAGAGTTTTCTATTGCACGTTCCTGAGACGGAGGGAGAATGGGAGTCATAAACGTTGCGAAGTCTTTAAGTAGGCAGGCGACAGATGGGTTTTCTCATGCAGGTGTGGGATGGGCACCTTGTTGTCCTCCGCGTCCCCCATTATAATGATTGAATGCCCGTTTGGATTAGGCCCAACTTTGCTGGTTCGGAAAAGGTCGGGATATTTTAAATAAGAGGTCGCCAAGGAGGTTCTTCCTATGAAAAGTGTTTCTACTTGCTTTGTTCAGGCATTATCTTAGTGCATCTAACTAAGTTGACTATCGTGTCTTACACAATCATAAATTGCTGTCTTTGTAACGCATTGGTTATTTTCTTTATTCGGTGCACTGTTTATTCTGGTTCATTCGAGCATCCATTTTGAAATAATTTAAATATTTTTTCTGCTCTCTTGCAATTAATGGATTTTTTTATGAAGATATCGGATAAAAGTCAAAGGAGATATTCAACATTTTGAAACAACGAATGGGTGATAGCTCTATTGCTACTCACCTACTCAAACTTTTTTTATGTATGCCAAAACATGATAATGTATTCTATGGTGAAAATAGCATATCTTTTTCCTCAATCTGAATGTGGATCAAGATAAATATTTTCAGGAAAAATCTGAATCGTTTACATTTTTCAATTGGTGGAAAATAGTGAATAAATATTGCTCGTGAAATAAGCATTGCCTAGGGAATAGTTAAACACAAATAATTTTCAGTATCTGCCTACTAAAGTTTTTACTGCATGTATTTACTGCATTTTGCTCTCTATATATTGATGAAATAAATATTTCGTCGCGTTGATTATTTATCCGTGAATGATGATCCGCATTCAATTCCGATAAATGATTACTTTAAGACTGAGAAATGAGAGTTCATTTTGATGCATGAAAGTTAATGATGTTGAGGAAAGATGTCAATTAAGAGCCCAGTATGCCATGATCCAGGCTGACCAAATAGGTGCATCGGAAAATTGTTGGCATAAGAGTGACTTTGAACGGAAGTTAAGGCTGCTTAAATGGAATGTTATATAAGCTGCTCTAGATGTACTAGTAGCAATTAAAAGTCGAACAGCTAGTGATATCATCGGCAAGCAGTTATGCACTATCCGTGTGGTAATTTATACAATATATTCCACAAATTCAATATCGATTTTAATTATTCCTCCCCGTGTTTTGTACCCTGTAAAATATATAGCCAACCTCTCAGTGCACTTTACTCCACATTATTACATTAAAACTTAATGAATAACGAAATTAGTTCTGGCTTTTTAGAGCAAAATGAGCAATGGTTGGTTTTATTAATATTGGTAATTATACTCTGTTGTCTCGGGCGTGACTTGCTTAACATTTTAAATTAAAAGTATATCTTAGTTATTCCACATATATGTAATATATCTATGTGGAATAACTAAGATATACTTTTCATTTACGTTTGCTAATTATGTTGAGTAATGACTCGAGAAAAATGATTTTACACAGGAAAAATATGGTCTTGGCTGAAACTTTCAGGATAAAGACAAGGGAATCAGATACAGTATTGTAGAAACTTGAAGAAATGGAAAGAAAGTAGAAGAAATACTGATACAAGAGATTTCTCAAGAAGTCAAAAATTAATAACAAAATTGATTCGGGGAATAGTCATGGAAATTTGATCAGTAACCAGAACGGAGTCTTTAAATCGTAGGAAAGATCATTTTGAGGAGATCCTTAGTCAGGAAGAAGGAAGAGGCGTGGACTTCGTGAGTTACTTTAGGAAATAAGGACTAAAGAAGAGCCCTAAGGTATAAGAGGTGATGGGATTGAAAATCCCAACAGAAAAGATGTGGCAGAGGCTTTCAGGTATTTATAAAGCAATGAAATCACCCTGCCGAGAAGTGAATTTTATAGAATGGTAAGATACTTAAAGAAGAGTAAGGCGTCTGGAGCGAAATAAATCAACGGAGGGATCATTAAGAGCCGAGGAGACGCACCCAATGTTATTATGTATGGAATGATACAGGATCGCTGTGACTTGGGGAATCTACCGGAGGAAATTGACAAAAGAGTTAAGGTTGCAATACCAAAGAAGGCGAATGCCTAGACGTGCAGGCACCTTACCTAGGTCTGTTATCGCATGCATCTTAACACTATAACGCCCACAGGTGTCATTTCAACTCCTCCGCTCGGAAAAATAGCTGGCTTTTTTTCGTTTCAATGTCTATGTTCGTGACTTTGTCTTAATTCCGCTCTTATAAATTCTGTCAAAATTTAAGACCCCTAAGTTTCAAAATGTATCAATAAATTACGGTTTTACCTAGAACACCCGAGAGACGTCAAATCGATTCCGACATACAGATGTGATCAATCAATTCGACCACTCTCGAGTGCTATAAATTGCTACAAATGTTATAGATGAGTATTCTCTATCTATGTTTTTCATTCTGAGGATGCCAAAATACCTCATTCCCACTCTCATCCCCCTCTTCCCTCCTCCTCCAACCGCCTACATTGACTCCGTCGTGGCTCGCTGTCGCTTACATTTTTTTTATTTCATCACGTATAACTTTTTGTTTTCCCCTCTTTAGTCCCTCCTGCTCAGCATCTTGTAGCATCATACGGGGGTATATCAACGCAGATATTTACTTACTTACTTCCCCGGCACTATAGCCCGGTATGGGCTTTGGCCTCCCTTAAATCCATCCGTATTCCGAGGCTTCTTTATGGGTTTCGTAACAGAACATTTTTTACGGTGTGGGGTCGTTAGCCCCACCCCCAACCTGGAGGACCAGGGTACCGCTTTTTGTCTGGCCTATCCCCCTTGACCTGTCCAGCTTGGGTGGCCCTACCAGGAGCTTTCGCTCCCGCCAGCATAGCTCTCAGATTCGCTTAGGCACGCAAGCCCCCTCATCACGACAAGATAGAGATACCAGCTAGGGGGAACGCAGATATCTACGCCGAGTTTTTCTCCACTTGATGTTCACAATGGTGCTTCAGTCAACGGAGATGGATCTGGACAGTGATTTCATGGGTCTTCCGCTCAGTGCACCACCCCTCCCCTCGGTATGCAAGCGTTATCTTATGACCGAGGGTACGGTGGGGCTGCGGGAATATGAAGGAAAATAAAACATACCTATTGCTGCTAACAAGCAAAATAATGGAGATAAAAATCAAAAAGAACCTGCGATAAAACCAGCTTGCATTCAGAAAGAGCAGAGAAATAAGAAAAGTCATACTCTGCCTATAAATAATATTTGACAAAAAATTATATATGTGAACACTAATATAGGTATATAAAATAAGACTTCAGAAAGAGATTCACTGAAAAAGCTATAAAGTTATCTTGAAACGTTAAACAGGGTTTGTCTTTCTAGTTTCTTACATTTACCCTACCTTCATTCATTCTGTTGACTTTTTTATTTTTGTATTTCTTAATATATGTTTTCCAGTTCCATATATCAACATTAGATATCCTTTCAGTGCCTTTGTCACCATGTGCCCAAAACTGTCCCAGTCAAATCCTTCGTTTAAGCCAATTCACTCTTCAACTGTATATCTGCTTATTAATGCGATTCTCATTCATTTGCTAACATGACTACTTACCAAAGCACTCTCGTTTCATACACATTCATCTCCGTATATATGGTTCACATACTTTCATGGGCCACATATTATTGCTGGCATTTTTCACCTCAAAGTTGACATTGAAAGCTGTTTTATTATGAAAAATTTATTTTCAATTATACATCTCGTTCTCAACACATAGCTGAGACATTTAGCATGAAAACATGAAAAATATATTTACAAAAACATTTTGTTTATTTTGCAATAAATGAAATGATGGGGGAAGACAGTTTATGGCTTTAGCTCCGACTGTTCACAGAACAGCACTAGAAGGCTTCATATCACAGTTTGGAAAAGGAAAGGTTTAACGGGTGCTGAGGGAGATTCCTGGGCGATCAGTAGCCGTAGTCCGTGTTGGTGGCTCCGTCGTCCACTGCGACACCGTCTTACGGCGCTTCCGGTGGTTCATACGTCCACGGAACCCTTTTCGACTCCTCCGAGGGTAAATGGTTATCGTGACTCGATTTGGGTTGCACATTAATTCTCAGAGGTTTAATGTTGTCGGGGAGGGGTGTATTTGGGTAAAGTGATTTTTGGGTGGTACCCGGTCTCGTCCGCGTAATATCGGACGGCTATGGTCCTGCCGTCAGGGCTGGGGTATGAGTAGAAGCCTTTAACCACCACCACTTCCACACCTTCAACATTTTTTAGGGTTCCTTTCCGATAGGCATTATTCCATTGACGGTCTCGTAGCTGAAAGACAAATTTTTGTTTCATTAAAGAGTTAAAGTAATTTTATGGATTGCAAAAGATTGTGGAAAAGAGTAACGAGTGGGAAAGAGGTAGGAATTATCATTGAAACCTTAGGATATGGAGGATAGGGTTATGGAAAACCAGGGGGCTGTAGAAGAGGATGGCTTTTTTACCACGCAGGATATAATATCTGGAATTAAGAGAGGAATAGATTTTTACGTATGGGAGTTTAAAGATGGCCCCAAAAGGGGCCACTCGGGATAGGTGCCAAGAAAATTAAGAGATATGCAGCAGGATAAAAAATAAATAATATATTAATAAATAAATAGAAAATAATTATTTTGGATATGTTTAAGCTGGCGCTGAGGTGTTACTATTTTTCAGAAAGAATCCCTAGAGTACGGTAAGTTTTAAGCATGTGTAAAAGGGATTTTTAATTTTGTTTAACTATACCTTTTGTATAGTTATATCTGTGACAATGTGGTGGGATTAAAGCTAAGATAATCCTATGTATCTTATTACGTTATCGCGGAATCCATATCCGTGTCCCGGTCATGGTGGATAATTATTTTTTCCTCTTGGAAATTTTCGCTCATCAAGAAGTTCATAGAAATAGCCTTGGCTGTTTTAACTCAAAATATCATACATTTTCTGCCAGCAGTTCTGCAAGGTAGGTGGCATGTCTCAAAATATATAGACCAATATTTGAGTACCCCTCGAAGTTATAGGATTCCATTGACACGGGGTTTACGAAGAGTTTTAAGTACTCATTTTTTATTGGAGGATATAGAGAATGGAATTCATCTGAATATCTCTTAAATCTCACCCTTAAGATAATAAATTATAGTAAAGCTGTAAGGGTTTAAATTAATTGTATCCTATTAATGGTTTTCAAAAGTATTTTTAACCTTTGGGGGCCTAAAGAAATTTACTTGGCACGCTTGTTTCCCCCCTTTTCTTCAAATCTATCTTCTACGATTTACCATCTACGTTCCTTCGCCATAATGTACCCTGGACTTTGATTTGACTGCTATGCATGAATGACAAGTCTCTTTTGTGTCAGCTTGCGTTTTCTTGTAGATGGTTCTACAATAAGTTTTCATATATTTGCAATAGAGATAGATGTACATTGGTGGAAACTTGGTTGGACTGGATGTTTAACTTGCTAGCCTCGGTGGTGACAGACATAAAACCCTCATTTGTCAATATGCTGGTTTTACGTTCTAGTCTCGGTATTATAATGATATTCACCATCCAGGGTATTTGCTTTGGTGACGTCGTTGGTAACGTGGCGCCGATGGAAAAGACCTCAGAGGCTTTTTTTATGGTTGAGGGGAAATGGGTTACCTGTACTGGAAGGTTCCATCGGAGTGCATATCCTGTGACTGCATTACGATAGGATTCATCGGCGAATGAGAGAAGCATCTGTTGACCGAGAAAGGTGTTGAACTAAATGTGGAAAAATATTTGACCTAATGTAGCAGAATTACTTGAATGCTGCGTGATTGGCTACGGAATTGAATATATTGAGATAATTCAGATCATAATTTCAGAATGACAAAGATTAGGTATATAATATTGAGTAGGTTGCACTTTAAGGTTTTCAACCACGTCTGTCAATTTTTTAATGACGACCGTTTCGCCGGTGTATTTGGGTGACAGTGTTTTTAGTAATAAAACTACTCACGCAGTAGAGAACCCGATAATGTACCCCTCAACATTCTCTACACCGCCTTAAGCACCTATTATATTGTAATGACTCCACATTTCATCACTATTATTTAAGACGTGAAAAAAAGATAGTGTCACATAAGCTGATACAATCTTTTACTCGTCACAAGCGGCATTGATGACTACATTAAAAATGAGGGAGACAGAAAGACTCAATATTAACATTTATTTTACCCGACGTCCTTTCCGTTATCCAATTCCTTTTCCATATTATCTCACTTGTTAATGCCATGGGGAGGGAGGATGTAATTCAATCGTTTGAGATTACTTTTCGTACCTAAATAAGGACTCACTGAAAATAAATTTTACTAGTAAGTCCTTATTTACGTACCGAATTATATTTCCAATGCTTGAAGCACACTTCCCTCCCCCCCTGGTGGCAAAGCACCCCTTGTCAATTGCCCTTGCTGCTGATAAAATGGCAGTGTGAGTAAATACGACAGTATCGTTAACGATAAGAAATATTATCGCAGCTTTCATTAAAAAATCCCGTCAAGATATTCAGGGCCACAAAAGTGGTATATGTGCGATTTTTTCTTTGCATTCTTATTAACAGAACTTTTATTCAAGAAGTACTCATCCTTTGAATTGTCGCCGACATAACTTAGCAAATTCGACATATCTCGACTTTAATATAGCCGTATTTGAATTTTTGTAGGTCATGACCTAAATATTACGTCATTGTCGAAGCTCGGAGATGCCTGGGGCTTTTGGTAAAAGGGCAACAGATCACATTTTCGTGTAACTGAAGCGATCATTTTAAATTTTTGAAGCATTGGCCAGCAATAATTAGTTGTGTTACTACTAGCTGGTAATTTACCTGGCATTATGGTCAAGTAAAAATGAAGAAAGACAACTTTTATTCTTTCTACAAACTTCCATTTCTTTTGAATTGTGTCAGAAAAAATTGTGAATATATTTGAATTATATTATCGTTTTGGATTTGTGATAATATATATCTTTTATTGTAGTCTTCATTTTCTCTTGTATATTTTACTTATTATGAAAGTTGAATTAGATTTGATGTGATTCTAGAGACTTATCCAATGAATTCATGTACGTGCAATTAAATCTTATCGTAGCACATCAAATTTGGTTGTGAGAGTAAATTCACCGATTTGTTGGAATATTCAAGCAGCTTGAGACGCGAATGCCTTTTTGAATGACACGCCCTCTTATCCCATCCCTATGTCTTCCTCCCATACTCCCCAATGTCCCCCACCAATAACTCACTCAATCCTGTCCTCTTACCTCTCGGTATACGAATGAGGATTCTGGAGACACTACCTGTCTGCGCAGACCGTAGCATATGATGAACTTTGCATCAATATTTATGTAATTACTGCATGTTTAATAGTAATATGAATACTAATAATATTGATAGGCTATCATATAGGTTTATCAAATATTATGAATAAGTATGGGTAACTTATTCTTATTTATAACGGTACTTTCGTTCGTCATTATGTTCGAAAAGGATTTTCGAATTAATCTCTCTCTTATCTAATTTTATATGGTCTCCGACATTCTTTTCATTCTTAATTGAGTGAATGAAAAATTTCAAGGGTATTAAGAATATCTTTGACCGGAAACAGATGCTACTAAGTATGCAACCTTACGCAATATATATCAACAATTTTTGTTTCGAACAGTCGATTTCCTTCTTCCATTTCAGATAGATCTAACACCTTTTTAGAATCCAATTTTGGTGTTTTTATGCGCCGCAGCTTTTTTATTAATTACAGCTAGAAGCATATTATTAATTGAGTTTGAAATTGGAACTCAAAAAGTTTCCATATTTCTCCCCATCCGGTGCCTCGCTACCTGCCTGCACCTGTCTCTTCCTACCTGCTCTAGCCACCCGCTGCCCGGTGCCTGAAGCTGAAACCTTAGTGTAGTGTCATATATATTATTCGTAGTCTTCTGTAACTTCTAACTAGATATTTACAAGTTAGTCGTTTATTATCTATTATTAGTGGTGTATTCACTAGTGTTAGTAAAAGATATTACAAGTTAGTCGTTTATTATCTATTATTAGTGGTGTCTCCACTAGTATTAGTAGTTATAGAGTGAGCGCTGTTTGAGTGAGTGAGTGTCCTTTCATGGCTGTGATATCCCGGTCTTTGCCTCTGGTTCGTCAGCCGAAGGTGCCTGCTGGAAGTGATAAGTAGATTCTTAATTCTATGCTAATAGCCTATTGCTATATTCATTGCATCTACTTAATATTTAACTTTATTTTCACGATTCATTTATCCTGTAGTTAGTGGTTTCTATTTTCTTTTTCGGCTCTTTGTTATATTTTACTGTCGATATTGTTTTACATATCGTTCGTCTACAAATCTGGTGTTCCGGTATTAAGAGAACCCCTATTTAATTCAAGTTATCCTAATTCTTTGTGGCAGACTAGTTATATATATTTTATTAAATATCCTATACTTTTCTATTGTTATAATCATAGTGCATTTTTAGTTCTACGTACTGTTTATCGCTACTTAATATCTTAGTATAGACATTTTTTTGTCATATGTAGATAGTTTACACTCCATTTTCTCCTGGTTTTTATATAGATTTAATTAATTATATACATTTAGATCATACCGTTACTATATAGTTAAAATCTAACATATATAGACAGTTAAAATATTGATAGTTTTTCTATTGTTAATTTACTTCAATATATTTTATTTTGGTTGAATCTTTCCCAGTTCAAAGAAAGGCTAGTTTTTTCTTTTCAAGTTATTAATCAACTCGTGACTTATTATATTCTCAACACAGGCTTAGGTCTACCAGACAACTAGTAATCACTCGTGTAGATAGTTTATCATATGTAGATGTCATATAGATATGTCATATCATATGTAGATGTCATATAGACATAATCATATGTAGATAGTTTACACTCCATTTTCTCCTGGTTTTTATATAGATTTAATTAATTATATACATTTAGATCATACCGTTACTATATAGTTAAAATCTAACATATATAGACAGTTAAAATATTGATAGTTTTCTATTGTTAATTTACTTCAATATATTTTATTTTGGTTGAATCTTTCCCAGTTCAAAGAAAGGCTAGTTTTTTCTTTTCAAGTTATTAATCAACTCGTGACTTATTATATTCTCAACACAGGCTTAGGTCTACCAGACAACTAGTAATCACTCGTGTAGAAACTAGCGTTAGTAAAGCCTTGTGGATTTAAAAAGATTTAAACTCTAATCTGCCCCGCACGCAAAGTCAAAACAGGCTTCTATTGTTCACCTCTTAAACCTGTGCATAGAACCCCTCCACAGCTCACATGCGTTATCTGTCCTCCAACTCCCCCCACCCCCCCCCCCCCACCCCTAACAACAACACGCTAGGAGTGAATGTCAGTTACCACGGCGGAATGAGGAGGGCTCTAAACTCCCGAACGCGTTCAACGCGTTTAGGCCAGCGGAAGCCCAGGCTCTGTCGCGGGACGGAGGGTTGAGGACCTTTCTCGGACTTCCGTGCCTCCGGAGTCATCTCCCTCCGTTGCTTCGGGGATTTGGAAAGTAGTCTCAAGGCGTAGCCACGGGGTCACCCTTCGAAAACGAGGATTGGCAGGGACGGAGGCTGAATCAATCCCCATCAGCAATAGGTTCGATGTGCTGACGGAGGCTAAGCCATCGGAGCTCGAGCTGGGAGGTGGGTCGCTGAGTGGGAGTGCAGATGGAAGGGAGGGTATTTTAGTAAAATAGGTTTAAAATAATTTTGAAAACCATTAATAGGATACAATTAATTTAAACACTTACAGCTTTTCTATAATTTATTATCTTAAGGGTGAGATTTAGGAGATATTTAGATGAATTCCATTCTCTAAATCCTCCATTAAAAAATGAGTACTTAAAACTCTTCGTAAACCCCGTGTCAATGGAATCCTATACTTTTGAAGGGTACTCAAATATTGGTATATATATTTTGAGATATGCCACCTTCCTTGCAGAACTGCTCGCAGAAAATTAAGGATATTTTGAGCTAAAGCAGCCAAGGCTATTTCTATGAACTTCTTGATGAGCGAAAATTTCCCAGAGGAAAAAATAATTAGCCACCATGACCGGAACACGTGTATGGATTCCGCGATAACGTGTCAAATGCATTAGCCAGTATAGATATATTGGCATTCTCCACTGTTGATGTTATTAACTGGACTATGGGGTGGGAAATAAGGGTCCCGGTTATGACGGAAGGCATTCGATGTCTATGGAGCCATCACACTTGCGAGTCACTTCGCAGATTCTTCATTATTCTCTCTGCACCTTTTGATGAAGTAGTTGTTTTCCTTTATGTTAACAATTACTTTCAAAGCTTTTGCTCTTTAGCACCCGTCACTCTCTGAGAAGAAACAAGGATGTGCATAATACGCAATACAACCTTAATGTCCCTAGATTGGTATTATAGGAAATTTGAGCGCTTTTAAAGGGGAATGTCGCACATTAGTGAATCTCTTTAATTTATTATGAAGCTACGTCTTATTATCAAACTTTATGGACACAAAATTAATCAGATGGGAAAAATGGTGAGCGTAATTTATAATTTGATGAAAGTTATTGAGGTTAGGAAGGGATGAATTAATCTTCTTTTCTAATGAGTGGTAGCATTTTACATTTTTCTTCGCACATACCTCTACATTATGAGATGGCTTGGAAACTGAGTTAGAACGCGTGTAGCGAAGATTGGCAAGATACGCTAAAGGCCGTTATGATGATCTCGTTAGTGTTACTGACCTTTTGCAGCAGCTGGGATGGGAAAAGGTTTCAGATCGTCGATTAAAATTTAGACTCAATCTATTATGTAAGTTCCAAACCGGTCTATTCTCTGACGACGTTGATAATATTTTACGAAATCCGTCATACTACGGTAGATCAGATCATGAGAAAAAAATTAGGGAACTAAACTGCAGAACGGACAGATTAAAAATGTCATTTTTCCCACGAAAGATAAGGGACCATAACAGCTAACAATGAGACTTTTATCTAGGTTTGTCGTTAGGTAGTGTAGCTCTTAGTAGTAGTAGTACTCCTAATACTTGAATCCTTATCTGTTACCTATACATACTAACAGCACGCCTTGCATGTTTTCTACATGGGTCTTGAGTCTCTCTCCATCTGTGTAGTTGTAGAATGCATGTATATTGACGGTCCCTCTCCATTGTGATGATATCTGTAGTGTAGTAGTGCATGCTTGTGAGGCTTTGCCTCGTGACAAGCATTAGCGATTTATGCTAATGCATAATTAGTCGTAGTTACACTAACTCTAGGTATAGTGTAATGCATATTGGTGATTACTCACCCCCTACCACACACCCCTGAGGTGGCTTGCAGGGTATTTTGTAGATGTAGATGTACATCTACGAAGTACCGTGCAAGGCACCACTACGGTGATTCCACACCAGGCATGCAGCACTCGTCCCAGCACAAATCAGAACCTCGCACGCTCCCCCGGCCGCCAGGCGCAGGCCAAAAAGCAGTCAGGAGAACAGAGCGCAGTCCAAACAGAAACCGGGAGAGTGACACGTAAACGAACAAGCAAACATGCAGAACAATCCTATAGATACATCTAGTGGTCAACATTACCAATACCGCCAATCCATGAATGCCACGAGATGCTAATTCTTGCAGAGGACAAAATAAAATAATACCGGATATATCAAGCGGTGTTAAGTGTTTGTAATGAAGTTATGTTATTAAACACAAGTGAAAATTCTACTCTACCTATTAGAGTGGGAGTTTTATATGAGTGTTCTATCGCATCTATTATGATCCCTTATTGCACGTGGGAAAAATGGCATTTTATATCTATCGGTTCCGCAGTCAATTTCCTTTATCTTATTCCTGTGATCACTTCTACCGTAGTACGTTGGCTCTAGCAATATATTTTGAACGTCCGGCAAAAAAATTGTCTGCTCCGAACTTTCGCCAAATATTTAACCTGTTGGTATTTATCCCTTCGATCAGTTAGAGATTCCCACCCTAATTCCTTCAACAATTCGGTAACACTTCTAAGTTTATCGTAACAACTTTTCACAAATCTAGCTTTTCTCCGTTGCATTCGATCTATTTCAGAGATTAGTCCTACTTCGTAAGGGTCCCATATGCTATCGGCAAACTCCAAGTGAGGTCTCAAGAGTGAAAAATAACATCGCTCTTTAACCTTCTCGTCGCATTTTCCTAATATTACTTTAATATATCCCAATTTTCGACTATCCTGCCCGCAGATTTCCCGGACGTGTTTCCCCCAAGACAGGTTCTGAGTAAGGGTCACACCTAAGTATTTAACTGACTCTACATTTGATAAGTTGATTTGTTTAATTGTATACGTTTCGTTGACCGAGTTATTCTTTTTCCAAAAGTTCATAACTACGCACTTTTTCAAATTCAATTCTAACTTCCAAGTATTGCACCATTCATTAATAGCATCTAGTTATTTTTGTAACGCAATCTTGTCAGACTCATTACCTTGGTCCCTGTACAACACTGCGTCGTCTACGAAGAGGCGAATTCTGCTCGTAACAACCTTAGTGATGTCATTAATATACAAAAGGAACAATAAGGGACCGATGACACCTCCCTGGGGTACACCTGATGTACCTTTCACTGCATCTGAACTAACGCCATCTAGAACTACCCTCTGTTCGCGGTCGGCTAAGAACTCTCTTATCCAACGTATTACGTCGTGGTGTATTCCGTAGGCTTCCAACGTAACGAGTAACTTCGAATGAGGGACTTTATCGAAAGGTTTTTTGAAATCTAGATATATTGCGTCTACATGGACAAGCTTTTCTCCCGAGAAAAGAATGTTGTGAAGGAAGGAGGTAACAATGGTATTAATCAGCCTAATTTTACATCCTAGGTTGAAAAGTCATTTTCCTTTAACATAATTTACAAACACTGCATTTTAAATTTATTATATTAATGGTTTAGATTGAAACAAAAGAATTCGTAAATTTACTGTAAAGAGACAAATGATTTATATCATAACCATAAGATCCATAGGATTAAATTGGCTCTTATCCGATTAAATTGTCACAGATATAATTATACGAATGTTATAGGTAAACGAAATCAAAGGAAAAAAATGTTTACACATGCCTAAAACTTTCCGTATTATAGGAATTCTTTCTGAAAAATGGTAAAACCTCAACGTCAGCTTAAACAAATCCAAAATTATCGTGTAAATTTATATATTATTTACCATCTATTCTGCTACATGTCTCTTAAGTTTTTTGGCCCATATCTCGAGTCCATTTTGGGGCCATTTTTAAACTCTCACACACGTAATTATCTATTCTTCTCTTAATTCCATATATTTTATCCTGTGTGGTAAAAAAAACCATCCTCTTCTACCGCCCCCTCGTTTACCATACCCCAATCCTCCATATCCTAAGGCTTCAATGACAATTCCAATCCTTTTCCCCACTCGTTTCTCTTTTCCACTAAGTTTTGCAATCCACTAAATTAATTGAAACCTTTAATGAAACAAACTTATGTCTTAGAACTACGAGACCGCCAATGGAATAATGGTCAAAGTGAAGGGATACCTTAAAAACGTTGGAGGTTAGAAGGTGGTGGTGGTTTTAAGGCTTCTGCACATACCCCAGAGCTGACGGCAGAATCATTATCGTCCGATACTACGCGGACGAGACCGGATACCACCCACAGTCCAATTTGGCTTAATTCACCCCTCCCCGACAATATTAAACCTCTGAGAATTAATGTGCATCCCAAGTTGAGTCACGATAACCATTTATCCTCGGAGGAGCCAAAAAGGGTGCCGTGCAGTTGTGTACGGAGTGTGTTAGGGTTAAAACCCCCCAAAAACATGTTTACCTGAATTCGTTGTTGTTTGTTTACCTGAACTAGCGTTTAGAGTTTAGCTTATTGGGCTGAAAAATATACTTGAATTGTCTTCACGAAAATAGGATGTTAATTTATTATTGTTTTAGTGAATAATAATCTAAAGATCATTTTATGATGATGCACATTAATATTAATGAAACCCCCACCCCCCCAGAAGCCAAACCCCTCCAGAAGCCAATCCTGCGTACGCCACTAGTGCCGTGGACACATTAACTACGGGAGGTGCTGATGGTGTCGCAGTGGACGACGGAGTCACAGACACGGACTGATATTACGGCTAATGGCCGCCCAGGAATCTTCCTCAGAACCCGTTAATCCTTTGCTTTTCCAAAGTGTGATGTGAAGATCATCTAGTTCTGTTCTGTGAACAGTCGGAGCTTAAAGTCATATTCCATATATCTTCCACCAACATGTAAGTTCTTGGAAAATAAACACAATATTTTTATAAATAAATTTTTCATGTTTGAACGTGTACTCGAACACTTAAGTTTAAATTTTCTTGGGTAAAATCGTTTAAACCTTGTCAATATTTATACCAGTCAGAATATCGCAAATATCTTCATCGCAGGATATGGTTTTAATTAAAAATTATTATATGGGAAAATTTTTATCAATAAAACAAAATGTTTATTAAAAAAATAAATTATATTTTAAGGTGAAGATGGGTCCCGTACATGGAGGTTGTTGAGATCTACCGTACAGCAATATACGAAGGCTTCCCTTTCGGGTTCATCTGGGCATACGCACTAAAGATGGTAAATGAAGCGTCCCTCGGGTGTATGGGTGTTTAACATTTTCGGCTCTCAAAGAGTGAACACGAGGAGATTGGAAGGCGGAGAGGGAAATAAGGGTCATGAAAGAGTAGGAGTTTGGGATTTCCCGCCTTTCTGCTGATAACCGCCTCCCTCGCCCAAACTTTGAAGCTTAGTCGCGGCTGAAGAGCGAATGAATGGCAGTGACACTGGCGGCGAGATGACGAAGCCATCAGGTTGGCCGCTTTGCTGTAACCCTGCATCACACATGTCGGCACGGTCGAGATGGCGGCGGTCTCACTCGAATTCGGGCTTCTTGGGTAGTGAGGCGATGTAGTCCAGCGCTCTCTGGATTGCAAGTGGGATGGGCGGTGGGGTGGGAAGATGGGCTCCCTGAGAGAAACGAAAAAGAACATAACATTAGATAAACTTGCCAAATTATAATTTATATCGTATGATAACTCCATTTTAATTTTTAAATGGAATGTGATATGTTTAGTTGTTTATTACGTAAGGTTACCGTTATCGGACGTTATTTTCACGACGGGCATCAGGTGGGTGGGTTGATAAGGTAAAGATTATTTAGGGAATCAAGAATGGGTGTAATGGAGCTCGGCTTCATCATCTTCTTACTCTTCAATGCAATCATTCCCAGCACTTATACGTTTGCGGCCCCCTTCAGACTGAGGTTACAACGTTGGGGCACCCTTCTTAGATTTTTTAAATTTTAAAAATATTGTTCAATTTAAGTTGAATATGCATCAGGAAAATTTTAACTTCACATTTAAATAAATTCTTCCTCAATTTTATTTTTTATTTAAGTAAGGTAATAGTAAAATCACCAACCAACTAATGATATGCTATAGTTTAGGTATAGTACCCATACTACTCGAGTCAGGTTGGATGAAGTTCTTCGATTACTGTCACCATCCGTCGGATGAGAGAGTAAACAATTCATAAGTTGTCCATACTAAACATTTTTCATATTTCCGCAGTAATCATTCGGCGTCCCTTGCTGATTTCCCGTTGCGCAGAAGTCCTGTGGCACACCGGCTGGGAATCACAGCTTGAACGTAAGGGGCCGCGAAGTCCACACACCCAATCCGACGGACGGTGAAATGCTCTTTAAGTTCTCTTCATTAGACACAAATAAAAGGATTGGAATTCCGATGAAACATCTTCAACGGTGACGACGGGTGAACCAACGTTCTTGGAATGGGAAGTATTTGGTTTTTTTAATGTTTTAGTGCGATGGATTGGTAGTAAGACTACGAGGAAATGCCTGGAATTGTGAAGGAGTAAAATAATTTGGTGCAGGTTAGGGAATGTTGAAGGTGTGCGAAAAAGGTGGCAGATGAGTTGGCTAAAGGGAAAGAGGGTTAAGGAAAAATTGTTCCATAGGTAGCATAGAGAGATGTGAAATGTATTTAGGTGTAGTTGCCGGAAACGTAGGAAAATTAAGTTTAATGGATGACAGAGACTGGTTTAAATATTACTATGCACATATAACTGCTGAAGTCTTTAAAATTGAATTATGACTTTATGAGGGGTGACCAACAACTGAGGTGTTTGAGCGAAAGGCAGGTAGTTTGGAAAACCAGTGTCGAAATTAACCTTCTCTTAAAGAAATGCATCTAGAGGTCATCAGTTTGACGTAATATCCGATGGATCATGTACATCCATTGAAGTACTACCCAATGGCGAAATTGTAGCATTCGGAACTCCACGGAAAAATTTCCGTTACTTAGGATAGGAAGTTTGTTCTTAAGCTACTACACACCTCGATGTCAAAATATCAAGAAAAAGGGCTTATGGAAATAATCCAAATTTACGCTCTGTTACAGCTTATAATTGCCTCAATTTAGGAAAATGGAAACCTTCCCCTTCACGACGGGGCTCCTAAGTAATGTTTAAGATGAATTTCGTATGAGATAAGATTGGAGGTAAAATTTCGATGGTGATTTTTCATTTTTCCTAAATCCAAGTTTCGTGAAAATTCTTTGGTAGAGATTCAGGTTTGAAGTGGGGTTGGAAATGTGAAATGTGCAGAATGACAAACTAATAAAAAAAATCGCTTGGACTGTTTTGGGAAGAAAGGAAGTTGGTGCAGGAAATATGAATGTTGCATATTTGGGGTGAGGATCGGATTGCAAGTGGCAATGTGATGTCGAAATACTTGGTTGAAAAGAAAAGGTACTCGTTTTAAAGAGAAAACTACCCTTTTATGGTAAAAATGCCTCCGAGAAATAATATTGTATATCCACAAAATAATAAAGCAGATAAAAATTTACTTTACTGCATTTTAAACGAATGTGGCAAAAATTCGGAGGCAGATGTGTTTAAATATGATAAAATTAGAACTTGGAGAATGAGGAGGAAAAGGATTCACGTATCAGTGGGTGAGGTAGAGGAGCTGAAGGGAGTTGTGAGGTATGCTAAATGTATGGTAAAGGGTTAACCATTCCCTCTCAACTTTATAGGAACTGTAGAAGAACACGTATCTTTATAAGCAAGAAAAAAGCAACAATTGAAGACGAGCCAGGCATACCACATCGTTCAAGGTTAAAGCATGGGTGAATTATGGGAACTCAATATTATCATCATATTTTATAAACACCAACTTAGGTTTTGGCACTTAGTGTCATCATGAAGATGTCTAATGAAATAGCCGTATTATATAATTGAAAGTAATATAAGAGTCTCATCGAGTCACAGGTGAGGATATTAGAATACTATTTTGGGATTAAATGAATTAATTTGCTTCTAATAAGTGCTTCATAATTTTTGGTTGGTTACGTTCACAGCAAATGATGTTGGTCTATTAAATATAGACGCAACTCAGCTCAATGTTGAACAGAGGATAAGCATAGTACTCAGACACACTTGATGCAAGGGGCACGTAAATATCTCCGCGTCGAATGCGCGATTTTCTTCACCGTCCCGGAGAGCAGTACTCTCCATAACAGGTGTGGTGACTGTCGAGTGTAGGGGTAACTGTGGAGTATCAGTGTTGTTTGCGTGAAAGGAGGAAGCTTACAACTAATTAGCAAAATTGTAAACAAGTAACGAATGAAAATAAAATAAAAAAGTGAAAATATTGAGTTTGATTCACAAAAGTAGCAATTTAGAGGTGCATTAGTGGATTGAAAGGAGGTATATTTTTTTAAAGAGTATTTTATGTATTTTTTTCTATTCTTTTATCTTTTTTAATTTTTTTGAACGTGTTTTTACACATATATATTTTTTATTTTGGCTCATAATTTTTGAAAATATTATTAGTTTCTTAAACACATTTTATTATTATTACACGTTCACCTAATGACACCCCTGAAATAATTAGAAACGATTGGAGAGTAATGACGGATAGCAGTGCTTGGAGCATAAGGTAAAACAAACAGCAATTTTTTTAAAAGATGACTTAATTCTAATAAAAGGCATAGGATAGACTCATGGGCGAGTTATTTGTTTAGGCAGTGTATATGTCATGGGAGTATGTTCATCTTAATCCCATATGGCGATGAGGAGGGGGTTATTTGTT
Source organism: Pyrrhosoma nymphula (assembly GCA_963573305.1). NCBI lineage: Eukaryota > Metazoa > Arthropoda > Insecta > Odonata > Coenagrionidae > Pyrrhosoma > Pyrrhosoma nymphula. Next base: position 47,344,505 of record OY754333.1, on the reverse strand, counting down.
GCCGGTAGCCTTTCTTTGAAATTATTTACAAGTTTTCTGATGAATTCAATTAAGGGTGGAATATTGTGTGCTATTTTGACATGTTCCATTTTGGTAAGTTTACTCAGATGCAGCAGCAAACGGAGGTATTTATTTTTGGAATATTTCCGGTGATTTTACTATTGATTTATTTGGAGCAAAGATCTCACAGTTGTAAAGCAGGATAGGTCTTATCACAGCGGTGTATAGTTTGGTACGGATGGTATGCTTGAGTAGTGGACTTGAGTAGTGTGCGCTTTTTGTGGCGTTTATTGAGATTTTCAATTTTTGTATCCATAAGTTTAACTGGTGTGTTTGTTTAATTTGCGGACATTTTTGTCTCCTGAGGACGATGTGGCTGTGTCATCCGCGTACATGTGGAGTTGAGTGTGAACTGATTTGGGCATGTCATTGACTAAAACGTCGGAAATTTTTTTGTATGTACTTCTGAACACTTATTGCAATTCGAGGATATATTTATGGATAATAAAATAATTTAGATTTTTTGGGGTTTTCTTTTCATGTGAAAGTTATTAAATGGAAGGGAGCTTTAATAGAGCTGAACCTATCCTTTATCCTCATCCTTTATCCCCTGAACCCTTATTAGGAGAAAATGTAAAATACTATGGAGCAGAATTTTTGGTCGTACCTCAGGGCGGAATCCGTTCTCGTCGGCGATGTATTTTAATTCGATTAGAGTGCCATCTGGTGCCGTGTATGAGTACCCTCCTTGGGCCACTTGAGCCTCCAGCGGCGTTCCTGGGTTCTTCAGGAATCCCTTCTCGTAGGCCGCGATCCCGTTTTCGGTCTCGTAGCTGCAGAAAAAAAAGAAACTGTAAAGGCTGTTTTACACGGGGCGCGACTTCAAACTGCATTTTTTTCTCAATTGGGCGTGCAATCATTTTCGAATTAGAGCAGGGGCTATTTTGCCACCTCGCGTTCATGTATTCGCGCATACGTTCTTGCAATTCACGGCTTTACACAATGCAATTTGAAATGCACGTTCGTACGTACATCAGAGTGTACAAATACGTGCCTTGTGTAAAACGAAAATTATTATTCTGAGACCGTTTCAACTAAAATTACGGAATATGATCCACTGATGGGAAGTTTTGAAGGGAAACATCATGACCTGCTGCAAACTGAAATGAATCAGAAATAGTGTACATGTGTTTAGAGAAATTATGAAGAAGTCGAAGATATTACCGTACTGTGTAGCACTTCCGATTTTATTGAGTGCCGAGTATCCAACAGTAATTTCTTTTCTATTGTCCCCAACTGAATTACCGATTTAGTGACGTTCCAGGTAATTGTGCCCTGATTCTTTCATGCTTTTGACTGCCATTGGTGAATTAAACTTGAAAGACCCAATGATAGCATTGTTAAAGCAAACACGAATGAATCTTAAAAAAAAGCCATTTTTGTATTCCATCTCGGCTCATACTTGTAAAATATGTCATTTGGGTGAATTAATCTTCGTTCAAACGTGTTCTTTTTTGTATGCTATCTGAACATCACCATATTGCAAGTGAACTCGTACAAGTGGTTTATTTTATCTTCTTTAAATACTGATATAATCTATTAGAGCAATTTTTTCGACCAGCCTGTTTGATATTATAATGTATGAAAGTGGAGGAAATCCTCCTCAAATTAGGGTTACAGTATACATGAATTTTTAATATATTAAATAATTCTCCCAACATTCGATCCGAATTTGTCATTAAAATCTTTTTTTCTTACTTTCTAAATTCCGGCATAAAGAATGAATGTCTCTAAAATATAGGTAACAAAAAAGCTTATTAAGAACTCATATCTATCCTGTCAGTCGCGTTGATTTATTTATTTTGGCAATATAATACTCATAATAAAATATCTCAGATTTTTTCATTGATCCCTTATTTCAGTGTATTTACATTTATAACGGCAGCAAACGTTCAAATAGATACAATAAACGCTATTCCTTCAAAATTATCTATTTGTTTCATATACTATTTTTCCATATATGCTTCAGTTTCATTGGTGACGTGGTTTGTAACGTGGCGCTGATGGAATAGACTTCGGAAGCTATTTTCAGGGTTAAGGGAAAATGAGTTACCTGTGCTCGTAGCCTCCAAGGGGGTCCCGAATCTGCGACTGCCTTAAAATTTTAGAGCGGGATTCAGGCACACGGGGAGCGGCCGCTGGCCTCTCCTCCTTTCCGGACTTTCCCCCTATCATTCTGGCGGCCACAGTGCCGGCGAATAGGAGAAGTAGCTGTGGACAGAGGGTGATGTTGAACAAAATGTGAAAAAAAATTTATCTGATGAAGATGAATCAGTTGAACACTGCGTGATTGGTTAAATAATAGAATATATTGAGATCATTCAGATCAGAATTTCAGGATGACATAGAATAGGTATATAATATTGAGAAGCCTGAACTGTAGAGATTTCAACCGCGTATTTTATTGTTTAACTGATGACAGCTTCGCCGTAGTATTTAGGTCACAGTGTTATTAGTAATGAAACTAATCACGCAATAGAAAACCCGAGAATGTAGCCCTCAACATACTCTACGCCGCCTTAAGCACCTACTATAATATAATGACCCCACATTTCATCTCTATTACTTAAAGACGTGAAAGAAAGATAGATACATCACTACATTTTTATACAGTCATTGATGACCGCAGTAAAAATGAGCAAGACAGAAAGGCACATCGTTAACAATTACTTCACCCTACGTCCTTTTCGTCATCCAATTCCTTTTCCGTATGGACTCACTTGGTAATGCCTGGGGGGGGGGGTGTAATTCATTCGTTCGGAATTACTTTCAGTACCTAAATAAAGACTCACTGTGAACAAATAGTACTAGTGAGTCCGTAGTTACGTACCGAAATTAATCTCGAACGGTTGAAGCTCACCCTCTGGTGGCAAAGTACCCCCTGCCATTATGCCCTTGCTGCGGCTTAAATGGCAGAATTGCTGAATATGGCAGTATCGTTTAACGAGACGAAATCTCATTGCAGCTACCTTCAAAAAATCTTGTCAAAATATTTAAGGCCCAAAAAGTGGTAAATAAATGTTTTCTTTGCATTCTCATTAACAGAACTGTTATTCAAGAAGAGCTCATCTTTGTTGATATCATGGACGTAACGTAGCAACCTCGACACATCTCGACTTCAAGACCTAGCCGTATTTGAATTGTTGTACGACGTGACCTCAAAATTACATCATTGTCGTAGCTCGGAAATGCCAAGGCCCTTGTGAAGAGGGCAGCAGATTAATTTTTGGCGTAACTGAAGCGATTATTTTAACTTTTGGCAGCATGTTACCACAGTAAATAGTTTTGTTACTGCTAGCTGGTAATTTACCATGCATCATGATCAAATGAAAATGAAGAAAGACAACTTTTATTCTTTATACATACTTACACTTCTTTTGAATGTTGTTATACAAAATGGTGAATATATCTTAGGTAATTATCTTGTTGATATTTCATTTACTGTTGTCTTGAGTTTTCTCTTGGATATTTTACTTATACTGAAAGATGAACTAGATTCTATGCGACGCTGGAGATTTATCCAATGAATTAATTTATGTGCAATTGAATCCTATCGTAGCACATCAAATTCCGCAATTAGATGGTGAGAGTAAAGTCACCGATGTGTTGAAATATTCACGCAGCAAGAGACGCGAATACCTTTCTGATTGACACGCTTTCTTATCCCATCCCTATGTCTTCCTCCCATACTACCAAATGTTCCCCACCATATCTCACTAAGTCCTGTCCTCTTACCTCTCGGTCTACGAATAAGGAATCAGGAAATGCCACATGCCTGCGCAGACCGTCATAAATGGTGAACTTTTCATCAAGACTTATGAAATTTCGACATGTTTAATTGTGTTTGGATTGCATAGGAATCGATTTTAGGCTTAACCTTGGTTAAACTCTTTTTTTAATGGTTTATCAAATCTTATGAATAAAGAGAGGTAACTTGTTCTTATTTATAAAGGTACTTTCATTCTTCATTATGTTCGAAAAGTCTTTTTTGAATTAATCTCTCTCTCATCTTATTAAATATGGTCTCCGACAAGCTTTTCATTCAAGAATGAGTGAATGAAATATTTCAAGGATATTAAGAATATCTTGGACCAGAAAAAGATTCTACTAAGTATGCAAATTTTCGCACTATATATCAACTACTAATTTTTATTTAGAACAGTTGATTTCCTTCTGCCATTTCAGATAAATCTAACGCCTTCTTAGAATCCAATTTTGGTGTTGTTATACCTCGCAGCTTTTCTATTCATTACAGCGAGAATCATATAATTAATTGAATTGTAAATTGGAACTCAAAATGTTTTCATCCTTCATAACACTATAAAAATCAGTTGCTTGAATTATTCTGCAATCAGCATTGGTGGAAAATAATAAATCCCAATTTTTTCAGAACACTTCCCAATGGAATACATTAGTAACTGGGAAAACTAGCCGTAAAGGAATAATGCCGTGAGAGTCACCTACAGTGAGATACTGAGATAGTTTGTTTCCTTTCGAAATGTTACATACAATATAGCTTTAAGTTATCCGGAATGAAGTATTATGCTTCCCTATTATCCTTTACCTTAATTATGTCTGCTCAGTATATATAATGAGTTGATCCACGCTTCTGAACTCCGACCGGAATGATTTATTTGCCAAAAATATTTGCATTATTCTCATTATACTGTCCGAATGGTGGTTTCTTGTGTAGGGGAGCGACACCTGTGGTCAGTTTTGTTGTTTAGAGTGAGTTCAGAATCCACGCCTACGACCGGAGTGCTTTCTTTGCCAGATATCCTTGCGGTATTCTCATTAGACTCTCTGATTGGTGAATTTTGAGTAGACGACCGACAACTGTGGTCATTTTCGTTATAGAGGTTAGTTGAATAGAACGGTGAGGGTAGAAATCCTCCAGGAGTGGAGAAAAACTGGTGAACAGACCTTGTAATCCACAGTTGAATGCCGTATCTGGCAGGTGGAATAATGCACCTTGCAATTCTCTTTCCATAGCATCCATGTTAGGATGGGGATTCTGCTGAAAAACGTCTATTAGTTCGAGAACTCGATCCCCGGTCCTAATGATTGGAAGGCAGTACTCTAATCACACACAATACCAACCTATTCCTCTATCTCTAAACTTATGCACAAAATAATGTCAATGTTTGCCCCTTACTGGTTACCTCAATGAATCCTGACACTTTCGTCCATATAAAAAACAGAATAGCGCAAAAGCTGATGTTCCCTGCCTACTGTAATATCGGAGGGAGATTAGCGTATAGCGAGCGGAGTGTTCTTCCGACGAGTCTTACCACTGCCTTCATGTTGTCCGTGGGATGTTAGGATGTCTTCGGGTGATGCAGATGATCCTCGTCAAGGAGTTCGAATGCGTGTACATCAATGGCCGCGCTTTCTTTTTATAGTCAGTGGAAAGGGTCGTCCTCCCAGTTTTGGACACAGGTCGGGAGTGAGGGAAAAGGGAGTTCGAACATTGAACACGGTTGGGTTGGTTAATCAAGTGGTTGGGGGTGGAAGATGAGAACAATAATAGGTGTGAAAAGGACATTTACCTGACCGGAGCACCTTTGCGAGGTGGAAGTGTCGTCCCATATTTGTATGGGTTGGGCTCCGGACACTATGCACGTGGGAGTAGGGGTGGGACGCTATAACTGGAATGCGGCGATGGGACTCATTTTGCGATGTTTTCGACTGAGGGTGCGGAGGCAAGGGGGAAGGAGTTTGGAGTGAGGGTGGCGCCGATTAGGTAATGGGGTCATGCCAAAGATGTATGAAATTTCTCGGGGGAACGGCCGTGGACCCCCAAATTCCCGCTGGGTGGTTTGTAATGTCGCAAAGGGAGCGTAATTGCTCTCCTGCAGATGCTTCTATCACCTCGTCAGTGCGAGTGGCTTACTCAAGGGTAGCGGATACGTCCTCTTAAGGTGATTTAAGGGATACATGGCCAAAGCGTGGTTAGAATATCTCCGTGCAGCGTGAGATAAAACTGAAGGAGACACTATCTGGTATAAATGGCCCAACCAGGAGGAATGCAAAGCAAAAATGGCGAGGGGCCTCTGCTCCATAGTAACTTTTCCTAGTCAGTTATGTGCGTGCCTGACAGACAAGAACTTCGCAAAAAACGGAGTAGTGGCAGATTAAATATATAAATTGTATAACTAAATTCTCAGGTTTCCATCCAAGTATATATTTTGGCTGCTGCCAACGTTTCGACGGAATACTCCTCCATCATCTTCAGAGCAATGATTTGCAGGACATTATGTCTACGATTATATACCCTTCTAATCAGGTGGGGAGGGGGGAATGGTTGTATCCTTTTTCCGTTATTTTTCTAATTAATGGTTTACATTCCCTGTTTATATTGTACCCACAATCCCGATTTTAGGTATTCTTTTCCAGCCTGATTTCAATGGCTTCTTTGACTGAAGACGATGGAGTAGTATTCCGTTGAAACGTTTGAAGCTGCCCAAATTCTTACTCGGATGGAAATATGAGAGCAAGCTATATATAAATATCGCCGAGAAAAAACAAAATCTTACATAGCAGAATAAAATTTAAATGGCAGTAGTAATAAAAATTACTCTTATTTTCTCATGCAGGGTGTCCAATTTTAGGAAATGGGTGACCAAAGGGTGTTCAAGTCAAAAGAGTTTTGGGAACCACTGGGCTGCTCTAGAATATCATTGCGGTTGTGGCTGCTGTATGTAGATGGTTGCTTGAAAGCAACGGACGTCCTTGCTAAGTTTGGATCTAAAAGAATAGGTTGTGCTGACGAATACATTCCTACAAATAGATACACGTGGGTTCCACCTAATCCTTGCAAGCGGCTTTCAAGCCAGTACCGCCTAAACATTTCACAACTTTTTTTGCTGAAAATACTGATGTTTACAATAATTTATTAAAGAAGCGAGGATTTGGACGAAATAAAGAGCGTTGGAAGTCATTACGAATAAATTTAATATGGTCACATGGGGAAAATATAGCATCATATTTTCTTAAACATACTAATTCGAGTACCCTAGTTGCACTATTAACTCCTAATTATGTATCACAGAAGGGTCTCATATAATTTAACTACACAGCCTCATAGGTATTATACTCATTACTAGGTTTAGACGATAAACAAAAAAACTACGAACAATGTCGTCGATCAAATTTACAAAGCTGGCGTTTCAAGACTACAATGCAAATCATGAAAGTCGAAGACATCCGAAGGAGAAAGGGGAAGAAACCAGTTTCCAAAACAAATTTGGTATTCTACTTCGCAGCGACATGGACGAGCAAACAACCTGTCTTCTGCTTTCGCTAGGTGAACCAACGGCAGGCGACAAATGTCGTAATTTCCGAGGACAAAGACCCGAACGAACGAACCGCGGGGGTGAGAAAAACGGCGGCATCGGCGGATTGCGCGAAGAGGTGATATGAAATGGAGACTCGACCCGACGACCCCGAAACAAGCGATGGGGACTCCATCTGACGGCAACTGATAACACGCCCCCAAGAAGAAAGACTTCCTGGACCAAACGAACGTGGCGCGATACAAAAAAAAGAGCAAATGGTACGCAGTTTTAGGTAAATTTCGAAGAAATACTAGCTATTGTAGTCGTTACCAAGGGCCACGGTATATTTATACAGGGAGTCGCGAGAAAGGTGCCCTGGGGGTTATTTTGTAATCTCACTTAAGTGAGAATACGTTATCAAATGTGGAAATTTACGTCATTTTTCGTAGTTCAACTACGCCACCCAGGTGGCATGATCATCTTCGGCTCTCCAGCGGTGAACTGCCGGTCTATTTATTTGATTGATCCCCTCATTCGACTCTTGATCCGTATCTTTCAGCTCTTGATCCGTTTCATTTGGCTCCGCATCTCATTAGTTCCATCTCACATGTCGTTAGAAACGTGAAATGGCGCCACCATCGGACCTTGAACGATCATGAGCCGATCATTAAGAGAGGGAAACGGATCTCCCGCCTTCCCGCAAAGAGTCATTAAAAAGGTGAGATTAAAATAATAACACCCCTGGCTATACATTTTCGGATTCTACACCTAAAACGGAACAAAAAATATTTGTAAGTTTTTCTAAAATTCCGCTTCGTTTAGCGTTTCTATGCATGTTTTTTTTTTCAAAAAATCATAGCTTAACCCTCGATAACTCGCGTATGGGTCGATTAGACCCGAGCGCATTTCAAATACTAATAACTCAGTCAATTTTAATCGTTGACTCTATTACTTTCGTGTAGCTGACTTTATAACTTTCATTTCTGTACTGTGCAATTTTCCGAGCTTTTTGACTATAACTTTTTGCAAAATTGTAGACCAATCACCCGTCTGGGTCTTTTAGACCCGTCGCGAGTACTCGTGTTACACTTTTTCAAAATTCTTTTTTCCATTTGTTCTCATTTTTGCAGTAAATATTGCTATGAAATATTTACATGCAAAACAATGTTCATTATTTTTTATAAAAATAAAGTAATTTGTTCATAACAATTTTATAATAATTATTACCTAAGCCCATATTTCATACATTATTTCTCTAGGTTATTCCATTTAGCAATCACGTTTGTGGCAGTGATATGTTCAAACGATAAATTATGTAAATCTAATCTATTTTGCAGATACATACTCAATGCGGTCAGGTTAGGAAGATCTCGTATAATGCTTACTTGCTGAACCAAATGTCGCGGAATGTAATCCGGAATCGGTCATGGGCTCTGTATTGTGAAAATTTGCGTCCTCATTTGGTAAATTACGGCAGAAAGACTCGTATTTCAAATCAAATAAAATATAAGTAGTACTACTTGAATGCACTAAGTAGAAGGAACGCAATGGGTTATCCCTTGAAATTTCTGGAACACTGCGAACAGTTGTGCACAATACTGCACAATATTATTGCCACTGATTAACTCCAACATTTTGTTACCTTTCTTGAATAATCTAGAGCCATGAAAAATACATAGAAAATGTTATAGCTCGTTGTTGAATGTCACAACATATTAACACAAAGCCTAATAAAGAAGCATTTGGTTTTTTGAGAATGCCACTCTCAAGGAAGGGAAAAGTGACCGCACTGAACTACTAAGTCGTCTTAGAGGCCCTCAACTTTACACTACTTTCACTCGCATACAATTATAAGCACATGTGCACATTGTTATAAAGCTTCAAAGTAACTGCTGACTCCGCATCCCTAAAGATTTTATGGTTTGGAGTGCATATGATCCATGGGTTTTGTCAGTCATACTCCAAGGTTTACTGCGGTACTTCCGTCCAAAAAAGCTCGTTTTCTCCAGTTTTCAGCCAAGCTACAACAGAGTCGGATGCACAGAGAGAAAATATATTTTCAATCGTTGTTCAGCTATGCAGTTTTTATTTACCTATCAATGTGTTTACCATTCATCAGTTTTTATTATTTTTATGAGTTATTTCAACAATAAAAATACTACCCTGGGAGGCCAGGTGATACTTGCAGACAGTTGTGATTGCCGATATCGCAGCTTCGCAGGAATTAAAAAGGTAAAGAGCGTTTCTGAAACCTAAACAATTTTTCACATGGAATGAGTTGCATATCTTTACACATACAGTTTTGCATGCATTTCTAAGTAGTACAAATTATATAAAGTGTGTAATTCAAATAGGTAGAGTGAAGTAAACTTCATGATTTATTTCGCATTGATCTTTAGCGTCATCATGAATAAAGCGACTTTGGAGAAAAAACGAATCGACACCAACATCATTGGTGGTTTGTCTGAATATGAGGAAGAGGATCAATCAGAAGAAAGTGTTCATGACACAGATAGTGAGTAGGAGGTAGAATTAGAGAGTACCGATGAAGATGATGAAGAGGAGTCACCCGTGCATCTTCCACTTGGGAGAGAAAATATAACTACTTGACAGAAAGTGCCTTTTCGGAAAAATGTAACAGCAAGTATAGAAAATATTTTTCAAAGTGTAAAAAAACTGACTCAATATTCCATAAATGTTCAAACCCCATTGGAAATATGGAATTCGCTATTCAATTTTGTCGATGGAATTGTTACTTGTACTAATATTTTCATACGTAAAATTGTTAATATATTCAAAAGTCCACGTGATGCGCTGACAACTGATACAGTTGAATTTCATGGATTGTTGGGTTTGTTGTACATCGCAGGTTTTCACAATGCTTCACACCTGAATGTGAAAAACCTTTTGGCAACGGATGGAACAGGCTTGGAGATTTTCAATGCAACTATGTCGTACAATAGATTCCGATTTTGATGCGTTGCCTGCGCTTTGATGGTGCCAGTGATCGTCAAAAACGTTGCCACACAGACGAATTAGCTCCCATCCGTAAAATCAATGAAACATTCAACGAAAATATTCGGAAATCATACAACGGGGGCGCGTACGTCACTGTTGATGAAAAACTTGAAGCATTTAGGGGGAAATGTAGCTTTAGACATTATATCCCCACCAACACCGCCAAGTACGGGATAAAAGTATTTTCAGATGTAGATTCATGCACCTATTACAGATCTAAGTTAGACATCTACTGTGGGAAACAACCTGAAGTGCCTTATTATACCGATTTAGACCAGTTGAAGTTGTAAAAAGAGTCGTTAGTCACCTGCTATATTCTGGTAGAAACATTACTACAGATAATTGGTTGACAAGCTTCCCCCTATGTGCAAAGTTATTATCACGTAAAAAAACTATCATTAAAACTGTAAGAAATGCAAAAAAGAAATTCCACCATCATTTATTGGCACTATACCTCGAGTGATAAAATCAACCATATTTGGGTTTCAATAGAAGACAACAATTTTATCATACGCTCCAAAAGCAAACAAATGTGTTTTATTGTTATCAACGATGCATCACACAGATGAGATAAACGTGGGGGAGAAAAACCTTCCAGAAGTAAATTAATTTTTTAACTCCACAAAGGCTGCCGTAGACACAACAGACCAGTTATGCGGGATTTACAATGTGGCATGAAACTGTCGGGGATGGCCTTTGGTGATCTTCTATTCTTTCATGACTGTCACGGCAATTAATGCTCTCATTATTTTAATGTCAACAAGCAACCCACCACTACAATAGAGAGTTCAAAAGCTTTTCCTAAAGGACTTGTCTTTTTATCTAATACAGCCACTAATTGATAGGTGAACTACGATTTCCACGTTGTCATGTGAACTCCAACATACCACACATAAGTTTTGCAAAACAAGGGATAATCAACCTGAAGTGCAACATCGGGTAGCGGGTCACGTTGTCAACTGTGCAAATCAGAAAAAGACTAAAGCAAAAACTTTGTATTTAAAATGTAATCGCAATATTTGCTAAGAACATGCCAAGTATATCTGTGTAGATGAGCGATTATGATCCTTCACGTGCCACCTAAGTGGCTGAGGAGAATGATGAGAACTAAGATATAACAAAACTATGCATTAAATAAAATTAAAGGCTTATTGTTATAATAAAATGAATGTAATAACTCACTTTTTTTCAATGTTTTCCATTGACAAAACAAACACCCTTTCCCAAAGTCATCGTAAAATGAGAAAACATTTTGATTGTTAAATTAAAGAGCGCGAAAATACATTTAGGTAAATATCAACAATTTTTTTGAACAAATATTTGCTACCAGATACTCTTAACAAGAACTATTAATATAAAAACATTCAAACAAATTTATACCATCGTAAATGACTAAAACAACCATCATCGTTCGGACGGGTCCAATAGACCCAGCGCGAGTACTTACGTTACAAAAAAGACGCAAGTACTGCAGGGTTAAGTAAGGTTTAATATTTTGCTTTAAAATTTGGTGGATGTTTTAACCTTATCAACATTTCATTGGGAAAAAATTAAAACTGTTATGATATCCCGTTTCAAAATGGCGGAACTTTTCGAAAAATTTGCTAGAACAATAATAATTATAAATTTAATTGTGATTTTTACGGTATCAGAATTTATAAGATCGGTTGAGATTTGATTGAAAAACACGTTTTTGTCCTGTCAGGGGGGATATTTTTTAATCTCACTTTAGTGAGAATACGTCATAAAATGTCACTTTTTCGTCGTTCAACTCCGCCACCCAGGCGGCGGCGTGACCATCTTCGGATCTCAAGCGTTGAACTGCCGGTCATGTGCTGGTCTTTTAGACGATTCATCCGCTCTGATACGTATTTTTCTACTCTTGATCCGTTTCATTTTCTCCGCCTGCCATTAGTTCCATCTCACCTGTCATAAAGAACGTGACATCGTTTCCACTCAAAGCTTGAGTTGGAAAATAAACAAGGGCGCGAAAGATACAAACGATTTTAAATCGTATTGTTGTAATTTGCTAAACGTGAAGAACTTCAGCATTTTCAACTCCAATATATTGGGCACTTGAAGGTATGCTTTGATTGAAATGCTTGTTATTATTAGCTTGAAATATCTGTGTATATATTTCGTATCAATATTTCCCAAACAAAGTCGTGTGCATATACCTTTGTTTTCGTGTGCCTATCAGCCAGTGTATGGAGAAATGAGTTCAGTTATTTATACCATAATTTCATAATTTTAACAAATATTGCCTTAAAATCTTAGTTCTTGGTAGATATTTCCCGTGCTTGTGAATCAAAAACTAATTAAATGCACTTATCTTTTTTAAATATTGAGAAATCGCTTACATATCGCTTGTAGTTTCGACTGTATTTAGATTTTCGTGGTACGTACAGTTTAAGATATCTTCCGTAAGATGTTGAGCAATCTGGGTATTCGCTAGTCTCGGCATCTTTTATTTGATATAAGGAAGCTTCGACAATTCACGTACCGTTCGTGAGCCGATCATTGAGAGAGGGAAACGGATCTCCCGCCTTTCCGTTAAAAGTCACTAAAAAGGTGAGAATACAAAATAACCCTCATAACGCAATATAAATAAAGCAACACACAAGTTTAAACTATCAAGGAGGCAAAAACAGTGCTTGTCAGTCAAATCTAAACCGATCTTAAAAATTCTGATACCGTTAGAATCACAATTAAATTTATAATAATGTTTTCCGGCAAAAATTTCGAAAATTTTACAGGTTATTTAACAATTAGCCATTAAACTTTTGGAACTGCCGACATTTTGAAACGTAGAAGCACACAAATTTCAGTGAACTCTCAACCGTTTTAAAAATTGAGGTACCGTTAGAATTACAAAGAAATATACAACCTTTTTTGTTTCGGGAATATTTTCGTAAAGTTAACAGGATAATTACAATTTTCCATTGATAATTTGGAACGGCCGCCATTTTGAAACGGGAAATGTGTTTTGCAACAACAATGGTTTGTGTGGTGCAAGAGGGTGAGGGGACAGAAGTGAGGGGAAAAGTGAGGAACGTGTCCGTCAGGGGCTGGGTGATGAGGATGGCGCAATTTTTGCATCGTGGGCGGTTGCACGGGGTGGGAAGGGATTTGGTGGGTTTGAGTGATTTGGACAGGGGTTTGGTGAGTTTAAAAATGGCGGATAGATTGAGGGGCGTCTGAAGCTGAGAGAGAGACATAGAGGAAATATTTATGAATGTGTTAGGTTATCTGAAATGGTAGGGTAGAGGTTTTTAATTATGCGTCTAAGGGAGTCAACACCAGGGAACTCTGTACCACCTACTTCCCTGGTGTTGACTCCCTTCAAGGAGTTCTGACGATGCCGCGGCGGCCTGATACTGCTAAGGATAGAAGACGCGAGAGTTCTCGCTGCCTCATTACGCAGCCACTTCTCCTGCGGACGCATGTCCGGCCATCTAACAACCCCAAACGAGCGAGTGAGGCGAAAGCACTTTCCCTGTTCCCGTCACTTGGTAACGCTCCATCCAGAAGATGTTAAACTCTCCCGTCGCTCCCCAAATTCATAATAGATTCATGGATGGGGGAACATATGAGTTTCCATACCTGTAATTGCTTGGGTCGCTGACTGCGCTTTGTGTGTGTGTTTACTTATGTTTCACTACCTTCTCTGCCAGGTATTATTGCGTCAGCCACATGCTCTGTTTTCATCAGTGAAGGGACCCTTTTGCCTTGTTGTCAAGTGCCACTTTTTTCAATGAAATAAATGAATTCCACGGGAGTTTGTGTTGCAGCGTACATCTTTCCTTGAACTGTCACGTGTTCAGAAGAGAACCTATTTCACGGCCCTGCTCGACATCCCTAGCCTGGCATTTCTTTTTCAGTAAACCGGAGGGGTGGCGCCCGTACGGTTACAATATATATCACTTTTTTGTAAACACGATAACAGCCGCAATTTTGCAGTTATGACATTCAGACTTATACATAAAATCCATGGGTGTAAAATCTCGGTCAATATTGTTATTGAGCAAAATCGGACCAAAGGGGTAGAAATGGGGAGGCTTTTTTCAAAATTTGAAAAACGAACCTTGTCTCCCTTAGTTTACAACATGAATTTTTTTGTGTATCTTAATTTTTAAGAGTAGTGCAAATGAATTCTGTTTCAAACATTTTTTTAATACACCTAAAATTAGATCAAGGGTTGGAAAAAATAGGGGTAGAAGGGCCAAAAAATATCATAACATCCTTATTATTTACATGCCTAAATCCGTTTTAATTTTTCTGGAATTGCCAAAACAATATCTCTAACTTTTGTTGGAAATATTTTTTAGTACGACCAGCGGTTAATGCAAGGGGTGGCAATTTTACCTTTTTCTTTTTTAGGGGTTGAAAAAGAAAAATAATTATAACAACCCGATTATTTAAATTACTTAATCCATTAAAAGTTATCAGAAATTGTCAAAACAATATCTAAAACTTTTGTGCCAAGGAATTTTTATGGGGACAACCCTTATGGTAATTGGTGGCAATGTTATTTATTTGTATTTTAGGGGTTTAAGGAGAAAAAAATCTCTACTCCCTTATTATTTACTGTAAAAAATCTGTTTAACGTTATCTGAAACAGTCAAATAATATCTACAACTTTAGTTTCAAACATAGTTTGTACGACCAACCGTTTTTGCAAGGGGTGGCAATGTTACGTATTTGTATTTTAAAATCTTATATATGAAAATGAATTTTTGTTTTGTTCGTGTTTTATGTACGTCAATACCATACATCCGTTTGTTATGATACTTTGGTAAGTTGTTGCGCGCGTGCCTATAAAGCGAATCACGACTTTCGGCTGGCATTAAGTAGTCATCATCATCAATAATTACCTTAATTTCACTGTTGGTAACAAATGAAAGAAATGAAACTTTAAAAGTAAATTTAAAAGGAATTCCAATTTAGTTTTGCCCTTTAAAAACATTTACCATGGAATCAGAAATATTTTATTCTAATTGACAATGTTCATCTTCTATAGATAAGTTACAAGCGGTTAGTTTGCAATTTTACGAATGAGCTTGTATAATTGGTCTTAATGGAAGTACTGGAAGAACTTAATAAGTACTTGTTGCTGTATCCACTACGAGATGGTGAAATTTCCAATAATTCCAAAAATACTCGGTTATTAAATGCTCGGAAATTAAATGTTCGGTTCTCCTTAAAAAAATTAAAAAAAAATTATTTAAGGTTATTTCAGTTTTAATATTTCGTTAGCCATCGTACCTATCCCCGTTGATAATGTTATTTATATATACAAAATGATCATCAAGGGAAACAATAATTATGATTAGTTTTTAAAAATCTCCGTTAGTCAACGAAAAGGGATAGCTGACCCGATTGAGCGGTTCCTCACCTGTACTGGAAGGTGCCGTCGAAGCTGACATCCTGCGCCTGCCTCAAGATTGCGATTGGCGGGTTTTAGGGCTGCATGTAGGCAATTTGGATAGGCGCGGGTGCGGCAACATGGACGGGCTCGAGGGGTTGACGGGCGACGGAGGGCCGGAAGTGGCCTGGGACGGGCTGGGTCCGGTACTGGGCCGCGGCGAACCCGATGATGAACAGCAGAACCAACTGTTGGGAAAGGTAAAAGAGAATTCCCGTTTTACCGAATAACGATTTGCATTTTGGCGTCGTAGAGGCGTTCTTACATATTGCAACCGTGTTTTATTATCAATGCATTACTCTGAAAGATGGAATATTTGTGAATTAAGTGATAGGTTTGAGGATATTATCCAAACTTCGACATTTTAATTCTCTTTTATATTAACCAGCGTTTTCATTTGTATTTATTTCTCGATATTCATTACGAACCCTACATATCCAGCAGAATGAGGATTCTGATCATAACCTGAAATATTTTTTCGAAGTATGCAACTTACGCAGTTTCACTTTATGATGAAGCTGTTAACAGTGCTTAATATTATTTTATCTAGCGATTAGTTAATTTTTTCACAAATATAAATGGGATATAATGTGTTGTAATTTTATTGAATTTTGGGAAATATAACGCAAATACGTCATGACGAAATAACGTCATGACGATTATCTAGATGTATGCTATTCATCTAAAGCAAAACTTCATTAACACATTCAATGCGGGACCGATTTTCATGGAAGTAGTCAAAATCGGCTTTAAAAAATTAAAAGGGCTTCGGAATGGAACCACCACGTCAATTGACGTGCTCCGTCAGTTGGTGTAGCCAGGAGCACGTCTATTGACGTGCTTCGTGACGTTTGAGCCCGACGAAGGGCGTACTCCGCGAAATCAAAATAAAAATGAAGGATCCCCCCGAGGCGTTCAATACTCAAATATTTGATCCAAGGGGCTGGAAGGGGAAAAACCTTCCCAGTAACTGGGAGGAACCACAAACAATTCCTTCTGTTCCAATTTATTATGGCTCATGAACAATCACAAAAAAATAATACCCTGATGACATGCAATGAAAATAATACCCTAATTACAAGCAATGAAATGTTACCCTGATGCGCGTGAGATATGATTGGAATGATAGGGGAGGGTAAACAAATGAGCAATTGATAGATGTGAAAACACTTGAAACAAGAAAATTAATGCTCCCGCGTCACAGCCTGACGCAACGGAAGAAGTGATTCGGGGACGCTTAAGGCGCCCGCTAATAAGATTCCACACACACAAATGGCCAAGGGCCAACCAACATGAAATTACACTTGACAGTTATGTTGATATTCAGGGGTGCTTTAAAGTCCTGCAACCCCTCGGATCTACCTGGTTCTTATCTTGAAGTTGCGATGAAATGGGTGAGGGAGAGGGGGGGGGATTGGTGAACTGATGATGGCTTACGTCAAGTCACCAGGAGGCCTGCGAGGATGGCAGGAGTGACTTCCGACTCGTGGGTTACTGGTGGGTGGCGCTCGCAGCATGGACCTGCAGCTTCCCTTTGTAACCTCTCACTCGCTGGTATCGAGAGTCGCTCTGAGAACTGTGCGGCTCAGAAGGCTTCCCCTTCCTGGTTGCGTCCCGTCTCAGGCTCTCACGGATCCTTCCTCTGGGTATGCTCGTCGAGCATGGCCTCCGCCTACTTGGGAATGATTCTTGCGGGGGCATAGCCTCCCGCCACCAATCACTTATGAATTCTCTCTTTTGTCGTGCTCGTCGTGCCCTTATTTACCCCACCGACGGTAGGGAAGGGGGGTAGGGACGTCCGAGGGCACTCCACATGGGAAATAGGGGGCTGGGGAACTGGGGAATCCCCACACATTCAGGTAAAACAGCACTTGCCCCTTGGGCCACTTGACTCAGATGACGACGTGTGAGGGAGGGGGGGAACATACCCTCCCGTCACCTGTGATTTCGTTGACCTCGCCTGCAGGAGGTTTGAGAGTGGCTCTTAT
Organism: Pyrrhosoma nymphula; assembly: GCA_963573305.1. NCBI lineage: Eukaryota > Metazoa > Arthropoda > Insecta > Odonata > Coenagrionidae > Pyrrhosoma > Pyrrhosoma nymphula. Next base: position 47,326,737 of record OY754333.1, on the reverse strand, counting down.
CTCCGGGAACAAGGGGGTGGGGAAAAAGAAAAAAAAACAAACAAAAGACGAGTGATGAACGCCCAAATACGCGAGAGGACCCCAAACTAAAACCAGACGGTAAAACCGTTACCGTCACAATATAGACAGTTAAAATATCGATAGTTTTTATATTGTTAATTTACTTAAATATATTTTATTTTGGTTGAATCTTTCCCAGTTCAAAGAAAGGCTAGTTTTTCTTTTCAAGTTATTAATCAACTCGTCAATTATTATATTCTCAACACAACCTTAGGTCTACCAGACAACTACTAATCACTCGTGTAGAAACTAGCGTTAGTAAATCCTTGTGGATTTAAAAAGGTCACATGCGTCATATGTTCTCCAACTCCCACTACCCCCCCCCCCCCCTAACAACAACACGCTAGGAGTGAAAGTCAGTTATCACGGCGGAATGAGGAGGGCCCTAAACGCTCCGAAAGCGTTCAACGCGTTTAGGCCAGGGGAAGCCCAGGCTCTGTCGCGGGATGGAGGGTGGAGGCCTTTTCTCGGATTTCCGTGCCTCCGAAGTCATCTCCCTCCGTTGCTTCGGGGATTTGGAAAGTGGTCTCGAGGCGTAGCCACGGGGTCACCCTCCGAAAACGAGGATATGCAGGGGCGGAGGATGAGTTAATCCCCATGAGCAATAGGTTCGATGTGCTGTCGGAGGCTGAGCCATCGGAGATCGAGCTGGAAGGTGGGTCGCCGAGTGGGAGTGCAGATGGAAGGGAGGGAATTTGAGTAAAATAGGTTTAAATTTTGAAAACCATTTATTGGGATTCAATTAATTTAAACCCTTATAGATTTTCTATAATTTATTATTTTAAGGGTGAGATTTAGTAGATAATCAGATGAATTCCGTTCTTTAAATCCTCCATTAAAAATGAGTACTTAAAACTCTTCGCAAACCCTGTGTCAATGGAATCCTATACTTTCGAGGGGTACTCAAATATTGGTCTATATATTTTGAGACATGACACCTTCCTTGCAGAACTGCTGGCAGAAAATTAAGGATATTTTGAGCTAAAGCAGCAAAGGCTATTTCTTTGAACTTCTTGATGAGCGAAAATTTCCCAGAGGAAAAAATAATTAGCGACCATGACCGGGGCACGGATATGGATTCCGCGATAAAGTGTCAAATGCATTAGCCAGTATAGATGTATTGGCATTCTCCACTGTGGATGTTGTTAACTGGACTATGGGGTGGGAAATAAGGGTCCCGGTTATGACGGAAGACATTCGATGTTTATGGAGGCATCACACTTGCGAGTCACTTCGCAGATTCTTCATGACTCACTCTGCACCTTTTGATGTTGTTTTCCTTCATGTTAACAATTACTTTCAAAGCTTTTACTCTTTAGTACCCGTCACTCACGGAGAAGAAACAAGGATGTGCATAGAACACAATACAACCTTAATGTCCCTAGATTGGTATTATAGGAAATTTAAGTGCTTTTAAAGGGGATGTCGCACATTAGTGAATCTCTTTAATTTATTTTGAAGCTTCGTCTTATTATCAAACATTATGGACACAACATTAATCAGATGGGAAAAATGGTGAACGTAACTTATAATTTGATGAAAGTTATTGAAGTTAGGGATGAATTAATCTTCTTTTCTAATGAGTGGTAGCATTTGATATTTTTCTTCGCACTTACCTCTACATTATGAGATGGCTTGGAAACTGAGTTAGAACGCGTGCAGCGAATATCGGCAAGTTACGCTAAAGGCCGTTATGATAATGTCGTTAGTGTTACTGACCTTTTGCAGCAACTGTGATGGGAAAAGCTTTCAGACAGCCGATTAAAATTTAGACTCAATCTATTATGTAAGTTCCAAACCGGTCTATTCTCTGACGACGTTGATAATATTTTACGAAATCCGACATACTACGGTAGATCAGATCATGAGAATAAAATTAGGGAACTAGACTGCAGAACGGACGGGTTGAAAATGTCATTTTTCCCAGGAACGATAAGGGACCATAACAGCTGCCAATGAGACTTTTGTCTAGATTTGTCGTTAAGTAGTGTATCTCTTAGTAGTAGTAGTACTCCTAATGCTTAAATCCCTATCTGTTACCTAGTACATGCTAACAGTACGCCTTGCATGTTTTCTACATGGGTCTTGAGTCTCTGTCCATCTGTATAGTTGTAGAATGCGTGTATATTGACGGTCCCTCTCCATTGTGATGACATCTGTAGTGTAGTAGAGCATGCTTGTGAGGCTTCGCCTCGTGACAAGCATTAGCGATTTATGCTAATGCATAATTAGTCGTAGTTACACTAACTCTAGGGTATAGTGTAATGCATGTTGGTGATTACTCATCCCCTGCCACACACCCCTGAGGTGGCTTGCAGGGTATTTTTTAGATGTAGATTTACATCTAGGAAGTACCGTGCAAGGCACCACTTGGGTGATTCCACACCAGGTACTCGTCCCAGCACAAATCAGAACCTCGCACGCTCCCCCGGCCGCCAGGCGCAGGCCAAAAAGCAGTCAGGAGAACAGAGCGCAGTCCAAACAGAAACCAGGAGAGTGACACGTAAACGAACAAGCGAACATGCATAACAATCCTATATATACATCTAGTGGTCTACATTACCATTACCGCCAATCTATGAATGCCACGACATGCTAATGCTTGCAGGGAACAAAATAAAATAATGCCGGACATATCAAGCCGTTTTAAGTGTTAGTAATGATGTTATGTTATTAAACACAAGTGAAAATTCTTCTCTACCTATTAGAGTGGGAGTTTTATATGAGTGTTCTATCGAAACTATTATGATCCCTTATTGCACGTGGGAAAAATGACATTTTAAATCTATCGGTTCTGCAGTCAATTTCCGTTATGTTATTCCTGTGATCACTTCTACCGTAGTACGTTGGCTCTACCAATATATTTTGATCGTCCGGCAAAAAACTGTATAATATAATAATAATAATAATAATGTATATTTACTCCATAGCTGATTACATTCTTTTTGGTACAATATTTCGGAGCTTTAGGCAGCCTCAAAGGTACAAGCACCTGTATCGAGACTGCCTTCCTTGAATAAGTACATGCAATTGCTGGTGTTGTACAAAAACTGAAATTTGTCCGCTCCGAACTTGCGCAAAATATTTAACCTGTAGGTATTTATCCCTTCGATCAGTTAGAGATTCCCACCCTAATTCCTTCAACAATTCGGTAACACTGCTAAGTTTATCGCAACAACTTATCACAAATCTAGCTGCTCTCTGTTGCATTCGATCTATTTCACAGATTAGTCTTACTTCGTAAGGGTCCCATATGCTATTGGCAAAAGTGAGGTCCTACGAGTGAAAAATAACATCGCTCTCTAAACTTCTCGTCGCATTTTCCTAATATTACTTTAATATATCCCAATTTGCGACTAGCCTGTCCGCAGATTTCCCGGACGTGTTTCCCCCAATACAGTTTCTGAGTAAGGGTCACACCTAAGTATTTAAATGACTAATTTTGAGGAAACCGGGACTAGCCACGGTAGTAACCTTTACGGAGTCACCAGCAAGTGCACATAAGTGCGATATTCCACAGGAGAAAAATCATTCGCCTTGACCGGGATTCGAACCCGGATCCCTCGATTTCGCGCCGAGTGCTTTAACCTTTATTTATTATTGTTTTTTCTCCTGTGGAATATCGCACTTATATGCACTTGCGGGTGACTCCGTAAAGGTTACTACCGTGGCTAGTCCCGGTTTCCTCAAAATTGGTCAAGAGCGAACACCTCCTTGTGTTCTATGTACGGCTTTATCCTCTCGGACTTTGGCGCTTAGCGCACGACTTGGACTGCTAATGACATCATATGTCTAGCAGTCCTGACAACCATGCTCTTATAAAGCCACCAATAATCCACAGGGGAGAAGGACGCCTCGGTAGCTCGAGGTGATAAGACGTGTCTCGGCTGCGCTCCGACTGCTCGGTTTCACCGACGTGGCCTTCATTCGGGCGGACATCTCCGCCTTGAGTGAAGACAGTTGAAAGTGCAAGTTTTTCGTGCCTAGAGATACCAGACGACGTAGTACCCTTTAGTCCTGGGGAGTTCCCCTCCCCCCGGGACCAGTGATCTTGTTTCAACACGGCCCTATAAGTGATTGGTGAAGTGTTTTTCTTTTCCCCTTTTTTTTTCCTGCTGCCATGGTGATTCACCGGCAGCACCAAGTCCTCATCCAGGCGGATGATGACTGCGAAGCACCAACACCGCTTGAAGCGCTCGCATTTCTCACTGAGACGATGTGCCTCGCGGAAGAAGAAGTGTACTTGATACAGTACGGATTGTCGAGGAGACAGATTTATGTAAAGTTTAAGACTGAAGAGGTCTACAAGAGAGTGATGGAAATGGCGCTCCCTCGGATGCCGTTTCCAACCGCGTCGAGCAAAAGAATGGAGGTTAGTGTAGAGGCTGCCACTGGGAGCCCTGTTAATGTCCGCGTGATGTGCCTCCCTGTTGAGGTGCCGCACGTGGCGATTACGAGTGAGCTCTCCCGGTATGGGAAATTTGTCCGTATTTGGGACGGAAAATGGAACAATCCTCGGATGGCCCATATGTTTACGGGAACTAGAATAGTGAGGGTGATTTTTGAGAAGAATATTCCCTCCTATTTAACTATTGAAGGGAATAGGGCCATCGTTATTTACGATGGACAGCGCCGAACCTGTGCCCGGTGCGGTCAGGAGGGACATGAGAGAAGAAATTGCCCGCGGAATAACACCAGGAGCTACGCCGACGTTGCAACGGTGCCGGCTGCCATGCACCTGGATGAGGCGACGGTCGAGCGGCAGGCCCGGGAGCTCGTCGAATTGGAAGCTGAGGCCGCCTCACCGGCGCCTTCGACTTCGGTGCCCGCAGCGATTCTGTTGCCGGGTGGGCCGGGGGCGGCCCCCTCGCCCGCCTCCCCTCAGATCTCCCCGACCCCCGTTTTGGAGGAGGGTGGGGTGAAGAGGGGGATGGATTCGGCTGACGAAGAACCGCAGAAGAAGCAGAGGATAGAGGAAACACCGGAACATTTAAACGCCAATAAGCCAACGCCGATGCCGCATCGCGTCGGTAAACAAAACCACGTCACCCCCCCGGACACCACTGCCTTCGACGTGCTGGGCGCTGAGGACCCCTCCTTCCCTTCCCTATACTCTCTCCCTCCTCTCGCAAGCCTTGCCCAAAACCTATCCTCCCCCTCCTCTTTGCTAAGCATGATTACACCCTTCCAACGAAACTGCACTCACACGCCGATCGGGAGTGAAGAGGTGGCACCTTCCTCCCCCCTCCGCCCAGCCACGGCCGCCACGGACGAAACAACGGAAGGTCACCGCGGGGGGGAAGAGGAAGAGTCTCCGGCGAAGGATTCGCCGTGTCCAACGCAAAACATTGAGTCCATTCCCTCCCCATACGGGTCCCATTCAACGAACGAGGACGGCGAGGGCCTGTTTGAGTCTTCGTCCACCACGACGTTTTTCTTGTAATTACCGGAAGAAGACCTTGGCCCTCCCCAACGTACCCCTCCCCGTACCCCTCCCCGTACCCCTCCCCTTACCCCTCCCCGGACCACTCCCCGGACCCCTCCCCGGACCCCTCCCCGGACCCCTCCCCGGACCCCTCCCCGGACCCCTTCCCGTACCCCTCCCCGTAGACCCTCCCGTACCCCTTCTTCCTCTACTTCTCGCAGTCCCACTCTTTTGGCATTGAACAGGTATAGTATGTTAAGCCGATCATGCGACCTGGAATCGGCGGAGGAGACAAGTCAATCAACTAACAGCATTGGTGTCGGGCGGCTGAGGACCGGGCATCGTTCCCGGAAACGCCGCCCTAACAGGAGAGGTAGCCGGGGTACCAGGGGTGGATCGGGCTCATAATGGCGGGTCACGGGGGAGCAAGCAGTCCTCGCAACGCCTCCTTGAGAGTCTTGTCTTTAAATGTCGCTGGGATTTCAAGCCCAGTAAAAGTAAATATAATTCGTAAATTCTTGCATTCTTTGAAAGTCGACATAGTCTTCCTTCAGGAGACTGTAGAGGGAGTTTTTTGGCAAGACACTCTCCTTCAATCCTTTGACAATTTCTCCTCCTGTATTCGGGGAGGCGTCACCACCTTGGTGCGCCGGTGTATGTGCGTGACCGGATTGCGGCGCTATCCTTCTGGCCGAATTTTGACCCTCGTTGCAAATAGTGTTCACCTCATCAATGTCTACGCGCCTTCTGGCGAAAAGTATCGAGTAGAGCGCGAGTCTCTTTTCGACTCTGCGTTAGTCCCGTATTTGGGTTGTTTTTCCGGGAAGGCCATCCTCGGAGGTGACTTCAATGCTATTTACCGTCGGGAGGGTTCCGAATCTAACCACGATCGTTTGAATTATCGTCCAAGTCGGGCGTTTGGTCTACTACTTGACTCCATTCGCTGCATTGATACCGCACTTCATCTTTCACCGGCAAATTCGACCCCATATTCGCGTGTCGGGCAAGGCTCTCGCACGAGGATCGACTACATCTTCCTTTCCCCACTTCTTGCGCCCTCTCTCCTTTCCTGCGATACCCTTCCCGTTTCCTTGTCCGATCATTGTGCGATCCTCGTCTGTCTGAGCCACCCCCGGTACGCGCCCCGTCCCACTAAGCGCCCGTTTTGCCCGTCTCTTTGGCGGTTAGATTGTAAATTGTTGGATGATGAATTCTTCCGTGGCGTGATTCGTGCCTCCGTGATCGATTTGATCAGTAACGTTCGCTCGGAGTTAGATATCGGCTCCTGGTGGGATGGCGTCTTTAAAAGGCGCATCGCTTCACTTTTAAGGAGGTGTACTAACGAGTGGAAACGAGAGCTCGATGAGAGCATCGGGTTCCTCCGCTCCGCTCTTAGGGAACTCCTCGTATCTCCCTTACGATCGGCCACATTTTTTGAGGAAGTCGCAGCCCTTAAAAAAAGAATCTTAGGTTTGAAACTAGAAAGGTACCACCCGAAACGTTGGCAAAAGGAGTTGAATCCCGAAATTTGGGGTCCATTTACGCTAGCTGAACTCAGACGCACACTACGGATGAGTGATGATGCTACACCGCCGTCGGTTAGGGAGGACCCTCGAAGTGAAATCTTAAAGGACGCTATGGCACACTTTAAGTCGAGGTTTCAGCGATATGGGCCCTGGAAGGAGGAGGAAGCGCCTCCGCTTCCCGACTCTCTGCCCACCCTATCCCCCGAATCCCATGATAGGTTGATATGCGATGTCGAGGTGGGGGAGTTGGACGCTATTGCCAGCTCACTCCCCCGCGGAAAAGCGCCTGGTCCGGACGGCCTGCCGTACGAGTTTTACCTCACGTATTGGGACGTTCTAGGCCCATTTATGGCTTGCGTATTTAACTCGATCATAGGCCGCGGCATGCTGACTCTAGCCAGCGAGTCGCCTTGATTACACTATTGCCAAAGAAGCGTCGGCCGAGGACGTTTGACGATCTTCGACCGATCGCGCTACTAAATTGCGATTTAAAAATTTTATCTCATGCCTTTAAACGTCGACTTCATGGCGTATCACACCTTGTTTTATCGCCATACCAATACGCGATCGCGAAGGAGCGTACTATTCTAGACGCCTCCTTCCTAATTCGAAATGTGATTTTATCCGCAAATCAATCCGCGAACTGTAATATTTCTGCAATATTGGCCGTGGACTTGGCTAAAGCTTTCGATTATGTACGTATCGAGTATATTATAACAGTACTTCGTCGAATGGCTTTCCCGAAAGCCTTCATTCGCACGATCAAAATTTTTTACTCTGACATTTTGGCAAAAATTAAATTAAATCGTGACGTTTCCCCTATGTTTGCCATACTGAATTCAGTTCGTCAGGGATGTCCGCTGTCGATGCTTCTTTTCGCTTTCGCGATGGACCCTGTGATCCGCGCGATGGCGGAGGGTGGTGTCGGGGCTTCGCTCTTCGGCGAAGTTTATACGGGTGTGCTGTATGCCGACGACCTGACGCTCTTCGCTGGCCACGTTGGCGGTCGCGGACACGATTCTCCGATCTTTTGAGACCGGCGGTCTCTTCGTGAATCGCGCTAAGTCCAGGTGCCTTCCTCTTACGGGGGAAGGGCTTTTTCCGTCGGAGTCGGTATGCAGCTGGACCATTGCTAAACCTTCCATTAAGATCCTGGGCCTCTGGTGGGACACCAGTGTCGACCGGACCCTCGATCGGAATTGGGGGGAAATGGTGCGACAGGTGCGGGAGGTGTCTGCGAGATATGCTCTCCCGTCACTCCCCCTCCTTGCACGCGTTCGTCTCTTGGAACAAATGATTATGCCCAGGATATGGAACATAGCGCACATATGGCCACTACCTTCCCGTGTGAACTCGGAGCTCATAATGTGCACAAACCGTTTTGTTTGGTTAGGACACGCCAAGAAGGTTTCGAGAAAGCAATTGTACGGCCCGCCGCTAAAAGGTGGACTCTCTTTGACAAATATCAAACTAAAATGTGACATTCTCTTCTCCAAACTCCACGTCCGCGCACTCTCCGATGATAGGTCCGAGTGGAGAGATTTAATCAAGGCCGCCCTCGCCGGGGCCGCCTCGAACCCAGCGTTTCGTTCCGCGGAGCGATCCATCCGAAGGATCATTGAAGCGCTGGCCCCCGGTGAGTCGCTCGTGACAAAAAGAGTTTACGGTAAATTAATCCTAAACGAACTCCCATCTTCCGTCCCGGCCGCACCTGACTCGATAAAAAATTGGTGTGCAGCAAATTTTAATTCTCGCCAGGGGTCACTCATGTTTTCCGTCATTAATGACCTTATTTTCACCCTTGAGACTCAAAAGCGTTACGGACTAGTCCCTTCTGATCGGTGCCCTCTTTGCCGGAGGGTTGACACACTCACTCACCATCTCATTGGTTGTAACGAGGGTCAGGCGACATGGTATGCAATACGTCGGATCTTTCGTACTTGGGATTCCTTCGGGAGTGGCGTCATCCCCGACACCAAGCTAGTATCTCTGAATTTCCGGCTCTTTCCTTTCATTAAATCGATTACCTTATCTAGGATCATTGCGCGATATGTAGAGACAAGGCTTCATGGGGGAAATGTCGAACAGGGACTGATCTCTTTTCTGAGGTCTGCACACCTCGCGGGGGCGCCACCCACCATGCGCCCCTGGTTACTTGAACAGTTCCAGGAGTCAACACCCTACCCTGGAATTTCATCTCTTTTGATCAGACGGCTGCCAGCGCACACAAGACCGCCGGATGCAGCACCTGCCTGTGCAACCACATCGAGCGCCGCCACCCTGTCTTTGTCATCAGCTGTGTAGCGGAGGCATACCTCACGGAGGATTGTTACCTTGTTTTACAATGTATCAAATTGTACGATGAATTTATTATGTAAAAGCGATCAAGAATAAACATATATTAACCGTAGCTTAACTGGTTAAAGCACTCGGCGCGAAATCGAGGGATCCGGGTTCGAATCCCGGTCAAGGCGAATGATTTTTCTCCTGTTATTCTTTTATTTGTTTTAGTTATTCTTTTTCCAAAAGTTCAAAACTACGCACTTTTTCAAATTCAATTCTAACTTCCAAGTATTGCACCATTCATTTATAGCATCTAGTTATTTTTGTAACGCAATCTTGTCAGACTCATTACCTTGGTCCCTGTACAACACTGCGTCGACTACGAAGAGGCGAATTTTGCTCGTAACAACCTTAGTGATGTCATTAATATACTAAAGGAACAATAAGGGACCGATGACACCTCCCTGGGATGTTACTTCCACTGCATCTGAACTAACGCCATCTAGAACTACCGTCTGTTCGCGGTCGGCTAAGAACTCTCTTATCCAACGTATTTGGTCGTGGTGTATTCCGTAGGCTTCCAACGTAGCGAGTAACTTCGAATGAGGGACTTTATCGAAAGGTATTTTGAAATCTAGATATATTGCGTCTACTTGGGCAAGCTTTTCTCCCGAGGAAAGAATGTTGTGAAGGAAGGAGGTAACAATGGTAATAATTAGCCTAATTTTACATCATAGGTTGAAAAGTCATTTTCCTTTAACATAATTTACAAATACTGCATTTTAAATATTATAAAGAGACAAATGATTTATATCATAACCATAAGATCCATAGGATTAAATTGGCACTTATCCCAATACATTGTCATAGATATAATTATACGAATGTTATAGGTAAACGAAATTAAAGGAAAGAAATGTTTACATATGCCTAAAACTTTCCGTATTCTAGGAATTCTTCCTGAAAAATGGTAAAATCTCAACGTCAGCTTAAACACATCCAAAATTACCGTGTAAATTTATATATTATTTACTATCTATTCTGTTACATGTCTCTTAAGTTTTGTGGCCCATATCTCGAGTCCATTTTGGGGTCATCTTTAAACTCTCACACACGTAATTATCTATTCTTCTCTTAATTCAATATATTTTATCCTGTGTGGTAAAAAAAACCATCCTCTTCTACCGCCCCATTGTTTACCATACCCCAATCCTCCATATCCTAAGGCTTCAATGACAATTCCAATCCTTTTCCCCACTCGTTTCTCTTTTCCACTAAGTTTTGCAATCCAGAAAATTACTTGAACCCTTTAATGAAACAAACTTATGTCTTAGAACTACGAGGCCGCCAATGGAATAATGGTCCAAGTGAAGGGATACCTTAAGAACGTTGGAGGTAAGAAGGTGGTGGTTGTTTTAAGGCTTCTACACATACCCCAGAGCTGACGGCAGAATCATTACCGTCCGATACTACACGGACGAGACCGGGTACCACCCACAATCCAATTTGGCCCAATTCACCCCTCCCCGACAATATTAAACCTCTGCGAATTAATGTGCATCCAAAGTTGAGTCACGATAACAATTTACCCTCGGAGGAGCCGAAAAGGGTGCCGTGCAGTTGTGTACGGACAGGGTTTAGGGTTAAAACCCCCCAAAAACATGCTTACCTGAATTCGTTGTTGTTCGTTTACCTGAACTAGCGTTTAGAGTTTAGCTTATTGGGCTGAAAAATTTAGTTGAATTGTCTTCACGAAAAAAGGATGTTAATTTATTATTGTTTTAGTGAATAATAATCTAAATATCATTTTATGATGATGCACATTAATATATTAATGCAACCCCCACACCCCCAGAAGCCAAACCTCCCCAGAAGCCAATCCTGCGTTCGCCACTGGTGCCGTGGACACATTAACTACGGGAGGTGCTGATGGTGTCGCAGTGGACGACGGAGTCACAAACACGGACTGATATTACGGCTAATGGACGCCCAGGAATCTTCCTCAGAACCCGTTGATCCTTTCCTTTTCCAAAGTGTGATGTGAAGCCCAACTAGTTCCGTTCTATGAACAGTCGGAGCTTAAAGTCATATTCCATATATCTCCCACCAACATGTAAATTCTTGAAAAATAAACACAATATTTTTATAGATAAATTTTTCATGTTTGAACGTGTACTCAAACACTTAAGTTTAAATTTTCTGGGGTAAAATCGTTTAAACCTTGTCAACATTTATACCAGTCAGAATATCGCAAAAATCTTAATCGCAGGATATGGTTTTAATTAAACATTATTATACGGGAAAATTTTTATCAATAAAACAAAATGTTTATTAAAAAAATAAATTATATTTTAAGGTGAAGATGGGCACCGTACATGGAGGTTGTTGAGATCTACCGTACAGCAATATACGAAGACTTCCATTTCGGGTTCATCTGGGCATGCGCACTAATGATGGTAAATGAAGCGTCCCTCGGGTGCATGGGCGTTTAATATCTTCGGCCCTCAAAGTGTGAACACGAGCATAGTTTTGGGATTCCCCGCCTTGCTGCTGAAAACCGCCTCGCTCGCCTAAACTTTGAACCTTAGGCGCGGCTGAAGAGTGAATGAATGGCAGAGACACTGGCGGCGAGATGACGAAGCCATCAGGTTGGCCGCTTTGCTGTAACCCTGCATCACACATGTCGGCACGGTCGAGATGGCGGCGGTCTCACTCGAATTCGGGCTTCTTGGGTAGTGAGGCGATGTAGTCCAGCGCTCTCTGGATTGCAAGTGGGATGGGCGGTGGGGTGGGAAGATGGGCTCCCTGAGAGAAACAAAAATGAACACAACATTAGATAAACTTGCCAAATTATAATTTATACCGTATGATAACTCCATTTTAATTTTAAAATGGAATGTGATATGTTTAGTTCATATTTTGTTGAGTTGTAGTTTAGTAGTAATATTGATCAATTGAAGTTGAATATGCATCAGGAAAATTTTAACTTCACATTGAAATAAATTCTTCCTCAATTTTATTTTTTATTTAAGTAAGGTAATAGTAAAATCACCAACCAACTAATGATATGCTATAGTTTAGGTTTAGTACCTATAGGTACTACTCGAGTCAGGTTGAATGAAGTTCTTCGATTACTGTCACCATATGTCGGGTGAGAGAGTAAAGAATTCATAAGTTGGCCATACTAAACATTTTTCGTATTCCCGCAATAATCTTTCGGCGTCCCTTGCTGTTTTCCCGTTACGCAGAAGTCCTGTGGCACACCGGTTGGGAATCACTGCTTTAACGTAAGGGGCCGCGAAGTCCACACACCCAATCCGACGGACGGAGAAATGCTCTTAAAGTTCTCTTCATAGGACGCAAATAAATGGATTGGAATTCCGGTGAAACATCTTCAACAGTGTCGACGGGTGAACCAACGATCTTGGAATGGGAAGTATTTGTTTTTTTTTTAATGTTGCAGTGCAATGGATTGGTAGTATGACTACGAGGAAATGCCTGGAATGGTGAATAAGTAAACTAAATTTGGTGCAGGAGAAACGGAAATTAGAGGCTCGGTAGAAGGGAGAAGTAACATGGGGTATAGGGAATTTTGAAGGCGTGCGAAAAAGGTGGCAGAAGAGTTGGCTAAAGGGAAAGACGGTGAAGGAAATATTGTTCTTTAGGTAGCATAGAGAGACGTGAAATGTATTTAGGAGTAGATGCCGCAAATGAGGGAAAATTGAGTTCAATGGGTGACAGAGACTGGTTAAAATATTAATATGCACATGTTACGGCTGAAGTCTTTAGAATTGAATTATGACCTTATGAGGGGTGACCAAAAACTGAGGTGTTTGAGCGAAAGGCAGGTAGTTTGGAAAACCAGTGTCGAAATTAACTTTCTCTTAAAGAAATGCATCTATAGGTCATCAGTTTTACGTAATATTCGATGGACAATGTACAATGTACATTGTACATCCATTCCACGGAACTCCACGGAAAAATTTCCGTTACTTAGGCGATGGCGAAATTGTAGCATTCGGAACTCCACGGAAAAATTTCCGTTACTTAGGATAGGAAGTTTGTTCTTAAGCTACTACACACCTCGATGTCAAAATATCAAGAAAAAGGGCTTATGGAAATAATCCAAATTTACGCTCTGTTACAGCTTATAATTGCCTTAATTTAGGAAAATGGAAACCTTCCCCTTCATGACGGGGCTCCTAAGTAATGTTTAAGATGAATTTTGTATGAGATAAGATTGGAGGTAAAATTTCGATGGTGATTTTTCATTTTTCCTAAATCCAAGTTTCGTGAAAATTCTTTGAGAGATTTTAAGTGGTAGAGATTCAGGTTTGAAGTGGGGTTGGAAATGTGAAATGTGCAGAATGACAAACTAATAAAAAAAATCGCTTGGACTGTTTTGGGAAGAAAGGAAGTTGGTGCAGGAAATATGAATGTTGCATATTTGGGGTGAGGATCGGATTGCAAGTGGCAATGTGATGTAGAAATACTTGATTGAAAAGCGAAGGTATTCGTGGAAAGAGATAACTACCCTTTTTATGGTAAAAATGCCTCCGAGAAATAATATTGTATATCCACAAAATAATACAGCAGATAAAAATTTACTTTACTGCATTTTAAACGAATGTGGCAAAAATTCGGAGGCAGATGTGTTTAAATATGATAAAATTAGAACTTGAAGAATGAGGAGGAAAAGGATTCACGTATCAGTGGGTGAGGTAGAGGAGCTGAAGGGAGTTGTGAGGTATGCTAAATGTATGGTAAAGGGTTAACCATTCGCTCTCAACTTTATAGGAACTGTAGAAGAACACGTATCTTTATAAGCAAGAAAAAAGCAACAATTGAAGACGAGCCAGGCATACCACATCGTTCAAGGTTAAAGCATGGGTGAATTATGGGAACTCAATATTATCATCATATTTTATAAACACCAACTTAGGTTTTGGCACTTAGTGTCATCATGAAGATGTCTAATGAAATAGCCGTATTATATAATTGAAAGTAATATAAGAGTCTCATCGAGTCACAGGTGAGGATATTAGAATACTATTTTGGGATTAAATGAATTAATTTGCTTCTAATAAGTGATTCATAATTTTTGGTTGGTTACGTTCACAACAAATGATGTTGGTCTATTAAATATAGACGCAACTCAGCTAATGTTGAACAGAGGATAAGCATAGTACTCAGACACACTTGATGCAAGGGGCACGTAAATATCTCCGCGTCGAATGCGCGATTTTCTTCACCGTCCCGGAGAGCGGTACTCTCCATAACAGGTGTGGTGACTGTCGAGTGTAGGGGTAACTGAAGAGTAGCAGTGTTGTTTGCGTAAAAGGAGGAAGCTTACAACTATTAGCAAAATTGTGAACAAATAACGAAAAAAAATAAAATAAAAAAGTGAAAGTATTGAGTTTGATTCACAAAAGTAGCAATTTAGAGGAGTATTAGTGGATTGAAAGGAGGTATATTTTTTTAAAGAGTATTTTATGTATTTTTTTCTCTTCTTTTATCTTTTTTAATTTTTTTGAACGTGTTTTTACACATATACATTTTTTATTTTGGCTCATAATTTTTGAAAATATTATTAGTTTCTTAAACACATTTTATTATTACTACACGTTCACCTAATGACACCCCTGAAATAATTAGAAACGATTGGAGAGTAATGACGGATAGCAGTGCTTGGAGCATAAGGTAAAACAAACAGCAATTTTTTTAAAAGATGACTTAATTCTAATAAAAGGCATATTAAATATATTAATAGACTCATGGGCGAGTTATTTGTTTAGGCAGTGTATATGTCATGGGAGTATGTTCATCTTAATCCCATATGGCGATGAGGAGGGGGTTATTTGTTGCCGGTAGCCTTTCTTTGAAATTATTTACAAGTGTTCTGATGAATTCAATTAAGGGTAGAATATTGTGTGCTATTCTGACATGTTCCATTTTGGTAAGTTTACTCAGACGCAGCAGCAAACGGAGGTATTTATTTTTGGAATATTTCCAGTGATTTTACTATTGATTTATTTGGAGCAAAGATCTCACAGTTGTAAAGCAGGATAGGTCTTATCACAGCGGTGTATAGTTTGGTACGGATGGTGTGGTAGAGGGTGGGGTTGGTTTGACATAGGGCTGATAATTTCTGGCGGGCGATTAAATCTTTTTGATGGGTTGCGTTAAGATGAGTCTGGAATGTTAATTTGGGGTCTAGGATGATGCCGAGGAATCGATGGTGGGTTATGATTGGTATCGCCTGTCTATTGAAATGTGCGTGGAGTTGTGTCAATTGTATGCTTGAGTAGTGGACTTGAGTAGTGTGAGCTTTTTGTTGCGTTTATTGAGGTTTTCCATTTTTGTATCCATAAGTTTAACTGGTGTGTTTGTTTAATTTGCGGACATTTTTGTCTCCTGAGGACGATGTGGCTGTGTCATCCGCGTACATGTGGAGTTGAGTGTGAACTGATTTGGGCATGTCATTGACTAAAACGTTGGAAATGTTTTTGTATGTACTTCTGAACACTTATTGCAATTCGAGGATATATTTATGGATAATAAAATAATTTAAATTTTTTGGGGTTTTCTTTTCATGTGAAAGTTATTAAATGGAAGGGAGTTTTAATAGAGCTGAACCTATCCTTTATCCTCATCCTTTATCCCCTGAACCCTTATTAGGAGAAAATGTAAAATACTATGGAGCAGAATTTTTGGTCGTACCTCAGGGCGGAATCCATTCTCGTCGGCGATGTATTTTAATTCGATTAGAGTGCCATCTGGTGCCGTGTATGAGTACCCTCCTTGGGCCACTTGAGCCTCCAGCGGCGTTCCTGGGTTCTTCAGGAATCCCTTCTCGTAGGCAGCGATCCCGTTTTCGGTCTCGTAGCTGCAGAAAAAAAATAAACTGTAAAGGCTGTTTTACACGGGGCGCGACTTCAAACTGCATTGTTTTCTCAATTGGGCGTGCAATCATTTTCGAATTAGAGCAGGGGCTATTTTGCCACCTCGCGTTCATGTATTCGCGCATACGTTCTTGCAATTCACGGCTTTACACAATGCAATTTGAAATGCACGTTCGTACGTACATCAGAGTGTACAAATACGTGCCCTGTGTAAAACGAAAATTATTATTCTGAGACCGTTTCAACTAAAATTACGGAATATGATCCACTGATGGGAAGTTTTGAAGGGAAACAGCATGACCTGCTGCAAACTGAAATGAATCAGAAATAGTGTACATGTGTTTAGAGAAATTATGAAGAAGTCGAAGATATTACCGTACTGTGTAGCACTTCATATTTTATTGAGTGCCGAGTATCCAACAGTAATTTCTTTTCTATAGTCCCCAACTGAATTACCGATTTAGTGACGTTCCAGGTAATTGTGCCCTGATTCTTTCATGCTTTTGACTGCCATTGGTGAATTAAACTTGAAAGACCCAATGATAGCATTGTTAAAGAAAACACGAATGAATCTTAAAAAAAAGCCATTTTTGTATTCCATCTCGGCTCATACTTGTAAAATATGTCATTTGGGTGAATTAATCTTCGTTCAAACGTGTTCTTTTTTGTATGCTATCTGAACCTCACCATATTGCAAGTGAACTCGTACAAGTGGTTTATTTTATCTTCTTTAAATACTGATATAATCTATTAGAGCAATTTTTTCGACCAGCCTGTTTGATATTATAATGTATGAAAGTGGAGGAAATCCTCCTCAAATTAGGGTTACAGTATACATGAATTTTTAATATATTAAATAATTCTCCAAACATTCGATCCGAATTTGTCATTAAAATCTTTTTTTCATACTTTCTAAATTCCGGCATAAAGAATGAATGTCTCTAAAATATAGGTAACAAAAAAGCTTATTAAGAACTCATATCTATCCTGTCAGTCGCGTTGATTTATTTATTTTGGCAATATAATACTCATAATAAAATATCTCAGATTTTTTCATTGATCCCTTATTTCAGTGTATTTACATTTATAATGGCAGCAAACGTTCAAATAGATACAATAAACGCTATTCCTTCAAAATTATCTATTTGTTTCATATACTATTTTGCCATATATGCTTCAGTTTCATTGGTGACGTGGTTTGTAACGTGGCGCTGATGGAATAGACTTCGGAAGCTATTTTCAGGGTTAAGGGAAAATGAGTTACCTGTGCTCGTAGCCTCCAAGGGGGTCCCGAATCTGCGACTGCCTTAAAATTTTAGAGCGGGATTCAGACACACGGGCAGCGGCCACTCGCCCCTCTTCCTTTTCGGTCTTTCCCCCGATCATTCTGGCGGCCACAGTGCCGGCGAACAAGAGAAGTAGCTGTGGACAGAGGGTGATGTTGAACAAAATGTGAAAAAAAATTTACCTGTTGAAGATGAATCAGTTGAACGCTGCGTGATTGGTTAAATAATAGAATATATTGAGATCATTCAGATCAGAATTTCAGGATGACATAGAATAGGTATATAATATTGAGAAGCCTGAACTGTAGAGATTTCAACCGCGTATTTTATTGTTTAACTGACGACAGATTCACCGTTGTATTTAGGTCACAGTGTTATTAGTAATGAAACTAATCACGCAATAGAAAACCCGAGAATGTAGCCCTCAACATACTCTACGCCGCCTTAAGCACCTACTATATTATGATGACCCCACATTTCATCTCTATTACTTACAGACGTGAAAGAAAGATAGATACATCACTACATTTTTGTACAGTCATTGATGACCGCAGTAAAAATGAGCAAGACAGAAAGGCACACCGTTAACAATTACTTCACCCTACGTCCTTTCCGTCATCCAATTCCTTTTCCGTATGGATTCACTTGGTAATGCCTGGGGGGGGGGGGGTGTAATTCATTCGTTCGAGATTAATCAGTTCCACGAGATGAATCAGTTGAACACTGCGTGATTGGTTAAATAATAGAATATATTGAGATCATTCAGATCAGAATTTCAGGATGACATAGAATAGGTATATAATATTGAGAAGCCTGAACTGTAGAGATTTCAACCGCGTATTTTATTGTTTAACTGACGACAGATTCCCCGTTTATTTAAGTCACAGTGTTATTAGTAATGAAACTAATCACGCAATAGAAAACCCGAGAATGTAGCCCTCAACATACTCTACGCCGCCTTAAGCACCTACTATATTATGATGACCCCACATTTCATCTCTATTACTTACATACGTGAAAGAAAGATAGATACATCACTACATTTTTGTACAGTCATTGATGACCGCAGTAAAAATGAGCAAGACAGAAAGGCACACCGTTAACAATTACTTCACCCTACGTCCTTTCCATCATCCAATTCCTTTTCCGTATGGACTCACTTGGTAATGCCTGGGGGGGGGTGTAATTCATTCGTTCGAGATTACTTTCAGTACCTAAATAAGGACTCACTGTGAACAAATAGTACTAGTGAGTCCGTAGTTACGTACCGAAATTAATCTCGAACGGTTGAAGCTCACCCCCTGGTGGCAAAGTATCCCCTGCCTTTATGCCCTTGCTGCGGCTTAAATGGCAGCATTGCTGAATATGGCAGTATCGTTTAACGAGACGAAATCTCATTGCAGCTACCTTCAAAAAATCATGTCAAAATATTTAAGGCCCAAAAAGTGGCAAATAAATGTTTTCTTTGCATTCTCATTAACAGAACTGTTATTCAAGAAGAGCTCATCTTTGTTGATATCATGGACGTAACGTAGCAACCTCGACACATCTCGACTTCAAGACCTAGCCGTATTTGAATTGTTGTACGACGTGACCTCAAAATTACATCATTGTCGTAGCTCGGAAATGCTAAGGCCCTTGTGAAGAGGGCAGCAGATCAATTTTTGGCGTAACTGAAGCGATTATTTTAACTTTTGGCAGCATGTTACCACAGTAAATAGTTTTGTTACTGCTAGCTGGTAATTTACCTTGCATCATGATCAAATGAAAATGAAGAAAGACAACTTTTATTCTTTATACATACTTACACTTCTTTTGAATGTTGTTATAAAAAATGGTGAATATATCTTAGGTAATTATCTTGTTGATATTTCATTTACTGTTGTCTTGAGTTTTCTCTTGTGTATTTTACTTATACTGAAAGATGAACTAGATTCTATGCGACGCTGGAGATTTATCCAATGAATAAATTTATGTGCAATTGAATCCTATCGTAGCACATCAAATTCCGCAATTAGATGGTGAGAGTAAAGTCACCGATGTGTTGAAATATTCACGCAGCAAGAGACGCGAATACCTTTCTGATTGACACGCTTTCTTATCCCATCCCTATGTCTTCCTCCCATACTACCAAATGTTCCCCACCATATCTCACTAAATCCTGTCCTCTTACCTCTCGGTCTACGAATAAGGAATCTGGAAATTCCACATGCCTGCGCAGACCGTCATAAATGGTGAACTTTTCATCAAGACTTATGAAATTACGACATGTTTAATTGTGCTTGGATTGCATAGGAATCGATTTTACGCTTAACCTTGGTTAAACTCTTTTTTTAATGGTTTATCAAATCTTATGAATAAAGAGAGGTAACTTGTTCTTATTTATAAAGGTACTTTCATTCTTCATTATGTTCGAAAAGTCTTTTTTGAATTAATCTCTCTCTCATCTTATTAAATATGGTCTCCGACAAGCTTTTCATTCAAGAATGAGTGAATGAAATATTTCAAGGATATTAAGAATATCTTGGACCAGAAAAAGATTCTACTAAGTATGCAAATTTTCGCACTATATATCAACTACTAATTTTTATTTAGAACAGTTGATTTCCTTCTGCCATTTCAGATAAATCTAACGCCTTCTTAGAATCCAATTTTGGTGTTGTTATACCTCGCAGCTTTTCTATTCATTACAGCGAGAATCATATAATTAATTGAATTGTAAATTGGAACTCAAAATGTTTTCATCCTTCATAACACTAGAAAAATCAGTTGTTTGAATTATTCTGCAATCAGCATTGGTGGAGAATAATAAATCCAAATATTTTCAGAACACTTCCCAATGGAATACATTAGTAACTGGGAAAACTAGCCGTAAAGGAATAATGCCGTGAGAGTCACCTACAGTGAGATACTGAGATAGTTTTTTTCCTTTCGAAATGTTACATACAATATAGCTTTAAGTTATCCGGAATTAAGTATTATGCTTTCCTATTATCCTTTACCTTAATTATGTCTGCTCAGTATATATAATGAGTTAATCCACGCTTCTGAACTACGACCGGAGTGATTTATTTGCCGAAAATATTTGCATTATTCTCATTATTCTGTCCGAATGGTGGTTTCTTGTGTAGGGGAGCGACACCTGTGGTCATTTTCGTTGTTTAGAGTGAGTTCAGAATCCACGCCTACGACCGGAGTGCTTTTTTTGCCAGATATCCTTGCGGTATTCTCATTAGACTCTCTGATTGGTGAATATTGAGTAGACGACCGACAACTGTGGTCATTTTCGTTATAGAGGTTAGCTGAATAGAACGGTGAGGGTAGAAATCCTCCAGGAGTGGAGAAAAACTGGTGAACAGACCTTGTAATCCACAGTTGAATGCCCTATCTGGCAGGTGGAATAATGCACCTTGCAATTCTCTTTCCATAGCATCCATGTTAGGATGGGGATTCTGCTGAAAAACTTCTATTAGTTCGAGAACTCGATCCCCGGTCCTAATGATTGGAAGGCAGTACTCTAACCACACACAATACCAACCTATTCCTCAATCTCTACACTTATGCACAAAATAATGTCAATGTTTGCCCCTTACTGGTTACTTCAATGAATCCTGACACTTTCGTCCATATAAAAAACAGAATAGTGCAAAAATTGATGTTCCCTGCCTACTGTAATATCGGAGGGAGATTAGCGTATAGCGAGCGGAGTGTTCTTCCGACGAGTCTTACCACTGCCTTCATGTTGTCCGTGGGATGTTAGGATGTCTTCGGGTGATGCAGATGATCCTCGTCAAGGAGTTCGAATGCGTGTACATCAATGGCCGCGCTTTCTTTTTATAGTCAGTGGAAAGGGTCGTCCTCCCAGTTTTGGACACAGGTCGGGAGTGAGGGAAAAGGGAGTTCGAACATTGAACACGGTTGGGTTGGTTAATCAAGTGGTTGGGGGTGGAAGATCAGAACAATAATAGGTGTGAAAAGGACATTTATCTGACCGGAGCACCTTTGCAAGGTGGAAGTGTCGTCCCATATTTGTATGGGTTGTATTTGTGGGAGTAGGGGTGGGACGCTATAACTGGAATGCGGCGATGGGACTCATTTTGCGATGTTTTCGACTGAGGGTGCGGAGGCAAGGGGGGAAGGAGTTTGGAGTGAGGGTGGCGCGATTAGGTAACGGGGTCATGCCAAAGATGTAAGAAATTTCTCGGGGGAACGGCCGTGGACTCCCAAATTCCCGCTGGGTGGTTTGTAATGTCGCAAAGAGAGCGTAATTGCTCTCCTGCAGATGCTTCTATCACCTCGTCAGTGCGAGTGGGTTACTCCAGGGTAGCGGATACGTCCTCTTAAGAGTACACTGTCGGTGATTTAAGGGATACATGGCCAAAGCGTGGTTAGAATATCTCCGTGCAGCGTGAGATAAAACTGAAGGAGACACTATCTGGTATAAATGGCCCAACCAGGAGGAATGCAAAGCAAAAATGGCGAGGGGTCTCTGCTCCAGAGTAGCTTTTCCTAGTCAGTTATGTGCGTGCCTGACAGTCAAGAACTTCGCAAAAAAACGGAGTAGTGGCAGAATAAATATATAAATTGTAAAACTAAATTCTCAGGTTTCCATCCAAGTATGGATTTTGGCTGCTTCCAACTTTTCGACGGAATACTCCTCCATCATCTTCAGAGCAATGATTTGCAGGACATTCTGTCTACGATTATATACCCTTCTAATCAGGTGGGGAGGGGGGAATGGTTGTGTCCTTTTTCCGTTATTTTTCTAATTAATGGTTTACATTCCCTGTTTAGATTGTACCCACAATCCCGATTTTAGGTATTCTTTTCCAGCCTGATTTCAATGGCTTCTTTGACTGAAGACGATGGAGTAGTATTCCGTTGAAACGTTTGAAGCTGCCCAAATTCTTAATCGGATGGAAATACGAGAGCAAGCTATATATAAATATCACCGAGAAAAAACAAAATCTTACATAGCAGAAAAAAATTTAAAATGGCAGTAATAAAAATTACTCTTATTTTCTCATACATGGTGTACAATTTTAGGAAGTGGGTGACCAAAGGGTGTTCAAGTCAAAAGAGTTTTAGGAACCACTGGGCTGCTCTAGAATATCATTGCGGTTGTGGCTGTTGTATGTAGATGGTTGCTTGAAAGCAACGGACGGCCTTGCTAAGTTTGGATCTAAAAGAATAGGTTGTGCTGACGAATACATTCCTACAAATAGATACACGTGGGTTCCACCTAATCCTTGCAAGCAGCTTTCAAACCAGTACCGCCTAAACATTGCACAACTTTTTTTGCTGAAAATACTGATGTTTACAATAATTTATTAAAGAAGCGAGGATTTGGACGAAAAAAAGAGCGTTGGAAGTCATTACGAATAAATTTAATATGGTCACATGGGGAAAATATAGCATCATATTTTCTTAAACATACTAATTCGAGTACCCTAGTTGCACTATTAACTCCTAATTATGTATCACAGAAGGGTCTCATATAATTAAACTACACAGCCTCATAGGTATTATACTCATTACTAGGTTTAGACGATAAACAAAAAAACTACGAACAATGTCGTCGATCAAATATACAAAGCTGGCGTTTCAAGACTACAATGCAAATCATGAAAGTCGAAGACATCCGAAGGAGAAAGGGGAAGAAACCTGTTTCCAAAACAAATTTGGTATTCTACTTCGCAGCGACATGGACGAGCAAACAACCTGTCTTCTGCTTTCGCTAGGTGAACCAACGGCAGGCGACAAATGTCGTAATTTCCGAGGACAAAGACCCGAACGAACGAACCGCGGGGGTGAGAAAAACGGCGGCATCGGCGGATTGCGCGAAGAGGTGATATGAAATGGAGACTCGACCCGACGACCCCGAAACAAGCGATGGGGACTCCATCTGACGGCAACTGATAACACGCCCCCAAGAAGAAAGACTTCCTGGACCAAACGAACGTGGCGCGATACAAAAAAAAGAGCAAATGGTACGCAGTTTTAGGTAAATTTCGAAGAAATACTAGCTATTGTAGTCGTTACCAAGGGCCACGGTATATTTATACAGGGAGTCGCGAGAAAGGTGCCCTGGGGGTTATTTTGTAATCTCACTTAAGTGAGAATACGTTATCAAATGTGGAAATTTACGTCATTTTTCGTAGTTCAACTACGCCACCCAGGTGGCATGATCATCTTCGGCTCTCCAGCGGTGAACTGCCGGTCTATTTATTTGATTGATCCCCTCATTCGACTCTTGATCCGTATCTTTCAGCTCTTGATCCGTTTCATTTGGCTCCGCATCTCATTAGTTCCTTCTCACATGTCGTTAGAAACGTGAAATGGCGCCACCATCGGACCTTGAACGATCATGAGCCGATCATTAAGAGAGTGAAACGGATCTCCCGCCTTCCCGCAAAGAGTCATTAAAAAGGTGAGATTAAAAAATAACACCCCTGGCTATACATTTTCGGATTCTACACCTAAAACGGAACAAAAACTAAAGAGAAGTTTTTCTAAAATTCCGCTTCGTTTAGCGTTTGTATGCATGTTTTTTTTTCAAAAAATCATAGCTTAACCCTCGATAACTCGCGTATGGGTCGATTAGACCCTAGCGCATTTCAAATACTAATAACTCTGTCAATTTTAATCGTTGACTCTATTACTTTCGTGTAGCTGACTTTATAACTTTCATTTCTGTACTGTGCAATTTTCCGAGCTTTTTGACTATAACTTTTTGCAAAATTGTAGACCAATCACCCGTCTGGGTCTTTTAGACCCGTCGCGAGTACTCGTGTTACACTTTTTCAAAATTCTTTTTTCCATTTGTTCTCATTTTTGCAGTAAATATTGCTATGAAATATTTACATGCAAAACAATGTTCATTATTTTTTATAAAAATAAAGTAATTTGTTCATAACGATTTTATAATAATTATTACTTAAGCCCATATTTCATACATTATTTCTCTAGGTTATTCCATTTAGCAATCACGTTTGTGGCAGTGATATGTTCAAACGATAAATTATGTAGATCTAATCTATTTTGCAGATACATACTCAATGCGGTCAGGTTAGGAAGATCTCGTATAATGCTGACTTGCTGAACCAAATGTCGCGGAATGTAATCCGGAATCGGTAATGGGCTCTGTATTGTGAAAATTTGCGTCCTCATTTGGTAAACTACGGCAGAACGACTCGTATTTCAAATCAAATAAAATAAAAGTAGTACTACTTGAATGCACTAAGTAGAAAGAACGCAATGGGTTATCTCTTGAAATTTCTGGAACAGTGCGAACAGTTGTGCACAATACTGCACAATGTTATTGCCACTGATTAACTCCAACATTTTGTTACCTTTCTTGAATAATCTTGAGCCATGAAAAATGCATAGAAAATGTTATAGCTCGTTGTTGAACGTCACAACGTATTAACACAAAGCCTAATAAAGAAGCATTTGGTTGTTTTGAGAATGTCACTCTCAAGGAAGGGAAAAGTGACCGCACTGAACTACATAGTCGTCTTAGAGGCCCTTAACCTTACACTACTTTCACTCGCATACAATTATAAGCACATGTGCACATTGTTATAAAGCTTCAAAGTAACTGC
This sequence comes from Pyrrhosoma nymphula, assembly GCA_963573305.1. NCBI lineage: Eukaryota > Metazoa > Arthropoda > Insecta > Odonata > Coenagrionidae > Pyrrhosoma > Pyrrhosoma nymphula. The sequence goes on along the minus strand of OY754333.1, from coordinate 47,301,651 downwards.
TGACTCCGCATCCCTAAAGATTTTATGGTTTGGAGTGCATATGATCCATGGGTTTTGTCAGTCATACTCCAAGGTTTACTGCGGTACTTCCGTCCAAAAAAGCTCGTTTTCTCCAGTTTTCAACCAAGCTACAACAGAGTCGGATGCACAGAGAGAAAATATATTTTCAATCGCTGTTCAGCTATGCAGTTTTTATTTACCTATCAAAGTGTTTACCATTCATCAGTATTTATTATTTGTGAGTTATTTCAACAATAAAAATACTACCCTGGGAGGCCAGGTGATACTTGCAGACAGTTGTGATTGCCGATATCACAGCTTCGCAGGAATTAAAAAGGTAAAGAGCGTTTCTGAAACCTAAACAATTTTTCACATGGAATGAGTTGCATATCTTTACACATACAGTTTTGCATGCATTTCTAAGTAGTACAAATTATATAAAGTGTATAATTCAAATAGGTAGAGTGAAGTAAACTTCATGATTTATTTCGCATTGATCTTTAGCGTCATCATGAATAAAGCGACTTTGGAGAAAAAACGAATCGACACCAACATCATTGGTGGTTTGTCTGAATATGAGGAAGAGGATCAATCAGAAGAAAGTGTTCATGACACAGATAGTGAGTAGGAGGTAGAATTAGAGAGTACCGATGAAGATGATGAAGAGGAGTCACCCGTGCATCTTCCACTTGGGAGAGAAAATATAGCTACTTGACAGAAAGTGCCTTTTCGGAAAAATGTAACAGCAAGTTTTGAAAATATTTTTCAAAGTGTAAAAAAACTGACTCAATATTCCATAAATGTTCAAACCCCATTGGAAATATGGAATTTGCTATTCAATTTTGTCGATGGAATTGTTACTTGTACTAATATTTTCATACGTAAAATTGATAATATATTCAAAAGTCCACGTGATGCGCTGACAACTGATACAGTTGAATTTCATGGATTGTTGGGTTTGTTGTACATCGCAGGTTTTCACAATGCTTCACACCTGAATGTGAAAAACCTTTGGGCAACGGATGGAACAGGCTTGGAGATTTTCCATGCAACTATGTCGTACAATAGATTCCGATTTTGATGCGTTGCCTGCGCTTTTATGGTGCCAGTGATCGTCAAAACCGTTGCCACTCAGACGAATTAGCTCCCATCCGTAAAATCAATGAAACATTCAACGAAAATATTCGGAAATCATACAACGGGGGCGCGTACGTCACTGTTGATGAAAAACTTGAAGCATTTAGGGGGAAATGTAGCTGTAGACAGTATATCCCCACCAAAACCGCCAAGTACGGGATAAAAGTATTTTCAGATGTAGATTCATGCACCTATTACAGATCTAAGTTAGACATCTACTGTGGGAAACAACCTGAAGTGCCTTATTATACCGATTTCAGACCAGTTGAAGTTGTAAAAAGAGTCGTTAGTCACCTGCTATATTCTGGTAGAAACATTACTACAGATAATTGGTTGACAAGCTTCCCCCTATGTGCAAAGTTTTTATCACGTAAAAAAACTATCATTAAAACTGTAAGAAATGCAAAAAAGAAATTCCACCATCATTTATTGGCACTATATTTCGAGTGATAAAATCAACCATATTTGGGTTTCAATAGAAGACAACAATTTTATCATACGTTCCAAAAGCAAACAAATGTGTTTTATGGTTATCAACGATGTATCACACAGATGAGATAAACGTGGGGGAGAAAAAACTTCCAGAAGTACATTAATTTTATAACTCGACAAATGCTGCCGTAGACACAACAGACCAGTTATGCGGGATTTGCAATGTGGCATGAAACTGTCGGGGATGGCCTTTGGTGATCTTCTATTCTTTCATGAATATCACGGCAATTAATGCTCTCATTATTTTACTGTCAACAAGCAACCCACCACTACAATAGAGAGTTCAAAAGCTTTTCCTAAAGGACTTGTCTTTTTATCTAATACTGCCACTAATTGATAGGTGAACTACGATTTCCACGTTGTCATGTGAACTCCAACATACCGCACATAAGTTTTGCAAAACAAGGGATAATCAACCTGAAGTGCAACATCGGGTAGCCGGTCACGTTGTCAACTGTGCAAATCAGAAAAAGACTAAAACAAAAACTTTGTATTTAAAATGTAATCGCTATATTTGCCAAGAACATGCCAAGTATATCTGTGTAGATGAGCGATTATGATCCTTCACGTGCCACCTAAGTGGCTGAGGAGAATGATGAGAACTAAGATATAACAAAACTATGCATTAAATAAAATTAAAGGCTTATTGTTATAATAAAATGAATGTAATAACTCACTTTTTTTCAATGTTTTCCATTGACAAAACAAACACCCTTTCCCAAAGTCATCGTAAAATGAGAAAACATTTTGATTGTTAAATTAAAGAGCGCGAAAATACATTTAGGTAAATATCAACAATTTTTTTGAACAAATATTTGCTACCAGATACTCTTAACAAGAACTATTAATATATAAACATTCATACAAATTTATACCATAGTAAATGACTAAAACAACCATTATCGTTCGGACGGGTCCAATAGACCCAGCGCGAGTACTCACGTTACAAAAAAGACGTATGCACTGCAGGGTTAAGTAAGGTTTAATATTTTGCTTTAAAATTTGGTGGATGTTTTAACCTTATCAACATCTCATTGGGAAAAAATTAAAACTGTTATGACATCCCGTTTCAAAATGGCGGAACTTTTCGAAAAATTTGCTAGAACAATAATAATTATAAATTTAATTGTGATTTTTACGGTATCAGAATTATAAGATCGGTTGAGATTTGATTGAAAAACACGTTTTTGTCCTGTCAGGGGAGATATTTTTTAATCTCACTTTAGTGAGAATACGTCATAAAATGTCACTTTTTCGTCGTTCAACTCCGCCACCCAGGCGGCGGCGTGACCATCTTCGGGTCTCAAGCGGAGAACTGCCGGTCATGTGCTGGTCTTTTAGACGATTCATCCGCTCTGATACGTATTTTTCTACTCTTGATCCGTTTCATTTTCTCCGCCTGCCATTAGTTCCATCTCACCTGTCATAAAGAACGTGACATCGTTTCCACTCAAAGCTTGAGTTGGAAAATAAACAAGGGCGCGAAAGATAAAAACGATTTTAAATCGTATTGTTGTAATTTGCTAAACGTGAAGAACTTAAGCATTTTCAACTCGGCACTTGAAGGTATGCTTTGATTGAAATGCTTGTTATTATTAGCTTGAAATATCTGTGTATATATTTCGTATCAATATTTCCCAAACAATGTCGTGTGCATATACCTTTGTTTTCGTGTGCCTATCAGCCAGTGTATGGAGAAATGAGTTCAATTATTTATACCATAATTTCATAATTTTAACAAATATTGCCTTAAAATCTTAGTTCTTGGTAGATATTTCCCGTGCTTGTGAATCAAAAACTAATAAGATGCACTTATCTTTTTTAAATATTGAGAAATTGCTTACATATCGCTTGTAGTTTTGACTGTATTTAGATTTTCGTGGTATGTACAGTGTAAGATATCTTACGTAAGATGTTGAGCAATCTGGGTATTCGCTAGTCTCGGCATCTTTTATTTGATATAAGGAAGCTTCGACAATTCACGAACCGTTCGTTAGCCGATCATTAAGAGAGGGAAACGGATCTCCCGCCTTTCCATTAAGAGTCACTAAAAAGGTGAGAATACAAAATAACCCCCATAACGTAATATAAATAAAGCAACACCCAAGTTTAAACATTCAAGGAGGGAAGAACAGTGCTATTCAGTCAAATCTCAACCGATCTTAAAAATTCGGATACCGTTAGAATCACAATTAAATTTATAATAATGTTTTCCGGCAAAAATTTCGAAAATTTTACAGGTTATTTAACAATTTGCCATTAAACTTTTGGAACTGCCGACATTTTGAAACGTAGAAGCACACAAATTTCAGTGAACTCTCAACCGTTTTAAAAATTGAGGTACCGTTAGAATTACAATGAAATATACAACCTTTTTTGTTTCGGGCAAAATTTTCGTAAAGTTAACAGGATAATTACAATTTTCCATTGATAATTTGGAACGGCCGCCATTTTGAAACGGGAAATGTGTTTTGCAACAACAATGGTTTGTGTGGTGCAAGAGGGTGAGGGGACAGAAGTGAGGGGAAAAGTGAGGAACGTGTCCGTCAGGGGCTGGGTGATGAGGATGGCGCAATTTTTGCATCGTGGGCGGTTGCACGGGGTGGGAAGGGATTTGGTGGGTTTGAGTGATTTGGACAGGGGTTTGGTGAGTTTAAAAATGGCGGATAGATTGAGGGGCGTCTGAAGCTGAGAGAGGGACATAGAGGAAATATTTATGAATGTGTTAGGTTATCTGAAATGGTAGGGTAGAGGTTTTTAATTATGCGTCTAAGGGAGTCAACACCAGGGAACTCTGTACCACGTACTTCCCTGGTGTTGACTCCCTTCAAGGAGTTCTGACGATGCCGCGGCGGCCTGAACCTGCTAAGGATAGAAGACGCGAGAGTTCTCGCTGCCTCATTACGCAGCCACTTCTTCTTCAGACGCCCTTCCGGCCATCTAACAACCCCAAACGAGCGAGTGAGGCGAAAGCACTTTCCCTGTTCCCGTCACTTGGTAACGCTCCATCCAGAAGATGTTAAACTCTCCCGTCGCTCCCCAAATTCCTAATAGATTCATGGATGGGGGAACATATGAGTTTCCATACCTGTAATTGCTTGGGTCGCTGACTGCGCTTTGTGTGTGTGTTTACTTATGTTTCACTACCTTCTCTGCCAGGTATTATTGCGTCAGCCACATGCTCTGTTTTCATCAGTGAAGGGACCCTTTTGCCTTGTTGTCAAGTGCCACTTTTTTCAATGAAATAAATGAATTCCACTGGAGTTTGTTTTGTAGCGTACATCTTTCCTTGAACTGTCACGTGTTCAGAAGAGAACCTATTTCACGGCCCTGCTCGACATCCCTAGCCTGGCATTTCTTTTTCAGTAAACCGGAGGGGTGGCGCCCGTACGGTTACAATATATATCACTTTTTTGTAAACACGATAACAGCCGCAATTTTGCAGTTATGACATTCAGACTTATACATAAAATCCATGGGTGTAAAATCTCGGTCAATATTGTTATTGAGCAAAATCGGACCAAAGGGGTAGAAATGGGGAGGCTTTTTTCAAAATTAGAAAAACGAACCTTGTCTCCCTTAGTTTACAACATGAATTTTTTTGAGTATCTTAATTTTTGAGAGTATTGCAAATGAATTTTGTTTCAAACATATTTTGAGTACACATAAAATTAGCTCAAGGGTTGGAAAAAATAGGGGTAGAAGGGCCAAAAAATATCATAACATCCTTATTATTTAATTGCCTAAATCCGTTTTAATTTCTCTGGAATTGCCAAAACATTATCTCTAACTTTTGTAGGAAATATTTTTTAGTACGACCAGCGGTTAATGCAAGGGGTGGAAATTTTACCTATTTGTATTTTAGGGGTTGAAAAAGAAAAATAATTATAACAATCTTATTATTTACATTACATAATCCATTTAAAGTTATCTGAAATTGTCAAAACAATATATACAACTTTTGTGCCGAGCATATTTTAAAGGGACCAGCCCTTCGGTATGGGGTGGCAATGTTATTTATTTGTATTTTAGGGGTTGAAGGAGAAAAAAATCTCTACTCCCTAATTATTTACTGTAAAAAATCTGTTTAACGTTATCTGAAACAGTCAAATAATATCTACAACTTTAGTTTCAAACATTGTTTGTACGACAAACCGTTTTTGCAAGGGGTGGCAATGTTACCTATTTGTATTTTAAAATCTTACATATAAAAAAGAATTTTTGTTTTGTTCGTGTTTTATGTACGCCAATACCATACATCCGATTGCTATGATACTTTGGTGAGTTGTTGCGCGCGTGCCCATAAAGCGAATCACGACTTTCGGCTGGCATTAAGTAGTCATCATCATCAATAATTACCTTAATTTCACTGTTGGTAACAAATGAAAGAAATGAAACTTTAAAAGTAAATTTAAAAGGAATTCCAATTTAGTTTTGCCCTTTAAAAACATTTACCATGAAATCAGAAATATTTTATTCTAATTGACAATGTTCATCTTCTTTAGATAAGTTACAAGCGGTTAGTTTGCAATTTTACGAATGAGCTTGTATAATTGGTCTTAATGGAAGTACTGGAAGAACTTAATAAGTACTTGTTGCTGTATCCACTACGAGATGGTGAAATTTCCAATAATTCCAAAATACTCTTAAATTAAATGTTCGATTCTCCTTAAATAAATTTTTAAAATAAAAAAAATTATATAAGGTTATTTCAGTTTTAATATTTCGTTAGCCATCGTACCTATCCCCGTTGATAATGTGATTTATATATACAAAATGATCATCAAGGGAAACAATAATTATGATTAGTCCTTAAAAATCTCCGTTAGTCAACGAAAAGGGATAGTATCGTTGCGTCTGACGTGGAAAGCTGACCCGATTGAGCGGTTCCTCACCTGTACTGGAAGGTGCCGTCGAAGCTGACATCCTGCGCCTGCCTCAAGATTGCGATGGGCGGGTTTTAGGGCTGCATGTAGGCAATTTGGATAGGCGCGGGTGCGGCAACATGGACGGGCTCGAGGGGTTGACGGGCGACGGAGGGCCGGAAGTGGCCTGGGACGGGCTGGGTCCGGTACTGGGCCGCGGCGAACCCGATGATGAACAGCAGAACCAACTGTTGGGAAAGGTAAAAGAGAGAAGTGAGCTCCCTCCACTAGTCTATTCCCGTTTTACCGAATAACGATTTGCATTTTGGCGTCGTAGAGGCGTTCTTACATATTGCAACCGTGTGTTATTATCAATGCATTACTCTGAAAGATGGAATATTTGTTAATTAAGTGATAGGTTTGAGGATATTATCCAAACTTCGACATTTTAATTCTCTTTTATATTAACCAGCGTTTTCATTTGTATTTATTTCTCGATATTCATTACGAACCCTACATATCCAGCAGAATGAGGATTCTGATCATAACCTGAAATATTTTTTCGAAGTATGCAACTTACGCAGTTTCACTTTATGATGAAGCTGTTAACAGTGCTTAATATTATTTTATCTAGCAATTAGTTAATTTTTTCACAAATATAAATGGGATATAATGTATTGTAATTTTATTGAATTTTGGGAAATATAACGCAAAGACGTCATGACGATTATCTACATGTATGCTATTCATCTAAAGCAAAACTTCATTAACACATTCAATGCGGGACCGATTTTCATGGAAGTAGTCAAAATCGGCTTTAAAAAATTTAAAGGGCTTCGGAATGGAACCACCACGTCAATAGACGTGCTCCGCATTGAATGTGTTAAATTTCATTCCCCAAAAAATTATAGCTTAGATTGCATATAATTGAAAAATTATGCACATAGTTTATGGTATTTTTTCCTCTTTCATTAACTTACACTTAATTTCATGCGATCGTAATAGAGTGAGTGACCTTATTAGCAATATTCTTATGAATATCCTCATTAAAAATCGATAGGGCACTTGATTGGCGGTAAGGATTTAAGAGCTAGAGGATTTAGTTAAAAAATTTAATTTTCTGACGAAATATTTTTCTACAGCTATCACATATTCAAGGAAGTGACACGAGATTCATATTGTTATCCAATCTTTTTCTTTCGTTATTGAATTTCTTGATCCATATCACGACTACCAGTGTTTGCTTTTGAGTAAAGTTTCTGCAAGTTGCTTAGATAGAGGCTGCTAAATTAAAATTTTTTTATTCTGAAAACCTCTCTATAATCATGTATGTTCTTGCAAGATCTTTGCTACGCTATTCTCGGAGGTGTGCGTTTTCACGCGGAGAAGTTTCGCAATAATTACCCTGCTGTGATGTATAATTAGTAGGTTGATACCTAACAGTGAAACTAGCGAAGTCTGATATACGAGTTTAAGAAAAAGTGATGCTCCATATCCCTAAATCAGTGACCATATTACACTTGTTGATTATTGAACTTCTATTTTGGTCTAAATCTTACCTTATTTCATTATTTATTGTAAAAACCAGTATTTTCAGCAAAATCTGTTATTATAGGTTTAGGCGGTACTGCTTTGTAAGCTGTTGGAATGGATTAGATGGAACCGTAGAGTAAGTATACATACTCTATGATGGAACCCACGTGTATCTATTAGTTGGAATGTCAATCTATGACAGCTCTTTGACCACCATGAACCCATATTTCTGCGATGCTTGGACGCATTCGAACGAATATCATTTACGGATGACAACGGAGTGAGACGCTATACCACAGCCTCAAAAGTAATTTATCTTCTACGGCAATCAATTATACGTACCCATGACAAACATGATGGCTATTTTGCTACCACTAAACAAAGACTGAAAATATAAGTTTTTATTTTTTATTTAACATCAAAATAAATCATTGTTACTTTAACCGTGAAAAGGGAAACTCATGTTTTTAATTTTTGTGTGGAAATTTGACGCATTCTGTGCATAAAGGAACATAAAAAATGCCCGAAAGAGGTAAAAGAGCTGGCATATTTCGCTATCGTTAGGCCAATGCTTAAGTATGCCACGAATTTCTGGGATCCCCATGATAAAGGAAAGGCAAAGAGCTTGGAAAAGGTCCAATGGAAGGCAGCAAGCTACGTTTTGTGGAGACAAAAAATACAGATAGTGTTAGCAGCATGTTAGGGGAATTGAGGTGGAGTCCACTGCAAGATAGAAGGAAAGTAAATAGGTTATTGGGAATGCTTAAAAGCTACTCAAAACATCCAGCCTGGTTTTAATTGGAGAAGAGGCTGGAACCACCAAATTTTTATAGGGAAAAAATGACCACCCGCTGAAACTCAAATTAAGGAGGAAAAAAACGAATGCTGCGAAATACTCCTTCTTAAATCGTGGGGTCCTGGAATGGATTGAATTACCAGAAGAACTCACAAAGCCTTTGCCAAGAAATGTAAATATTTTTTTTTAATGTTACATATAAAAAAAGAGAGGAGTGTTTGATGTTGTATGTAGATATATGTATTTTTTAAACCTTGTTATTAATTTTATTTCAACCGAAACTAATGATATATTGCCACCTGACAAGGTCTAATTAAAATATCAGTGTAATAAATAAATAAAAACTGAAGTAAGTTTACTCAACGAAAGGATTAAATACTCGGTAGTGGTAAAAACAGCAGAATCTTTTTTGTTTGACTGCCTTAGCGATGAAAAACCCGTGTGAGACCCTCGAATTTTCATTAATTTTCCCGATGTTAAATTCATAAAAAACGCAATTATTATTCTGGAAATGATTTAGTAATTTTCTGAACAGATTTTGTACTACCCGTTTTCTCCCCTGAACTCCAAATAAAATATGTTGATATTTTTCGTATCCTTTCGAGAAGCATATAAGCACCATCACTTTTTTGTACTCAAGCATTAGTAATATTTTACCCTCCTGCATTGTTTTTCTCCGAAAAAGTAAGTTCTGGATCATATGATCTTAAACTTAAATTATCCTAGGCAGTAAATTGTCAATATGTGGGTACCCTTATCCAGAGGACGGCGCATGGGCATACCACTATACCGAATAAGACGTCCTTAACGCTTTAAATATCAATTGTGGAGGCAATAAGGCTCGATGAACAGGTGAAGCAGAAGGTAATCGTAAGCAGAGAGGGAAATGTGTTATATGGAGATAGTTGCGTTTACCACGGCATTCATGTTGCGGTTCCTGGGGGTGATATGGAGCAGAGGAGGCTTGTGCTGAGGACTGAGGTGCTCAATTGCTGGGGTGAATCCTATTATATACGGCGGTTGGGGACGGTGGTTCACGGTCAGGAGCAGGAGCTGGTGGGCAGGGCGTTTGGGATGGAGAACAGCGCTTGTGGAAAGGGGATCCCCACATATACCCCCACTCCTTCTTAAGGGGGAATGTCTATTGTTGAATGTCATCGTACACACAAAATTTACTATAACAAGACTCAGAAAAACACAGCATTATGAAGTGATCCTATCTAAATCCTTCTCAAGTATTTTAATGCTAGGTTCACCTTTTTCCAGTATATGCATGCAATATCTTTACCACACAAATTTATATTCACAGTTCTTGATATTGGTATTCGACTTTCAAAGCAACTTTTTATGAAATGGAGATAAATTTTCAGTAACAAATATTTTATCTCAATTACCATTTCTAAGTAACATATCATTAGTGACAACTTAACGTTTCTTTCCTAAATCACGAACATATTTGGATTTAAATTCAACAATTACAAGTGGTTGGTAACCACTGTTCTTTTGTATGTTCGATGAACCTCTGCCACATCATCCGGCTTGATTAAAATGTCATAACATTCTCCTTATTTCACCACAGTTCCCAGCAAATCTTCCTTTTTTCCGGTTCAATACCTTTCTTATTCTACCCATGAATTTCTAAATTTCTTTTTGAATCTGTTCAAGAGTATTTACCCTATGTTCTATTGCCCTTATTGTATCGTCCTTTTCTCAATTGACTGCAAACTTTTGATTCCCTCTATAAGCTCTTTATTCTTATCCTTTACCGATACAATCTCACTTTTAAGACTAATAGAAATCAGTGATTTTTGCAATACTGCTCTCAAACCTCTCATAATAATACTTTCTGTTCTTTCGTTAAATTCCAAACTAGTGTTTTGATGCCTAGTTCATTAACTTTTTACATATATTTTGATTTGTCACGACAGTTTGAACAACGCCATTCCCTTTTTTTGTTTTCAGACATGCGTTTATATGCCGATTCAGCTAAACCAGAGCATTTATAGTCATAAGATAGATCACATCCAAAACACATAGCATAACTTCCATCACTAGGAATATTCTCCGTACACATGATACACTTAGCCATTTCAGAAAATGTAAACAAGGTACAAATGGCTAACATACTCACTAACGATTTAGACGCATTACTCAAGTTATTCAGAAGAATAACACACTTTGACAGCAAACAGGTTCACCACCAAATAAATTGAGCCTTTGGCATCACAACACAAACAAAATAAATTCAATACTTTAAATATTATTTCCTCCGCTTCACAGTTTTAAGAGTCAACTCAACGCTCGACCTTCCCGGTCAAGAGCTGAACTGCAACTGGGTGCTGGTCATGGTTTCAATATCTGCGTTCATTATTGATAGAGGAAAATTCTATGCCAGCAGAAATTAAAAAACCTCTTAGCTACATGGAACAGAGGTTGCTTTCTACAGCTGAAAGTATTCTAAACCAACTTAATTAGTAGAGCCATATTGAGAAGGATCTATAAGACCACTTGGTCTGAATGGCTCTGACACAACAATTCTAATAAAGAGAGGAATATGTTGTGGGAATGAGAGAAATAAAATATTGGGCTAGTTGGGGATAGCGGAGTGTAGGCTATTAACGAAAATAATTAACTTCGACAGGTATTGGGGAAAATAAAGAATATCAGCCCCTGTAAAAATGGCATAAAAAGGTGAGCAGGTCATTTACAAGAAATGACAATTGAAGTAATGACCAAAAGAATATTTTTCGGAATACCAGGGAGGAAAAACAAAAGAAAGAGATCTCAATGCCTCCAATCTATAGCCTCAATGAAGTCCTCGGAAGAAGAAAGTAGGGGATTTGCTGAAGAGGCCCAGGCTCTTTGCGTACTGTTGCGCTGAGGATGTGAATAAATAAAACTAGAATACGTATTTAATTCATAATAAATATGCCAGAATATGTAATACTTTTGCTGGCTACACTTTGCGCAGATACCCTGAAATGTTAGCTCGTAGGCTTCCGCTGATGTAGTGTAAAAAAGTATGTGTCTGGAACTACGTAGAAAATCTCCAGAATTCTATCGAAGTACAACGTAGTTACTAGATTCACATGCGCGACGAAGTCAGGGGACGTACTTCTGAAAGCCAAAGACCCGCTTCCACGGAACCTCTACGGAGGAATATATGAAGTTTTTTGCAGCTGTGGACATCCATATGTAGGCCAGGCATGCAAAGCCCTAAAAATACGCCTCCAAGAGCATCAACGGGCAATTAAAAATAATAATCACCGCATTCCTGCAATAGCCGAACACCATCTCAGCGGCCCCACTCATAATTTCAACTTTGAGGAGACAAAATTAATATCAAAGGAGGTACGCTATTACCCAAGATTAATCAGGGAGGCTATAGAAATTGCGAAGAGACCGGAGAACGTCAAACGAGGAGACGGTTACACGTTGAGTAGAAAGCTTAAACGAATTTTACTAATTTAAAATTCCGGCATCAATGGGAGTCCTCACTCATATATATAAAGACGAGCAGGACTAAGGAATCAGTTCAGTTAACCTGATGAAGCTGGCAGGAGGACCAGCGAAATATTGTTTTTTGCAATTTTAAACATCGCGGAATGAATCCCGAAAAAAGAAACAGTCACTCTGAAATGTTTTTTATCATAGATGGTTGATATAAGAGATAATTTTTTTCACAAATATTTCTGTGGAAAGTATTTTCTTGAATTACAAAAATAGAATATATTAAATTTTCAAGCCTAGGATTTCGGGTCTATGGTCACATCTGGACAGCATAAATGAAACCGCGACATATTGATACGAGTGAGTTGATGGGTTGACCCTTGCGACTTTTGAAGTAAAACATTTTTGAAGTAAGACATTTAAAACTTCATATGCTGTAAAATAAACGACGAAGCTCATCGATGAGTAGAACTTTTTGAGCTCTTGAAATAACATCTTCGGCAGACTAAAATCTCAACATATGCTTTCCGGGACCTCAGTCAATTTATTTGGATGTGGAGAAGCCCATGGATTGCCCGTGGCTGCAATCAAGTCTGTCTCTCCGAATCGGGAGATGACCCCTCGCAAGATGAGAGGATTAATTATGGAGATGGTGCCAAGGTGGCTAAAGAATGGTTTATGTGGTCTCCTTCGCTAGAAGTGAAGCAAAAACCTTCTTCGCGAATTCAAATATTGTTTAGCGAAATGCCAAAGGGGAAACTTCATGTTATTCCTAATTTTATAATAAAAATAGCATATCCTATTCCTCAATCTGAATGCGAATCACGATAAAAATGTTCAGTAAGAAACTAAATCGTTTACATTTCGCAATTGGTTCTAACTAGTGCATAATTATTTCCCGTGAAATAAGCCTTGTCTTAGAAATAGTCGAATCTAAATAATTTTCAGTATACGACTACGTAACCCTTAAGAGTTCGCTCGGTGTATAAGGACGTAAGGGGTCGTGTACGGTCTAAAAGACCGTGTTAACAAAGCTTTGCAAAATTAAGGTATTTATTAAAAATTTATTTATTTAAAAGTTAACACATACCTACAGTATATGACATAAGCAGTAATATATTTTATACATAATTATTTATATAGTTTTTATATATTTTTAAATGATAAATACATTTTAACTCCACCGTAAATTCACTTTGAATTATGTTGTAACCTGTGTTAAATTAAGGAGTATTATATGAAGTAAAGATGCAAATTTTCTATAATTTGAATCACATTGGGATTTAATTGTCATCGTCAGAGCTATGTTGTTCCACCTCATCGTCCTCTTTTCTGTTTTCAACTTCAGTGCCATCGATGCAAGTAGTGACAGTGTGCTCTTTACAAATAAATTTTGAGTATATTGCACTGTGTTTGCTGCTTTTATTATTCTATTTCCAAAACGCAAATCTTCCTGGTCCTACATCCCACTGCGCCGGTATTTCCTCTTCGGGAATACCAACGAGATTCCTAATCTTTTGCTTTTTGGCTGGTAGGTAGATTTTCTGAGGCTGATCTAATTTCTAAGTAAACAATGAAAAGTTCTTTACTTTATGTTTTCTGAAACATTCATCTGTTCATCTTATTCCACTGTTACTTTGAAATATAGTATATCCATTTATTTTTGATATGTTTATAAGCGTAAAAAATATAGTCAATGGCCAATGACAACTTTTCCTAACTACTGAATACGTTCCTTTCAGCTGATCAACGGTATCAAAGCCATCTTTTGTTGCATTATACGATTAAAATATTTACGGCTTAGCTGAAATATCAGTACCTCTATCAATTTTATCATCATCATCATGCATTGAGGACAACAACATAATTTCCTTGTTCTTTTCCGTAACGTATGACAGAAGTGTAAAAGTTTTTTTCAAATCCAAATTGCCTGCTATGCGGTTCACGGGGTTTGGTGTTTACTAACAGGGGCGGTATTTTTCGTTTGTTTTTTCTTAAAGTTTCAACAAGTTTCATATTGTCAATTATAAGTTGTTTAGCTAGTTGAACCGAGCAAAACCAATATTCAACAGTTACATTGCGACCGGATCCTGAAATTGGTCGTAAATCCTTTGCACAACTTTCAGCGGGCTGTTGTTTACTGCAAAATCTCCGTTAGGTTGCTTTCCAGCATAGATTTCCATATTTGAAGTGTAGAATATGAGGGAATCTGCTAAAGAATATATCTTGATTCCATACCTTGCTGACTTATTTTTCAAATATTTTCAAAACCACATCTGCCTCGAAAAGATTCTAACATCTCATCTATGGTCGCGTATCTCCCAATTGTGTAATACGCCATGCACCGTTTGGAAAAATTAGTGAAAACACTTGGTATTGAAGCCAGTTTGTCACATTTATTCCTGTCATTCCTATGATTTATATTATCAAACCGCAATACACATAGCAAAAACTTGAATCTTTTCAAAGATATTGTAACGCAAAATTGCTCTATTCCTATTTCATCTACTGCCCAGAGGTCCTCAAGATTTTGATGTGGTGCCCTAAAAACATCTGCCAAATATAGAAGGTCAATGCTTTCATTTTTCATTTCATTGCAATGTAACAAGACTTTCAGTTTAATAATATAAATGTCATTAGCATCTCTCTCGCGAGAATAATTAGGCCAATTCTTAGCAATACCTCTATTATTGTATTTGACAATTTGGTCAATGGCCATGTCAGGGAAAAATAACGCCCACGACTCAATTGGGGATTTTGCATTTCACCCAATCCCTTTTTACTTCTGTAGAACCTGTCACTATATTTACTCTCCTGCTGCGCACTGATCGACTTGTGGAAAGAGCACTCCACTCACTTGTTCCGCCTTTTCCGGTGTAATGCACTGAATTAGATTGTTCCACATTGTCATTGTCATACACTTCAGCAGTTTCATCACTAAGCGTATCATGGTCTCTTTCCTCTAGGATGTCCTCCTCATCTGTATCACTTGCAATCATTTCCTCTTCATCTGTCTTACTTTGCAGAAAAAGCCTGATCCTTTACACATTCACCACGCGCTCGCATAAATGTACACACCACAATGTAAATACATGTAACGCCTGCAATGTGACTTCATAAGAGCTATGTATATGTAATGATATGAACTCCAAGTAAGATAATGAATAAGGGTCTGGTAACGAGATGGATAGGCAGGCACGGCATCGGCTTCATATTTCAGTTCGCACGTGGCTTTTCGGCTTCATATTTTCCCAGAAAGAAAACAGTATAATAAAAAAAAGATTTTACAAATAGTCCATGCACCTTATCATCTGAAACTATAGAGTTTATAGATGATGTTCGTTAAAGTTTTGGGGTGAAATAATTCTGAAATATATTTACGAAAATTGTTTTAGGCACCCGGTCCTTTAGACCGTGCGCGACCTATCCCGTTCACATATCGAAAAAATGGTGCACAATGGGGAAAAAGTAATTATAAAAAATTATCTGTCGCACAGGGAGAACTCATTCATTGTCTTGTGACACAAAATTGACTATTATTTAGGTACTCAAAAGGCCAGAGTTTACAATATGATAATTATTTTTTAAAGTGCAACTTTTATAGGCACCTGGTCTTTTAGACCGTGCGCGACACCTTAAGGGTTAAGTTCATTTCACAGCATGTTTTAATGCAAATTCGTTTTTTTTCGCTCGCTGATTTCTTTTTTCAGAGCCCTAGCGCCTTACAAAATCGGTAAAGTGGCTCTCTTTAATCATTAGCGATTATGGGGAAAATATGTAACGCGTGATTGAAAAACATTGACGACTATGTCCAGGGGTTAAAATCCTATCACCATCAAATTTGAATATCACACGTCCTGTATGGCATAACATATGATTCGCAATTTTACTATTGTGCTTGAGACGCATTTCATGCATACATGCAGAAATCGTTATCCAAGTATATGCATCCTACCCCAACCACTTAATGCGGCGAGTGAATAGTAGAGAAACTACCAGTAGACGTGAAATATGGCTTCATGATATTTTGATTCACGTATAATATTTTAATTCATTACTTTTACGCTTCACAGAGGACAAATAATAATCGAATCTGAGTTTTATTACATAAGTAAGAACACGAGACGCATTGGAATCAGGATAGCTGCAAGTATTGCCGACTTTTCAAAATTTGGGAAATTATAAGTTCCATGAAATAGAATATATAACAGTGGGTCATACAATCGCTTCTTTGTGTGTTAATTCGATAGTGGAATTAAGCTTGATAATCGATATCAAGTCCGATCATATGATGTGGACTCTGTCCTCGAAAAAATATCGAAAGTGCTGGAATATTCACGATGAGATGAAAAATCTTTCTACGAGATCCTCGGAGACCGGATTCATTCAAAACTTTATGTAGGGTTAAGTCATTTCTCTAGACGAGATGGCGAGTAAAGGAAATTGCGAAATTCAAATGAGTTTTTGTAAGCCGATGTTTCTGAGACGGTAAAGCAACGCTATTGACCTGGTAATGGTGGATCTGGTATTTTTTATCGTCAGATATAAAAATACACTTTAACTGGACTGAAGAAAACTATCGGTTTCATAAGGAACATATTTCACATATGAGCATGCCGGAGTAAGCCATAAATAATAAACCATCGGCTTTGTTAGTGGACTTTTTTGAGCTCTTGAAATAACATCTTCGGCAACTTCTGTGATCGAAGTTCCATTTTACAGACTTAAATGTCATCATATGCTTCCCGGGACGTCAGTCAATTCATGTGGAGAAGCCGAAGGATTGCCCGTGGCTGTAGTCAAGTCTGTCTCTCCGGCTCGGGAGATGACCCCTCACTAGACGAGAGGATTAATTATGGTGAGAGATGGTGCCAAGGTGGCAAAAGAATGGTTTATGAGGTCTCCTTCGTTAGAAGAGAAGCAAAAACCTTCTCCGGGGAAAGCGAACATTACTTAGCGAAATGCCAAAGGGGAAACTCAATGAGATGCGAAGGTGAAACTACATATATGTGCGTCTAAGTGAAATAAATCCGTCGTTATTATGAAGAAAAAGGCGTTAAAAACCTTAACCGATGTATAAATTTCGTGTATATTGATAAACGTGGGCATTCCAACCATATCTGCAAGACCTGCTGAAGCATTGTGAGATAACTTAGTGAGAATTGAGGAATTCGAGTTTTATAGCGGTATATGTTGGTAACTGGGTATGGTCAATAGAGAGATAGCCAATCAACTCTTAAAAGATTGTCACGTGGTGTTTATTTTAGAATAACTCTACTCTGAGTGATAGAATTAAAGTAAATATGTAAAAGCTCTAAACTACTAAAAAGCTCTTAAAGGTTGCTTTATCTGTTAATCGTATTGTATTTTTTCCGACTTTCCGATGATGAACTGACTGAATATCATTAATATATGACTTCTCCCTTACGTACATTCTTCTCAGTTTCTTTTGGATTAAATAAATAAGAATTTTACATGACATAATGAATGGTTTATGAAAAAAATAATGAAAATGTGTTGCTACTAGTCCAGAATTGTTTTTTTCCATCTTAGAAATACATTTCAACGAAACATATTTTTGAAAGAACAAAGAGTTACATGGTCAAAATTTAAAAGAAACACTCATGACTTATTACCAAAGCTAAGCAAAAGAAGAGATACTTACATCTACATACTACTTCAAGAGCCGCCGCAGAGGCGTGTGGCAGGGTATGTTAGAACTTCAGAAGCTGTGAAGAGGGAGGGAAGTGAGAAAAGGAGGGGTAAGACAACAGAATTGAATAGTATGGTAACGATACGTTATCATGAATAGGAAGAGGAATTGATGACTTTGAATGTCCTGAAAATGGACTTTAAAGAATCAATTTAGTCAAAAAAGTATACCGTTGGCAAGCAAATTGCGAAATTATTCCTCTATTTCTGTTATTCCGTAACCTAAAAATAAGAAAGTATTTAGCATAGGCAGCATTTGATAGATAATATTCTAGTACATCCGGAAAAAGCAGCAATTTTCTAGGCCCAAATTTAATGGAATTATTTTTTATATAGGTACTAGTTGCTAAAGGGAAAATACTTGAATGTGTCAGGTTTTCCACCCCGCTCGCTTGGGAAGAAAACATTCGCCATGCTATTAAGTGGGTTCTTTTTTCGTGCATCAAGAAAGAGAACTGGTCAGGGAATGAGCGTCCACGTGATCCCATGTTCCCAAGAAAAAGATTTACTAACTCTTACATTGGTTGACGCAATTTAAACATAATTTGAACATCTGCGTAGCATTGTGTAAATCGGGACGAGTCATTAAGAACTGGCCCTCAAATGTGGCAAAAATAGTATACTTTTAAGCAATTGAAGGCCAGTAATGGGGAGCAGTTTGAAAAACTGAAAATTCATGACGTAAATACAGATAACTTCAATGTTCAATGCGCCGAGTGCGTCTGAATCTACGGAAATGTCTATCAAATTGATATGAAATTCATTTAATTGCCCCCGTGTTACGCGCATCACTCAAAATATTGTGTAAAAAGAGTTCGAATAAAAAGGAAAAGAAAAGAATTTGAGATCTGTCCTCATTCTCAACTGAAAGAAAGTAATAGTGGCTGAGAGAGGACTGGACATATGTGTATGAGAAATAAGAAAGCAAGAGTGCATAAAAATAACACGTGTATCCAGCTGACCTAAAAAGTTGGAGACTTACATACAAGGCCTTCTTTTCACTCTCAAAGTCAAAAAGTTTCGATTAGGGTCATCTTTGTCGGCAAATAATACCCGAAGGAAAAACTTATGTTCGGAGGCTTTAATGGATGTGTAGGAAGAGGGTGACTTTTTTCGTGGCTATCCTTTTCTTCTCTTGGAACTACTTCCAGGTTTTGCTCTTTATATCTAAGGGCAGTCGTTCCCAACCTGCCATACTCGAACCCTAAGACAGCAGTCAACAATCGATATTTGTACGCGTGCCACATTTTGTATGAGATTTAAATGCGAGCTGGGTACTTACCACTGCCAGGTAAGGCCATAAAATATTTATAATAAATAATAATGAAAATAAAATTTTACCGTCGTATTCTTGGCGTTTTAGCTATCGCCGATAATTGTCCCAAGAGCAACGAGCTTGACAGTTAAGGTGTACTTGAAAAAACTTGTGCAATGTCATACTTTATATTTCTTTTAATTTTAGGAAGTTCAAGTAAGTAAGTATCAGTTAAAAGTTGACCATGTTATCAGGTGTAACTAACAAACATACATAAAATGGTTTTACAATAAAACATATCCATGTGTTTACTCTAATTTCAGTGTTTTCTTGAATCCCTTTCCATTATGCGGGAAAGGACTGAGAACATTTAAATCCAGGCCATTCCATTACTCCACCCCACTGTTCAAAAAGGAGAACTTTATCCAGTTAGTTTGCTATTTGGGGGGCTCAATTTTGAATAAATGGTAATTCCTAGGGAAGTATTCCCGGATATCGTATCCTCCGTGAGATATATATCTAGGCAATGTCCCCAGCGTACACTTTATTGAAATATGGCCATCAGCCGCGAGATACTACTCTCTCTTACGTGTTCCCAACACGAATCTTGCCGCCCTCCTTGGAGTCATTTCAATGGTCTCTATCTGCCCCGAAAGATGTGGGTCACTCGCTGCCCTGCACTCTAAAATAGGACGCACACATTTTTTTTCATTTGAAATATTTTGTATCACTAGTACTTTTACTTAGTCCGCATAATAAAGTATAAAATCTTGGACGCTGTAGTTGTAACGCTTTCCACTTGCCTAGAACTTTAGTCTGATGTCAAAGTAACTTCTAAATATTTACAAATGTTATTTTGCTTAGGTAATTCACCCCCAAGAGTATATTTACTTTTCATAACTTTTTGTGTCCTATAAAACCTTATTAGTTTTGTTTTATGAATATTTAAAACCATTCCAATTGTTTTCCCTCGTACTCTAAAGCTGTTAAATCACTTTTCAGTACTTAAAGGTAGAAATAGTTGGTAACATATATGTAATTAACGTTCTCAAACTATGAGGGAGTAGGTACTATTGGCCTAAATGTGTGACTTGGGGTAACGTAAATCGAAGAGGGACACCACTGGGGTGGAAATCCTCTTTGATTGACGAGCGATGGTAGTCATTTCCTTGGAGTAATATCGCTGGCTGAATTTCAGTTTCCTGGAATTTTTACCTGCTAACGGAAATGTTTCATCGTCAACAGATCAATGGCTTCTGGTACTACTGGATGTAGAATTGTGGTGCTCCGACTCTAGACTCAGACGACTCAGACTAAATGTCATTCACGAATTACATCATAGCTGGCTAATCTTTTCTTCTTGCTAGGCTTCCCAATAAAGCTTCAGTAAAGTTTTGAAAATGAAAAACGTTTTTGTTAATAAAATGCATGGTAAAAAATCCATAATGGAGAGCTGGAAACTCACATTCTACGTTTTTTCCTTTGAACCTATGGCTGCTATGATTACATGTGATTCCTTTCGATTTTTTTTTCCTTCGAACATTGTGAATTCATTTCCAAAATTTTTTCCGTAATTTTTACTGTATTATGCAACTAGATTTAATTTATGATGTATTTTTCAATGGTATTATCCATACATTGTGACTAGAAACAAAAAGTGAAGAGCATTCCATTTTCTGTATGTTGCGAATGTCCATTTCATTTTCATCCGACGATGCATGCCACTGATTTATTCCTGGAAAATAAAAAATGAAGCTGTTTTACTTTAAAATATTTCTCCGTTGTAATTCTCACGTGTACTGCCGGTGTTATAAAAATACCAGGGATTAAATTCCGACATAAAAGTTAGCATAAGATATTTTTGGTGAGCAGTTTTGAGTTATACTAAAATAACACTCTCCAAAACGTATCTGCATTTTCAGTCATCTTTAAGTGGATTGCGTGAATTGCGTCTTTTTAAATAAGCTTATTCTTCTCTCTTTGCCGGCACATAAAAATGAGAGGTCATGTTGTGAATATTTTGAGCAAGTTCTGTTGACTCATTATCCCATTCATGTTTGTAAGATACATTTCCATAAGGAGCGAGTGTCCACTTGTGGTTAATTTCGCATATTCATCATGACCTAAGGGCCTGTGAGTGATGAAGGCCGATTTGGAGAACAAAGCCTACGTAGGTTTAGCGCGTTTTCACTCAGCAAAACTAGTGGCCGTTCCTTCCTGCGTTGATTTCTAATTTCAAAGTATCCTCTACTTACTGCAGTTTGATTATACAGCCGTCGAGGTGTTGGTCCAAATGTTTTGTATATATTTCTTCTCTAGCTATGCTGAGTTACCTAATCCAAGTGCAATCGAATATCTGGTAATGGTGGAAATCTTATAACAGATGATATATTTAAGTGGCTCGTGTTCGTGATAGCCGTCTTTGAAATTAGCGGAGATTTCCATAGAGAAAAGAAAAACAAATATTAAGTATAACTTAAGCTAGTTTTACTTCATAACTATTGGTGAAACTGTTACCACTGACTATTGGCGTTTTCATGGTACCAAAAAATGCTTCTGACAAATTTTTTGCGTTGTCATAGCTCGGTAACTAAGGAGTTGTGACCCCATGTTCATAGGAAAAAATGCTTAAAACCACCTCCATTACTAACTCCAGAAGTAGCGCAGATTCCTCTTAAAACACCCTGCATAGTACTAGATGAATAAATAAATTATGCGTATGCTCGGGTGCATAATAGTTCCTGTAGAATTGCGTGTCAAAAGACATTCAGCGTTAGTTTGCTTTGTTTTTTGTCAAGGAAATGTTTAAAGCAGTTAACCTAATCAATTCATTAAATTTTGATATCGTATTCGGAGAAAAAAGAAGTATGTAATGTGATAAGGAAGATGTAAAGCATTTCTACCATATTCAAGGATTTTTTCACTGCTCTAAAACTACTTCTTATAAAATCAACATAGATTATATTTACACTAACTCTATACAAACCGCAAAATGAGTCAAACTTTTTCAGACACATTGAGACTATAGATCTCAAACCTCCCAATCAGCAACGCTTTTCATTAGGTATCTACCAACTTCATCTCTGTAGTAATTTCCATCATTCAAATGACCTTTTCACTCGTACTTTTCTCTTTAGAATGTCACGCGGTACATTTTCACTATGCGTGTGGCATGAATACTTTGGGTAAAATTGATTTATTTCTTAGATGTTTTTGGAGTGGAAAACCATATGCACTGAAATGCATTTAAGGTGCAAAAGTTTATGCGCCGAAAAATCTCCAGAAAGGAAAGTGTTCTCTGGCCAAATATTTACCTATAAGTATAGTAATCAATATTTTTGTTGTATTATGCGGTACTCACTTGTCATCCCATCATAGCAAAATATTTGGTATTTGGCAGGTATTAAGTAAACGTTGAATGAACATTTTAAAACTCATAATTCTCAAAAAGCATTGAATATCTGATGCTTCTCTGAGATTTGTTTCAATTCAACAGATTCTCTCACCCAACACATTCGTCAGAATATGTATCCGTTTGTCATAAGTTTTAAAAAAATATCCTAGTAAAGAGAATATTATGTTGGAGTTTTTATGATATATTTTGAGCTTTTCAAAATAAATAGGGATGGAGATTTTTACGTAAGTACATTTGTTGAATATAAGAAAGGTTACAATCTACATCTATGGGAGAACGAATAAAATGCAAACTTGAAAATGGCTAAAGTCTACTTTATTTGTTTCGTTTATGGGAGGGCATTACAAAAAGGGAATTTGTTTTGTTCAGTTTCTCGTCACGAGAAAATTAATCTCTTGGTTGGCATATTCACAGAACGCCCTCATTACAAGTTGACGATTCGTTCGCAAATGTAAATTGGATGGATAGTTGTCCACTCATTGTTTCCCTTCGGGCTGGGTCGTCTCGTCTTGAAGTACCGCGTTATCCTTTCGATTTCCTGGTCGTCTTAGTCTTCACGTCATGGTTCTCAAGCCCTGTTGATCCTATAGGTTGCCTGAACGGGCTTGGGCAGGTGGTCTCCTTCTGCGTGGAATCCAGTCTCGTCAGCGTAGTAGCGGACAGTGAACACTTGTCCATCAGGGCCAGGGTAGCTGTAGGATCCCTGCACGACCTGTGCTTCCTGGTCCTTGAGTCCAGCGTTCTTCAGATATCCGCTCTGCTCAACAGTGATGCCATTAGCTGTCTCGTAGCTGCAATTATTATTAAAAGAGCGCTAAGTTAACACAAATCGGATTTGGACGGCGAATCACGACTTTCGGTTGGCATGAAGTAGTCATAATCATTAATAAATTTCAATCTTATTCAAATCAATCTTAATTTAAGTGTTGGTAATAAATTTAAAAAACGAGACTTAAAATATTAATTTTTTAAGGAATTCTAAATTAGTTTTGCCCTTTAAAAAATGTAGCAAGGAATCGGAAATATTTAATTATAATTGACAATGTTCATCTTCTTTAGATATGCTTCAAGCTGTTTGTTTGCAATTTTACGAATGAAATGAGCTTGTAAAATTGATTGTTTTAATGCAAGTAAGGCAATACTTTTTACTGTACCCACATCGAGATGGTGAGAGTTATCTTATTATACACTTTCAAATTTTAATGCTTGATTCTCCTTGAATAACTTTAAAACATAAAAAATGAATATTCATTATAATAGTGTTTGGGGTACTTTTTTACACTTTTTATTTTTTTTAACCCATACCTCCCCACTACTTTCTGGAAAATTTTCGTGAATAAACGTTGACCTGTCTCATACCACCACCCCTTGATTTCATTATTTTTTACAAGCATTGTATGTAAATTTTTGTTGTTATTATTTTCATGTTAATATTTTTTTACCCTCCTTTTCATTTTTGTTTCATTTCCATTTTGTAATTTTTTAATGTAAACTTTACTTTAAAATCAAATTTAATGTTCTGTATCTAACAGAGACAATAATATAATATATGTAAACAAACTACTACACCTGACGATGCCATAAAATTGGTGAAACAAGTGGTGTGTTTTAAAAAATAAAAAGTGTAGAAAAGAACCAAACTTTATTTTAATGAATATGAAAAGTTTCTACAAAGTAGAGTCTGAAGCTGTGAATTTTTTTAAAAAATGAAGTTTGTTTCAGCTTTAATGATTCGTTAGCCATGGTCCCTGTACCATGGCTACCACTGATAATGTGATTTATATGTACAAAATGATCATCAAGTGTGGCAGTAACAAAGATTAGCCCTTAAAAATCTCTGCCAGTTAAGGCAAAGGGCGTTTGGACTTTGTTGCGTCTGTTGTAGACAGCTGACCCGATTGAGCGGTTCCTCACCTGTACTGGAAGGTGCCGTCGAAGCTGACATCCTGCGCCTGCCTCAAGATGGCGATGTGTGGGTTGTAGGGCTGCTTGTATGCAATTGGGATGGGCGCGGGTGCGGGAACATGAATGGGTTCCAGGGGTGGAGGGGCGACGGGGGGCCGGAAGCGGCCGGGTACGGGCAGGGGCCGGTACTGGGCCGCGGCGCACCCGATGACGAACATCAGAGCCAACTGGTGGGAAAAGTAAGAGAGAGAAATGAGCTTTCTCCATTAGGCTATTTACATTTTGCCGAATGCCGATTTGCATTTTGGCGTCGTATAGGCATTTTGTGTATTTATTAATTCATTACTCTGAAAGCTTGAGTATTTGGAAATCAGGTGATTGGTTTGAGGATATTATCCAAATTTCAAAATTTTAATTCTCTTTTATATTAACCAACGAACTAATATGTATTTACTTCCCGATATGGGTTACGAACCCTACGAATCCAATAGTATTAGGATACTTATTGCATCCTGAAATATTTTTATCAAGTGTTAAGCTTATGAACATTCACTTCTTGATGGACCTGTTAACAGCCCTCATTGGTAAGCCATCTAGAGGTATGTTAAATTTTGTGTTTTTTTGATAAAATTTTGCTGAATGGGATATAATGTATTATAATAGTCAAGAGTTTTGGGAAATATAATGCAAATAAGTCATGACGAATATCTAAATTTATGTTATTCATCTAAAACAAAACTTCATGAAAGTTCATTCCCCAAAAAAATCATAACTAACATTTCATATGATTGAAAAAGTGTGAAACCATTTAAAATAATATAAGGTTTCTCTTCCATTAACTTACGCGAAACGTTATCAGGTTTTAAAAGAGTGACCCTATCAGCAATATTTTTGATCAACAACCTGATTAAATTTCATTAGGGTACTTAATTGGTGGTAAGGATTTAAAAGTAGGAGGATTTCGTAGGAAAATTTAATTTTCTAACGAAAATGTTTTCAGTTGACAACGGTGTGACGCTACCCCACAGGCTCAAAATATTTATCTCTTCTACGGGAATTAATTACGTCCACCCATAACAAACATGATGGGTTATTTTGCTAGCAACAACGACTAAAAATAAAAGTTATTCTTTTTCAGTGAACATAAACATTAATTTAATTATCTAACGAAAACATTTTTCTGAAGCTATCCTATATTCAAATAAGTGAAACGAGATTCATTTTGCTATCCACTATTTTTCGTTCGGAGTTATATTACTTGATCACTATCACGACTACCTGTGTTTGTCTTGAGAAAAGTTTTTCCATGTTGGTTTGGAAGACGCTGCTAAAATAATGTATCTATTCTGAAAACCTCTCCATAATCATGTTTGCCCTTGCAAGGTTTTTGCTAAGCCATTCTCGGAGGCATCGTGGTGTCTTCGCGTACTTGAATACCAAACTTATACCCTCGTTAAAACGTGAAGCAAGCGAGTTCTGTTTAAGAACGTGGTGGCAAGAGTGGAATCGTTTCAACTCTCCCATTGTGTAAACCCGTAGGCTTCCGCGGAGTCTTTGAGACGCCAGGGAAGGCTTTTCAGGATTTTTTCCGCGTACTTCGAAGGTTCGTGTCCGTCTTATATAGCGACCTTCGTTTGCACTGGCATTTGAATTCGTGAAAACTACGGAAAACTTCAATAGCGAAGATGGTTACACCATCTCCAATGCCTAGAAGAGGGTTATTTTTAATGAAGGAGAAAACATTAACCAATGAGAGTGCACCCAACTGAATTGGCAGAAAAACGGCCCCTAATTAAGACAGACACGAACAACTGCATCTTCACTTCTGACCTGAAGAAGATAGTTGGAATGCTGTCGAAACTCTCGTCTACGATAATGGAAGTGCGTGGAAGAAAGCTCGAAATACCTTCACTGCCGCCTCCCATTGTGCGCGTAAAGAAATAAAATAAAATTTCATAGGATCGAATAGAAAAAGTACGTATCATATGCTCTTTTTTCGCATCGCGCCACGTTCGTTTCGTGCGAGAAGTCTTTCTTCTTCGGGGCGTGTTAGCAGTCGCCGTCAGAGGGAGTTGACATCACTTGTCTCGGGGTCGTTGGGTCGAGTCTGCATTGCCCATCCCCTCTTCGCACCCTCCATCGCTGCCGCCGTTTTGCTCACCCCCGCGTTTCGTTGGGATGGGCCTTCGTCCTTGGAATGGACGACCTCTGCCGCTTGCCCTTTGTACACATAGCGCGAGCGGAAGGCAGGACGCGTTCTCGCCCATCTCGCTGCGAAGTAAGCGAGTAGAATCCCAACTATGTTTTGAAAATTGGATTTCCTCCCCTTTGTCTTTCAGATGTCCTCGACTTTCATGGTTTGCATGTTAGTCTTGAAACGTCAGCGATGTAAATTTGTTCGACTGCATTGTACGATTTTTTTTAATTTTCTAAACCTAGAATTTATATGATATATTTTAACTCTTGGTAGAGTAGTCCAAGTACTTGTGACCCTGTTCTGATATATTGTTAGTAGATAACTTTGAAACTAGAAATGACAAATTTAGGTGATTAAGAAAAAGTGATGCTCCTTATCCCCCAATCAGTGACAATATTAAACTTGTTGGTTATGATTTCCTTCCATGTTTTTGTCTAAATACTAGCTTATTTAATTATTTATGGTAAACATTAGTATTTTCAGCAAAATATGTTGTGATAGGTTTAGATGGTACTGCTTTGAAAGTTGTTGGTAAGGATTAGATGGAACCGACATGTATCTATTGGTTGGAATGTCAATCTATGACAGCTCTTTGACCACCTCTAACTCATATTTCTGCGATTCTCGGACGCATTCGTACGAATATTATTTTCGGGTGACAAAGCTACCCCACAGGCTTAAAAGTAATTTATCCTCTATGGCAATCAACTGTGTGTGTACCCATAACAAACATGATGGTTATTTTGCTAGCATGAAACAATGACTGAAAATAAAAGTTATGCTTTTTCATTTTGCATCAAAATAAATCATTATTATTTTTTCCGTTAAAAGGAAAAGTAATTTTTTTAAATTTTTTATGTATATTTGACACATGCTAGGGGTCAAACCTGAAGTAAGTTTACCCAATGAAATGATTAAATAGTCGGTATTGCTAAAAATAGCAGAAGACTTTTAGTTTGACTGCCTTAGCGATGAAACTCCCGTAGGATGGGGCCTGCAGAAAGAGGATTTATGTCATAAATCCTGCCTGAGTATTTTGCACCAACGTTGATATAGCTTACCCTGATGTGGCCCAGCTAGTGGAATTTCTGTCCCTTGATAGGCTATGCTCGCAAATGAAGGTTCTTTTTTTCAACAATCTAACATTGAATGATAAAGAAATGCCCTAATCAAAACTTGGGAAAAACTAAGGTTTCTAGTAGTCGAGAACTTTCTGCAATATCGGGGTATTGATCAATTCCCAACCTGCTGGAATAAGTACTATTGCACGTTTTTTATAATGTATGTCAACTACGACGCTTTTGGTACATTTCTTAATTGTTTTTAAAAGCAATTTAAGTTCGCCGTAAATATAATTAAGTAAGAGTTTAATTTTGCATAAAGTAATTCATTTATTGTACTGCGCTACCTAAGCTGACCCTATATTTACGATGGCCTTAAATAGGAAAATAATCATGCCATCAACATTCGACTTTTAATGCCATGATCAGGCTTAACCTATCCCAAAACTATTTTGTGATTATGCCCTTAATTTGTATTCATAGTCTTTTGTAGGTAGGTAAGAAATACCTTTATAATATTCTTACATTATTTTAAGGGTTAGGTATGCTAGGTACCTAGTCCCTAAAATAATGTAAGAATATTTAAAAAATATTATTTTCCTCCTCCAATGCGTAGGCTCGCCGTTTTTCTGCAAATTGACACAAATTGCTGAAAATATAATTCGAAAGATGACACGCAGCATGTTTCATGTAAATGTCTCTACTCCCTTTCCTGTTATGATAAAATCTCTCATTCCTTTCTTTGAGCACCCTGTTATAAAAACGTCGTGTTATGCGATAAAAAAAGGGCTGAACCCGCACTCCTGCGTGAAATGTATATGCCGTGTCGGACGATGGAGTTATGTGCAGCCAATGACTGCCACCTTCGACACCTCATGGGATTCTTCTCCGCATTTCACGTCTGGGAAAAATCCCCCTGACTCACAATCAGCCACGCGGTGTGATTAATGACCGAACCCAGCCGAAATAAAACCGCTTGCGGGTACGTAAATGTAACTGCGGGAAGAAATCATCCGGGAAGAATTTCCTCGTACTGATTTGTTATTTTGCTTCGAGATCTATTCATTTATATTTCGAGTATTTAAATGTTTCGCCTTAGTCTGCCACTTAAATTACGCTAA
The DNA here is from genome assembly GCA_963573305.1 of Pyrrhosoma nymphula. NCBI lineage: Eukaryota > Metazoa > Arthropoda > Insecta > Odonata > Coenagrionidae > Pyrrhosoma > Pyrrhosoma nymphula. Next base: position 47,272,712 of record OY754333.1, on the reverse strand, counting down.
CTTAACGGAATTAATTAAATGACACTGGTATATTCTCTGATAATTTTATGGAATAACATGTACTCTAATAATGACAACTCTAATTACCTCGTTGAGTTTGTACTTACATGCAAAATGATTTCATGTCTAAGTGAAGGGTTTGGTTTCCGGTACTAAAAAAATATGTATCTATTGCATGTATGGTGAACTGGTCTTCATCCACATAGATAGCTAATGGTTCTTCCATTATTTCATGACTTCTTATTGTTTTCTCATATTTTCCTCCCTAATCTGAAAGTGTTTACCATATTGTTTTCCAATGGTGCATTACTTGATCACCCTTTAGAAATTTGAAAAAAGGTCTTCTGAAAGTCACTTTAAATAATTTAAGTGTTGTTCTAAAAAATATTTTGAAAAGAGCGTGCATTTATCTGAACCATTCATTGGTATCCATCAAATTGTCTATTTAGTTTAAAAATTTTGATCTCCAAAGATGACAAATGTTTAACAGAAAAAATGTAGAGTAGTTAATATATAGAAAATTGATTTATGAGCTGCTCTAGGTTTCAATTTGTATGTAAATCCGGTAATTTACTCGAAGATACGCTAGTGGGATCATAGAGAGATTGGTTGCTAAAAGGGACATTTAAAATTGAGATAGATTACAATGATAGAAAAGAAAAATTCTTGCTTGCTTCAAGCAAGAACTGCTAAAAAATAATGCTTCATTAAAATTCTTTTAGAATTATGCTAGAATTAATTAACATGATTTGACTTGGATCAAAACTATGAGTATTTAGTTTACTTGCAATTTCTAAGATAAACATGTGATAGAATAACAAGACTGGAAATTATGCCCAACAGCGGAAATGCTTCACCGTTGACATAAGGAAAGCGTTTTTAAATCAGAGTGAAGAGAATAGACAAAACTACAAAACCGGTGGAAGAGTTGAGGTGAATATACGAAGCTATTGATTAATGCGTGGAATTTCTATGATTTGATTTAATTTCATTCAAGTAATAAAAAGTTAAATTACTTTTAAAAAATTGCATGCGTTTAAGAAGCTTCTCACTCAAATCACCAACGAGCACAATAATAATTAGAAAAATATAGGAATTAAGTCCCTTGAACAATACTTAATAAAATATTTTATCTTCACCTTGGGTTTAGTACGCAGCAAACGAGACATTTTCCTTAATTAGTAATTGAGAGAATTATTTTAGTGACTATCTTGATAAGTAAAAAGATAAGACGACATATGTGGCTAATCAGTGGCTAGGTAGTGATTTTTCTTGTAGTTTTAATCGGATTTCAGTTTTATCCTAATAATCTGCTCTGCCTCTGCCTGCCTCCCCATTAATTTCATTTAACTTACTATTGAAATTCGAATTTGCGGTCACTGCTGTCTTCCATTGAATTTTTAAAAATTGTTTCCATCTAAGGAAGACACCCTCTGCGGTACATAAAGTTGCCACTGGCCTAACAGAGATATTTTATATTAGTTCATGCCAAAACCATTCATTCACTTTTATTGTCACTACTTTTCTGTAAAACATTATTTGGTAGCTATCAGGAATCTTTATCATTGAATTGTATAATTTAACCCTTTCGCTGCGGTCAACCTGCGGAGACTTCCTAGTCCCTGTGCGTCGAAAAATTGAACAGTGGTTAGGAATCACCATGCTAACGGAAAGTAAGAGCTACGTTCACAGCAGTCAGCCGAGAGAACGTAGCTCCTAGGTTCACAGTAGCGAAAGTGTTGAGAGCGTTTTTTGGTGCGGCAGCAAAAAACGTGTGCTAATATTTTTCGTATCCTTTTCAGAAGCACATAAGCACCAATCACTATTTTTTATACTCAAGCATTAGGAATATTTAATCCTCATGTAGTTTTGAGCTAAAACGAATCAATATCCGTATCTAACTATCTATGTTTAATCTTAAGTGCCTTCTCCGAAATCATTCATGATCGGGACTTGGTAGCAAACTAACCAAGTCACTCTACATGAGGTAATGTTGCATTTCCTTAAGCATTGCGGAAAATAAAGCCTAGCTGCCTCACATTACTTGAATGAAGTGAAAGAATGTATTTTGTCTTGGAAAAAGTTGTATTATAAAGAAAATTTATGAAACGGCAAATAATATTCTGGAGATGATTTAACAATTTTCAACATAGAGTTTTTCTGCTACTTTTTTCTCCTCTTAACTCCAAATTAAATATGTGTTGATATTTTTCGTATCTTTTACAGAAACAAATAAGCACTATTATTATTTTTATACTCAATCATTAGTAATATTTTACCCTCACGTAGTATGTTTTTCTCCGAAAAAGTGATTTGCGGATCAAATGATCAAAAACTTTAATTCTCTTAGGCAGTGAATTGTCAATATCTGGGTGCCCTTATCCAGAGCACTGCACATGGGCACAATATCAGACCGAATAAGACGCCCTTATAACTTTAAATATCCATCCAATAAGGCTCGATGAACAGGTGAAGCAGAAGTTAAGGGTAAGCAAAGAGGGAAATGCTTTATATGGAGGTAGCAGTACTTACCACGGTCTTCATGTTGCGGTTTCTGGGAGTGATATGGAGCAGAAAAGGAGATTGCCGGCTGTTGCTGAGGACTGAGGTGCCCAATGGCCCGGGTGAATCCTTTTATATACTGCGGTTGGGGGCGGTGGCTCACGGTCAGGAGCCGGGGCTGGTGGGTAGGGCGTTTGGGATGGAGAACGGCGGTTGTGGGATGGGGATTGGGAGCTTGAGCTGAGGAGGAGGGCGGAGACTCCCGTGAATAGCCCCACTGAAGATGGGCCCGTGTCGCCTCCACGGGGAGACAGTATGGGTGAGGCGAAAGAAGAATTGCCTTTGGGTTGAAACACCATTCCTCCATCACAACTCCAGAAAGCATGGGACGAAGGAGACTAATTTCTTAGAGAAGGAGTGGGTCTTTGAAACCATAGATCGATCTCAACCTTGCTGTTAAGGAATAATCATTTGAACATATCCGAAAAACTGTCTGCTCCAAATAATTTTTAAATTTTTGTTCTCGTTCATACACATGCATTTTGATGACCATATTTTTCAACTTATTCTTAACCCATGTGGTTAAAATCAAAGAAGGTTTTTAAAATGGATATTTTCGGTTTTTGGATGATAAATTTTGTGCGGGTGTTGTTCCAAATATATTTTTAACTTTTGGTTATCGTTCGTAAACATAGATTTTGATGACCATATCTTTTACCTCTTTCTAAACCCATGTGTTTGAATAAAAATAATTCATTAAATATAGAAATAAAAACTTATTACCTCAGTCATATAAAAACAATTTAGCATATAGAAAAACATGCACACGTGTATTATTGATGAAATAATATATTCAAACACTACAGTCCCTTTCTCTGAGTTCTACGTTTTTCTTGAAACAATAATGCCGCCCTGTTTGTTTTCATGCTGGTTCTATTTCAAACCTCGATGATGAATGGCGGGCGTGTTAAATAAGAAAACATGTCTATTTATAAGTTAATTGAAAGAGTATAACGTTTGCGTGGATTTTAAATCAATAAATGGTGTAGTAGCATTCCACTGAGTAGACAATAATTAATTAAGTCCGATGTCTCTATTTCAATATGCATAAATAAGTTGGACCTGGAGAACCTATTTAAACACAACCTAAAAGTAATTCATCAAAGCTTATCCTTGTAAGCTTAATTGAAAATTGTCTAATTTATTAAATTTTTTGTCTTTTGGAGTGATATATTGTCGTTAGTTGCAAAATAATAAAAAAGAACTTCTTAATTGTTCCAAATGACGATAATTGAAACAGGAATGAAAGATAAAGACGATTTTCATTAAACTGAACACAATTTATGCCTGTATGAAAGACGAGAGATTCTAGAGTAAAATAAGTATACTAATCAGATAATAATGAGATAATAAAGGAGGTCCAGGAGGTTAGTATGATCTTTGAGGATGTAATAATATTAAATATCAATAAAACATAATCTACGCTGCATTATTTTCGCTGCAGAAAAAGAAAAACAATAAGTGATAGTCTGCACGTTGTTAAACATCTTGCAGTATAGATCTTCAAAACGATCAGCCCTTTTAAGGAAGCATATGACGTGTGATATGGCTTTGTATGAAATGGAAACCTCAGGATTAAGATTGGCGTTAGACTACTCAAGGGAAATCTTCTTTTTGGAAATTTATTAATGAAAAGCAGCAAGTTACTGCTTGCATGTCATCGATTGTCGCTGCATGATCGAGGTAGATGTATGAGTAAAAAAATGTAAAGCCTTGACAATGACGTTTACGGTCTTGGAGAATCGGATGGAGTTTCAAAAGTCCTCACTTTCGTGACCTGAAACCAACGCCAAGTACTACGGCGAAAAGTACATTTGGGTGAGGGTAGTAGACGTAATTTAACCATAAAATGTCCTAAATGTTGTTAACGGAAAAGCTTCTCCTAGTAATTCAATTTGCTATTCTTATAATCTTCGGAACATGAATTCCGTTCCGAGCCGGATGACGTGCCTGTGCCCGAATCTAAAAGTCAAGGTTGTCAGGGTAAAGGTCAAAAGGACTTGGATGGCCGGCTGGCTGTCCGCGGCATTTTTATGGCATCGTTATCATTTCAAATCAGCTTGCCAAAAAGGATATCAGAAACGGTTGGGGTGAATTTACAAAAATGGCGAGTTTGTGCGGTTAGGGAAACTTCTCTTTTGGCTCTTTTCGTATTACCTGCGAGGAAGCTTTCTCTATCAAATTGAAATAATGGTGCACCGGGCCGAGAGTAGCATCTAAAATTGTGTAGTTAGTGGCGGAAGGTAGTATATGGACGCAATATTTAGTCTACGTTTACTGGAGTTAAACTTTGAGGTCATTCACTCACATGGGGTTTCGTTATACTCTTCAAACTTTGTGTGGAGAAGCACTCTGTTACTTCCAATCCGTGAATAACGTGCACAATAATGTCGTAAACGTTGAAACCTAATGCCGCGGAAAAAGGCATACGATCATTATACTTAAGCCTTGTTATGTTCTTTATCGACTGTCTCCGTTGTGTCAGGCGTAACTTTATGGAATTTGCTTAGAACATTGATTAAGAAGCAGTAACCTTGTAATTCCACATGTATTTATTGGAAACGACCTAGGTTTCGACGTAGCACGTCATCATCAGGTGGTGATGACGTGCTACGTCGAAACCCAGGTCGTTTCCAATAAATAGATGTGGAATCACAAAGTTACTGCTTCTCATTACATGATAAATTGACTGTATTTGAAATAACCTGGATCTAAAACATACCATCTGATAAAACGGAATATACCCGATGAAAATATTTTTATATTTGAATTTAATGAACTGGAAAGAAAATATGGATATGATTGTGCCTAATGAACTTATGTTAACACGTTTAATCGTTCACTCGGGTTTTCAAATTTGTTTTAAATTTTTGTCGAGGAAACGGAACTTAACCATTCGCCGTACAATTTAAGGCAACAGTTAATTTATCTTATTGATTAAGCTTATGAGTTAATCATACCAACGCTAAATGATTAATGCATTGATAAAACCATTTTGAGAACTTAAAAGGTTCATGGGTTAACTCACCATTTTTATTTTTCATAAATGAAAAGCCAATATATGTAATCAGCTGCTGCTGAGCATTTACACCACGAGAATGCGCATGAGAATCGGTAAATATGCATGCATTTGAAAGGCATTGCCAATAAAGGTCTTTAGCCCGACCAACTCACTGATGAAATGTGTGTTTTCATTTTACAAATGCTTTATTTTGAGCAAATTATTCTTTTATGAATTGAAAAGCCTCTAGGAGTGATAGCGAAAGAAAAACTAGGGAATTACTGTTTTGTGTTTCTGACAACTAATTATTGTTGGATGTTAAATGATTATTGGATCTTAAGGTCATCAGTCTATTTCCTTCTCACTCGGTGTATTAACACTTCGCTTATTTTAAGACTTGCATTCACTGCGTTTGAGAATATGAGGAGAATAAAAGGAAGTGACGGGATCGAATGAGGAACTCTTGGTGGAAGAAAATGCCGAGTGCTGAGGAAAGCATGTGAATTGGCGGTTGGGTGTTGTTTGGGTGTGGAATATGGCGAGAATTGGGTGTTGAATATGGTGAGACGTTTTTCTTGTATTGTTCCCGAAGAAGAACCAGAAGGTTCTTCATACTCTGAGTAAACTCTTCTCGGGCTCTCCACCGGTTTAAACTGTTTATCACTGCCTATTTGACGTTTCGAGAGACGACTCCCAAATCTTAAATTTCAGACAGATATACACTAAGGCAAGGTTCGGTGGAGATCTCGAGAAGAGTTTACTCATATTATTCGCCAGGAAAGTGTGAGATCCTTTTTCTTCTCACTCTGTTTTGCAGCATTTACACCGGGTAATAAAACTCAGTGTCGTCTGCAAGGTTGAGGTCGTTGCGCATGGCAACGCAGGGCTGAGATCTCTTCCACGCATTCTATGGCGGTAGAACATATTAACTCCCTCATGCACTCATGCGAGACTCAACTTCTTCCATTCATTCGCTTGCGAAGAAGATCATTTTCTCCAAGCAAGCCTGCAGCGATAGGTCGAAAGCCTTCCGTTTACCTGAGGTGTGGTCTGGGTTAAAGGACGAGATGAGTACATTGGGAAAACGAAACGTAGTGTGCTTAAGAAAAGGTTTTTTTCCGTTTTTTTCGGCACTGTTTGAACGATTAACCTTAATAGCGTTTAACACATGCCATCAAAAACATTCGTTATCTTTGGGATGGGCGATTTGTTTTTCGTAAATGAAGATTTGGAGTGTTTCTTCAATTATAAAAGCCTAAATCGCACCCAGGGAACCGCTTCTTTCCATATAAGCAATACTAATACTTAATAATATTATTCCTTGCTGTATCATCCATACCATACCTGTCGCTACCATACCAATTGCTACCATAATTTATTTCCAAGATGCTTTAAGAAATTGGCATAAAACATAGCACAACACTTGAAATGGACCTTGAGTAGTAAACATTTCGTCAACTATCCTGAGATTTATAATTTTATTTCACAAGGAAGTATAAAATAACTTTTTAGAAAATCTTTTTGGTGTGTAAATTTTCTGCTGTTTCCTAAGTCACTACCGTTCTAAGTCATCTGCGTGATATAAGCAATTTTCTTTCCTCTTATTATTCCTAAACCTTTATCTAATGATTACTTATAAGGTGGGTCGTGATTTGCGTAAGTTATCGACTCTTCCTCGCAAGAAAACCTCTTTGAGGTTTTGTGGAAATTGGAGGGCGGAACGTCCCGGCGCGGCCAATGCCGTCGCCCGAGGGCCGTAAAACCAAGGATGGGAGCGTGATTGTGAAGGAACAAGAATGTGTGTGATTCTTGGAACGCCCTCCCGAAAGACTTTCAGCATCCGTCGCGTCGGTAGCGGGTTGGCTGATTCATCAGCCAATTGACTCATCAAAAACTCAACCTCAGCGATTTACCTTTCTGTAATCGGATTTTTCTGGTTCGCTTGAACAACTATTATTTTAATTTTGGCAAGTTTCTTTTGGTTTTCTGCGAGTTAACTATACTATTTTAGCAACAGTTTCGCCGTGCTATTCTGCCGGCTTCGTCAGCCATTCAGAATTTAGAATGCCTGACGAAGCCGGCAAAATAGCCCGGCGAAACTGTTGCTAAAAAGTTTAGTTAAATCGCAGAACACCAAAAGAAATTTACCAAAATTTAAATTAACTACGAAAATCTACGAAAAAACTATTATTTTAATTTACAAAATAAGAAACCCATTCCTTGGTGAAGCCAGTAAATGTCTAATTACCTAGTATTGCTACCTGAGGGACTTTGATGATAAATCATGAATATATACCCGTATTTATGTATATGACATTCCGCATCCTGACTAGCCCAATATTAGCATGCAGGGATCTCAGATCTTGTAAACCATATGCACATATCTCTCTTATTTAGTAAAACCGTTGTAAATTAAAGTCAGAGCGTCACCTCCTTATCAGGTTGGCAGTCATATATTTATTCTTTAGCCATGCCCTGTTTCCTAAATCCCTCGTTGCCAGAGACTTCGTGTCAGTCATTATTCTTGAAGATTTTTGTTTATTTTCCCGATGAACATTCACCAGTAGCTTTGTCATCGAACGTTTCAGGTCCAATCTACGAACCAACAAATGGCATGTACCGCAATCATCAACTCAACAGAGATAAGTGATTTTCAACGTCAGACTATGGCCTTGCTTATGTGATATCTTCTATTTTTTGCTATTGACACATACCCAGAATATTCATCATCGTCTTCCTTTTCTTGCTAAAATTGTTAATATATGTAATTCGGAGAAAAATTCTGAGGTTTTGATATAACATTTCGCTTGAGCTGAAGTCAGTTTTTTTGTAACTTTTCATGCCTAAATCATTTATTATAAGCATTGAGTAGGGTATTTCTCCAATTAAAATTGTTCTCAAATTGCGATATCTTCCACCTGACGGGATCCTAATGGATTGTAATGGCAGATTATTGGATTGTGATGGCTGGACGGGATTGTAATGGCTGAATATTCAATGGATATATATCACTGAAACTTGATATTGTTATTTTGTATTAGAATTAAATTAATTTATTCTTTAATATCTTACTCATGCTCTTACATTATTTTTGGGCACACTCCCATATAATTTTGGAAAAATATTTCGAATGTATCCTTCAGCATAGGCTACCATTCTTATTACTCAAATGTGACAAAACCTGAAGCCGTGTGGCCATAGGCCGTGTGTTGATTTCGAAACCTTGCGTAATTATTTAAACTGTTCATTTTTCTATCAACTTTTTATCAATATTATTATTTCTTATCACGTATCTTACTCCATAAATGTTGTAATACGTATTTAAAAAGCTAATGGTTGAAGATGTTATCGCTAAAAATAGCGGTACCTATTTATAAAACTTCTACACGATGAATGAGTTTCGAGAAGCCGTTAATGGTTAATGGCCCAACGAGATTTTCGTGGTAAGTTGCTGTATTCAATGACCCCCGGGTGTGGGTGAGTTCAGGAATGTGGCATGTTTGAAGGTTGTAGGCAATAAAAATCTGGTCCTCCAAGCCTTGAGGTAGCTTACAAGTACGTACGCTTAGGATAATAACAAAATTTCATCATCGTGTCGTGAGATTATCATTGCGTTTTCGTGGCCTTAGTGCAGTTGTTGTCGGATAGCTGAATAATCCCCTGCTCCAACACTAGGACGGATCAAAAGTTCACTTTAAAGGCGGTATTTTCGTGTGAATGCACCCAGTCCCATGACTGTGTTCGTTATGTTTTCTAATCCATTGAGAAAAAATCCAAAAAGGAGAATACTTAAAAGTTATCAAAAGAAGCGACTGCATTTTAGCCAATGCGAGTTGACTGTAAAATGATACTTTCCATATTTTTGGAAAAATACATAGAATAATCCTATGTTTGGGAGTACCCTTTCTAAGTCTTCCGGAAATTCATGCCTTTAAGTTCTTAAACGTTTTTATGTCATGTTTTAATTGTTTTCATCAACTGCCGAAAATATTGATTAATTTCCTATGGCGTACTTTTGATTTTTTTCAATTTAAACAACTTTGTATGCTTGTCTTATTAACACATGAGATTTTACGAGTTATTTAACACAATTGAAATGATACTGAGCCAACTGGACATTACGTCTTGGTTATTGAATTTGGTAAGTTATTATTATTATTACCAAACGGCGTTCTTCATTTACTTTGAAAATGCTAGAAAGAACTCATTAAACGGGAAAATTTGTGGCAACGACTCTCTTTCGACCAACCATTACTGGCAGGATTCTTATGATTATAAATAAAATGTTCTCCTTCTTTGGCAACATATAGGCTAACTGTAGCAGCACAGCCCTCACAAAAGCTGTAGGAAGGAACTAAGTGAGCTGTTTTTGCACTTTAATAGTCTTTTTACATAAACATCAGTCACAACATGTGTTTGGATTGCATTTACTTGCATTTGATCGCTTTTGATAGCCTAGTGTGTAATTCGCTGATCATTTAGTATTAGAGAACGTACACTATAAATAGTAAATACTTCTTCACTTTCACTCCCACCTATCTCTACATTCTTTGAAACTTGGGTGGTAGCAGAGGAATGCACACAACACAGTTTTATTTTTATCCTTGTCCCTACAAATTGTGCGCGATTTGTATCTTGATCCACACTTGCGAGCTTCTATAGATTTTTGAACAAGACTATTGCAATATTTTTTCACAACATTTATAATAAATCGTGCAGTATCGCGATATTGAGTTAATATAATCGCTCAACTCAATTAACGGTGTGTTACATGCACCTTAGCTTAGTGAACATCATGATATATTCATAATATTCAACATTTATAAACATTTTTTACGCGCTTCAAATGTATTCTCGTTAAATTTCATCATCATCGCGTTGTCATAGTGGTCGGACCTCTGGTAAAAGAATTCTTTTTGTGAAAAATGCAAAATCTCGAAAAGATCATTGTTACTGAGTAGCCTATATTTAATGATTTGACCAAAGGATTTAATTATGTACTTAACGTAATAAAGAGTTCGTGTAACTCTCTATATCGGTCACGTTGGCCTGATATCAATATCATAAATACTCTTATAAATATGCAAGGGTTCCGTTAAGTGTAACCAAGGTGCTGTTGTCCCATGCACTTTTGTCTAAACTAAAGTGCTTTAGTATTCGCATTTAATACTAGTTTCTTAAATTATCCGCTAGTTACATGCAGAGTAAATATTAGAAATGTGTAATCAATACAAAGTTCTCGACCACTAGTATGAATATTTAGCACTTTCGTGTAAGTTGGCAATGCAATATTAGAATCGTTTTTTGTATCACCTATCTTAATTAGTGGCCATTACCTTCGAAGATCACCAATGTTTCGTCAGGTTCTCAGGACTCTTTCATAGTAACCATGCTGCATTCATATTTCTATAGCAATGTTGGGGTGCCCTTGTCCCAGAGGAAACTAGGTAGGGGAATTTTAAAGTTGATTTTAACGGTCGTCGGGGATCTCAAGGTCTCTTGAATGCAGGGGACGGGAGGAAGGGAGGGAAGTTGGCGGTTTGGCGTAGCGTTCCCGGAGAGAAGTGGGGGTTGCAGGGATCCGCTTCCTCTGGAAGAAGCGTCTGTCCCATCCTCGCAGTCCTTATGTGGTTCACCTTGTGACTTTGTGGCCCATCCATTCTGCCCGCCCCGATTCAGACTCATCTTCTCGCTCGAGGCGCGTAATACGGTCAACCTTGCTCGCCCTGCGCCCCACTCCACGCAGTGGAGACTTTAACGTCCAACGCCATGGAATAATCTGGTAAGAGCAGGATATTCTCGACCATGCGATCACCAATCCACTACTGTTTCCGGGCGACACCTTCTCATCTTTACCGAGATAATGTTCCTGGCTGGTATTCATTGGAAGATCTTGAGACTGGGTGAAAGCAATTGAAAGCTTCTATTGAAAGCATGCATGAGCCTAAAACTCTTTCTCTGCCGGCGAATAGGTTGTAGATGCTTTGTTGAGTTGGTTCTTGACCACTTTTTTAATTCATGTATGCGTATTTTATTGAGTTGGTCAATATTTATTTTTAAAAATATTTGCTTCCTTTTACCATCGTTTTGATCTTTAATAAATGCATCATCAGGGCTTATTACAATGTAAGGAAACCAGTTTATATGTGTTATAATTATATAATTAAAAAAGAGTTCACACTCACACCTTAAGGTGAGAACATTTTCTTGTTATAACCATGATAACAAAGATTTCTTCTTGGTAACAAAATCAACATCAGTAGAAAAAAAGCCAAAATGAAAATAGGATGCTAAAATGTTTATTAAAAATATAATAATAAAAATAATAAAATAATAATAATTAAAAATTTGTATTATAAGTGATAGTAATGTAGATAATTGCATTTGTTCACTTCAGACTATACCTTGTGAGAAATAATTTACGATTCCCAATAATTTTGTTCCCTATGACTAGGTTTATGGTTGAAATAAAAATAATTATGATCTTTTACTTTAATTTAAAATTTTGAAGAGTTTTAGCCTTTAAGCTAAGACAAACGTTGAGTCATTAATAATTCATGGAATACATGTCGAGTGCCCAGCCAAAATCAAATCACATTCTTTAGAAACACCGGCTTTTTTTGCCATTTATACGTTATTTCCGTGAATTACTCGGTTCTATGGTAAACTGAGTTATTTCAGTTTTGATTTATCAACATGTGATAAATGGCCGGTAAATCATGCCTAATTACGATGACATAAATTGACAGAAGTTTCTTTCGTTATTCATAGTAATTGTTAAAATGTTTATTTCATATATAGGATATGGTTTTGGGCCTCACTAGGATATATTTCCTTGACATTTAATGTAGTTGACTGTGTGAGGTGAGTTTTTATAATGGTTGTTCATCTTTTTTCTGAGAAATATTTTGTCAGTATAATTATAACTAATTGTGATAACTCTACGGTTGTATACATTTAGGCAGATTAAATATTTTTATTTTTATGAATATATATGTTTTCCTCTATAGTCAATCACTCTATGCACTGCACAATGTACGCTATGCAATTGCTGGTTTAATTTTTCCCATGCCTGAAGTTTTCCCTTAAATTAGCATTTTGTTCGAGGGAAATAGCTGACCGAATTGTGTCATTTCTTAGGAAACAAATTCTAGGAAAAAATCCCTAGTTTAAGGGCATCCTAAGGGAAGGATAAGGGCAAGAAATGTTTTCAAATTAATTATCAATTTTGATTTTGCTAATCCCTATGTTCTAGAGAATTTTTATAGGGAAATTTCCATTCAAGACCCTCCCTTTATTACTCAAATATAAAGACTGTTGAAACTGTTCATTGCTTGAATACCCTATAGGCAGAGATAATCCAGTCATATGGGCTCTTGATACTCAATACTCTGGATCATATCTCGTTCTGGCTGTAAAAAATAATACATCAAAGTTTCTCATTAATAAATGGGCTGAATTTGTTATAATTTAGCATTATATCCCATTTTAAATCGCTAAAAAGGTTGGAATACGATTTTACGTGTATAATTTTATATTCTGTGACAATATTTGAGCATTTTGAATATTTTTCTTGAGCATTGCGCAATTTAGACCAAGTTCCGACAATTATTTTAGTGCCTCTCTCATACAAAAATCTGCTATCCCGTATAATACAGGTTTTGATGCCGCTAAAATAATACCCGTGGAACTAAAGGAAAAGAGTTCATCTCATCTTTTCGTCTTGAAAAGGTCAACAAGTGAGAAAAAAACTGGTCAAGTGATGGCTCCAAATCTTCTTTAAATGACTACCTTGAAACTATTTTATAATGATGGTCAGGTGCGAGAATGTCATTTCCAATACAAGGTCCTCTTTCTTTGGACGTCTGGCATATAGCTATCGCAAACAAATACAGAAATCGTGCGTAATATACGGCTCCATTCATTTACGGCGCCATTTATTATATACATGTACTTATTCCAGCATATACATTTGTGCGGTCAAACAAAGCATTAGAAGTAAATTAAGATAAAACTCCATTTGACAGAACAGTTGACATTTCTCATTCATTGAGTCATCACGAAGGTTGGTTTAGATAGTTGAGGGTAGAGCTCAACCCGAACTAAGCCACAGGCGTGTGAATTACACACATTTAGGGTGGGGGGGCCATTTCCTTTCCCTGGCCTCCTCGCACTCCGAGGATACTTTTTTGTTCGGGGGTGCCCAAAGGCTTCACCTGGATTTGAACCCGGGACCCTTCGATCGACCGCTCTACCCACTAGGCCACCACGCTCCCAGGTGACATTTAAGCTGGGCATTTCCGAGGACAGTAATTTTAAGTGCACGTTAGAGAAACTTAGCAAGGTAATCGCTTTCTTGAGTGTCTTATGTACCAAAAGTTTCTAAATTTCTTTTTTTTTACTTTGGACGAATATTGCATGTATGATCAAATACCGACTGTAAGTTTGAATACCGAAATCATCGAAGACTTAGATGTTTGTCATCATGTTGTGATTGTGTTATGTAGATTATCATTTTATGACTCGATTATGGAAATGAATTCGGCATTGAGTTGTCCTCTGTTTTTTTTAAACATCTTTTGGTAATAAACCTTATTGGAGCAAAGCTCGATGAACAGAGTTTTAAGATAAAAGTAACTGAGGAACTCTTTCCGATATACCTAACTTGTTATTTATCGAGGTGAAATAATTTTCCATTGATAGTTGTAATCTGTCTTAAAAGAAAGGTAGGTCGAGAAGTGTATGAAAACTAAGCCGCTAGACCCGCTAGACTATCTTAAAACTAAAAAAAAAACGGAAGAGGAAACATTTTATTTTATCGATTTTTTTTTTCAATTCCATTCCCTAACTCGATGTTAGGTCATCGAGTTAGGGAATTATTTCCTGTTATTTTCTCGATGGATATTAATTGATAGTTTCTGAATCCTTGTTTTACTGGTAGTAAATTGAGAAATTCTTTCTCGCACGCAGGTTGGAAGTAGTCTAGCCACCGATTTTCCATAATTTTCTGTCGGTAAATACTGAACATTCAGTTTATCTTGCTTAGCTTTCCTAAGTGTAAAAAAATGAATACCGTTTTTGATCCAAAGTGTAAATATGTAAAATTATGCCTGTTTATGCGTGGATGACTTGCTGATTGTTTTTTCATTATTGGTAGCCGTTTTTTCACTGTATTAGCGCTTCAAGATCGAGTTTTCAATACTAATTATAAAAGAAAAGGTGCCATTCACGTTGAATTTACTTAAAAACATCGCAAATATTTGTTTTAAACTGAAAGCTGAATATAAATTCACGTTAAAATCATATCCCAAAGGAAGAGGAAAATATTAATTTTACAAATCATCCATACTTTATTCATGTGGAAAAAAATTACCAAACAATTGACGGTTAAATTTAAAAAAACGTTCTTTACACTTTACGACCTCCAGCAATTTAATTAGTATTTGGAAATAATATCAGAAAGGAATTGCCTTGTAAGTGTAAAAAATAAAGTATAAATTGTGTATGACTGATTGCATACATCATGCACTGGTTAGCGGGTAGGTGCTATCTGAATACTTCTTGCGAGTACGTAATTCAATTTTCAACTATTTGTGAATGGATATATTCACGATTTTTACCGGTCATACGAGCAAAGGAGGCATTGGGTATTGATCACTTGTAATGTCTGGAATACTCTTTGCTCTTCAAATTAAAATCAATAACTTTAGTTTTAGAAGTGTACATGTTGCCTTAAAAACGCGGTGGTACACTCCTGCTAATTAAATTTACTATCAGGTTAAATTGAGTGACATAGCCTAAAGATTCGCAAGCCTTTGCATATCACGAGGATACGACGAACTTGTATTGTGCATTGGTTTAATTTTCGTCTCAACTAAATAAGTGTGATGTCTCTTGTAATTATTTTAATATTTTGATCGCAAAAAAATCCTTTAAATCGAAACCCTGTCATAATTTAAGTTACAAATGTGTATGAAATGTTGCTTGAAATGCGAAAACTACTTATGGCAGCACAGTTAATTTCCAAATTATTTAAATATTATGAGGCATGATTGAGCTCAATATATATTAATAATTGCTCTATTAACCCATCAGTGTCAGAAATACATATGACATTATTCATCAAAATATTATACAATCATATTTTAGTAGCCCGGATGACTACCTACTGAGAACTGCGAAAACACTCAATTTAACAATTTTCTAAAACATGTTTCTCCTTCCAAATATTTCCAATGCAATTACAAAATCGATCTACTACTTTTGTGGACCATTATTATGCCTTTATATCTGTAGTATATCAATGTAAGCGAAATCAGTTGTCGTATTCTTTGAATACATCACTGCCTAATCATCATCGCAGGCCGACGTTTTTTCTCTGTTTTTGAAGTGCGATTGTCAGGCTGAATTATTGTTATAGGAAAATGTTTCGCCAGTAATGGGAACAAGCCTCTCGTAACAGAAGTTAAGCATCACAGATACAGCAGACCAAAGATTAAAATAGAGGAGACGGCTACCGAAAGTTAAAATTACCCTTTTTTCTTTTAAATCAGACTTATACCATTATTGAAAAACTGCGACCAATTTCACCTTAATAAGGCATCTTCTGGCCCCCAAGGTCAGAAGATGCCTAATTATGGTGAAACCTGTCGCTGTTTATAAATAAAATGTGGAAAAGTACAACGTTTTTTATTCAAAATGGATATCTATCATATTCACGAAGTCAAGCATTGAGCTATCAAAAATAGATTCCCTATATTTTAAGTGGGTAATCTGTTTAGTTGGTTCTCATATTTGCACAGTTATTTTATATTTCCCTTTGCTCATGACGGTTCCTTTCAATCTTGATCGTTATTCAATATTATTGTTGATATTCCTCTCCGCTACTATATTCTCCTTAATTTTCGTCTAATTACTCATGGTCTGCTTCATTTAGATTGTTCATTAGGTTTTTCTATCTCTTTCAAACCTCTAAAATGAAATTTTAGTTAGTTATTCTTTCATTTACTTCTAATGAGGTACGTGCTTGCATCGTTTTGTTAGTATGACTGGTTATTTCGATTTTCAAATTAATTTTGCTAAAAATATTTTTATTACGAACTCTATTTCCACCTGCGGAGTTACATAAGATCACAGAGCATAATTTAAATGACTGAGAGTCTCTTTTTCGCAATACCTAGGGTGATGTCGCAGTTGAGGAATCTACATTGAAAGAGTTAGAAGAATCCTCAAGTGTCATAAATGAAAAAGTAACTTGGTTTCTTCCACAGATTTATTTTCCTGGCACGACATGTTTCGACACAGTGATGCCATCATCAGGTACTGTAGGTATATGATACCGCTGTGTCAAAACATGTCATACCAGGAAAATAAATCTGTGGAAGGAAACCAAGTTACCTTTTCATTTGTGAAATTCAACTTCCACATATTTGAGCTTGAAACCATGGAATCCTTAAGTGTCATTAAAAATTCATCTGATGAAACTCACCATAACGAGTGAGAAAATGAATAGATAGTTCGTTATTTAAAACATGTACGTATACACTTATTTTTGCAACAATGCAAATTTGTCAAGGTCTCTTTATTTTATCCATCATTTAGGCTGGTAAGAGCATTATCACACAAAAACAGGGTTATCCCATGAACGGAGGCTTGCGTTTTTAACAGGCAGTCATAGATGCGCTGCCTATGCAGGTCATCGCGTTTAAACTCATGTCTACAAGTAAGACGAAAAAAATAGACAATGGCGATTTATCACGAAAAATGAAGGTCTAGATTTCAGTAGATAGAAGCCAATGGATGAGCGTGCTTCAAATGCAGACGGTTAACTACGAATATTCTTGAAGTCGAGTCTTAAAGAATCCGTGTCTTAAGTTTGCAATTTTGTTTTACGTGAGGATAGCCATAGTGAAGAGATGCAGTGCCCTAGGAACCGTTTCTGTGAGTCATAAGGTTTGAAGTCATGGAGAAAAGTCTATAAATGTGTAAAATAAGTTTAATGAATCGCTTACGTAGCTGTGAACCTGAGAAAATATAACGGCTGATGGGAAAATCTTCCACGGCAGGTTAAGGTGCTTGAATCGTTCAGTCTATGGTGACGAATCTAGGCAAATTTGGTCAAAAATATTGGTAAGGCGTAGATGTTGCTTTAAAGTACCATATATTTGGGTTCCGCCGCTTGAAAAAAAAATGAATAGGCAGAATTTACTTAAGGATTCATCAAAGATGTGCATCCTAGACGCGGTAGCAATAAATGCTCTTTGAATATAGATGGCGGTGACATCAAGGAAAATTTCGATAATAGTTCATATGCAGGGGTACGTTTTAGTAACAATGTGAGTCATGCAGGATATCGAGGTAAATCTGGTCAAACATCGGCATCAAGGATGGAAACAATCGAATTAGTTACTTATCACTCAAAAGTAAGGAAAATACAAGTATTGTCTTGTGTCACTCCTAGAAGAGAAAGGTGCGCGGAATAATTACGGAAAAACAATAAATTAAACCCATCATCATCCTCATTTGCGTTTGTGGGAGGGATACTTTAGAATATTACTTACCTAAGACCGTGGCATTAGCGCCTATTAATCCCATCGCACTACTGCTATGTATTGATGAGCTGACCAGACAACTTCACCTCGGATTTTATGGCTTAGTAATGTTGCTACTCTTATACCGCTTATTTTATTAATTTATAGCTTACTTTTGCATCGTGCATATTTTTTTTACTTCTACGAGACGTTCATTTCGAATTATTGAATATAAATTGCTTGCTTAGCCGTAGTTAATTCATAGGCCTTTGAGTCTCGATATGTATCACCTTCCTAGCTGCACTGCTTTATTTAGCGATCATTGAGAGAATTACTTAACAATTTCTCCTGACATTTCGTGCTGGTGATTATAAGGTTTCATTCCATAGAATGTTTCAAGAGAAAAACAGAGAAACTACCGCAATTATTACAGTTAGTGTTTTATTTTACAGTACTTCTGTTGAACATAGTATATACGAAAAAACTTGCCGACGTATTTTGATGCAATAATTGTTTACTCATAACGTTTATCGTTGTTTCTTCTTTGAGATAGTAATCAGAAAATAACACTTACGCGTTTCCTAAGAAGCGTGGCCTAATGACGACTTAAGCATAATGGGATAAAGAACTAGCTTCATGTCTGAATTTCCCATTAGCTTGATATAAGTTTTTCATTTACCCTTCAAAAGAGCACAGAGTTTCAATTATTGACTAATTCAATCCATTGGGCTAGCTGACGAGTTCAAGATGTTGCAAAAAAAATGGAATAGTTACAAATACTAATTAATTTTTTATTGGTTTAAATCACTTCATTACCATAATATTATAATTTAATATATTTTGTTTAATGGAATAATGTTATAATTTAAAAAGTTGGCATGAAACGTCATATTTTGTTTTATAAAATCCACCTATGGGATATGAATTATTTCTGATTTTGCTAATTTATCCACAGATGTTTACGCCAACACCTTCAAGAAACCCACCAAATTTTCAAATAGGTGTGTGGAACGGGATGCTGAAATCATAAATAGAAAGATGAATTTTGTGAAAACTCTCGAATGCTTAAAAAA
The DNA here is from genome assembly GCA_963573305.1 of Pyrrhosoma nymphula. Lineage (NCBI taxonomy): Eukaryota > Metazoa > Arthropoda > Insecta > Odonata > Coenagrionidae > Pyrrhosoma > Pyrrhosoma nymphula. Next base: position 47,253,546 of record OY754333.1, on the reverse strand, counting down.
TGAAATCTTTATGATGAAAGTACGGGTGAGGTGAAGGATAACGGTGTTAATGGATCACCAGGTCATAAAGTACAGGCCTGTCCTTATAGGTATGGTTTAAATATTATTTAAACCATTTCCTTTCCGTAAATTTATCTTGAAAATTACCCTTGCTTACGAGCTCGCATAGATAATTTCGAATTTTAGGTGCAGGCAGCGGAGAGTCTACACTTTTAAGAGTGTAGGCCCAGAAATGAATACGTTTATTCTTTTCGCCGAATATGCGTTTCCTGTGCCGGAACGGTGATATCTCTTAATCTTTGTCGTGGGTCTGAATGCACCGAGTGAAGAGGGCGGGACCCCACAGGGTGCACATCCGGTTGCATCCCCCACATCCGCCACTTCAGCTATCGTACGAGCTCCGCGATCTGTCCTTGGACTTGCACGCGGCTACCTGCACTCTACCTTCCCCTCCCCTATCCTCCCACGGTGGCACTTGTTCTTATGGAGCAAATAAAGAACGCCTCTCCATCCGCCTTGGGTAACCCTCACCTCTCACGAAAGATGGATCGATCCAGATTGCAGACCCTTTGATCACGGGTAATAAATACATTGCGATTGCTCCTTGTCTTGCTTATCCGACTAAAAGTGAAATGAATGTGAAACGATAAATGCTGTTCATCCATGTATCTCGGAAACACCACCGCTGTTAAGTTTTACAAATACATGATGCATGGTGAAGATGCTACAGAGTCTTAAGTTTTCGATATTTTAAAGTGGTCCGGATCGCCGCCTGGGTGTGCTTTTATTCGTCGACTGAGAATTTACCCGCTGGACATGCGCAATTATACACATGCGCAACAGCAGGCAATAATCTACATGTACTCAAAAGTGTGAGAGGATGTAAAAACATACCTCTTGTATGCATCATCAAAACATGTATCTTTTAATTAATTTTTAATTATCCTATTTAAACATTATATTTATGTGCTTAAAAGTCTGAAAGGCCGATGTAAAGGTCTGCGACAATAAACGATTATATATGTAATGTTAGTCTATCGTTAATATTTTTTGTTAGTCTATCGTTAGGGATAATGTTGGCTAAGTGATTTAGGTTTAAACTGACGTAAATAGTTGTATAGGCAGTAATGTAGTAGTTTCGTTTTCAGGGTACCTATTTAATTAAATTTATTTTTCTTTGGTTTAATTTTATCTGAAAACGGGTTAATTAGTCAACTTTATAATTTGGTAAGTACAGTTTTTTATTAGGTACTATAGCTCGCATTGCTTAGATTTGTTTTCACTTCGCTTAGTTGTGTTCATTTGTTTACATTTCGAGTTGTGAGTTTTGTTCAACCGCGATAACATCAATGATATTTCATACCTTTCATACTTTGTAACATCATTTTGTTTATATTTTACATAGTTTTTAACGTTCATTTCAATTAGCTGTGCGTTTTGAGGAATAAGTTATTTTAGTAAATTAATTATTTGTGTAACTAAATTAAAGTACGCGAATTGCACGAAACAACACAGATTGATTATGTTATGTATTCAATAAGGATAATAAACTTAAATAAAAATAGGAAAATGAAATGCAACACGTCTAAGCCATAAATAATGACAAATAATTAAATTGAAGATATCCAAAGCGCAGGAAGCAGGATTCCGAGCCGATTTCAGTGAGCAAGTCCCAGAAGCAAGTAATAAGTGGTAAAGGGTTCGCAGATAATGCACAACTCCTCAGGAGACCCCAAAAACCATTTCAGAAATTCCAGGAAATACCTTACTACTTGACGAATAGCGGTGTTGCCAAGCGTTCCATCCTCGCGCGGTTGGCAAGTCTCGGACTCCGTTAGTCCCATAGGCTATCTCCCTCGACCCATGGTATGAATACCATCTATTAGCACCGTTCTAAACCGCATTTAGACCGGACTAAGATAAACCACATAACCCCAGGTTTAACTCAAAATCTATGAATGCGGCTGTTAGTTTTTACTTTCATTTGGAAGAGGTGGAGTTGTTAATGGAAAACTCTCAGCTAAGACCACATTCCAGTGGGCAATCGCGATGACACCTTGGAGGCTTATGGACGAAATTTATATCTCGGTATAAATAACGCTCCCAGGCGGACGAGTCCAAATGCCTCCGCGATTAAGGCACATCTTGGATTGCTTACAATTGAATAATCCATCTTCAAGTCTCTACCATCTTTCCACTCCTTGAACCGGCTCACTCCTCCGCAGCTTGAGCATGTAGACCTTCACCCCTCCGCCTTCCCAACCGTCTTTCCCGAAATATGTCCTCTGCCCTATGCCTGTGACCTTTGACCTACGCCCTCTTCACATGCAAATTCTCCGCCCCCTCCATTTCCCCAGCAATAACCAAATTTTTTCATGACAAGTTAAAAATATCCTAGGAGACCGAAAAATTTAATGAAGGAATGTTGCAAGTTAGTAAGAGTGTACGCTCACATCGATGAAGTACACCCTACATAACGGTTGCACGCTCATATTCAACTGAATTCCTCAATTTATTCCCTTAAGAGGAATGCTCCTTTAAAGGAAAATTACGCGATGATTAAGGTGCCCTTCTATAGCCATTGACACTTTCACTGCGGATGACCTATTAAGAGGGTATTACGGTTACTCGGGAATGACGGGTGGCCTATTAACAGTCCACTGACTCTACTAAAGATTTTTTCGGCTTCTTGGGTCCGGGGCCGCTATAGGGGTCGCTGCAAGCCTTGTGAACATATTTCAAAGCCTAACCAGCCTGCTGTTAGTGTTCGTTCCTAGTCTCTGTGGTTTGCGCGTTATTTGAAGATAATATCTCTGAATAGATTATTTTCTTTCTTGTGCTCTCATAGCTGTAAATGTTTTAATAATGTGTTTCCTTTTTAATTTGAAACTACACATTTCAATAGTCCAGATAAGTGTAAATACCATACATGTCTGAATATAAGCCCCTCATTTTTTAACACATGTCGGCTGCAAAAAGTGGGATTATTTTCGAGTATAAGTTCCATGACCGAAAATAACGGAGAAAGGTGGATAATAATGTTCTGATATTACTCATATTAGTAAAAAGACAAATTGATTAGAGGTTGAGTAATATTTTTATTGTCACATTAATATTTCTTCATTACGATGTCAATAGCGCAGTGAAGGTACTCGACTATGATATAATGCAACCCGCGGTACTCATTAAAAACTGCGAACAACTTAGACCATGATTTTTTTCCAGAAGCCATAGCATATTACAAAAATTACATGAGCGGTGTTGCCCACTACGACCAGATGGTGGTGTTCAACTGGGAAGAGAAGGAAGCAAGAACGGCATGGGGGCTACTTAAAGGATGTAACGACGAAATTTTCCATAATCTTTCCTAATTGCACTGGTGAGTCTGGCCTATGCCTAAGTCTTTGTTCGATTGATCACCTTAGAATAAAATGATATCCATTTAAAAATCCAGAGTAAAATACTAAAATAGTCAAATGTGTCCGATGAGTACTTTTCCGAATCATATATTGTAACTTCTAAACGATGAATTCAACCCTTTCTGGCGTAACTTTGTGGAAATCCATTTTCAAATAATGACAAGGCCAACTATGCTTAAATCCACAGAATATTTTATTGGTACAACTAGTTTCAACGCTATGGCGTCACCTAGGTACCTGATGATGACGCCGTAGCGTTGAAAGCGTAGTTGTACCAATAAAATACTCTGAGAATTTAAACATAGTTGGCCTTGTCATTATTCTAAACGATGCATTACTATATTTACATGTTTAACGCAAGATGTTTTGCTCACTTTATATGAGTATAGTCATTAAAACTACGATATCTCGTGACAAACCGGTCTTTGTTCTTATTACGGCTCTAGCGACTGATAGTTCTCTGAGAGACAATACGGCACTTGAATTACTGGCAACTTGTAATCAGCGTATTGTCCTCACTACTCTCGATAGATATCACCACTATTTCCTTGGTGGGTTTAGTGGAAATGCTGTATGTACTTTTGCGATGATACTAGTTCCATTCTTTTTAACTTTGACTTGAAGAAAAGAGTTGTTGATTTTTGTCAGGTTGACTTGGAATTTGAAGCTCAAAGTTGTCCTAGATAATATTCAATTTCATTGTTTCACAGGCAAAAGCTGCTGAAAGTTGATGAACTCAGGAGTAAATTATTGTGACGCAGTATTTAATTGAATTATATAAGGACTTAATGCTAATGAACTAGACTAGCCTGAGCATATAATCTTAATTATTCGTGCAATAAACGCTGGGAAATGAATTATTTTTTTAACTGGCTTAATTGAGGCCTATATTTCTTAGTCAATTTCTTTTATTGACTAAGGCGTTGTGTTTCCTTTATTTTACGCATTTTGTTGCCTATCATTTCACAAGACTCTGGAACGAATGGCTTCAATTCTCCATTCTCTCTCCTTCGGCAATGGCTCCAGCATTTTCTTTCAATTCCATGACACCTCGTCCCCTCAATAGCATCTGATGTTTTGGGCCTGCCATTGAATTTATATTTTTTGGGGCAGAAATCTGAAAGAAAGAAAAGCGAAATCTTTTCTTCTCGCTTCATTAAAATTTTTAAAGATTTTAAGTATACACCTCTGCTGAATATTTTAGCGTTGGGTCTCATAGGTGAAGCAGACAAAAGCTAAGGTGAATTTTTTTCTGTGTGATTGTTTAACGGCATAAAGCCGTCTGAACGCCAACGCCGTATAGGTGCCGCCTTTTAACCCAGATGAAGGCTATGTCTTGGAATGTAGCATTTGTTTCAGTTCTAGGAATTGACGTTCATGTTTATCGAATATCATTGTGGAAAAATATTAGCTTATTTGTTTTCGTAGATAATATTAATATGAGTTCGGGTCTACTGGAACAAATTGTGTTATTTATAAATTGCTTTATGCCGTTCTCCGTCCTTTAAACCCCATTAAGCGTGGGAATTAAGTGAGATTAATTCGTCGTTTCCAATATTCTCCAGCATACATCTTTGACTTATGTTTCTCCCACGTAGACATGCTCCAACGACTTGTTCTGAGTCCCTACTAATGGGTATTTTCACATATGACGAAGCTTTAAGCTCTAAAATAGCTTTAAATTAGTGCCCAGTCCAATTTTATATTTTTCGCTCTCATATAAATTGTTAACCTTGAATTATCAGATTATGGAACCTCAGTTCGTATCATTGATTATCTTTGCTAATAGTTTCAAGGCTCCATTCCCTTTTTTATTCATAATGCGTGCGATTTTTATAGCGGAATTATCATTAAACATTTCGTATAAATACTCTTTGTATAGAATAGCGCATGGAATCTTTGCAGCCACAACTTTACCACTTTGATCTTCTGTGTCCATTTTTATTTCATGGGAGCATAAAGTAAAATGATTTTTTGTGGAAATTAAAGTCTTTATAGGACTCCAGTTTTCATGAAAAATATTTGCGTTGATCGAGATGCTTCATGGTGTAAAACACTCAGTTCCAAACCGGAGAGTACTGGGTTCGTACCTTTCAAAAATTTGATTTATGCGATTTTCATGAAATAAGCACCATGTGAGAGACACCTGCCGTCGATAATGTGTGAATTTTTACAAGACACACCCAAGTACCACAGGAAAACCCTTCTGGTATTTTTCCGTGTATCTTCCCGTGATTGGTATGCGGAAAATTTGGAGGAATCTTTATTCATCCCCAAGTGTGGGCGTCAAGTGAAATTTTGAGACACCATTGGTTGAATTGAGTAATTCATTTGTTTTTTTAAACATGGAATTCGCTTTAACGACATTAGAATCGCCTTGGACTTCGTGCGGAACATCTAAGCCCTCTTATAACCATATCATTGCATAACGGCCGCCTTAGGCAGTACGTGCGCCCATAAAAATATTATCTTTCCTTAAACTCGCATAGTATCTCCGGAAGCAAACCAACCTATCTAGCAGTAGAGAGCTATTTATATATTTTCGACATGGTACTAATACATATGTAGGTAAATATTTACATTAGATCATAAAAGATCAATTTTTCTCACGCCCTGTAATGTTTCCACCCGTTTCCCTTTCGGAGAAATAGTTGTTAAATTTACGGGAAAGGCAACACCATGTTCCATGTTCATTCAAAGCTTTTTTACCGTTGTTAATGAAGCTTTCAACATTAATGAAATAAATATGGAGTCTTCGTCATTAACAGAACTATGCTAGCATTTTGCATGAAATATACAGACTGAATTAAACTATGCTCGCCAATCAAAACAGCAACGATTACTAGATGTATTCGGTGAGTTGATAATTTCCGTATTAGATTGTTCTCTTGGACCGGTTATCGAGTCGCATGCTTAAGGCTCTCCGTGTTAAATCGCGGACCACAGCTGTGCTGCAAATGACAGATAACACTAGTCTGCATGATATCAGATGACTGAATACTAGTAAGTGATAATAGCTAACTTTGATAAGCTATATTTCAGAACTTTTCTTCGTTTTCCTCTATCACGTACCGTTATTTTCAGAATTAACCCAATGTAACTTCTAAGATTTATTGATAAGTACATTATATGTTCCAGAGGGTAATTATTGTGCGAGGGATATTTCTAAATTCAAGCTAATGAGCCTTAGGTTGATACAACTGCTGCTATTGTTGTGTGACCTTGGAAGAATTATTCATCCTTCATTTATTTGTGTCGCAAAAATTGTCATAGCATGAAGTAATGTTTTCATAAATGTGCTTACAATAGTTAAAATCTTGAAACCATAATTCTTATTTTCTGTACCTGACGTGGTAGAAAAAAATGTAAGTCATTTTTAGAATCAGCATAAAATATTGATTCAATAACACCTATTTTTAATAAATCATCTGGCGAAAAGTTTTAAAATGCAGACTGATGTAATTTAACGGTTCAAATTTTGTTTTTGAACCATTTATTTCCAGAGCTATAGATATATTAAAATATATTTTTCCAAATTCATGTTCCATGTCAGAGTAAAAAATGGTTACGCCTTTGCCAACTTAAGCAACCCCAATGTGTTCCTCACTATCCGCTTTTCACCCTAGATGGGATGAATGCTGCACGTGTTGTATTTCTCGTCTTCTTCATTAAGTTCGGCAACCCGCCCTCTCGGTCATTCGTGCAGGAAAGGCATGATTTCACTTTTATGAACTCTTCATTCATTTGTGGGGGTTGCCAACCCTTTTTCACTCGGTGTCTACTTAGGGAAACGCATGAGTTAACTTTTCTGGTTGCCAACTCTCCTGCTTAAAAACCGGGAGACATTTCGAATTGGTTGTAATCTTTTACTCCCACTTTTAATTAAAAACATATTTAGTAAAAATTCTTTGCATTATTCCCGTCTTTGTTTTTTATGAACTCTTCATTCATTTGTGGGGGTTGGCAACCCTTTTTCATTCGGTGTCTACTTCCGCCGCTATTCTCCATTCCCGCCCACGCAGCGTGTTAAAAATTCTATCATATTATATAAAAAATTCTTTGCATTATTCCCGTCTTTGTCTTTTATGAACCCTTCATTTATTGGTGGGGGTTGGCAACCCTTTTTCACTCGGTGTCTAGGTACTTCCGCCGCTATTCTTCATCTCCGCCCACGCAGCGTTGCTCTCGGTGAGCGCGACGGACCGAGGAGAAATATCGCCCGACAGCATCGCTCGCCCTTGACCCTCGAACGCGGGGAGAACCCGAAGGAAATGGAAAGCCCGCTCTGCCCGGGAAGGGAGAAAAAACTGTCTGCTTCTGGGAGTGAGGACGAGGGGAAGACTCGGGGGAGAGGCGAGAGTGTTATGTCGAGAGTGAAAGTGTACGCGAGAGAGTATGTTGGAAAGCGGCAGGAAGGGATTGAGGGCGCACTCTATGGGGAGTCTTGAAAGCGAGAGTGCTGGAGACAGGCGTCGCGAGAAGCCAGGAAGAAAGGGAAAGTGATGATAAACTCGGCAGAGGATTCGCGTGCCTCCTTGAGAGGCTCACTAGTTAGTCTCACTGAAGCCCACCTTGTATCTCCCATCTGCTTATAATCCTGTGTCATGTAGCATTTGTGTGTGACAGGGGGTGTAAGGACGCTTGGAATCAAGAAGGAAGGTATAAGAAAGCTATTATGTAAGTTCCAAACCGGTCTATTTTCTGACGACGTTGATAATATTTTACGAAATCCGACATACTACGGTAGATCAGATCATGAGAAAAAAATTAGGGAACTAGACTGCAGAACGGACAGATTTAAAATGTCATTTTTCCCACGAACGATAAGGGACCATAACAGCGGCCAATGAGAGTTTTATCTAGGTTTGTCAATAGGTAGTGTAGCTCTTAGTAGTAGTAGTACTCTCTAATACTTGAATAATTATCTGTTACCTAGTACATACAGCACGCCTAGCATGTTTTCTACATAAGTCCATCTGTGTAGTTGCAAAATACATATATATTAACGGTCCCTCTCCATGGTGATAATATGTTTAGTGTAGTAGCATGCTTGTGAGGCTTCGTCTCGTAACAAGCATTAGCGATTTATGCTAATGCATAAATAGTCGTAGTTACACTAACTTTAGGGTATAGTGTAATGCATGTTGGTGAATACTCACCCCCTGCTACACACCCCTGAGGTGGCATTCAGGGTATTTTGTAGATTTAGGTGTAGAAGGGATGGAATCTATACAAGAAAGCTCTTGTCACCCACTCACTGACTCAGGAACGTTGTAAGATCGAACCACAGTCAGTAAAATTTTAAAATACCGTTATTCAACTACTTGCAAGAAATTTCATAAAAGCGAGATTCCTTTCTGATATGACTCCGACTGGGACAACGATACCGTTCATCTTGCGAAGACGACAATTTCCAGTGATTCCGGCATAATATGCCATTACAATCAACAAGTTGCAGGGTAAGTCGTTTGACAGCCTTGGACTTCAACTCCAAACAGCAGTATTCTCACACGGACAACTGTACGTTGCTCTCTCTCTCTCTCGCAAATAAACGGACAGAATGTATTTTTTTAGTGTTGGTATAAACTCATGATATCAAAAGTCATATAATTTCATTATCTTCCTTGAATAAGTGGGCGCTACGGGCGTCTTTTAAAACCTAGTTTCAAAAATATTTGGGTGTGGAAAGGGACAAATGCCTTGAAGTTCCTAATGGAAATTTGGTTTAGCACTTTCTATCTGTTGAAGACGGGATAGGTGCATGCTTGCTTACAAGTTTAACACTCTCTACGTGGCTCTATCCTTTTATTCTGTATCATTTATTGAATGTTTATTCTCCTCTTCCACTTGATCTTACTCATTGTTCTATCAAACCACGTTTCTATTTCCTTTTTTATTCTCTATTTCGTGATCGTTGACGAGCAGCTCACAGAAATGCATCAAACTCCCTGTTTTTCGTTGAAGTCTGTTTTCCTTCTAAACATACATTGCTTGAATTTTTTGTTGAAGAATTCTTGTTTTATCTAGACTACTCAGTTTATTATATTATTTTTTATATATTTTCTTACCGAAGGTTTGATGAGGTATCTCATTATTCATACTTACGCAGGTATATATTATTAAAATTTATAAATTTTATCACCTCGTCTCAATGTCGTAGCCATTATGGAATCCGTTGGTAACTGGATCAACTTTAACGATTACTTCTGCTCAGTTTCCTCCTCACTGTCTCCAAATGTTTAGCCCATAGATCCCAACGTCCTGTTTAGTTATGTTCACTTTTATTTTGAACAGGTTACGCGTGAAGTAGGTACTTCTTAAATCCCTTGTATACTTTAAATTAAATTCCCTGTATACTTAAATTCCAAACCTTTCCCCCCCTTCCCCCAAGTGTACCTATATTTTGTGGAAAAATGTTCTGTAAACTACCTGATGATGTCGCTCAGCGACGAAACCTAGGTCGTCATTAAAATTATTTTATGTGGAACTGAACAAAGTTTTTTTCTTTTCAATCCTTGTATACTCCAAATCCAAAGCCACGGTTACTGATTCTATCCCCATCGACCGCATTAATTTATCTTTAGCTGTAATCATGCCCGTCATACTTGATATTTTTAATAACTCGTTCCCTTACTCCTCATATGTTGTCCTCATGGATAACAGTAAATAAAATGGAAGTTAACATGAATAAATGCAAACAAATAACATTCACGAGAAGGAAAAATAAAGAAAATAGGTCATATATTCTGCTCGGAGAAAATATTGACAAATTAAACGATTGTAAATACCTGGGTGTTAATTTTACGACAAAACTAGATTGGGGAACACACATCGATAAGGTTGTAAGAAAAGCTTTTAAATCTCTGCACTGGGTGATGAGAAATATTAAGGAGAGTAATAAAGAAACCAAAGAAATGGCCTACAGGACTATGGTTCGTCCGGTATTAGAATATGCAACGGTAGTATGGGATCCTCATTTAAAAACAGATATATACAAGCTGGAAAAAGTACAAAGGAAGGCAGCCAGGTATGTTTTAGGCAGGCACAAAAGGTGTGACAGTGTCACAGCCATGCTGGGGTATCTGGGTTGGAAACCTTTTGAATTAAGGAGGAAAATAAACAGGTTATGCGGGATATACAAAGCTATTACAAAAGAACGGGCTTGGGATGAAATAAATCAAAGGCTAGACTCACCCTGCTACATAGGAAGAAATAACCACTGGTACAAAATTAAATGTAGAAAGCATAAAACTGATACCCTGAAGCAATCCTTCTTAAATAGAGGTATAAAGGAGTGGAATGAGTTACCTGAAGAAATTTTTAAGATCTTTCCTGCTAGCGCAAAAATTTTTAGAAATAAGTGTTCCTCGATTCTGTAACGGTTTATTTGGAAGTGTTTTGAAAATTTCATGTGTATTTTCTTATGCTTAGGTTAATGTTACCACCAGGCGATTGCCTACTTGTAACGTTTTGTAATTATATTAAATATTAAATATCCATCATGTAGGTTAACTGCTTTAGTTCGGCCGATCAACAAAGTTAAAAAGAATCCAATTCTCCCTCGGACATCCATCCATTATTCATCTCGTGTGCAATATCTAAGGTCCTCGAGCGAATTGTGTATCAGCAAACTACAAATTATTTGTCTGTAAATAAGAAAATGGACGCATTTCAATCTGGTTTACGGTAGGATTTCATTACTAAAACTGCCCTGTTAAAAGTCACTGGTGATGTACGGCATGCTATTAATGAAAAGTGGTCACCGTTTTAGTCCTTTTTTAATTTAGAAAAACATTTGACCCGGGTTAATCACACAAGATTTCTGAAACATTGAACAATTAAAAACTTCCCTACTCGCATCTAAACTGGTTCGTCGACTATCTCGTTGGGCGCCGCCAAGCTGTGAAAGACTTTAGCGGAAATATATCTAATCGAATGCACAGTCACCTGTGGCGTACCTCAAGGATCGTTACTCTGACTAATGCTATTTACTATTTATCTATTTGATCTTACAGAAAATATTGAAGTGTTGTAAATATTGTAAATTGTATTGTAAAAGTAGGTACGCGGACGATTTGCAAATTTATCCACCATCTGAAAAAAATCCAAGTGCTAATGCCCAACGAAGCCTTTATGTGTTCTCCATCATACGGTTTATTGTGAATTTCGCATATTTGTAGATCTTTTCAGCGGGTGACTGCTATCAGGTCATGTTAATCTTGCATGGTCTCGAAAACTTTGCCCAAAACTAATTTTCGTCAATATACTATTTTTCACACTGTTTTATTCCTCTTTTCTTTTCTCTTAAATTGTATACTCATATCTGTTCTTCTAGCAACACTCAATCGTAATAAATGCCCTAAGGAACTCCGAAATTCGATTCCTTTTTTCTTAACTAGACACATATACCGACTGCTTGGCTTTGATTTCCTTTAACATCTTTTTATCTCTTCATCTAATATTTCTGGGTGAGATTTATTTTACATATCAAATGAAAGAGCTAGTTAAAAGGTTTAAGAAGCATGAAATTGATCTGTAAGATAATGTTGTCAACAAATTTAGGGAAATTTTCATTTATGCTGTGTTTTCTATTGAAAAATGTAAATTTCACCTATTACCTCATGCTTAGTTGTTAATTTCCCAATTAATATCACAACTGACTCATTCTTGATGAATGCTGATTGAATGTGCCTACTATAATCTAAATTTAGCGATGAAAGTTTTATAATCTTAGAATTGCTCTAATGTAATTTGTTTAAATATTTTCTAAATAAGTATTAAATGGATTAAATAAAAATATTTTGAATTACCTTGCATTATATCAGGTCCTCTGTAACTAAAAAAAGTTCCTAATTTATCATAGTGTGCATTGTATCGGAATATTTTCCAAAATATGAGTCATGGGTAGGATTATCGTAATAGTTGCACCATGAAATATTTTTTATGTACCTAATTTAAAATCTAGGTCTTTGACGATAAAGGCTATAGAATGCCCGAGGAAATGTTCAATGCTTCTAAAGAGCATATTCAGCTAGTGATTGGAAGAAAGTGTTTGGATTTGCTGGCCAATCATTTGGAAAAATAGACTTCCGGCTCCGGTAGATTATGGGTTTTCGGTTGGCTTCAGTATCGCGTTGAAGGAGGCTTGCATTCTTCGTGTTACGGATAACGGAAGCGAGCGCGTGCGAATGGAATCTTTGACGGAGGTGTCAAGGTTCAGGAAGGCTTGCAAGGACGCTTGCGAGGTGATGGCTATGTTACTTAATGGTGGGTTTTATACGAACTCATCGCCTGAGGTATTTCCCCTTTCTCTGCCTCCTCGACTTCCTCATGCATTCCTCCCACGCTTGGCCGTCCGTTCCAATCTCCCGGCACATTGCTCCTCTGCGTCGAGTGCATTGGGTTTTCCCTTTCCTCTTCTGGCTCCATCGTCATTTTACTGCAACGATGGTGATAGTCCTCAATGGCACATTGATCCGCTACTACTGGTGTTTAGTTCCGTGACCAATGCGTGAACTCTACCTTTTATGCGGTCATTTTCAATGCTGTATACCTTCATTAGAAAAATTAAAACAATTAAGCTCTTTCAAGCACCTGAGAATGACAACTGTCACAGAATGGCAACTGTACTGAAGAAATTAAAAGCAGAATTGGGCAAGGAAAAGTAGCATTTAGCAAGATTAAGGAACTTGTGACAGCAAGGAACATCAAGATGGATATTAGGAAAAGATTTTCAAAATGCTTTATATGGAGCATTGTGTTGTATGGATGCGAAACGTGGACGTTTAAGAAGAGAGAAGAAAAGTACTTAAAAAGCTTTGAAATGTGGTTATGGCGATGAGTGGAGAAGATTGAATGGAAAGATAAGATCACAAATGAAGAAATGCTAAGGAGGATTGTAAAAGAAAGAAGTATACCTACTGGGAGAAATTAAAAAGAGAAAGGCAAAATGGATTTGACATATTTTAAGGAATAACAGCCTACAGAAATTAATAATTGAAAGGAAAATAGAAGGGAAGAGGAAGGAAGAGGCACGGAATGCTGAGGGATATAAAAGAAGGAAGGAGTTATGCAGAAATGAAGAGAGAGGCTCAGTACAGAATGCTGTGAAGGCAACGCTACCGTTGAAACCTGTCTGCGGACAGTAGCACCAATGATGATGATGATGATACCTTCATTAAGAGCCATAAAGAAAAACGTTAACTTCGGTTCCTAGGATTATTTTCAAAAGACGCACTTAAAAAAATATCCTGCCACATATATGTGGTGTATGAAATAAGTATTTCTTATAAACTCTTGTGATACTGATGATATCAGGCCTGACCTCATGAAAATAATGGATATTCATGTTTAGAAAACCGCCTTTGTTATTGCCACAAAACCTTGTGATACATTATTTATTGTGTTGACTCTGAATAAATTTCCTCGATGTCCCACCTTTACTCTAATGATTCGTTTTCTTGAGGGTATTAAGTATTTTATGGCTCTTCTCAGCGTTGGATTGTCATCGGATGTATTTTATTTTTCTTCAATTGTTACTACATTTTCTCTCTCAAAATCAGATCTTGCCTATTGATGAGTATAAAATGCAATGGCTATCTCGGAGTCCAGGAAAAATAGAATTAATCGGTTCTAAACGGGAAATGTGATTCCTAGAAAGCCCGTACACCATTCATCAACGGTAGCTTTAGCATTAATCTCTTTCCCCTCTATTGGGGAAAAATCTTCTCATTTTGAGTCTTTAACATGAGGAGTTGCGAACATAAATATTTCTCACACTATGGATGAAAAATATACTTTTTCATGGGAGAAGAAAAACATGGAATGTAAATTATCGCAAAATATTGGCAATCTTTCTTGGTTTCTTGGGTGCCTGGGCAGCTTTTTTTTTAAGTAACACCTTGAGATCTTTTTAAGCTTCCAAAATTTTCTTCACATCCTCGGCTTGTCTTTCATTTTTCTCCTTCTCTTCATCCTGATAATGAAAAATGATTCGGCAGTTTATTTCAGGCCTATAATGGTCCATGGTGATGCGGATGTGTATTATTCACGTTGGTGAAATGCCTTTGTGAAAGGAAGAGAATGCTCATTGAACAAAGTTTTGGACCATAAGCAAATTATGCTCACTTGGTTCGTTGAGCTCAGTATTGACTTAAGTTCCGCTAAAGTTAGGTCAGGAGACTTCTCTCCTCATGTCTTTAAAGTAATACTTGTCCTTAAAATAAGAATAATCACTTCAATCCTTAAGAGGAAATTTTAATTGAAATGCATTGTTAGGCCATACTAAAAATTAAGCATTTTCCATATTTCTAAGTTTTTTTACGATTTCATTTATAACACAATCTCATTATAGTTATGGTTTTGTGCCCCGTACTTTTCAATTTTATTTATTTTCATATTGAAAACTATATATATATATATACGAGTTCGTGGAAAATCACACACGTGATAATTTAAATAAACTTTGCCACAGGTGGGGCGGAATTAAATATAGAAACACAAAAAAGAAAAATTCTTAATTTTTTTATTCCGCCCCACCTGTGGCAAAGTTAATTTATATATATATATATATATATATATATATATATATATATATATATATTACAAGTGAAAAATTTACCAGCAGTTTTAACATCTTTAATATTTATTTTCTCTCGTTTTTATTTTTAAGTGGAATATTCTGGCCAAATGCCGACCATATTTTAAATGGAAAGTCGGGCGATATATATCCAAGTATTTTTACTCTATATTAAATCATAAGAGCCATTATAAACACTGATGAAAAAAAGAAACAGTTTCATTTCGCCAATTTTTAATTCCGGAACAACTAGTATTGACACATGGTGTCATCATCGTCAGGTACCGATTTTTCAAAACTAGTTGTACCGGAATAAAGAACTGATGGAATAAAACAAGGTTTTTCGTTTTAACTAGTGAAAATAACTTCCACAAAATTGAGACAGAAACCTTTGACCTCAGCCATCATAATGTTAATTGGTGATGAATGATCATTCCAACGCATTTCAAAGCAAGTATATGGTTATCTGATGGTGATAACTCGGTAGGTTGCACCACAAAAAGGAATTCTTATTGGTACTGGTGACTCCACAGGTCTTATGAACGAGTTAGAATGGTTAAAGCGATGACATTTTGTCAAATAGAATGATTCATAATTTTGCGTAACTCATTTTATATTCCGAAATCATATCCATAAATATTTGCTTTGTCATCTGCTATGAAACCAAAAGCATGATTTTCTGTAGTGAGTTAATAGGTTCCACGCCATCTTTCAGTAATGAGTGCGCAAAAATGTTTTGGGTGCTGGAAAGAATATTATTTACGATTTGGTTAATTTCAATTTCACAGCGCGTTCTTTTTTGAATCTCGTTTTTATTTGTTCTTAATTTCACAAGTCACTCCAGAGCCGTTTTTTATGTTCGTCTGTGACCCAGCTTGGGAATTTCTGGCCTTGCTTCATTAACATCTCACGGGCAACATTCGAAGAGGAGCTTACATCAAATGCCTGCCCTCGTTTACAGCGCTTTTCACTCTTACTACAGCTGGTTATTTTCGCTCGTTTTAGTTCAGGGAAGGTGTGAGCCTTTTATAATGAAAGTCATTCAATGCATCACCTTGAGCTTTCCTCTAAAGATACCGTTAGTATTATTAGCGGAGCTCAAACATTTATGTGGAAATGTTCGGGGTGTATTTTCCACAAAATTGTACTTTTTTAAAACTGCTGCAGATTGAAGATGATATCTTTATGCTTTATGGATAAAAAATACGATATTTGACATAGAAGTTATCTTTTTCTGCGATAGTAGTTTTTTTGTCCCTCTATGATTATTCAAGTGTAGATTGTGTGAATTTTATTTTTTATTTGGCTGGTAATATACGCAATAATATTTTAATATTGTTTTCGAAAGATAGTATGGTTGATGCGGGAAGCTAAGTTAAAATGAGCGAATATTTTTAATTAAATAAGACTTTTCTTTAATGGAAACGTTATGAGTTTATCGTATTAGTTTTGCAGTTAATATTCATACATCAAGCCGAACTAGGATATAGTATGACTCCTTGTAAATTGATTAAGATTTATAAGCTTTTGTCCATTTTTTTACATATCAGTAGGACCAAAGTCCTCTGATTTATATCGAAAATACCCCGATGCACGGAAAATACTCCCAATACGATGACCTTTTGTTCTGGATGCTAACTACTTAAAAACTCTTTTTTAATGAAACTGAAATCGCAACAAGCATCATTTCCGATAGTATTTCTTTTCATGTATTTATTTATCTAAGAGGTAAGAGCAATGTGCTACACAATGGCCTCATGGGACTTTTACTATGCATCTGGTACTAAACGTCATATGTAAAGCTTTAATGGCATGATATAGTAACTCTTCTGGTATAAATATTAGTCAGTAATTCTCTGGATAAGGAATCCTTAGTGAAATAATCACTATAATAATTATTTGAGGATGAACCAGCAAAATACGACCATTATATTCCGCATTTAGTATAAAATTTGAAGTTTTAGGGACGTTCTTTTGCGAAAAATACCTATCTTTTGAGCATTACGAGCCCTATTTATTACTTTAGTACTCCTACTACTCCAATGTTAGCTCCCTTCGAACGACGAAATTACATTTACCGATTTTTGATGTGCATGTTATTTTTAAGTCACCAAAACGTGTGAATGTCGCCCCGTCGTCATAACAGAAATTGATGGACTTGTTGGAAACATCACCGCGGTGGCGAAATTCAATCTCACTTCGCGATTCAAATCAAAATGTTCGCGAGAGGACGAGAAAACTCAAAAGGGTCAGTTGGAGTTGTTTTTGATCATTTTTATGCACTAGTTGTGCACGAATTGATAAATCGACGCATGTTAACTTTCTTTACTCTTAGACCGTAAGACCTCTCGAATGTTGGATGGAGTGTCAAAATCAGTGCCAGAAGTGGAATAAGGCCTGTTTCGACAGAAGACTTGAGAATTAATCCATAGCCTCACCATTTCTCGAATTGTAGCCTGAGGGGATTAAGATTCTCAACGAAATGCTTAAATGTCTCACCAATGTGCTCCAAAATAGGAGATTCATCCGTCTGTGGAAACGGGTGGATTTTAGGCCATGGACGGGAGGTAGAGAACGGCCCAAGACCACTAAGAGAACTCGCAGTACGGTTGCTTCAGTTGCCACTGCGGGGGAAGGAACGGTTGAGGACACCGACGCCAAGATAATTTGGGACACATTTCATTTGGAGAGATATTACATTTGGGAAAAAGAGGCACTACTAATGGAAGAAGCCTGAGAATTATACCTGTTGCTCACGGTAAAATTTTCGGTTAAATGTTTTATAAAAGTAACTAATTTTATAAAATGAGCTTGCTAACGATAAAACCGTTTTATAAAACCTAGTTTTATAAAACGCTTTGCGGAATAGGACAGGTTTTATTTCCATAAAACCGTTTTATGCAACAACCAATGAGACGTTCCGCTCATCGCGTTGATAATAATCTCGTATCCATGGGAAGCCAAACAAGGAAAACGTAAACAAACATGGTTTGAAGTTCATGGAACGTTGAGGCAGTATCCTTCTTGTTAGAAGAATGCGTTAGAGCCTTAGCACCGTTGAGTGTGATCAGAAAGTAAGTAATAAACAATACATATAGTTATTAACCTAACAGTCATCCAAAAGAGAGTTCATTTATCACTTCATGTGTTCGCAAAGCGTCTCATAGTTGGCAGGACATTGCGGTTTTATGAATAGTTTTACCGAGAGCAAGCAAGTACGTTTTACGTAAGATTCAAAAAGCTTTCAATAAACATTTTCATAAAAATCTTTCATGGAAAATTTTACCGTGAGCAACAGGCATTAGGATGTTTGGTTGAGACTTGGGCTTGTCAAGAAGTATTAGAGGTATCGTGAGAGGAGAGTAAATCCGCTGCACGAATTATATAGGTTGAAGTAAGGTACATTGTGATAATGAATAGCGTTCAAAAGTAGAGACTTGCAAAAAAACACTGAGTAGTTTTTGCTATGCCGACCGTGTTTTCCTCCTCTTGGAAATTCCAACTAAGCATTGCAACCATCGCAGTGATATCTTGTTTTTACTTCTCGCAGTGACTGTTTTTTCACACGGCCATAAAACTATGACTTAGTTATTGCTCATGCCATATTGGTAACTTGACAATTGAGTATCAACTTCGGTAACAGACGAGTTTTATCGAATGGCCAATTATTGTCTGATTGTCACCAAATTTAGGATTTAGCACTTATTTCACATTCTAAACAATACTAGGTGAGGAAAAAATGGTTTCGATAAAAATTTAAATATGATAAATACGGTACTTATCTTGATTTGGGATGGGTAACATTTACGCTTACGGCAACCATCACAGACAACAAAAGACGATCGAAATCAACATGCTGCTTGGGCTGCTAGGCGACAACTGAATTTAAGCGTAAATTTTTATATGAAATCATCTTTACACAATAATAATATTCTCTTCCTTAATATTCTAGAAAATACGCGGTTCTACATGTCTGCTGCTCCTACATTTACGCCTATAATCACCATTTTTCTCGAGGGATATTTTTTTCTAGATAATACGCGGTTCTACATGCCCGCTGCTCCTACATTTATGCCCATATTCACCATTCTTCTCGAGGGATATTTTTTTCTAGAAAATACGCGGTTCTACATGCCCGCTACTCCTACATTTACGCCTATAATCACAATTCCGCTCGAGGGATATTTTTTTCTAGAAAATATGCGGTTCTACATGCCCGCTACTCCTACATTTACGCCTATAATCACAATTCCGCTCGAGGGATATTTTTTTCTAGAAAATATGCGGTTCTACATGCCCGCTGCTCCTACATTTACGCCTATAATCACCATTCTGCTCGAGGGATATTTTTTTCTAGATAATACGCGGTTCTACATGCCCGCTACTCCTACATTTACGCCTATAATCACCATTCCCCTTGAGGGATATTTTTTTCTAGAAAATACGCGGTTCTACAAGCCTGCTGCTCCTACTTTTTCGCTGAAAACCATAATTTTCTCGTTCAAATTTACTCATATTGAGGCCTCGTACCGTCCCACCCCAGCACCCCTGTTTCACTCCACAGGCCCGTAACCTTGTTGACCGGGGATGAAAATATCAAATTTTCCCCCATTTTAGTTTCTTCCTTGCCTTTATGTGATATTCCTCGAATAGAATGATGGTTATTGTGAGGTTATTGTCACCTAGCAGCATGTTGATTTTGATCGTCTTTTGTCGTCTGTGATGGTTGCTGAAACCCATCCCAAATCAAGATAAGTACCGTATATATAGCTGGACTCTACTTTAAGAAATTACTAATTGGCAAATTTTTGGTGTAATTTTTTATGAACTACGTTATTATATATAGTGTGGTGTTGCGAGAACTATTTTTGGCCTTGAAGTTTGAATTATCCATTAAGCATCGTTTCACCGTCAGAAATTAATTTACCCGCAAGTCCACGGCACAGACTTTCTATTATCAAAGAGTAATTTCAATCTGGCAGGAAAAGTTAAAACTAAATCACATATATTTAGTGTATTTGTTTAATCGATAAACGACTATTCCGAAAACTTAAGCAATCATACGTTGACGTCAGTGGGTAGGGTTACTATCATCAACTCCAACTCTACGAGTGAAATTTTTGCTTAAAAACTGTTTTACAAGTTTCTTCATGCAGCCTGATTGCTCATATAAAAAATAGCCGGAAGATGAAGTGGTCAACATGATATACGAAGACATAGGACAGTTTGGAGAAGGACTTAAGAGATTTTAAGTCTTACCTCAATCTCCTGCATGCTGATGGAACGCTTTTACGTTTAAATAACTAGAGATTTAAAGAATTTAATTCTAACTATCGGATTTTACTGGTACAGTAAAACACTTAAATATTTTCTAGAGACGTTAACCCGTGAAATTCCTTCCTGGTAAATAAACATTATCACGGTTAAAATTCCACCCAAACTCGCTTGTATATGAGAATACTTTCTCCCCGCTCTTTGGAATTGTCTCCCATTCCATCCAGTCCTTTTGCATATATAGCATGGAGCAATGGTGAGAGGGCTGTTCGTATTCATTACTATTAAGGAACGAAGCAATACTAATTGCTATTAAGTTTTTCAAAAAGCATTTCTTGCGCACTCGGAGGAATAATTTTCAAATTTATCCCTTTCAAAGTCAGTTTACATATAGTCCGGTGGTAGGGGCAGTAATACACTCTGGGACTGCGAATTGACTACATTAACTATTTCATCTATTCATGGAACGCCTAGGTTCCACATATGTTAATTGTGAGTACATAAATGGATCGTGAGTCACTGAAACGGTTCGTCCTGGTCGATTTTGTTGTCTGCTATATCAAGGACTTGGGTTGTTTTTTGTGTTCGGCAAGGATGAAGTAAGTATACCCACCGACTGTATTTACGCAAATACCCGCGGAATAGTTTTACCATATCCCCAGGGCATCTCATTCCCCTTTGAATTCCCTTTCTTCCATTGAACTGACGTCCGATCGCATCCTTGAGCGAGAGAAAGCTCCTCGATCAGAAGGAAGAATTCCCTCTTTGGTTGTTTTATTGTGGCGATTATAGCCTCCTTCGTTTAGCATAATAATAGCATCTTCATGGCCCTCTTTTTCGCTCAGTCTTGTCGTCTCTTGAGAGGATAATGTTACTGCTTCTCCTTCACCGCTGTTTTCGATTTATCAACCTGCTCTTTGCCCATTTAACCATCTTTCCTTTTCGGGAGCGAACTGACGTCGCGGAGTTACCGTCGGTAATGTAACGGTGATCAATGGTGACAGACGGCTGCGGTCTGACCGTCTTTGAGTGCTATCTGCTCATTGAGTTCCCCTCAAACGCTTCGGACCAGTGGACGAGTCGAATCTCATAAATTTTCTTTTATATCTCTCAAGTGAGAGAATCTAAGGGAAGCGATGTTCGAAAGATTCCTTTTCTGTAAACACTCAATTCCCTCCATAAGAAGGTAATGACAGGCATTTGGCCGCAGAGTCTGACTCATCGATGGCAACATATTTACCAAAAAGGTGTGTCAAAATTGAAAACGATAATACAGAGCCCTTTATGGGATAAATCTCATTGCGTTCTAAGAATATCAGATAATTTTCTTTTGCTCTAGTTTTCACTATTTTTAAGATTTCAAAGGATATAAAGGTAAAAGAATGGAATTTCCCGAAAATGGTGTTATTCGACCTATTCTTTCCATGAGAAACCCGTAAAGATATTTCAGATTTGACACTGATGTGATGCATGGGATTAAAAAAAATTAAATATTGCTACATCTTTTACGGCAGCAGCCATAATTAGGACTATCATTTTTTTTTTATCTGTGAATAGGGGATTTCCCACTCTGGTATCGTATAATTGTTCTTCTTTCCCCACCTAGTTCTAGTTTACTGTTTGAGTCTATTCCGTGTATATATTTCCCCACTAACCTTCACGTTCGCCAACTGTGAACAATTTGGGAAGGAAGAAGAAGGAAGGAAGAACACCGCAGCAAGAAATATATTAATAATAATTTCTCTGGTTTGCAATAATTCCATTTGTATTTCGCAAGATGTGCTTTATGAATTTAAACATAGTTGTTTGAAGAAACCCAGGTGAAGTAGAAGTAACAGAATTTTCACCGGGATGGACGTACAAAATTTCATCTTCATCTAAAGATCTTCACCAAAATATAGTTTTTTTTAAATAAGCGCAAACGTATGAGCATACAGAATTATCATTTTATTTTAAATTCACTATTTTGAAATTTTATAATATAAGTACGGATTCTAAAATTTTATCTTGGCATTCATTAAAAAATAATTGTGATCACTCCCCCATTGCGTCAGATTTGATGGAAAAGTTAATCCTAAGGTTTAAAAAACGGCTATAGTCTTTGGCGTGTGCTTGAAAAAGAATATCTTGATGATTGGGTCGGCAATAAACATTTTTAGCGTGGAATATACTAAGATATGTTTTTTCTTCATGGCTATCAATAACTTTATATAATCTATTAAAGTCATATTTTGCTATTATGGGTAGGTTTGTGGAAAATTCCTGATCGTTTGTGAAATAAAATACAATTAATTAGCTTTTTAATTTATTTTTATCCATACTCTTAAAATGCATTCAATAAATATTGTGAAAAAACGATTATTCTCAAGAGCCCGCTGCTTTACAAAGTGTAGATTGATTGCCAGCACTTTTGCATTCTATATATACGTTTTATTATTATTATTTTTCTTATATTTGGTTTAATCCATACTTTTTATTTACTTAGACATAAACAGCTTAACATGAAAGCCTACTTTTTGTGTTTGAATTGTTTGTCTAGAAAAAACTCATCAGTACAATTGTAGTACATGCTTTGTTTATCATAGAAATAAAAGCGTTTTTTTGCATGCGTTGTTATGTGTGTTCCTGTGGTTACTATAATTTTTAGTAGCAGTAGTATTTTTGTTTTACGTGCTTCGGCGGCAAAGGTCATTTGGCACTTACTATCTGCCACGCGCAGACAGGGGCAACAGCACTCGGACGAATCGGAGGATCACCCCTCCAAACCCGAGCCGAGCCCAACGATGCTTAACTTCGGTGACTGATCGGGAACCGGTGTTTCCATCGTGATGGGCCGTTGCCCTACTAGAATTTTTATAGCACTACAAGCTTAATGTTGTTGCTTATAGCACTACAAATTGTTGCTGCTTGAACGTTTTTTGGAAAATAATACCTGCAGGGGAAGATTAGGGGGCTAGGACACGGAAGAATGTGTACCGGTTGATCATTTTTTTCCAAGGTGGAATCGGAGTTTCACCCAAAAAATAACAGTGACAAGGATTGAATGGAGTTCATCATTGACCCAATGTCACTCCTTGTTTTGTTGGTGGTCGGGTGCATAAAATATTAAAGTGAGGAATACTATCAAAATGAATTTATTACACCGTTACATTCTCATATTTGATCGCTAAATTGCAGAAAGGATACCGAGAGAAAATTCGGCGTCTAAAATGATATCTCAAATGATCATTATCTTTTTTCATCGATTCCATGCGTATGATAATGGCACATATATAATTACTAGATCAACACCTGGATCTCTGAAACTTAGATGGTGTGAGTGTAATTCATTGTGACAATTTTACGCGAAGTGTTACTTGGTGCCCTTTTGGCATGAATGAAATAAACTTAACTCAGTGTCATGGGAAGTAGATTGTACCAAATAAAATAGCTTAACTTTTAGGTTTTAAAAACTTTCTTGATGGATCGAGTTAGAATTGTTTGTATTCTAAGTACAGGATATCCTTATAACCATTTGAATGCAAGCAACATTCATTTATCTATGTCTATTACGAAATGTGTAAACGATAGCTTGCCAACCTGTCTGATACTTCTATCTGTTGCCTCAGAGCGTTCCTCTACGCTATGTACATTCTTGGGAATAACGGAATCAAATACATGGTTCTCTCAATGTCTTGATGCAGTGCGGCTTCTATTTAATAATAAATTTGCTATTTATTCGCCTCATCCATGATCATATTGATCCTTTTTCCTCTTGACCCTCTGGTTACTCTACAGGTGATTCATTGGGGAACAAAAGGGAATTTAATATCAGTAATTTACGGTCAGATTAATGATACGATGGGGCATCAGGTCCGGGCCAACACGTTTCCGCCTTGCCTCACGAGTGCCTCATAGCGCTTCCAACTCATCGACCGATTCCAACCACGGTTTCTACCCTTCCACTCTGAAAGTGAATCAGATTACCCTCTCCCATGCAAAACTTATCGGGTTGCAGTAGATGTTACGTGTACCTTGCTATTTGAGGTGTGTGGAATCATTCAGGGGTCAACATCGTGAATTCCACCGCTAATCTTCTGGTGTCACGATCCTCGAGCTCATTCTTCGAACACGGATAGGTGAGCACTAGCCGAAGATTGATCAATTTGATATCACGATCCAATGCAACCTCCTCGAAAGGATGAAATATTTCTTTATTTCCAGAATTAAATGCCTCAAAGATAACTAGTAATGAAAGTGGAGATAAATTAAGTTCTTGAACTGCTCGAAGAAAAAACTCGGAGAGTAAGCGGAAACTCGGAGGGAGGAAATGCGTAAATGAAGATACTTTAATTCATTTTTTTCTTCTCGTAATGGCTTTGATGGCTGAAACAATTCAGGTTTTCAGCTAAAGTTCTAGAGCTAAGTTTCAAGGCTGGGATGGACCGATATTTTTCGGTATTTTGTGAAGAAAATTATCGGCTCACTGGAGTATGGATTTATTGCTCATTTCCTTAGGAATCAATCACTATATTATAAAGAACGCATTTTCAACCGAGGAAAAATTATGCATTGCAGTAATAAAACCATAAAATTAAAATACATAATATGTGGAAAAATCTGACAATAGAGTAAATAACTGAAGGAATGCATATCATAATGACTTCTTAACTGCTAGCTCTCTTAGCAGCTTATTGCTTTAACATTTGATGTCTTATGCAACCCTTTGTTATCCCGACATTTCAGGCAAATTTGCATTAAAATAGTTTCTCCATAAACCAGTGAATAAGGTTCATTGATCTTAATAAGCGTGTACATAATGTATCGTTAATTTACTCGAACATGCTTAAGTGGTGACTGCAGAGATCACCCGTTACGGGCGTCGTGAGATATTTATACATTAACGATGCTGTGGTCATAGTCTTTCTCTTTTCCGACTGCGATTTCAACAAAAATGTTCATGTGTTCTCTAGGGAACAACGTGGATTTAAGCTGGATTTGCTAAATAGCCTTTCCCTGAATTGAAAGCGTGACTCCTCGATTTAAAGCCAAAGTTGCCTCTAGGTATTTACCGTTATGTTCAGTACTTTTCAAGCTAGTTTATATTATTGGATCCCAAACTCGGATAAGCGTAACCCAAACTTAGAGTTACGCACTTGGTGGCTTAGGGGCAAGTGAGAAAATATCGGTAATGGCCAGTGTGTGTCTAGCAATTCCCGCACTGCGAGAGGTACAACTGATTGGGTTCGCAAAAAAAAGTCAATGGGAAATTATTATAAATAGTTTGATTCTAAGTTGTAGCATTTTGTCACCAATCTTGAAAACTACGAATTTTATGGCCAGTATTTTCGGCAGAAGTGAACACTTTCTTGTTTGAAGCTAATTATGGGAAAAATCGTTTAATTGCAATTTTCCTAGCGGTTAGCAGCACCTTTGAGTAACTTAAATGGTAATCTCATCGTGCCCTTAAATCCTAATGAAGTTACAAGGGGTAACAGAAACCTTGAGTAGCATGGTGGTGTGAGGATTAGACCAGCAATCGATGGTCCATGGTTCGATTTCTAATCGAGGTAGATTTATTTTTTCAGGACAATCTCCGTGTATCATAGTCTACTTGTGTCTACTTGTGCATTCATCTTATTTACCAAGACTTATATTATCCGTTTACTTTTAATTTCTCTCAATAATATATATATTAGAGCAGTTGCCAAACTTCCTGCATGTATCCGTTTAATTTGAATTTCTCTCTATAATATTTTAGTTCAATTTCCAACGTCCTGTTCAGTTTTCTATCCCTGACGGTATCAGACGTTCTCAGCATCGCGGTGACAATTTTCCAATTGCCATGGCAATTCATTTCATCATGCCTTGTGCTTCGTTATTTCACCGTCACATGTATAACTTAAATTAATACTGAGACCACTCACTGCGCTCATAAGTTGAAACTCAGACGAGAGCACCGTGTCGATAAATCCCGGAGACGCGTGCTGACCGTGATTTCCCGCCGTGCTCGGAACGTATATTATCTCGGCCGCCCATATAATTCACTTCAAAATCCTCCGGTTTACCGCTACTGCCATTCTCACGTGGAGAAGCTGAATTATAACAAAACGACGAAAGGTCTCCTCCCGGGAGGACGCGATTGGCCGAGAGGTGCGAACCGGACGCCGTGCACACCGTCTCCCTGCGGACGCGCAAAGTAAAGACTCCCATCCACAGAGTGTAAGTGCTTGGGGTTCCCATTCGCAATAATGAGTATCTAATGGGGGAGCAGGTCCGTCAAGGAAGTGGGCGTAGGAGAGGCAGAGAGTATTGGAAGGGAAGAGAACACAGAACTCTCGCGAGACTGAAGGGGAGGGTAAGGACGAGAAACGGTTGCTTGTTCGTCCTTCGCGGAGTATCTTGTGAATCCGTGATCGGCTGTGGGGTGCGGGGCTTGTGAGCATCTTCGCCGCCCCCCGCCCCACCTGCCCTCTTCGCCCCGGGCGCACCACCCCACTCTCCAAGAAAGGGAAAGAGGCTGACCAAAGGCAGCTTAACATTCCCAAGGCTTGCGCGGAAAGGTCACTTCCAAGCCTCTCCTTCGTACCATCTTCCTATTCTTTATCACTCTCCCTTTCTCTCTCTCTCTCTGCGTCTCCCTTCCCAGAATCCCCCGTGCCTCTCCAGCCGTCCGGGCGATCGCGTCCTCCTTAGCGGAGAGGGGACCCGGTGACCCGTGACCTTTAACAGAGCTCTTGGAAACCAGCTTCGCGAATCACGTGCTCATCCCCTGGGTGGATCATCTTCTTCGTCTGCCGTTGGGACTGGGAGGGTGGGAGGGGAGGAGTAATGGGCTGGGCGCTTGAACGGTGGAGGCAATAGCAAACGACTTAAATCAAATTGGGACCATCTAATGAAATAACCTCACTGAAGTTAGCATTGGGGAATACATTATGTAAAACATTGAATTATTTAGTTTTAAACATTTAATACTAATGCACCAAAGACTCACGGTGAAATTCGCCATGAAAATATAATCGAACCCGGATCTCCCAATTGCCGGTCAGGTATTTTAGTCAGTTTCACCACCAAGCCATCTTAATTCAAGGCGAATTTCAGCGGGGGCTTGTTTATACGAACAAGTTGTTCTCGTCCCCAGTCTACATTGTAGCACAGGACACGTTGTTGTGCATGATATGCCACAGTTGCTTTGTCGTAAAACGACTAACTTGACTATTTTACAATCATTGCGGTTGCACAAACGATATGGTACACAGTCACGTGCACGGGTGTGAAGATATACACCAAAGACGGTGAAATTCGCCATGAAAAAGTCATTTCATTTGGCGAAAACACCTGACCGGCAATTGGGAGATCCGGGTTCGGATCTCTGTCTACTCAAATGATTTTTTGATGGTGAATTTCCCCGTCTTTGGTGTATATCTTCGCACCCGTGCGCGTGACTGCGTGCCTCATCATTTGTGCAATCGCATTGATTGGAACATTTATTATTCAGCTGTAAGCACCTTTTTCTAGTTTTGAATCGGATTGTGAGTTGATTTGTTGGTTATTACTGGAGGCTACCGGTATCTAACATCATTGGGGCGACCGGCATCAGGTGGATAAGGTAAATATTACTTAGGGAATGAAGGATATGGAAATATGCTCGGAATCAGCATTTTCCTACTTATTAACGTAACCCACATAGCACAAAATATTTACAAAATGTCTACAAAATATCACCAATGTGTTCTATTAATATCTAGAAAATGTCTTGTGTTAACTTGTAGACATCTTCTAGACATTTTGTAGATATCTGAATGTCCGCTTTTCCTAAAGAAACTGGGTTTACGTAAATTTACAAAATTTTCACCATTTTAGAAAACTCTCCTGTTTAATTCACCCCCCATAAGTTTCAACCCTGCTATATTCCACGTAAAACCAATGAAGAATTTTCTAGGAAAAAAATGTCCATCGTGGAAAGTAAATATTCTTAATTACTACGAATCATGGAATGTGTTGAGTAAACAAACATTTTTCAGTTCTGGGTAATATAATGTTTATGATATTTCCTAGAACTTAAATAAAACTTCAGTAGTTTTACTTTCCACTGAAATTTAATTTAAAATATTACACAAATCGTGTTTCGACGTTTAGGGCATCATTATCAGGTCTACACAAGTTATGCCTCCAATGGGAATCTCAAGGAAGTATTTTGTGCTATGTGGGACGGGGCCGCGGAGTCCAAACGTCCAATCCTACGGACGGAGAAGTGCTCTTAAAGTTCTCTCCATATGATACAAATACATGGATTGCAATGCAAGTGAAACATCTTCACCAATGATGAGGTTTGAACCCTGGTTGAAGACTGAACCTCCAGTTGAAATTAAAAAGAGCCAAACTCTATAGCACGTGTCAACCGCTGCGGGGACACAGGAATTTTGCATTCACCGTGATAGTATTCTTTCGCCTGGATATGAGAGTGAATCCAGGTCCTCAGAATTAGTGCCGAGTGCTTTAGAGAACTAAACTGACATCCTCGTCCATTGCTAATTTCATTGCTATTAAAGGAGCAAGCCGTTATCACAAGTGCCTACCGAGCGTGTAATGCACCGAGGTAACAACCCATTCTTCTCGGCAGTTTGCACATATTGCACATTTTGGGCGATAACAGCAATGGAAGAGAAAATGCTGCAAAAATCGTAGTTTTAAAGAAAACAATAAAAACGTAAGAAATAGCATTAGGCTAACTTTGCGGAAGTCACAAGCATTCATTATTAAAAATTAATTTGTTTAAATCCACATTTTTTTATTCTAACCGACTCAGGTTTCAGCAGATTCAGTAGTTTTCAGCAGCTACGTGCCATTGCCTTGATAATGGCACATAGCTGCTGAAACCTGGGTTGATTAGAATAAAAAAGTGTGGATTAAAACAAAGTAATTTTTAATCATATACACAGTGAAAAGTTATTTCAATTTGGAATTTTTCAGCTAATATCAAGGCAAACATCTACCAATAAACTCAAGGGACTAACAGGTTGGGTAATAAAAACGATTTTTTAAATTTTCCTGTGCCTTGGCGGAAAATGAACATCAAAGTAGCCGCCCAGAGGAGAAATGAGGACTCGTGGAACGCTATGCGTCCGATAAGACATGTTTTCCATTGAAAGTGAGTCTCTAATTCCACTTTCGATGCATGCGATCAGCCACGTAAGTGTGACGTGAATGCTTACGGTATTCCAAAAGAGCGCTCTTTAGCAATTGGGCCAACGTAAATCCGTGCGTGAATAGTACTGGGAAAGCTATAATTTAATACTCACGGACGCCATACCAAGTAACAAATGTCACTCTGTAAGTTATGGAGACACCGGTGAGGTATTGGTTTTAAAAAATCCATTATGAATAACTATGCTTTTTTCGGAGGGGCTCAGTCCTTCTTATCGTTACTTGAAATTACTAATTCGACCGTATATATCATTTCGTGCCTCCCGAGAAAATCTGTTATGTAGATGGTTCTGTCGATGGTTGGTATGGAATAGGAATAGTTTTTTTTTCAGCAATATCATGCTTGCAGAAACAAGACGAAAAACATTGGTTCAAGGATTTAAATACATTAGTGACCACTGTTCAGGATTTAATAAGGCCCGGCCGCTGGCTGAGAAGAAAAAAATAATGCTAATGACACAAGTTTATTAGTTTTCATGAAATTGCGTAATGACAAGGGCTCAATGATAGAGGAGACTTAAACGCTTGGTTGTTGGAACGAACCTCCGTGGCGGGAAGGAGAGTGAAGGGAAACATCAGAGGAGCAAGTTGCAAGGCTTGAATGCAGAGGTCGTCAGTGATCACGGAATACAACGGATGGAGCTCCATCTAAGTGACGGTTCGCGTACCTTGTCGAGATCAGCAACATCGTCGACGCGGGAATCGGGAAAATACGTTTAAAATGCTCCTCGATATAGATACCGATATCATTTTCGTTCTTAAAGATGCAAATAAAATAAAATATTTTTAGAAGCATATAGCTGCTGTGAACTACAAACCTACCAATCAGATGGTATAATACTCAATAATGATAAGTTGTTTACTTGCTACCTGTTGCTGTACGTATTTTAAAATGTTACAATAAAAGATTAAATTGTAAGTATTGTTCCGCATTAGTTCATAATGCTAGAATTCCCTATAAACTAACAAATTAGAAACATTTTGCTTAAAATTCTGGTAGGTTACTTGTAGACAGGTTCGTGACTCTAATTCTTTTTTTTTCTTAGCGAAGCCTGTAGTGATAAGAAGCATACATGATAACATGGATTTATCAGATTTTATGAAAAATTGTCTGCAATTTAAAGTTGAGGGAAGAGCGTAGAAATTATTTTACACAGTTACAGGGTATTTTTAATCAATTAAGAAAAATTAAAAAATTGCTTTCCACACCTATAATTTCTGATTTAAAAAAATTTCTGCTTTTTGTCTTGAATCCACTTCTCTAAGTATTTTAGGGAATATCAACATAAGCAATACGGCATTCCATTTGAACCGTCATCATTGTTTTTTAAGTTTTACAAGGATGCGTCTAAAAGCATGTCCTTTTAAAAATGAATAATATTTCTGTAGTCTGCTTTATGATGCTGGTCGTCCCACACAATTGAAATAGTAGAAACTCCTTTTTTCGGGTGTGAGCGGAGCATACCCAGGACAGAATTGGTAGTGAAAAGTCCCCTAATCAGTCGTCGATTACGATTTCAGTTGCATTACTATATACGCTACACTTAGTTTATTACTTTCGATTTTTGAGAGAAATACACGTCCAATTGCTCATTAATCCGTTTCAGTGCAAAATTCTTGGTCCATCATATAACGCATTCAATTGTTTTGCGGAATATTTCAATATAACACTATTCTATTACCTCACTCAGAGACATAAAACTGTTCAGAAATGTTTTTCAAAACGTTTTGAATTGCACTGAATGATTCGTTTGCTGAATGTACGGTAAAACTTATCCGATAGCTCCTGATCATAATGATGGGGCGTACAATTTATTTTTGAATAATTATGAAAATTTTATTTAAAGTATATATTTTTAAATGGCTACTGCTAAATAACAGCTATTATTATTATATTATTATAAATACATGAAGTTAAGTAAAATTTATAGCCGTTTTTTTAACCGCCAAATACTTATTTAGTATCAACCGCGAGAAGAAACGTCGGCCTGATATGATTAAGTTCACCCGTTAGGAGGCATTTGTAAATTTACTTGTGCACTTTATTCTGGGGTGAAGCCATGATAACCTTGTCAACATTTAAACCAGTCAGTACATTACATATATCTTTATCGCAGAATATGGTTCTAATTATAGATTATTATGCGGGAACATTGTTATGAATAAAACAAAATGTATAATGAAAAAATATATTATATTTTAACGTGAAGATGGGTACCGTACATGGAGGTTGTTAAGAGCTACCGTGCAGCAATATACAAAGGCTTCCCTTTCGGGTTCATCTGGGCATGCGCACTAAAGATGGTAAATGAAGCGTCCCTCGGGTGTTTTGGCGTTTAATATCTTCAGCCCTCAAAGAGTGAACACGAGGAGATTGAAAGGCGGTGAGAGAAATAGCGGTCATGAAAGATCAGGAGTTTGGGATTCCCCGCCTTGCTGCTGATAACCGCCTCCCTCGCCCAAACTTTGAAGCTTAGGCGCGGTTGAAGAGAGAATGAATGGCAGAGACACCGGCGGCGAGCTGACGAAGCAATCAGGTTGGCCGCTTAGTTGAGACCCTGCATCACAGATGTCGTTACGGTCGAGATGGCGGCGGTCTCACTTGAAGTAGGGCTTCTGAGGTTGTGAGGCGATGAAGGCCAGCGACCTCTGGATTGCAGGTGGGATGGGCGGTGGGGTGGGAAGATGGGCTCCCTGAGCGAGAACGAGAACAAACACAGGATTAGATAACCTTGCCAAAATCTTATTTTATCGAATTAAAATACCTTTTTAATTTTGAATTGGAATGTGAGCTGGTTAGTTGGATATTATGGGAGGCTACCGATATCTGACGTCATTTGCTCCCACGGCATCATCGGGTTGTAAAGTTATAGATGATTTTTCAGCATTTTCCTATTCTTTTACGCAGTGATTCCCAACCTATTTACGTTTGCGGCCCCCTTCAGACTGAGGTTACATTGTTGGGGCACCCTTCTTAGATTTTTTTAATTTTTAAAATATTGATCAATTGAAGTTGAGCGTGCATCAGGAAAATTTTAACTTCACATTTAATGAAATACTTTCTCAATTTTTTTTTTATTTAATCAAGGTAATAGTAAAATCACCAACCGACATATAATATGGTATTGTATAGGTGAACTATACTATTGGAGTCAGGTTGGAAGAAGTTCTTCGATTACTGTCACCATCTGTCGGACGTGAAAGTAATCAATTCATAAGTTGGTGTTACTAAAGATTTTTCGTTTTCCAGCAATAAGCTCGCGACACCCCTAGGTATTTTCCCGGCACCCTAAAGTGCCGCGGCACACCAGTTGGGAACCACTGCTTTAATTTAAGTGGCCGTGGTGTACAACGTCCAATGAGCAGCGTCATATGAAGAAAACTTTATGCTTTATGCTGTTAAAGGTTTCTCCATATGACGTTAATAGATGAATTGGAATTTATGTGAAACATCTTCACCAATGACGAGGTGCAAACCCGGTTTATCCCGGAACCCGGTTTAACCCGGTAACCCGAACCCGGAATGGGAGGCATTTGGATTTTAAGTGTTGCAATACGATGGGTTGGTTGGTAGTAAAACTAGGAGGAATTGCCTGGAATTGTGAAGGAGCAAAATAATTTTAGTGCAAGAGAAACGGCAATTAAGAGACTTGGTGGAAGGAAGATATAACATGGGGCATAGAGAATGTCGATGGCGTGCGAAGAAGTAGTCAGAATAGTTGGTAAAAGAGAAAAATATTGAAGGAAAAATGGTCCTTTAGATAGCTTTGAGAGACGTGAAATGTATATTTTGGAGTAGTTGGCGGAAATGTAGGAAAATTGGGTTAAATTGGTGACAGTGACTGTTTATAATATTTTTATCGATACCAAGTATGCTGAAGTCGATAGAATTGAGTTATGACCTTATGAGGGGTGACCGAAAACTGAGGTCATTTGAGGGAAAGCAGGCAATTTGGTAATAATGAAATTACTTGAGAATTGTGAAAATGGGAAATACCCGGCGTCGAAATAAACTTCTTTTAAAGAAATGCATCTAGAGGTTATCAGTTGACCCGATGTCTTATCCGATGCACCACCAAGGTACATCCTTTGGAGTGCTTTTCCAATGGTGCAATTGTTGCAATCGTAACTCCAGGGATAAATTTTCGTTACTGTCGGGATTCGAACCGGACACTGAGGATGGGAAGTTTGTACATAAGCTACTTCACAACTCGATCTCAAAATATTAGGAAAAGAGCTTATGGAATTATTACAAATGTATGCTCACTTGCAGCTTATAATTGCCTAAATTTTGGAAAATGGAAACCTTGGCCTTCATGACGGGGCTCCTAAGCAATGTTTAAAGTGAAGTTCACTTGAGAGAAGATTGAAGGTAAAATTTCACTCGCGATTTTTCATTTTTATGAAATCCAAGTTTCGTGAATATTGCTCGAGAAATTTTAAGTTCTAGAGATTAAGGTTTGAAGTGGGGTTGGGAATGTGAGATGAGCAGAATGACTAAACAAATAAATAATCGCTGGGACTGTTAGAGGAGGAAAGGAAGTTGGTGCTGAAAATAAGAATTTTGCATATTTGGGATAAGGGTCAGATCGCAAGGGGCAATGTGATGTAGAAATACTTGATTGAAAATCGAAGGTATTCGTGGAAAGAGAAAAAATATTTTCAAATTGTATTGAATGGTAAGGGAGTTTTTTCTTTCTAGAGATTGTAATAACGTAATGTGAAGAGTTCTATGGGGGAAGCTGCAAAGAAGTATCCATCAAAACTAACCTTTTATGGTAAATATGCCACCGAGAAAAAATGTTTTACTCCGAAAACGAATACATCAGATAATAATTTCATTTACTGCATTGTAAACGAATGTGACAAAAATTCGGAGGCAGATATAAAACTGAAGGAAATTCATAGGAGCAATCTGATGTTGGAGACTTGGTTTAAATATGATATATTTAGAACTTGGGGAATGAGGAGGAAAAGGATTCACGCATCAGTGGGTAGGGGAGCTAATGGGAATTTTGAGATGTGCTAAATGTATGCCCATATGTCAACCATTCGCCTTCAACTTTATAAAAACTGTTTGAGAACATGCAACTTTATAGCTAGAAAAAAGCAGTAATGGAAGACGAGCCAGGCATACCATACCAATCGAAGTAGAAGCATAAGTGAAATACCGGGGCTCAATACTATCATCATATTTTATAAACACCGACTTAGGTTTTGGCGTTTAGTGTCATCATGAATCAAGGTGTCTAATTAAATAGCATTATTATATATTTGAAAGTAATACAAGGTTTCAATAACTCTCAACGCGTCTCAGGTTAGGATATTAGAAAACTATTGTAGGATAATATGATTTTATTAGATTCTATTTTATTAGATTATTGAGTACTTTAAAGTATTTTGATGGTTACGTTCACAGCAAATGATGATCTATTAGATATAGACAAACTCAGCTAATGCTGAACAGGAGAAATCATATACGTATTGAATAGTAAGAGACGTAGTGGTCTCCGCGCCTCTTGACCGTCCCGGAGAGCGGTACTCTCCACAACCGGTGTGGTGACTGTCGAGTGTAGGGGTAACAGTGTTGTTTGCGAGAATGGAGGAAGCTTACAACTAATTAGCAAAATTGCGAACAAGTAACGAATAATTATGAAAATAAAAGAGGAAAAAAGGAAGTAATTGAGTTTGAGTTGGATTCACGAAAGTAGCAATTTTAGAGGTGTATTAGTGGATTTAAAGGATGTATTTTTTTTAAGAGTATTTTTGATTATGTATTTTCTTTTCTCTCCTTCTATCATTTTTAATTATTTGAACTTTATTTACGTATACAGATATATTTTTGAGGTTTTGTTTGTTTATATTTTTTTTGTATTAATTTTTTTAATATGTTAGTTTTTTTAAATTTCCTTTTTTTATTTAACACGTTCACCAATGTTCACCACGTGAACATTGGTGAACGTGTAAACGTTCACCACGTTCACGACACCAATGGAATAATTAGAAATAATTACAGAATTATGACGGATAGCAGTGCGAGCATAAGGTTCGACAAACTGCAGTTTATTGAGAAGATGACTTAATTCTATAAAAAGGCAAAGGATTGACTCATAGGCGAGTAATTTATTGAAGTTTAACATTCCGAGAATATATTTATGTATAACAAAATAATTAATGCTTTTTGGGGCTTTCATTCCATGTGAAAGTTATTAAAAAGGAGTTCTATTAAAGTTGATGAACCTAATCCTTTATCCCCTGAATCCTTATTACGAGAAAATATAAAATACAATGGAGCAGAATCTTTGGTCGTACCTCAGCGCGGAATCCGTTCTCGTCGGCGATGTAGTTCACCGTGATTGGAGTGCCATCTGGTGCCGTGTATGAGTACGATCCTTGGGCCACTTGAGCCTCCAGCGTCGTTCCCGGGTTCTTCAGGAATCCCCTCTCGTTGGCCGCGATCCCGTTTCCGGTCTGGTAGCTGCAGAAAAAAATAAACGGTTCGGGAAGGTTGAAGGGGGCGCGCCGGTTGGGCTATGGACACGCGTCTTGAGCACACTTCCTTCCTGCCCCAAAATTCCCCGCCCGTGCTAAAAGAAAGAATGGTCGGAACCGCTTTGACCGCGTAGCCTCGCGACTGCGATAGCAGCTGCGAACGCATTCCGATCGTCAATTTTTTTCCGCGAAGTCTATCTATTCTTCTTTTGAATTTTCCTTTTCTTTTTCCGCTTGGTCATTAACTTTCGTGGAGCCGTTCAAGAGCTCTGATGTAAGGCAGAA
The DNA here is from genome assembly GCA_963573305.1 of Pyrrhosoma nymphula. Classification (NCBI taxonomy): domain Eukaryota; kingdom Metazoa; phylum Arthropoda; class Insecta; order Odonata; family Coenagrionidae; genus Pyrrhosoma; species Pyrrhosoma nymphula. The sequence continues at coordinate 47,217,312 of OY754333.1, read as the reverse complement.
TCAATTATTGTAATTCCGACAGGTTGTCTTAAAATAGAGAAAAGGCTTCTGTTTAAGCTGAAATAAACTTTCATTAAGACATGCAACTGTATTGTTTATGGAATATAATTCCAGTGGCAGAAGTTGAGATTTTGGTGATTGGTGTTGAAATTTTGTGTGGCAAACATTCCTCCGATTCATTAAGATGAATGACGAAATAATTATTCAGAGACCATGCTAGCTGAAATTACGGAATATGATCCACTGATGGGAAATTTTGGAGGGAAACAAGACCTTCTGCAAACAAAAATGAGTAAGAAATATGTTTAGAGAAATGATTCTGTCGAAGAAATTACCGTGCTGTGTAGCACTTCCGGTTATATTGAGTGCCACTCATCCAGCAATAATTTCTTTTTTTAATGTCCCCAACTGAAATACCGATTGAGGAATGGTGACGTTTCAGCCAATTTTGCCCTGATTCTTTCACGCTTTAGACTGCCATTGGCGAGTTCTACCTGAAAAACCCAATGATAGCGCTGAAATAGGCAGTTGTTAAAGAAAAACATGAATGAATTTTTTTAAAAGCCATTTCTGTATCCTTTCTCAGCCCTTACTTGTAAAAGATGTAATTTGCGTGATTAATTCTTCGTTTAAACGTATTTCTTTTTTTTATTATCTATGCTATACCATATTGCGAGTGAACTCATGCAATTGGTTTATTGTATCTTCTTCAAAAACTGAACTATACTATTAGAGCAATATTTTGAACCAACCTCTTTCATGGTGTAATATTTGAAAATGGAGAAAATCAACCTAATATTAGGTTTATAACCTACTTGTATTATTTTATTTATTACATTATTCTCCAATCTTTCGATCCAAATGTGTTGTTAACATTTTTTCGTATTTTCTAAAAACTGATATAAAGTATGAATTTCTCTAAAACCTAAGTAACACAAAAATAACTTTTTAAGAGCTTTTATCTATCCTTTCAATTACGTCTTTTTATTTAATTTGGCAATATAATACTCATGATAACGTATTTCAGATTTTGTCCTTGAGCCCCCATTTAAGTATTTTTACATATTTACATTTATAACGGCAGAATATGTTCAAATAGAAACATTATTATCTATTCCTTCACAATAATCTAAAATGTATATGACCCAGATGTATTTTATACCAATACCAAAACTGACATGAACATAAATTTGCATTTCATTGCCATCAATGCGGCAGTTCTTACGATAATGGGTCCGGTATTTGATCATTTATTATACCTCTCCTCTTTACTCGTAAAACTATTCTTAGGTTATTGCGTATAAAAAGTAATAACACGCATTATTTAGGACTGGCAGTTTTTATGTGCTGAGGTGAAATAACTGAACTAGCTTTTAAAATGAAATATTGTCATTTGACTCCGATCATAAAAAAATTCGAAGTACCCATTTCCTCCGGACTTTTAAGTTGATTTTGGATGATGGTATGATATGCCGAAAAAGTATAATATGTCCTCTTGTTGTGTGGAAAAAGACCTAAATCACAACGGAATTTACGTTTAAGGGTTAGTAATTCAATTAGAAGTTGAGAAAGCTCCACTGTTGTCGGCTCCACTTCTTAGAAGGTCTGATCGTAAGTATTCATCATTAGACCAAATGTTTTTTATTTTTCTACTATTTACGTTTCAGGAAAGTACTAAGTATTTTTTATTATGAATAATATAGAAGTTGGGTGTTTGTAATTATGAATTTAATATGGGGATTATGTTTTAGCTAGAAAAGGTGTTCCAAATATGCATTATTTGTTATAAAAGAAACGAGTTTCTGTTACCGCGATTGCGTTAATTCTTTTGGTTTCTCTACTTTTAACTTGTAATCATATTTAAAGAAAATATTTTTGTCAATATCCAAAGTAATACAGTATCATCTAGCGTAGTATGGCATCAGTAGGATGGTTCTGCTACTTCCTTTATTTTATGAGATGATATGCAAAGAATATAGCATCGTAGTAATAGTTTTCCAAACACATACAGAATGAGCTACGACTTTCCCAACCCGTTAACTTTAATTGCTCATCTTTCGGGAGATAAATGTAGAAAGTGACAGAGAATGAGTGAAATTTTCGTTTTTATATTCCTTTTCAATCAGAGAAGTAAAAAGCTTGCAACTATTTTTGTCCCAAGCGTCTTTAATCGTACATTATAATAAAAAAGGTTAAGATTTACTGAATTTATTTTCAATAGGGACGTTTTGTTTTATATTTGAATAACTACAAGGATATGAAAATGGTATACGCTATTTAATGCAGAAAGAAGCTATTTAATTAGATTATTGGATGCATTCAGATTCATGTAGTTTTCGTAACATTTGATCTCTTGGCCGGATTTAAAAATTTAGGAAACGATATTTAATTCCCGTATTTATAATTATTGCAATAAGCATGTTTTAAAATGATTTTTCAAAGAGTAAGTTACACTCAACAATTAATTTAAATATCATTCTAGGCGGAACGACTTAAGCTGAAAACGAAAGAGAGTGAGTAGTTAAATTAATGCAAATTATGTCATTGTTTTATCAAGTATCTGCCCAGGTCGTGATATCTAAATGAAGACTTGCTTACTTTAGTGAAATGGGAAGGTGATATCGTAATTTTTTATCTTTTCAACATCCTGATATCTAAGTAAGCTTTGATCTTAGTCTCATCAATTTATATGGTTTTTCCTTTGTAATTTGCTGAAAGCTGAGGTGAAAGTTTTTGCAATGAATCTGTGTCTACTACGCCTGGCGTACGAACACCAGTGCCACACCCTATTGACATTGGCAGGATGTGTTGTAGCCGTGAATTTTCCCATTTTTAATGCACGGTGCATAGAGATAGAAGGGAACAGGGGAGATTGTGCCGTTGTAATCGTCGTTAACTGCAAAAACCGAACCTAAACAATGGCCTATAATTCCGGACCAAAGGTTTCTTTAAACTTGGCATTAGAGCCACTAAAACATAGGATTTGCAAATCATAACATTTTATTTAATAATAGGAAAGTTATATACCGGCTCTCATGCAAATTAGATGTTGCTTGGGGCGTGCAACCTTAGATTATATTCAAGATAAAAAAACGAGATCTTTGAGCGGTGAGAATGGATTTTTTTTCTCCAGCCCGTAGTCCTTCGGTATCCGCACCTTAATTAGTCATGGGAAAAAATAAGATACACGCAGTGCGTGGCAATGAAACTCGTGCCGAGGGAAATTTGAGTTATTGCCGCAATTATATTCAGACGAGTGTTTTACTCGTGCGTTGTTTCATTGGAAGCCTTCTGCTCGTGGGAAGATGAGACCCAACGCCCTGCCGTAAGCGTGCTCGCATGTTTCTACCTATGGGTTTCTCGGTGAACAGGCGCGCGCAACGAGTGCAGGACGGAATAGCCATTACCGCGCCTGCGAGGCCGGCAACCCGCTATTCGTCTGCGTCGTCACTCCTGTATCCAGCTTTCACCTCACGCTCCCGCAGGAGAACTCCCAAACACATAATCGCCTCCCTTCCGTGGAAGAAACGCGGTCCAACCGCCTCACGGGGAGTCCTTAAAAATATTACGCTTCCGAAACCGTCCACTCGCGGTTAGAAAACGATTTTCATCATATTTATTTATTATTTTTTTATTTTTGCGAGGCAGTGGGAATACTTCCGACCTTTAGGCAACCTTCGGAAAGTGAGGGAAGAAGTTGATTGTAAAAATTTCTATTCTTATTTTCAATGACCTGATGCTAGCGAGGTCGATTTTCCTGAAAAAAGTCTATTCTTCCTTAGTATATAATTTTTTCAAGCCTGTTATCATGGAAACAATAAGAGGCTTCATATAAATGCGCCATTCCTCGATTTTAAGTGTAGAAAATAGGAAAATAGCTATCGCCAGAGTCAACTATTCCACATTCTAGAAGTGAATTATATTTGAGATACTTCATATTTGGTGTTCACTATTTTTAGACAATAGCGAATTTTAAAAAATAATATAAAAGCACATTTTTAAAGGAAAATTCCCTTTTTACTTTGTTATTTACCTTTTAGTCCTCTCTCTGTCCATCAATGCGAGAAGAAATTAAGGGAATTGATAAAGTTTTCAGAGAGGATATAAAAGATAAAGAGGAAGCAGATCACAGTGATTCAAAGAAAGTCATCTTTTACATTGAAATGCATCTTTTACATTGAAATGCATCCACGCTATTTTTTAATTATTTATATTAACCACGCGTGTTACCTAGACTTTATCCCATTTGACGCTATCATTTACTCCCTATCTGTATGCTTAATATGTAATTCTCAAACATTATGTAATATTCATGAGTTTTTGGTGAATTTGATTTGGATCCTGATTCTTGTTTAGAAAAGAGCAAGGATATTTAGTGGTTATGAATTATATTACAATGACCCTTATTTTTACTGGAGTTCATTAAAAATCCTAAACTTAATCGTATATTTTTACCTAATTGCTCTCCGTTTCCCTTTCACTTTCATTCAATTGAGGCATCGGGTAAGTACAACTATTCCCAATTATAAATTTTAAAGAATTCTTCAAGAACTTAATTTTTTTTAATACTGTAATAAGTAAAATTAAATAAGTGATGCCTAAATTTCGTTTTTTTTACTCCTCGGGCGTCTTATATAAAGTTACTTCTTACCTGTAAGCATAAGAGCCGTCGTGGTTGTGGTCGTTGGTGTAGGATATAATTGGCGCCAGGTATTCACGTCCAACGTATGCTGAGTACTGTGGTTTCCCGTAGGCCATTGCTGCGAACAACACCACGCCGAAAAATGCTGCAACCTGTTTAAGAAAAGAATGGATTGAAAGGATGACTCGGGATGAAATATTATACCATTTTGGATAAAGGGTTGGCGACAAGATATTGTTGAGGGAATATTGCATCCTGGATATCGCACTCAACGTTGGGTAAGAATGCTTCACGGTACTCAGTGATACGATACCATATAATGATTCGAAAGTGCACTATTTTGGTGTGTGCTATATACCAGTATTGACAAACACTTTAAAATGCAAGTTCAGCGTACGTAATTGCTATATCAGAATAGTTAACCGTCAATGAATTTTATTTTGCAGTTGATTAGAGGATCACTTTTTCCTTTACCGATTGATTTTATGCTCTCATTTACAAAAAAACCCCTGGCATGACGCGTTAATGCAGTTTTGCCGAGTCTATTGATACGATACTTGCGATTATAATAATTTTTTGTTGTAGAGTTACTTTTTATACTCTATTTTTATTCCTGCTTAGATGTAGCCTATATTTCAAACTGCAGATAAAGTTACCAATTTGAGTATATTTCTTGTCTTACATGAAAACTATGCTCCGGAGGGGATTATGCGTTTTGCATCTTCACGAAATACTTTTTTTCGCTTATTTCCTTAAAGTTTATAATTTCTGTTTTCTATTATAGTTTTTTCCAGTCAAGGAAGTAAAATATTAATGAGGATAAATATTGAGGGAAGAGTGATAAGTCCACTTCAGTCTAATTGCATATTACGTGATTGGTGAATATTAACCTAACCTGAATGAACCGGAATGGAGGTCGAGTGTGACGACTTAAGGTTCATTTACTGTAGGCCAGGTTGTATTACTGTAGGCGATCATTTCGTATCGTAATCAATACACAACCTTTGTGTATCCGTTATTAATTAAATAGGGTAATGCAATATATTTTTGCAGAGGTAATGTGATTTTTAACGGAAAAAATTCTAAAGTAAGCTTTGCTTCAATAATTAAGAAAAGTTTAAAATTTTTAGATGCAAGATAAGCAATGCTATATTTTTTATTATATATGGCTCAAAACGTTTGAAAGTGGAAAATGTATTGTAAATGGGGAAGCAAACTTCTCTTGAAAAGTGTTATAACGCATACCCACGAAACTATAGTCTTTTATGGAAGTTTTAAGTCGCACGTCTTCATCCTCGCGGTATTCACTCGGTAAAGTATATCGTGCTGCATATTATCAGAAAATAACAAAATCTCGGCTAACCTGTTGCTTATTTCTTCGTAACAATAAGAGTCCGTCACCAAATTCTCTTTTGCTTGTTACCAATAGTGTAATATGCGGCCTTTATCGTGCAAGAATTCTTTCCCTGACAAAAAATATGCAATCCTGTAAATCAGTATCAATCAATCCTTGCAATAAAAATCCAATTCCCTGCAATGAAGCCCGCGTTGAAAGAAAACTATATTTTTTTGGAAAATCACACAGTTTAATTCTTAATTATATACAAAGACCACTCCAATTCGCAGGAATCTTCGAATTTAATTAAATTTATCTTGGTGAACTAGATGCCTTAAATGCCTGTCTGATGTTACTTTCTATTATTTCTACCTTTCCGTAGAATTGTTGTGGAGGAAAATCTTTAAATTAGCCAAACCACAAATATATTACTTGCGATGTATATACACTGGTACATTTTTCCGGTTAGATCGTACGATTTTCCCTGTTCTATTGCGCGTATAATAGAATAACTTTGAGGGAAAAGTCTCAATAAAATGAACTGTAGGCAAAACGACTTATATTCTTGACGGCGAAGTATTCAAATCCGCACTAAGTTGAACCTATGAAGGTATTAGAGATGCCAGGTAATCCCCACGGCCGTGCGAGGTAATAACGTACCGTCTTCATGGTTTCCGGGTAGAGATCCTCTTCACGTTATATCCCTGGGTGAGTGAAGGAGTACCTCTGCAGTTGACCCTTAAAGAAGACGTCCAAGTCACTCTCTCAGCTGACTGTGGAGTGGAGGTCTGGAGTGGAACGGCTGTTGTGATGAGGACTCCCTGTTCTCAGTCAGTATATATAGCAGTCGCAGCCCTGGAGAAAGAATGGGTGGAGTGGGGAGTTATGACGATGGAGGACGGGAGGGGAAGAGGGTGGGGCGAAGAGGTGGGGAAGTGTGGGGGAGAGGGATGGGGGAAAGTATGAGATAATGGAAGCGAAGGGATTGAGTGAATCCTCCCCATACCCAAGCGTAGTTCCCTCATAAGGGCCTGGAGGATAGGGCTGTGAGGGTTCCGGGGTGGGTTTCTTGTAGGGGTGAATGAGGATTTGGAAAGGGGAGAGGGGTGGTTTCAGTGCGAATTGGAAATGTCTTTTGGTGGAGTGGAGGAAGGGAGGTCTACCGGGAATGGGCGGAGGAGGGAAAAGGTTATATCCTCTCTCGGAGGTGTTCTTCTACACTGGGCGGTGAAAGGCTTGGGTGCCCCCGCTTGGAGGGGAGAGCCTTTGAGGGATGCGTAGGCCGACTCCTCACCGAAGGGGGGGGGCGGGGGAGAGAGGGGAAGGTGTAATGGTATGGAACGTTTTTCTTTTCCTTTCAGGGTGGATGGGATGATCCGGGTTAAGGGCGAGGTATGGTTGGGATGAGAGAGACATGAGAGCGGTTGGGGGTGGGTGGGTGGGTTACTTGGGAGGTAAAAAGACGTCTGGGATGTGTTTCCAAACTCGTGTTGAGACGATTCCGGTTCGTTTTGTTTTCTTTTTTTTTCAAATTTACGTCTCGCAGTCTCGTTTCCGATTAAAAAATAAAAAGAAAACTTGGGTTTTGAAACGGGGATGCCCCAGGTGTTGTGTCTGGGCCCACCACGACCACCCACCCGAACTCTTGACCTGCGTCGACGCTACTTTGCTATTCAGTGGCCACCTTGGTAAATGGTAGTCTCTTAAATGTATTGCCAATGCGTTAAAACTTTCTTGATTCACACTACAACGGAATAAATTTACTTGATGTCACACTTGTCACAGGTATTCAAAATACCTTTCTCCTCCAATAACGAAGGATTCTTCCGGCTTCGAGTAGGTTATGGGTAGTCTATGTTATATGAGTATACTCTTGCGTTGAAAGGACAAGGTTTGCAATCGAGAAATATCTCTATTAATGGTAATTAACCATCATTTTCATGAAAAAGTTGCAGCCTTTTAAAAATCATAGTTATCTGTTAACTATAATCTTCGTATCTCGTCGTAATCTTGATTCATTTATGATGCCTGAATTTTTTGTAAACGTCAATTTTAAATTATTGTAATGCATTATAAAATGCAATGTAAAATAATTGTAATGTATTTGTATTTGATCATGACAACATCTATCCATTATTGCAATGCATGAGGAATATCTCAGAGAAATATGCATGGTAAAAAACAGTGATGTTCTCATAGTCCGTACGTTAGAATTTCTCACTGCCTTTTTCTTTTAATTATTTCTCTGTGAGCTAAAAATGCACCATCACAGCATTTTATAGCTCAATATAAGAAAATGGCCTTTGAAAATGGGGCATTTTTATCGCAGTATAAAGCGTTAACAAAGATAAAAATTGGAGAAAAATGTGAATTCTCTGCTGAAAATGTTTCTTCATCGTCAATCAACTTTGATCTATCATTATCTACTTGGTTTCACAATTTTGTAACTTAGTTGGGCAATGAAAGCAATGTAGCCTGATTCATTTTACCCTAAGGTGAGTCCAATGAAATTGAAAACTTTTCTCGCAAATTATCTAACGCCAAAATTAAGCAATATATACACTTAACGAGTATTGCATTCGCCCGTTTATGACGAGTAGAAATAAACCTCAGGGCTAAAATAGCTCTCAATTCCGGTTAAACAATCATTTTTACCATTCACAAAGTTTGATTTATAGTTTATGTGTTCAATAAGGATTGTGCTGCATCATTAGGTCTACGATTTAACTGCTCGTGCAAGTTTTTGCCGTATTCGGTCACCGCTAAGGCGGTATTTGGATCGGTCTCTCTTTTCTCGTATACGCGTTGCGACATCAACCACCCATCCAGTTTCTGCTCTCACAGCATCACTGTCAAATTAAGGCAGTCGAAAAAAAATAAGCAGTCATCATCCGTGAGCATCTGCCGGACATTTAATCATACTCTGGAAATATGCTCACATAATTGCGATTCCAGTAATGAATGGCCTCACTGATTTTTGGAACGAGATTTAGATCAGCGCTTTTCATTTTTTTTAACTGTCGTAATCGCTTTTCTTTCACTTGCGTTGCAATCGCTAATTTCCCACTCCTTTTCAATGATATATATTACACGCTTTGGATATGTTCCCCTGAGAAATATCACTTTCCTTTGGGTGAAGTGAACGCCAAGCGATGAAACACTATACACATGTAGAGTTCCACCCCTTCGCCTCTCTGAGAGTCTTTGAAAGTAGATGTAAAATCACACGTTTATGTCAACACAACGTCACATAAAACTTTTATATAATATTTGCGTCTTACATTTACCTTCAGTCATTTGGCTTCTTTTTTACTTATTAAATTGTCTTTTATCATACTAAGCATATGAGAAAGCCGAGAAGACCGAATGACTTTTCGTTACAACTTCCGTGTATTGCATGAGTTTTTATTATGTTTCTTGGTAGTAAGAAACCATGTGCAAATTGCAAGTTTGTTTTTAATTTTTCTTTAAGTTTGATAGATCATCAATTCCATGATCATCACTAAAATAATAATTACTCATATATTATTGGAAAAAAATATTAAATTCTCTGAGGAGATTTCCTAAAATTACTGTTGAAGTGGTTTTGCAAGCCATTGAAGGCATAATTATAAGTTTATAAACCTCTATGATAGGTACCTTTATGCTTACATGTGTCGGGTTCAAATGCCATTTTTATCAATGTGGTATTCAATCACTTTAATTAGTAAATTTGCACCCAATAGTGAAGTACATGATTATTTTATCTGCTTGAGCTTAAAACGTTTCTGCCGAATTCCCTGCCATCTCCAAATTGAGGTAGGCGCTAAGTAGATTTTTTCTTTTGTTCGTCTGCTTTTGGTATTATGAAATCATCATTTTCTGGCAAAACTAGGTTGACATGAAAAAAACTTTTATTTCACTCAGAGAAGTAAATACTCGTACTTGCTTGACATACGCCATATCATAGTCAACGCTTATGATGAATGGTACCCCGGAGTTACGAAAACATAATGTGTCGCATTTCGTATCACGTAGTAGTCTTTCGGTACCTGGCACAATTGAAAAATTGGTTCCTTATGAATATATTTGAGTGACATACACGGTACAGAAATTAGCTATGCAGTTGCTTTGATATGTTGATTTTTATTCAATCACTGTTAAGTTGTACAGATTTTTTATCACGAGTATAAGGATTTATCTTGATACAGTGGCATTAAATTACAAAACCCTTTTGACGAGATGAAGAGGTAAAAACTGAAATATTTAGCCGAGATACTGGACGCACTACTGATCCGCTTAAAATATATAACCTTCTCTTGTATATAATTATCATCCTCTAGTACAAAGAATGAGTGAAGAAGTACATGGATGGAGCTTTGATGCAAAGTAATGTGAATGACTGCTGTAATCAGTGAAGCTCTGTTTTTCCGAAAAAGTCTAATTTAAAATATTGAATTTAATACGATTGTGTCTATACCTTTGCCAACATTGAAACGGAAGTACAACTCTAACATTCAATAGCAAAAGTCTATCTTGTAGTTCTGGCTGCTAGGGAAAAGTGGATATTCACGTGGCTGAAAGTGTATTGATATTTCTTTCATAATAAGTGATATTACGTCAGGAATAGCAAGCAATTTTGTGTCACTTTGTCATTGTTTTGCGTTCATATTGGTTGTCTTGGAGTTATTTAATTGTTTCGTGTTCTAATCAAGATGTAATTATAATGATAAACATTATCATAACTTTTTGTTGGCCTGTAATGTTCAGCAACTGTAATAACTCGAGAAAAATTATACTATTATCTCTGATCCAGTTTTCAACTACCATTTAGTAAGACTTATTATAGGCCTACTATTTCCGGGCAATGAAAAGAGACATCCTAGCTGCAAAATATGCCCGTGCTTCATCATCATCAACTTGTTTCTAGATTGTAAGGATTTTATTAAATTGAGACTTATGGACTTTAATTCAGATTCATACTCATATTGAACAATATTTTCGCGTCACAAGAAAACCCTGACCTGTGGAGTTCATAGAAAGGCTTAGGTACTCATATTCCTACTTGCCTCGTATATCTACTAAAATAGTATGCCCGTTGACAATCTTGCCGGTAGTATATCTTCTGATTTTGGGAGGCTTCTCTGTCACATCTCCGTCTCTTTTTTCCGGGAACAAAACAGTGTTCACTCTTCGCATATTCTGCCTCCTTTCGTATCGTCTTCAATTCTTCCTCTCTTCCTTCATCTCTCCCTCTTACCAAGTATTCTACCCTGTGTTTCTCTTAACCTTGCCACTCATCCTTCCTTGTACGTCAATATATTTGTGTTTTTACCTCTCACGACATTCTTTATCAACTTTTACTTCCTTCCTAGAATTCCATTTATTTTCTCCACTATTCGTTCGGTAGCTATTCTTTGATTTCTCGAATTAAAAAAAAATAATTGAATCATGAATCTCGGAAATCTTTGGAAATGGACATTTTCACTCTTTGTTCATGTTTTCGTATAAACAGATGTATTATGACCGAGAAAAGCTCATACCAGCTTTTCATAAAGCTTTCAGCTGGAGTTTCAGAACAAAAACTGTTCTCTTACTTCAACTGGATTGACAGAAAATCTTTTATTCCCCCTGAAAACTTTCAATAATCTGAGGTGAGCCAAATTCGAAACTCATAATTCAATTGTCTTTTTGGTCATTTCGTTATTGTGATACAAAATTGTTCTTTTTTTAATACCCGAGTAAAAGCTAATTATCATGTGCTTTTACTTGATTTTAAGTGATTTAGACGTGGTCGCACTCGGAGAAAGTAACGCTACGGCGGAGAGACGACCACAGGTGACCTCCTCCCACCGGCCCAGCCTCCTCTTCCCCATCCCCTCCCCCCCTCCTCTACCCCCTCCCCGCCTACGCCGCCCAGTGCGCCTCCACCGGCGTGAATGGGATTCCGCTCGGTGGAGACAAAGGCGTGATGCAATGCGCGCGCGGGCGACTGATGGTTCCATAAAAAGTGTCGCGCTGCGCGGAGGCTTAACACCATCATTTATCTCGGCGGATAATTCAAGAGCTGCACCCGCTCGCAGCTACTACGTCAGATGATATAGGGCGATGGTTAAGCCGTTAACGACAACAATCTCACGCTTGACGTAAGAGTTACCGAAGCATCCAAGTTTACATGCTTCGGACGCCTTCAAAAGAAAATTAGGTGGAGCAGATATTCTTAAAATTTAAAATTCCAGGGTGTACAAATATATTTTCTATAAGAAAAATGGGCAATTTTACGGTTAGTGAACACATTTTGAACATTTACGCTGGCGATGTCATTCCGTTAAAAATAAGCGTCAGAAATTTGTGGCAAAGTGATATGCTGTAATTATATTATAATATTCACGCATCATGAAGCTCGTCGCTCCATGCCATTTATTTCCATAAAAATTGCTGTGATAATCCTAATTGGTCCTTAAAAATGATTTCATCTCGTCAAAAACACTACTCCAAATTGTGTTTGATCCCTTCTTCCGGTGCAACACATGCAGCTGTACCGGAAGATGGGATCCAACACATTAAGTCTCCTCGGAAGCCTTTTCTCCAACTACTCCCAAGTTTTTATACCAATTTACGTAAGGATATTCTTTACTTACTGTAGCTTTTCCATGTTTGAGACATAGTTAAGCTTAGAAAGAGCAACTCAGTGAAGTAGAAAGTGCTCCTATCGTAGGTTCCATTTCCTTTAAAAATATATCCTTGACTGGATGAGCTTAGTGTGGTTTTAGTTTTAAAGCTTATTCATATAATACCCATTCGTCCTTGACGGCACGTAACTTCCTTAGGTCATATGATCGGTGCAGTATAACTAAGTACCTTTGATAATAATTATTATGTTGTTAAAATACGTCCCTTTAAAAAAATGTTTGATTCATTCCTGGTATTTAGCACTCCATATGATTTATTGGATTCTCAGATGAACCCGAAATACGAGTATACGTGCACTCCGCGTTGCACTGAGTGAGAGATAATATCTTCAAAGTTGACGTTATGGCTTCAGCGCACGATTTATTTAACAGCCAAAGGTGGAAGGCTCGCGGTTTTATGGCGGTTCATTTTCACGACTCGCGAAGGATAAGGGTCACAAAATGTGGGTGTAGACACTTTCTGTGTGTTCAGTTCTTGAGATATTCTTTCCTTCTCACTGCTAAAACGAAACTATTTGTGTTTATGAGTTGTGCTGTCGTAAATGCAATAAATTACTGAGGTGTACTCAGTGCCCTTCGGCCTGTTCTATCTCTGTAAAAGGTGATCTTTAAAAACGATCGAACTCGATCCACGTCATCTTCGTCCCGCTACCGCTTGCAAAAGTTCAGTGGCAGAACCATCACATACAACCTTTTCCGATTAGGAGCCCGGGTATTACTTCCCCTTAATATGCTCCGTGCAGGAGAAAACAGTTCCTTTATTATATGTGCATAAGTGTTTTTAATTGGGTGCAAGAAATTCTGCGCTGCAAGTAATATTATCACTAAGTGAATTAACAATATCAGATTCGGTGACTTTAATTTAAAAAATAACGGTCAAAAACATAACTGATAAACTGCGGCACGATGATTTTTTTAGCTTTTAAAAATGAAAGCATACGTACATTATGAAACCAAAGAAACTACTGATGGTAGAAAAATACTTAACTTTAATGTACTTATCGATTGGAAAGAGTATCAATGCAGCAGTTTTGTGAATATATAACTTCTACTTTATGTATACCAAAGGATTGTTACCACAATTTCCCTTCTAATAGTATTTTAGTCTTATCAACCAGTCGCAATTTAAACGAAAAAAGGATAGATGTGATGTTTTTATGCAAAGTTTATTTTTTACGTCGATCCGCCTTCAGCTAGCAATTACAATCTGATAAACTCTTAGTAAAGTACTCCCGGTGTCGATATTTCAAAGAGTATTCAAGCAAACATTGTTTTTAGCCTGCTCTCTCATAGATCAATGGTCAATCAATGGCGTGAGAAGAATTCCTGCTTTCCACGAGGTATATTGTTCTTTGTAAGCTCCTTTAAGCTAAAAGAACCAAGCTTATTTTTATCAGACAATAAAACGCCATCTTATCCATGAAAATAGAAATTTTAGGAAACATTCACAACATTCTCATTTTCATTCTTGAAAATTAGGCGTTGTGTGGAATTAACTTGAGAAATTATGGTGGGCTACGTCTAAGTGGTCCAACAGTGTTTAATACCTGCCTTGTTCTCCTTTTATCATATGTTGTAGAAAAATGTTATTAGTAAATATCGAGTAGATTTATAATACAAAGAAGGGCTCTAACTGGAGTGGTCTAATACTTGCGTGGTACGTTGGAGAAAAATTGACATTGTAGCCAAGACATTAGAAGGAGAATGACGCTATTGAAAGAAGCGTTCAGCAATAGGTGGGAGTTGATGAAGGGGAACTTCTGTAAGAATGCGAAGAATAGGTTTGCGAAGAGATTAATATGTGGATGTAGTGTAGTATTGTGTGTGTGTGTTGCAGAAACCAGGACTCTGCGGAAGGAGGTTGAGAATAGGCTGCAAATATTTGAGATGTGGGTGTTAAGGAGAAAGTGCTGTGGAGAGGAAGGAAGACGAACGAGGTAGTACTTGCTATGGTGGGTGAAGAGAGGAAAGGGACGGAATGAAGAACGGTAGAAGCTATGAGCCGTTAAAAACTAAAGTTGGGGTGGAAACTAAAGGGGTGGTGGAAAATTGGGACCAATAGTTCTCGGCCGCAACCCTGCTATGTGTATAAAAAATGCTCTTCCTCCCTTTTTTGTCCTCACTCAGGGAATGTTTCGCCAATAGACCACAACAATAACAAATACACTGGACAGGGGGTGGAGAAAAAAGTATAAAGAGACGACTTACAGGGAACGTTCAGAAAGCGCCAGAAGATGCCTTATTAATGCAAAACTGGTCGCAGTTTACAAATAAAGTTTGAATAAGTACGAAGTTTTTTCATTCAAAATTGATACACTATCAATTTTGATTGAAATACCATCACTTCCACGAAGTCATGCCTGAAACAATCAAATTTATGAGTATGAAATATTTTTATTAGACTTTCCGAATACGTGCGTATTGAAAATATCATGCGTGGGAGATGTGTACATTCTCTCTCACGGGAGGATCGGGCCCAAGGGCTCGCATCCCTGGAGCTTCCTCGAAGCAATTTTATTACTGGCATGTCTTCTCATCTGAAAAGAGCATGCATAAGGTCGGCGGTGAGTCACGCTAGCAATGGGCGTCGAAATTAAAAAGAATGCCGCGCAGAAAATACGCACGTTGAGACGCCCACTCGTACTCACATGCACAGTATGGAAGTGTGAAAGTGAATGCGTTATTTTTAATCGCGATTTCATTCAAAACGCCACGCAACCACATCTTCGGAGGACTCACGCGATGCAAATCGATTTGTATAATGTTTCGTTTTATGATAATGCACGCAACCCTCGATACCGTATGCAATACGCACTTTGATATGAGAGGTGAGACTGAAACTGGAAACACGTGCCGCATAACTCATTCATTATAAATGTGTGCGGGGATGACACTGGTTGCAACCTTCATTCACGCAAATGTATTCTCAAAGAGTGTGATTCATTCATGCAGCGCTTGAGCGCAGTGGGCCAAAACGCCTTTCCTCTAAATAAAGTATTGTCATACAGAATACGGTCAGAATAAAGTATTGTCCTTCTCAGAGAAGAGATCGTTATTAATAAAACGCAATTTAATGACTCTTCTGACTCAGAATGTTTTCAGTTAGCAAGAGGGGATATGAATTTTTTTCAATCATCTAAGTAGGCCAAATATCTTGACGATTAAAAAATAAAATAAGTTTGAAAATGATGACTATGCTGTGGATCCGTTTTTTTCTTTTAATTCAATCTATGTGAGGTGATGCTACGAGATGTACTATTTAGGCATTGTAAATTTAATGCAAAACGTTACTTGCGAGGCAATTGTCTTGCGAGTTCAGAAATTGACAAGGCTCAAATTCAACTTTTAATTGGGTTAATCCGGATCTTAACGGAAGCCTCGTTCCCTAGGTCGTGTTCCCCAACCACTTTTGTAGCGTATAGATGTGCTAAACTACATAAAGGTTACTTACGAATATCGAAAGATTTGTGCTCCGATATCGCTGAGAAATCCTCCATTTTTTTTTTTTAATATTTCAAGAAAAAATATTTTTTATATCTCCATAGGGTGAATTTTCAAATATCATACATCCGTTTGGTATTAAATGTGTGATATATATCTAAAACTCAGAATTTCTTTATTTAATTTCAGTGGTCCCTTGATTCATCAGCCATCTAAGCTCTCTGTAACCCTGTAATTCTCTCAAACTCTTTCGTTGTTCTCATTAAATAATATAAATCATTTTATTTTTGTTTCATCTGCATGATTTTTAATATTTTTATAATAATTTTTCATTACTTTTTTTGTGTTGTTCTTACCTGTATTAAATATGTCAACGCTTATTATTTGCAATTTAACTACAGCATTGACAAAGGAATTTTGTAGGAAAATTGGGGTAAAAATTACGTTTTTGTCCTATCAACGAGAAGGTAGAAAATTTTTTTGCCCAATTTTACGCCTAGCATAGTTACTTCGAATATTTTATCGTTTGACATTTTTAGTATCTGAGGTTTTCCTCGAAATTTTACTGAAAACAATTTTGGACTAGTGATTCGTGCGTATAGCTATTTATTATGAAATCCAATACATTGATGTCTTATTGGCAGGTCCAAATTATTTGTGATGTATATACCATGGATATAGTTTTAGTTTATTTATCGTTTAAACAATATGTGTTGAATATATCTTATGATTAAAATAGGTTGTAACATTTTTAAATTAAATCATTAATACTATTTTTAACCCATTTACGACCAAGGCTAATTCGTTAATTTAATATTTTTCATTCATTTTACTGCCTATTGAAGTTGCAATTAGGTGTTTCTAATTTGATTGTAACACATGAGCTTTTAAATGACGCAACCAGGCACAAACGAAATGCTAACAGTGTATGAAGCGGATTCGATGCTCAGTGACTAAATAATTCCATCTGATATCCTACATTGGTCCTCGGAGTGGGCAAATATTTAGCATACGATTACCACACTTCTGCCCAAACTGTCGTTAAACTAATAATACTAATGAGGATTGTCTTAAGAGTAGGCTCATGGAAATTACTGGTAATTTTTGCCATACCCATTTAAAGCCCATTAATCTTCTCATTTATCGAATTATTTTTGCAACTAAGGCCACGGTATTAGTTACTATACTTTTAAATTAAGGATCATTACCCATGATTTTTCTTCCTGAGCCGTGTTATTGTGGAAAATGATTTGATTTAATCTACCATTGTGAACAACAGATAATAATTCTTTTAAGTGGCGTAGCTGATATACTAGCTTTCAAGTCAGATTGATGTTGATATGCGATAATATGGCTAATTTTTGTACGCTCTAGAAGCACAATAAAGGGAATTTTATCTTCTTCCGGGTGTCATAATCTATCTCCGACACGGCAGAATCCCCACGTTCCCTCGCTAGCACTTATGCAGACGTAAGCCATGGGCATTTGCAAAGTGGTTCTTACGCTAAAGCAATCAGGTAATACAATTTTCTTGTGATAAGTGATTTGCCATGGAAATAAATAATTGTTAGGAATAAGAAAGATTGTGTTATCTTCTACTATAATAATCACCGATGAGTTTTTATGTTTATCTCAGTAACTTTCAACAAGAAATACACGTGTATCTGAATCTTCATTTGGCTGCAGACCTCTTTTTATTTGCAAAATTAAATTAGCAATAGTGGTTTTCTGTTTTTGGGAAAGGTACCAACGGAAAGATAATTATATATATATTATATATAATATTCCTTCAATTGAATTATGTATTCCCGTTGGAATTCCGAAATATTTGCTAAAACAACGATTTTTCGCAATATTTTAGCGTTTTAGCGTCATCGTCCCCATAACAGCCATACTTATTGCTTTAAGTCAATGATTCTTTGCACTAAATAAGATATTAATGGTTTATTACAATCAATGTAAAAGATAATATGCTTCCCGTTGATATTCAACAGGCACCTTCTTTAGTCTTGAATGAATTTTCAATCATAGAGAAACCCAAAGATTGCAAAAATCAAAGTTTTCCATGAAAAAATGTTGTTTGGTGGTAACATTTTGAAAATTTATGTGAAGAAAGATCACAGACTTCTGATTTCCCTAGCTTTCTCCCGTAGTGGCGTTGATATTCAAACTCTATTGCGGTAATTAAAAGAAGGAAAGCTTTTTTTAACGTTTGGGAAATGCATTTAATTCTTTACCATTTACCACTTGAAGAATATGCCATATTGTTTGTTCTCCATCGTACGTTTCATATGATAGCTGAATTCAGCAAAGGATGTGGCCTCTCCTAGCCAACTTCTTCAAAAAACAGTATAAACTGGATAAGTTTAATTATTCGTTAAGGTTTTTATCTTTTCCTGCAGGAAAAGACTTGCCAGAACAACTTTAGCCCAAATTTTGGCATATTCTCTGCTTTGCCGAATTTCTTGGGAACTGGCGACCGCTTTGATCTAGAACTCAATTTTTTTCTTTTGAGAATGGAACCTCTTCGCAGAGTGCTTGGAAGCGGATGTTTGTTTTGTGTGCTGTAATAGCTCGTATTGTGCTTCTAATTGGTCTCCACCTGCCAAATAATAGAGTGGATATGCTGGAAAATATGACCTTGCGATGGCGGGCACTTTGCATGTGAAGTTTTGGGAATAACATTTTAAAGGGTCACACGCAACGCTGAACGCATACTAAGAGGATTCGGTAGCTACCAACCGCATGAAAAGTTTATTACACCCTCTATTTTTGGTAGACATTCTTATCTTGATGTCTCGAGATCTTGCGGTATATCTTTTCATTTACCCTTCTGGATTCATCTAATGGTTTATAATTATACGGCACTTCAACGATAGATTTTGAGCAACGTTATTTTATCCCAGTACATTTACTTGGTACAGATATCTAATTAACTACATTTTGTTTACCACCTGACTATGTTTTCGCCAGTGCTTATTGCCTGACTTTAAATGTAAATTTTCGTTTAGTTTATAATGTGTCTATGATTCGAATGAAAACTGTTCCATATTTGTGCATCTAGTTATTAAATAATTTCAATATATTTTTCTCTATCAGATTTAGTATTCTTCCGCTTCATTATCTGTTTTGTTTTTCTTCTTTTATGAAACAAATGTTTACCTTAAGCAATTTCATACTGTATGGGGATTAAAAAAATCTCTATTTGATAGCAATTGTGAATTATGAGCTCTAGAGCTTCACACGGGGTCAGGTTCTCCATAACATCCAACGTTTTGATATCAACGACTCTCATTATAGAATGCTGATTCTAATCACAGACGCCCTTAGCTGAAAGCTCTTTGAAATTACATTTGGTGTTGGAGTAATGTAAACCGATAGACCCTGATAGGAGCATAGATAGAAGTTTGGTGACATATGAAAACATTTTCTTCCTGTACTCATTTTTTCAGTTTTTCCACAACACTTCAGAAATTAAAAACCTATGATAACAAAATATATTTCATGATGTTCTACCTTTTAAAGGCTAGAAGTTTTTTAATACATCTACTTATACACTAGATGGAAGTTTATATTTTGAGAGCATCATTCAAATTTATTACCTATTAGTTTTGGAGAACATGTTTCGGTTAAGTCACATGAAGGTGCGATATCATATTCATACTTATGAGCTCCCTGCCAATTATTCACCCTGGAATCAGATATGAATTAATATATCTCCTATCGAATGGTCCAAGGTCAAACGAGCTTGTCTCCTCCCCAGGTACTCACTGGGAAAACCGAAGACTTCCGCGCACTTCCGTCCCATCGGTGGTCAAGGTGGAGGAGTCACTGGTAAATCCCGAATACGGGATGCTGACTGACCGCATGTCAGCCGGAAATCGCCATGGAAGAATAAATACACGAATGAGCACCAAGGTCCACAGCCGCAGTGTGGTCTGTCGTGCATCCATTTAGTCCTATTCTTCTTTTCTTTTCCCGCTAAGTTATTCACCCGTGAATTTAGTGCAAAGCTATTTTGAAAAAGTTTAGGGGACCCATAAATCGCATTTATAAGTCTACATACTGCCCTGCCATCCACCGACGAGACGCAGGGCCGCATGTAGATGTATACTGCCCTAGCTACCGAGCGTTGCTGGCTAAAGCACTCGGCGCGATATCGAGGGATCCGAACTCAAGTCCCGATTTAGTGGAATGATCGTTCCACCGTGAAATTTTAACTGACGCCATGCTTTCTTTAAGAAGTAAAACTAGCTCTTTATGACTCAATTTTTGATTGTATTTTATTTTGAGGTTTAAGACATTCCACATTTGTAAAGGATCAGAAAACTAATACTATATTTATCTTAGAAATTTGTAATTAAGCTTATACATTAGTACTCGATATTTTAGAGGCTTCAGATTTGTACTTCAAAGTTTTTTATCAAGTTTAAGTTGGTAAAAGCTGGGAGAAAGTTTTTGGCATGAAATATTTTTGCTTAAGGTGTAAAATCTATTATTTTGCGATTAATAAAATATTGCACCATGGAGTAGGTACTACACAGTCGCGTCCCAATGGATGTGATATCTTCACCTCTTCGGGTTAATGTTGCTCCCTTTCAAATGCTTTGATGATTATCGTTCTATTGTTATCACGCGTGAATGAATTATCGTCATGATCTCTTCGGGGAAGAATAATTCTGACGTTAACGCGCACCTCGTGTCAACTCCATTTTCTTCGGCAGGAAATGCTTCAGAGGAGGAGAGCGATTAAATACTCTCGGAAATGACTCATTATATCGTGATCTTCATCCGCGGAGTCTACCGTGACGAGTGCCGTATGGATGCTTAAGGCACGAATATGTAACCGTAGACAACAGGCGAGTAACTAACGTCATCATTATAGGTTATTTGTGCTCTAATCAAGTTTTAGCTTGCCTCCAAATTATTCTGCCACCTATGCCTTCAACTGTCGTTATCCTTATTCCTCCATGATGTCATGAAACCCTGTTGTCGTTGTGGTTTTGTTTTCGTGACTCGCGCTTCTATTTTCTCTTCTAAAGCAAATTCCTCTGATTTGGTCCTCCATGGAATCTAATACGCAACAACGCTTATTGATCTTTTTTATATTTTTTATGTGCGTTTGGAAATATTTTTCTCCATTCAACTCTTCTAATGACTTACTCTTGCGGCATAGTAGCGAACATTACATTCGAGGCATGAAATTAACGTAAATAAAATGAGGACCACCATTGATGTTACTAGGGTAAACGTTAACTCATGTTTATGTATTTTCAAGCTTTTAGTTCATTATTTTTGAATGCACATGTTTTCCATGTGGTCTTTAAGGGCAATGCAGTTGGCAAGGTAATATCTGCTTATAAAAGTTGTCCATAAGGTTTAACTTAGGTCTTCCTGGAAAAAAGAGGTTCAAAAGTCCCCAGGCCGTTTTTTCGGCAGATTAATATTTATGAAACTGATTTAAATAGTGGGCAGACGGAAAGCAGGTCATTATTTACCACATATGTTTTGTGTACAAATGTTTCTAAGCAGTGTTAAATACGCGGATCAAAACAGAGTAATAGTGGACCATTTATATTGCCTTTTTCAACTGATTCATCTGCATATATGACTGAATGAAAGACGACACAGGTACGGTAGTTAATTCTCCGATTTTTTATGCCATTAGTATTATTTCACCTCGTCTATTTAAAGAAAAGGGTTAAATATATTATGTTAAATTATAATTTTGCTATTAATTTATAATGCGGTTGTTAGAAGCGTTGGTTAAGAGATAGAGCAAGGATCTTTACAATGAACCTTAGATTTTAATACGCATTAATTAATATATATATATATATGTGTGTATCTGACTTAGTTCTGTTACTTACTGAATGTATGGATGGTTATAATGACATACCTTGGTGTATACTGGTGTGGGTAACTATTGCCATCCTCTTTAAAACGACATCCTTTATATATCTCCCGTTGACGGGCTTTTTATAGAAAAATGATTAACACACAGCCAACATTCAAGCAGTATTTTCAGTGGCGTTACTTATTATTACTATGTTTTTGTAAATATACCGAGGGGAGACATTGACTATTTTTTAGGTAATATTTAGTGAAATCTTTGTTCCTGTGATAAACTAATATGATAGATGGAATGAATATTGAAACACGTCGAATTCCATTTTTACTTTACAATTAACTGATGATAGGTTAGATGTATCCATAATTAACAAAAGAGTTGTTCGACCCCTGGCTTAGTGTAACTTGCGTAATGCAAGCATAGGCAAAAATTATAATAATTTACAAAAATATTTGTAGAATCATTTATTTCATTCCCTTTACACGTAAGTACTACTTCAGGAGATGGTAAAATTTTGTGAGAAAATTTCAACGCAGGAAATTGATTTTCTGCATGTGTTCTCATGCGTCGAAAGAGCAACTGCAGTAGGAATCACCTGGAATTGATTTGTGAGTTTGGAAATAAACCGGTGTGCTTCGTTTAAGAGCTGCCTACGAAAGAGAACGGAAAATAATACATTATGTCATCATTTAAATAGATTGTTTTATCGGGTGGAAATAACTAATAATTTCAAGGATATCAAATAACTAACTCTTATGCATTGTTTTCCTGCTCCAGGCCTCTATGGCGTAGTTAATGCTAAGATAATGACAGAAAATAGGTCCAAATTGTTGAAGAACAGTATTACAAAAAAAGTTGTTGTTGTATATCCCAAAACAGTGGCGATGAATTATTAGACCGTCAGAATTAGTTATTAATCTATGTGCCTAACACGTTCATGGAGGTACACCACGCTGTTGGAATACATTTAAGCATAGGTATTTAGTAATTTGATTCCCCACTCAGCCACATCTTGTTCCAACGTGCGTATTGATGTTTTGCAATGCATTAAGCATGTATCGCATTGCCGATTACCGGCCATCGTAAGGATATCTTTAGCGAAGTTATATCGTGCACCTTTAATTAAGAATATTGAAGAAATCATTGGTTTCATTAAACAAAACAAAATAGTATTAAACCGCCAGAGTTGAGCCTTTTTAACCCTCAAATTGAGCCTTTAAGGAATTATGAATTACCTCTATTTTATCTTATTATCTCTATCTTGCCCGAGATGCCATCACTTCGAAGTATAATGACAGAATATTGTTTGTATGTAAGGAAATAGCCTTATACAAGTATTCTGAGCAGGGATTTCTGCATTCATATCAGCTTAAAATGTATGCGTTTAGATCAGTATTACAGTAAAAGGTGAGTGCGTTTTTTCATTGTCCATGTTTCTTCTCATTTTTCATTTTCCATCTCTTTTTTATTTCCATCGCTTTTTACTTTTTTCAATTTGATGCTTATTTGAAAGTCTGTTCTTCACTAAGGTCTAACTACAAGTTTTCATTAATTTGATATCTCTTTCCTCTGCTGCTGTTTGTACTTTTTATCGATTGCCATAGAAATACATTCACAAAAAAATGTTTGTTCTGAAAAGTATTTTCTGTCTTTAAGCCTTTTGTTGCCTGGAGATAATTGAATGTTCCTATATACAATGCCTTTCTTGTCCCGAAGCTCATTGTATTTCCTATATTGTTTGCGCCCTAACAATAGCCTAAGGATATTTTTATTTTATTAACCAGCGCATTTTATTTAGGACAATTAATTCCTGCTTAAATGTGATAATTATTTTTGGAGTAATATCATAATATGGTAAAGGGAAAATAATACTGATTCTGGAAAATTGGCTTGTAATTTTCTTTGAGGGTGCTGAAACGTGTGTTCATTTTTTTAAAATTTATTGATTAATAAATCTTATTGAGGGAGTACACAGTAGTCCAGCCGGAGGCACGTTTTAGAACTGTGGTGGTTATCAGGGTGGATTTCCGACTCGAGTGCTTATGTGTGATAATCGCTGTCATTGTTTCAAGAATCATCATCAGAAAATCAGTGCAAGAATTGCGAAATATACTTTCTCGTGAAAACTAAAGTTGGGAAAACTAGGCAAGCAATATCAGCCATGTAAGTGGAGGGCATGAACTTGAGCAGTCAGAATAACTTACTGCCTTAGGTTCTACCGTAATTGCTTGACTGGCCTGAGTATTTACTAAGATATTAAGAAAAGGAATGCCATGAAGAAAAAGGATTTGGACGAGATATATGTTAGGATTTAAATGAGTGGCAGTTGAGACAAAGATTCGCAGATTTGACGTAGGGTTGCATTTTTTGCGTTGGTATTCTGGTCGCTGAAGACCCTAATATGTTAAGAACAGGAATGCGATGAAGCAAAAGGATTTAAATGAGATTTATGTTGGGATGTTAGTGAGTGGCAGTTTTGACAAAGATTCGCAGGTGTGACGTAGGGTTGCGTTTTTTTTTTGTATTCTGGTCGCTGAAGACCCTAAGATATTAAGGTGGGTCTATACTTCCAAGCCGCCTTAATTTAACGGTCACCGCCTGTGGTCACCTACTGGGGTGGTAGAAGCCCAACAGGAAACTGTGAAGGCGGCGCTTGGAGTGAAATGGAGTGGGGAACGAGTAATTATCCTTGAGTGGGGATGGAAAAGATCTACTCCGTTGTCAATGCAGGCTTGAACGCTTAACATTGGTATAGCCTTAATACGAAAACAGCATCAATGGTTGTTGATTTTTTGCGTATGTGAAAGACGATTCTTTGATTTAAGTGGGCTGAAAATCCACATTTTGGAATCTAGCCTTCGCAACGTGCCCCGGAATATTAACAAAAAAATTCGTAAAAACCAATGTTTTGTTGTTTGTTATAAAAAATACAACCACTTCATGAAAAATTTACTCCGAATAAATCAAGAAATGACTCTTCATCTACAAAAGAAAAAAATTGCAAGTCTCCAGCTGTCACGGCAAAGCCGTTACGGGGTTAGAGAGAAACGTCTGAAACAAGCTTCTTAGCCCCGGTGTAGAGCCACCTTAAGAACAGGAATGCGATGAAGTAAAAGGAATAAAATGAGATTTATGTTAGGATTTAAATGAGTGGCAGTTGAGACAAAGATTTGCAGGTGTGACGTAGGGTTGCGTTTTATTGGCATTCTGGTCGCTGAAGAGCGAGATTAGATGAGAGAATTAGACGCATGGAGAGATATAAGATTGCAGGCGCTTGAAAGATAGGTGCAGTTTACGAATATGCCGTGGAGAATGAAACGGATGATTATTTATATTGGAATTCTGAATTCCTGGATACAAAACCGGATGGGTAATTAGGTGCGTGGGAAATCGAGAATGTGGGCTTTCTTGCATGAATTCTGGTGGGAGTTCTGCCCAAATGAAACGGTCAACTAATTATGAACACGTATCTACGATTTTAGCATCAGATTATATGCTTCCAATGTATGATTTTATGTACTTCCAAAACTGTCTTGAAGGCGGTGGCAGCGTTCCAAAAACGCCTAAAAAGGCGTTTTTGGAACGCTGAGGTGTACTAGTAGATTTAAAAAGAAACCTGTTTTTACCAATCTGCGTTTAAAAGTTACAGCAATGAGGCAAACGTTGCTTATAAACATTGTGAAATGAAAGCTGTAACTTATTAATTCCACATTAACTTTATTAACGAACTAGGTTTCGACTTATGAATTCATCATCAGGTCTGATGATGACTTAGGTCATCTGATGATTGTCAGGGCACCTGATGATGACTTCATAAGTCGAAACCTAGGTCGTTAATAACATTTATGTGGAACTACTAAGCTACAGCTTTCATTTCAAAATGTTAAGCATATTCCACAAAGTTTCTCCTGACAAAACCATTGCTTGTAAAGTTGAAAATCATCATGTTGGAAAGAAAATAATCGCAAACTTTGCTAAAAATAGACTGTTTCCAATGGATCAATAGGTACTTGGTAATGGGGAAGCATATTAATGCCTACTAACGCATGCGTCAATGCATCATACAATAATGACTTTTGAATTCAGGCATTTCTCGGGAATGAAAGTAAAACTGAATTTCAGTAACCGTCGTAAGCGAGGATGATATAATATGCACTCCTCGGCGTGTACACAGTGCCTTTTTTCCAAACGGAGCCCCGTATTCCGCCAGAAACGCCTACTTCCATCCACCAACTCCAAAGCCCATGCATCAAACTTTTGTATTTTGTCGAATTTCCATTTGCACTATCGAAAATTATCACAGCCCTTAATCGAAAAACTGCCATTAAAAAAGCGTGCCCGTGAGGTATGCCCGTCGTTAAATCGCGGAAATACCTGGCAGAGAAAGGAGTAATGTGGGTGAGGCGTGAGAGCACTGCGGGGGCAGATTCGTGGGAGCGCGCGCGGCTGGACATGATGAACGACCTCGGAGGCGGAGCAGGGAGTAGTGGTGCGGGCGCTGCCTAATTGGTGTGCCATTGAGATCCCTATCTTTCCTATTAAGCCAATTAGGTGGACAGGTGAGGAGGGGTGTTGCTATTACGGCTGGGGGGGGGGGAGGGCGAGGGAGAGAAAGTTGAAAAAAATAAGGAACGAATCGAAATCGGAAGGGATTCGGTGGAAATGTCACGGGCGATCGGGCTGAGGTTTGGAGGAATGGAATAGTGGGCATATCGCCGCGATGAGTTGATGAAAAATTCTGAAATTGGAATTACGTAAAAGTAGTCCCCCCTCTCTGCTTCCCTCGGATCATATCTCACCCTCTCCGCCTTTCTCTCTCTCTTCTGAGCCATAAGTTCAAGCGTCGCGTCGTACCTTGAAGTAGTCGATGATCGTGGAGTGTGGGAAGCGAAATTTGGGATATGAATGGGCGTCTCGTTTCCTCTTATGGGACAAGACCCGTTTGCGAGACATTTTGCCAACGGTGGTTCTAAGGTGGAAGAGAAGTTGAAGGTAAAGTATGTAAGTTGCCCTTATAAAGGCAAGTATGGATTAATAAACTGCCTTAGAACATCACCTCCCAGCGCATAGCGCTAACTGGATAACAGTGATCACACTTTCTAGCTGAAGGTCGCGTTAGTATGTGTTGGCAGAGCTCATCTTGTACCACCTCGTTGGGTTTTGTATTTCTTTGCCGCTGGGGATTTCCCAAAAAGTTCTTCAGAAAACAGATGACAGGATCTAAATTTCACAGGTCCCAGAGGCATGTACCGGACAATTAATTTGAGACTATCTCTCCATAAATTGTTACATTGGCCAATAGGGCTACCATCGCGCAATATAATTTGTAATTTTATTAAAACATTGTGATATCTATAAATAGTTGCCATTGATTTTTATTGCTAGTTGGACGGGGTCCTTATAAACGTAAGCATAGATTAATGAACGGCCTTTGAACATCATCTGTCAGCGCATAGCTGAAACTGGATAACCTTGATCACAGTCTTTAGCTGAAGGTCGCATTAGTATGTGTTTTGCAGAGCTCATCTTGTACCATCTCATTGGGTTTTTAGCTCATCGCCGCGGGAGATTTACTAATAAGTTCTTTACCAAACATACCACAGGATCTAAATTTCATAAGTCCCAGAGGCATTTACCGGACGATGAATTCGGGACTGTCTATCCACCATTTGTTATATTGGCCAATAGGGCTACCATCGCGCAATATAGTTTGAAATTTTAATAGAGTATAATGCTATCTTTAAATAGTTGCTATTGGTTTTTTATTGCTGTTGAATTAACTTTTATTCGTAATACTATGTGAAAGTCTTAAGTTTTCATAATTCTTTTTTTTTTACTCTGTGAGCTCTAGATTCGTTTCTTCTCCTTTCACTCCTGATTTTCCCGTTCCGCGAAATGCTAAATTGAAAACCGAAAAATGTTTTACTTTTCCCTGAATTTGACGCAAGAAATTAACCTGTGTGAGGTAAAATTTAGTAAACTTAGATTTTAAAGGCTATATGTGTGATACTAACGTTTCTCTTGTTTGAGCCAAATAAAGACAACGTATTTGTCTAAACGCCTGTGAATACTTGACTAGAATTGCTTCACTCGTCAGCATTATTTCGACATACCTTATTTAGTCGTCCACATATCTCCTTACCTTTCATTCAAGCCGACACTCCTCTTGCAATCCGTTCTCCTTTGCCAAGTATCGCGGCAAACTGTGGACATGATCTAATTCAGCCGGGGCAAGCATCTCTCCGACCCGTGATCACGAATCAAAGAGCCATCGACAATTATTTTTTTACTAGAGAACTGCGAGACTCTTGGCACCGCGGGATTATCGCATCGCCTAGTGTTCTTTTTTTCCCGTGAAGCAACAGCAACAGCGGAGGGCGGCGTTCATAAAAGGATGAATAGAGGTTGGTGCCGCCGTAAGTGCTCTTAGTGGATCGGTCGAAGGTTCGCTCTTTTTACTATTTGCACAGATGACCTCGCGTTGCGCAAGTCTAGCGCCATCCCATTCTCAAGGTGCCACGGTAGTTCATCATTTCCTAATCACCCGTAATTTTGTAGTCCACTTGCTTGTTCGCTCTGCATCTTTAATGGCTGGCATAAATGTGCTCGGAAGATTGACTGCTTCAGAAAAGGCATAACGGGATCGATTTTTTGCACCGCGACTTTGATTTTCCTTCTAGTCTCGAGATCAAGAAATCCTCACCGGTATTATCATATTTTCTCCAATCCGATAGACACACTTGAAACAGATTCTTAGCTGCGGAACTATCCCGCGTCAAAAATTCAAATTTTAGGCTGGGATGAAAGCTACTGCGGATTCTCCACGCGCCTGGATAATATTTTATCTAGATTCGGCGTTGATTTTCTCCCTTGACGGGGCGATAAAGTGAAACTCCTTCCCGGTCGTGTGCGTGAGGCATCGCGGGGGGGTCATCTCTTCTCGCGGATGATGGAGGTGTCGGAATGTGTTGGAAAGGAGTTCAAATGGCTGAGAAAATGGGAGAGGTGCGCGCACATACCCCTGGGGAACGCGCGAGAGCGGTAGATTCCGATCCGCGCCACGCCCCCCAGAGCGATCCACTCACGCGACAACGGCACCGTGGCGGATTCTTAAAACAACCGACGCTTGAACGATATTAGAATGGAATTCGTGGGCGGAACACTACTTCAGGCAGGTTTACTAGTGAAGTTGACGATTTTTTTTCCAAATTTGCAAAATGGCTTCGGTTGATTTCTCTCATACGCTCCAATCTCTTAAAAAATAGAAAATTGCAGAAAACGGCGTTGGGCTCATTATCTCTATGGATAGATTTAAAATTGTGATAAATCGTGCCTACCTTTCTAATTTTTTTTTATGGGCATTAGACAATCTCCGTCTGGCATGCCATCAGCTGCCTTTAAGTTCCTCTGGCAATAATACGTAGTGATGTCTTGCTATGTTACGATGAGTGTTTGTGAAAGGTAAGAATATGGAAAAGTTTTAAAGATAAATGAAAAGTACCTTACTTACCTTGTTCAGCAGTATTTTTTTAGGGAGTTGGGAGAATTCTCTATGGTCGTTCTCATGGTCCAAAACCATACTATGAGCGATTGCCATTAGGACTGCGATGATATTAAATTTTATATATTTTTTCCTCAAATCTGCGAGTAATTAGAAAAAATATCCCTTATTGATTATTTACGAATCCTCGTTTTCTTCATGTTTTCTTCCAAGTGGTGTTATATTTTTAATGAACGTCATATGCTGGCAATCGGCAATCTTTTCAGAGGTGAACCGAATATTTTTCATTGGTAGGCGTACGGTGCAAATAATATGTATCTCGTTTCACGGAATTCTTCACAGTCCCTTTTTTATATTATGCCTTAGGACTTAAATAATAAAATGGCAGATAAGTTAGCCACCCTTTCAATCTGTTCAGTTCGGTGACTGGGCAGGAAATATATGGAAATATATTTATGGATATTTTTCTAAGAATAGAGCGCTGTATTATTCGTTCAGGTTTGTTAAGTGATACATGAATGGGTGGAGAACTTTCCCATAAAAGTGTTCTATCTGTTTATCTGAGGCTGTATTCTGGCTGGTATGGAGGCTGCTTCGTTTATCTGCTTCATCGTTCGCTATGGATACTTCCTCGACATTTTTGAGCTTTCATCTATTCTGGGCGTTTGCGATGGCATATTTTTAATCGGCAAACAGTTAAAGTTGCATAATTCAAAAGAAATATATACCTTCTCCTCCGTCAATTAGGTTTCAAGACGCCTGTTCCTCATTTAATGTCCTCGGTTGTTAAAATGATTTCAAAATCCTTGAAAGGTTGATCGAATCCGGGCTCATCTATTGGTTTGGATTATTCGCCAATCTGCCTTCATTCTGAACACGTCTCATTGAAAGTATGTTATGATATTAAGCCAACCTTGATCCAACTCAATAACCATAGCGCTCGTCCATAATTCATTACAGCTAGGCACGGGGTTGCACATAAAGAACGTGTAGTTGCTATGCTAATTTTACTTGGAAACTGCTTAAGTATGACATTCAAACGGCATTACTCTGCGGTTTCCGGAACTTTGAGATATCATTTATTCATGTTCGGCTTAGGAGTCGCCTTATTTATGAGCTGCTTACTGTTCTGTGAGCAAGAACATAAAAAGTTAGTGGGGTAGTAACGAGGGAAAATATACCGATAATGCATTACGATTGTCATGAAGTGATTCTGAATATCACGCTTATCTTTCTGTGAAAAGTGATGCATATTAATGCCTATGATTTTTAATTTTTTTCTAGGAATACTGTAATTATTCGCATTTCACGTATTGACCCTGCTGAAAAACAAAACAAATATTGGAGATTGCAATTCAATTATGATTATAATTACATTGTTAATAGATAGTTAGGCAATTATCTATCTTTCACCGACTTTTACAGTACGTTTCATCGTGACGTTTCGCGGAATTAAATTATCAGTAACACCGTCTCAGAATACTTATCTACTTCTAAGATCGTGATCAGTAATGTGATGTATATTTTTAATTAAACATACCGATTCCAGCCAAATTAGTTTTTCTTGGAAAATTGTCAAGACGAAAAAAAACTTCCCAAGAATGACCTGGTATCAATGGATGCAGAAAGATGCCAGCACTTTGCAGCAGCGTCTGCTTTGTCATTCCTGGCAACGGCTTTGTCGCCAATGCTGGAATGTAATCCTTAATTGACTGCGAAGTAATTTTTTTACGCCGCAATCAACGTTTATGGGCTTGTTTGAAACATCCGTAATGCTTATTCGGGACTTAATTCAATATCTGTTAGGGAAAATGATCCGGAAGAGGTTGACCTCGGAAAAAGCGATGAATACATTTTCCTGCCTCCCTTTAATGGCCATATCAAGGATGTTGCGTGGGAAAATTCTGGGGAATCATCACTAACGCATATTTTATAATTAAGCTGCTTTTTCATTCTCGTCTCCAAAGCAATCCATTCCCTCATTCATTTCGCATTGTTTTATGTTTATTTATTCATATTATTTCTTAGTCCCCGATGCTATGATTTATTTAGTTTTATTACATGACTTAAAAGACTCCTAAAGCCTTCATTATTTTTCAAATGGTAACTCGTTTTGAGTTTTGAACTTCTTGCTTTGCTTGAAATCTTTCCAAGGCCTGCTTTTCTCCCTCTTCTGGGGAAAGTCCCAGGGAGTAGGTGCTTGCCATGTACTCAGATTTTTCCTGTGTCTTAAGAATGTTAATTGCCAAACCATCTTGGTATGATTTTGTTTCCCTAAAATCATGCTCGTATTACACCCGGTTACATCAAGGCATTTTCTGCGACCCGTGTGATGTTTCTCACGCTTGATTAGGCTGGCCGTAGAGTATCAAATCCTCTTGGTAACCATCTCCGGCCAAATTTGATTTCGCAACGCTGGAACGGAAATCTATCTTTACAGGACGATAACAATCGGCGATCGTGAATGCTGGCCCCTATCTGTATATCTTTCAGAGAAACGCTGACGTGGTTTGTAGCAGTGTTTGTTTTCAGTCGACCTTTTTTAATTAACTTTTAATTAAAAACCTTTTCAGTTTACTCCGTATGCTCTTTACAATGTCGTTAATATGCCCAGGAGCGTGGCCCTTCCTTCATTTGTTCTCCTTGATATCAGGCTGACTAGGTGGCTTAGCATTCTTATCATCCCGATTCAAATCCCAGCTATGGAAGAAATGTTTTGATGGAGTCCCGATCCCTACTTGGGTCTAATTTGGGGAGCACTCTCAAGTCCGTCAAATAGAACGTAAGACCACGGCACAATCTACATCTACGAAGTACCGTGCAAGTCACCACTAGGGTGTGTGGCACAGGGTATCCCACACCTGGCATAGAGCACTCGTCCCAGTACAAATCGGGACCTCGCACGTTCCCCCGGCCGCTAGGCGGAGACCAACAAGCAGTCATCGGAACAGTGCGCTGTCAAACTAGAAACTGGGAGAGTGCTACTTACGCCCAGTCAATATAGGTTTTGAATCGGAAATAATTAGGGTAAAGCTGAATTTTACCCCATTGATAGATAGGTATCAGAGGAACATTTTTACAAAAGTACTCAAAAATACCCCTGGAGCTTACCCCCCCCCCCCCCCCCCCAGTCCCCCTCGAAGGTTCAAAATACCAATATTTACGGAGCAACCATTATCTCTGTTATTAACGATCATATCATGACCAACTTTTTAAGTTTTGTTCCCTATTAAAAGTTCTACAGTATTGTTTATTAACATATTTACGTTAAAGCTAATAGTTTTTGAGAAATTAAAGAAGGTATTAGGAAAAAGTAGGTTTTTTACTTTGAAACTTTTGATTTTTGCGCTATATTTTTTTTAAATATGTCATATTATGTAAAGACCATTCCTATTAAAGTTGTAGCCTACACTTTTGTGAATCTATTGATGTACTGATTTATTTATTTATGTGTGATGCAATTGCTGGGAAGGGGGTGAGAAAGCAAGAAGGTTCGGTGAGTGACGCGGTCATAACAGCCACTATCTCTGTGACTAATGATCGGATCAAGTTGAACTTTTTATGATATGGTTGCTATTAAATGTTCTACAATATTGTTTTCTTTGTTCACTGTCAATGAATAGTTTTAAGTTCGTGTTAAGGCTCTGTGCCCAAGGATGTGTGATCAAGGATTTAGAGAATAGTTTAAATTCATAAACGTTTAATGAATTTGTTGGTCAGTCAGCGATAACTAGAGAAATAATTTCAAGGTACGGGTATATCAATTTTCCACGAACTTTTTTTTTAAGTTTCAGCTATCGTAATTTTTTTTATAAAAATGAAGTTTAAATACGGTGTGTATTTTTTGTTGAAAAAAGTTGGAGGGCAATATAGTATTAGTTGAGAAGGGACTTGAATCGATTATTCAAGCAGGTTTATTAGTAAAAGATGGACTTCATGAGAGGTTGACAGGAATAACAAAAATTGCAGTCCATATAGCGTGCAGGTCAATATATACTCATCCACTTAGGATTTGGACTGCTTTAAAGCAAAAGGAAGCATGTGAAACTGCACCTTCAACGTACTCCCTTCTTTCTTAAAGTACATGAAACCGTTGTAGATTTTCTTCGAACACCAATAAAATATAATGAGTAACATGTTGAACTATGAGAGTCAAGAAAACAAATTCATCTCTGTGACTTACTAAAGTTTACTACGTGGCTACAACTACACAATCCGTTCACCAATCTCTCCGGAAAACTAGTGTCCTTGGAATCTGGATTTGTGAGTGACGATTCAGTAAACTGTGAACAAGCTTATGCGATTGGGCTTAAAGCTACTGAAAATATGAAAGAGAAAATTGTGAAGAGCTCAAACTTAAGAGGAAAGATATGGTAAGACCAAGCACAGCAAAAATCAGTTATAAAGTTAGACCAAAATAAGTTATCGTTAATTCCCATCATCTTTTCAACCATATATTGTGCATACGACAACCCCAGCAAATTAAGATTATATCTGGAATATGAATTTTCAGAACTTCCACCATCCATCTTTGGTGATGATCGAAAGGGTACAAAATATTCTCTGATGAAGATGTTTCAGAAACGTGTGGTTGAGAAGCTTTATATAAACGATGATACTTATGTTTTGGATGGTTGATTCCTGCTACACTATGTTCCATGGCCAAAGAGTTGTACTAATGGTGATGTCCTGGGAATCTATCGCGGATATATTCTCAATAAGTATGGGGAAAATGCAATCGTTGATTTTGAAGGCTATAACGAAGAGTCTACTACCAAGAATGAAGAGCAGAACAGAAGAGCGGAAATACATGCATGCTGCGATATCGTGTTTGAGAAAAACACCATTTGTGTCACAGCAAAAGAGAACTTCTTTTGGCAACACAAGCAATAAAAAGAAATTGATGCTAGTTCTGGGATCAAAGTTTCATAATCGTGGATTGAAGGTGATAACAGCGGAAGAAGATGCCGAATTAAAAATTGAAATGACAGCCATAAACCAAATTATCAGTAGAACTAACGTTGTAGTCGTGGGTTCAGATAAAGATTAAATTGTACAGTTAATTGTGCTGTCTCCTGAACGGAAAAATATATATTTTTGTAAAGAGAAAAGTGGTGCTATTTTTTCAGCAGGGATAAACAAGATAGAAGCATTGATTGAAAAGTACAAGACTTCCCGACAACTTCTACTACTTACCCATGCATTGACCGGCTGTGATATCACATCTTGTTTTTATGGCATAGGGAAAATAAAATCAATTAAAATGCTTAAGTTACCAGAGACTCACAGTTGGGCCAAGATCTTTCTGAATGTCACCACTTCGGAAGAAGAATTGTTGGCTGCCGGAGAGAAATTTGTGCTGTATTTGTTTGGGTTGAATAAATATTCTACGTTGAACGAGGCCCGATATTACAGATTTGCGGCATTGACAAGGAAAAGTACGATAAGATCTAACTTTGACTTGGCAAAACTACCGCCAACAGTACTTATATATACTTATACGATACTTATTGTTAGAGTTTTATTTACAGATCCAGAGGTGGCTGGGAAACAATCTCCCCGCCACAGAATGCGGATGGAAAATTGAAACTATAAAACAAAATGGAAGTTTCAAAAGAACACTAAAACTAGTTACAACATCCAAAACATTTGCTTTAGATGATCGTTTTTATGATGATGATTTTATGAATGGAAATTCACTCCAGCAGCCTTCAAAAGCCAGGTTCAGTGACTAATTTGATAGTTGTAGTGAAACGACTACAGTTCCCCGTTCGCCTTGCCTTCTCAATGGCATCAACAAGGCTCGATAGCTTCAAGTGCGTGGATTAAATCTGGAAAATCCATGCTTTTCGAGTGGTCAATGATATGTTGCATGCTTACGAGTGGGACAGATAAGTAATGACAAATTCAAAACTAGTTGATGAACACAACTCTTGCCTCGAAGTCTCGCTTCTTTGGAGACATGTACAGAAACTCACATTAACGACCAATATGCGCATAAATCAGCGCAATGTGTTAACCATATTTTCAAAACAGCTTTTGGACATCGGTTATGGAAATGTACCAGTTGATGCCGACACTAAAAAATTTTTAATTCCATCGAACTTTTAAATCATTGTTCTGTCGGTCGAACAATCATTTCAGAAAGTTTTTGCACAAGTTGTCACCAATTACAAAAATCACCGATGGCTTTGCGAACGCGCTATTTTGGTAGCAAAAAAAACCTATGTCAATGCAATCAACTACGCCATCCACGAACGAATTTCGGGCGAGTCTGTCACCTACAAATCGATTGATAGCGTCATGAATGCGGACGATATTTTTAACTATTCAATTTAGTTTTTAAATTCGTTGGATCTTTCTCGTGTACCACGGCAAAAATTGTCACTCAAACTCGGCGCACCTATAATTATTTTGCGCAACATAAATTCACCACGAATGTGCAATGGAACCAGGGTCACTTTCAAACCACTGATACCAAACGTCATCGAAGCGAAAATTCTGAATGGCAATTCAAAAGGAGAAGATGTGCTTATTCCACGTATTCCCATCATTCCCACCGACATGCCATTTGATTTCAAACGACTCCAGTTCCCCGTTCGCCTTGCATTCTCAATGGCAATCAACAATTCACAAGGTGAATCGCTTCAAGTGTGTGGATTAAATCTGGAGAAACATGCTTTTCACACGGTCAATTATATTTTGCATGCTCATGAGTGAGACAGCCGAAAAAGTCATTTTTTTGGCAGAGGGCGGTAGGGCCTAACATATTGTATATCCGGAAGCACTCGAATAAAATTTACAACTCTATTTTTTTACACAAAATATCATTTTCCCACATTGATGTTGAACATGTAAATGTGTCTGCTTTGTATATGTGTGCCTACTTGAAAAGAAAAAGAGGCATTGCAACGCATACCGGGCCCCGTCGTCGATCGAGCCTCAAGTTCGCGCCACCTTATTTCTCTCTCAAGTTTGCATGGAATGGGAAGGCTTAAAACAATGCAATTACTGTTTGGGGAAGAAAAATTATTCTGAATGTTTCATTTTTATTTTTGGGAAACATATACACTCACATAGCCACAATTCCCACTGCTTTCACGTGAGTATTGCAAAAAAAAAGAAAAACACCAAGTTCACTTCAAAAGCACAGCAGAGAGAACAGGCCGAGGATTTTTCTTAAAGAGGGACGTCTTAGTAACTCGCTTCAATTCTGGTGGTAGCTTTTTAAAGAGTATCAATCCAATAGATTTTGGGCCTAAAGCTGCATTATGGGTTCTTACAAACTGCTGGTGCAGATCTTTACAGCATCTTGTTTAATGAAGGTGATGCGAATCATTGGTTGGATATTGAGAAATATTATATTTTGTGAACATAATTGCGATGTGAATGTAATTGCAAGGAATTGGTAGGATATGCAGCTTCTTAAATACAGGGTGATATGTTGAGTTGTAAGATACATTGCTTATTAGTCTTATAATCTTTTTTGGGTGCGGAAAATTACCATTGGTATGAAGTAAATATTATATTTGAGCGAGATAGTTCCCAAGTCATAATGGAGACCATATTCAAATTTTATTTTTTTAATTTAGGCGTCCGTAAGAAGTATGAAGTAAATATTATAATATTTACTTCATACTTCTTACGGACGCTGAAATTAAAAAAAAATAAAATTGGAATATGGTCTCCATTATGACTTGGGAACTATCTCGCTCAAACTACCTTAACCCGCCATCGGTCGCGCAATGAGATTTTCTCTCACACCCAATTTAAACTTGTGCTCACTTTGTTAACATGAGTTAGAATAAGTTCCCATTCCTTCTAGCTGACTTATTATCTCTTCCTATTGACCGACTGTCTCAAAAAGTGTAAACAAAGCGTCCGCAGCTGTGTAATGACATGCTTGGTAACGTCGGCTACAAGGTGTGAGACTTATCCTCATCGCGCGACCACTGACGTTAGTGTTTTTGTATCACTCAGTTGCGTTACACTTTCGCAATATGCGGGCAAAGTTTATTCATTTCGTGGAGAGCAGATACATTAATGCAAATTTATGAGTCATGAGAAAGTATGCCCTCATAAATAAATATTTTTTCTTGAGAATAGTAATTTTCTTCATGAATACTCAATAGTATCATAACCAGTAAAATTAGCAATGATTACATAATTGTATCAGTAATTTTGTATCTGAGGAAATCATTGTTTCAAATGAACATTAAGAGAAATAAATCAAATCTAAATATAGTGTAATATATTTCCAATTAACTCTCTATGATAGATAATCAATGGTACATCTGAGTGTGAGAAAAATTCTCACGCGCGACCGCTCGCGTGATAAGTAGCTTAGCGACCATTCCAGGGTTAACTGGTCAGAACACTTTGCGAAGGTTCAAATTTCAGTCCAGGCAAATGATATTTTCACTGTTAATTTTTCACAATTGTGTGCCCATCAGTGGGTGACTCCGTTAAAGTTACTGCGCGGCCAGTTCCGCAGTTCTTTGAATTCGAGCCCTCAAAGTATATCTTTATCTTCTTACACCGAAGTAACTCGAGCCGACAAGCTGAGTTATTCCGCTCATCAAGCTAACCCTTGGAACTAACTTACTTTGTGGTTACTGTTTTATAGGCTTAAGCGTGCCAAACGTAAAAATGCACATTTAAAATGCAACAGTGAAGTTTTGAAAATTCCTTGTAAGTTATAGAGGAGACATTTTATGGCTTCTGGAGGTACAAGTCCTGGCTGAGATAATTTGCTTTGTTTCTGAATGTGTGAAGTTCATGTCTCTCTCAGGAAAATTCTCATGTCTCTGCTTGTGAATGGAATGGGTTAATACCGGGGAAGTCCAGCATTCCCATTAATTTTCGGTTCACAGAAGACCATAGTCCACTCGTGCGTCGCAAAACGTGCTGTCATGTATCCCTCAATGAAATAACAGCGCCTTGTTCCATTAGTAGTCCTATCTAATTCGATGCTCTGCAGGGTATTCTCTTTTACTGAAGAACTGAGTACATTCCTATATATTCGATAACTAATAAATTGTTTATTGCTTTTAATGAAAGATGAATGCAATGAATAGTACATAAGCCTTAGAGCCACGGCCAAATTATCCCTTTTCCTCATTAAATAATTTTTTCACTACCAACATTGCACCAACTATAAAAAACAATTTACTTTTCTTTTTTAAGGAGTAAAGTTTCCAATTAAATTTACTCAGGGTATTAATTTATTATTTGAAATCCTTTATCTATTCTGTAGTTCTTGTTGTGAAGATTAAAAATCTAATTATTAAAAAATTTACCGGCATTAAGTCTTGGAAAATTACACATATATCATACTATTAAGTGACTTCTGAAGACTTTAGAAAAGTCTTCGTGTGTCATCGATAGGAAATCATTAGTAATTCTGAAAATTATAAGTAACCAATCATAGATGAACTTTGTTGTAAAGCTTGTTCATGCCATGTAACCAAGTCCTTTGCTAACTCACAACTGCTATTTGAGAATGGCTCATTTTTTGTCTTTCTTCACATTAGGAATATTTTTGTTGCTTGTGAAAGTATCGGGTTTTTTGTGTACATGCGTACTTATTTGGGTGATTTATATACATAGGCTGTTATACTTATTATAACTTATATCATGTATGTTTTATTAAGTTATATAATACACTCTTAATATAAGAAAGGAAATTTTATCGTTTAAAAAAAAACTTCTTGTTTCGCAACCATTTCCCGACCGTAATCTCTTATTCGTAGCCGCTTGACACGGAAACATGCCTTGCTGCATTCTCTGGCGGTAGATCACTGTGCTAATGGTAATGGAAGTAGTATGTTATTCCTCCCCAGCCTCTTGGAAAAAAGCCGTCCAGAATTTACTGCGTGAAAGTCCTGCGAGGGCATCCGCCCAGAAGACGTAATTTGTGACCAATTCCTCGGATCTCTCGCGTCAACTCCCGGCAGGAGTTGTCCATTTCTTTTTCGCCTAGCTCAAGGACCACAGACGCGAAAGTACACGCATGCCTCACTCCGTGGTGTCGTGTCCGGCCGTCGGCTCAGCGGTCATTCCGTCCCCCTACAGACTCGTGGAAATGTGAGTGGCGGCCTTTCGTCGGCCGTCTTCCCAATGATCCGCGTTGCGTAAAGGACATTCCCTTTCCGGAATTCTCAGACGACGCGCGAGTCATGGAAGGGCGTTGGGTACGTCGGCGGGAGAGGAGTTGAGAAACGAGTCTCAGAGCGCGAGAAAGAAGCAGACGCTGTGAAAAAACGTAACGACCCGTGAGGTGCTGCTCCGTTCCTAACGACGAAAAGCCATCGGAGGTCAAATGTGACTGATTTGTGTAGTAGGCGAAATGTAATTACCGTATTTCTCCGAATATAAGCCGCACTCGAACGTAAGCCGCACCCCGTTTTTGGGGTCTCAACAGGGTAAAATGTTAATACGCGAATTTAAGCCGTACCCTTTTTAGTGCATCCCGTACTACCTACTGTACTAGGCATTAGAATTATATATTTGTTTTTACATTACCTATGTAACTGTGACACATTTGTTACCTATATTATCCTTTACTGTATGAATGAATTGTGCACCAGTTTCACCCTTTTCAGCGTTATTTCTTAATTTCCCCGTGGCTTTGGCGAGTTTAGCTGGCGTCCGCGTGAATCCGAATGGCTGGTTTTCTCAAATCGGTCTTTCTTATGATTTTTTAAGAAAGTTCTCGAATTTATACCACACCTCGAATATATGCCGCACCCTGATTTTGAGGCTCCAAAATCGGGAAAAAAGCGCGTCTTATATTCGGAGAAATACGGTAGTTGTTGGTGTGGCACAGAGGAGATGCACTCTTAAATCTAACGATGATAGAAACGACAAAACTAAAGTGTTGCACTGTCATGTTCTTCCCACGCATCGTTATGAGTCACATTAGCTTCTGTCACTAGCTTTTCGAAGGTTTTTAACACCCTACTTCATGTGTGGGTGTTTTCCTACAGTGGGTTTTTTCAGTGACCAATGCCAGGCAAAATCCTCACGTTTTTCCCACAGTTGGATATATCTTTTTACACTTATCTCTGATATTTCATTACGTCTCGTTAGCATTATATTTCTATACTGTGTTTAGTATTATTTCTTTGACTTATGAGTTGAAGTGCTTGACATTTTCACTGTATTCCTATACTGACGAGGGGTTATATGGTAGAAGGGACTTTTTAAGTCTCACTCTCACCCAATAATGACGTTTATCTATCTATCTATTATTAACGACTAGTTAACAAAAATCTGTACAGCCACTGCATTACCCCTTCAGCACTTATTCCGCATTACATCCTTTGCCACTCCCATTTATCTTTCCCTAATCCTCTTTCTCTGGGGAGCGTGGTGTGCTAGTGGCTACTGATCGAAGGGTCCCGGGTTCAAATCCGGGTGAAGCCTTTGGACGACCCTGAACAAAAAAAATCCTCGGAGTGCGAGGTGGCTCAGGGAAAGGAACTGGCCCCTCTACCCTGAATGTGTGAAATTCACACGCCTGTCGCTTAGTTGTGAGCTCTACCCTCAACTATCCAAACCAACCGTCGCGACGGGATGAATCACTGAGTGAGAATCCTTTTTCTACTTGACTGTTGTTCACCATCGCCTACCTCATGTGGTGGCTCACAGGGTTGTGTACAGGTCAAGTATGTTTTATCGGGATTGAGAAAATTGACCTAATTCTGCGCAAAGCCACGAGTGAACCTGCTCTTAATTCTTCTTGTGATGACGTGAACACGTCGAAACGTTTTGCATTTCATTAAGTAAAATACTGGTAAGATCAACTCTATAAAAATTAACTAGGAAGGACTATTGTATTGCCACTAAAAGCAGATTTCTTTCATAAGAAAGTAGTTTATAAAGTATTTCTTTGACGATATTTACCTTGAAATAATTGATTGAGTCCCTATATTTGAGACTAATTAATTTTTTTGCACCAGATTAAAGCAATATATAAAAGAATTTATTTCCATAAAATTTTAGAAGTTAGATAATTTTTGCCATTTGAGATATATTTGGGTCATTTTTCTGATGCACAAGAACTATTCCGCATATCCCCTTCTTAAGCTGTATAACATGAATGACTTCCGCGAAATATAGACCGCTAAAAATTGGTGTAAGGTGTATTTTTCGTGTGTTGCTACTGGATTTTCTGGAATGACTTCCGCGTTTCCTTTCGGGGCGACGATATTTTTTCCAGCCCTCCTGCAGCTAAATGCGTAGCGTGACAGAAGAGAATGAAGGAAATCCAGCAGCTCCCTATTACATTTGAGAAGCCATGGACATTTGAGAAGCTTTTTTTGCGTAATGAACGAGGACGATAAAAGCGGTGTTGTGTCTTACATATTCACACCTTACTTTTGTTGGCATCTTATATTCCGTATTCTCAGCTAAGGTTTCATATGCATGTGTATCGGATCATATCACTGAACTGATATTTCTGACACACTTCCATTACCCAATTTAACGCAGTACATTCTTCCTTTCAATTCTTAGTTGACTCTATAGAGAGAAACGGCGTTATATATTGAGATACAATGTTAACCACTATGTTATATATCTTATTTAAAAAGAAATAATAACATTATGTAATATAATTATTATATTATTTAAAAGCTATAATATTGATTGATACACAATGGCACTTATATAACTCAAAGCAGTGGTGAGAATTAAACCGTTGTAAATAACGATACATGTAAATACTATTTTACAGTTAATTATCATTAGAAACATAAAAAGGTAATGGAGGCATATAAACATAAAATGCGGAAACATTGTGTCACTATATTATATTTGAGCATGAGGTTTATAATAAAGTCAGAGCATATATGTTCATCTACATCTACATCTACATACTACCCCGCAAGCCGCCTCAATAGGCTTGTGGCGGGGGGTGTTAGGACACCAGCCGTTTACATATATTTAAAGGAAACGCTCTAATGAAATTACGCCTAGCATTTATTAAAGTCCCTTATTGTTCGGGGGAAAAACGAATTCCCATACCTATCCGTTCGGCAAAATATCTCTCTTAATTTGTCGTTTCTGTCGGACCTGAAAATATAGTGGGGTTCTAATATGATGTTCTCCGTGTCGCTCTTAAAGATATCTATTCTTAATTGCTCAAGTAGTCAAAGCCTAGCGCGCAGCCTCCGGGTCTCTAGCGGCTCCCAGCCTAATTCGTTTAACATCTGTGTAACGCTGTCTGTACGCCCGTAGCAGTATGTTAGGGTGAAACAAAATGAATACAAGTGATAAATACCGAATTACGTATGTAAAGGTCCTCAATGTGACTAGGAGGTTAAAAGAGAGCTGCTGATAAATACATGTTGTTTTTCTAATGATATGTTTAAGGGACATATCTTTTTCAAAACAAGTAGGTACCAAGAGACATATTTCTTATTGCATTTTACAGTATTGCTTTCATGAAAAATATATCGAGCAAATAAGTATTTATGCAAATCGAAAGCAGTGCTCCAAAGCAGAAAGGAATTTTGTCGTGACATTCTATTACTGAGCATTTAGGTTTGCGCTTGGCATTTCAGTACTAATCCAAAGTCTTTCCCAGCATCCTAGTGAACTCCTGGTTTCAATTTCAGGTGACGCCCGGCTGGGGGAAAAAAGAGTCCTCCTACTTACGACGATTGCTCATGTGACCCTGACTTCTGCCGGCTGGAAACTTGAGCGGGCGCTATCGAAGCTGGCTTATTGTCCTTGAACCTTTGGT
The DNA here is from genome assembly GCA_963573305.1 of Pyrrhosoma nymphula. Lineage (NCBI taxonomy): Eukaryota > Metazoa > Arthropoda > Insecta > Odonata > Coenagrionidae > Pyrrhosoma > Pyrrhosoma nymphula. The sequence continues at coordinate 47,174,120 of OY754333.1, read as the reverse complement.
CGAATTTTGTCAATCGCCTTCTCTCCCTGCTGTGATTCTAAATATTCGTCTCCGTGTCATTCTCGTGAGTATACATCAGTATGCACTAATCTTATGGATTTAAAATAAACTTCAATTTGACTACCAATTCCTTTTTGGACATCCGTGTTGGGTACTACCCCATATTTTAATACTGGAACCCTAAGTTCCAAAGTTCAGCTAACCATCTAACGAGCGAACAGAATCTTGCGCTGGTAGCCCTCACTTCCAGACATCTGACTATAAACCAAAATGAAACCACAACCAAGATTTAGAACTTTAGTTTCCGCTCGTTTAATTTCGTTTTGGCACCTTGATCATGAAAATACTTCTCACTTATCCAGAAAAAAATTGTACTAAGAAATGGAAGATTTTTGAATGACCAGCTGCTTTTAGAATTTCGCCCAATTATTTTTCAGAGCCTTGTTACATGTAAAGAAGCTAAGCACAGATACCGATTCCATTTGTTAACTATTATTAAATTGATATAAGGTGTTGCGGTGGAGATTTTTTCTTAATTATTTCATGCCAGTCGTTGTTTATACAGTGATAACTATTTTAATTCAATTTACAAATTTATAATTTACAAATCTTACTATTTTTCCTTGTTTTGCTCGATGTTTCTTATAGACGCGTAATTTAATTGTCACTTCGGGAAATAAAACGTTTACTAATATTTTTAAAGCTGTGATTTCGATTGCCGTAACTGATATAGCAAATATACTAAACATTCTCTTTCAGATGTGTTACATATATTTGTTATATTTACATTTATTATATGTATCATTGCTACTATTTATGAACATTCGGTTCATAATTATCCTTTTCTCGTCCCTCGAAGCGTGAAGCTGGTTGAGCAAAAGGTGTAAAATTTTAATTTAAAAATGTTTATTTCTATTTCTTATGTTGTATTCAAATGCGTGAAAATAGTTTACTCACAATCAGTAGAATTATTATTTTAATCTTATATTTCGGAGAAAATATTTGTGAAGTAATTCTTGTGTAATAAAGGATAACACTTGAGGATTGCACGAAGGTAGTTAAGGATATAATAATTTGATTCGTGATAACAGCATCCATAGCCCATTTTCCCTGCTTTTCCTTCATTAATGTGTGATTCATGTGATCCAACTCGCTGGGTTTACATGGGTGTATTCCAAGTACATTCAATGAAATCCGCATTCAAGCTGGATTGAATGGATGGATCAGCAGACTATTCTGAAAAAAATAGAAGTGAAATAAATGTCCGGATGAGTGAAAAGTGATGCTATGATAGAAAATTTCGTAGAAAATGCTAGTACAAGTGACATACATGGTAGCAAATGACAAAAGTATGGCTCAAATTTTCGTAATCTTAATTATTTCTTGGCGAGCATAGCAATGAAACTAATTTGCAACTGAAAGAATTTACAGTAGGAAACTTGTTGGTGTGAACAATTAGTGCCTACCCTCGGTATTTCGCTGAATGATTTGAGATTCGCTCAGCAGAGAAACGCTATTTTTTATTTAAATTTCCTGCATATATTTCTTCATTTTAGCTAAACTGGTCTGATGCAAAGAAAAATAAAAAGATATTTTTAAGAATATCGGAGACGCAAGTATCGGAAAGTGACTCATTAAAGCTGGCAAAGAATTCCATTGCATGCTTTCAGTTTGATGTGTGGGTGCATTTCATATTTTAGATTTGTTTTCATAGAATAAGATTCATTCGAAACCTTGTATTTAGCCCAGAGGGCATGGTTGAGAATGGCTGACAGATAATCAGGGTGGGAAGTTGTCGGTCGAAGGGTAAGAAACTTGGCCTATGTCACTTCAGCTTTGAAACGTCATTGCCGAGGAAATGGAAGATAGTCATTGGAAGAACTAATTGTGGGAATAAAAGTTGGAAGACAGCTCATAGAGTCGCTTTGATACAATGTGACCAGGCGTTAGTCATGCAGAGGATGGCAGAAATTGGTAGATGCATTAGAAATCAGTGTGGAAAATGTATGAATGATGTTTAATCATAAGTTCGTTGCATTCATGTTCAACTAGGTGGAAATTCATTCACATTCAATGAGAGGGCAATGTCTCTTACCGCGTGATTTTATACTTCGGTCCAACTAGTTTCAACGCTTCTACTTCATCTTCTGATGACCTACGTGACATGATGAAGAAGTGTGGAAATTAGGTGTACCGTTGGAATGACATAACGTGTAAAGAGGAATTGTCTTCTTATTCCATGATAAATCTTAAGAATACCGAAGTTACGAACTTGTGCCAGAACGTAAAGAAAAGACTGGCGAAGAGTCTAACTTGGAATGTAGCGTTCAGTGCTGCAGAAATGTGGGATCTGAGGAAATCGGATGTGAATAGTTGGCAGGCGTTTGAGATGTGGGTGTGGGGGAGAAAGTGCGGTGGATGGAATGGAAGACGAGCAATAAAGTGCTCAGCATGGTGGTTGAGTAGACGAAACTGCATGAGAAGATTTGGGAGAGGCAAAGTAAGGTGATTGGAACGGGTAATGGTCGAGAGGATGATGTAGAATTAACTGGTAAGAGAAATAAAGGGGATAGGCTTCATGGATGGGATTCATAAAGGTAGGACATATACCGAGATGAGGAGCTGAATTATGTTACTAGTGAAGAGCATGCGGCTATCAAACATAAGTATACATATTCCCCCTTACCGGTCATATAGGGTTCCAACAATCTGCCATGGTAACTTCTCTTAACACTTATAGTTCACTGAAACATGGCGCCAAATTCGGAATTTCTGTTTTTCCACTGTAGCTTCTAAACTAGATGTCGGATCTCGAATCTCATGCGTGGGTTTTTTATATCTCATCGAAGCCAACAAATTAATGCCTATCCTTACTCTCCATCACTTATAGTTCCCTGGCAACATGGTGTCCATGTAAAAATATCTAATATTAGCAAGACGTTGGGGGCGCAGCCCCCTACACCGGGGTTCTAAATATTTAAACCTACCTTAACCGGTCAATCACCTCTGGAAGAAAAAATCTTTCATTGATGCCAACTTTCCTTTGTGGTTTGCTGTCGAATTGAAAATTATTCTTAAGTTGGCAAGGATTAGCTTTATCCTCTTAAAGTTCAAATTTAAAAACATTTTTGGTAAAATACATTGTTCTTATCGGTACAAACTTATGGTAAACCTGCCCGCTATCAATACAGGATAGTAGCTAGGATACTGGATCGTGTACCATGAGGACTCGACTTTGAATCCTGGCAGTGACAGATATTGTTAGCGGAAATCCTGCTCCATACTTGGGTGCTGGGCTGAGAGCACAACAAGTACAGCACTCTGTCCGGTGGATGGGACGTTAACTTGTGGACACTTTGGCGTCGTTCGCTAAGAGTAGGCTTAAGGTTACGGTGGGTTTATCTCCATTCTTCCTCCATTTCCCAAGTAATCCGTCCATTTCTGACTTATGCACCTACCATCAATGATGCTAATGACCTCAACTGTCGGTATCCTGGGGGATCCAGTTCACGGGAAAAGTACGATGGACTGGGTTAGGAAAAAGTGGGTAATTAGATAATGTACGTAGAATGCTGTAGCAATGCAAATATATAACAGTGAAATGAATATGAGGAAGATGCATCTTTAGCTAAATTTTAATTTTATGGCTAGAAAATGTTTCAATGCAATAGATGAAAAATGTTGTTGAGCGTGAACAGCAGAGTTCATTGATAAAGTATCACATCAAAATTTCCAGAAGGTTCATACAGGCTGCGTCAATTTACGTAGGTAAGACATAAATATCTCAATGGTTTTAGCCTTTGCTGCAATAACACTCGAAAAAGAGTGCATCCGTCATAACGCTCTGAAAACTTCAAATTGTCAAATTTCTGAATTTATAGCAGATCTGATTGAAAGAATTATTTTAAAATATTGTTAAAATTATCGTAATTATTTGCCACATGAGTTACTAAAATCTCTTTGAGAAGATTAGACGGGGTTATATCTCAAACAGATTATATTTAATAGCTTTCATAACTCTCGTATTTATATCTAATGAAAGAAAACATTTAGTAATTTTCTTTAGATGGATAGATAATTTATCAATACAATGTAATATAGTAAATAAACATAATTACATAGATTTTGAGAACCCCTAAGGCTGATATGTACAAAGTTTTACAAAGTGTTTACAAAGTACAAGTCCTTTAACTCTCGTATGAATATATTTATTGATTCATCAGCAGTTGGTAATGCATGTTTTTAATTATAATAAGCATAGAATTTTTATTTGCTTCTGGCGAATCGTTATATAAGGCCCTTTTTATAGCTCTATGTCTAATATTTTGACCCTCTGAAATACATCCCTGGCTAATTCTACTATGTCCTACCAAATTTACATTTCAAAATGCATTATCTTCATCAATATATTTTGGTGTCGACGGATTTGAGAGCAGTATTAGAAATTGTACAGAAATGAAAAAGCAGATGTTGCATCAATTTTGAGTTTGTCAAACTTTTATTCCGCTGTTGATCAATATTTGGGGTGGGCGTTATTTTTTAGAGCATGGAAATTAGTATCAAATGTTTGGGAAGGGAGAAGTTGAAATATTTTAGAACGAATTTTTTATGGATTATTTCTACATTTGAACCTTTTCACGCTTCCTTTGTGAAAAAAACAAATAGTTTTTAATGTTGTGTTAGCCTTTTTACGCTAAAACTCTTGCTTTGCGATGCATAATTATCTGCATTGTTTCTTATTAGAAAAAAGCCCATCGGTTTTCGTGGACTTTCCAGTTCCACGGCTGAGTACTCCCTGGAGTGTGAACGTTGGGTCTTCGAGTCACAATGAATGGACTAAAAATAACCACTCAAGTGTAGGGGGAGGGGGGAGCAAAATGGGGAGTGAAAGTGGAGGTGGGAGGGAGGGGAGAAAATCCTGCTTTTCCTCTTTTGCAGCTGTGTGAGTGAACACCGAGATGGCGAGACCGTCGAGGAAGACCTCTCGCCTGCCTTCGCTTATTGTTAGTGCTCATAGGTCTTGGACTATCTGAAGGCATTTTTATATCAACCACAAAAGAAACAAATTTTCAAAATAAACAAATAAAAAAAAAGATAATTTCGATAATAGCAAAGTAATTTTGTCGATACTGGGTCCAATGTGGGTCGATAACATATTATACTGCACGTGACTTTGGCGAGCAGTAATGCATATTGAGCTAGATTGTAAAACTAAGATTGTAGGAAATTCGAAGTGACTAGTGTAGGATTAAAATGGATGTGCTATACGGCGTAAATGTGTTTCATCGGACCCTTTTCGAGCTGTAAAAAATCGTTCAAATACGATATGTAATTAGCTTTAAAGAAAACTATTTCAATTTTAGTAATTAATTTAATATGATATCGTATTCGTTCATTTTACTACTGCAGAATTTCCACGAAAATTGTTCATGACTTTTTAATTGAACGAAAAAACGTGAATATATTTCGCAGTACGACGAAACTAACTTAATTTTCAAACTATTCGCTCATGCTTAATCTCATTACCACCTTGGAATTAGATATTCTTCGTATAAATATTTCTATAGTATTGTAGCTAATCCTGAAATAAAGGTAGGTAGGTGGAAATAAGGTAGCCGTTTTATTACCATTAAATTTTTATATCCCGTGGGTGAATTATCTGTGTTGTGGACAGTTTAGTACAAGTCCTTTTGTTTATTCACGATGGACTGAAATTGAGCAATTTTACATTTGGGCTGTTTTCAAGCTTTCCAGGAGCCCAACCCTCGTAGATAGCGCCTTTTTCTTTTACGCGCCATTCCCTGAGAATATAAGTTGATATTCTTTTACCTTTTAGACTATCTTGGCAAATGATTTTTTGGCTCTGAATATCTAATTTTAGTTCACATAATCGAACGGGTATTATGACATTTTTAGTACAATAACGAAGTCCGGGCTTCTGGAAACTGTTATAATTGCCTGCTACTCTTGTGATTAGAATAGCATAGCATATCATAGCATTAAATGTAATCACGCATACGAAATTTGATATAAAATCAATCACTTTCCGTAAATAAATGTGTGCTTTATTTTCTTTTGATTTTTCACAGTATTTATATTATCAATCTGAATTACCTTACCACACCGAATTTCTGTATGTTTCTTAAAATGCAAAAGCGATATTGTTATGTGTTTATTTTGTTATTCATGGATATTGCGAATTAAATTAACTTCCCTGTATCTCGCACTAACTCTGATCAATTCAGAATATTTTGCTATTTCATTAAGAGAAGACACTATGATGGCTGCCGGAAAAGCATAAGCGAAGTTGTAAGTACGTAGTATATAATGCATGTCTTAAAAGCCATAAACCGGAGGCATGGGACAATTCCTTAATTTTAGATCAATTTAAAGTGCAGTCACCCGTATTTTAGGGCAACCATTATTTCACCTCATGCCAAATGTTGTAGGCGATCTTTATCTACAGTATTGAATAATCATAGAAGTTATATGAAAAATGCCATACCTTCTTTCTCCCTGCTCCATGTAAAAGGCGATTTGGATTTGTAGTACGTGTCTAACAGCGTGAATACATTTTAATTCGACCTGTATTTTCTTCTTTGTCTTATATTATTAACATCGTTAGTGATTATCACTCCGAAGATTGGTTGGATGCAACTCTCTTCTCGTTTCTCTTTTCAGCTCCCTGCGCTTTCCTTCATAATACGATACTTTGAAAATATTATTGTTCTCACTATCTCATGTTATTGATGCCTTTGACAAAAACTTTGTAGCATTTTTCTCACCGGCTCAATGATCTTGATGACACATATTTTACGCTTCCTTATGTTATTTGAGGCCACCTTCAAAATGGGATGTGACGAATTGTGCGCTGTGTTAAAATAAATTGCGTCACATCAACACGCCACAGGAAGACAGATGATAAATTATACCATGAGCCAACCGGATCGGTGACTTTCGAAAATGGAACCACGTTGTTATCTCAAAGAGTCGCGGATGCTTCACCCATTTGTTTCCATTCTTTCCATCGACCGAATTTGAGATTAATTCTTTGATGATCCGCGCGCAAACAAAGAACCGCTTGTTCTGGTCTCTCGACGCACTCTCTGCTGGCTCACGGCCAGACACAAACTTGTCCAATAAAAGTGGTATCGCTTGTACTCCCGTCAAACGTGGCTATACCGCTACGATGCGTTTAGAGTGGCCGCAGCATCCTGGATTTTTAAGTACAGCTAACGGTAACATCCATTGCATATCCAGCGTATTACCGGGAACCTCCAATCCGTGATTGTGTACAGAATCCACGGTACAGGGTAAAATCGGAATCCATTATATTTTCCATGCTGAGGGTCGGAAACCATTGCATTTGTCAGTGCTGAAATATTATCAAGTAATGATTTTATTATTGCTTAGACTAACAAATCTTTGCAATAATTATTTGTAAGTGTGCTGCATAAATATTGAGGAGGCCAGATAGCTTGGTCTTCTTTCTCAGGGAAAAAGCCGGCACGTAAAGCAGTAGAAGTGCGTGAAGGTTTAGAATGAGTAATCTTCAAAGCGTCTTTTTTCCTCCAAGCCGTCAATTATGGAAACATATTTCATGCACGTGTCTAACAGAATATTCAAAATTCCTATCGCTCCTGATATTTATGTGATGATAAATGGCAACCTATTACTGCGCCAGTTTTTTCAGTTAACCGGATTTAAAACAATTCTCCAAAGTTATCGACAAATAACTTAACTGAGGACAATTTAAATAAAAAAGACAATTTTGGACTTGCGTAAATATTATTTTTGCTTATAAAAACTCCATTATAATTAACATGTGTAGTAAGGGAGTGTTTGCTTTGGGAAATGGTGAGGACGACGTCTCCGGAACTTCCAGTACTGAAGGGAATGGAAACTTAACCTAGCTCCATTTTAATACCTTTTTCTTGGTTTGTTACAAAATTGGACATAAGACGATTTTAAGCATTTAAAAATGTAGTGGTCATTCCTTTTCACTCGTACGTCAGTACTGATTCTATATGAGAACGTTGATTCCGTAAATGGAAAAGAGTAAAAAATCTGGTTCTGATAACATTTCGCAACTTAGCACCTCAAACATTTCCTCTTATTCTCAGAATTAGATGGTTTACTGGAATGCTTTGCGAGTGAAATATAAAAGGGCAACCATTGGCAGGATTTTTCTTCGGGAGAAGAGAAAGATTTGCAAAGGAACCCAGCATCTTCATCACCCTTCTCTTCATCACAACGGGATGAGTCTGCAGTTTTACGTACCATCCGTCGAATGAAAAATTACTTTCCAAGCAACAAGCAAGTAGAGATCTACTTTTCATAGATGAAAATATTCATCGCTTAGAATGTGGAGACATACATTGAGCGTAGCATTTTACAATGTAGACACCTGGACGCTGAGGAAGGATGATGAGAGTGTATTGGAAGCAATTGAGATACGGGTTAGGAATATAGTCAAGAAGGTGGGATGGATGGATGGATGAAAAGCAGTTCTACTGAAGAATTATTTGGAATTTTGGCTGCTTGAGAAAATGAGAAGAAGACAAAGTATGGAGCAAGTGATTAGGATTTAGAGGATTCTAAAGTCCGTGATGGAGGGAAGGGTATTGGTCAAAGGGGGAAGTAGGAGTCTTAGAAAATACTTGATGAATGATATCTATATAATGCCCTGAAAGTCGCATCAAGGATGTGCGGCAGGGGCTGAGTAATAACCAACATGTACTAAACTGTACCCTAATAAAATTAATAAAGCTAACACTATTGGTGCATTAAAACAAACACAATTGACTTTCAGGACGTGACATTTCAAGAACATGCGTTGTACTATAGGCATGCCAATAATGGTAGAGAAAGTATTTGTATTAATGCATTCAAACGACATAAATGGATAGAGATTAAAGAGTCCTATCAAAAACATGTTTAGCGTGCTGTTAGTACTAGGTAGCAGATAAGATTAAAAGTTTGAGGGGGTAAATTAACAAACTAGCTTCCATACCTATCAACGCACCTTGTTAAAATTCCCATTGGCGGTACAAGTGACATTTAAAACGTGCCCGTTCTGCAATGATGGAGTTGGGAAGAAGAGAGGTAGGACTTGTACAGAGCGGAAGAATGAAATCGTGTATGGATGTAAGGTCCTCAGGTTATAAGTAAAGGTGCTCTCATCTCCATCTATGACTTCCTAATTCGGTGGACTATATCTAATAGTAATGGTAGACGAGCGTCGTACGGAGCAATTTTTCTATCCGCACCAACCCGGCTGTTATGATCTTGTTTTTCATGGAATGGACAGATATTTCCGTGGAATGAGTGCCCTTTTTAGGCGATCATTTGCCAATCGACGGTGTTTTGAAACAGTGTAGTTTCTCCAAGTGTACGTAAGACAACGAGCGGCTGGGGAGGAGCAAGATTCGCGGAAGATTCACGCGCGGCAGAATGGCTTGCTTTGGGTCACTCCGACGGCAGACTCCTGCGGTGCCCTTCCGCGTGGGGGAATAAATCCAAGCACTCTGAATAATGAGAGACTGCGCTCAGTGTCTGCGATAGCGATCGCCGCCGATCACGACGTCTTGGAGGCGTGCAATCATTCCCACATTTCGACCTCCGATTCTATGGATTTGTTCTGAGAATGTCTTCCCTCCTCTCTCTCCCCATTCGCCTTGTTCCTCCCCCCTCACCCTGTCTTACACTTTCGAGTCGTTTTTCGGAAATTTTGGTGCTAAAAATTTCGTTTCTGTCTGCTATCTGTGGATCTCTTCCATTGATTTCTTCACAAGCCTCTGGAGATATCTACGGTGTATGTTTTGCAATGAAAATATTCAGATCAGTTCAGCACGTTTTGCCTTTGGCCAAAATTCATCTCGTGGAACTTCGGCGAATCAAGCTAAAATCAACTGAATGCAGGCATCTTTTTTTCATTCCTTTCCATTATCCAATAAATGAGTAATTATATTAGTATTTTTTTGGCCATGCCCCACAATTTCATTTCTGTTTCTTTTCGCATTCACGCGCCTTTGCACTGTAGCCATCCCCTATTGTTATAGGTTGAGTTATGAACTCAGTATGCTAGCATTAATTTGAGACACCAATATTAGCTATTATTTGGGCTTTATGTTTCTGGCCTGATGGAAAAAATAATATAGTTTACAGTATTTTGTTTAATTAAAGCACGTGAGATGCCGATGTGGTTCATCAGAACATCTTAGTAACTTTCGTGCACATAAAAAATCCATGGATTCGGCTGTCGACCGCTCTCAGTTTCCCGGAAATTTTCTCATTTTTTACCAATGAACGGCAAAGCTTAAGAAAATATTTATGATGCCACACATTTAGTCTCTGAAAAAATATTAATAAAAAATATTTGAAATACTTCCCATCATTAATTGCATTGAGGCGAGGAAGTTTCTCCAGAGGTACTCCACAGCATGTGCACTAAATGCTGAATTGAGCGCTCTGAAAGAGCTATCGGCTATTCTTTAGAATGGTGATATCTTCGCTCACAATTCTGACTTAGAAGTTATGTGTGGTGGGAATTGCAAAGTTATAATTATTGGAATTGTAAAGGGGAGAAATAATAGGTTTATATACAAAAAGCATATTGCTCACGAAAACACCTTACCGTAAATATTGCTTAGCTTACCAAAGCGGTAACTTGGTGGCATTTATAATTTTTTCAAAAAGTTAACTTTTATGCAAGGCTTGATGCGGAAAAATCATGACCTATGATTGGAACTAATCTCATCAATGTGATTCAGATTATTATCTAAATTTGCCTTGTCGAAACCATTGTTTTTATAGATTATTTTGCATATTAAACATTATGAGGTTTGACGTATGCTGCAAACTGAAGAGCATGATGCTTGGAGACCAATATTTGATCGGATTTTATTTAATATGTGAGAAAACTCTTGGAGATATCACACGTGATGATGAAATCAATTTTTGAAACGCCTTTGGAAATCACAATTCTTGCCTTCCAATGTCTCCAAGTCTTTTGTACTCCCATTGTTCATTTTCCGCAGTTCCATTACTTCCTTTATTTTCCTTACTAATAGACACCTACTTGCAATTATTTAATGTTGCAATTAGAAATTAATAAATATATATATTTGTATATATATTTTTTTAAGTTAAAGATAACATATTATTCGTTGTATTTATATTGTTTATTTCAAAAGATCTCGGAATGTGTCATCCTTTTCTATAATTAGACAAATGCGTAATCTCTAAAATTCGAATTTCACCATGACCGTGATTATGTTTCATTTCTTGATAGGGTCTATAAATACGCCTAAATTGTGTTTCATCCTAATTGATCCCGGGTCCTGATAAGCCAGAATCAGGCCCTGGAATCAAATTATTATTTACTCATATCAAATAATATCCACGTGTTGAAGTTTAAATAAATGCGTTTACTTGTTTCTCGTTTTCATCTTCATTTCAGTTAAGTTGTTTCGTTAAGTCAAAATCTGATGGCATATGATATAATTTAAACTTTTTCTCCGAATTTTAAACTTTTCAGTTCAGATCAAATCTTGCTACCTATAGTATATTTAATTAAGTTTTCTTATATTTTAAGTGATAAGATATAACATTCAACCGTACAGTCCCCGTTGATTAACATTATTTTTATGATCTAGCCCGGAAATATTTACTGAGCTCAAACTTGGTCCCTTAACAATTTCCTTGAATATCACACTGATCCCAAAGAATTTCTTGTTCCTAAAACCCTTAATATGTGGTTTCTCGTCCAAATCTTTTGAGCCATTTTTGAGAGATGTTTTACATACATACAGTAATTACTTGTTTAAGAGAATAGGCAATAGTCAGTAGATTGTATTTCGAGCGATGAACTATTACTGAAAGATTTGCTACATTTATAAAAACACATGATAGTTGAGTTATAACAAAGTTTTATAGGGAATGGCTTCCTCAAAAGTCCTATTTTTGTGAATTTCCCTAATTTTCATAGAAAGAGAGCTTGAACTCCAATTCATGGTCGTACAATATTTTATGAAAATTATTTGAAAATAATCTCCTGCGCGTCATGACACTTGGATGTGGTAGATCTGTGTTGGTAAGCGTATTAAATTTTATCTCGGTCAATTTTAAGCCGGCTATGATCCATCCCTCACTGAACTCGTACTGAGGTGGGACTCGATATAAGGCAATTCATGGTCGCACCATATTTAATGAAAATGATTTGTAAATAATCTCCTGCTCGTCATGAGACTCAGAAGTGGAGAATCTCTATGCGTAAAGTGTGTTATTAATTTTAACTCGGCCAATTTTAAGTCGGTTATGATCCATCCCTCATTGAACGCGTACTGAGGTGGGACTCGATACAAGACACTCTCTGCGGTGCAAAGAATCCTTTCACCATAAACATAACATTTCATTATTGAGTCCCTTTCACTCATCCCCGCCTGTCTCCATTCCACCGGGGTCACAGCTCCCCCCTTCTAATATCGGGTATAAATGCCCGCTTTTAACCCTCACCCTCTCAGTTGCAATCCCCTCCTCCTCCCATCCCCCGCTCCCAATAACCATCGCACCAATGCAGTCCCTCATTCCGTAACTTTGTGTGACCGCATGTCGGTGGCCTTTTCACACCGTCCATCCTCCTCCCCAGGAGTCCATCTCGGGATGTGGCGCTTGATCTGGGCGTGAAAGTGAATGGTCTTGGGTTCGTGACTTGATCGGGAGGGCGTCCCATGAATCCACGACCCACTGCCGGCACTGTCACGCCCATGGTGCCCCACATACTATGGGAACGGTATTGATAACTGGGAGGGGAGGGAACTGGTGTTCTTCTATCGGATACACTACATATTTTCTGGCTTTACTTCGTGGAAGTATTTAGTAACTGTGGAAAATTATTTAGTACATTATTTAGTATGAGTTTTTCTATCGGGTTATAGATTCATTAGTAAATGATACATTTATTAGTGGTTGAGTATGAATTGAGGTAAGCTTGGGTTGTCAATAATGTACTTCTACATCATCGACTGCCGCCATCGATAATTACGTAATTTCATTCTTATTTTTTGAACACTTAATCTTAGTTCATATCTTCGATTTCGCTAGAATATTCCTTTCCCGCTTGCGCTTCACCCTCAGTATACGATTTTAAACGTTCTTCTTTACGTAAGCTACAGTTTTAGGCTTAACTTTGTGGAAAGGCGGGACATGAAATAATTTCTCGCTTTGTACATTCCAAACTTTTTTTATTTTTACGGACCATGGTTTCGACATACAATGTCTACAAAGGATACTTTGAAAATGACATTTTATGCCAAAAACAATAAATATGCACAGGTATTTCGAATTTTTGGCAGGCAATCGATGTATTGTTCTTTTTGCGATGAGCACACCTTCAGCGCGGCTCACCAGTCACAATGATGTGCCCTTTGTGAGTAATTCGCGCGAGTTTGGCTACAAAAATTCCTTACACATTGAAATATTTTTGAAGCATTGAAATATTTAGTTGAAAAGTACTGTAAAGAAAGAAAAGTACTGTACGGTATTTCCATCTATCATCAGTAACGAACTTCTATGATGTGAGGCCTGTATATGTCATGCTTATGATGTGATAGTTCTATTTTCATAAGAAGTACTTAATTTAAATAAATCCCACAAATTTTAGGTTGGACATGATAAACCCGATATAAGAATTGAAGACTCAGCTTACTTTTTGAGGATCAATACTGGAATCTTGCTCGCACGGGGATGTCGTGACGAACGCCTAAAAGATTCTCCCGACCCTCTTAGTGACGCATTATCACGCTTGATCGAACCCGCCCCTTCCGAATCTGTGTGACGTCAATTTAGCACGATTGCGAAGACCTTCAATTCATACGACCTTTCGAATTCGATGGTGTCTCCAGATTCCATTCTAGATAACGAAAAACACAAAGAAGTAAACCAAAATATGTAAAAAAAAATACTTTTTAAAAATAACACGCTTACATTAAATTGTACATTTTATTCATCACTCTCCTAATAAAACGTGTGCACTTGTGAAATAGATATTGATAATATAAATGACAGAGGTTGGATGCTGATTAGCAAATAACGCCTACGCTTTTATTTTCCGAGTGATAAAAAAAGTATTTTTTACTTTTTAGTACACTTTAATATAAGCGTGTTTAAAAAAAATATTTTTTGTTCATATTATTATTTTATACTGTTTAGTCTTCATATTATTTGTGCAATGGTTCTTTGAAATTTTAATTATTAGCATTTATTCTCACCATAAATGCTAACTTCTACTATCGCCATATATTGGCAAAAGACTTTTTCCATTTAAAATGTAACGCATTAAATTTTAATAGATTAAATTGGTAATTGGTGAATGTAATGACTGACTCATGTAATGTCATCGAGAGTAAGTAAGTGTGCCAAATTTTATGCTCGATTGAACATTGGGATGTGGGTTGGATATCGATTACAAGATTCCATCCAGGCATACCAACAAACAACAAAATAACAGGTGAAATTAAAATAAGCGTGGTAAAAAATAGACTTGAAAGTAATCGGTTACATTTACCTTGATATTGGTTTCATTTGTGGAGCATTCATTGCGGTAGTACAAACTTTATAAAAAAATTATGTTCATCCTATATCTTCCTCCATCCAGGCATACCAACAAACAACAAAATAACAGGTGAAATTAAAATAAGCATGGTAAAAAATAGACTTGAAAGTAATCGGTTACATTTACCTTGATATTGGTTTCATTTGTGGAGCATTCATTGCGGTAGTACAAACTTTATTCGATCTATAAAAAACTTATGTTCATCCTATATCTTCCTCCCTGGCCGTGTCTCCCTGTAATATGCTCGCCTTTCCCTTTTCCCTCAGGCTGCAAGATGCGTCGTGATTTTAATCGATTTTTCCGATATTTTCCCACGACCTTCGCCTCACGGTCCCTCCTCTGCTTTCGGAGCACCTCCCCCTCCATCCAACCGACCACCGAGTATCATCGCCGCTCTTCCATTTCTCGGATGTTTTGCAACACCTTTTGCGTCACCCCGAAACCAGACATGGGGGAAGCGGGTTGATCCTGATTGGACGCGACCTTTCTTCCGAAATCGCTCCTTCTCACCTCTCTCTCTCTGCCGAAGCTGTCTCTCTCTCTCACATCCTCTCTCGCACCCTGCTCGGACTTCTGAGCACGCGAACATCAACCAGAAAACATTGTGTAATTAAAAATTCTCTCTTTTTTTGACTCGAGAGATTTTCACACCAACCACGCGGTGACTTTCAGTGGCACCGGGACCTTTGACCCGAGTGCATTAATTCATCCGTGATTTATGATGATTGAGTTTTCATCCGCATGATGCCAAATTATGCCAGGTGACTCTTTATTCATTACCCTGCTAGGAATAGAAACTTTAATCTTAATTCGCGGCCATACATATTTTATGCTTCATACTCGTTGATCGTAATTTGAAAATATTCGTCAAATTTTTCAATCTAAGGAAGAGAATTCAGACTTGAAAGATCTTTCTGGCTTCCATTGTCTTAAGTTATGCAAATAAAAAACCGGCGAAAATGCTCTTTTACATTGTCTAAATAAGTTTATCTTTCAGTCATGGGTTGCATCATGTTCACCGCCTAATAGTAAATCATGCGAAGTTCAAGCGTTCATTGACCTTTAAACGCTAGCCTACTTTGTGGGTACTGAGGGTAATACGATATATCGGACGTACTAATGTGATGTAATAGATATTTATCAGGCTAAAAAAAACTTTGTCACTTGAATGTTTTATGCATATATTTTTTAGTACACTTTAATATAAGCGTGTTTAAAAAAAATAATTTTTGTTCATATTATTATTTTATACTGTTTAGTCTTCATATTATTTGTGCAACGGTTCTATGAAATTTAAATTATTAGCATTTATTCTCACCATAAATGCTAACTTCTACTATCGCCATATATTGGCAAAAGACTTTTTCCATTTAAAATGTAATGCATTAAATTTTAAAAGATTAACTCGGTAATTGGTGAATGTAATGACTGACTCATGTAATGTCATCGAGAGTAAGTAAGTGTGCCAAATTTTATGCTCGATTGAACATTGGGATGTGGGTTAGATATCGATTACAAGATTCCATCCAGGCATACCAACAAACAACAAAATAACAGGTGAAATTAAAATAAGCGTGGTAAAAAATAGACTTGAAAGTAATCGGTTACATTTACCTTGATATTGGTTTCATTTGTGGAGCATTCATTGCGGTAGTAAAAACTTTATAAAAAAATTATGTTCATCGCATATCTTCCTCCATCCAGGCATACGAGCGAACGGAATGTGATATACAGCTGAATATAAGACTAGGTGAGGAGCCGTTAAAGACTCGCAGGTTACACGCTATGACTTAAAAAATTCATATGAGGTGAGTTTCAGTGCGAAATCCATTTCGACCAGAAATTTTGACCTTATATTATATATATGTCCTAATATCCGAATAACCCCTTTTCTGCGTTGTATTCGTCCTGAGAATTAACAGAATATTTCAGTACCTAATGATTTATTAATGAATAAGTTCCTCTTCTCTATTAATATACCCAATGGTATCTTTTGCAGAGTTTTTATCTCCATCGTCACATTACCCTACGACCCACAGCATAGGCGAGTGGCAGGGGGTTTGTTACGACACCAGCCATTCTTTTCTCTTCCCACGAAGTTATTCATCGGTGAATTAAGAGCGAATATTTATTTGAAAAAATTTACACTCATAAATCACATTTCTAGATCTACGTACTGCCCTGCGAGCTGCTTCTGTAGGCGAGTTAAAGGGTTGACGTTATGACACCAGCAATGACAGCGGAGGAAATAGGGAAAAGGCGGTGAGAGACAGACGGCAGGTGAATTGGATGCTAACGATGTGTCTTATGTTAGTGTTAGGTTACTTTTGTGATAATAATTGTGCGTGGCAAGAAAGAATTTTGTTCCTATAGTTCGGCATTGGAACCTTCTGCGTACGTAAGTACGATGTTATTCGCCGATGATCAAGTTATCAACACGAGGCAGAGAAGATAAATCGCAAAAGATAGTTCCCAAATTACAACTACTGAGTAACATGCATAACCTTAAAATCTCAAAAGTTAAAACAATGACATTCTTAAGGATCAACCCGCTAAGAACAAAAATCGTCAAAGAAGCCCAAGTACTAGAACAGGTATCCTATTTTCAATATTTAGGATGTGATATAACGTACGACGAGGACAAAGATATCGCAAATAAAATAATGTATTCCAGATGGAATTTGGGGCAATTAGAAGAACTTTAAAAGGTAAAACAAGAAAAGAAACTCTGATAAAATTTTATATAGTGATGGCAGTTCCTACTGTGTAGCATGGGTCAGAAAGTTGGGCAACAAAACAAAAGGAACTATAGCAAATAGAATCATCAGAAATTCCTTCGAGTAGTTGAAGGCTGTACAAGGATATATAGAATAAGGAATACATCTATAAGAGAGGAACTAGACGTCCAGCCGGTATCGGAGAAATTAGTAGAATACGAAAATAGGTGGAAAGAGCATTTACTACGAATGCGTAAGGAAAGATATCCTAAGCAGTCTTTGGAATATAAGCCATTAGGTAAAAGAAGCGTTGGAAGACCAAGGATGAGATGGTAAAGTGAAGCCGGAACAGGTTTTAAGCCTAACTTGGAAGGAAGAAGAAGAAGTTCAGCATTGTATCTCTCTTGTTTTTCCACTTCCATCAGTAGATAATAGACATTATAGCTCGGGGTCAATGTAATATCATCCATTTCGCACTGAAACTCACCTCATCTGCATTTTTTAAGTCATAGCGTGTAACCTGCGAGTCTTTAACTGCTCCTCACGTAGTCTTTTATTCAGCTGTGTATCACATTCCGTTCGCTCGTTTGAGTTGTTTACGAAGCGTGTGGCTTCCCTTTGTATTTTTTTTACTTCGTGAATTAAATCTTGTTGGGTAGGATCCCAATTGCTCGCAACGTATTCAGGATGTGGCCTAACCAGAGCTAAGTAGCATATTTTTTTCACTCTACAGCGTAGAATCTTCCTACTATTTACCTGATAAACCCTAATTCAAAATCTAGGGAACTTGAGCTCTACAGCCTCTTAATGTAACAAGTTTAAAATCTCCTTAAGTAAATCTCCAATGGCCGTAGTAAATTGGCACCACTCGTCAATATTACACAACACCCACGTCTTTGCCTGTCTTTTTGTCGTTCTCTTGACAACGCTCATTTTGAGCTTGATTCTCCCGGAAGTTGAGCCCGTCTGAGTGAGTGATTTTCTGAGTGCTTGTGAATGTGTTTGTGGTCATAACCCAGGCATCCTTAGCGAAGTCCCATCATCCCTAGTGAAGGATCCCAATTTGGGTTATTGTGTGTGTCTGTAGTCGTGTCACTGGCGAGGAAGTAAGATTCCCGTAAACCACCGCAGAAGGGTGAAAATCCCCTTTTATCCCGCAAACCAACACGTCAATTTGTTGAGTACTTTTGACGAATGGTGCAAATTTATTACGGCCATTGGAGATTTTTTTTTACAAATTATTAAGTCCTAATTCCTTTAATGCAATGCCGCAATTGCTTGGTATGTTGTTCTCCCGCTCAAGGAGAGAGGTGAAGGTAATTCCCAGGTATTTGACTTCATCTGCCTCTTTTAATGCCTGCCGGGTGAAGCCTTTGAGCGCCCTGAACAAATATCCTCGGAGTGAGAGGTGGCCCAGGGAAAGGAACTGGCCCCCCTACCCTGAATGTGTGAAATTCACACGCCTGTGGCTTAGTCCGGGTTGAGCTCTACCCTCAACTATCCAAACCAACCTTCGGGATGAATCACTGATTGAGCCTTTTTTAGATTTACTCCTTCCACTTTATAAATATGATGTTGGTGTAATTTCTTGCTTAAGAAGAATATTATAGTACATTTATTAAGTTTAATTTCAAGACCCGACTCAAGACACCACGTGTTAACCATTTTAAGTTCCGATGAGAGCACTTCTAAGTCTGCACCTAAGGTAATTTCTCAGCAGATTACCGCATCGTCTGCAAACATCTAATTTTGCTACTCATCCTTTAGTTAATGTCGTTTATATAAACGAGGAATGACTGGGGGCGATCACGCTCCTTTGCGGGACACTGGATGTCACTCAAAACATGTTGGAACGGATTTAGAACAACATCGATTATTAAATGTTATTTGTAATACAAAAGATAGACGTAAAGATATACCATAACCTGATCTCATCCATTGCACAAAACTAAATGTTTTTCAACTTGCTATATACCGACTCATTTCTATGTTCTCCAAAACTTCAGTACGAGTTAATGTGTAATGTAGATTCAAAATGTGAGATTCCGATATCCCGATTTGTTATTTTTTTTACACTACTCACTTTTTATTATTATCATTTTAATTATCTTTTGCTTATTTTATTTTTTATTCAAAATTTTAACCCATTTTGGCTTTATTTTGTTGATATTTGTTTTGTTTGTATGAAGAAATCTTAGTTACCATCGCAATTATCCATAACAAGAAATACATTTTTTATGCTCTCATTTTCGCCTTAAGGTACTAAATTATGTTGAGTATAATGTTATTTATTATATTTATATAATTATAACATATAGTAAATGTTTCCTTACATTGTGTTGTTTTAGCCCTGATTATGCTAATGTTAAATAGCAACTCGGCGAAAGGAATTTGATATCTTTCTTAAACACTGACTAACCCTCCATAAAATTCAAAAACTTATTTGTAATAGCATTAGGCATATTTGAAAAGATAACAGCATATTTGCCATATTGCGATGTTATACATGTCAACAGAAACAAAGGACACACTCAAAAATGAAAAGCGTAAATACTTTGTTACCTTTTTTTATGAATAGACTTTTTGATGTTTTTAATGCGCGATATCCCTGGGAAGAGTTGAGAAAGGAATAAGAAACTCTTCTTCATGACTCCGACGTCAAAGTTCTATGACTTCGCGTCGAAACATCCTCCTATCATACGGCCTTGAGAAAATCTCACAGATTAAAATCCTTGACGTTGCTGCTAAGGACGAGACGCTTCAACCTATCGCTCCAAAAATTTGAAATTATGGCTGGAATGGAAACAGCGATCTGCTGATACACGTGATCTACCACCGTGTCCAAGGTCACAGTGCGGTCTAATCATTGTATTTGTTGGAACGCCGCAGAGCACAATGACTTCTTCTCTGTGGAGAACGTTCTCCGTGATAATGACTCACGCACTAGAGCGATTTTCGTTATTCTCTGGCTCATTTATTTCTTATTACAATCTACATCTTAACTTCGTGCTGTACAGAATTGCTAACAGAGCGGTGCGCTGGTAAAATTAAATAGCTGTGGGACTAAAGATCGATTTATATGCAGTTACGTATGGGAGTATCTGCTTAGTCCCTTGCGGTAGTGGGAAATGGGGTATCTTTTAGAAATGATATCTGAAATTCGTAAAACAAATTGAAATGTTATACCCTTAAATTGGAAACTCTGCATTGGAAGCTCTGAAAACTCTGTTTCACTACACTTTAATTTTTAACAATTATTTTAGTGTGAAATATAATAAACGATACACAATACCAGGAATGCATGACATTGAACTCAGAAAAAAAATATTTATGATTTGCCAACATTTAATAATATGTATGGCGAAAGAAGACTGTGTGATGAGGAGCCAAGGCTATTAATTATTTGGTGGGATAATCTGGCACAGGTTAGTGGTGTGAGTGATTTGAAAATTAAGGCAAAGACGTCTTTGCTAAAAGTAAATTTCTGATCCAGCAGGATTTGAACCATCGTGCCGAACGATTTAATTTATATTGTCGCCATTTTTTCTTAATGAGTCTACCAAGATACATCACATGTGCATAAGCACCTCCTGACGAGCAAGTTTTGCTCAAGAGGACTTAAAATGTATTTATTTTCTAAAATGTTTGTATGAAAAGTACTAGTATCAATAAAAGTATGAATAAAAAGTAAAACGCTAGCATTGATACCATTAATGGAACATGGATAAAAATTTGAATCACTAGAGGAAAGTGAGGGATAAAACTGCTATTCCTCATAAAATATTTTGCTTCACGACCCAGATTTCGCTGCTGCACAGGATCTTCAGGCTGAACCTGCTGTTCAGCATCTCCACCTGAAGACGCTGCAATGCAGGAAAATTCACCTGATGATGCTGCAGCTGTTTGTTCGCTGCAGATGCTGATACTGCATGTATTTACAGCAGCATAATCTGGGTATGAAGAAAAAGTTTTATGTGGAATAGCAGAGTTTTTTTTACATATTGCGCAACTTTCTTCTCAATATTGAAACATTCCACGAAGTCAAGCCTGAGACTGTCTATTCTGGGAAAATTAATGCTTGACGAAGGCAAAACTTAAGACCCTAAGCAGAGATAGAAAGATAGAAGATAAACTAGCTACCTCAGAAATAGATTTTAGGAGCAGGGTCTCTAAGAAATCAAGAAGGGATAAAACTGGAAATAAAATGCTAAGGGAAATCATGCATTTGAAGAGGAATGCAATAATAATACTAAGTAATGAGGCGACTTGGGAAGAAATGTGAGGATGGCTTGGGTGTTCTCAAAAGATGAGTGATGGAAGAATTCTCAAGTCCGATAAAAATGGGATCAGGTTAGGAATAAAGAAGAGGAGTATCACATGAGTCTTGGTGAAATGGAGTTCAGAAATACATACAAATAATGAGGAGGATATATTGGATAGAGACGGGTAGATTACCATGGTCATGTGGCATACTCGCACATAATGCTTGGTTGATATAATCATAAGCTAGTCGAAAATCCCTAATTATTAGCATCTTACATCGCTTTACCACCCCTCAATTAGGGGTGGGGTTAGATGGAAGAAGGGATTTTTAAAGTCTCAATCTCGCCCCGATAACGAAGTTTATCTATGTATCTCAATATCTCACACCAAAATTATTGATCTCAAAATTAAGAAAGGAATTCATGTTTTAATGGTATTACATAATGAACGCGTATTATGATTGTGATAATGAATTTATTACGCATGATTAATTACGTATTATATGTTCTTTAATTCTATGATATAATTTTTAAAAATTATCATCACAATTAGCCATTCATTTCTTGTAAAGAGATTAATCAATTCCTTTTATATATCTTATTCAGTGTAATGTTCAGTGAAAAATATGGAGGACATTTAGGCAGTTAATTACCAAAATTAACCAAAGTTTCTTTGGTTATTTATTTTGTTTGAATTACGCAAACAGTGTTAAAATTTTTATTAAACTCATTATGTGAGTAGTGCTGCTGATTTTTTAAAAGGAATATATAAGTAAAAACGTTATAGAATGATGATTGCTTTCTACTTCACCATCATGAATTCGGGCATTTCACTCGGGAATCTTTATTCTATCGACAATCAGAAAATTGGTTTTCTGTATATGTACACTCTCCTCATTCTGTAACTCTTTTCCTCGCAGCGAATCACACAATTTGGTCATAGTGTCTATCTTAGGCATCTCTTATAATTTGATTTCGGCAGTCCGTTATCTTGCTCCCTTGGTTGTTTCTCTTCATTGTTACATTTATTACTCTTCCTTCCATGCCTATATAGAGGTATACGTATACGTCTATACGTCTTAGGACGTGCCAAATGTATATCCATCTCTTTTTATTCATATCCTCGCATTAAGCTTTTTTCCTTTTTCAACTCTTCGTTGCATTGTTATCTTACTTTTCCTCTGTATCATCATTAAATTAGACTAAACTAGCAGCTATTTACATTTGTCTACAATTATTTAATTTTTTAGTCAATGATTTATTTTTCTAATCTGCGCATCAAGGGAAATAATCATACTCACAAACTCCTAATCCCTATCCTGCATGCTATAAGCTCTACTAGTTTCCAAGCATGCAAAATAAATAACTGCTGAAATATTTTTGAATAACGGAACATTTGTGATAGTTTTACCGTAAAACTTGATGAATTTCATTCTGTCCCGTGGCATCAAGTGAGTTTACTTTCTTCCATAAATAAGGGGCTGACTATCGAAGCGAAAATACGAATAAAAGCTCCGCATTATTTGTGAACGCAGCCATTGGGCTTTATTTCTTCACCACGCACGCGTTCAAAAGGTCACGTCATGTTTGCATTTCCGTATTTATGGATCGAGTCTTTGCCTCGGGAAACCCTCCCCGCTAGTTATCGTGTCGTTATTTTTCGTAACATTTTCCGTGCGTGGAAGAGAATTTTCCGTAATGAAATTGCAGACGAAAGGATGTTTGCATTTGTCTAGGCCGCTCTCGAAATGTTAATCGGGCGTCCTTCATCTTCATCTGTGGGCTCGTCATGATTTTATTAATGTTTCAAGCGGTGGGGTTAAGGAAGCGTCACATTCCAGTGATCCGCAGTCTCTCATTTTGCTGTCCGATCCTGAACGAGGATCGTGCGTCAGTCAACGTCTCTTTATCCTTCCCCCCTGAGGCGTGGCGTTTCCTCTCCGTACCCCGAACCAACCTCCTGGGACGCTCCATAATCGTCTTGATCCGCTAACCTTTATTCAAAGAGGCGAAGCGACAACAGTTTCATAACCGTTAACACGACCGTCTCCGCCGCTCCGTTCCATTATTTCGAGTCCCCTTGCATCCCGTCCGAAAGTGGCAAAAAGACGTTGGCCAATCGCGCGTCACGACCAGCGATTTGCATTTCACAAAACATTGGGAGGGTCGGGAGCATCTTGGAAGGTGGGCGGTTTCCGTGGGATGACTCTGGTCCAGGTTCCGACGAGAGGGCCAATCTCGTTCCTATTGCGACGCTTCTCCGACCAGCTCGAGTCGACGATTTGCAATACCGTCGAGATATAAATATGGTCGACGCACAAGGAGTGGCTTTAATCAGTGCTGTTCACATTGCCGAATGATGAATACATCCGGTGCGGAAAAAGTTTGCCAAGGGATGGAACATCTGGAGTCCCAGGCCCTCCCACGACTGCAAAACGAAGTTTTGTAGTGTAGGATAATGTATCACTGTAATAGCACTGGCTTATTGTACATTGCGGCGGAATTTTTCATAAATACATTTCATTCAGCCATTTTCTCATCCTGCCCTAACTAATGGTCTTCATCCAATGTTTGTTCCTGATGCGTATCAAACGAACCGTCATTGACACACTTTTTCGCGTCAACCCCGTGCGTTGATTGAAATATCTTGTGCATTCCCGGCGTATTAATTGTATGATTTCTCGTTTTTTTCTCTCGGGGCAGAGAGACTTAATCCCCTTGTGTCAAACTGGCCTTGCTATAAGTTCTAAGAAGCTTGTGAAATAGTGGTTATGATGTAACTCAACCAAGTAACGCCTGGGGTCCATCAATGAAAATGATACATGAGTGATCAGTTTCGAGCATCACGCATTGGTAGACAGTAAAGGAAAACATTATTTACCACCCTGACTTTCAGAGAAACCAAATATTTTGCTCTCTTGTGTTCACTTTTTTTGCATAAAATTTGAGTTCACTCCTCGGATGGGGATAGGTTAAAGTCTACTTGAAGTTATTAAAAGAGTTTGAGGCAAAGTGTGGTGCAATGGTACGAATCATTGGACTGAATACCTAGTTTTAATAATACGGCGTATGGAGTAGCTGAGGAAGAGTAGGGTTTTCGTTTAATATGATGGAGAACGAAAATTGCCTATCGAATTCCGCACAAATATTCTAATTATTCCCTTATGATTTCAGAAAATATCTGTCCCTAGAGTTTGCTTATCTCATGGTCGAAGGTTTGGAGTAAACATGGAAATAAGTATGAAGTTATCAGTGATTTTCATTCTTTATAATGCACACGATATTATATATGCCATTAGACGTGCTAGTATTACTGGATCTGCTTTGACGAAATATGGTGTAGAAAGATCATCTGCCAGCAGATGACCTCCTCTCGGCGAAATATTTCTCCCACCGCACGCATTCATTTAGTTTCGTAAATATTTATATCCTCCGTAACATCTGTGCCTTCTGTAGAATCCCGAGATTTAAGTGGTGACTGACTACGGGCGCCGCGACGTTCGCGGTTGCCGGGGGCCTCTGTCTTCCGACTACCAGCATTTGGTTAATGGTAATTAATGCGTAATGATTCTACGAGGGGCTCTGGAAGAGTGACAGAAGCCTGCAATACTTTCTTCAAGCCAGAATTGTCCATTTTTCTCTTTTACCGGGGGCAGTTGGAGATATGGACTTCACGAAAATAAAAGCAGCATGGCATGCACGCAGCCTCGGCGTTTTTTTATGCACATGAACGGCCGTGAGTTTCATTTAACGTTGGTCCATGCAACGCCATTGTTTTTATTGTTAGTTCTGTACCACGCTGTAGTCGACCCGCGTACGCTGACGGATGAATAAAATGAGAGTAGGCAAGTAGATGCCTGGTTACCGATGGTGTTCGATTGATAGGTGGTAAAATCGGAAGTGATATGACTTCCGATTTTACCACCTATGTAAAGTAGGCGATGATCAGGCATTTGAAATCGTCTAAATTTGAATAATGGGATCTTGGGGACTGACATCATTCATCAGCGAACAGTTCAAAGGTTTTATCACGAATGCATAATGATAAATGGACAATTTTATGCTCTATTCTTCCTCGCATTTTCAGTATCATAATGGGGCCTTTAAGAAAAATCACGAAATTAGCATGGAATATTATTACAAATGTTCTGCTCACTAACTATATTATTGGCCTTGCTCAACTTGTAGACATGGTGATGCTGTTTTCTCCTTGTATCCTTCGATTTTTGAATTATTTGACGGTAGGAGTCTCCTATTGTATCTTTCAAAAGCAATTCTATTTTTAGGTTTGATATAGGATGTTTATCCAGTGTCCTACTTTGATTGTACCATTTATTTCTTTTTCTTGCAGTCTGTATCTCCGCAGCATTCACGATAACTTTATACTTCAATAACATTTTTCTCTTTCGTTTTTCTTAAAACGAAATAGCCTGAATTTCGATTCAATATATTTTAGCACTCACAAAATATTTATTTTCTCCGGCACACTCCGTGCTCATGAGGTATCATCTACGTCATGGTAGTTCCCTGCGAGTGACTGAAGACGTAAGGGTGACGTCATACCTTCTCCTAATGGCACCTTTCACTCACGGCCTTAGCCATCGGCATTGAGCATGATAAAAGGGTCAGTCACATGTCTTAACCCTGCAAGTGGGCTGAGAGGAGCTTTTGTAATTTTTCCCGCCGTTTTTTTTCTGTTTGTAACCCTAAGTTTTAAAAAACTAATATATTTTTCTGAATGTGAGTTCCTACTTTTTCAATGGGTGATTATATCAATAGTGTAACCAATTCTTATTCTGTTATATCTTTGAGGCTATTTCAAATACTATTTGAAAGATTTTTTGTAAATACATAAGGGCGTCCATTAAAACTGCTCCTCGGCATAATCATCATCTAAGGTAGGTAGGTAGGTAAGTCACTGTAGAAACTTTACTGTGGTATCCTTTTCGAAATTATTTCAAGTGCTCGGAATTTCATTTCATGAAACGTTGCATTTTAGTGGTAATCATTATCAATCTTCTTAAAAAATATTTTCAGTTGATATTTTATGAAAATTTGTCTTTTTATTTTTGCGCAAAATTTAAGTATTTATTCTAATAAATTTTATACCTACACAGCCTTTAATGTAACCCTGGTAAATAAATCAAGAAGACTAAATGCACTGAACGTTTACGAAAGCGATGCGTAGAGCTTGAATCAAAATCTATTTTACTTGGATTGTTAAATGGCATTGGCAAATGAAATAGCCGCTCACATGCATTTATGCAATTTTACTAGAACTAAATATTAGTTGGAAGAGAGCCAACTGTGGAGGCTAGCTCAAGGAGATCGACCGTCCTCTATTGCCCTTCTCTTCTCCGCACTTACCAACCCCTCTCTGACCCCTGACCTCTTGAAAGGCTTCACTGCATTCTTGGGATCCACCCTCGAATGCTTTGAATTCGCAACTCAGTTAAGTGCCGAGTTGTGTCCCGGTAGATCGTTTGACTTCTGTCCGCCAGAGATTTCTGGATGCTTAACGCAATCGAATGCAAAGCTCCTTTCCGTCTATGTTTTTATTCCACTTTCGTTTCTAGCCGTGTTATTATTATTTTATTTGTGATTGCACCTTAACATTGTAAGCCTGAAACCTGCTGATAAGCATCAGCTTAGCAGGGCCATACTGGATAAAGTCATTCATAATGACCAGAAAAAGAAAGTACCTATAGTTGTAACTTTGTAAGTTGTAATCTTTTTTTGATAACCCATCCAAAGTGAAATTACAACATGTAAACTATTTGTAAATTAAATTTACGTTGTTAAAAATTAATAAAATAAATAGCATTTTGTGAGTAATTTCTTTCATTATAGCTCTGAAATTCTGGAAATGAATATTCCGAAATGGATTTATAAATATAATATTTGGTGTTATCTGGGAGGGATTCGAATTTCCTTCGGAATGTTCTTGACCTGAAGAAAATAACAGGGAGCTAAACCTTTTTTATAAAAAAAGTAAAATTAAAAACCTTTGTAAAACGTTTATCCCGGTGGAAGACCCAAGAAGACATCCTTGATAAACCTTCTAGTTTATTATCTTTCAGATCAATGTACTTAGACCAAGACTTCGTACTTACAGAATTGTACGGTTTGTCTAACTCTGAAAAATTGGGGTTTGTCTCGCATACGGCATTTTAATTTGAAGTGAATCTCTGTCCATTGAGTGCCCGCTATTGGTTTAGGAAGAAGAACTACTCCCTTTAGGGTAAATCTGGCGAATAAGTTGCATGTTGCTGCAATTTGAAGCGCAGTTCGTGGTGTTTTGTAGTGAATATGAAGACATGTTACGCATTGCCGTTGTAGAAACAGTTTTTTCTCAACCTCTTGCGGTTATATACCCGTATCGGCATCCTTCAGTGTCTCAAAAAATGCGGTGTAATACTCTCCGATGATTTAAAAAAATCTTTTTCCCGGTAATCTAAGAGCATCACACCTTAGTCCTCCCAAAAAACAGGGGCCTTGCCTTTTCCCGATGAAACACATTTCGCCTCTTTGGAGCATATTCACCAATTCTCTTCCACTTTTTGGGCTATTACTTCATTGATTGAGTGTAATGATGAATCCTGGTTTCATAAAACAGTAATGTAACATCGAAAAACGTGGCTGAATTGGGTTAAAAGTTGCCCTAACTCTTTTGTCAAATGTTCATTTGAATGCGTTTATGGTCGAGCGTCAACATTGCGCTGATAGATTCTTCCAATTCGAATTTTCATATAAGATGTTGTGGGTAGGGTCCACCGAGATCTTTGCAAAGTCTACGTGGCTACAATCGTCAATCATTTGAGACCTGAAGATATACAGGATTTTTTTAGGAAGTCTGGATAATGTAGTGGCCTGCGTATTGGACCGGCAGGGCAAAGGGCCTTGGTTTGATCCTCGGTCCAGGCCGGTTTTTTCTTGTGGCTCTTTCTACATTTGAAACCTGTTTATGGATACGCATTACGGTTTTTCCTCTTCCGTGGCTTTTGTAGTGCATCCTGAAAGGTCATAAGAAAAATATTAGTACGACCAATTTACCTGCTTATTTATTTACCATCTAAAACAAGAGATGTTACTTGCATTAACACTCGGAGCGGAACTCCGAGTGTTAATGCAAGTATAATCTATTTTTTTAATACTGCCGTACTCCCAAAGTAATCCAATGGAGTCATTTTGACTCCATAGATGATTTTTTTACCTTTAGGTTCTCTGTCTGATAAACTATGCTATGCACATAAGAGGTGTGCCTTTTTGGGATGATAAAAGAGTTTTCCAGGGTTTTATAATACATGGGCATATAAATTGGAGAACCATCATTTTTACTGAACAACATTCAGAACAGATCAATAGTTTTTTAACGGAGGCCTCAGAAAAATGTCATATCAAGAATTCTTTTAGGTTTAAAAGTTGAAATATAAATAATGGAGACAATGTTTTGGTAAATCAGTTTGATTCATAGTACATATATTTATTTGACTGATAAAATTTTTAATTTCTAATTATGACTGCAGTTAGCACAAAAGTACAGAATTTTTTATGTACATAGACTTCTCTTGTATGCCTCGCAAAGGCCAATGTTCCGATTTTTCAAGAATAACTTAGAAAGATTATTGCAAGATTGTATTTTTTCTTAATTTGACAATACTAAGTTCTCTCTAATGTTAAATATGTATCTTCCTCAATAAATTTTATTTCTATTCTACCTCTCTCTACCACGTTTTTAGCTATTGTATCCTCGGATAATTGCTGGAGAAATATTTTACTACAGATATTTCCGCAGGTACTGCTTTATAAATTACCCAGGCATTAATGGCAGCAATATCAAGTGTGTTTTGAAAAGTGTGTAATGGCCGGCGCCGAGTTCAAGATCTCAATGTGTACTTTCTTGTCATTTTATCCACTATATCAACTCTATATTCTTCATCATTCTAAAATATTACAGTTTCCAGAGTTTTCTTTAAAGTATTTGCAACATCCACACTGGGATGTAGAGTAACATTTTCTTTGACTTTCCTTGGTAAATGGTCAGAGTGATTTCTTCGTGCTTATAGACTTACGTTGTGTACAAATGCTCCTTCATCGTCTTCAAAGATGCGGGAAGCTCCCTCTTTTTCTTATTCATGGTCCCAACTATGCTTTTGCAAGTTGCTGATCGGTAAAATAATTGTCCGTAGTCACATTCCTTCCTTTTCCTAAGTGTGGTTCCTTTAGCTTCATGACTACGTAGTCAGACTTTCGCTCATCTTATTGACGAATGTCGTCCTTTCCCAAGTAAGGAAAGCCATTTATGACGTATTTCCTCTTTTTATACACTGCTAGCAAGTATTTTTGGTCATACTTGTCTTGTTTCTTAGTCAATAGTTGAGTAAATGGGCAATGGGCTTTGCTTGGGAATAGTTGCTCATCAACTGTTATGTAAGGGCCAGGACAATAAAAAGCGATGTAGCTGTCGATAAAGTGATTCCAATTTACCGAGAATAGAGCAAACTTGTCCATTTTTAGCCTTTCTGAACGAGTTGATTTTTCATCAAAACGTAAATATTTCAGAACATCTAAAAAGAAATCCGGAATATTGCTTTTTTACAAAAGGAGACACCAAAAGAATTATCCCACAAATAACGTAGTGATAAATTACTCCTATCAATAACCCCGCGACCATATATCACACCAATAGCTTTAAGTTCCTCAATGCTATGGCTCCAATTATTATTCTTTAGCTCGCTGTGGGCCTCACTATCCGTGCATTTCTCCATGTGTTTCAGCATAATATAATAAAAAAGCATATACCACGCACTCACCGCATTACCAGGAGCCACATAGCATAACTTTTAGGTCCAGGTAAGTCTTTTTGGTGCGCGCGTCTACCAGAAATTTGAACCCCAACATTTTGCTCAGTCCACCTATTCCAGTTTGGACCCTGAAGATTTCCACTCAGAACCTTAGGATACCCCGAATCTGCCTCGCCTAGGTTCTCCGATTCATGAGAAATTAAATAATCACCAGAACGATGCTTTCTTGATCAATGGTGATGGAGAGTAATCATGCACTGCAACGGATTGCCCGAATTACGTGTGCTTCGTCGATCACGCGCAGTTGCCGTTGCTTGGATATTTCTTGTACCGATTTTAAATAGTACTTAAATAAAACTTCAGTAATTGGACTTTCCACTTAAATTTTAATATAAATAATACAATACACGTGTTTCGACGTTTCTTAGGGCGTCATCATCAGGTCTACACAAGTTATGTCTTCAATGGGAATATTTATACATGAGCAAAGGAAAGTGGGGGGATTCTTGACAAATGAAGGAGGTATTAGTAAGAAAGGGGGGGGTACGGTTGATGGTGAATGACGTGTTGAATGGTGTGTTGTTACGAGACGGGATTCGGGAATGTGGCCTACCCGTAACCCGGTCACATGCCTCGTAACTTCGTTTTAATGGCTTAAATTGGATTGTTATAAAGCACCTCACCCACTCCTTTTCGGGAGCTCGATGGCAATATTGTAATTACAGCTGAAGGATATTACGGATGGAAATATTTGTTTTGCATATTGTCTTTGGGTTAACGGCAGACGTTGATGACAGCGTTTAAAATAAGGCGCTAACCGTAAGAAAATCTGAGTGTCTTTACCCGAAACATTATTCAAACTCGGGCCATTTTTGCCGTAAGGTAGGAGCTCTACCGAATTGGCTGCAGCGGCCAGCGATAAAAGTTTTATTTTGATGAACAGGCAAAGAAGTTATAAATAAGGTTATAGTTTGGGCTAAAGAAGTGAGCCAGAATATTTGAATTCCCAAAAAGTTTCGTATGATATGATGGTGTAAACGAAGAGCAAATAAACTTGTTCACATGGAATTTCCACGTAGATGTTGTAGCTTGTACTTTCATATTGAAAGCATTTTACTCCTCGGAAGTCCTTCTCAGCGTGGTTGGCTATCTATGATCGTTTAATGAAATGTTAAGCTGCCGTTTCAAAAGGTTTTTTTTATATTCACACTTTCGCTCATATATTTTCTTGCCGCTCAATTTTTTCGTAAAAAATGCCACGAACTTGCCAATGTTTTTCACTGCAGTTCTTACCTTTCCTTTTATTTAATTTATTGACTTTTATGATTATTACGCTTGCTGTACGCTGTGAGTTTTATACCTTTATCTGATGGTAAAAAGAAATCGGATATCGATTTGCATTTTCCATGCCTTCAGGGTGTTTTTACAAATAGCGGCAGAGGTAGTCTTTGCCATTTACTGACGTTGGAAGCGAAGTAATCGGGGAATAAATGATGAAGGACTATAAAAATTCATCTATCTGTGGGAAGAAGTGGAGACTGTCATGCTTTCATGCCATTTACATTTATAAATACATCCCATTTCTCCTGCAATCAATGTTTTGCGGGTGTAGTCATTAACTAAAAGTGCCCCTCAATTGAAAAATGGGGAACCTTTGGTGGAGCCAAGAAATCAGTAAATTCAAAGTTCATTCTTCTTGCGGGTTACTGGCTTTACTCTTTGTCGGGTGCATTGCTCAACATTTATAACTCCACTGACGACGCAATACGAGAATGTTTATTCCAAATTCGACACTTGCTAGAATAGAACGCCGCTAGCATTTATGCTTATTTCAAGGGCTCTTATCTCGGAATGTTCAGGAACTGACATCAGGAAATCTACGCTCTCCAGTTAGAATTTTTAGCGTAGTAATTTAAACGCAGTTTACTTGATAAATATAGTTGCCTTTTCATTAATGTTTTAGTGCGTAAGTATATCACTGATTTCATGATAATTTGGTCAATCAAATTGCTTTAACCCAATTTACCAGGAGATTACTTTTATTACGGAGAAATGTGAGTGTATATTATTCACATATGCTCATTTAATTTGCCAGAGAATTGCCATTTAATATGTGCCCTTAAATCTGCTGCACTGTGAGGACTGCGTCTTGTTAGCTGGTCACTAGCACATACCACATTAGACTTTCACTTTTTATATTGAAATATCATGAAGAATATATTTGATGCGCTGTATTTCAATTTAAGTGAGTAATTATTTTTTTAAGACCATTACATGAAAATCTTAGATAATCAGATCCTCATCAAGGCTATGTATCAATACCAAGAATTTTCTAGCATTTACATTGTGAAACATTTATTTTTTTATTGAGAGTGAAAGCAATGTTTCGGGATAAAATAATTCAAATACAACTTGTTCCTGGTATCAAAGATCTTGTCTTTTTTCAAAGAACTGACAATAAATCTATAATCTTATTTTTACATTTTACTCATTGCTGCTGCTTCTAACTATAATTAGGCCTGCATAATGGGTCATTTTACGTGAAAGAATTCAAACCATTTCTTTCATTGTAATTAATAAATGAAAGAATAATGATGAATGTTCCAGAATTTTCTACGGGTCTGCTACAGAATAAATATTTTCCGGAATTACTTTTCCTACGAAATCCGTTGCATATTCATTTTTTTTAATTTTATGAAAACATATGCTGTTTTACGCTACATCTAGACCTTTTTTTACCAAGTAATTGGAATTCCGCTTTAATAGATGGGATACTTTTTTATTTTCCTCAAGTAATTAGCACTAAATAATCAATATGTTACCCCAGGTTCTTCTGCAAGGGTAGACTAATTGACCTGGAGATTAGGTTAATTTGATTGTACTCCTATGTAAAAAATAATAATATGTATAAAAATGATTTTACCTCTCTGTTAGTGTGATACGTTGAAGCATGTAAGGCAAAATATCTAGGCGTTTTGGGTTAGCCGGTGATAACGAGTTTTTTCTGGATTCTAGGTATTAAATTCCCTTATTAGTTTCTCCTAATTCTGTCTTATTTTCCTTCCGTTTCTTGTTCTTATTGTTATGAGTTTCATCCTATTATGAAGGTAACGAGTTTTGCCCATGAATGAGGGCGTAATCTTTGAGGAGTGAAGTAACTTACTATCAGAAGTAAAAATTACCTGATGTTGATGTTTCGTACTGTTTAAGGTGTTCATAATCATAATTTAGATATTTATCTTCCTTGAGTCAATCCAAGTTCTGTTAATTTCTGGATTTTCGTATAAATGCTTATAAAAGTTGTAAAAAAAGCTGTTTACTCAAAACGAGTCTGCAGGTAATCGATTGTTTATCTTTGTTTAGAGAGATATGAAATGAGTAGTTTAAATACGTATCTAAGTCTCCATTGCCGAATAGTGATAACTTAACGTTGTATGAAAAGCATTTTGAGTGTACCTTTATTACGGTTATATAATAAAAATAATAATATTTGTTCTTCCATACATGTATAATTACAGTTATTATTTCCATTCAAGGATGTAAGGTATCCTGTAAGGCAATAATCCTGTAATTAGGCTAACTTCAAAATTCTAATATGCGGAAATGAACATAACATTGAACCAAAATTTACTTAGTAGATGCCTACATAAAAAAAACTTGGAAAGGAATTTTAGTGTGATAAGACAATTTTTACTGTAGTTGTTGGAAAATAGGTATCACAACATAGATGGTACAATAGATATGACTTAAAACATAATATATACAATACATATACCCTTTACAGTAACGTATCAAAATTAGCAATAGTTTCTATCCATTTACGAATCAAACTTTGGTATTTATAAAAAAAGTAGTTTCTTTGATTGAACTAGGCAGGATGTTGTACAAATGTGGTCCCATATACATGATACCCCTTTGTACAGCGTTAAATTCGGTTTAGTTATATGGATACCTGAGGGAATGATATGCGTTGGGTAACAAGAATTTATAAAATGCAGAGTAGAGCTCATATTTCGGTATGAATTTATTTGGACAAGCCGTGGGTGCCCAATCGGCGTTGGCGAGTTCTATCGTGGTCTGTTTAGATTTGTACATTATGGGAAAGAACAGGTCCTCCTCCTGGTCGGGGAAGGTGTCGGGTCCGGGGGCGTGAAGCTGAAATTAATTGCCCTGGGCGAGGACTGGACACTTCCCGAATGGACGGCGGCAGAGGGCGAGGCGTATGCCTAGTCTGGAGAAAGGTGAAAGCTGGGAAAGACCGAGGAGCGGATATTCCCGCCTGCCGCCCTCTACGTTTGAATATATTTCACCAGATTACCGAAGGCAGAGGACTCCTCACCTCATCCCTGCCGTGGAACAAGGAACACTCGTTGAAACCGGGCTAAACGCATTATGAAATCGTGGGAAATTTATTATGGGAATTAGTGATGGAAATTGTAATGAGCGTGAGCGAATAAATCTTCTTGGAAAGAAGAAAATCTGAAGTGATATATGAAACTTGAGTTACACCTTGTATTCCGTAACACTATAAAAATACGAAATATAATATATTGCGTTTATAAGCGAGAGGGACTTCAAGGTGTATTATGAAAGTTAGTAGTTTCAAACGCCTGGTTTTATAAGCAAAGTAGACCGTATTCATACATAACTCCATGTGATACATTCTCTGTGAAATTGCTCTTAAATAGCAGTGATCGTAATTTAATTACAGTACATATGGTGGAAAGGCATTGTCATCTAATTGATGATAGACGGTTTGCAATTGCAACTTGTTACCTTAGGTTATATTACACCTTGACTTCCTCATTGCACCCCAAAACCTGGCTCAGTACTTTCCATTTCTTCCTTCGTTTACAAAAATCCAGCTTAAAAGGAGCATAATATTACTACGTGCTCAAACTAATTCGCGATCGGTACTTGGAATTACTTTCTCGACTTCTTGTTAAGTGAGGTATTAGTATGCTTTGGTGTTGTATGATATACTCTTATTTCATCTCTTAGTTAAGTATAGCATTTTTCATCATTTGCTATCGTTTCCCCAATGGTTCTGTATTTAGGTGTATATTCCGCAGTCTTGCGATGCAGATCCTGTTGTACATCCTTTGAATTCTACTCTACCAATAACAAATTGGCTAATCACCTACGCACCTCCTACTTTAGTGGGGCAAATGATAAATGTATATTTAAAAATCGTTTAATGTAGCCTCTGGTATCCTTTTCGTATTTCCTTTTAAAAATATTTATATTGTCCAGGTATAGAGTTGAGTGTAACCAGCGAATTTTTACAGATCTGATGTTTTCCCTGCGAATATTTATTATGAAGAGTTCTCGGGTTTCCCCCCGGGTAACGCTGTTGATCTGCATCGATGTGCCGAAGGCGTTGACTGCCGTTGTCTTCACTATTCACTCCGCAGACGGTGGCAGATTACGCTTTCAAAAAGCCACCGGTGGCGATAAACACAGTCACGAGAACTGTTCAGCCCAGCGCATTTTTTCCCACTCACGGGACACTAAGTAATGGCTCGAGTTCGTGTTAATGTTTTAAATATTCCAGCGTATTTAAAGTTCTGAAGAAAAAGACTCGTATAGAAAGAAGAGGGAGGGAAAAGTGTCTAAAACACTATTAAACTTGACCCGGGTGAAGTTTTTAGATATCATTAACAGTTTGGCTTCCCACGGCCAGCCGAGAATAAATGCAGAAGAGGCAATCGGGCTGACAGCTCACATTGGGGAACTAGATTAGAAAGAGGAAACGCTTGCCTAAGAGTAATTCTGGGAAGAAGAGGTAATTTATTGCTGAGCAACGGACTCGTGGTCGGTTTCGCGGCTTTTAACTTGGTCCGTTGTATAGGAATATTTATGTGTCCTTTAGGAATTTCGGGTTCTTTTTCGTCGGTGATTTTAAAAGTGTTTTCCTGGATATGTTTGATCCTCCTCGATACGCAGCAGATGCTCTCTTCGGATCAAATATAGTAAGTCTGATGTTTCTATTGAAAAGATCGTTATGCTTTCTGTGTTGGCACATTATTGATCATTGATGAAGATATGAATGAATTTGACTCGGATTTACTTGGTTGACATGGTGAAGACTTTAATTACTTTACATTTATTTTTCATTCATATAAATTGGAAAGTCAGTCAAGTATCTATGATACATGAAATTAGACTTTTGAATTGATATTTTTGTCTTCCGATTTTTCTCAGAGGATCAAGAACAGTCATATATTCGGGAAAATATTAGCATTTCTAAGGATTCTTTGTACTACAGACATGCTAAGTATTTAAGGAATATAAAATTACCATTATTTTGAGTAAATATTTAATTTGTTGTCAATTATTAATTTACTTTATCTATTTCAATATTTTAGTGAAGAATGTTAGGAGAAGTA
Source organism: Pyrrhosoma nymphula (assembly GCA_963573305.1). Classification (NCBI taxonomy): domain Eukaryota; kingdom Metazoa; phylum Arthropoda; class Insecta; order Odonata; family Coenagrionidae; genus Pyrrhosoma; species Pyrrhosoma nymphula. The sequence goes on along the minus strand of OY754333.1, from coordinate 47,137,334 downwards.
AGAGGATTGTGCAAACATTATTACTATTGAAGGCTAGGCTTACTGACATAAATAATAAATGCTAACGTCACCGTAGCTGCATGGAGATTCAGGCTTGACGGACAAAATCATTTAAATGGCATGACAAAGTTTTCATTGGATAGAAAGATGATATAACTTATACAACAATATTTCACTCCTCCGTCCCTGTTAAGACTTCTCGCTCTTGCTTCTCGCTCCTGTAAAATTTCATAGTTATATTACTTTAAAGAACCTATTACCAGAGAATTTCACTCACTGTATAAAATTTAAACAGTCACGTAACGTTTATATTCTTTGATGAATCATTCACCAATGTTTGAATTTCATCTGGGACTTAGTGGGACAATCGTTTGGATTTTTTGGTACCCTTTTTGATAAAAAAATGTCCCATAAACTGCGTTACTAAAATTTGATCGGCTTTTGGTTACCTGAGATTTTATTTTAAAAAGTTTATACGAGGGTGGAATCATTATCACCTGCTCTGAATCATATTTCACCCACGGACGTAAAAAATCTTGATTATGTAAAGGCGACCTTCCGTTGGCCTTGAACGTTGAGGGAAAGATGGCTCTCTGATTATTCACATCCTCCTTGGGGAATTTGACCTGAAATCCGATGAAATGAGAGGGGGAGGAGACCTTATTCCTCGCTTCCATCGCCAATATTTTTAAGTTAATATGATCCACCATGGAAATATTTTCTCTCTCGTTCTCTTCTCGAACAATTCAAGGTCCACGGGCGATCGTGATTCCCTTAATACCTTCTTTTTTCTGACATAACGTGGGCTCATCTTCTCGCCGACCATCGAGAGCAGGAGTCAGCCGGAGCCGGGGATCTGAGACAGGCGGTCGGTGGATGGATGTTGTGATGGCTTGCGGTTGAATTAGGAGGAGGAGGAGACTGATGAGGGGGGTATCGGATGGGATGCTCCCTCGGTGGACGTGACTCTATCCAGCCGCGCGAGGAACGTGCCTCGTCCCCGCCCGACCATCCGTTGCTCCGGGAGACGACTCCATCAGGGGCATTCTTGCAAAAAGGGGAAGGATGGAGGGAAACTCTATCTGAATGGCAATCTCGTGCAGAGCGTTCAGTGAGAGAAGGAGTTGGATGGATGGATTGGGGGTTTAGTTTTTTTTTTGGCAGATACGATGCTGAATTGGTGGCTCACGGAAACATTCGACCCCTTCGAAGGATTAATGTCTTGTTATTTTTATTTCTTAGCCTTCTATGAAGATCTCTTTGCCTACAAATCATTGGATGTCGATCTTTTAGCTAAATGACATCCCCAGTCGCGCTTTTCTTTGGTATTTTCCTCACACTATTAATGTTTTATTGTACTGAATAAGCTATCAATTGCATAAGAATTAAAATATGTTACTAAATATTATAGACTATTGTGAAGATAATAATTTTATTTGTTATTGCACTACAAAATTGTAAGCCTGGAACCTGCATCAGCTTAGCAGGACCAACTGTATAAAATCATTCATAATGACCAGAAAAAGAAAGAATAGTTGTAACTTTGTAATATTTCAAAGGATCTTTGTAAATTTGTAAGTTGTGATCTTTTTGTAACTAATTTTTTGTGTTAATTCCTTTCTACAAGGGCATTCATAAAGCATATCTTCCGATACCGCTGATGCTGATTATTCATAATATCGTTAAATTAGATAGTTTAAGAGGCATCGGAAGATGTATAGTCATTTAAAATGTTTAGGACAAAGTAAAGTACTTTATGTCCCATGTCAAAGTGCTGACCTCTTTGCCACCTATGATTTCCGATTGTAGGGTGAATTTTTGAAGGATTTATTGGAACCATGTGTGTTTCTTCATTACCGTCCATCACGGCTTGTAGTCGTTATTTCTAAGCTTCCGGTAAGTCATCTGTCGGATAGGTAGCATCAAATTAATTCTTGTGAGTATCATGTTTACACACTACAACACAATTTAGTTGGGATTCTTCTTAAAAGAAGATGTTCCGATGAATTTAATGCAAAGTAATTAACTCGTTGCTGAACGCGTTAACAGATCAATGTGAGGGGTTAAAAAGGACGATGGCTGTGGAAGTGGAGAGATAGGTAGGAACTGTCCTATAACCTACCATTATAAATTGAACACCTACGATAATGCTGTTGTAGTCAGTTCAGATTGAACACATGTATAGTTCTACAATTAGTTTAAATACCCGAGAAAGAGATGGAAGTGTTTTGAAACGGTTACAATTTCTGTAAATTACTCATTTTATTATGAATATTGGATCGGTATGTATGACATTAGTCACGGATAGTATCGGACCAACGCATTGAATTAGCACTTACAATTATTCCTCTTTTTCTGACTTTAGATACATTGAAAAACGACCGGATAATAAGAAGAGAAAGAAATGAGGGTAATGCGAAGATGGCCGCGGTTGCAAGTCCCTTATGAACGGGTATTTGTACTCTCATAGCTGGGATTTTCGGCGCCGTTATTACAGGTACGTCTTATTTAACAAGACCAAATAATGTTTTTGAAGCTAACCCTTATATAATGTATATGATGCAAGAGTTGCATTTCAAATTTTCGCCGAAATTAAAGCATTGTTTTGACTTGGATTTTCGGTGCGAAATTCGAAATTTACGAGAGAATCATATCCAAATACGCTTTTCCTACTCGGCATGATACCTTGATATTTATTAGCAGCTTTTGTAATAATATGAAACTTATTATTTCGCATTTAGGAGAAAATCTGTACATAAGTAACCGAATCGTTTCAAAATATATGCCGTGTGCCTTAAGAGTACTTGTTAAAAATATCATTGAATTACCAGGAAACCAAATCCGTAGCATGCAGTGCTTTTCAATTTTATCGATAGATATTACTAATAAGGACACGTATGCAAAGTTTCCACCACCCACCAATTGGGAACCGAGCCTCAGGTACTGGACGGGTCGCAGGTGGCGGATAGCGAACGTTCCATCAGATATGGTGGACAGCTGCGAATAAGGGGCATCCCAAATAAGCAGTCCCGGACCGAGGCGGCAGCATCGGGAGGGCGTGGCGAGGGTGACCTGTGGCAGGGGCACACTCATCAAAACCCACATGAGCCCAATGACGTGCTGTGTCATGGCGAGTAAGTGCCGCCATTAAATATGCACTGCCCCGTGCTGCCTTGCACGAGTAAGGAAGAGGATCCCAAAGGCTAGGAGAAGGCTACTCCGATGTAACACCGAGGTCAGGCCATGATCTTTGAGCTGTAGTGGAAGCAGTTGGCCTAAGAGAAGAGGACTCTAAACACAAACTCCTGGTCCTCCAGGTTGGGGGTTGGTCGCAAGGCTAACAACCTTGCACCGGAAAAATGTAAGTGTTAAGAAACGCCAACACCAAGCCTCGGATACGGACGGAACAAATGGAAAAAGACCCCAGCTCAGATCTACGGACTTGCGATTCGGAACCTGGAATGTGAGAACTCTGGCAATGCCAGGAAAAATGGATATCCTTGATGAAGAACTAGAAACATACAAAATGGATATAATAGCATTACAAGAAACAAAATGGCCATTTAGCGGCAAACTAAATACTAAAAGTTACCAAATAATGTACAGCGGCTGTGATAATGGAAGACACTACGCAGGCGTAGGTTTTGCCATCAAAAGAAGTTTATTGGATTCTGTGATATGTTTTAAAGCTATTAGTGAGAGAATATGCTACGTAAGGTTAGGCGGTAAGTTTAATAATATATCAGCTGTTAGTTTTTATGCTCCAACTGAACAGAGCTGTGATGATGACAAAGATATGTTTTATGCCCAACTTGACGAAATAGTGACAGACGTCCCGCAGTACGACACACTTGTGCTGCTAGGGGATGCAAACGCTAAAATAGGCAGAGAAAATATTTGGAACAAAGTAGCAGGAAAAGAAAGCCTTCATGAAGAATCAAATGATAACGGGACAAGATTACTCAGCTTTGCAAACGCATCAAACGTATACGTTGTAAGCACAAAGTTTCCTAGGAAAGACATTTATAAGGGTTCTTGGGTGTCCCCAGATGGTAACACGGTTAACCAAATCGACCATATTTTGATAGACAAAAGGCATCTAAGTTCAGTGACTCAGGTAAGAAGTCTCAGAGGAGCAGAATGTGGTACTGACCACTACTTAGTAATGGCAAAGTTAAGACAAAGAATAAAAATAGAAAAAAGGAACAAAAACAAAATTGAAGACAGGATATTTTTTGAAAATACCAAACTAAATGAATACCAAATCGAACTGCAAAATAGATTCTCAGTTTTAATGAAAGACATTAAAGAAAATGATACAGCAACGGAACAAGAGAAAGTGGAAAACATGTGGACTGAATTCAAAATCAATATAAAAGAAGCAGCTAAAAAAGTTTTCAACAAGAAAAGAATGCCGAGAAAGCCATGGTTCAATGAAACATGTAGAGAATTGGTAGAAGAAAGAAAAGAAGCCAAAAGAGAAGTTCTTGCGAAAAAATCACAGGAAGCAAAAGTAAGATACCAACTTGTCAATAGGAAAGTAAACAAAACCCTAAGAGCAGAAAAAAGGAAATACATCAATAATTCACTATTAAGAGCAGAACAGGACTGTACCCAAAACAACTCAAGAGACTTCTATAGAAAAGTAAGATTCTTTCAAAAAGGTTTTAAGCCAAATGTAGTGGGGGTAAAGGACAAGAATGGAATCTTAACTAGTGAACCAGCGGGAGTCTTGAGAGTCTGGGAAGAATATTTTAGTGAGCTCCTAAACTGTGAAGAAGGTATAGAAGATGGGGAAGAGAATGAAGACGGAAGAAGAGAGGATATACATATTTTAAGGGATGAAAGTATCACATGCTCCGAACCAACAATAGAGGAAATAAAATCTGTATTAAAAACTTTCAAAAGAGGCAAAGCTCCAGGTGAAGATGCCATACCTATCGAGTTAATAACAAATGGATGTGAGGAGGTCATTAGATTTTTACATAAATTAATAACAAGAATATGGAAAGCAGAAAGAATGCCAAAAGAATGGACTGAAGCAGTCATTGTGCCCTTACATAAGAAAGGGGATAAATTGGATTGCAACAATTATAGAGGATTATCGTTGATTAACACTACATACAAAATACTATCCAAAATAGTGTTGAATAGACTGAAAGAACAAGTAGAGGAGAAGATAGGAGACCACCAAGCGGGATTCATGAAAAACAGATCCACCACTGACCAAATATTTATCCTGAAGGAGGTAGCCTCTAAGTATTGGGAATACAATAAGGATCTGTTTGTGTTATTTATAGACTTTAGTAAAGCATATGACTCAATAAACAGAGAAAAACTGTGGGAAAGGTTGGAGAACTTTGGAATACCTGTTAAACTTGTTGAACTTGTTAAAATGTGTATAAAAGAGTCCAAAGGAAAAGTAAAAGTGGGAAAAGAATACTCCGAAACGTTTGAAATAAATACAGGCGTCAGACAGGGAGATGCACTTTCTCCACTGCTCTTCAATATAGCAATAGAAGAGGCGCTAAAGAGAACCAGAAATACACCTGGTGGAGCCAAAATTCCAGAAAAAATTAACCTACTAGCATTTGCAGATGATGTAGCAGTAGTAGCTGAAAATAAGGAAGAACTTAAAAACTTGACAAGAGTGCTACTAAATGAGGCGAATAAAGTAGGTTTAAAAGTAAACGAAGGCAAAACACAGTACATGAAAATAAGCAGAAATGAAGATGAAGAGAATTATCTACCAGTATTGCACCATAAGTTTAAAAAAACTGACCAATTTAAATATCTAGGAGTACTAATAACAAACAACAACAAAGAAGAGACAGAAATAAACGCCCGACTTGCCTCAGCTGACAGATCATACTGGAGCTTAATAAAGTTATTTAAGAATAAACTCCTATCAAAAAGAACAAAAATTAGGATTTATAAAACAATAGTGATACCAATACTATTATATGGCTCTGAAGTGTGGGCTTGTACCAAAAAGTCACAAAAGAAACTCATAACGTTTGAAAACAATGTATTGAGAAGAATATTTGGTCCCATTAAAGAGGGTGAAACGTGGAGAATAAGAAAAAACAAAGAGTTAAGAGAATTGTATAAAGAACCAAATATTGTGGGAATTATCAGAAGCAGGAGATTAAGGTGGCTGGGACACGTCCATAGAAGAAGTGAAGACACAATGATGAAACAAGTGCTAAAAGGAAAACCAGAAGGTACAAGACCGTTAGGAAGACCAAGGATGCGCTGGAATGACGAAGTAGAGAAGGATATGAGAAGGATGGGAGCACATCTGGAAGTGAAAGGCGACCGTAGAGCGTGGAGACGTGTGGTTGGCGAGGCCAAAGACCTCCTAGGTTTTCAATGGCCACAGGAGTAAGAGAGTAAGAGTAAGAGTATGCAAAGTTTCACGCAAATCATAAATAAAAATAGCCTCAGCCACCTTAAGGTAATAACGAGAAACGCATCAGTGAACATCCCACGCCGATTCTGCGCCGACGAAGAGATCGGCGTAGGCGGCGTGCAGGAAATGGTCAGTGGTGGAACCGACGGCTACGGAAAACTCATTACAGTTTCCTATTTCGCGCGCATTCTCAACACTCGGTGGAAACCAAAGCGCTTGGACTAGGCTTGGAGTCGGACTCTTTTGCATCTGGCAAAATAAATGCTTTACTTTGTAATTTCCTTGCGTCAGTTCCTAGAAAACCTTCAAGCCCTTTTTTTATTTCCAAACCTTATAGTTTAGCAGTAAGTATTTTAGAGTAAATAATTCCTCTGGTAATGAGCCAAAAACTGTTCAAAATCACAACGTTACAGGGTGAAATTTTATGTTTTGGTTGGATTAACGTATTTTAACATGTCATGTTTGGTCAAGTGAATTAGAGATGGGATTATGTATGGTAGACATGTCAGCCTTTAACCATTAAAAATATCATATTAAATATCATATATCAATGGTAACCTAATAAAACGCATATTTTGGACGTATCATTTTTTGCTCCTTGCCACAGAATTGAACTGTCAAGTCAAAATAATCCTTCATCTTAGAACAGGACGCGATGGATTTTGATCTGTCCAGGCCATGAAAAATTTACAAATTTTGTGAAGTTATGCGTTGTCATTTGTGCTGTACTTCCCGTTCACTGTATTATTTCACCTATCAATGATTCCTTTAATCTGAATATTTGTAGACTGCAGTTATCTATTCGCAACCTGTCAGGTTTCTTAACGGCATAGTAGTTATTGGATAAATTTAGGCTTTGTTTTTAATTTTTGATTAAACATTATATCGGTATGATAACTGATATGTTTAGGTTACGCTTACCCATCAGTAGCGCTCACGTTGAACGATACTCATTAAAATGTTCTCGGGAAATCGTGAACTCTCAGCAAACGTAAAATTAACGTAAGCGTTTACAGCAGCATAATCGGATGCTAAACTTAAACCAGACATTAGAAAACCGGGTCTTAATATTCTTTATTTTGCCATTTTTTGCATATTTCAACCTTTCTCGCCATTCCAGCTCTTCTAGTTACCCTGCCAAGATATTCATTACGTCTTTGAGTGTCATCAATCGATCTGATTCCTTCTCTTTTACAGTAATTTATAAGGCAACAAGTTCCTTTTTTGATATTTCGTAATCGTCGTTGCAATGGACTATGTGAAAGCAACAGAGATATATGTCTTGATTCCAATAGCAGATATCAATGAATCTTATTTTATTTTTATCGGCCAATTTTTCTTATGATGCACTTGCTTTATCCACCCCAGAGTGATTCACTGAGTGCAAATGTTTCTAGCGAGATATGTTTTTCTGCGTGCAACCGTAATTACCTTGAGTGCCTCCTGATCATATCTTGATAATAGGTAAGAGGTTGGAGGCCTTCGGTCCGTGTCACTCCTATTTAGGTGTTGAGCCACGTAAATACATGTTGTATTTTAACTCTGAATAGTAATTGTGGATTAGAAGGAGCTTAATGCAGGATCGAGGATGGGTCGTAAGCGGATTAATCCTTTAATGTTTGCGGATGACTTATCATTGGTTATCTAAGTTAATGCATAATTTTTAAAGGTTTTCCTGGGGGTCAAGTGATAGACAGTAAGAACAATGAGAGTCTCAGGAAATCAATTACCTTTGATTAAGGATTAGTATATTAATTGAAGAAAGTTGAGCAATTTGTGACTCTGAATAGCTTATTGTGTACTAAAGGAATTGTTGGGGAGGATAAACAAGAAATAATTGCGCTGCCTCTTAAAACCGTTGCTTACGAGTAGATGGTACATACAGAGCTAAAATGGTACGAGAAACTTGGAATTCACATACTTCACCTTTTTTTGGTAAATAGCTACTTCCTCTTCCGTAAAACCCATCCCAAAGTATCCCTTCACGATTTCCAACTTGGCATAATCAGAACCCTCCTCAGTCCTTCCCTCTCTGAACCCATCCTTCGTTCCTCAACCGGCCTGCCTTCAAGGAACCTTGGATTGTCTAGGCATTGCCCTGAGACACATGACGTTGACGAAAAGAGAAAACGTGTCCTCCAACGAAGCTGCACGTATTGTACATCTAGAGGGTTTAGGAAGGACACAAAATATTTCTGCCCTGCCTGTGAGCAACAAATAAATGACAAAAATATACACAGCCAATACAAATGAACTTTTTTAATGCATTTTATCATAGTTTTGTATATTTCCTATTGTGTATAGCATATTATGGGTTATATATTGTATATTTGGTATTATATATTTTATATTTTCCTATTTTAAATTTCATATTTTGTTTTGTGTACATTCTTTGGAAAAAAAAATTTTGTGTTTTTGCATAATGATTTGGGTTTCTATTTTTTTGTTTGTGACTCAAGATATGGGCATAGTACTATTAATTACATAGATTTATTTCATAATTTTTATTTATAGTACAAAATAACTTTCAGTCAACTCAGGATGAAGAAGATAATTTATATATATATATATATATATATATATATATATATATATAAAACTTCCAGGAGAATCACTTGGGTGATAAATATACAATATGCCAAGAGGGTGGCCGATAAAAAATATACACACGGAAAAAAGAACACTTACATGTTGTATTTTAACTCTGAATAGTAATTGTGGCTTCTCAAATCTCAAATATCGTATATGGCTTGCAGAATGTCCGTCACACTTTTTATAGCACATGTCCTTCCCGAGTTCGGGGAAGTATTCATTTTCTTATTTCTCTCCGCTAAGCACGTTTCAGCAGCCTTAATTTTCTCACTTCCTTACAGTAGATGCTAACTTATTTTCCTGCCTCTACTCATGGTGCATCCTTGAATAAATAGCCTCAGCGCCTTGTTTTTATTTTCAACGGTGAGTACACTGTGATCAATGAAACGAGGCATGTTAATCCTCTCTTCATTTATCTTCATTCCAATGACGAGTCATAATTGTGTTATTCTCTGTTCTAAGTACCCTCACCGTTGCCCTGGCGAAAGACATTTCCTTATTTGAGCACCTAATTTTTCTTTGTCTGTCATCATTAGCCTAATAACGATAATGTTGCTAAGATCTTGGATTATATCGCTTGATTCTGCGCTTATGATAGAACTTCCGCGCCTTTCCTTATATCCAGCATCTATAAGCACCACTTCACGTTGATAGACCTTACCGAAGTCCCTACATGACATTTGAAATTACCTGCTATGTTGCGTAAGCATTATGTGTATTATACTGGAGTTAATATAAAAGTAATACTACACCACCTTTTTTGCGCCCTGACTGACGCTGACTTTTAAATTTCTTTGTTTGATTCCGAAATATGGATAAACAGTTTCATGAAGATACTTGGAGAAATTCATCTAGAAGTGTTAACCTCTCATCTCCATTTTTTTTAAATTTAGTGGCAATTAAATTTCCTTAAACGGTTGAGAATATCTTGTAAGTCTCCTTAGCTTCGTGGGAGACAAGATTGGTGAACTAAAATCTTGTTATAATTAATACTTGACGACGGTAATAAGGAATGCCAATTTGAAAATTGGAAATAAATTGGAAAATAAATTAAATAAACCATATTAAACGAATGGTGGTGAAAGAAATAGAACAATCACGATGTTTCATTTTTTCCTTGCTTTAATCTTCTCTATCATATTCTTGGAATACTGAACTCTGAATGTATCTGTGAATGAGGCTCCGAACAATAATTGGTGTCTAGTAAACCAGTCGGCATAAATTAGCAAGTTTTTGGGAGGACTACCCCGGATACTGACAGTGGTTATGTACGGCTAATGAATTATTTTTTATTAATTTCTGGCTTTAATTTCTGTCCAGGCTGGTTTGAGTGATTCAATTTTTGACCTCCCGTGATGATCTCTAACCGTCTTTCCTTCCAAGATTAGGTTTGCTATCATCCAAGTTTGACTTGAGCAAAAATTATGCAAAAACAACATAGGTATACCATTTTAACCTTTGACGCATTTGCAAGGTAAATAGTATTTCCGGCGTTCAGCTGCTAGCTAATGATTTATAGCTCGAATATAATTTATTTTCAATCAGTACCCTTATGAAAAATATTGAATGCCTACCAGAGTTATAGATTACTAGGACTGACGGCAAAACATGCGAACACATTTGCACGTACTAGCGATCAACGAGATGGAACACAAGATGGGTCGTCAATACGACGTGATTGAAATACCAGAAGTACAGTAAAGAATTAGGATTAATTAAGTGCTTTGCATCAATTTTATCACTACGTGAATACCGAATTGACTGTTTCACAAGCCTTGTCGTGACATTACCGTGAAATTTCGTAGAAGGTGTAACAAAATTCGTCCTGAATTATATGTTACTCTACATTATATTTATTCATGTAATAATTGACGTGTAACACAAAATAAACGTATGGTGTGTTTTTTCGACCTCTTTATATTTTATGACGTAAATATCAGGAGTTTAGGTAAAATACAAAGTGTAAAACTTAAGAAAAACATAAACATGATTACACCTAATTGTTCAACAAAGAAATAAACCAAGCAACGAAATTACAAATGTAAATTAAATATAAAAAACCTAAAATTTTTTGTAATCTTGAAGATTTCTATATATTTTTATTTTTAATAACCGTTATTTATATATTTAAACCATCCTGTTTTCAAAAAAGGATTGTAGGCAAAACATTTTTCATTATGTAACATCATAAATTATAGCCCTGAGGATGGTTAAATAATGCATCCGAAACGTTGGCAGAAGTTTTATATTTTTTATTTGATCTTTACTCCTGATATTTACATAGTAAAATATACGAAAAAAATTATAAACAATTGAAATAACATTTATATTAATAACTGAATGGGTGCCACTCATCCATGGTGATGTCGCGAGTACATTATGCACCTACAATGGGCAGAAGCAACTGTGCACTCTTGTGCCTAATTGGCAGTAGGTTTTAATGGCCAACTGCACTATTGCGACGGGCAAATAGCTGGACCAAATAGTGCTGTAGATTCTTTTAGGGCTTAAAAGTGATATCGTATTGTGGATCGTATCTTTTAGGGATGCCAACATTTCACTCAGTAATCGATTACGTGTAATCGATAGTTAATGAATCGATTAGACCGATCAATCGGAGGCCAAATAATCGATTACCCAGTGGGGAATTAATTGTACAAAAAATGTTTACGAACGTTCAGTGAAGACTATTTAAACGTTCAAAGATCATTCAAGAAGGACATTCAATGAACTTTCAATTGGCACTCATAGATAGTGCAAAGAACATTCATTGGAATACTTCATAGAATGTTCAACGTAAATGAATTGCAGCTGCAATGTTTTTGAATTAATAACATATGAACGATGAAGGAATGTTTAGAAATAGTTCTCGTGAAATAATTCTCGATTCATATCGTATTACCTCTCCACTTACTTGCTCTCTCAAATTTAAAAAAATATATAATTTGCAATTAAACACTATGAATTTGCAATTACGCGTATGTACTATTAGTACGTTATAACATCGTATATATTCCTATCCTATGTTATCTTACCTACCTTCCTAACATCATTGTACCCATTTCGCATGACTAGGTACCCTACGAATCTACTGACAGTACCGAAAGCACCGAACCGACGTACTGAACAGAATGTATGTACTGAATGAAAGTTTTATATACATAAGTAGTCACTTCCGTGGATAAATGTAACTTCGAGAACTATAATTATTAAATGGCAATTCCCTGATAGTTTGAGGAAATACCATCACATTTTTATAACATTTATTTGGCAATAATTAATTGAAACCTATATTGCCGCATAGTATGAATATAAATGCAATATTACTGTGAATAAACAAGATTTTGACGCATATATGTGTACAGTTCAGTGTTCATCCGTTAAAGTCAACAGTTGAACTCATTACGTACACAATGCGATATCACATGCAGGCATTAATTTTAAGGAATAATATGGTACATATGGTATGTTAGAATGTTCCCTAGAATGTATAATTAATGAATATAATTGTCGTTTATGACAATTCAAATATACATAGTTTAAATATGTACTTTAAATGTTCAACAAGGGAGCATTTTTTTAAAATACTTCGTGGACTGGAAATGAACGATCTATAAACAGTCTCAAATGAATAGTTCACACTTGAACATTCAATGAACGATCTATGGATGCATGCTCAGGATAATTCAGTGGTGGACTACTTTTGAATTCGTTCATGAATGTCTTATGCATGGTCTCTCCCCACTGGGTAACGTACTTTCTACGTCCCATGTTTGTGCGAGTTTTCTGACACACTCAATTTAATTTTAAACATTCAGGTTTATCTTCATGGTAACTCTTCATCCTATCCAAGTTAACCATTGAAAGTTTATATCGCATATGTGTCAGATAACGTAGCAAAATTAGTAAATATTTAACTGGACAGCGTCTCTGTAAGTCAATTAATAATAATAATAGTCGAGTCTCCTGCCATTATGACGACAATGAAACATGATGCTTGCCGTGGACTCGGAGTGGATGTTACAACAGTAACAATTAAATAATAATATTTATAATACCTCCCACATGATGTGTACAATTAATGGTACAAACAAAATTACGGGAGCTTTAGGTGGTCTCCTAGGCCATGAGACCTGAATTGAGTGATCAGAGAATTACAATAAATATTTTCTACTTACAATTAGAGCAGTAACTTTATAATTTTCTTGAGAAAAAGCCAGCCTTTAGCCAGTTAAATAGAAGTCTCTAAAATATCAATAAAATATGTAGTAGGTATTAAGATTTTTATTACAAAAGTAACTACTCATAATCAGAAACTCAATCGCTAATAAAATCGTTTTCATATTTCTAAAAAGAAGGCAAACCCGCGAAATTTTGTTATTATCGGTACCAACTAATCGATCACCGAATATAATCGGACCTTTTATAATCGAATAAAATAATCGATTAATTTTGGTTGACATGTACTTGATTACTTTCATCCCTAGAAGTTTTGTATATTATGTCGTCATGGGCAACTCTCAACGCACCCTTAATCACTCCTTTAAGGTAGTTTGAGCGTAAGTCATTGCACCTAGAATTTAATACATATCATATAAGAGAAAAAAAATCCCATCTTCCCAAAGATATAAAAATATCAACTCCTTGCCGAAATACATTTCGAGCAATTTGCCTGAAAATATCAGCTTTTTTCTCATGGGATAGATCATGGGACTGTGAGCTCCAGAGGGAGAATATTGAAAATATTAGGAAGTTTGAACACCTAGATTTCGTCAAAAAACGAATGGTGTGTAGTTTCTGTTTTCTCAACTATTTATAAAAATTAATCTATTACTCACCGCAGTAATGTTTACAGAATCACAAAAAAACCTGCTGTTGTAAAGGCGTTATCGCCGCACGGCGTGAAAAAATGAGTCAAGTTAGAGACTTAAGTTGATATATTTATGTAATTACTGAGAATGTTTGTCATATATGTATTTATTATTTTGTGCCATTAATGTTACAATATTTACTTCATACTTCTTACAGACGCTGAAATTAAAATATAAAATTCGAATATGGCCTCCATTATGATTGGGAAATATCTTGCTCATACTACCCTAAGTGCATAGTCGCTTGGAGAACTTCGTGAGGAGAACCGTGCCTTGGGGTGGAGTTGAAAATGGGCGGTCCTGGGTGAAGGCGTGGCGAAGGGCTGAGAATAAGAATGATGGGCAACCGAAAACAAAGGGCTTCTCGTCGGTGAGCTGGAACAGGGTTGCTGGGGAAGGGAGCGCCTGTAGCGGCGAGGAGGAAGTGGGAGTCCGTAAAGTTTCCCCATGGTCCCACCGATGACGTTCTAATCCCGGGTTGACCTTAGTCAGGCTCGCTTTATTTTTTTTTGTTTTATTCATCTCCATATTCACCTCAATTTACCCCTAAATTGTTGATTTAAATCCGTGAACAAGCTGATACGTAATTGCTATGGCCATTTTTTTAAGCATGACAATTTAAACTTGGAAATTGATGTGACTAATAAATAGTGGTATATTTGTTTAACGAGCTTCAACGGCTTAGGTCGTTTCCCACCTACTGTCTGCCACGTGCAGACAGGGGCAACAGCACTCGGACGAATCGGAGGATCACCCCTCCAAACTCGAGCCGAGCCCAACGATGCTTAACTTCGGTGACTGATCGGGAACCGGTGTTTCCATAGTTTGGATTCGTTGCCCATGGCTAATAAATTATAAAAATTTTACCGAGAACGAAAAAGTAATTTTAAATATTCCCGAATGAATTCGACCGTATCTGGCGTTGCGTGGTGGAACAGCATTTCAGTAATTAAATTAAACCTAACGCTTAAACCTAACGCTAATCATACCTGATGATGACGCCCTAAGCGTGTTGTTGTTTATTGTACATTAAATATAAGTTGAAATTGAAACCACAGAACAACTCCTGAAGTTTAATTTAATTATTTAAATGCTTACGAGACCCATTGTTTATTAGAATTGTTTATTTTTTATATCTGTATTTAGGTTTACCATAAATACAGCAGCTAGGCCTTTTACATTGGATATATTAAAATAAATAAATTAATACAAGTAAATTATACATAAAAAAGGTGGAGGTAGCAAGACAACTAAGTAAACAACATACAGATGGGATGAATCTAGTTTTAAGTGGTAGTGTTTTAGTGAGGAGGTCAAGATGTTTGGTGAGAGGAGGTCAAGAGAAGGATACTTGTTGGGGAGGGAGTTAAAAAGTGATGGGATTCGGTGGAAAAGGTATATTTTGGAAACAAATAGGTGGAACTGGGGTGTGTGAGGAAGACATTTGTATAGAGTGGAACGAGATGGGACACGTAGTGAGAAGGATGTGAGGATTTCAGGGGATCGGAAGGAACCGTTTAAGATTTGGTGAAGGAACTTCAAATCTGAGATCTGTCTCCAGAGAGTGGGATGCAAAACACAAAGAGATGAGAGTATTTTATCACACTATCGAGGAGTGAAAGAGGGAACGCAGTGACGTACAATGGCTAAAAAGAAATTTAGGGGCCGAGGGAGCAATTTTATCGGGGTAGGGCAAGCAGCAGACCATATGGGTAAACAGTATTCCAGAATGGGAAGAACACATCCAAGGGGATCTGTTGGGAATTGTATAAAAGTTCGGATTGAGAATATGAAAAAATAAGTGTATTTATTGTAATTGAGATGTACCCAACCACTCTTTTGATGCTCTGAAAAAAAAAACATTTTTTTATATCTTCCGATTTCTGCTCATGTTAGCTTACATTTCCTCACACATGGCAAGCAAAGTTCGCTTAAGAGCTGAAAATGATTTTATGTAAGAGAGAAGAAAGAGAAGAGAAGAGATTTATTCAATTCTCTGGGTACATACCCCTAAAAGCAACAAATACGTAACGTACATGACATTTTGAATAGTTATTAAATAAAAACAAAATGAAAACGTAATACAAAATTTACATAGAAACAAATGAAATGAAATAGAAAATTACGTAGAAAATTACTTTATGTGAGGGAATTACTTCCCTAGATTTGTTGAATGAACGTCATGCATTGCGGTGAGCCAAATTTAGTTTAATGTTTAGTGTTTTTTAAGCTTTAATATTTTTTATTCAAAGGCCAGACAAAAAACTAGGAGTCTTACGTTGGCAAACATGCTACCATGGTAACATATGGGTTAAGATCAAGATACTATTACGTTATAATATTACTTATCCAATTAATCCATGTATACCACTATAATATAATTAAAATAATTGTCTACGCAGTGGTCTACGATGCTGCCAAAATCATGGATCACTCCCAAATGAGCGTCTCTTGGGAGGACAAAACAGCAAAAAGGCTGGAACAGTTGGAGGCCAAGATCACGCAGGCGAGACAACTGGCGTCGAGAATCCAGTGTGTGATGGAATATATCGCATCTGGGTGAACTTTCACTTCTAAAGTTCGGCGCATAGCGCGCAGCCTCAGATACCACCATCACACACTGAATAAAAGCGTACTGCTCACCATTAAGCAGAACGCGGTCCATAGAGTACGGGCGCACTCCACAGCCCGGAAAAAAATCCTCAAGAGGAGCAGGGCCGTGAGGGAGAACTCTACCTTTCTCCTTCACCCGTCTCGACTCTTTCGACTTCCTCCGTCTGTAGTTATATCTCCGCCACTCGTCCAAGAGGTCGAACGTTTCTGGAAGGATATCTATGAAACATCTAAGCCATTCAACAGAGACACTTCGGCCATAGGCTTCTTTAAAGCATTTGGTGACCGTCTCCTACAAGATGTGCATGGACCTCTTTCAGTCACCGAAAGTGACATGAAGAAGGCCTTCTCTGGCAAAAAGAACTTCTCGGCCCCAGGAATGGATGCCATGGAAGAAATTTACTTCCACCCACCTACACCTTGCTAGAATCTTCTGACCTTATCCTCCATCACGTCCAGCCTGTGTGAGAGGAGGTGTACGAGCAGAGGGTCTCAGAGCAGGGAGTTGCAGGATGCAAGGACAACCTGCTAATTGATAGGTGCATATGGCATAAGCGAAACCTATCAATGGCCTGTGTGGACTGCTAGAAGACATTCAACACTACTTTGCATGAGCCTATCATCCCCATGCTGAAGTTGATGAAAGTCCACCCAGAGGTTATGCCCTGCATCCAACGCCTGTTACCACTCTGGAAAACGCACTTCGTTCTCAATTCAGGCAAGCGGTCAGTTTCCACAGAGTTAGTAACATACCACCGTGGCGTTTTCAAAGGCGACAGCTTGAGCACCTTATTGTTTTGTATTTCCCTCATATCCCTGTCCCTGAGGCTGCGACAAGGTAGAGTATACATGTGCGGTGTTCCAGGTGGCAGGAAGCATAAGGTCACCCATTTGTTCTATATGGATGACCTAAAGCTTTATGCTTCTAATGCGAAAGACCTTCGCACTACCCTGAATACCGTACTGGAATACAGTGGAATGAAGTGGAACGAGTTGCAGAACATCGATATGGGAACGAGGAAGATGATGACCATCTACAGAAGTCTTCATCCGAAATCTTCCGTCGCCAGATTGTCGCCAGTCGCCAGATCTCCCTCGCAATATAGGTGGTAGAGGACTATTGAGTCTGGAGTGTCTCCACAACAGAGTTGTTTTGGGTACAACATGCTGAGTGTTGAAAGGCAGGGATCCCCTGCTCAATCTCGTGAGAGAGCACGAGAGTGCGGGAGCAAGGGCGGTTCCTTCCGGGCGGCAAAGAGGGCAACGGACGAAACCGGTCTCGACTTCGACCCGTCATCCGACGGAAGTGACGACGACTCGACCATCTTGTCATTGAAGGCAGACGTCCTCAAGCTCGAAATAAAAAAATCCAAGCAGAAGGTCTTGCTCAAGGCGCATACCGATAAGCCCATGCATGGATGTTTCTATCGAAACATCGAAAATCATGGGTTATCGAAGGAGCTGACGCTTGCCTCCCTGCGCTTCGCCGGTCCGAAGTCCGACACCTAGTGTTTTGTCCTCGCGTGCCAGGATTGTGTCATAAACACACTCGTGTACCACCGCATTATATTCAAGACGGAGGTCGCGGACACGAGATGCAGGGCGTGCCGAGCCCAGCTGGAGTCACCTTCTCTCCGGCTGAAGTTATTACGCCAAGTCATCGTATTTAGCTCGGTACAACGCGGCCCTGCGGGTGTTATAATTTCACCTTCAACACCATTATGGCATCGACGAAACACCTGAGCTGCCCTTTGCCCCTGGAGATATTGAGTCCGCCGTGGAGACCGATAAATTCATAATCTGGTGGAATTACTTCTTCCCCACCACCAGGCAGTTGGAGACGACCAAGCCTGATATCGTTCTCCTCGACCACCTTACACGCTCCATGTTCGTCATCGAGTTTTCAGCTCCGGCTGAAACAAACATGGTTGCAAAAGAGGCGGAAAAACGGACGAAATAACAAGACCTGCTTTTCAAACTTCGGTATATGTACCCCGGACACTCTGTGAAACTAGTGCTCATGGAGTTCAGGGCTCGCTGTTAAATAACATCAAGTGCATTCCGTCCTGAGTGGCACAGGTAGAATCACTAGTTGCACGCATGCAGAAGGCCGTCATCCTGGGGTAACTCCGTCTACTCATGCCGCGGACCCATGATCCGACAGCAGGGTAACCACTCATCCGATGGGCGTCGGACGTGGCAACGATTACGGGTCAACCCCTCTCGAATCTCCGGCCATTATGACGGCAATGAAATCTGATGCTTGCCAGGGACTCGGAGGGAAGAACTACCACTGTAACAATAATAGTTATAATAAAAAATAAATTAAAAAAAAAGAATAGAAATGGTTTATTAATCTTGGACTTCTTCGTCCGTTAAGAACATACAAAAAATACATTTATGTTTTTTCCTCAGAACATAACATGTTATATCCATATATAAGGCGGTTATATATTAATTAATCAGATGAAGTAAAAACAGCACATTCTATAAATCATAAAATACATCTTCCTGGTTAAAAATATGACGAAAAAATCTTTTTTTTAACAAATATTGAATGGTATTCCTTAATATCGACGGGAATACTTTTCCACCACCTGGCCCCAGCAACACAGAAGGATTTATGGCATGTAGGAGTCCTATGTAGTGGAACAATTAAATAATCAGGAACCAATCGGATGTTAAATTTAGACTTTTTTCGGTGGGAGGAAACAATCGTTTTAAATAACAATGTTGCTGATTTTAAAAAGGCCATGCATAAGCGAACAAAACAAGTAGAAATTAATGAAGAAATTTAACGAAGAAAACAAAATCATGCGGAGTATTTAAAGCGAGGTAAGGTGTTAATAATAATGATATCTTATTATACACATGTCGGTACTCTACCTAGCGTGAGTGGGTTTAA
The DNA here is from genome assembly GCA_963573305.1 of Pyrrhosoma nymphula. NCBI lineage: Eukaryota > Metazoa > Arthropoda > Insecta > Odonata > Coenagrionidae > Pyrrhosoma > Pyrrhosoma nymphula. Next base: position 47,117,941 of record OY754333.1, on the reverse strand, counting down.
ATTAATAGGAATTTTATGTCGCTGTTATTATGATCCCTTATTGTCCGCGGAAAAATGACATTTTTAATGTATCGATTCTGCATTCCATTTCTTTATATAATGTTTTGATCGTTTCTGCCGCAATAAGTTGGCTCTTGCAAAATATGCTGAATGTCCAGCAAAAGATCGTATGCTTCGAACTTATCTACGCAAAGGATTTAGCTTCTATTTTTCCCTTCGATTAGCGGAATAATCTCATCTTAAATCCTTTGGAATTTCGGTCAACTTTTAACTCAGTTAATCGTAACATTTTTTTAAAAATTAGCTATTCTCCGTTGTACTTGATCTATTTCTAAGACTGATCCAGCTTTTTAAGGTCCCTATTTGCTAGTAAAATGTTCTAGGAGTGGTCTTACGAGAGAAAATAACACGCTCCTGCACCTTTTCGTCACATTATCCTTGTATTCTTTTAATAAAAGTCAATTTACGATTACCTTATCCTCAGATTTCTCGTACGTGTTGTGCCTAAAAGAGGTCCAAAAGCAGCTTAAGTATTTATCTGACTCAGTATTTAATCATTCGGTTGGGTATACTATGTAGCTTTCGTTTAGTGGGTTATTCTTTTTCCAAAAAGTCATAACCACGGATTTTTTAAGACACACTTCAAACTGCTAGATATTGCGCCAATCGTTTGTTACGTCTTGGTATATTATGGTAAATGTAGCCTTTTGAAGTGGCTATGTCCCACAACTGCACCCAGAGGCAAGTAAAAAGTGTTCAAATGCTGATGCTGTAAAACGATGCTGTACAAATTTCTCTTCTTGGATTTGGTACATTGCCTGAGACTTCTAAATGAAACCTTTGCAAAGAATACAGAATGCTTTCATGTTACTCATAATGGAACCGCGACATGAATTTTTGGCCATTAAATTACCTCGGAGGGCCCCGATTGCATGTTCTATGAATGGTGAAGTTTGATGCATTCCATCTCTGCAAACCTTACGTTTTTTATGTGGATGAGGTGCAGTATCTGGTGTGATAAATGCCCTAAAGATGAACTCCCTCGTTTACTAATGACTGAAGAAGTGCTAGAAATATGTAATTAAATAACAAGAAAGTGACTGTATGCTATAACAATGTGGTCAAATGCCAGTGAAATATGATGAAGATTATCTATAAAAGCAATAAAGAAAGCAGTGGTCCTCCGGAATATAGAATACGTTAATAACTTTCTAGGAAACTGAAGGTGTTATAATTAGCTAAGCAGATGGCTATTTAAAAACTGATATTTTGGATGGTTATCTCTTTAATTGCGATCTTGATATGTAGAGTATTCGTTTGTGGAAACTAAAAGCGTGAAGTTAAGGTAACTATTCTGTTTCAGATTGCTGCTCATCTTCATTTCAGTTGCCGAAAAGAAATAGAAGGAGGTAGTTAAATTTCAATTTCCCCGTGAATCAGTCCCTCTTGATCCCGATAAAATCGTCTTCTCACCCCTAACTCTAGGTCTGTTCATTATCAACCATGCATCAATTTAGCGTTTCCAGTTTATTAGCTTATTTTCCATCAAAATTTCTACTCTCACTTTTGTCGTTTTCGTTTGTGGAAACTAGAGGCGTGAAGTTAAGGCAACTGTTTCAGACTGCTGCTCCTCTTCATTTCCGGCGCCATTATTAAATAGAAGCACGTATTTAACTTTCAATTTCCCCGAACCTAAGTCCCTCTTGCTCCCAATAAGATCGTCTCTCACCCCTGACTCCAGGTCTGTTCATTGTCAACCATGCATTCACTAAGCATTTTTAATTTATTAGCTTTTCTTCCAACGAAATTTCTACTCTCATTCTCATCTGCTCCACTCTACAGAGCACAGAACATTGGTCCAGTCCACATTCCACACCTCTCATTGCCGATATATATTTTGCTAATTCCCTGAATCTTTCATCACTGTCCATTAAATCATTTATTATCGCAAAACTGCTTTTTATATGTGAATACTTGAAATGTTTTATAGATTAAGGTCACCTTGCGGCTTATCGACTCTCTCATATTTATCTCTGTTCACACCATCAATGGATTTATTTTAATAGTACTTCGTTTAATTTCTACCATTCCTTCCATTGTTTCAGTCACTATAAACAATGAGTGCTATACATTTATGATATACTTTTGCATACCATTTTTCCTACTGCGATTTTGTTTGAGCCTGCATTTTGGAATCTACTAAACTCTTTACCCCTGGGGCCATGGAAAACAAAGTTGGTCTTTGGCCTCACCAATAAGCCGTCTCCAAGTCTTTCTGTGCTCTGCCATCTCCAATTCTGCTCCCATCTTTCTCAAATCATTCTCTACTTGTCCTTTCAACCTCAATTTTCGTCTCACTGGTGGTCTCCTTCCTTGAAGTCTTCCTTCCCATCCTTCCCATGCTCTCTTTTTCATAGAATAATCATCCCTTCGCAGCACATGGCCCAGCCATTTTAATCTCTTGCTTCTGACTACTGCGAAAAAGTCAGGCCTGTTACACAGCTCTCTTATTTCTCTCTTTCTTTTTATTCACCATGTGTCTCCTTCTAGGGTAGGTCCAAAACTTCTTCTTATTACTTCATTTTAAAAAGTAACGAGTTTATTTTGTGATACCTTTGTCAGGGTCCAAACCTTCGCGCCAGTATAAAAATACTGGCTGCACCATCGTTTTATAGATTCTTACTTAAGTGCCCCTCGAAAGAAGTTTACTTTTAAAAAGCTTAATTAGACGGCAGACGGTTCTGTCTGCTGCTGTTAGTCTGTTTAAAATTCCAGTCTCCTCCATTCCTAAAATTCCATGTTGTCATGTATTAAGGTTACTCCTAAATACTTGAACTGATTTGTTTTTTAAATATATAATTCATGACTGCTATGTTTTCTTCCTGTACTTCTATCCTGCTGACCGTAGTGAAATTTGTCTTGCTTTGATTAACGTGCAGCCCAACATTGGCCACTTTCTTTAGGAGTACAATAGTTAGTCTTATCAAGTCTATATATTTATAGTCTATGTTCTCAGTTATAATGGCTACATCGTCCGCAAAAGCCAACAGGTTGATTTTCTCTGGAAAGTAAGCTTCTTATAGGGAATTTCTCGTTTTATTTTGTGTTTATTCTACTGTCATGTTGAATAATAGAGGAGAAAGTCCATCCCCTTGTCTAATTCCTGTATTTATTTCAAATACGTTGGTGTATTCTTTGTCAAACTTTACTCTTCTTTTAGAGTTATTCATGCGTACCTTTGTCAAGTTTATTAGATTCTTATATATGTTATATTATATTGTTGGTTCTTAGGTATAAACAACTTAGGTATAAAAACCAAGCTAATTGAGGGTATTGTATTTCTTATTCCATCTGGTGTATGCGTTTTTTGTCATTTTAATTGTGATGAGGAACAAGTTTTATAACTCTGGCGCACTAGGGCGTAGGACGTCACCGGATGAATAGTAAGCCGAGGTCGAGGTTGAGACCCACAATTTCGCATTTTCTGTTCCCGCGAGGGGAATTCTTGTACGATGAATCCTCTCCCGATCCTCTTCGGCTGCCTCGCCTCTTTTCAATAATACTCGAGATCAATTTTAGAACCGAGATCGTACCCGAGGGCACTCTGCGGTCTCATTCAGCCCATGAAAACTGAGCATAAGGCAAGGGGCGGGATAATGGCTCTTGAAAAGGGGCTTTTCGGTCAAATATTCAATAACTAAGTCCACAGAAACTGATGAGCCCTCGCAAATCGGTGAGTAATAAGTGTCCCTACTGTGAGCTCAAGGTAATCACTAAACTGCCGATTGTACCCTCTACCATTGCTGCCCAAATGCAGTGGGGATCACCGCTCTTCGAGGGAACGCGGTAAAGTTGTTTGACATACCTATGAAAAACAAGTTTTGAAAAATTCTGCACTGCACAGTGGAAAAGTACAAACCCTGCAAAGGCTGACTTACATTTCACGTTCCATACCATCTTTACAGAACCCTACTTGATTAAAATAAGATAAGTAAATTCGTGTATTAAAGCAGAGTGATATTTATAAGCCTAAGTTTTGCGGAGAAGTTTATATTTTTATTTTATTTATATTTTTAAGCCTAAGTTTTTCTGTACAAAATGTGTGCCTAACGATACAAAAAAATTACTAAGGGTTATTGCGTAAAATTAGTAAAGTAGTACTCAACCAATTGTGGCCTTGCCCGGCAGTAACCGGCTTTTTGTGCTCAATTTGTGCGTTCACATATTTCCATAGTAGTTACTGAATATTAGGCCAGCCATAGCTCGTGGCTGGAATTCAGTTAAATGCTAAAGTATTTTTTATTTTTACGATGACATAGACATCATATGTGGTGACTGCATCTGGAATATTATTGCTGTGTTGGTTTCAAGGTTAGCCAATTGTTAGTTAAAGGGGGGGATAGAATCTCAAGAAAAATAAAGAAGTATCCATCAATTTCCTTCGCCTAAGTCGAAAACAAAATTGTAGGAAAATCTGCTCACTTTGGAAACTGATGATTCGGTGTTAGTGAGCGTAGGTGGGACTCTCCTTAAGAAAAATCCAGTAATATTCCTTGGCTGGGAACGCCTACTTGGAAGGTAGGGCAGCAAAAGAAAGGAACATTGTAAAAATCTCGAAAGAGTCGTAAGGTCGGCTTTAATTCCGAAGTACGGGTGTGTGGGATGATGTTTCAAGAGGAACATCTTCCTCTGAGGGACATGCCTGCCATTCTCCCTCCCCTCTCTCGGTATTCCCTTTTCTGGACCACAATCCCCCGCGGCAGGGAAGGGCGGGTTAGACGGTGAACCCTGCCCTCCCCACCCACCCGACCAGAAGATTCCCTCGAGGTCACTTCGACCACGATCGCCATCCCGCCCCACGTCAGTCCATTGTTTCCTCTCGGCCCATCCCAACTGGGCACACAGTTTCCCACTTCCATGCCCAAATGCGTCGTTAATATTCACGTTCGCCCCAATATTTTTCTTCCGATGCCATAGCGAAAAAAAATGAGCATGCTCATTGTTGATTGTTGTCCATCGGGTCCAGCTAACAATCAACCAAAAGACTTCGCCAATCTCGTATTTTTCGTAGAATTTCATCCACGGATGGTTGATTTTCAGTTTTCAAAAAGAAAAATAACCCTTTGTGGACCAGGTATGCGCTGTGGAACAAGCTTTCAATCTCTTGTCTTCACTTGAGACGACCCATTCGTGTTTCCATCGTCCCTTCCGCTTTGTTTTTAAACGGCATTATTTCCCTTTTACTTCCCATCCTTTGTTGGAATTGAAGAGAGTGCTTAACACTGAATTGTGTTGTCCAAGATGTAAATTTTTAGTTATTTTAATATTTTGGATGATGCCTTAAAAAAGATAAGCACGTCCAAGTAAGTTGATGAGAATTTCGAAAAATAGTGTATGGACAGCCTTATTCATCGTCAGTGTTTTAACCCTAGGAATGGTGGTTGACAACCATCCATTCTTCTTAGCGCGTTCCTAAACCTATGACATCATGGTGGTTCTTCTCTCAAACTTCAGTTTTTATTTGGCCTACTTATCGTTTGTTCTTCCTCTTGCTATCCAACATTTTATATTCTTTCCTCCATTAAATTTCTAGCAAATTCGTAATTTCTTAAGCCATCTTAATTGAGTCTCCAGATCTCCGGCAACCATGTCGCAAATGCTTCTGTTGTTTTCTGGTTAGATATTCCAATGATCCAAGTATCTTATTTATCGTACTGCGCTCCATGTAGCGGCTTGGACGTACACGCAAATATGTGTGACGCAAATGTGATTGATATAATAGTTCAGCATATAGGTACTTCTTGGAAATGGTGCAGCTTTTACTGCCAGGAAATTTCACCATAATATTTGGTTTACTCTCAAATATTATCACCCTAATCTAAAATTATAAGCCAATATATAGTTGGCTTAAAATGGCTTTTAAGCGTAGAAATGCGTAGCGTTCGTTGAATCAAGTGAATTGAATGAAAGGCAGCTGTATTTACCAATGGTAAAACAAGACTTACGATGCTTAGTTGCACATTTTCCTGTGGATGACATGCCCTTCAAAAAAGAGTTTATGAAAAAGTGCTTGTGGTGTTTAGGTGAACAAATTTTGTGACTTAAGTTGGCAATGGGAGGCAAATAATTAGCCATAATCGTCGAGCGAGTTACTGGCTGCAAGAACGTTATCCGGAAAATTCAACGCGGAAGAGGGATCACGCCTCTTCCTGTGTTCCAAAATTTTCAGAGCGAACGTATTTGTCAAGAAAGTCTTATAGACACTTCCTCTCCGGATTTCTGGGTGCTTCTTTCTTGCACTTCCGCTGATGGCATCATCTCATAAACAGGTCTTCCAAAAATGACTCCCACGTATTCGACTTATAAAAAGCTTTGTATAACCTGTAACCCATGCTTCAATCTTTTTCTTCTTTAATAGGCTGAAAAAATGTGAAATTCGTGGTTTAAAAGTCATAATCTTGGACCAGGATGTGAACATTGATCCCCATAAGTCACAACAATCAAATGAGTAACCATGGGATATGAACACAAATCAAATAAAGGCGCTTACCTTGTCAAAGTAAAGTTCGTACATTTGAGTTCTTTCTCAGTAGGTGACTAAGTCAATGCAACTTCCACGGCTAGTCAGGGCTTAGGCCAATTCCTTAAGGACCATCGACCTGGTGTTATTTTCATGAAATAAATCTGCAGCATTTTGAAGAAACTATTGTGGAAATGGCACTTTTTTGTTGACTCTTATCTTTATGTTTTACAACTTAAATGTATAATCCCGCTTGTGGGATATGTTCTTCCGTTTGGGTTTCAAATCATTTTGCTCGAGTGACCGGTGAACTCTAATTCCATTTTGGAATATATAGTTGTTTATTAATAGACACAAGACAAATGAACCACGGTAAATAGCTTGGCAGTTAGGTAGTCTTCCATATTTCTTCATGCCAGAAACTTACCCGATACCACTCAGTTCATTTCAATGTTCGATAGCTGCGTTTCTATCAGGGTTATTTTTAAAATTATTAGAAAAATGCTCAGCTGAGTTATAAGGATTAGAAACTTTGATGGCGGCACATAAATGGAGCGGGTTTGTCTTTGATCACTGACGTTTCTATTTCGCATTTGAAATGAGCTGTGATATTTTTGGAATTAGGAATAGGTTCAGTAGAAATCTCATTGGTTCACAACCGTCCCAGCATTCCGTTTTCCGCAATACTTTTGGCTGTCCATAACTGATGTTTTGGTAGCATGATTATGATGAGTATGGATTGGAGAATGGCTGGTGAATAGTTCTAAGGTGATGACTGTACTAGTGACTAGTTGTACAACATCAAACTCTTCACTCTGCTGTTATTACCTGTGGAATGAAAAGCGTAAATACATTTCCGCAATGGTTTTATTTGTTATGACCCGGGTTTTGTTCTGTCGTGACATCTTCCGGACCCGGGTTGAAGCAAATGAGGTCGATGTGGAATAAAATATTTTCACTTTTCATTCCTGTGAGTGAATTCCAATAAGTAACGCCTCATACCGTTGAAGTTCTTATTTTTTTCTAAAATATTGTGGTGACTCAGGGAAGATCTAATATTTTTAATTTACGGAAACTAGGAGAAAATCCGTATTACACGAATTATTTTAACTACTGCCTCATGTATTTCATAATAAATTTTACTTTAAGCAACAGCAGCATAGGGTAACTCAATCTTCTTATCTTGCTCCTAACTTATTTCATCGTACAATGCGGATTATCATCATCGCTACTCTATTTCACCGTACATTTTGGCCCTGTTTGGTCAAATTGGTCGGTAGCTCCGGCTTTGCGGTCAATTTACTTTAATATACCGTCAAATTACTCGGTTTATCGCTTTTTCTTACGCATATAGCTGTGCACGGAGGGATATACGGATCGGAAACGTAGACATTTCGTCGATTCAGGTTTTAAAAGAAGAAAATTTGAATAATGTTGGCCACAAAGTAGTACTTTTCCGCTCAAGTGGAAAATTGATGCTTCCGTGTCATCACTATGAAATTTTCGACTTGGGGCAGTGAACTTATACCCAGAGAAGATGGCATCACGATGCAATTGAGTTGATAAAATCTCGACATGCAATCTCTCCCTGTGGCAACTCCGTTTTCTGGCGTAACTGACGTACTCTTTCTGAACTGGAGCAATCACATCTACCTACATATTTTGCATATGATGTACTCGCAATATAGGTTTTTTTCTAACAGCTTAGATTACGTAGTAACCGCGGGCCAATATATTTCATAAAATCGTCGACCAAGGATGCTACCAATATCATAGATTGGGAATGGCTCCTGGTTTATGGCAAAACACTAAACGAATACCTAGTATAAGATAAATAAAGTTTCCTCGTCTCGTAGGTCAAAGAAAGCATTTAAATAGTCAACTTAGCCAGATGAATGGGGGAAATCGAAGTTATCATTATATATTTAGTTATACCTGGTGAAAATAGCTTAAACATTCAAAGGAAATTTTAAGCGCTTAAATAATGGGAAGGGAAACGTTTTTAACTTTATTTCCCGGATTTTCCGCGTTAATCCGAAACTATCCGTCTCTGCAATTTCACGGCTTAGTATATGCACGACCACCGTGTAACAGGTGTCTTGCGGTAAATGTGTCGAGATTTTAACCTCATATGAGCTCATCCTTAATGTCTGAGTTTGATATTCATTGTGCCCGTGAGGTATTTGCTCCCAAGCTCTTCATTATCTGCTGCTAAGAGTACAATTTTGTATTCAAGAACAGCCTCACTTTCTAAGGCAGCCCAGATAATTAGTGATGGTATTTATTACCGTAGGAAAATAAACGTAGAAGTGGTTATACATGAATTTAGTAGTAAATAAATTTTGGATAAGTGCACATAAGACTAATAAGTGGTTAAAAGTTCCGTGAGTGAGCGAATAGGGAATTAAACATCATGCGAGTAGGAAATTAAAGGTATGAATTCATCGAATTTTACTCCCGTGATAAACAAATAAAATCATTTTGGGTAAGGTCTATGTTTTTATCACACTTAGCGACATTGTTATAGTTTTCTCGTGTAAATTTTCTATCACTTAATATGATATCTGATTGGTATTATTTCTTTATAATTTACCAAACATTTACGAACATTCCAGGATGGAAAGTTAGTGAATAAGCACCTAATGTGCGGAGATGTATAATTATTATTATTCATAGTGGAATTCTATCCTCACTATCTACCACAGGTTAAATCGTCCTCATCATTAGCATGCTGAACTCGTTAAACGATTTTTGGTACTCCATTATGCCGAGACTCAATTTAAACGTAGTAATTTCTGAGAAAATATTTGAAACCTATCATTTGCATCCTGAACACCTTAGTGGTTGTTTGTAGTAGTGACAGTAGCACCGTAGTAGTAGCAAGTAGGCCTAGGTGGCCTGCCATCCTTGATATAATTCAATTTTAACGTTAGCCAAAATCCTTACGGCCAATTTAATGTCTCACTCATCATTAATTTGTAAATAAAATAAGCGACAAATTATTCAAGAAACAACAGAAGAAGTACTGCCGTGGGCCATAGAGAGGAGACGGAATGGAAATATATTTATAAAAATAATAAATTGATAGTCGTTAGGGATCACTCAAGTATTACGTAGGAGATGGGGGTTGAGTTGTCCTTGCGTTGTCTTACGTAAGGGAGTGAGCAGATCCGATACAATGTTAAGTAAGGTTATAGTCATTTCTGATATCGATCATATTTTTCATTACTGTCGGACAAAAAAGTTTTCATTACTGGATTACCGCGGCGGCACGAGCGGTACGCTTGAGTAGACGCTAAATTACAGAGAAAAATATGATAATTTCTTTGTGATTGCATTTGCTGTGAATCCCGAAATCACGAAAACCGATATCAATAACCGGCAAAAAATCATTTATTACTTCTATTATTATGAAAATAATAGAAGCACCGGAGGGGGTGAGTTGAATTTTTGAACACTTGGACAGAGAATCTCCCATAAGTAAATAAAACTTCAATTATCCGAACTCCCAACTATCCGGATCGCCAATTATCCGGATCGATTATAGGGGTAAAAACCTCGAATTTTACAGTAACGGAAATAGGCTATTCGAAAAGTGTATTGTATCTTTTATGCCATTTATTTCGTTTGACAGTTATTAGTTACAGAACATACGTTTCTTTAGCGTTCCTAGAGCAGTTCGAAGCGAATATATTAAGAAGTTTTCAAATAAATTACCTTTTTTGTGAATTATCCATTTATCCCGATATTTGATTATTCGGATGAGGTCCGGTCACAATTGATCCGGATAGTTGGAGTTCTACTGCATATCTTTATCTAGGTGCGTGGTTCAAACATATGTGACAACTTACGTGAGATGGGAAGGGGATGGGTTCATGAAATCTTACGTTGTCTTACATGGGGGAGGAGAGGGGTTAAAAAGCGGCAAAAATTGCCTTACGTGCCTAATACTTGAATGGACCCTAATAACTAAAATCACAATCGAACACACCCGCAATGATGTATAAGGCTTGGGGGATCGAGCACAATTAGGAATACTTTTAAGCGTCACGTTTCCCCACTCTCAGATTTAGTGACGATGTACTTACTCTGATCCAGGTACCCGGTCAGCGCGCATAGCATATTTCGAAGAGAGAGAAAGCGGGAACTTGTGTGAAGGTCAATGTCAGCACAGAATGGCGCAGGAAACGGGTGGTGATTGAACAATAGTGGAAACATTAATAGAAAGAAATTGATAATACACAATGGATGTTTTGTTTTATACAAAGTTTTATACATTGTATATACAATGAATATACAATGGATGTTTTTGAATTTTAACTCTTGAAAGTAATTAGGCCGTAACCTTTCGGTTTAAATCAATATTGTGGCATGAAAAATCTTTTTGAACAGATGCACAAGTTTGTATATGTAAACTAATTTTATTTTGGAGTAGATTTTTATTCCGATCAATCTTACAATCCTTAATTTCTGCAAATTAAAAAAATAATAGTATTATATATTCTTGCTATGTATAAGTTCATTTCTAAGTTATTCAAAGTACGCGGTCTTAATGTTTTTAACAAGGTAATTGTGCGACTTGATAGCTACAGACACAAAAAATTGAAAGATCAAATCTTCAGATTTGCGTATAATTTCATCACAATGCATTATTGCTGAAATTTACCTTATTTTGCATACTGAATTTTTATTGCATTTTTCGCGATATTTTAGTTCCCAAGTTAACCTCCCGAGCTAACAAAACTTATGATCCAGTGCTTTGCCAGTTTGATTGTCATAAAGTATTAAACTGAAAATTCTCCCGAAGAGGAAAGAGTAGCTCATGTATCGTATTATAAATTCTTATGGTGTTATATTTTTCCCAATTTTGAGGGAATTGCTGAAACTGTATTTCTCCTTATTGATTGATGATCGCATGCAAAAACAAAATTCTTCATAAACTAATAACAATTCCAGATCCATTTTGATCCTAGAGAGTTTTATGAGAGTTTTTGACCTTGGAGAATTTTAAGACCTTCGCGGAGTGACCTGGCCTAAGTTATACACTCAATGTAATATTTATTTGCACTTCTGTGAGCTTCGCGCGCTCAATTGGATTGTTCCGGAACATTCCCACAGTAACGCATGCTTGATAATGTTACGAGAGAATGGTCCACCAAGGCGATCCTACGAGACCTTAGAAAGAAATATTCTCCAAATGGTTTGCACCGACAAATTACGAAAAAAGAGCCAAAAAGGAAGGTTAACTATTTGCTAGCTTATTCGATGCCAAATTCTCAATATTCATAATTTTTCAAGAAACAACCTTCATTTTTTTGACCAGCATAATTAATTCAGGCGTATGAAAAGTCGAATAATAAGTTCAAATATATCTCAGTAGTGTCTAAATTATAAACTCACAGTAAAATTTTAATGTTCAGAACGACAGAAATTAATACTCACATTTTTTATTTATGCATACTTATTAATAAATAATTCGTTTTCATATTTACGGAAAAGGAGATTTCATCCTTAATGGTAACGTAGGAGGGTCTGTGAGACTTTCAGAGCAATAAAGCCGATAATAAGGCCATTTTTCGATACATAAACATTTTTGTTGCATTTAGGCTGTGAAATAGTTTCAGGAGATTGAAAAGTACAGTTACGAGACCTGCTTAGTTATTACAATATATCAAGATAAATACACCTGGGGTTCTTTCAGCCCCCCCTGCACCCATTTGAGGATTAATAGTTTTTTACAGAATTAGCTAAAATGTTTCTTTTCAATCCTGAGTCATATGTCCTTCGTGATACATTTAAATGAATGTCCTTCGAACCCATTTGAGGATTAATAGTTTTTTTTTACTGAAATAGCTAAAATGTTTCTTTTCAATCCTGAGCCATATGTCCTTCGTGATATATTTAAATTAAAGTCCTTCGAACTTTCACTCATATATCTATCTCCCTTTCTCTTTTCTTCTATCTTGCATATTCCATTTCGTTATTTTTACTTACGTGGCTAACGGTTTTATACAAAGTGAATTAGCATGAACTAAGCTCACGAATTAGAAGCACACTTGCGATCGGCTGAATAAATGTACTCTCCTGTTAATTAAACTTCAATAAAATATGGAGATCAATGATTACAATTGGGTTTTTGCGAAACCCTCGCGAGTTATTTCCCCAAAATTGTATGGAGTGCAGGCTATTGTTAAATAATTAAAATAACATAAGTATTATTGATGTCACAGCGCTTGATGTTTTTAGAATGGCATTTAAAGTGATTGATTCTCTCTATTTTCTATGGCTTCACCAGTGAACAATAAACAACCCTTTGAGGTAGGGCTTTATTAATAAACAAAATGCAAGGAAAAATCCGGGATCTAATTCATCTTATCGTCCGTTCATGATTTTTGCATAGAGGTTTTTTTGATTTTGCTATATCATAAAGCTTTTATTATCCCTTGCTTAAATTATACAGATCCCTTTATCATCATTTCATATTCACCACACATATTTGGCTTGGAATTCTTTTCAGGTTGCAGCTCATGAGTCGCACCCTCTGTGAGATATTTATTGAGTTATGATATGAATTTCATAGCCTGTCATAGACTAATCATTTCTCATGAGATGCATGACTCTCGTTCGAAATGAGGTACTCATGAAAGGAATGCATTTCAAAAGAGCTATTCTTGCATTGCAACCAACCATCTCTTTTGGCATTCCGATAGTTAGCTGCATGAATGCGGGGTTCTGCGTGCCCGTATTGCTGGGGTTAATATATTTACCATATGAGCACGCCCGCTCCGGTTAAGATAAGCACCATTTCTATTGCACCCTCGGAATGTTTCACGGTGCCGATATAATCAGAATTGTATTGTCTTAGTAATGACTGCATTAATGGGACGAGCGAGTGTCACTAATAAGCTATTGTTTGCTAACTGACGATGTTTGTCAACATGTGACTAGGAATTCCTTGGCTCCCGCTCTGAAAATTTGTCCCTGGAGATTTGCGCGATTGAATTGTGTTCATAGCACTGCAGAGTCTTATAAATTACATAAGATTTCTCGGAACAATATTGGCGAAGCATCCAGATTGAGAAGCTACTGAGGCAAATGCCAAGGGTAACATAGCGCTGGAAATAAAATTAATCCGTGGGATATATTGGTCGTCCTAGTTTTCGTTTGGCTTCGGTGTACACTGAAACCACCTTACAGTACAGGCTATCACCCTCATTTAAAATGTGCCAACGCAAACCTGGTGAAAATTGAATGAAAGTATCCAGAAAAATTTTGGATGTAGAATTTTTCTATCGTCTTCAAGAGAGCAAATTTACCTAGTATTGGATTTAAAAAATTATCGCAGGTAATCTTTAGTGCTGCATTATCTTCAACTTCATGTATAAAAGCAAATTTTTGTGCTCAACAACTGATCATGCCATTACTTCGAAGTACGTAAATGTACGAAGTATGTAAAAATGTACGAAGGAATATTTCGTAGGCATTAAAAACATATTTGGTATAAGTCTTTTCGTTTATTAAATGATGTATTCAATTTATTTTATACACCAAAGTGATGAATTCACTTCATATTTTTATTACTTTACTCAACGTGCTCGTATTTTTCAACATTTATCAGGGAATTATAAATGAAGGACATTTTTTAAGAAAAAACTTTATCGATCTTAGTGGTGTCGTTTATAAGCATGCATTAGCCTATGCATGTAAAATTTTAATTCTGGTTTTCATTCTGGTATCACTGGTTTCACTGTTTAAATAACGGCATTCATGTCCGCATTTTCTATTGCCTAATTTTATTGCATGGAATGATGAGTTAATTACCTTCCGAAAGTTTCAGAAAGTAAAATAAATATCTAACTCTAGTTTTTGAAATTATTCATTTATCTAACGTGCAGGGAATGTATATTGGCTGTAGTTTTCGGAGGACTAGTGTGTACTAATTCATTATTTAACACTTGGCAGTAAAAATGTGTCCCACGGTGCGATAAAATGGCAGTAATTTATGATTTACTACCTGAGCGATTACTTGTTTAAATCTTTACCAAATAATACTGATATTTCTACTTATCAATTAGTGAACTCTCCTACCCTCTTTCGCAGAAGTTTGTCTTATCTCGGATTCTCTATATATATAATATTTTCAGTAACATCCTTTTGAAACTTTAATCTTGCATTGCAAAATCATTAAGTTCTGGCATCAGTATCAGATATTCTGTAAGAATAGCAGATTATATATATTTATTATGCTCTGGGCATCACCCTTGGAGCAAATACTACAGAAAACTCAATTTGGCTTGGCCAAATGAATAAATAACTGTGAGGTACCTCATGATGCCTCTGTCGCCTAGCGACGGCAGTTCTTCCCGTTCCTTCAAATAGACGAGTAAATAGGATGTAGGCTATTAATATTTGTTTTGGTTCTTCGCTAATGTGTAACAGTTTAACGCACTGCGTAATGTTAGACGTTTAAAAATGATTACATTTTAATAGGTACCCTTGTCATTGTAACCGAAAATCATATAGACAACAGGACGCTCCTTAAGCCGGGTGCACACCTTTAGTACTGGGTCGCCTCTTTTCTGTTAAGAAATTGAGATTTGTTGCTAGTGTAATGTAAAAACTTGCGACTCTAATGAAGGTTTTTCCAACCTGAGTGGCCTTTACCTGCACAATGGATAAAGAAAGGGTCAGTCTGTGCTTTACAGCTCATTGGAACAAGATATTCAGTCAGTGTTCTGTGAGTGTATTTGCATGCTACATTAGAAATAGTTATCAAAGTAGGATAAACTGAAGATGCCTGCTCCTTAATACATCCATTACATATGAGTGGAGACTGCGCGGAATTCTACCACAACAGATGAATTTACCTTTACCAGTCGCTTAAATAATACTTAAAATAATGTAATTGAACGGAGTAGATAAATACCGGATTGCCATTTAGGGGAATATCAAAGTATTGAAAATATAACGGAAACCATAAAAAGCTGACATATTTTGGAAATTTAAACACAATGAATGACAATAGGATGACAGAATCCTTACAAACTTTGTAAATTTCACAAAGAATTTTATTTAATACGATCGGTTTCATCGCATAGGTGACAATGTGACATTCGATCTTCACCTGAAGATGCCGTATATGCGACGAAACCGGTCGTTTAAAATAAAATCCATTGTGAAATTTACAAAGTTTTTATTGATTCTTTTAATTTGGATTTTCCCAATAGTTACGCCTGAGAATATCATAAGATAATAGGTAGGTACACTAAACAGATCTTCAAATATCTTCATGAAAAGAAGGCAGTAACAATTTGTTTCTGAAAATTGAAGATAGAATTAGATAGAAACAACATAAATAGAGATGAGTCTACTGAAAGAAGGAATTTTATGGATTAAGTGTTTAACTTGTGGGTTTTCTAGACAGAAGAGAGAGAAAGATGCAAAGTGGTCCGAAGATAGAAGAGTGAGTCTTATGTTAGCGCAAAAATGAAAGAATAATGGAGCGAAATAATGAACAAAGGGGAAGGAATTTAAAATGGCACGTGGTCTATTTATGAAGAGAAGATACCAAAATAGGGATTTAAAGGTGAATGGGTGGTTTTTTAAGCGGTCTAATTATTTCAAAGTTAGTTTACTGGAAGTATTTGCATAGTCCATTAGGTATTGAACATCATCTACTGGTATGCAGTGCACGATCTCCTAAATGCGGAATGCCTTGCAACTAAAGGTTTCTATTTCAACCCAGTTTCCGATTTTATGCGGGGCTCTCAATATGGAATTATGCACGGACGCATGGCTTTGTTAATAGTGTTGCAGACTTCCTGCAGTTGCATAATTTTTATTCTTTTCTTCCCTGCCGCTCTGTTTTCATTAATTGCCATGGGGCGAGGGAAAATGATACCCTCTCTGCTGGCGGAAGCCTAAATTATGGCCTGCCATGCGGCTAACTATGGGTCAGTCCCACGAGAAACGAAGAAATCCCGAGATAGCCGAATTTGGTTGATTGCCGCGTGGATAAGTGAGAGACCTGATTGCTGACCGGAGCACGAAAGGTGGAATTAAATTATTGCCAAAATTTCCCGCCATAGTCCTCGAAGTGTTGGAAAATGGCTAGTTTTTTCCTCATAACGCTTTCCGAAAAAGCACCTGCCAGCTGGTTTTTTTGGTATACTTCAGGGCATGTATGATAACGGACTGTCAAAAACAGCATTATAAGATTAAGAAGTGTGACGGAATGAAACTGAAAGCTGAATTTTTTTTGTATACAATGAAATACCTTTTCCGTAAATTGACTGACGGATATTCCATGAACTTACTCCAAGACGCCATTTTATTTACCGTTGCCGTTTTACTCGACAAACATGTGTTGTTTCTGTGAATAATAAACATTTATTGTCCAAGTGTCAAAAATAGCTATTTTCATATTTTGGGTCGTACTTGTTCACGTGCCTGTGCGGTAGATGGATTGCGGAATTATGATATTTTGACCTAATCATTATTATTTATGGGAAATTAAACGAAATATCAATTTAAAATTTCATCGTGTTTCGTCGGATATTTTATTTTATACATTTTTTATATGATTGGCGTATATTGTCCATCTTAAATTTCGTATAGAGCGATATAAACTGTAATTAAGTGTAGAAAGATTTTTTACAATTTTGATCAATAATTGAATGTTGCGAAAGTGTAACGCAACTGAGTGATACAAAAACATTAACGTCACTGGTCGCGCAGCTGCGGACGCTTCATTTATACTTTTTGAGACGGTCGGTCAATAGGAAGAGATAAAAGGTCTGCTATAAGGAAAGGGAACTTATTCAAACTCATGATAACAAAGTGAAAACAAGTTTAAATTTGGTTTGAGAGAAAATCTCGTAGCGCGATCTATGGCGGGTTAAGGAATTAATCACATATTAAAACTGTTTTATGATCCAAACAAAGTCTCTCTTTATTTGTCAGCCAGCCATTAATGGGAATTGGGCTTAAGGTTTCAGCTAGTAGTTTCACCGAGTAAAGAAATAACAGCTATGCTATATTATATTTTCGCATGAAGGTGTATTTTGTAATGTGATAAGCAGTGAATGTTCGTTATCGATTTTGATATTGATAATCACCGTGGTGATTATTCTGACGAAAAATTATGTTGTACGTCGGTGGAGAACCTGTTTCCCTCAGCATGAAAGTGATCTCTTCAATATTTTTGCTAATTTTACTGTATATAATAGAAGGAATAATAATAATATGTTTATTGTTCTGAGGAAAGCCTCCGAAGACCAAATACAGAGTATATAATTTTCACATCACAGTCGAATAGTAGGACAACAGCAAAAGTGAAATACAATAAAAACATTACGAATATTATTTTGGATTACATTAAGATTGACATGTTTTTTAACAATCTCCATTTTCTATAATTAAACAATGAATAAAAGAGAAGTTTACAGGATTTTTCAGCGAGCTCACATAATATTTTAGTAAGGAATAAGGAAATAAAAGTAGTAAATGACATTGAATTTTAATTTTAGTCCCTACTCTACGATACATTGGGGTCGTGCATTCACTACGTTACCGACTTTAGGGGGGGAGGGGGTCGCCTAAATATCTACGGCGGGTAACGAGGAGTTCACTGAAAGTAACGTATGTAGTTGTTACAATGCGCCTGTTTACGTTTCTTACTCGTCAACAATACTACAGAGTTTAGCTTGAGGAAGGGCGCACGGGGTGTTTCTTACACTCCAAGCTTCTACTTTCACTCTATATAGGTCCTTGAACAATAAAATTTATTATTATTATTATAACTGAACCATTGTCTCTACAATGTTGCAAGTTTTCCTACCATCAAATTGCTCATATTTTAACCTCCTTGCGGGTTAAATAGCGACCCCGTGGCAACACTTTTCATGGCAGCCGTCAGAAATGTGGGGAAGGAAGTGAACAAAGTTGATGAGACCAGCAACTTGCGCCGTGATTCATAATTAAGTTTTAGAATTTAAAAATTAATATTACTTGTTCCAATTGATATTGAAAAATAAACTCACTCATTAGTTGAGAAAATATTTTCGAATTGAATGTTTTATTTGTAGAGACAACGCTACATGTCGGGGGTGGATGGGTTGGGAAAAATACTACGTTATCAACGAAGGAGGGTGAAGAGGTAAAAAATCACTGAAAAAGATAACGTAGTTTATGCACGACCCCATACCACCATAGTAAAAGGAAGAGCAGAGATCTGGAGCTCTCATATGGCCATCCATCAGCCATGGGGTGGCATCGAGGGGGGTTCATCTTGTCTCTTGCCCACTTTGACGCTCTCTCCTGCCTTTGTTCCAACCAACGCCTCCGTTCTACCATTTTCCTGTCATTCCATCTGAGATTAATCGTATACTCAAAGAAGAAGGGGATTTTAGAGCCGCCAAATAGGGATTGAGTTCGATCATTTACTATTTACCACTCAGCAATGCTCTTTTAAAGTTCAAGACCACAAAGTCGAGAAAAGTGGGTGTTTTTAAGCATGGACATGGTGGTAGGCATAGAGGATATTGGAAGATTGAGCTAAGTATAATAATATTATTAATATAATATTTGTTCTTCCATACATATACTATTAGAGTTAATATTGCCACACAAGGATGTCAGGTAGCCTGCAAGGCAATAAGCCTGTAGTTAGGCTAACTTCAAAATTCCAATATGTGGAAATGAACATACATAGAACCAAAATTTACTTAGTAGGTACCAAAATAAAGAAAAATGGAAAGAAATTTTAGTGTGAAAAGAAAATTGTTACTGTTGTGGCTGGAAAATAGGTATTATAACATAGAATGTGCAACAAACATGTAAAATTTACTTAGAGCATAGTATCCACAATACACAGACCCTTTACAATAACGCTGATTTGTTCACGTTATTTTGAAGTTTACATCAAAGGTGTTTGTACATCGCTTGCAAACTAGGTCTAAACTTACTTTGCAACATATTTGGACCGTAGTTTATTTTTGTTATTATTTGAAACCAGTTATGCTCTCACCCAAAAAATGACCATTGTGTCGTGCCACTTCAAACTTTATTCTCAGGTAGTTATTTATCTTCTCTAACCCTTGTTCTTCGGGGGTTAAACCTTAGGAAATTAAATATAAAGATTTACCGGGGATGAGAAAGCAACCTTTATTTCAAAATCTCCCTGGTAATTAGCATATATCTGCGTTCTTGAGATATCGCAGTGTTGACACCCCATTCACAGGTGATTTATCTGCACCGGGTGAGTCATGAGTTACTTTGATTTTTTTATTTAAAATTTTCAATCAATATTTTAATTAAAATATTGGTGGGCGACATAAAATTTGGAAATAAGCCGCAGGCTCTTCATCGTTGATCAGCTTATTAAAACTTATGGCAGAAACGAGTATTAATTATGATTTGTAATATAATAAATAACTTCGGCATCTTAACTAAATTGTCAATCTGAATAAGTATCGGAATACTTAAAAGAGGATCAAAATGTATTTTAAATAGTTCCAGAAACAAAATATTTAATTATGATGAGAATGTAAATTCAGTAGCGGACGAAGAAACAGGTCTGAGTTGGGCAGAGTTATAAGACTCTGTGGTACAGACGAACGAAATGACGGAGTTGAATAAACACTAGTTTTTTTTATAAAAAGGGTTTAATTTGAATCAGAAGTGATTCCAGATACATCATAATTGTGGGTTTGCATGGAAAATTGCTGTTGATACCGCATGCAGATGAAAACAGAAAGTAATGGACAACATTAAGGATAACTATTAGGACCATATATTAGAGGAAAAGAATGGAAAATGACATAAATTGCCAGAAAGACCTTTGTTATTAAAAATTGAGCACAAAAGATTCTTTTTAACAATGCAATGGAATGGAATGGAACAAGGAAAAGTTCATAAAAAAAGGTATTGGTAAGTAGATTAAATGATACCGATATGCACGTTAGATAGAAGGAAGAATTCAATGTGGGCACACCAAACATTTATTTGTAGCACTTAGTGGGAAGAAATTGGGAACGCTACTTAAAATTAGATGGCATCCCCTAAGATTTATTCCACATTTTAGAGTAAAGAGATGGAATAGCACGTATACTCTCACACTTATAAGGATTACGAAAGGGAAACCCTTTGAAGCAGTGTTAACTACCTACGTCAAATCGACGTCAATGGAAGCAACGATTTTTAAAGGCCGATTATCGGAAGATGAGCTTCGTTTTGTTCAAAAATAAGGCAAGCGGAACTGACAATTAGGTTTTGTCGTAATATAATTGAAAAAGAGGAAAGGAAAACCCAGATCTGAAGGTCAATACCGCTTCAGTGCTTCAACAATGGTCTGGGATGATGGGGATAATAATTGTTTTCTCAGGAGTGAATAGTTATTCTCCACATGAAGCTTCATGAATAGCTCTGGAGCGTACCCTACTTGGTTAGACCCGTCTTCTCATCACCCCTTTCGAGTCTCCAGAGACGAATGGCTTCTGCACCCCCGTGCTCAATCTCGCCTATATCCGCTTCTTTCTTCGTAATCTCCAGCGGAAGCAATAAACGCTTACTTCCCGCCTTGTCCAGCTGTTCACCCGTAGCGGAGAAAACATCTCCGAGACGAGCTATGAATCTGATAAAATCACAATCTTCTTCTTCGATGGTGTTGCAGCTCAAATCAAGCCTTGACCTTCTCGATGTCCTGCCTCCAGTCATATCTATCCTGTATCAGTCTTCACCAGTTTCTCTCTCCAACTTGTGCATTTTTGTTTGTGCCCTCTTTCCACCTAGCCATGTTTCAGAAAAACACAACTCTGCATGAAATTAAAGCAAAGCTGAAAGCGTTCAATTAACTCATATCATTGTAGTTAATTCAATGTGGTAACCATTGTAGTTCTCACATTGTTGATTTAAAGGCTATTGCAACGCTATTTAATCATTAAGAAATTGATCAATTCAACGATTCAACGATGCAATTAAGGAAGTTCAGTGGTTTCACTCAACTTAAGAGAATTCAATGAAACTTCCTGAACGTATTAATAATATTGTTCCAAAGCTACCTGCAAATTTTTAGAATTATTTACCGCAGGTTTTTTAAGATATTTGATCGAGAATTGGGCATGAAATTACAAGTTCTGATGCCTTTTCTTCTGCATCCTGCAAATGCATCAACGTTCCAATGTCCAACGTCAACGTGGTGCCAATTTCACACGATCTGCAACGCGCGCGAGGGATTTCTTCAAGCGCTCCGAGTAACAATCTGTTGCATATACATTTTTCTATCAATGATATAAATTATTATACATTGAATAATTAGAGAAGGTTCTTTCTGATGAATAAAGCCTTGCGTTCCCATAACAACCCGTGTATTTTCATGCCCATTTCTCGTTCAAATATCTTAAGAAATCTGCGGCAAATAATTCTGAAAAAAATCAGGTAGATTTAAGACAACCAAATTAATGTTTCCAGCAAGTTTCATCGAATTCTCTGTTGAGTAAAACCACCGACCCTCCTTAAAATAGAAATATTCTGAGGGGAAAATCATTATAGCCATTTTCGGTGAATGATTTTTCCACAGAGAAATCGTTTTTTTAATAATTGCCGAAAAGCCGTGCTCAATATCTCCCAGTTGTTGAAAGCACTTCCACAGTAGTCTCAAGTGACTTTTTAGTTTTCAAACTTACGTGCGCACCAGACGATTTTTTTCGAGCATTACTTATTTTATTCATGGTCATCGGGATGACCAATACCAGCATTGCAACTTCAGGTAGAGCAACATCGGCAAAAGAAGCGAGATGGATATTTTAACGAATTGATGCCAAAAGTCGTTTCTCCCATGCTCTTGTCGCGACACTGGACGAAGATTGCGAAACGATTCTAAATCTACTGACATTTCATTACTTGTCTTCCCTATACATACTTCATCCTCTCTTTCTTTTGTTTGATGATATAGCGCCGACGTCTGACAGGTTTAAGCTTAACCTTAAGAAGCGTTTTCGGTTAAATAGGAATAAATTAAACAAAAAAGAGGTATAAGTTCAATTACGCAGGAATATGAGCATAGTTTCGAATGAGGGTGGAATTAAATGAACCCAGAGATTCAGCTGTTATATTTCAACAATACTTGTGTCAAGTAAAACATGATACCAGGCCAGACATGGTGGAAATGATGGATATCCATGTTAAAAAAAAACAATTTTGTAATATCTACAAACTTTATTTTTCTAGCTCGACGCGCGTTTCACCACAATGTGGCATATTCATTAGGCACATAAATATTCCACAGAAGCGACATGTGAAGCG
This sequence comes from Pyrrhosoma nymphula, assembly GCA_963573305.1. Taxonomy (NCBI): domain Eukaryota; kingdom Metazoa; phylum Arthropoda; class Insecta; order Odonata; family Coenagrionidae; genus Pyrrhosoma; species Pyrrhosoma nymphula. The sequence goes on along the minus strand of OY754333.1, from coordinate 47,095,119 downwards.
CGTGTCATGCTAGCAGAATAAAGTTAGTGGAAATTTCAAAATTGGTTTTTCTAACGTGGATACTTCTGTCATAATATCAATACTTTTTTGTGTCAACATGGAACTTTTACAACAAATAGATGGATTGGACTTAAAAACAGGACCTTCCGAAATCTCTGCCTTTCATAGTCATGGCTTCCCTGTATCCTGAAAAATGTGCTTTTAGCTATTTGTATTTCATGAAATCACGACTCTTCAATACTCAGTGTAAATTCCGGTCTTTATTAACACGGTGATCTGCCACTATAGAGAATGTGGGTTATTGTATTGCGATAATTTTTCCGGCCAATGTGGTTGATTTCCGGATTTCGTTAAAATTGGCTTGTCATAATGGTTATATCTTCCAGCGCAGCGTGCAATCGCCCTCCAAATTCTCTCCCTTCACTTGCATGCCTGCAATCCTCCAGAGTTCATTTCCTTCTGGAGAATAATACAGATTCTCCCATTTCAAGAGAACACACGAAATTAAGTGCTACCATGTACTTAAATCCTCCCCTTCGTTGTAGGAAAACACTCTTCATATCCATGTTGCAATGTTGCCGCATTTTGTTGAATCGTTAAGGAAGGGCCTTTCTAACAATAATGGTAGTTAAATTGCGATTTTCCTTTGAGGAAATGGCATAGTAATTTCTCATTCGACAAGCATTTACTCTCCAACCGCCCACATCCTTATTGACTTGCACATCATTACAATGGTAGAATGATGTTTTCTTCGTGCCCATGTAATGAAACCCTGATATCAGCCCTTAATTTAAAGAGCCATTTTCTCACCACCATATAGTTTTGCGTACGTGGCTCGACTTTTTTTGTGCTCCCTCATGATTGGGTTCTGTTTTCGATAGGATTTTCATCATTAAATCCGTACCCAAGTCAATTGGTGGAAAAAAACTTAATTAATGGATGACTCGACCATGTTGAAAGATTAGTTACCTACCAGCATGGCTACCCAAAGGTCGCGGGTACAAATAATCGGGCAGGGTTGTGTTTAACCTTTGGTTGTTCGCCTTTGGATAAGAACCCGGCGGTTAGGTTGTGCTTTAATCCATGCCGCTCCGCTGATGGATCCTACTTCTTTTTTACCATTTTTGACCTTTAACGGCTTTGAAAAAATTGCTTTTTGTGCTCAAATTTGGTTTTCTTAATTTATTAACATATAATTTTTTTAATATTTGCAGCCAAATACATAATTATGACTGAGCTTGGCATAATTACGTAATATATTCAAAGCATTGCGGGGCTAGAAATGTTTATGTGAGAAAGAGGATTTAACCCCTAACCTCCTATCAACCTCCTGCCAACTTTTCTTACTCTCATTTTTTCTTTTGGCACACTGCTCCTTTTTCACCAAGCCTAATTTCCTGGAGGTTTGTATTGAATTACATTTTAAAATAAAATATGTTAGAACAACTCACAGCGAAAATAAGTGCTTTAATGCTTCAGTAACACTTGGTCATTGCAATCACTTTCCTCTGCGATGAAAGGTCTCTATGGGGCATCACAATGCTGCTTGCCAACACAAAGTTACTAGTTCCATATTTGAGTGACTTTTATCTATGCTTAAATTTTTTGGGTAAATAAAAATTCACATAATAACACCGAAAAGATTCACTTTTTATGAATCGAGCTAAATTGAATTCCTATCTTTTAATATTCGCATCCTCTCTGTAATACCTAAAAAACGAAGTTTATAAGGGCAAAAATTGCAGCAGAAACCTTGTTGTTCGTACAAGGCACTGCATTGTCTCAAGTTTGGGTGATGTTAATCTACAAAACTTGATGCCACATTATTGCTATTGCTTCTACGATGGCTGTCATCCTGCAAAGATCAAGTGCTAAATGTAAATATGACACCAGTAATTGATTGTGTACTGGCTTCTTCCATCCTATTTTTGTGAATGAATGACAGAATATATCGAAATTCTGGTCCTCTTTCATGTTGTGTATGGATGACATTATAAGCCGTCCTACGAATGAGACTTTGATATGCGTGAGCCCGTAGCTTACTTTGAGTAGTCCAATGCGGATACCGCATTTCAGTCCACCGTTCTTTCTCTGTTCCTAAACCGTAACCTGCAACGTTCCCTTGGAGTCATAAGTGGGTTTATACCCTTTGTGTGATTTAATTATAACATAAAAACAATGAGAAAAGCATCTTACTAACCTTATGCCGGATTGTGTGCGATTTTATTGAATGTGTTTAGATTATAGGAAACGGGTTATTTTGCCAACTATTTCTGCCAGAGTTCGCCGAACGCAAAGCATCTACTTAAAGATTTCTTGATATGAGAAGTTGACTGATATCATCACTACTGCATCATCCACTACTACATCATACGATAATGAATTTTATACCATGGCTTTTATATTTGAAGAAAGCCGGTAAGAGCTTTGCCGCTAAGAACAACGAAGGGAAGAAACATGGAATATGGAACGATTTCAGATACACCACGTGTTGTCATGATATGGCGTATGCTGAAATCGAAATCCAATGCTATTTTATTGCACCGATTCAAGTTTTGGCCACCATTAGGGGATGTGTGAACTTTCAACTTGTTCGTGTGAAGCGTGCCGACCTAATTCCCACGCAGTGCTTTAATTGCAATGGCGATTATCCAGCGAGATTATCAGAGAGGCTAAAGCTCTGGCGAAATGTTCCACGGATACCCTCTCGTTTGCCTTTCTTGCCCCTCGAATTTTGGTCCGTTATGTTGTCTCCAGCTGGCGAGTTGACCAACCACATGCTCATTCTTAAATAAAGGACCAAGTTTTGAAAATGTTTGGGAAATGAAATTTCCAGGGAAGGGCGAAACTGCGGCAATGAAATCTCTTATAATCGTATCTTTTTCATTCGATATTGGATTCCTTTGTGGCGGAGGGTACAACTCTGCCAAACTAAAGGTCGCTGGTTCGACTCACAACTGTGTGTTTTTATATTTAATTTCAGTGTGACAGATTGAATGTGCTCCTCTATCTTAAATTGTTCATATTTGGCGATATAAATACAGAAATTGCGATAAAAATAAAATTCCATCTGAGGAGTGTTTTTAATAATGAGCGTTCTAGAATAAAATTTTTGTTTTTTTGTTACGTTTAATGTATGCCTTAAATTTAGTCGTCATCTAAAGATATTTTATTTATTTTTCACTATGAAAGTATTTTGTTATGAACTCAAGACGAGGTAGTGGCAAGATCGCTTCGAACCCACGAGTTCTTGGTCCAAAAATATCAATTGTAGCTAACTACAAGAAATGTAGAGGAACAAAAAAGGAGGCTTGATTGAACTAATTTTCATCACGTAAACCAGCAAAATAAATTATTAACGGCATCAGTTTTATTGCATTTGTGAGCATGATTTACATTCTTATGGGCTGTTTTCCAATTATGTTTTTTTTTTCTACCATAATTTTTTTGAAATATCATACAATATGGCGTTCTAATCTCCAGCGGTATTTGTATTTTATTCCCCTATTGCATTTTTTAGCCTTGTATATGTTTTTTTATTTCCATTGTCATCAAAGTACGTAACTTTAGGTGATTATTGCCGCGCATATATGTACATATAACCTCCGTAGGTTGTAATCGATACAGTTGTCTTGACGTTTTCTTTAGCCGGAGGACTTTTCTCTCTATTCTGTGCAATATCACATCAATTACTCCGTCCTTACCAATACTACTTCCACTGTGCACGAATCTTCTCCTGCCACTATATTATTCGTTTGTTTAGAACCATTTCCTTTCACTGATTTCCAAAATATCTTGGATCATTCTTAGCTATCCCACATTACCTTTTCTTGTTTCCCCAGCTTTTGGATTTCAAATATCATTCGACTGTCCAAGCCTTAATTTTTTACCACGATTTTTTGTGCTCTCTCATTAGTAATTCATATTTAACTTAAGACTTCGCAGAATAATTGTCGTCAAGGAATTCACCTCTTTTGCGGTAGTTTTGTCTTGTCAACCACTCCCATCTTTAATTTTATAATGACCTGCTACCCTACTTTTATAATGAACTACTTGTTTTCATTGGTGAAATGCATATTATTAGTGCCTAATTGCGGAAGTACAGAAGTCTAAATTGTTATTTATATTTTTTAATTATTATAATTTGTCTTAGCAATAGGGTGACAATTTGAGATCCTTCATCTTGTTCACGTCTACTTAAGGGTGTTAAAAATTTACAAAAAACGTCACGGCAAGCAATTCTGAAACAGCTGTGGGCATATGGTCACTCAAGTGCGCACTTCTAAAAGTGCTTTTTCATTTCATTATTAATGCATTTCCACCAAGTGTTGCCTCAAAACATTCAACATCAGCAATAATCAATCCAAAAATTAGTTTGCAGCAGCTCCCACCACACTCTCCCTTTTGCCAACCGCTTCATTCCTACATAATTATTGACTTTGACGTCCTGCATGATTTGCTTACTGAATTTCATTCTTGGTCTTCCTCTGTAATTATTCCCATTCATTTCACCTTGCAATATTGTTTTCAATAGACTGTTGGGTCTCAATATATGTCCAATAAGTTTTTCTCTCCTTCGCAGTCTTCATTGTGCGTCTTTTCCCTCCAGCTCATCGTAGGACTTCTTCGTTAGTGATTCTCACCGTCCAATTAATCTTTATCATTCTTCTATAACACCACTTCTCCATTGCTTCCAATTTCCTTTACTCTGCAGCGGTTGTAGCCCATGCTTCGCTGCCATATTGGAGCATGCTTCCAAAGAATGCTTAATAAAGTGCTTTCATACATCCAGGCTTTTGTTACTTGCTGTCAGTAGACTTCTCTTCTACCTCTGATATCTTCTTTACTTGGGCTATTCTGCTCACAATACCTTGTTTGTTTCTTTCATCGCTTGCGGAAGTTTTTTCTGTCCAGGTTTGAAGGTGATTCTGTCTTCTTGATTTCTTCCAGAAACCATAACATTTGTTTTCTTAACATTAATCTCCAAGTCATAGTTTTTCCATAAAGTTCATCATTCTCATCAGAAATTCCTTCTTCTATGCATGAATTGCATTATCATCAGCAGATTGTAGCAAGCTGGTTTTTATCCATGCACATAAATTCCCTTTCTTAATTTTTCCTTTATTTCATTTATGGCTTTTTCAACGTAAATATTGATGCGAATGTGCGAAAATGCACATCCTTGTCATACCGCATTACTCACTTTTGCTTCCTCCGCATTACTGCCTCATTTAATTACTACCATCAGCTTTTCATATAATATTTGCAGCGATCTTCTGTCATCAAATAACGATCCTATGCTCTGCAGTGAGGTCAGCATTCTATTCTAATCAAATGTAGAAAATGACTGGCGATGACAATGAGACTGACTGGCAATGAGTTCAACTGCAATTACAACGGCTGCATTACCTTAAAGAATCAGCATTTACCACTTACGTACTAGCTGTCATTGACGAAAACTTAAATACCTCCATACATATCGCAATTGGGGACATATATACATTTAAATACATCTCATATCTCCGGAATCCTTTTTTGTAAGTTTTTAATTTTTAATTTTTAATGAAAAAACCGGCAAGGTGAAACGTGTTCCAGAAACAAATCGTCAGAAGAGTTTGAATTGATTTTACTTCCATTATTAATAACAAAATTCCACGTCGGGTTCCGTATGATCTTTAGAACCTTTTAATCTGGTGTGTGGTGTAGGTGTTGTCGATGATATTTTTAATTATGGGAAAGCCCCTGTTTAATCCCATGGTTATCGCAGCTTCCTACTGGGTCATTATTGCCGAAGAAGCATTAGAGAGAAGCATTACTAATGGAGACATATAAGGATATAGTTGGAATCATTGATGTTGGCTCTTCCAGATATTCCAATTAACAAATAGTTCTAGATTCATTGTTTCTCTGTTAGTGTATTATACTATTTATATATACGTTTGAGTATTTAACGGGTAGTCATTAGGTTCTAACATCCAGACAAAATCTTATTTCAAACTTCATGTATTCTTATCCACATTGATACGTGTTCAATTCTGAATGTTGAAGTATTAAGCAGCGTCAAATAAACCTTTTAATGAACGCCAAATTTCACTTAGCCGGAACGAGCGTTTGTATTTTTTTATTAGAGTGAGACAACGCTGTTAAATCTCTTTAATAGCATATTAGCGTTATTTCAGTAAATTGATAGTTTTCTTTGAATAATACCTACTTAAGATACTTCAGCAAAACAATAGAAAAATGCAACACAACAGCTCTAACAACTATGAGAAATATAATAAAAAATTAATGATTGCTTTACGCTAAATAAGGGCTAATTTCCGACTTGAAAACGTTAACGTTCAGGTTAAACATGCCTGTCTCCTATGATAATAATACATTTGTATCTCGTGCGTATTTTTCGCTAGTGCTACTTGAATTTTATTCGAATTTTACCATTGACCATTTTACCATTCGAATTTTACCAAAAAAGAAAAGAATCGTAAAAATGAAAATCTACAGAGTGTTAAGGAAATTATTTCTTTCTTAAACCCCCCCTCCCCCCCACCTATGTTAGAATAAGAACAAGGTTTTACCATAATGTGAGTATAGAAACTTTATTTTGCCGACACAGCCATAAGCTGGGGTACTTTCAAATGAGCTTATATTTTCCTTCTGCCTCGGATACTGTTTTCTCTCGTGCAATTTGTTCGTCACGTGGAATTTTGTTTGACATAATTGTTTGGCACTCAGAGGCACTCCGCTTTCCGGAGTACATCAAACCTATGGAACGGGAAAGTTGAATAAGTATACTTTTTCTTGGCCTCTGACAATGGTGCCACAGATGTACTTTTCTCATGAATAGTATCAAAAACTGTTTCACTCGCTCCTAGACCTACACTGCCACCCGCGATCTTGTGAATATCCGGCGTGACACAGTTGAAAATCAGGCTGGATAACCTCAATAAACTTAATTCACCATGCCATAACAAAAACTCTAAAAGTATTCATATAATTGATATTGAAGACATTTATAACCACCGAAAATACGGCGATGAAATTTCCCCAACCGTGAATCGAACCATGGATCCTTGGCGTTCCGGGCCCATTCGCAAGCTACCACGCTACCCAGACTTTCTAATTCCCATACCAAAATGGAGGATGCAAGGGGACTGGATGTTATGCCTTTGCGGTCCATCAAAAATGAGAATGCAAGGGAGAAGCATCACAAATCCATGCGGTTGTATCTTATTACCAGCACTTATGCCGTGCTCAGTTGGGAATGAAGAAATTACCACGATAAAAAATCTATTAATTGGGTGACCTTCATGATCCTCCTCTTGGTAATAGTAATGAGCGAAACTCCTCGGTGATTTTGAAATTACTGAATGAGTTCATAGCATTATGAATTCATTTATAAATGGAAGATTAATAATTTAAACTCATTGCACTCTCAGAGTGGGCATTGAACGATTATTTAGAGTCGCATATAAGAATTTCTCTATGATGCTATATACCAAAAGGAAGCGGTTAATGTTTGATTTGGGATTACTATGTTACGACGGAGATATCAACAAGTATTACGGGGAACAATTTGTTATAGTTTTTCCGTTGTTCGTTTTATAACTTTTCTATATAAGCTTAAGTTTTCTTTATTCCCCCATTAAACTATATTTAATTGTGATATCGTCCCTGTAGTAGCAATGTTTATTGTAATGCTTGAATCATACCATTGTAATCATATTCATGAGATATTTTTCAATGCTGTCATTTCCGCCGTTGTCCTCATTTTTATACCTTCTTAGAATCTATTTGGATATAATGATGAAGGGTCAGAAAAAATCGTCACTTTTGGCAGTACCTAGTCATGGTTCTTGGTTCTTGGTACTCTTGGTTCTCCTTTCACCTCTAACAATCACGAGACCATATGCTTTCTGCTATCTTCGTGTTTATATTCTAGGGGAGTAGTTTTTATTCTAGTTTTGTTGCCAGAACCATATTCCTAAACCTCGAAAGAACTTACGAATTTTTTAAATTTAATTTTCAATTTACGAAGGCCTACTCCATCAAAACAGTAACTGTATCTTCTTTTCCTGTTTCTTTAAAATGAGTCGTCACTGAAATCTTTTTCACAATTTTTTCCTTTGCTATGTAGGGAATTCTGTATTATCCTCGGTGTATGGTGCCTCAGGGAAATGTAATATGTTCAGCTTTTTCTACATTTTGGAAACCACTGGAACCCCTAGAGAGTCGTCTTATGTTCTGTCTTGTAAGCCCCTACGGAAATAATGAGAAAGTCTCTAGCTCGCTCATTATTTTCTTTCCTTATCAATGCATTTCTGAACTGATGACAAAATTGGTGAAATGATCTTGCAGGGTGTCCAGAACAATGGGATCAGTAAGATTTAATAATTGTATCCGTTCCAGGATGAGTTGTAAATTGGAGGAGAGACTTGATAATCGCCAACGTATTTTCATGTATTTTTTTCGGAACACATCAGCGTAGTTTCTTACATTTCAAATTATAATGTATAAATATTCTTGAGCGTTAAATAGCATTTCCATCTGAGGATAATATAATTACTATTGTTTTCCAATCATTGCGATTGCACAAATAATGTAGTGCGCAGTCATCCGCACGGGTGCCTAGACTTGTTCGTATAAACCCCCGCTGGAATTCGCTTTGAATTAAGATGGCTTGGTGGTCTAACTGGCTAACACTCCTGACCGGCAATTTGGAGATCTAGGTTTGAATCCCGGTCAAGTCAAATGATTTTTTTAACGGCGAATTTCGCCATCTTTGGCGTACATAATTAATAATTATTGCTTTTGTGTGTTGACTTATTTTAATAAGGTACGATTTGGTCATGAGGATATTAATGAAAACTCAAAGAAACATGGAAAGGCACGAATCACAAAAAAATATTTCTTTCATTTTGACTCAGTGCTGCTTAACTGATGAAGCTTTTTGAAATCCATTCATTTGACCTTTTGCCAAAGTTGAAAGATCACAATGCCACCAGAATTCCACGGTTATGTCCTTTTAGATGGTTCTTTATTCCGAGGTCGAGCATTCTTCTGTACATTATGACGGCGTACGAGTCAGGACGGTAACTCGATTTCAAATTTAATCATGCATAAAATCGACACCATTTCTCGTATCACCTATCATACATTCGATTTGTAGCCACCATTCTCGGGTGTCTGGAGGGTGTCTGTAATCGTCTGTCACGGATTTCTTTGCTGAGAGGTGATTTGATTGATTTTCGAGCGCTTACTTCCGCGGAGAGTTCATCCGAGTCTCGATATATGCATCTGCGCATTGAGTCATAGAGAGCTGATTAATATAGTGTACGATGAACCGTCAAAGTAGTTTGAGCGAGATATTTCCCTAGTAATTATGGTGAACATATTCGAATTTTATATTTTAATTTCAGCGTCTGTAAATAATGCCTGTAAGAGTGAAATAAATGTTGTAATATTAATGATGCAAAAATATATTTATATATGGCCAAAATTCTCAGTAATTAAATAAATATATCTGTATAAATCACTAACTTGACTCAATTTTTTAAACGCCATGCGGCTAAAAACCCTTCAAAACGGCAGGTATTTGTTGTGATTCTGTAAACATTACTGCGGTGAGTAAAAGATTGATTTTTAAAAATAGTCGAGAAAACATACAAACTACACACTGTTTGTTTTTTGACAAAACCTAGGTGTTATGGAGTCTTATTTTTTATATTCTCCCTCTGGAGAGCACAGCCGTAATCTATCCCACGTAAACCAGCTTATATTTTCAGGTAAATTGCTCGAAAAGTAGTTTGGCAAATGGTTAATACGTTGATATCATTGGAAAGATGAGAGATTTTAAAATTTAAAATGAGGTCAAATTTTATGTGAAGTGATATTTCGCTCAAACTACCTTAAGGAGTGAAAAATATTTGGTTAGTGAATTTCCTATATTCCCATCACTGTTAAGACTTCTTATTACGTCGTACGACCTTTAAGTAGGGCACTACGTAAGACGTCGCATTAGTCTGATGGTCCCTCATATCCCTCTCTCTTTTTTCTGTCTCTTTTGCACATTTATGCTTATCCTCTTGAACTCCTAAATATAGAAAATGTATCGCAATCTTTATCTTCGTAGATTTGCGGCACCATGTTTACATAGCCCCTTATTCTAATGTGAATTATTTCGCTTAATTTATTCCCTTCCTTGTAGGCTTCTAGCTAGCTGTCATTTCAAAAGTAAGATACTTCTTATTTTTAAAATCATTCATTTGGAAGAACATGCTGCTTTTGAGATACCTAAAAGTGGTTGTTTAATAGGTCTATTATTAGTTAATGTTCGCATTTGGGATTTAATGTAAACATACTTAAGGCTAACCTGATATGATCAAAGCTCATGTAACTCTAAAATACCTTCAGAATAAGCTGTAGGTGAGGGATGCGAGCATCCATGAAGTAAGTAATGTGGGCCTTCTCATCTTCTGTCATTGAATCGCCCTATTTTTCCTCGGAAAGTAATTAATAATTGATATTCTGTCTACTGTAGGTTGTATTTTTAGCTTATTTTTACAGCTTCTGAGAATTTGCCGTCCAAGTGTGGCAACTAAACTGCTTATAAAATATCACGTTGCGTGCTTTATTATGGTTCATTTTTTCCGTAGTCAATTGCGTACTTGTACTTTTAAATGTTTTTTTTTATAGTTTAAGTAGTCAATTTCATAGTGAATAGCATGTTTATAAGTTAAAATATTAATGCTTTACTTAAGAAAAATGTTCCATAATACCTTGGTTTTAACAATTACAAAGGCAGCTGGTATAAAAAAACTAAACAGTATATGAAATTTAGGTATCCGACCACGTAATTTAATCATTCTCTAACGCGAAGCAGGACTAGTTTACGAAAGGGTGTGCTCTTCAGGAATGTTTAGCGTGTCTTAGCGGCGCAGTTTTTTCGTGATAAATTTTATCATAATGTCATACACGAATTATCAGTAGGTTTCTATACACAAAAAATGTGAAAACATAATATCGTGTATTGTTGGTCCAGATGGGAAACTTTTACCTTATCAGGATTTTATATGCTTACTTATGTTAAATTTGACCATGCCAATTATATGCTTTTGAATGGTGAAAGAATACGAAGAGGGTGAATACATTTCTGGTGCGAGGTCCTAGGAATTACGCTGTGATTAAATGATTGCTGAAGTGTAATTTTCCATCGTTAATGTCTTTATCATTAGATTAGTTGCGTTGTTCCTACTATTGTCAAGAAACATCATCTTATATTGAGCATAGAAGCTTTAATTTAATTTTCAAACAAGAGGAAAATATAGTGTAATTCATCACTGATTAAATATTCGCAGCCTACTTTAGCACTGATTAAAAAGCTGTCGAGTTTTCCAACGGGTAAGGTTCTCCATTGCCTACAACGTTTTGATAGGTAGCTCACCTATCGTCACCAGGGATCCTGGGATCCTATTGAAACGTAGAAAGAAATGGAGAACCTTCCCTGGTGGAAAACCCGAGAGCATTAAAATAATAACATTCGCTGTGAAAGCCTAAATTCATTAGCACTAATCTAATCACTTTTGCATAAATTGCTCTAATTGGTTTTTTTCAGAAAAGATCGAGGTTTGAAATCAGAGAATATCTTCAATGTCCGTATTCTTCCGTCAATATTTCGTTAAGTATTGACATTGTTATGCAATTTTCTGGACGTTGACCCTATAATTCCCTGAGTTTCGAGTCTCATCAACTACAACTCTCCCAATTTAGATACCCATAAATTTAGATACCCATAGTCTCTTCTACGTCTTGTAGATTGAGTTAAACACCCAAGAAAAATTCGAGGGATAGAATTATTTGCTGAAATCAGGATTTTTTAACTGACTGCGAATAAGTTAAGAGAAATATTATTGTAAAGATACGAGAAAAGGTGTTAAAGTACTGAATGGAAGTGAATTACGGAGTAGAATTTTGAGTAATTACAGTGATTCTACAAACCACAGCTGAGGATCCTGCTCAGATGTGGCTCCAATCAGAAAGAAGCGAAAAGCTGTATTGGCATCCATATTAAGAGTGTATGAATCCTCATACCTTCACGCAAATTAACATGGACTGGACTTCATATTCAAATAGAAAGAAGACTTACTGATTGTTAACTGAGGAAATGGTTTCGTTGGTTAATTTGGAAGATATTTATGAAATGAGAAATTAATTACCTGGTTATATATCTTTCTGAAAACCAATTTTCCAATATTATATACATATATACTGCTCCACTTCTTATTTAAGTAACGTATTCTCCTCACCTTCATATTTCTCTAAACTCTCATATGACAAAGCCACTGGGCACAAATCAATGGAATGAGATCATGGGGATTGTTGAAGTCGAGACGTGATATCTTGAGAAGCTCATGGGAAAGAATGATTGATGTAAAGATATATGTGATGATACACACTGTAGTATCCTATCAAACCAGTCTCTGGCATATTGAGAACAATGAGGTAAAATCTCAGCCAAAGAACCGCCGAGTCAAAATGTAACTTTCATGTAGCATTATCATGAAAGTCAAGTAATTTTACATAAGTAAAACACTTTTTACACTTGTATAAATACAAGTAATATCTATGGTTCTAATAAATGTTACTCCTTTATTCTTACTGTCTCTAATTATTCATTTTTAAAGCCGTACACTAATCCATGTAACAAAAATAAAATTCAATATCATGAAGCTGCGCCATCATAATTTTTTGAGCTAGAGGGTAACGTCGATTGGTGGCATTTTATTTCGATGGCTCTCTGTTCCTGGGGGATTCAATTAAAAACCATGTAAATGAACGGTTTATTTTCAACCAAGGAGTCATCACAATGGAACGGAAATACTCATAAACTTGAGATTAATTTATTCCGTTTATGGATTTAAAGTTTATAAATTCATTCTCACCTGCCATTTTTATTGGTAGCACGACTGGGAATAGTACAACGCTTAGAATACAGCAATGGCTCATTAATAGAGCCCTCAGCAGTGGCAAAATATAATTACTGTTATAAGAAGTATATAGTGGGTATCTTAAATCCTGATCAACAAAAACATGAATTAACTTATTTACTACTCTTATTATCAAGGAAATGTTCCTCCGTCAGTAGCATAAGTTTTGTGTTTTAATATACTCCGTCAAAAGCGATTGAATAACATGTCCTAGCAGAAGATTTGATGTTTTTGAAAAATCGTAATCCTCGATTACAAAAATGTATGCTATGTAATTAATCTGGCACATTCTACTCTAGCCAATTTTGTCATATTTTCCTTCACGAACCATCCTTCAGTCCGCAGCCAAAGTCAGGAATGTAAGTGAATGGACATGTATATTGCGTTTAGGTTGAGAAATTACGATAAGGTGCTGTCAATAGAAGCTCCTCAAAGAGTATTCTTGGGACGATGTGATTGAATTGCCCGCGCCAAGTCGAATTCAAATAGGTCTTTCAGGAGTGTTGCGTGGTTGGCGCTTCGAAGGCGATGCGGAGCCTTGTGGAACTTTGTCCCTCTCGGAGATGGGAGTAGTTCAACGAATTCCTCACGGAGCCACTGCGAGGGATTCCAAAGTCTCGTGAGAGGAAGCGGAGGTAGCTCATTGTCGACCGCCAGTTTCAAAAATTGAAATTGTTAGTACGGCATCTCAATGTGTAGAGCTTTCGGCGATTAACCTGTGTATTGCAGTGATGATTGATGGCGATGACCATCCTTCCTTCAAATGGGGTTTTTTAATAGTACATATTAATTATTATAATATATTTAAATCAACATAATTTTATGCTTACTTGTGATCATCAGAGGCAGGGAAGACTGATCAGTTCCTGTGCTTCACCGTCTCAAATGAAATGACTAGGGTTGAAATATATACCACTGTTCGTGTGGTTTTGTGACTGCCACCATGGAATTTTATTACATTTTATGTTACCCTCAGTAAATAGTTCCAACAGAAAACTTTAAACGTCGGCGTATGGCATCGACCTATGATTTCAAAAACCTTGAATCACCGCTACATGTTTTTCCTTTCCAGTTTTAATTTCTTATCACTGCTTTTAACAATAAAGATCACTATTACTATGAAGTATTCCCAGTTTCATGGACGAAAAAATCCCCTGTTGGCGGTGGCTGTTAACATTGCTATATGCGGGTGGAAATCAAGTTCCAAATAATTTCGGTAAACTATTGTGTAGGGACCACATACCTGTGTTTTTTTAGTGTTTTGTTGATTTATGATGTCTGTCATCCTCTTCCAGAACATAGGGTACCTTTATCCACCGGGAAATGTTTTTGCAGTTATATACGCATGCTACGTTACCATTATTTTGACGAGTTTCCTTCGGGTATGTAAATTTATTTTTTTTATTCTCTTGAGGCTATCTCCATATGCTTCATTAAGTTTACTACTTTAGCGTGTTCTTTGCTGTATGTCCTTCGAAAAAGACTTTGTGGTACTCTTTCAAGTCCTCGTGGCGATATACTATGAATGTGTTTGCGATGCAAATTTTATATCGCATTGCGAATGCGTCGCGTTCCCAACCTTACATCTCTCTGCTCGCGTCCTCTTTTCTTCTCATCTCCTCTTCTCCTCTGCGTCGCATAGACAAACTCACCCGAATCCTACACCCATTGGTTGCACCACTGGTCACTTACGGGGCCCCGTCCATTAATCCCCTGGCATATATTTATACACACCTCCGCATGCCCCTATAAGGGGAAATAAAACGGCCTCATCTAAAATTTGGCGGATAGTAAGTCATAAATATCGGCTGCGATTCAAATTATTAGTATGTCTCCTTTTCGACACTAGCCTTCGTAATCTGCGTAATTCTTTAAAATTCTGGTTGAACACAAACTGAGTTTGTTCGCAAATAAAGGTTATATGTTTCATTCCAAAAAAATTTAATTTGTCATTCATAGAATTTTGAATATCGGAAATATCCCATGAAGCTTTGGTGGCAGTTTGGCCATTTCATCCTTCTCTCACTTATCATTTCCTTAACACCACCCATCCATTATTCAATAAAACCTTCGAGGCCAGTATCTTTTGTTAGCAATTTATGTAACTTATGAGTCAGTAATGCGTTGCAATTGTTCTTCCTAGTTGTGAGAATTCGTCTCCTGGTGAAAACAAAGGTAGATCTCAGCTGTCGAATTAGGCAAGATTTTCCGTAGGTATTTGGATATTTTCCTAACCAAAAAAGAAATAAAGTGGAAACTTATTTTCACTTGATTTTTAATATTTTATGACCCAACATTTGTATATGTAGATATAATGGTTATCTCAGAATTTTGTAGATAGGAATGGGAAATGTTACATTAATTACATTTTTAGGTATTCCATTAATTTTGTAATTCATACTTATATGGATGTGGAGATAGTACCTATGTTGTAGATGTAAAATAGCCCAATGTAACATATTCTACAACATTATCGTATTTTTTCCTAAAACTTGAGAATATGCCATTGATGGGCGGTTTTGATCTATTCTGAGTCCTGTAGTGCATTGCAATATTTGGTGATGTATACTACCTGGGTGATGGATGTATTGATGAATTGATGGAAGCTGCGAATTAACGGTGCCGATTTTGAATGAAGAAACCAGCAAAATGTTGGACATTTTAGTTTTTCTCGGCTAGAAAACGTTTGTACGTGACATGTAGTTTGAGATTTATTTCTATAGTATTGTAAATGACTTATTCTATAGATATTTCTGAAAAAGAGGAAAACAAATGATGCAAAAAAACATCTATTTAGTAAGATTATTGCAATATGGGTCCAGAAATAACGTTAAATAATATTAATAAGGACAAGATTATGTTGCCCGTTGAATTCCAGAGGGAGAAATCATTAACTTTTATGATTATAATAATAATAAATGTGACTTGCTTAATTCGGGTACTATTTATCATCCATTATCCGCACATAAGTTCTTCGGAGTGAAAAATACTCCTAGTGAAATCTCACTGAACTTCGCTTGTATGTATTGATAATTCTATAAATTATGTAGAATACATAAACAGTAGTATATGTATGGATGTATGATGGCGTAAAACTTAAAAACGTAATGTAGTACAATTCTCAAACTGGATTATGAAATGTCTTCCATGCATAGATAACTTCCTACTTTTCATATTACTCATTATTTCCACTTCAACTCCTTTTTGTATGATTTTCTCGGCAGAATAAATGTTTCTTCGTAACATTATTTTAGGTTCTAACTCACAGAATATGTTTAACGTTATATTCTAAAGACATTCCAGAAGCCGGATAATGTCAAATGTACTTTATGGTGACTTGATTACATACCACGGCAGTAAATAATACTAATAAGTACAATATGCCCGTAAAAATTCTGCAGGTGAGAGAAAACATGAAAGCCTTTGAATGAGATTTTAAAATCAATATGCGTGCTAAATGCTGATACTTTGTAAAAGCCTTTAAACGCACGTGGAGAGGTTGTTGTAAAAAATACCCCAACTGAAATCTCACTGAAAGTTCAGCCGTTTTTTTTATGATTGAGTCACAGACACACACATAAACACAGAAACCACCACTTTTTATGCATATTACTTGTGGAAATGTTCGTTCATTCTAAACGTGAGAGAAAAAAAGCAAAAAAAAATATTAGTTCTAATTCATATGGAATCCGACTTCTCAATTCTCATGTTAGTTTTTTTATATTAAGTGGAAATTGCTCGTTTTATCGCTTAGTGATGCACAGTATTAACCTATTTTACTGATATTGTTTCTTTTTAAAACAGTTAAACTAAAACTTTATCCCAGGTTTGTGAGGGGGGTGTGGGGAAGGTTGCCATATACTTCTAGCATTTTTCTCTCTGAGTTAGTTTGAGCGAGGTTTTTTTCCGGTATCAATAGATACCTCATTCGAATTTTAAATCGAAATATAGCAGTAGTAAGAAAAATGACGAAAGTGCATATTTTAACATTGCTCCTGACTCTCTTCCGGGGCTTTGGATGCTTTGGGGCTTTGGGAAGCACGTTGGATGTCGTGTCTCACAGCGACTAACTGTAATCGTTGGTTGTTTTTTAGATTCGTTATTCCGCAAAGAGGAGATCATGCATGCCCTTACCTAAGGAGATCTTTGAGAAAGATTAATCTTTCTTCTCTTAGGCATATTTGTCGCGTGCTGGAAATATGAGTAATGAAATAATTATGTCTGTAAAAATCTCTATTAATACAATGTTGCCTTAAGAGAATTGAAACAGTATCAAGTTTTACCTTTGAGTTAGCTATACTAAAATTTACAATAAAAAAAATATTTGCGCAAAACATATACGTATTTACGTAGCAACAGTGAACCCTTTTTCTCAATGTTTCCTGAAGTGGACTTAAGATATAAGTTACAGTTTTATGCTTAACTTTGCGGAAACGCGACACATGAAATAATTTCTCGCTTTGCACATACCACACTTTTTTATTTATCCCGACCAAGGTTTCGGCATGCAATGTTATTTTCAATGTCATTTCCACCTTGAAATGACATTGTGTGTCGAAACCATGTGTAAAATAAAAAAGTGCGGTATGCACAAAGCGTGAAATTATTTCATTGACTTAAGATGTCTCAAAAATGACCGTAATCTTGAAAGGGTGAAACGTTTCAAAACGGAAATAGAACTATGTTAATATTCTTGGTTCATACACACAGAAAACCATCTCATATTTGTACATTAGTATGATAGATAGATATGGATTGTATCATTAGTTGTTGAATGAAAACTTAACTTTATTTCAGCGTTCTTTTTCCTACATCTGACCAAACTGTAAACCTTCAGAGAATTGAAGCATCACTTCATGGTGTAGTGACACATGTAACATTTGGGTTTGAGGATAAAGGATGGTATTGCAACCAAAACTCTCTCTTCAAAAACCCTAACTAACCTAAGGTTGTTTGGGGTGAATGAATATTCCTTTTACCACGTAATGTTTAAAGTAACATCTATTTAATCCAGTATAATCATGTTATGCAAGGATCTTCACGATATTAATCGGTTCTGTTAAGTAGCAAGACACTTGATCTCTTGAACTCGATCAAGGAGGGATTCCGATATACGCCGCGAGAGGTCAGCAAGTCGACTTCTAATTTTTTTATTATTTGAATTAAAATCAAATCTTAAATTTAATCTTGGAGGATAGTAGTCTGTCACTACTATCCTTCAAGGTTATTCTTGGTAGTGATTGTTATGCTTATAAGTTTTAAAATTCACTCTTATTATTTATGTATGCTCAAGATAGAGGTCTGGTATTTGTTTTTATCGGATGGCTGAATAAATGAAAATTCTAATTCTTTCAATTGATTTCTATTACGTTTCGTATTCATGTGAAAGTCATGTTTTAGCTGAAAAATCTTACATTTTCTCTGAAATCAACAATGTCATATTTCCTTGGCAACCAAATATTTGATCTTCAAAATATATTTACGCCACCTCCATTTATGACATAGTCTTTAGCCTTATGACACAGTTATAATTTTTTCTTCTTCCCGTTGAATTTCAACGAGCACCCTATACTAGTTGTCTATAATTACTTTAATGCAATTGCTGAAATTCTAATTGTAAGTTTGACTGCTGCCGGTGTTCTGTGCAATGCATCCCTTTTATTCTCCTTAAAAATTGCTGAGCTATTTGCGGTTTTGATGATGGAGAGTAGCGTATGCTTTTATTTCAATTCACAATATGGAATATAAAATTACCATATTTTTATGCATTGAAAAGTTGAATATAGCAAGCTTATACCAGCGTTGTGAAAGGATTTCTTTGAACCTAGGTTGCTAGGCAAAATTCCCTGCCCATGGATTGCGTAGATTAGCGCAAATAGTTTCAGATGGGAACATACGAGCGCATATTCAAATACACGATTGGAATTTTCTGCGCTGATGTGTTTACAAAATGGTGGTACGATATTAAACTTCATAAAGAAATGTCATTCTCACCTCTTGGAAGATTAAACTCCGAATTAATATTTATTTTTTTCTAGTAATCATCACAATTAGCTTAGACATTGAGGTATTCCTGTTTTTATTGCAACAAATTTGCCCGCCATCACAAGTGTTGTCTGCTAGTGCACATGTTTACGCATACGAATTACACTGAAGATGTGTTTCATCTGCTTGGTGCAGATGACATCACAATTATCACTGAAACACTCTCTACTCTAAACAGATTAAAACAGTTTAGCCCGGATACGCGATTGAGAAGCACCCCATAATTTCACCAACCCAGTGAAGGCCACTCGGGAATATTATGGGTTCAGTCCATTACAATATCGGTCATATATCTTTGTCCTACATATTTTTCCTCGGCACTCACAAACACTGAATCCGCCCGTGAAATATGTCCACGGTTTGAGGATGACTGTTTCTCCGAGTAAGTCTCCCGCTGGGAACGTCCTATACGCGACAGTTAAGGGGAAGGTGGCTTCATGAATAATTAAAAGTATCACTCCTACCCCTTCCATGATCACTTTTATGCCGCGTGCGACCGGTTCCATTGCATGAACGTGACGCCTTCACAAGAGGAGGATGAAGTTGTTGCGCATGCCCACACTAAAACTGCCGCATTAACCTCGGCGGAATCACAAAGGATTTCCATTTGTCAGGCTAAGGTGCGTGACGGGTTACATAGTCCGAAATACGTTAATGTCTCGGAATCTTTTAGTTTCGAAGCGTTTCTCTCGTTCGAAGGCGTCACACGAATTCGAATCATGACATGGGAGGGTTAAATGTCATGTGTCGGTGATTTCTGTGTTAGTTCTCTCGGGGTTGAAAGTTGGCCTTCAACTTTATCCTCAATTTTGAAATATAATGTCGCCAGAATTCCTTTTCAGCCTTTTTTTGCGCCTCCTTTAGTCTGAAAATGTTAGTAATGCATGGAGCGCTACCTTACTTGTAAAAGTGAAAGAACTGACCTAGTACGAAATGAAACTACTTGCGAATAACCCGAAAAAATTGTAACCAGAAGTAGTAGTGATTATTTATTTTACATTTAATGGAGAAAGTAAATCACTAATAAAGACCATGGCAAACTGGGCAAAGGGAAATTTTCAATCCACAACGTTGCTCTGTCCAAGGCGTTATACTGTAAAAATTCATTATCTTCTTCCCGGAGTCAAATCTAGTATTGCACCACCCCTCATCCAGATAATTAACAATGTAACTTAAAACATATAAAATCTTTCTTTCAATTTCACTCATATATTCTTTCGTTTGCTCCGTCTACCATCACCTTGGTTACCGCTTTCCCTCCCAATCGTAGTTATAATCAAAGAAAACCATACATTGTTGAAATGTAAACGCAGCCCGTTTTATTTTTTCAATAACCAAAACTAGAACCATTTATGAGGAAGTACGTTATTTAATGTAACTATTTTAGCTGACTTATCTAGGCTGCTATAAGCCGTTTAGTAGGTAATATAATTAAAAGTTCAAGGTTTTTAATGCATTGGTATGCGCACGTAACTAAAGTATTGACTAGTGACAGGTTACCCCTGATTATTTTTTAAATTTTAAGTTCCACATGAATCTCTTCTGAAGATCTTGTTTTTTATCCCAATGCAAATGGGCTGTAAATTAATTAAATCTGCTAATGAGTTGTTCTCGGGTTTCCCACCGGGTTAGGCTTTCCATGATTGCCGAAGTTTCGGCAGGAGACATTCCTGACATTTTCAAGTATCTGGATGAGACAGAGCCTTGAGCTTAACATTCAGAGCCTTGAAAATGTCAGGATAGTCTCCTGCCGAAACGTCGGCAATCATTGAAAGCTTAAGGTGGCTGGAGCGATTTTTGTTTGTATACAGATTTGCGTGAAACTTTGCATACGTGTCCTTGTTAGTAATACCTATCGATAAAATTAAAAAAAACTGCATGTTACCGATTTGGTTTCCTGGCAATTCAATGGTATTTTAACAAGTAATCTTATGGAACACGGCATATATTTTGAAAAAATTCTATTACTAAAGTACAGATTTTCTCCTAAATGCGAAATAGTAAGTTTCATATTATTATAATAGCTGCCAAAAAATATCAAGGTATCATACCGAGTAAGAAAAGCGTATTTAGATATGATTTTCGCGTAAATTTCGAATTTCGCGCCGAAAATCCAAGTCAAAACAATGCTTTAATTAAGGCGAAAATTTGAAATATAACTCTTGCATCATATACATTACTGCATTGTGGTGATTTCCAACGTATAAACAGGTGTACGTGGGTGAAATGTGGTCCAAGAATATTTTTTTCGACTTACTTGAAAAGTTATTAGAATGTGCCTTCAACGACTCACGATTACCACTCCAGCCACCTTAACCCGGTGGGAAACCCGAGAACAACTCTTAAGCATCATCCTCCGGGAAAGCCTAAAATCATACATAATTAAATCTGCTCACTCAACTGCCTTCCTTTGTGCATTTATTTTCGAGAGTGAAACACTACCAAATTCAAGGTTAAAAGATGGAAAGTCGCCCGGAACGAACTAAAACGGATATACCTGTGTATATGCTTTTTAGATGCCTTACATTTGAGTTCCACTAAAGAAAAAAAAAGGAGAAGTCGTCCTAATTTCAGAAAATTCCATTTAATGCCAAAAGAATCTTCCATGTAAAGATGTCTGGCTCGGCCTACATCATCAACAGTAAAAGCGAAAAGTAATGGAAGCCTCTGGTTACACTGGGGATGGAAATTGGTTGCGCTTTAATTTATATTTGTATTACGCTGGGGTTGGTACAAGGTAAGTTCTTTCAACACTAACTGACAAAATTAGGTTCAAACAAGGTGTTCATCCTTCTACCAGGTCAATCTTCGTTCCTTTCCTCCCCCGATCACTTCTTCTTTCTTTCCATGTTTTAAGGAGGTTCCGCCGCGACTGTATGAGTCAAAACAAATACTAAATTCCACATTTTTTATATTTTGTCCAAAAAATCCTGCTTTCACTGATGAAATGCGTTACCTATAGACACCCAAAAGTAAGGTACAAAATATGCAGATTATTCCACGAATGTATTTTAAATGAACACTTTTTTCAAGCCATAGGAGCCGACTGCAGCGCCATTTCATACGAATTACCGCATGTTGACTTCCATTACGGCAGTAATTCCCTAATAATTAAAAAAATAAGGTGGTAAGATGACTATGAAGAGTAAGGATTATGATAGTTTTCCGCAAAAATGGCATTTACATTTTATGGAAAAATACTATTTTTCCCCGTGTTTCTCTCATACTCCCATTGAACACTTTGTAATTTCAAGTTCAATTAGAGAGTAATATAGCGTGGAAAGGTATTATTTTGTTGTTCATATCAGATAGAGGACAACATTTTCTACAAGTTGACAAAATATTAATAAAATGACATTTAATGATGCTGATGACTCAACAACCACCGCCGTGCCCTCTTGCGGCTGTTTGTGGTATTTTTCATGCTTAGTTGTGTATCCCAGGGAATTACTAGAGAGAGCTACTAGAGAAATGAGTAGAATTAATCATTCATATTTTTAAATTGCTATGAGCCATTTCCACTACATGAATACCTATTTTCATCTCAGCCTAGATCTCGGTTATTAAAAACGTAGAATTTGCCACGAGAGCAAATCTACCTCGATAGGGAATCAAACCACGAACTTTAGGCTTTCCGGGTCCATGTTCAAACCGTTTTCACTACCCTGGGTTGCCATTTCTCTTGGCAGTTTTAGAGGATTCGAGCGGTATAAGTGAATACGTAAAAAAAGATTAATGCTTTACCGCTTGACGTGTTATTTCTAACTAGTTTTAAAAGGAGCCTCTGACACCCACTTATTCAAGGAAGATATTGAAATTAAACGACACTTGACATCATGAGTTTATTCCCAACATTGAAAAAATTACATTCTCTCCGTTAATTTCTCACATTGCGTGTGAATTGACGGTTATTGTTGAGCAGTGGTCCTTGCTGAGGGTTGGGCTCGATTAAAACACTTTCAATTGGCGTGAATTTCTCAAGAGTGAGGGAGAGCAACGTACAGTTGTCCGTGTTAGGATACTGCTGTTTGGAATTGAAGTCCAACGTGGTCAAACAACTGACGCTGCGACTAGTTGACTGTAATCGCATATGCCGGATTCACTGGAAATTGTTGTCGTCGCAAGATGAAAGGGAGCGTTGTCTCAATCGGAGCCAAATCAGAAATTATTTTCGCTTTTATGAAATTTCTCGCAAGCAGTTGAATAATGTTATTTTAAATTTTTAGTGACTTTCAGATTTTCCATAAAAAACGTATGAGGGCTGAAAACGGAGGAAATGTATTTTTTCAAAAATACATTGGCCCTGATTGGCAACGCCAATAAATTTACAGCCAGTTGCTAGAAGATATACAAATGTTTAATTTCAATTGAAGTGGAAACTTTTGCATTAAAACCGAAGTTTATGGACCGTGGTTAAGAACCGTGGATGGCCTGTAGAGAGGTAAATATTTTTGTAATTAGTAGCAGGACTAAATTAAGTGGGGTAAAAATAACGAAATCTGTTCAAATATTTCGAAGGTTTCATTTCAATTGACGAACACTGGCATCCATGACTGGATATTCCAATTGTGTATGAGGATAAACCCGTCCGTGGCTCTATCTTACAACGGCATTTTAAAATTTAAGTGACTTTGGCTCCAAATCACAGCGTTCCTGAGTCAGTGAGTGACAAGGGATATTCTTACATACATTTGCAGTACATTAATGCTGTCGCCGATGCTGGTAGCATCTTAGGCTAGGGGTATGGGCATCTTATGTCATGAAGGTCGTTTTTGACTCATCGAATAACAACTTTAAGGTTCTGAGTTGGGCTTTCGTGAGTACTTGCGTTATTTACGATCAGTTATGCAAGTAGAAATAATTCAGTTCAAATATGCTGGTACTGAATCCCTCATTATGTTTGTGTTTCCCTTTCTCTCCTTTCCATCTGGCCCAACATGCACCTTCCGTCCCCATTGCAGGATAATAATGAACTCCCTCGTACTCTAGCGTGTTTCCCCTTTACCTTGAACTCGTATACATAGTTGACAATTGGGTCAGGCAGTAAAAGTCTTGCTTATTGCATGCCAATGAAAAGATCCTCTTACTTAAGTAAAACTAGGTCCCTCCAAACTGCTCCTGAGTAATATTAAGTAGCTTCCATCCTTATCCCCGTTAATTCTTGTAACTATCCCTTTCCTAAAGCGACCGTTTCATTTGAATCACCTTTCCCACGGACGGGTTTATCTTCTTACCCAATTGGAATATCCAGTCATGGATGCCAGTGTTCGTCAATTGAAATGAACCCTTCGAAATTTTTGGTTACTAAATGCAATAGCTGAACAGATTTCGTTATTTTTACTCCACTTAATTTAGCCCTGCTACTAATAACAAAAATATTTACCTCTCTACATGCAATCCACGGTTCTTTACCACGGTCCATGAACTTCGGTTTTAATGCAAAAGTTTCCACTTCAAATGAAATTAAACATTTGCATATTTTCTAGCAACTGGCTGTAAATTTATTGGCGTTGCCAATAATGGCCAATGTATTTTTGAAAAAATACATTTCCTCCGTTTTCAGCCCTCATACGTTTTTTTATGGAATATCTGAAAGGAAAAATAACCGTATTTTCCTTAGATCTGCTTTTCAGCATATCCTATTCTCAGCGAATATTCCTGGATAAATAATTCTTTGTAATTGCAATGGTATTTTTAAATCTCAAATCCAATAGTTAATTTAATAAAGGGGTGTTTCTGTTTTCAATTTTGAGAACTTGTGAGGAATATTATGATATTACAGGATTGAGTTTATTATTTTTGCTTTTTTAAAACTTTTGCTGCTCTGATGGTTGCATATGACTGTGGGAAGGGCTGTTCAATTATTTTCCTAATAGTGCTAAATCTCTCCTAAGTGCTAAATAATTTTTTTATTGTCTCCAAAAGAAGATAGTGGACGCTGAGTCTTTTTTAGGTTGAACGCAGGTAGAAAATATTCCATTTTTGGAAGGAAGATGCATAGAATGTTCAAGTAAATGATGAGATTCAATTCAAAGTTAAACAGTTTATTATTAATATGACTTTTTTTCTTCTGGCGCAAATTCAACTGAACTTCACTACTGCTATTTGCCTAAAATTGTCTACATGGTTAAATAGATCTATATATATAGAAAAATCTTTGATTGTGAGCATAATTCGTTCCGGAAAGTTACTTGTAACCCAAAACACTCGTAACCTAAAGCAAAATTTTTCCATAATTAAACTGTGGAAAGTCGGATGATTCGTTCCAACATCTAACATTTGTCGCATAAAACGTTTTTGAAATAAAAATTCTTCTCTTTCATGTTAAACGTGTTTCAAAATAGAGTTAATGGCACCTTGATGTGTGTGGTTATCTTTCTTTAAAATAAAATGTCTTCAGTATTGGCCCCTAAGATCAAGTTTATTCAGTTTTTTTAGGAAAAATAAGGCGAAGATTCTGCAGGAACCCAAATGCTATACTCTACATCTGTAACTTTAAATTCTGCCAGTCCAAGTTCGGAACATACCAGCGCATTAAGCCTACCTCGTTATAGGGACGGTAATGCCTTCTCTTGTATTGACTCAGTTTCGATCACGTGACACTTAGCAGAGAGAGAGAGAGTATTCGCACTATTCGTATTGGGAGACCTGGCTCGTTTAACGAGTTTAATAAGCTTTCGCTCGTCTATAAAAACACTTGCAACCCAACTCACAATCCAAAGTTGTACGGCATATTTTCTCTATTAGATTTTATTATGCATTTGAAGCTTAACGCCCACAAATCAGCTTGTAGAATAATGAGTGATGTACAAAAATATAGAAGCGCTTATGCATGCATATATACTTACCTTTGTGGCATACTAAATAATAATGATGATGACGATTTTTTCTGCTATGGTTATTAATTGTAGTAAGATCAATATTTCATTAATCTCAATTGCTACTGATCTTATTTTCATCTTTTTTATTTGATGGAGCTCAGCTTGCAAGATCCATGACGTACTAGGATTCAAGAGAGCAAATCCTGTGACTCAAAACTCTTTAACATATGCTGGGTAGAAATCATACATTAAGGACTGATTATGTACATATTTGCACCTAAGTTACAAAGGTATACTTATAAGCTATAGCTATATCAATTGCGAAGCAAATTTTTATGCTTTATTTTGAAAACAATTCCAAAATTTCAGATGTTTACTCCAGGAGGACGAGAACAGTGGAATAAAACGAAAAATCTGATTTGTAAAGGGAAGGTGGATGAAGCACTATTCCATATATGAAGTTTTTTCAAGCCACGGAGGTGATAATCTAAGACTTTGCTGAGCAAACTGAATGACCACATGTGCTACATCGTATATGAGCAACCCCAACTCAACCCAGTAAGTCGTAAAAACATAGATTTGCCAGAAAAATTGCAACAAATAAGCGTTTGAGTAGACGTTTTGATATTTGCTGTTGTAGTTACTGTTGACCTTTTTCTTTAGGAGGTTCCGCCGTAACTGTGTGAGTCAAAACAAATACTAAATTCCACATTTTTGATATTTTGTCCAAAAAATCCTGCTTTCACTGATGATATGCGTTACCTATAGACACCCAAAAGTAAGGAACAAAATATGAAGATTATTCCAAGAATGTATTTTAAATGAGCACTTTTTCAAGCCATAGGAGCCGACTGCAGCGCCATTTCCTACGAAATACCGCATTTTGACTTCAATTACGGCAGTAATTCCCTAACAACTAAAAACATAAGGTGGTAAGAGGCCTATATTTTATTTTTATTAAATTTCTCTGAATTATTTCCATCTTATATACAGTTTTCCGCAAAAATGGCATTTATATTTTATGGAAAATACTATTTTTCCCCGTGTTTCTCTCATTCCTCCATTGAACACCATGTAATTACAAGTTCAATTATAGAATAAAATAGCGTGGAAAGGTATTATTTTGTTTTTAATGCCAGATAGAGGACAATTTTTTCTACAAGTAGACGGAATATGAATGAAATGACATTTAAGTCATTTTATGGTGGAACCACCTTAATTTTGCCAATTAGTCAATTATTATCAATTGTTTTCGGCATTCATCTTATTCCAGTTCCACCTGGCCGTAAACGAAGCTTCTGTTGAATAATGTTTTAAAAAATATTTCCGCATCTTATTAATCAACCAAAAAATCATTTTCACATCACTGACACCTCTCTGTCAAAATCGCCTGAAGCAAATACTTCTGTTCCCCCAGTATAAGCGAGGCGACTCTATCGCTATTCAGTACAAATGTTACGAATACTAATCCCATTTAGGTGTCTTCACCATCATCAAAGGTACCAATATGGGTGTTCGTTATGTTATTCCTATTTCCAGTTGGCCCAACAAGCTTTACCAGTGCAGAAAATATTATTATGCTCTTCATGATTCATGTTGCCCGGGAAATCTATATGGAGATGCATGATTAATTAAGTTTTTCGTATTTCCTTACTTGTTGACCCAGGAAAGCGTGTGCAGCTCCAAAGAGATTACGCAGATGAATTTGGAGGATAATGGGACTAGCCACGTCATAAACTTTACGGACTCACCCGCAAGTGCGCATTGGTCCGGAACACGATCCCGGATCCCTCAGTTAAGCTGCGTACCATTGGAATTTCCAGGGTTCGGAAGAAACAAGTGGTCCAGGACTGCCGCGCATATCTTGTCTCGGATGCAGTCCGCAGCGTGCGGTTAGTCTCACCACCCGCGAAATTATAGACGAATGATATTCCTCTGAGGAACTTTGCTCATCTATCGCAAAAATAATTCTAATTTTGTGTGACCTTTTAAATTCAAATACATCTGGAAAATGTGGCTTTGACTGCTACAAGTTCTGTACAAAACTTTTGTGTGCATTATTCAAATACTTTATTTCCATTCGTTATAATATGAAATACGCACTACCTGATTTTAAGATAAAGTTTATTTACTCGGGGACTATATAATCCCATGGAGCACAGGTACACGGCATTTACATGTATTTATGTTTTAAGCTGCTGATAAGATTTACAACAACAACGTAAAGTAATAGCTACATAATGACATGCAGGAGACATAATATTAGAGGTTGGTATTGTCTCTGGAAAAATTACATAATAAGATTAAAGGCATAACACTTGCAATGCTTTGTATAAACAGCCACTAATATTACATAATTTACTAAAAATATAACAAAGAAAGAAGTAAATGTTACATTTTATATACTAATATTTTGAACATAAATACTGTTTCAGAGCTCCCTTGAATGCATACACAGATGTCAACGTCTTTATATTCTGAGGAAGAGAATTCCACAATTTACACGATGTTGCATAAAATAATTTATTGTATGTAGTTGCTCTATGGCATGGTATTATTAAGTTCGTATTATTTCTAGTCCTTCGATTTTTTAAATTCGATTCGCATTTTAAGGGTGAATGTAGATCTATCTAAAGTATAAAAATGCAATCCATTAATATTACGTAAAATTCATTCAAGTTTTCCGTTATCACGGTTTTTTCTTTGTTCCGCTTCGCTGAACCTTGAAATAAATTATCGCATCACTATATTAGGCCTCTGTTACGCTATTTTGCGATGCGTGTTCTAATCTATTTGTCTCATGGTCCGCTAACTCCTCTATGATGAGAAAAGTTCATGTCATAAGCGGGAAGTTGTGATGTATTCGCTACACATCCATTAAATATTGTCTATCGAGCGCGTGTTATAATCTCCAATTTTTTTTATTTTCAAAGTTCAAAAATATACCTGTACTCCTTGTAAGTTTTTAACGAACTGTACAATGGACTCGTGATTACAAGGCCTATTTTTGTGTTTTTTGGGATATGCTACATGATAAGTCATAGTAGCTTAAGCGTTATTATAATGATGCATATTTAAGGAAATTCAGGGGATCCGTGGGATATACATTCGGCATGCGGATCTCCTTATATTCACTTATTTTTCTTCGATGTTTTGGTAATTTATGAATTATCATCCAGTGGATGTAAATCAATGTCATTGCTCGCAGAGTATACGGGTTTCAATATAATTTTTAATTAGTGTTTGCCTATAATTTCTCGCATTAGTCTGGCTTTATGTTATGTAATTCCTTATTCCTGAAATCTAGAAGGTCATGAAAATTGTGCTGTCTTATGCATTTATTTCTTTTTCCCTAAAGTCAAACTGACTAGTGAATCAGCGATAACTTTCTGTTTTTGTTACGATAAAAATGTGAGACAGCAGCTAACAGCCGTTTATTATATTGCTTATTTTCGCGACATACCGGATTCAATTTTAGCAGTGCTAAACTGCCAGTATTTACCAGTTTAAAGCCATTTTGATTTTGTAGTGATAAAGGAATATTAATAAAAGAATATAATCTTGTAATATTAATAAAAGAATATAATCTACTATATAGTTGTGATAACTTTATAGATATATATGAATTTCATAGTGTCTTAAATATTTTTCATATCAGGACACATCTTATGCTATAAACTTTGGTAATATTCCATGCGGTATATAGTCTGCTTCTGGAACTTGTTTTTTCTGAAAAATTGTATCACACATTATCTGATATGATGCTGAAAGAGTTTGGCTCGGTAAATGTAACGCATGCAAAAGAAAAATTTCGGAAGTGTATTGTACAAGTGCCTTATGCTTGCCGCACACAACTTACGCATTCTTTGGAAGATCATTCCAAGATCTGTTTCTATCTAAACAAAAAGAACTGAATTATTATTATGTTTAATTTTTTCTTGAAGATATTTTCGTAAATTATTCAATCGGAAACTATTAGAGGTCACATTCATTACGTTTAGTAGAGGTGTTTCATGTCTTACGCTTGCATATTTATGTGTAGTTGTTGCATGGCGTGCATAACGGTAGCGTCGTCTCGCGTGGGGCTGGCCTGAATACCCGTTCTCGCGAAAGGTCAGACCACTTGAAATTATGATAAGGCTATTTCTGAGAGATACCCGCTTTTATTTCGAGCAAAAGAGCGATCCTCTTGGTATATCTTTTTCCTCTCTTCCCCGCTTGTCACGGATGGCTCAGCTCCGCTGATTGCCCAAGGGCCCCCCTGGTGTAGTTAGTCCGGAAAGCCACGCATATCCGCGCGAAGATGCCGGTCGAATCCTTTTGATGTTCCGGCTGACTGGATGGACGTCGAGCGCAATAGCCACGCTCGGAATGGGTGGCAGCCATGGATGGAAACGGGATTAATGTAGGGCACAGTTTTCTTAGTATTTTGAAGTTTGCTGCAGCTCTACACTCATTCCCTTTGTAAGTAACGGTTTTTCGTAACTTTCTTACTTTGATATCGCTCATGATTTTCTTAATGTATTCTGCCCTTGGTCTTACTCCTCTCAACTGTCTCTGCTTTCCTGACAGTTTTTATGCGGCTGCAATGGCTCAGAGTGTGAGTTTGCGATTATGTTTTGCTTTGCGATCCCCAACGAGGGGGATATAGGGGGCATAACTAGCATATTACTCCCAACTTCCGTCGATAAATGATCAGATTATTAGCTTGAAACAATGTGCTTACATTTCGAAATATGCAGCTAGAGCGCATTTCAACCACCCTATGCGGCAAATATCTATTCGGACGGAGCCTGTCCCTCCTTCCCACGGGCCGAGGCCAGGTAGTTAAATGACCCATGTAATCCCCTCCCAACCCTTTTCTTGGGATCCCAGGGAGTGGGCACCGGAACTTGTTGAGGGATATGTGGGACTTGGAACTAATTATGAAAATTTGTTTATAGGCGTAATTGTTGTAAACAAATATGACAATATTTTTCTAGCAACTTTCTGTTTAGTTTGATACCAAATACCAAAAAACTCCATAGATAATTGAGCCGGGCGCGAGCATAAGACAACTAACTTTTGAGGCAACCATAGCCTCTGGAGCGAATATTCGGAAGAAAGGGTCGTACTTCATTGTGGTGGTATGCGATCCCTAAAGAGCTTGGGAAGGGAGTGGTTTGGGTAAAAAGGGTGGATTCCCAGATGTCCACCGCTGGAAAGAAAGAGTTTGGGTCATAAAAATATGAAAGGGCTGAGGGAGCAGGTAGACAGAAAGGGTCAAACGTACAAGAACTATAATCTTTGTACAAGAACGTTCTACCCGCAGTTCCCGGTACACTCGTACGTGTACGTTTCCCGCAGCAGGGTTAAGTAATGTCAACGTCATTTCAGTAAAACGTAGCTTTTAAATCACAAGAAGTCAATATCAGTGCGTAATATACAGTGATTTTCTCTACATTATGCAAAAAAATATGTACTTACTTTACAAGAAAGAACAAAACATTTTGCTTTAACGTTTGCTCTTGCAGTTGTGCTGTGGTTAAATTAATGTTCAACCAAAGTATTGCGAGTGAAATAATACTGAAATTATTTTTACTTAAAAATAAAGATTAAAAATTGAAGGGCAATACGGAATCAAGTAATCGATAAACTAAAGGAAGCGGAAAAATGCTGAATCCGAGCATTGAGAATGTTGTGAGATTCTCAGTAATTATCATAGGTAGTGACAATATTTAGCATACAAATCAATGAACAAAATTTGGTGTTTTCGTGAATGTTATACGTAGTATTAAGTAATGCTTATTAATTTACACCCAACTGAAGTACCTGTAAAAATAGGAAGACACCCATTTACAGCTGCTTGATTAGTGGCAAAAATATGGCTTTTGTTAATTCCATATTCTTTGCTAAACGGGCGAAATATAAATTTGTCTTATTTTGAGGCTTATCCTGCTCATATGAGGTTTATATACGATAATTCGTTATCAGGACAAAATCTCGAGAATCGGATATTTCGAGGTGTGTAAGCCAGCGAGTGTTTCTGAATAAAGAGGAGAACCTTTCCGCATGAAAAATATCCGCCGGAAAATAAGACGCTCGTAAGACTTCCTTCGATTGTGTTCCGGGAAATTAAAAGAATGGGTTGTGGAGGTAGGATAAGGCGCAAGGTCGCAAAGGTGTTCACATGCAAATGAAGTTCATAGAAATTAATTATTCATATATAACCATCGATTTATTTTTTCCAAAGCCATACATTTGCGTATTTTTATACATGTCCATTTCCGCTGTCACGTGGTAGTAAGGGAAGAGAGGATTAGAAAAAATGCGATAGGAGAAAGCAAATATTTTTTTAAATTAATGTTTGTCCTTGCCTCTTGCCTTCTGAGAGTGCATGGCAATAACGGCGGTAAAGAAATACAAAATGGGCCATCAATGTAAAGGAAGGGGGGAGACGGGGCTAAAGATAAAGGGAATTCTGGAACACCACTCACTCGGACATTTCATTTTTCTTGGAAACTCATGGGAGAGGATGAGGCTTGAGAATTACGAGGCACTATTATCACTTTTGTCCTTCCTTGGGTACGAGTAGTATGGCGTATAAACACTTCAAGACTCGTCTCTTGGACGAGCTTCCTCGAAGCGATTCACGTGCGAGAATTATCCGTGGGATAACTGTACGCACGACAGAGTCATGTTCACCAAGATATAAAATAAAGGACGCTTATCTCCAGGTGGAAGAAAACTCGTGACGTCCGCGGATCTCAGGTCTTCCTATGCTGTTCTGCAGGGAGCATTCAATTCCTTCAGGTGTGAGGCTTGCTTGGGACCACGTGTTGGGGAGATGGAAGCACAAGTGGCAGCAGGGTTTTACTGGGACGGCGCGAGATCAGGGTTCAGGGATGTCGGCGATCCTTAGACCTTGCTGGCTTCGATGTCGGCGGCTGGCGTGGGTGTGGGGATGAGCCTGTTGGGGAAGGCGGGGTTGTAGTATGGGTTAATTCCCCTGTAGCCGGAGTATCCGCGGTAGCCGGTGTATCCAGGGTAGAGAGATGGGTTGTAGTAAGACGGGTTGTAGGCGCCCTGGTTGTAGGCGCCCTGGTTGTAGTAGGCGGGGTTGTAGGCTCCTGGATTGTAGACTGCTGGGTTGTATGCTCCTGGGTTGTACGCAGGGTTGATGGCTGGGTTCAAGATTGGTCGCACGGGAGCGAACGGGGCGACGGTGGCCGCGGGAATCGGGATGGGAGCCCTGACTTGGCCGGGGAGGGGCACTGGAACGACTCCAGACCTGACGGCAGCGGCCTCCTGGACCTGTGGATGTAAATTCAGTTTATCTACTAACTCTGATGAATCAGTTTATCTTTTCTACTAATGCACCATGTTTCGCTGGTGACATTAAGCAAGAAAAAATAATTTATGGATATGAAATACGAGTTATCTCAATCGTCTCAGGCTCAACTTTGTGGAATTTCATTTTATAAATGAAATAGAAAACGTTGTCTTATCCCACCTATTTATTTTATGGTAGGTACTACTAGTTTCGACGCAGCGGCGTCATCTTTAGGTACAGGAAGATGACGTTGCTGCGACGAAACTAGTAGTACCATAAAATAAATTGGTGGAATAAGACGTTTTCCTTTTCACTTATGAAATACGAGATTAAACTATTTGCGTGATACTGAATTACTTACACCCGTAATATTTTATGCAAAATTTAAATTCTTGGGTAGTATAAATCAAATTTCTGGTAACATTGTCTGAATAAAACTTTTTGTGCACATTGCCCCGCATACAAAATAAATACACACAAAGAAATACTGGTACAATACTCTTGTTGACTAATGTCATTTCGGCAAGAGTAGAAACTCTTTGATTTCTACGGTCATCTCCATTTATAATTTACTTCTTTTGTTTAAAATATACAAATTTATTAATGCTAGCAACTAGTGTTGTATGAGCATTGCATTCCACACCAAAAAAATAATCAGAGCGTAATTCAGGAACACGAAGGCTGCATTAATATTGTCCGGCGCTAAATGAATAAAATATGAAGTCCGGCTGTCATTTAAATTTCGATTGAATTTAATTCTAAAATTTATGGAGCAATGGTTAATTGCATAATTCAAATCAGTACAACAGTGAAAATGAATCTCATAAGGACCTGAGAGATATCCCGATTTTGTCATAGAGTGACTGTTTTATTTTTCCTTTTTCTATTTCCTAGACCACATCTCTGATTTCAGATCTCAGCACGTTTAATGACGAATCTGTTACTTTCAGTGCCACCAACCCAAAACGCGGTAAATAAATTTGAAAAGATCATTTAAATTCATATATTTTGAATCACTTCAACGAGCAACGCCCTATTTGAAAGGCAATGAAATTGATTCTTGATGAAAGGTTTCCCTTCCGATGTAGAAAAGCGTTGATATTTGCTGCATTTTTTAGGCATTAGGTGAATTAAGTGCGTCCCGTGTCTGACTCACCTGAGCGGCGACGGAGCGGGTGATGGCGGGGTTGATGGAGGATCCCTCGGGTTGGAAGCCGTTCTCATCGGCGATGTAGTTGACGGTCACGGTGGTTCCGTCGTCAGCGATGTAGGAGTAAGATCCAGTCACGGCGTTGGACTCGGCGACAGTTCCGGGATTCCTGAGCGCTCCGGACTCCTGGCGAGAGCTCCCATCTGCAGAAGTGTATCTGTAGGGAGGAAGCAAGATTGAGGAGTTCGTGAACATTAAGTAAAGTAAGCTTAAGAAATACTTTCTGTAGCTTTTCACCCACACCTTCAGGAATCGAATCCGATTTTCAAAATATGACTTCGGGAATAAATACACTTCATACTTAAAGGCAATTTCCCTTAAGTATTTAATTTAATGGTTAAGTAGAAGGTCATAATTTCTGAAATCCTCAACTTAGTAGATACATCCACAAAATAATTATTTTTTGCTTATTTCGTTTTTAACTATTCTAGTTTGCAACCTTTATTTTCGTTGAACTGTTGACGGATTTGGACTTAGATTTCACGTGTACGGCAGGTACATACCCCTACAGTGATTATGACATACTTTCTTTTCCTCCTAAATTTCATGCAATACCTTCAATTTCACGTGTACGGCAGGTAATACCCCCTACGATGAATACGACATACTTTCTTTTCCTCCTAAATTTCATACAATACATGCTACATTTCTTCATCCTGTGA
The DNA here is from genome assembly GCA_963573305.1 of Pyrrhosoma nymphula. Taxonomy (NCBI): domain Eukaryota; kingdom Metazoa; phylum Arthropoda; class Insecta; order Odonata; family Coenagrionidae; genus Pyrrhosoma; species Pyrrhosoma nymphula. The sequence continues at coordinate 47,060,086 of OY754333.1, read as the reverse complement.
TTGTTTTCCTTTTACAACTTACTCTTGAGGAATTACAAGCCAGCGATGGTTACAGTGCATGATTAACCAAACGCTGCCTCTACGTATAAGAGGGGATATGTTACATAATTTCGGCATATCTTCTAAAAGTGATGCAAGTTTTACGGCTATAGCTGAATCAGCAGCGTAGCTTATCATATGGAACGCATATTTTAATTCCTTCTCTTAACCTTTGGAGTTTTGCATTACTCAATGAAAAACAGGATGTTGGCAAAACTTTTATGGCGAATAAAATGGAGAGAGATCGTTAGTATTTGATATATTTTTTCCAAGGCAAGAACCAAGGAATACACACTTAAGTCATGACATAAGAGATGTGGCATGGGAACAACGAGTTTTATTGAGCTTTTCAGCGCAATCCTAAGCAGGATTCTGAGTTTCCTCGCAAGAGATTCTCTCGAAATATCTCTTGAGAACGCGCCGTAAAAACAAGCACTAAGCTCTTAACTTTACTGCCCTTATACGTCAACGGTGATTCTACGTGAAGGGAATAAACTCATCCCGTACCGTATCCTATGATACGTGAACACCATAATTGATCCGGAAGTAGCTATGCCTCTCAGTATATCACATTCATATCCAGTTAAGGTGCGTCTGGAGGTAAATTTCGTATCATAGACATGATTTTAGACCTCTAATATATTATTGCGAAGGTTTATTTTTTTCTTCAGGAATATGACGAATCCTACAATTTTATGAGTTCTTTTGATGTATTAATATTTACAGCCAGTGAGACCAGGAAAGTTACGTGGCTATTGCATTGATACCTACATACCTATTCCTATTTCTTTTTTATTGGGCTTTATATCTCTACCGGAAATAACGAACTGTTAGAGACGAGTAGAGAAAGTATCGAAATTGTGTATCTTCTTAGGCTCTTATTCTCGTTATTCAACCATAATTGCCCATTATTTTGTCTTTGATCATGAAGAAGTAAATCTCTAGGAGGTACGTTTTTCATCGTTTCACCTCGACGTGGATTTAATATATTATCAATTATGCATTCGGCCAATTATAATAAATCCCCGTAAGCCAGGAACGAGCTATCCTGGCTGTGTGACCTCGCGGAGTCCAAAGCACGAATGTCCAATAAAACCCATCCTATCCGAAAAGCCTCTAACTCCCCCCCCCCTTATAAACCGCCTTGCGAGTCGCCCTTGCCCTCCCACACCAAACATCCCACCTCTCACCCCATACGTCTCACAGATGTTCCCATAAAGTTGCCCCGAATCTTCCGTAAAGGTTAAATTCTCCAGTTCACCCCTTCCCTCGGTCCGCCGTCTCCACCAGATTAAGTCTTGCTCCCGAGGCAGCGAGAGCCCTCTCTCGAGAAAGTTCACCGGTCCTGGACGCTCTCTTTCCTTCCGGCGTCCACTAAGATTTAAGAGCGCGCGAAATCGAGTGGACTTAAATGCGTAGCAGATCTCGTTGGCCTCGTAATTCCTCACGTTTGGTTTTTTCTGCGCTATTTTCTGGCAAAATCGTCCGAAACGGCGATCGTTGTCGACTTTTTACTTACACCAGTGTTAGAAAAGAGGAAGTGAGGAAATACGTGCAGACGGTGGAAAGTGCCGACAGAAAATGGTGCATGTTCACGAAATTGTAGGTTTTTGGCAGTCAACGACCACAGATTGCCATTTCAGGCTCTGCTATTTAAGTCTCACTGTACTGGACCTCATGATATCTCTTTCATGTAAGAGCACGTGGTCAATGGAAAGCTTCGTAGAAATTTGAAGAATGTGGGGGTAGGCACTAAGGGTCCCTTACACCACTTTCAAGCACGTAAATTCGCGGAAATATTTGTCGTATTTTGATCCATTTGTGTACTCTTTCGTTGGTCATTATTTTCAAACTACTGAAAGTTTGTAATCGACAAAAAAATCGCTATGACACTAGAAACTATCCCAAAAAATCGTGAAAGAGTAATTAAATTGAAATTATATATTCGCGAAAATTATTTTAAGATATTTTATAAAGACAATGAATAGTAAAAAAATAAAAGTATAGTAATAATCGTCAAGCCAACTGATTAGAAAATATGTGAGTCCGTCTCCCAAATCTTGCGAAATCCCAGCCTTTCGTTTCAAGATTACGGCTGTCTTCTATGCCCCTTCTTTCTTTTTCTTAACTCCTTCTTGTGTCCTCCCTTTCCTTTTCCTTCAGAAGACCGGTGGTTTTCTCAGGGCAACCCAGTTTTCGACCTCTCACCTCAAGTTGGATGCGCGCTGGCCGCGTAATCTGTTGCAGTTGTCTCCTTTACCCCTCATTCCCATTTCACCACATTCCCCACCCCCACTCCTCCGGCCCTCCAACGTTCCACATAACCTCCTCTCAGCTCCTCCTTATCTAAATCCACTTTCGCCCTCCGTGGTCACCATCCTCCCGCGCCGGATTCTCCTCCACCTCCTTCCGCTCTGAGGATCCTGCTAATCGACTTCCCCTTCCTCCCTAAAACCAGCGCTCTTCTTTCGCTTATCTCATTCAGGATTACGTACATTACGCCATCGCACTCGGTAAGTGTCGGGAAAGGTTTTATGAAATTTATTTCTTTGTCCCTGCTCATTTAGCGTGACTGGAATAGCGATTAAGTCGCGGGCCGTCTCCACGCAGTGAAATCAGTCGACCGTTGAAGTCACCAAAGTCACCAAACTATTGCTCTAGCGTGGAGACTTCAACGGCCATCGTAGCTTAAATTAGTGGTCTCGTAAGTTAACAGAAAGCCCTCTTTTGAGTGTCCTAGACAAAATCCCATGAGCCGTTGTGTTATTTTTAGGTTTATTCCTGACGATTTCGTGAGTAGTAGAATCTACCCAAGCAACAAATATTATTTAAGGTCTTGATTGCAACAGACGTAGCCTCTGTGGAAACTCACAACAAAATAGAACTTCTAAATGGGACACGAATTTGTTATTTAGGCCCCTAAAATTATTATCAAAATATCCCCTGGAACAATTGAAAATCAACTTGGACACAGACACTTGGACTTTATTTTATGCTAGTGGAACCCTTATAACAAAACTATAAATGGTAGGGGAATATGTTGAATTTTTTTGTTACTCTCTGACTCTGTCCACTTTAGATGATATTGTAATGATCTGTGATAGAAAAATCTTTGGAGAATAGCTGATGTTTTGATCGTTTTTACCTTTTCATTTTACATTTTTCATTACCTTTTACCTACTAGGTCGATTTTACACTGCCGTAATCCGAACCCCAACGCAACCTTACGGTTGTTGACAGTCTGTCAGTGGCGGGGAAAGCGAAGTTGCGGGTTCAACGTTTCAATTTATGACGACGTGAAATTAAGCGTGGCGTAAATACGAGGCCGAAGAGGATCCACGCGTGAATATCAGACGTTGAACCCACAACTGAAAATCGGAGGTGGCTCCGCTCCGGTAATGATTTGGTCACGGGTGAACGAAGCTTGAGTTTGGTGTAAATCATGGGAAGACATTTCGCAAGCACCTTTGAGACCTATTCGGTGCGTGCGGCCACTCCCCCCACCCCCTCGCAACCACTGCCTGCGATGTCTCCCAATTGCCCGGTGAACGATGCGCGAACCAGCCGGACGACCTTCCACTTATACCCCTCTACTTTGCCTCGATTGTCACGGTGCTGGGAAGAATTGTGGCGACACGGGTGACCTTATTGGTCGCGATGGTGAATCTCGTTTCAGGGTCGGTTACGAGATTCAACGGTTGTGTTTCATACTGCTAAGAGAACGAGAAATTCTACCAGCGTTTGCAGAAAGATGGGAATGAGAGATATCAATTCCTCCAAGCTAAGATCTTCTGTGCTACTAAGAGTGCTTTTCCATTTTATTTGATGATTTTTTGTGCGCGGATCTGTATTCAAATGCGTTTATTTTTCCCATTGGTCCTCAAAATATTTTCCGATAATTAAACATTTTTAAGTTTTGACCTCTGTGATTTCATTATCCATTAGATTTGGTTAATATACAAATGTAAGAGATATGTTTGAGGAAACAGAAAACTGTGCACTCTACCAATTTAAACAAAAAGAATTTCGGCTATTACGCTAATTAGGAAGAAGTTTTTAAGGATTCAGTCCCACTAATGTCAGAATAATGAAGCTTAAATTAAAATGGAATGGACAAAATAATTTTACTTCATGACTGATTGTTTACTTATCCCATAGCTCTTTATTTACTTGCAACTTAAATGTGTATTCCAGTTTCATGGTATTAATAATGCTTGTGGTAAAAACTGTGAAATTATTACGTCCATCCGAATTTTCAAATCGTAATTCGGATATATGGCGTGACCGTCGGTCCAAAAAAAGGGATGAGTAGCTTGATATAGCGAACAGAATTGTAGTTTTGAAAAATAAAAATTTTTAAGATGATAATTTATGATGGAAGGAAAAATTTGATCAATCGGATTGGTCTTGTTCGGAATATTGACTGTAGAGTATTTATAGTACCTAGATTTATGGCATACGTATTCCAAATGTAAATTGTAACTCTGTGATTTCCAACACTTTATGATCACGGAGTCAGGTACGTTTAGCCACAGTTAATTTTTAAACTAACCGGTTTTCTTGATTTCCGCGCACAGAAAAATCTATGGTCCAGAGGGACATTGTAAGTAGTCAAGGTAAATGTTTGTTACACTTACTACGTAGAATTTAATTTTAAGTAATGGATGGACTAGAGAAAAGTTTCTGAAATTCCTTATCATTTTGGAAGATTCATAACGGAATACAGGAAGAAATATCTAGCTGTTCTGCCGTGGTGAATGTTCCTCTTTGGGCGTAGTATTGACATGGATACAAGAAATCGGTAAAATTTAACAGTTAACGATCTGAGCCTTTCCATAAAACTATTATATCGTCAGAAAATCTGAACAGATAAAAAATTGACTTTAATAAATCGTTACCGGTACTGAAAAGATTATTTCCTTGTCACAAAAAAGTCACAAAATTACTTCCTTATTAACAACCAGCTCTATCTACAGACAGCAGACTCCTCCAGGCCAGACAGAGCGGGCAGATAGACAGGCTATTGGTTTACCGATTTCCCTCATTTTGGCAGAAAGGTTTTTAGATAACCTAGAAAGTAAAAATTTAATTTCCGGTAGCTATTTATTGAATTGAATTGTTTGTTGGTTCAGATTTGTTTTACGATATCATAGTTTTATGGAAAGGCAATGAATACGGTTATCCGTATTGTTTTCAAAGCCATTTTATATCCATTAAACCTGAAAGTAATGAAAGGGGTGTGCCGTGATATATGGTAGTACATCCAGCAGAAAATCTAGGATTGGCTGCAATTCTTGTAAATATGGATTGATTTTGAGGGGTTCTGGCATTGGGTATATACCCGCTCCCGTCTCCATATTGACTGCTGTTGTGCACACTTACTGGAAGCTGTAGGATCCGTCCGGGGTGATGTCGAAGGATTTTTCGAGGATGGGCACGAAGGCGCCCGGAGCGAACCTTGCTGAGCCGGGTGGTGGAGGCAGCGGCACCTGGGGAGCGGCTACCGCGCACGACACGAACATCAGAGCGACTGCTATCTTCTGTTGGGAAGAGAAGAGAATGGGGAATGGTTTTGAATCAGTTGCGGGCAAGCAGTATTGAGGAGGGGTGGAAACAGCGTGGTGGTTAGAGTATGGGGCTTAGAACACGGAGGACCCGGGTTAAAGGCCTGGTGGCAGCGGATATTATTTGTGGTGATCCCTGCTTGTATTCTCTGATGGGACCACTTAAAAACTGTACTCCGGCCGTCTACGCGGCGTTTTATACTTACCATCTATCGTTAAGAGCAAACTATTGCGGACCGCGGACTTCTCTTTACCCTATTGTGTTCCACTTTTCTAATTTTTCAATTCTGAAGCCACGTTTCTTAAGAAACATTTAGAATACCTTGATATTACTGAGAAGGATCAACCGTGGAGTGAAACTTTAGTCTCGTATTCCATTTGTGTACTTTTTGTATAAAATTTTAAATATAATCATGCTTTAAAAGAAAACTGTGCTGTTTTATGAAAACTGTGAGTGCTGCATTTCCTAAAATTGTACTTTAATTCATTATACCTTAGGGAAAGAATGCTCCTAAAATAATTTATTTTTTATATGAATTAAATAATATGCATACGAAATAAAATAATATGTATGCTTTAAAAACAAATGAAGGGGTATTAAAATTAAGATGTTAACCAGTTTGGATGTCGAGCCACTAGCAAATTTCCAAAGTTAATTCCAGCATTAGCTAAATACTAAATAATGCTCAAGCTGGGTGAAGTATGTCTAACCATGCACTCCACGAACGAGTCCAGCGTAATTATAAAGAAGTCTGAGTTCCTTGACACTAATTCTGTAAATAGTTTTAGAGACTTGTTTCAGATAGCTATATTTGCGGCAGCATAATTGCAAGAAAATTCGACAGTTTTATGAAAACTACTCTTCTGTGATAATTGAAATAACGACCTTGAACCAAATTACCTTGCTAAATATAATTCATCCTGAATATAAAGGTATTCCCCGATAGTTTCTACGAAACAATGATTGAGTGCTATTGCAGAGAAAATTTGAATGAGTCGTATTTCTGATTTTTTAATGCCTCCATCAATTGGCAAAGTGTATCAATGAATCTGAACTGTAAAGTTTAACAGCCTAACATAAACTTTTTATCTGAAATAAGGTACTAATATAGTACATTCTTAAGGAATGTATTATATTAGCACAAAAATCTGATAAACAGGAAAAAACAACGAAAGTCTAGATTGGGATAAATATGGGCCAAAGTCGAAATCATTAAAATTTTAACTATAAATTTGAATGTCGCTTTTAGATCCTACTTTTGGAAGTTTATGTATATAAGACATTGCATAAATGTTACTGAAATGGAATACATATTCTTCCTAGACGTAAAGAGTTGGGTATGTCCCTTCATTGTCGTATGCTTGTGTCTAAACGGGATCAACTACATTATGGATGAATTTTAATGAGGTTGATGGTGCTGCGAGACGCGCAAGCCCTGCCGTGTATGAATCGAAGCATATCTACCCTCGGTGGAACAATGAGGTGTCGATGGCGTCAGAGGGCGTGCAGGGTGGATATGATCGGAAAGTAGCTGACTGCTCCTGCAAATGATGCTTGGAGGGGAGATGTTGGAGGGAGGAGGGGGGTGAGAATGGATGTGTGGGTCATGAGGAAGGTGCAGGAAGTTGTTTGGAAGAGGTGCAGGGAGTGCCCCGAGTCTTAACGCATGCGACGTTGACCTAATTCCATTTTTTAATGAAATATCTTCTCCCTCTCTTTAATAAACCTTTTGTGCTTCGCAGAAGAATGGGAAGACCACTCCCCTGTCCTTAACTTTCACTCTCTCTCGCACTCTCTTTCTCCATCCACGCCCCAAGAAGACATTCCCCGCAGTGTTTTCGACACGGCTGGGGTTAATAGGCGAAATTCAATAAACTGCATACATCACTTATATCATTAACGACGTCAGAAACGATTACGTTCATTACGTATCCCAACAGTCTGCACAATTACGGAATTTCGAGCCTGTTTTATTGAATTATATTTTTGCGCGGATTACGGAAAATAAAAAAATCTCGAAGCTATGAATGAGAAAGTATCACTGAGAGATTGCGATAAACCTATAACTTGAAAAAAGATAAATAGTCGGTATCAGAAAAACTACACAGTGTAAAACACTTCAGAATTTAACAAACATTTGCTTAGCATCGCGAGTATTTTCGACACAGCTGGAGTTAATGTGCGTAATTCGATAAACTGAATACATCTCTTGCACAATTAACGACGTCAGAAACGATGACGTTCATTAAGTACCCCCAACATTCTGCACAATTACAAAATGTCGAACCTGTTTTATTGAACTTTCTTCTTGCGCGGATTATGTAAAAGGAAAATACTCCCGAAATAATAAATGAGTAAGTACAGCTCAGAGATTGCGATTAACTTGAAACGTGAAAAAAATATAAATGACCGGTATCAGAAAAATTACATAACTTGAAACATTTCAGTATTTAACAAATTTAGCTAGCATCGCAATTATTGTTGAAGTGTGTATTTTTCAATCTGCCTAAAATAATTGCAGGTAAAAATAATTGGCAGTTTGTTGTAAGTATTCAGTACGTCTTACTTTTATCATCTAGCTGTTGAAAACTTCTAGGTTTTCCATACATGGATCACCTCTATTCATAATAGAGACGGTAAGTAAAAGAGGAGAAGAAAAGTAAAATGTAAAAACATATTCCTAACGGAGAATCAGCGATTGTTGGCTATTGTATATGAAAAAATTACTGTTCCCTTTTCTATTTCTACAATGATGGCTAAATTAGAGAACCTTTCTCCTTATCACTGAAAACTGTACGGAATTTGCTGAAAAAGTATCAGAAGGACATAACAACGAATTGAGGAATTTTCTTGATTCAAAATAGTTAATTTAAAATTCTAATTTTTTTAATGCAAGTTTTTGGATTGGCGATGATAATGAAAAACCATTTTTAGGATTTGGCAAATACTCCAAAAGAGGTAAATTAATGAATAGCTTGGATGCAGAATAATGTACATATGTATTTGGCGGTGGATTCCTATAATAATGACTTTGAGAAAAAATGGCAATGCAGACTATCGCGCTTTCACTGAGACCTTAAATACTTGCCAAAATCTATGAACAGGGAAATTCTGGAGATTTTGAATATAAAGAAAGGTGCATATTGAATGAAAATTAAAAATATTTATTATTATAGTGAAGCTGGCGGGGAATGAAATATTACATGGCCCTCGATATGATAATACAAGTATCTTCTAGTTGCTTCTGATCGAATGGCAACGCTATTTTTGGGTAACTTGCTTGCTTTGAAATCGTAATCCCTTTACATCCTGAAAATCGGTGAAAGTGAAGTGACTCAATGTCTCAAGATTGCAGAGTAAGTATTAGGTACAGGAATTCTCCTCGGGTTTCACACAGAGAAGAACTCCTGCATCTACTTCGTCGGGAAAGCACCAAGTCTTGGGTATATATTCGCACTTTAGGGGAGTGTTGCACGGGGTCCTACTTACCATCATCTTGGCTGTCTTGAACTGCGTCTAGTTCTTCTACTCAGAATGAATCCCACTGGATCTGTTTGAGGATCTCTTGGTTGTGATGTGACGATGGAGACCAGAGGAGGCCCTTATATACGGCTTCGGGAGGCGGATCACCCGGGAGGAGTGGGGGTTAGGGGGGGAGGGAGGAGCGGGGTGGTTAGTTGGCATGGGCGGATGGATGGATTTTGCCAGATCCTGGTGTACACACCCGCCCATCCCCCTACCACCGAACCAAGGGTTTCTCGGAGACGGTGGTGGGGGTTGCCCGTCTACGGTCCTCGTAATCTGCTGGGCCCGCCCCCGCAGCTAACCCTTCCCCTTCGAGACGTTTCCTCACACCCCTCGCTGGATTTGCGTTTGCCGAGATTCGCCCTTTGTGTCCGAGGAGGCTCGGAGTGCCGCCTTCGACGAGATTTTTCCCGACCCCACCTTCCCCTCCTCCATTCCCCACTCTCCGACGCAGCCTTCCGATCTGGACCACCTCACACCACCCATGAGGGAGCGCCTTTGACTCATCCTCCTCCCGCTCAACGACCCTTCCCATGATCCTCTCCGCGGATCCACTCCCAGCGTGGCTTTTTCCAAGCGCCGACTCCCACATCGAGAACACTCAGCCCACCGCGATCGCCTCGGACGCACGCTGCGTGCTCTAATACGAGTTCGGACACGCTAGACTCCGCTTCGCTTCGTTTTCGCGTCCGATCGAAATACCAGGAGTTTGTTTTACCTCAGCCTCAGGTAGATCGCCCACGGTGGTTACTGGGCTTCCGACGTGGGTTTGAATCGTGAGGGTTTCAAATCGTGTCTCCCGCAGTGCATCACTTCAACCTCTGGATCAAATTTAGCGTTCCACTGATATTGCGGTGTAGGTTTCCGCGGGACTTGAATGAAGTGTTGTCCAGTATTCGGGTTTCCACCGCGTTCATTATTGACTTAAGACAACAATTTTGATCGGTATCCTTCGAGCGAATTTAGGTCAAAACTGTTTGTCTTAAGTCAACAATGAATACTGTTGAAACCCGACTGATGGACAGCCTTCATTTAGGCGTTCCGCACCTATCAGTTGTGGGTTTTTATCCTCCTCCTGCGCTTTCAACTCAAAAATTCGCGGAGGAATTCCGGTTATTTTTATGAAGGAACGCAGGATACTTCGGAATAAGGCTCAATCTTTCCACCCCACTAGGGTTTTAGAGTCTAAATATTTTTTCCCTTCCATCTATCAGTCGAGGGATTGAGGTCAACAAATATTTCCTTACGACAATCGAAAGATGTTTTGCGCATAGTGTTTATCAGTATCAACGGGATTTATGGACTAGTCCTACTTCGCAGTGAAGTCGTGAAGGTGCTCCTGGGATCTATTAAAATGTGTAGTTTCACATCGTGAGAATAAAGAATAATTTCTTATTCAATGAAAGGAGCTTAATTTTCCCCGTTGTTTTCATCTTATGTTGAAGTTTATGAAGTATACCATCATAGTTATTTTAGTGCTGGTAAAATTACCATTAGCGGTAGTCATTGAGGAGATCGGTGTATATTTTTAATTAGAGAAGAGGAATCTAATTCAGGGGCTGGTAGAGTGCGATTTCCTTTATATCTTCTTTTAACCACTGACTGTGTAGCACTAGGTTTTGTGTGACAGTTTTGAAACCACTCTTATTGTGTGTTAGAATGGTTGATAACGACATTCCCTGCTTTTCTGCAGCACTTTTATTACACCTCCTTGCCATCATTTACCGAGCAATAGAGTACACTCATGGAAGAATGTACCATTTAATGTTTTGGTAGGCTGAATAATGGTAAATTAATCATTACGGTTACTGAAAGAATTACATTTTTACCACCTTAGTTCTGGAGCCAACTATCTCAAGGGCCAAGGGCATGTCTGATCATACTTGTTAGACTTTAAATTCATGAAGTCTTTCTCCTGAATCATAGGCCTCAAGATTCAGGGCGAGGATTGCACCCGCAACCATTATGATAGCCATGTATCGTTGCGTCCATAGCTAACTCGTAGTGTTTTGACTACGACTTATGTATCTATACCCTGTTTTCTCTTGAGAATATACATTTCCCTATTATTGCTAAGTTTACACAAGCAGAATATGTAACTTTTGCTCATCTTCTAATTCATTGATTTTCGCTTTTGTCACGCCCTTGTACTGCTTCCAGCATTCTTTTAAATTCTTTAGTATTGCTCCCTTAGTGATTCTGTTTCTCCCGAATCACCCGAGGGATTCGTAGTCTCTCTTCACACATTATATAGCTCATAAAACGTCTAAATTTAGCTTTATTCCAACAGCTTACTCTCTCTTGTTTTGGTATAAAGCGATAATTTCTTGGAGCACCACAAAAAAGTTAGCGGCATCATACTGCAAGAGATATGAGGACGTGGATTTATCAACTATATGAAGCTTAGAGAAAATTGCCAATTTTCGTTAATGAATAAGAGATGTTACCTTCAGTGCTGCGGAGAGATATTTTTATCCACGCCCTCTCCGAGATTTGGGAATTTAAGGCTGTTCTTCCGTCGTAAAGCGTTTTTCACGTTCCAAAAGATGTAGTTAATGGACTTTAAAGTATTTGCCAAGTTTTTAGACTTTATCGTACGGAAATGGAACGCTAAGATGAAACACAAAATCTATGGCTGTGATTTTCCATGCTTCCCTTCACATCCTCAGGAGGAAAATCTACGCTTTTCTCAGTAAAAGTCTTTTCGCGCGTTGGATAAATACCAAGTCTCATTGAGCCACAAGCAATTATGCATTCTAATTAATTCAAGCCGGAAAGGATGAGGAGGTAGTTTCAGTATGAATTCTGAATGGAGGTGAGTCTTCAGTGCAAAGAAAACTTGGCCACGGGATGACAACAGTTTCCGGTAGGTCACCAGAAAAGGCACACAGCCAAGATGATTCGGTCAAGGTTGCCCTCTTTCAGTGGTCCCTCAAACTTTAGAGACGTATATACCTGAATGAGGGCCGCCCTGTCTTGTATCCTGATTGCGAAATACTTCCATCGGGATATAACTCCTCGTCCTTGAGCACAATGCCTAAAGAAGGCTGGCCTCTTCAGGGTATTTCCCTTGGTTTCACAATCAAAATCTATTACATTGTCAAACTTGTATGCAAATATATATTCGCATATTTTTGTTCTCCTTAGATGAGACTTGAGATGAGAGATTGTGGTGACGGCATTGCAGTACAAGCTGCAGGGAATCGATTTGGTACTAATGCGAGATGGTCACTGTTACTGCCAACTATCGCAATTTACAACATGTCAAAATTCTTTTACCTCTTTGTATCCTCACCTCGAAGTTACTCATTTTTAATATATTGCTAAGGTACTGTTTCGATCCTTATTTGGTGGAACTATTTTGCCCAAATTGTAGTAAAAAAATTACCAAATTAGGTTATATCAATTTGAATCAAGGAATTTCAGATTTAAGTTGATTATAATATTTCACGCGTTTTTAAGAAATACAAAGAGAATACTCCTCGTAATATTTCGATTTTTAGATGATTTACAAGATTCATACCAAGTGCTCCTTGATGTGAATGCAATATCGAATGTCTCCTGATGCTGGATTCTTTCCGTGCCTAGAAAGAACTCCGCCGAATAACTGAGTTGGTAATGCGTACTATTCACTTAGGGCTCACAATAGCAAAACCTTTTATTTTGATAAAGTTGGGATTCAAAGTATTTCTCTGCAGCATCACAACACGATCCTGGTTCAGCCTATTGATTCAATTTCATTTTTTTCTTAAATGTAATTTATGAATATTTAAGGGGTTTTATGGTGTTTGCACAAATGAAACACCGCCAATCGCTTCGAATTTTTATCCCATGCATATCCTGTGTTTGACCTAAGCTGTCGCTGACTAGTCATATTTGGTTAGCGACTAAATAAAAGAAGTTCATGAAAGAAAGCTTGTTTCTTTCGCCCCAGATACGGTTGGGCCCGTTAAGTCATCCGAGCTCCTGTAACAAGTCAAGTTCACTTGGAAATCCCCGAAGGGAGAAAGTTTTTCCTCTCTAGTCATACGTGCGTGCTGCTTCGTTGAGAGATACAGTTCCTCGAAAGCTATCCCATGCTAGCAATCCGGACCGTCTGTGGATGCGAGGAGTGGAATACGCATCATTATTCTGCTTATAATATATTTGTGACACCTCGCGGTTTCGGGCGTCTAGTTGGGCAATGCAGTGGAAATAAATACCGGCGTTAGGGGCGGGGCGGGCATCAGTCGCACTCCGTGGGCCCTGATTTGCATCTCTCCACGGGGCGGAGGGGAGAGACAGCCCCCGCAGAGAGGGGGGCGGTCCCTCGCGTCTCCTGACCGTCGTAGCCTCCGCTCCGTGAAAAAGGGCTGATGCCCGAAACAGTCGAGGCGGAAGGACCTGGGCAAGAGTAATAACAAAATATATACATGAGGGCATGTAAAAATTAAAAAAACCGTATTATTTGCCGACGTTTTGGAATGTAATTATTCCATCTTTAGGGCTACAAAGGGGATATTACAAGATTAATTATCACTTTTTAATATAAATACTAAAAAATGATGATAATAATAATAACAAATCTTTAATATGTTAAATGCGTGTAGGTATATGCTTAAAATATATTTTTTGAGGAAAATATTGATATAGATTTTTTAAATATTTATAGCCAAAAGTGATTGTTTTACCTTCAAATATCCCCTTGGTAACCCTGAAGATGAAATAATTATATTCCGAAACGTCGGCAAAGAATACTGTTTTCTGAACTTGACCTACCCTTGATAAGTAAATTTACAAAAACACTTTAAGACGATATGTTGATTAATAATAGCAATCAGTTGTCCATTTAGGTACGAGGTTAAGTCTATCGTAGGGTGGAGAGACCGGTATCTTTTTACGCGGGTTTATGCAGATGAATTTTTTAATCTCTCCTAATTATTTTTTCCAACTCTAAACTAAGCAATTAATTGATATATCTATAAATATGAACCTTATCAATTTTTATCTCTTATAAATGTGGAATAAAATCACATTTCTTCGTGTCAGGTGAATACTGGCCCTTAATACATTTTTTTCGGGTTGGGCTTGTTTTTTCGGGTTTACACATTTTATTGGTGCAATAAAACAAAATTTCTGAAAAAGCAAAGTATGCAGATCAGGTAGGGATAAACTCAATATGTTATTTGCAATAATTTGCAATGAAATAGGCATTATTACTTGCTATGAATCAAATTTCTTCATTGTGAAATGTTTGAAAGTGAACATATTACCCAATATCGTGCATAAAGTGATATGGAATATGTGGAATACATTTTAAATTATTAATTCATATAAATATGTTAACGTTTTAGAAACAAAGCTTGTAAAAGTGCCCCTTTGCCATGTTTCTGCTATTTTGACTTAAGTATGGCGTTTCGGAAGCTTTTCATGCATAGAATTCAATTTAAGAAAAATAATCACAATCTGGAAAAAGACCTTACTCTAATGTCAGTCCGGTAAGACCACAGTTGGTATTAACAATTTTAAAAATTAGCGATTAAAATTAATCGTTAAAAATGTAGTTAACTATTTAACTTAACAGTTATATTTTAGAAGAGTTAACTTTTAACTTTTAGTCGATAAAATTATGCAGTAACTGATACAAAACTAACTTCAGTCATTATTTTCGTTAATGTTTTGCGAATGCCGACCTATTCGAATTTTTTAAATTTGAAGTGTGTATTTATTTTATCCCAGTCTCGAAAAATAGCTTTTAAAAGTTACTTTTTAAAATCTTCTGAAAAGTAACTGAAAAAGTAACTTTTAACATAAAAGTTATTTTATTTAACTATTACTTAAATTAATTACTTTTTCAGAAAATTAACTGTTAAATTTAACTAGTTACCTTTTACAGGGATTAATTTTAACATTAAGTAGTTCATTTTTTTGGTAACTTTCCCAGCTATGTGTATGACTGAAGTTTCCGACGGTCGTTAAAAACATCTATGAATCTCTTAATCCTCCTAGAACATGAATTAATTCTCCTGAAAGTAAGACACTTTTCCCAATGAATATGCAATTGATAATATTACCTCTGAAAGGAGGCAGTGTTAAATTACTGTGACTGGGGGTACTACCTAATTCAAAGAATTTGAGTTGGGGTCGATATGTAGACATTCCCATGTGTAAACGTGCCCCGATCTACCCGACCATTTCTGCCATCTTTCGCCTCGTAAATATATACTTAAGTCCTTATAACACCTAGGATTTTGATGGTAAAAACAACATATGCATAAGAAAATGATTATAAATTCGCAACATAGCAGTCAATTGTGCAATTGAAATAATACTTCTAAATAGTGAATAAATGTGCATATCTTTGTGAGAAAAGTGAAATATTATTAGGCTTGTTTTTTTTACAATAACACATATTCTGCGGGGAAAAAACACCCACATACAAACAGAGAATGAAAAACGTAATAAAAATTACTTTTGAAGCATTTTTAGTTGAAGCAAAATATAATGAAATGTCTAAACAAAAAAAAGGATGAAAAAAAAACAAAATATGAAAAAGTGCTCGCTTGGTAGCATGCAATGGAAAAATGATAAAACTACTGAAAATAACTATAAGTGATAGACAAAATGAAACGCATTCATGGTGAAAAACAGAATTAAGAGAAAGGGAGATTTAGAAAAGGAAGAGTTTCCAGACTACGCCTCTTCTCTACGTCCCCGTGAGATGTCGTCGCCCACTTACTTCGGCACTTGGCTCTTAACGATCGCGAACCTCACGCCCGAAATTATTTTCGATGTTTAAGCCGACGCCCAGTCGACAACATTTTGGAGTCCGAATAATGTATCCCAATCGACTTGCACATTTCGGTCATCTGAATCCTTTCCCCTCTCATGCTTCAATTCGAAAGCGTATTCGAGACGATGCGATCGCGTGAATACTCGCGTAATTCCCGCGTATGTTCTTGAATGATAACGTTCCTTTACTTGCTGGCTCTTAATGACTCGGGAAACAGCCTGCCACGATGGAAACACCGGTTCCGGATCAGTCACTGAAGTTAAGCATCGTTGGGCTCGGCTCGAGTTTGAGGGGGTGATCCTCCTATACGTCCGATTGCTGTTGCCCCTGTCTGCGCGTGGCAGACAGTATGTGCGAAATGACCTAAGCCGTCGAAGCACGTTAAACAAAAATACTACTACTCTTAATGACTCTCAACCAAATCCCCCTCGAGAGATATTATTGGGTTTGAGGTTTATTTTACGACCTCGAACTCGTTTTCAATCATCTTGTTTCTAGCAAGAATTAGTAATGCGCCAGGTCTATTTGAGGATCAATTATATGAATTCTATTCTAGCTACCTGGCTCAAAAAAATGTTTTCTGTAGCAGTTATTGGGGAACAAAGCTTCGTAGAGCACACCAAGTGCCTTAGGGATAACAATTTGCCCTAAGTATGTCTTTTTTTCCTTCCCTTGATATTGTATGAGGTGAAGTTAAGGCATAACTAACAATTCCTACCTTCAGGTTAATCACATAGTGAAAAAAGGAGTTATCTTTTTACCGTAACCCTTCTAGTAACTGACATTCCGAATTAGCTACCCAGAGTAGCAAACTACGACTCGGAAGCTGAGTGAATTATTGTGATCAGCTACAGCAAAAATGAGGAGTAAGATGTGTTTTAATAAGTTTCATTGCGCCAAATGTTCACACGACGTTGGAGTTATAATGAGTATGTACCTTATTCCTTACACTGTCTATCATTGAAAGGGTCACTATACCCGATTAGTTGGACTAAGAGGGAATTAAATATAACAATATACTTACTACTCAGTAAAAGAGTTAGAAGAAGAAAATCATGAACGAGTTTATTATTTAGGCCATTCTTAAATGCAATAAATCCCTATGGTGGACCTTTATTTCAAATCAAGCTTAATCATTTTCTATTGGGTACGTTTGTTGGATTGGTTTGGACTCTGGGTGAATGAGTTTAGTTTTGTGAAATTAGTGCTATATACATACATACTGCTAAAGGTTGTTTTGAAGAATATATAGCAACTAAATGCATAATCATTGTTGAGCCTATTATATTTTTCCGCTAATAATTATCTTAAAAACTAATTTTTTAGCTTGTAATAAAAATGTTTGAATAAGATTTTTCCACCAATTCATTACTTTCTTAACCCGGGAGTGGTCGCTAAGCTACTTAATACGCGAACGGTCGCGTGTGACACTTTTTATCACATTCATTGTCAGATGAACCATTGATTATCTATCATAGAGCGTTTATTGGAAATATATTACACTATATTTAGATTTAATTTATTTATCTAAATGTTTATTTGAATCAATGATTTCCACATATACACAAGTACTGATACAATTACGTAATCTTTGCTAATTTTACTAGAGATGATATTATTGGGTATTAATGAAGAAAATTACTATTCTCAAGAAAAAATATTTATTTGTGAGGACATAATTGTTCATGACTCATAAATTTGCATTAACGTATCTGCTCTCCACGAAATGAATCAACTTTGCCCGCATGTTGCGAAAGTGTAACGCGACTGAGTGGTGCAAAAACACTAACGTCAGTGGTCGCGCGATGAGGTAAACTCTCACACCTTGTAGACGACGGTATCAGACATATCATTACACAACTGCGGACGCTCCATTTATACTTTTTGAGACGGTCGGTCAATAGGAAGAGATAAAAAGTAAGATAGAAGGAAAGGGAACTTATTCTAACTCATGATAACAAAGTGAGCACAAGTTTAAATTTGGTGTGATAGAAAATCTCACAGCGCGACCAATTGCGGGTTAATGTTACCACAAAATTGATAAGTTAAGTTATTGACAGTCAAAGTACATACAGATCAACTGGTGTTGTTCATCTGTTGTGGCTGGTAAGAGATTAAATCTGACTTTATGGACAACTGCAGTTTGAATTGCAAGTGTTTCTGCTAACTATCAAATACTTATAAACTCGTTTTAATTTTAAAATTTCAAGATCAATGGCCTACTACTATAATGATATAATGATAAGACTCTCTGAGAGTCAATTCTTTTCAGGTCCCCTATGTATATTCAATTATTATGAAAAATATCATCTCATGTTTTTCCCCGGCCTCTGTAAATCTTAAATTTTAAAAAATTAAACTTAAATTAGACCAATGGCGGGTTAATGTCGTAAATACCTATTTTTCCTCTCTTTTTCTCGCTTACCTCATCTAAATTCTCTCCTCTATCTTTGTCCTACTCGCGAAATAACGACTCACTTCACCCTCATTTTTTATTCACAATTCCCTGAGTTTTACGCGCTCTTTGCGTCATCGTACACGCAAGTCTAGATTTTCTAATTTATCTAGCTCGAGCTGCCTGACTTTTATGGGTTTTTCATTCCTTTTTTTACTTCTCCGTGCGTGATGACCATCCGGCCGACCCGCGTAATGGACTGACCTATCCATCCTACTTTCTCTATTCTTTGCTCAAATTCTTCATCTTTATGTTTTTATTTAATCATTGGCATATTTTAACCGTTGTTTATTTTTAGAACTAGGTAATAAATATTATCATCGTGATTAACCTCGGCCATGGATAAATGGTGTTAAAACCAGCATATAGAGGTGCAGTTAGCCCTGTTTTCGACCACCTTTACCTTTTACGCCATTTTTGTTGATAGTCTCGCCTGAGGATGCCTAACATTTTCAGCATCATATAAAGATTAAAGGTGTGCTATACTCTTGTGAGATTCTTCATTCCTTTGACAATAGAAATCCGTAACAGAAGACCTAAATCTAAATCTCTTGTTGCTTTTATGATACCAATTATTATAAAATTTTCTTTATGGATATCGCTCAAAGTTATTGAATGAACAGATTAGAACATTACAAAACACTGATAATTTACGACCAGTTTCGCCTGTGATTTTCCGCATTTATCCATATAATGAGTCCAGTTTTCAGTGGTTAGCAGTCGAGAAAAAAAAGCATCTTCGTAGGATGATTATGCCTGATTGTAATCTATTTCCCCTTTTTATTTGTTAATGCATGCATTAAATATCGTTTTAATATTCGGGCTGCAAAATAAAAAAATATTCATGTTTTCGAGGGAATTTGATGAAGAAACTGTTTTAAAAAATATTTGAAAGTATTTAATAATATATTTTGAGAATTAATTTAGTTCACAATAACATTTATTACCTACTGTTGTAATTATTTCTGGATTTAATGCTGCAATTAAATGAGTTTGTGTATAGAAACTGCTCATTATGCATATGTTTTAGCTGATTCCTGCGACTATTGACTCAGTACCCAAGTAAAATCGTGAAACAACATTGTTTAACTAAGGCATTTCTCGCAGATTTTAATCACATATTTCGAATTTATGCTCATTAATTCTTGTTTTTGAAGTAAGAAAAATATGGATGCATCTTTAGTCCTGACGATTATAATTTAAGATAGTGCAAGAACATTACTGCCGATCCGATCATTGTACCGTTCCTGAAATGTGGATTGTATAAATCAGAAGTTATGCAATCCTCAGATTTCCTCCTGTAGCTGTCTTCTTGTACCAACCTAACATCTGTTTAGAAGTTCTTATATATTTGTTTTGGAATAAACGTGAGAGCTAGAGTCGAGGGCATGTTGGGCATCGTCATGGTAAAAGTTTACTTTACTTTGTTCCCGTTAGGTTTTTACCCTACCTTGCAATTTAAAGGGTGATTACGGTACATTTTTAAGTGAAATGAGAGGAGAAGCATGATGACTTAATGAAAATCTCGAAAGTGTTTACATTGTTTTTCCTGGTAGATTCAGGTGTTACTGGGTGGAACTTATTCATTGTGTAATTGAAAAACTTAAACTTTGTGGTTCCACAATGATAATTTTATTTGCGCGACCCGGGTTTCAAAGTACTATTACTTCAGGTAAAGACTCTAAGTCTTCACCTGAAGATGACGTTATAGTACGTCGAAACCCGGGTCGTGCAAATAAAATTATCATTGTGGAACCCCTAAGTTTAAGTTTTTCATTTATACATTGTTTTTCCTCCTAACATGTTGTCATAATATCACCACTGGGTATTCTAAGACCTCTCTTGAGTTCCTACCGTTTGCTCCTCCTCATGTCGTCCAGAATTCCTATCCTCTTCTTCCTCTTCCAAACTGCCCCCGGGTTCTCCCCTCAATTTCGCTCTTCAACATGCCCTCGCCTCTCAACTAGAGCCCTGCAAAACGTCCTCAATACTCGACCACTTTCACTCGGCCGTAGCGCCGGCCTAAGCAAAGGCACGCACTCTAGTGCTGAGTCGACCGAGTCTGGATATACTCGCACGCTCACTCAACCCGAGTCTACCAGCCGCCGAGTATAAACCATAGATTTATGAAGGAACTAAAAGGTGGCACTGCGTATACTCGGCTGTAAGAGAAGGTGAAGCCGCTTCCACCATATCCTGTGTCCGTGATTTACCATTAGCATAATAGTTCTAAGCAAATCTATCTACACGTTGGCGTACATAAACTTTTGTAGGAGGAGTTAAGAGGACATTGACTGCTCTTTGAGTGCCTATGCTATATGCAGCGTCTCTCAAATAAAAAAGAATGATATGCCGGAAGTGATCAGGAAATACATCTTGCATTATTATTTCAGTTTAATTTTTCTAAACACCGCAGTCGGTAATCTACGCAAAAAGCGTCTTTTTAATTTTTCCACGCATTGCTGTTTTCAATATATATTACAATTGAGTTAAAAGGAAACGAAGTTCTAGCGCACGTCAAATAATTTGCGGTAAAGCAAGAAATGCAAGAACTCGTCGTTAGAATATCCTTCCCGTCTCACGATGTCGTACGGCAATCACAGTATCCTAGTAAAATTCTGGTAACTTCTTATAAAAAATAGGACTTTTTCTATAATATTCATGTAATAAATACTGAATTAATTGTAAAAAAAATGAAAGCTTTTGAAACGATTTTGTAATTGTTTTTGTTAATGTTCTACAACAGTTAACCATGTATGTATCTGTCTAACTCATAACCACTGTTAACGGGGTTTTATCGTTGTGCCAATTCCCTTATTATTGTCATAATTTTCACAGGATTTTATAAATATTTGTTCGTGTACAATTCTACTAATGTATATTTTGTTAGCATTTTTGCATGGATAACATGATATTAGCCCCAGTACAGGTGTATTCCTTAGGGGTTACCCAATTACTGTTTTTGTAATAATAGACTGAAACAAAAATTCTAAAAACAATTCTAAATTCTATTCCTGGAACTCTTAATATGGCGGAAACGGCTTCCTGAAGTTCGTCTGGCCACCTCTGTTGAACTATATACTCTAAGGTATAAACGTCCTCGGCGGCTGCTTCGATGTCCTTGTGGACTAGTCGGAGCGTATTCACTCGGCTTTGTACATTTTTATGCCATAGTACGGACTTTTCCATGATACAAATCTGATGCATATGACGCTATTTTGGAGTACTTTGGACGTATTTACCCAGAACTATCGTTCGTAGTCATAAAAAATTCCATAGTTCCCCGATTTGGTGCAAGATATTGTCCAGTAAGAAACGCTTACAGAATTAAAGGCTGAAAAGTTTTGAAAGCCCCCAACAGTAAAGGAAACTAAGATTAGCAGACTAAAGGAAAAATAAGATTAATGAAATGCAAGGAAATGAAAAAAAAGTATAAATAATTCGGTAAGATTGCCTTGAACCTCTCCGCGGGAAAAAAATATATTGCGATCGCTGCAAATATAGTCAGAGCAACTGAATACCTTTTTATTGAATGTTTACATAAAAGTATATGTCTGATTTTGCTCATAGCGTAATTGTTGTCTTGTAGATTACTTACATAGTTATTAAAACATTGCAGGTAAAGTGAAACTGTCGTAAAAATCATCGTCTATTTTTATTGTCTTCAGATATCTATAAAGCGCCCAAAATGGAATATTTTGCCCTTGCCGGAGGTGTGGATATAGATTTCCACACTATTTAATATAAGACAGAAAGCCGACCTAGGTTTTGACACGTTATGTCATCTTCAAGGTAACTTTCCTTAAGGCCGTGAGCCTTATATATGCCAAGTGATATATATAAGTCGTGACCCATCTATAGGCACCAAGTGCTACATAGAAGGCTCACGACCATTAAGGAAAGTTACCTAGAAGATGAGAAAACGTGTCGAAACCTAGATCGGTTTTCTTTCTTCTATTAAATAGTGTAGATTATATACTCTTGAGTTTTGTTAATCTTCATGGTGTTGAGTCCAAATTTTAAACTGTTAGAGCCTGAGCTGCGAAAGCGAGGTGCGATTTCTTAGGGAGCCGGCCGAGTATGAACGTACTTGGCGATACGTCAACGAGTGTAGCCGTACTTGACCTCAGATTTCCGATAACTCCGCCGAGATGCGGGCTCTCCCCCTGTATTTCCGTCGAAAAGGTTGCTGAAACGGTGAATAATATCCAGCCGACCAATTACAACCGAGTACGGAGGCTATTTTGCTGGGCTCTACTCTCAACACCTCCCCCATTCATCTTTCATGCCTTCTCCAAATCTCCGTAACCAAATTTCTCTCCTCTACCACCATATCCAACACCTTTTCATCCGTCTTCCTCGCTACCCATCTCACCCTCACCATTATTCACCAAACCTACATCGCAAATGCCTCCAGTCTAAGCTCATTCCTTCTCCACAATGACCACGTTTCCGAACTACACAAATTTCATATCAAAGTCATTACCAACTTTTTCTTAATGTCTCTCCACGCACCATTGCTTGCAGTCCCTTGCCGCCATTACCGTCAACCTTCCGGGGGGATTGGGTTATTGTGGTGGCAATAGTACTGCTTTCCAATTGCCCTCAGTCTACGCTCATTCCTTCTCCGCAATGACCACGTTTCTGAGCTACATAGCACCGCATTTCATATTAAAATCCTCACCAACTTTTTCTTAATCTCTCTCCACAGATCATTGCTAGCAGCCACTTGCCGTCATTATCATCAACTTCCCGGGGGCATTGGGTAGTTGTGGTGGCTATAATAATGGCTTCCGATCCAATGAGCCCCTGTTCGAATTCCAGAGGTGACGTAGTTTTTCAGTAGAATCGCAGAATTTAACTATATGCTTCGTGGGAAGTACGTACTTCAAGAGAAGTACTCCTCCCGTCGAATATAACATTTTTTATACCCCTAGACGACTTTCTTTGATAGTAAACTAATACTTGCGTCAGATTTCCCTCAATTTTCTTCCATTCTAACGAGGACGGATAATTGTGGATTCACAAATAGGAATTTTCTCATGAATCGTCAGAATACCTACTACAAATTGCATCATAATATTATCGTACCAATAAATTAGGTTTGGTTTGGTAGCTAGATTACTGCCTTCCTAATCCGTAATTGCGAGTTTAAATCCCAGCAACCTTGGAGATTTTTCAGTGAGGTTTCAATTCCTAATCGGGTGCCATGTGGAGAGCACTTAAAGTGCAGTATTTCGACCGCCATAAGGGAAGTCAAAATGTTTGTTCGGGGTAATTCGCTAAGAGTAGCCAAAATCTGAATCCAGATCTCTCTCCACCGTTCCTTGAAATCAAAATTGATCCTCTCCTTAACAACCTACCCAGCAGAAACTATTTCAGTGCTCCATCTTCTGCCCAAATAACCAACCATTCAGCTTCCCTCCTCCGCTTAAGGTAGTACGAGCGATGTATCAATTCACCTAGAATTTGATGAATTTTACCCCATTTTAAATAAAAAATTACCATCTTTGTTACGATATCAAAATATTAACCCCTAGTCTAATTAATTTTCGAGCAATTCGCCTTAAAATATAAGTAGTTTCACATTGCATAGGTTACGGCTGTGTGCTCCAGAGGGAGGATATTGAAAAAATTAGGAACTTCTAGTTCTATCACCTAGATTTCGTCAAAAACTATAGGTGAGTAGAATTGACGGTGAGAAAAAACACAGTATAATTTCCATTACTTTTTTAGTGGAATTTGTACTGTGTTTTTTCTCATCATGAATTCTATCTATAATTACCACCAAGTATCGCCACGATCGATTAATTTGATAAAAGGTGTATACTTTGTATGTTTTCTCAATTATTTATAAAAAATAATCAATTACTGCAGTACATTTTACAGAATCGAAAAAAAACCTTCTATTGTGAAGGCGATTTCACAATACGACGTTAAAATGAGTCACGCTAGAGACTAGTAGAGTAGTTATATTTATATAAATGCTGTGGATTTTTGTCATATATAACCAAGATATATTTATGCATCTATAATATTGCAATATTTATTTCATACTTCTTACAGACGCCTAAATTAAAAAATAAAATTCTAATATGGTCCCCATTATGACTGGGGAACTATGTCGCTCAAATCACCTTAAGGTGGTTCCACCATAAAATGACTTAAATGTCATTTTATTCATATTCTGTCTACTTGTAAAAAAAGGTATCCTTTATCTGATATGAACAACAAAATAATACTTTTCCACGCTATTTTATTCTATAATTGAACTTGAAATTAAATGGTGTTCAATGAGAGTATGAGAGAAACACGGGGGAAAATAGTATTTTTCCATTCAATATAAATGCCATTTTCGTGAAAAACTGTCCTTAAGAAGGAAATCATCCAGATAAATTGAATAAAAATAAAATACAGGCATATTACCACCTTATTTTTCTAGTTATTGAAGAATTAATGCCATAATTGAAGTCAAAATGCGGTAATTCGTAGGAAATGGCGCTGCAGTCGGCTCCTATGGCTGGAAAAAAGTGCTCATTTAAAATACATTCGTGGAATAATCTACATTTTTTCTACTTTACTTTTGGATTTCTAAAGATAACGCATTTCATCAGTGAAAGCAGGATTTTTTTTTGACACAATGTCAAAAATGTGGAATTTAGTCTTTGTTTTGACTCACACAGTCGCGGCGGACCCTCTTTAACCCATAATGAAGAGCATGAGTCTTGCATCGTTTTCTTGAGATATCTGTGGTCAAAGCGAGGAGTTCTCTCGGAGTTTGAGAGAAGTGACTCCCGGACTTAAGGGGATCTTCCCCGGGGCGATCTTGTCGGAGAGCATATTTTAATGGTGATCCCGTGGGAAATGAGGCGCGGAACATAGAGCGCTTTGATTACCACCCCCCAACCTCTTACCTACACTGACGGTGAGAACTTTGCCGCCTTTCCGTCAAAATTCCCTCGCCTCGTCGTGAACTTCCTCGCCCCCATGTTTCGCCACGTTTTTCCCTCAACTCCTCCGCATCCATAAACCCAGAATAGCTCTTGCATTCCCCCCAACTCCTCCGGGTGCATCCACGAATTTTGTTGATGGAGCCGAATACAAAACATTCTCACATTCCCGAGGCCACGCTCCTCCAACCCGTGCGGGAATAGACAGGCCCACCAGAATTCTACAGCTCTTGAACTGTCAAGAGCTATCACACGATGCTCCAGAAGTGAGTCTCTCCTAAAAGTTGTGAAATTCCTGTGATGGCGAAACTGGATATTAATTAATTATTTCTCCATGCATCATTGCGATTTGAATGAGACATAACATTTTGTACCTTCTGAACCACACCGGATGTAACTTCTGTGTCAATACTTAACTTGAGAAAATCGGGATCTTGTAACACACCGGATGTAACTCCTGTGTCAATACTTATCTTGAGAAAATAGGGATATATCTGGCGTTTTCGTGAAGCAAGATCCTTTAAAAACGGTAAGAAGGAGGTGAGAGATATTTTTATAAAATAAAAAAAAACTCGAGCTGGGTGATTTCACCTGGGTGACAGATGACACTGACAGCTAATTTTCAGGGATTCGGAAAAAAAGCGTTGAAGTCATGTCAATGTCAACCTAAATGTAACCATGTTAAGAAAAAAACCTTCGTTATATCCACAAAACTCGTTGATATTGTAGAGCATGAAACTATGCTACAGTTAAGTATTTTGCAGTATATCGTATTACTTACAGTGTTTTTTTGCTTAAATCAGAATACTTTCTTTTCCTGAGCTAATTAATTGAAATTTTTGCGGGGATCCTTTGAGTCCCCTTCCAGAATATTCCATTAATGTTACCCTGGTGTCATTTATGTAGAATTCTCAAGTTTAAATGCATTTGTGGGATGAAATTTCGATTTAATAAAAAATAATAGTCTAATAGTCAAATAAAGTATATTCAATGTAAAATATTCAAAGTAAATATTTTTTTGATACAAGGAACTGATCAAGTGCAGCCACAAATATAAAAGTAAAGCAGTCTTGCGATTCTCAAGCCAAGGCTTCTAAAATAAGGGACCAGCCTTATCCACGATGAACGGAATATAGAAGATATTTAGTGAAAACTATCTCTTCCCAACATACCATTAATCAGTAATAATTGTGTTAGTAAAATTCCTGCATTCGATGTTAATAAAGACCATGATCATTTTTAAAATGCCCATGAGTCACACCTTTCAATTTTTAATGGTGCCTTGTACATCTACTTATCCCTAGCTATCCCTTAACGTACATGAGGTAATACGGATAGGGAGACGGAGATGATAGAAGTTTTGGGTTGGAACTCTCTTGAAACAAGAAGGAAAACCAA
This sequence comes from Pyrrhosoma nymphula, assembly GCA_963573305.1. Classification (NCBI taxonomy): domain Eukaryota; kingdom Metazoa; phylum Arthropoda; class Insecta; order Odonata; family Coenagrionidae; genus Pyrrhosoma; species Pyrrhosoma nymphula. The sequence goes on along the minus strand of OY754333.1, from coordinate 47,033,382 downwards.
CAGCCTCAGTGCGGTGTACAGGATTATCTTTGGAGACAAGGGCTGCGAAGAATTAAATGGTGTCATGGAGACATGGAGTCATGAAAATTATGTAGGCATATGTGACCACCACATATATAATATAAAACTAAGGAAACAAAAGACTAACGCGGCCAAGTACTCGTTTTTAAATCGCGGTACACATAATTAGCACCAGCAGCCTGATGAACACTTTGAACCCTTACCCAAAGCCTTAAAATCATTTAGAAGTAAACTTGTATGTGTATATAATCTTGACCAGTTATTATGATTGATGTTATTTTAAACATAAATTTAGAAGTAAATGTTAAGAATGTTTAAGACACTATTAATCTTTATATTGTAACTTATTTTAATCCATCCATATTATATTTTTCTTTTTTTTCTCTTCATGTAATCATGTGATTAATTTATGTGCATGTCTTATTTCATTGCCACCAGGAATTTGACTACTTGCAATGTAAATTTGAATAAAAAAATAAACATCAACGTGATTTTTTAAACTATTAGCAGCAAGTTACAAAGTGTATTTAGTGTCACATATGTTGAATATTATTTTTCAAATTGAGAAATAGCGAGTCACATTCATGTAAATTCCCAGGTATTACATTTGCACCAGTGGATTATTTTAGGACTGCCTATGATGCATGCATAAGATCTTTTTTAAAGTACGTTTATTCCCCTTATGGAGAATTGTCAAAACAAGATCCTTTTAATTGTTAAAAACGTTTTTCTCGCTGCAGGATCTTGGTTGCGTAGTTTAAAACCAACCAATAATATTTATGAACGGCATTCATCAATGTTGAGCAGTTTCGCTGGACATATTTCATTTTGTGGAAAAAGTTCCCTTCGCTGCAACATCGTGTCTCTTTCTTTCCGTCTCTGTGCATTACCTTCGCCTCCTTTCCGAGGTATTCTCTACCATACTTCGCAGAACTTGCTCGGGCCTTGGCTCAAGGTTGCCTACCCGAGAATTTTCAATTTTCCGTTCCCAATTTCGGCGGCGCCATGATCCACTCTTCGGTTTTCCCCAGTTGACCCTCGTCGATTATCTTTTATTTTCTGGACAAGAAGGTACTTCCCTGATCCTCCCAGGATTTACAACCTTGTCCCACAATTATCCCTCAATTAGCGGCGTTGTGCTGGGTTCTAAGTCAAATCGTGGCGTCGTAGCAGCGACCCGAAATCTGTTCTCAGTGATTTACCGATACTTGACCCTAGACCCGTACGCAAATTGGTTGTGGTTACGCCGAAATCTGCCGAGGCAGTTGAGGGAATAGGCTGCAGAGAATGTGGGTTCTGGTCAGGGCGAGGATAGGAAATCAGTGGATATACATTCTACTGTTTAGCAAGTAAATGGTATTCTTAAATTATCCCCACATCCCAAGAAAACAAAAATTTGTTCAAAGAAAATTCAGCTGTGTAAATACACATTTTCTTCTTTACAATTCAAGTGTCTAATATCTGCATAATCATCTGACAATGTGAGAGTATTTTAGTCCCTTATTTTATCCAAGAAACGTGAACTTCCCTGTTTTCAGCAGGCCTATTCATGAGAAACTTTTTTCAGGTTCTATTAGTTCTTCTGAATCTCTACTATAAACTGTCTGATTACAAGTGTGCGTTTTAAGGGAGAAATCTTTTCCTTTATTAACAGTGACAAGATTTACTTAATATCAAGTTGTATGTATGTTTAAGAATACTGATTTCAAATGCATGCACCATTAGAATCACCTCATAGATAAAAATAGTTTAAATAGAAAATAAAATTTAGAAAAACATTACAGATCACGATAGTTCATAAACAAAGGTATTCTTGCTAAACTTTAAGAATCAAACTGGTCTCCAAATTCAATGAAATTTCTTCAACGCAGCGTAACAAAAGATGTTTGGAAGACGCTGGAAGGACTTGGTTAGGAGTCGCTAGAGACTCGTCGATTCTAACTCTATTCGCTATCCTTAGATAAGTTTTAAAATTTTGATCAAGAGGGTTAAGGGTGACTCAGAGAATAATATTTGAACCCTGCTATGTCTAAAACTGACGAATGCTAAAAAAAGAGTTGTTCATTGAAACAGATCTACACAGGTAGAAAAATCCCCTTTTTACCAAGCACTATTAATAGCTACAAAAATGTGGCATTCAGTATTTCCCCCTTCCATTTCATTTTCCCTGACTCGTCTCTTTTTAATGGCTACTATACTGACAACCCCTGACTCATGCCCTTCCTGCTTCTCGCAGGGTAATATGTTGCTGTACATCAATTAAAATTGATTTTTTACCTACTCCCCGAGTAGTAAACTTATACATCTCATTCTAGAAAGTACTACGTGATTCTAATTTAAGGCGTTTTAAAGTCATCCATCGCCTGAAATTCTCGCGTCATATTTATTACTATTACATGTGAAGGTAGAAAATTTATTCGCGAGCATTTTTTCAATTCATATAGTGTCCTCAGTCATGAGATTAAATCTGTCACAATTATGAAATTTTCAATAGGATCTTAAGAGTATTAACTTATCCTTTGCAGTTATTAGTGTTTATAGCTAGTTTATCCCACTCGTTTTAATTATTCCAGCCTGCTTCAGTCACACTGAAGTGTAATCTAATCTAAGGATCTAATCTTCTTTAAAGAATCCCGAAATGACCTCCACATTTAATGTGAGGAATTTATATTTCCAATCACTTCTTTATGCAGCGACATTTCCATTTCACTCTAGCTTCAACTAACAAGTTGTATAACTCGACTTGTGAGAGCACCTATTAATAGAATTGATTTTCACAGTGTAAATCAATTAGTTTCATGCATTAAAAATGTTTTCCCTTACCGCTTAAACTTTAATGAAAATATGGTTATCAAGACTATTCCAGTATTTCAAAACAAAGGCACGAGAGACGAAGCTCTGTAATTTTCATAATGATTAAATTTAATTTGGTCACGCCTGAAACTCGGTACCTTAATTTCTCTAAACAGCGTAATTTTGGAGCAATGCTCATGCTTGCTCAATGATAAGCAGAAAATGTAATTCACTTAATCACAAAGGCACAATCTTAATTTTAAGTCTAGCTTTTTCGAAGAAAATTAGGTCAGTGAGAAGAGATGTGCTGCGGTTACTAGAAGGTGGAGAATGAAACTTTCTAGTTCTTTTTTACTCACTCTGATTTTTGGATTTTTTCAGCGGTTTTAGAGCGAATATTATTTATCTGCTAACTTGAAGGATACTGGATAACATTTCATAGTTTTTTTCCAATGAAGGAGTGAAATGACTGTTATTTTCGTATGATCCTGGTCTTTTACAGCTGATATCTGCTTTTGGGTCAAATTTTTAAGGCAATCCTTAGAGTGTAGTGATTTTGATGTATCCTTTATGTATAGGTAATCGGAAATATTGAACGACATTATTAGTTTTTGTTAGTAAGGCAGCTAGAACAGTTTATTTTTTATCATGCATTGAATAGCAAGTAAACTACGGAATAATATAATAACTTTGTTAACTTCTCTAAATATTTTTATACACGACCCGGGTTTCAACACTTGGTGTAATCTTCAGGTGAAAAATACGTTTTAGGTTAGGGTATGTATACAAAATCATGGAAGAGGAGGGGAAAGGATCGAACGAGGAAAGGTGGGGTGATAGTTTGGCAAGGGTTGGGAAGTAAAGGGGGGGAGGGGGGAAGATGGGAGGGGGTGGTAGTCATAGTGATAGTCGTTGTTGCCTTCACCACTTTGAGGTTGGGCTTGGGTCAGGGGAATTTGGGGGAGGAGGTGTGGGAGGGGTAGCATATTAGAACATTGTATGATAATTACAAGTAAATTACAAGCAAGTAAACTATTAAAATAAATTAAACATTCATGTATGCCACAACTTTTATGAATATTCTAGCAAATTTTGGCTGTGTTATAGACGCAGATTCCTCCAATTGTCGACGTACGATGCAAAATTTTCCTTGCTAAAATATCTTCATCATCATGGGATTTTTAACGGTAATATAAGCAGGCATCCATGTGTTGAACATTCAACAAGCCATAATTCTTTGAGATATAAATTAACAATCAAAATTTAACTGATCCTGGTTTGTCTTCATTACGAGCCGAGATGTTGTCAACCTCATAGACAATTTTAGCGAGATGAACACTAAATATGACTTTTTAAATAATATGTTTCCAAAATGGGGATGATATATCCCTCTCTAAACATTCCTTTTATTAATTCTCCTATTATTGCCGTTGATTGCGTTAAAGACGTTGTATTTCTAGCGGCAATTTGAATTGGGCTGATAAACCTCGTACTACGTGTACTATCTCCATGCAATGAGAGTTTCCTGGAAAATGTTTGCATCGTGAAGAGTCTCTTCCGAGGAACTTGGAGAGGAGCGGTTCGCGTGCCGTGAGAACTTACCTTTTGAGGCGTGAGATAATTATGCTCGCCTTCCTCTGCCGTCCTCCTCCGCACGGCTGTCCATTAGGGTTTGGCTGGGAAGGGGGGAGAGTGTACCCGAAAGGGTTCTGAGATAACCCATTCCCGCCCCTTGACCTTCCCCGTCTTATCCCTTTGCCCGACCCACAGCTCTCTGTGGCTGGAACAGTGAAGGACATACGTCATGACTACGTCCATCGGAAAATATTTTTCACCTTGTCCACCCACGTGCCTATCTATGAACTTAGACGCTGGATGAGATTATAGTTCTCGTTAGCTTATTTTTGCGTTAATTATATTTGATTTAAAAAAAAGACTTGAGCAAGAGATTTTTCCATCCCTTTGATTCTGTTTTAAATTGAACGTGTTTGATATATTTTGACTTGGTCTCGCATGATTTGGACGCAGGTTATTTATGTCAAGTGTGTGGCGTTTTCATGTTAACTTTTACAATATTTTCTATTAATATGTGCTTTTTATGACTGAAGTGAGGAATAATATTTTGGTACAAACATAAACTTAAGAGCGAAGGCTTTCGCAGTGGCTTGAAGCACTGGATCCCATCTTCCGGTACAGCGGCGTGTGCCAGCGTGCCGGTCGCCCTCGGAGCTCAAATATAGGTAATTCCAATCCGGGAAACAGATGACAATGAATGACGGTAAAACTAGCAGACACATTATGATCTACGAAAAGACTAACAAGCTGGATCATCATTACGCCGTGAATATAATCCTGGTTTTTCAATTGACACGCATGATCGGATAGCCTTGTTCTTGGCATTCATCAATTTTATGCTTATTATCATCAGTGTACACCCGATTGAATCGGGTGTATACTGATGCCGGGCCGATTCATAAACCATGTCGTGATATCGTGTTAACTCGTATATTTATGGTAGAAGGCGTTATCGTTCTGGATTATTTCGTTGAGTTTTTTAAATGCTTAGTTATCTAATAATTGACTTTTTAAACGGAATAGCATCGCATTACATTCATGGCATCCATAATCACGCATTGAAAATCGCGACGGCTGCTACTCATTCACGATGGCGTTGCTACTGACGACATGTCTGCATGACATACTTGCAAGGCCTTTACAAGCCAGTATCCTATCAGTCGTAGGCTTGAGTGCTCAACTGCGATGTTTTAATGGACCTAGTTGGTATATCATAGGCTTGACTGATCTTTTAAGTGCCAAGGGAAGTAGCCGAACACAAAACCTTTTAGCTTGCGGCATCTTTTAAATTGGTTAGTCCAAAATTAGTCCACATTCTATGTCTTAATCACCCTCAAGTTCATATTGCTTACAGATTATTTTTTCTTTAAATTCCTTTTTTTCACACGCAAGTCTAGAATAATACCAATTTATCTTGGGTATTTCTAATCAACATGTAAATTTTATGTTTTCAAAAGGAGGCAATGTTACATTGTGAATTTCCTTATTGCTCGATGAATCCACTCAAAAATTGATGTTTTTCAGGTTATTGTAGAAAAATATTGCATCGCTATTAGACTTATTATGATTCTAAATTGCAGAAAAGTAAAGCTTTTCAGATAAAATAATTTTATATGAATTTTTAGTAAAACTCCAGATGAAAAACAGGAATTCAATCAGAATACCACGAATAAAGTATTTTTTCTAAATTCTGTAAACATTTCAGTGGCTACGAGATTAAAGAATAGCATGAAAACGAAAGTGCCGAATTGGAATGACACATACAAAATCAGTATTTTTCAGTCCCAAATGCATTTTAAGAGCTTGGTAGCGAAATTATAAATAATTTTTAGTTATTTTGAAATCACCAAGCTCCAACCAATCTTAAAGCGGAAGATTGGTGTACGCGGTGAGGGTGGAGCTCACCATAATCTAGTGAGTAAGTCAACAAATTTACATAGAGGGGTCAGTTTCTTTCCTTGCGCCACGTAATTGCAATTTAGAGTGGTATTTACCAGGAAAAAAAGCGGCTTGGGTCAAGCGGAACGCGTTCAGATAGCTCGCAAGGGTTTGAACTTGGACCTACAATGAGCATCCCACCACTACCTCTACCTCTCTATAGCATACCACCCACAATCTACCTCTCTATCAATTGTAAAATAACACTCCCAAAATCAATTACCGTTTTCATGTCGCGATTTAGCAAAAGAGTTCACGGTCCAATTTTCCCCTTTCAAAACCTTTACACTTAACCCAGTTCCGTTCAATCACGTTCAATTCGCCTCAAATTAGGGCGCTCCAAGGCTCCCAACTACTAACGACCACCTACCGAGAATGTCACTCGCTCATCGGCGAGTCATGTTCGCCGAAATTTTTATGCCGCGGCGTTCCACATATTTCGCAACGACCTCTACGCAGGTATTTCTGATGAATCGACCCCTGTTTCCACGGTGACTGTCACGGCTACGCCCCCTCGCTAGTGCACCCGCGAGTGACGCAACAGTCAACTTCCCACTTGTCTACCCATCGCTCCCCGCCTCCGGTAGCCGCGCATTCCGTTCGAATTCCTCGTCTAGCAGCGACCTCTTTTGTGTGATATTTTTCGAACGGGGGATGCGCTGCTCCACCCTCAAATGTTAACGGACCATTCGGCCTTGGTCTTTAAGCGGCGAACGCACGGATTACGGCCCTTCGTGCTACGAGTGTGTGACAATCGAAGTAATCTTCGAGGAATATGCAAGGTTACTTAAAGATATCTCGCAAAATTCTATAAATTATGATCATTTCATGAAAGGACATCAAATTCAAATTGTCAAAGCAGTATTATTTAACTGAAACAATACATCATGATTTGATGAAAAGACATTTACTTTTAACATTTTACTTACTTTTTACTTGGAATCTGTAAGAAGTCCGCAACAGCTAGTAACAATCAACGCTTGTATATAGACTCTCATGTGCCGCCCAATAATTACAATCCGTCAGAATATGTTCAATCAGGGAGGATTTAATCCCCCGCGAAAAGATATGAGTGTGTCAGAGTCCAATACCTTATCTTCAACCGGGTGATGAAGACTACCTGAGAACAATTGTTACCGACGGAATAGTCCAGGAGAGAAATCCGGAAAACGAATGCCTAACGGAAAAACGTGCGCCAAATAGGCAACTGGTGTTTTAAGGGTATATCGACCCTGCTGAATACGATTTTGTCGGTTGCCAAGCAGAATTTTGCCTCCTAAGGCCGTAAACCAAGATGGCGGCCAAGATGGCGGCTAAAGTCGTGATTTCCTGTTCCCGCGACGATTTATTCGTAATTTCTCTCCAAAACAGCACTTTTTTGGATGTATGAGACAGATAATGACTAGGAGTCCAAGGTCTCTTGAGTTTGAGCGGGGGGACTCAAAATCCAAGATGGGGGACCTTTAAGTGGAAAATTTGAACCGTTTTAATTTGGGTAGTGTTGGATATGGTTCTAGGGGTTCAAGAGGGTGCTGAAGCCGAAAATGATGTCATCTCACGCCCCCGACAACCGGTAGTGCCTTAGTCAAGATGGCCGCCTACTGGACCTCCTGAGATATAAGCGCTCTTCTACCCAAATGACAATTGCGTCGATCGGCGGTTTGCTCGTATCGTTTTCTAGGACACTTGAGCTTGATATGAAAGTGCTGTGGTCCTGCGACAGTAAGGTGCTTGAAAAAAATTAGTATGCACAGGAAATAAAATGCTTTAAACAAAAGCAATATAAAATTTACGGTAACTTCAATTAAAATTTAGAAATAACACTAGGAGGAATTTCAATAAAAATCAACGATATAAAAAAAAATATAAATGAAAGATATTAAAAATAAAATAAAAAGAAAGAAATCCAGTGTGGACTGGAGTGTGGACTGTGGAGTTGCGTTAAGACTGAACTTGTGGGATATGAGAAGTGTCTCTCACTCATTTATATCTCTGTTCATCGGCGAACGAAGTGAAACACACCGGCAAGAAGAGATTCTAGTTTGTTTCGAAATGTGGAGCGACGACTAAAATGTAGCTCTGACAAACTTCTGCTCCTATAGCTGCAGCAAGTGTGACATATCGTTGAAAGACATCCTCCAGGGTTAAAACCTGCACAATGTTGTACAAATCAAATATTTCTTATGGAATTTTCAGTACTTCAGTTTCTTCAAATTATGTCCTACCTGGCCCTTCGCTGCAGCAGCGTGTAACTCAAATATGAGATGGGAAAGAGACAGATCTTGCTCGTTATAATCCTTCATTATCATTTCATACTCTCTCTGTCTTTGGTACGCAAGCAATAGGTGTGGTGCGTCATATCTCCTGCCATAGCGTCTAATGCAAAAATGATGCGCCTCCTCAGCGAGTAGTCATATCTTGCAACAGTCTGAAGCCGATCATTGACATTAAAAGTCGACGCATTTCGAAGGGAGTCATATTTGTATCAAGCTAAAAGAGAAACTTAAGTAAATAATTGTAACGCGTTTAACATTTCGTTGAAAAGGTTACTGTGTTAAGTATAATTTACCTGACAAATGATGCACTAAGTTTGTCAAATCAGGCATCAGCAGCTGACCTCAAGGTACGGGTACTTATATTGGCCGTAGTGTCCGGCTTGGTAGCCTTCACATTCTTTGATTTTAGTCTTTTAATCTTACTCTTGTTTTTAAAACTCACGTAACATGATTTATGCTATCTATATTTATTCTCTATGAATGCTAGCGATTGAATTCTAGTTTCAGCATTTTCACAATCAAAAAGAGCCCTTCTTTCACTGACAACCTGCTGGATTCTTGTCCAATCAGCGTTTCTTAATTCACATGATTCCTCATTAGTTCTTGACTGGCAAAGAAGACAAGGTAGTAGTAGTTGGGGTGATAACGTTGTCTCCTTGGGTCTCCATGCCCTAAAAATATAATAGCAACGCAAAGCGATAGACTTACGGCTCTACAAAGACACAGTATACTAGGGTATTTCACTTAAGCTCCTCACAGGAAGTAAGGAGAACAAAACGACTCGACGAGGGGCGAGGTGGGGTGTACCTTCCGCATGACCCCCGCCACGCCCCTCGTCAATTCGTTTTGTTCTACTTACTTCCTGTTAGGAGCTTGAGTGAAATACCCTATTGGAAGCAGACAGAGAATACAAGTTTATGTCAAACTATCGACCATAAGTCCCCCCTCCCCAGTAAAAATAACTACCGAATAGCGACATACCAGACCGCCAGAGAACGATATGAAAGAGCACAACGCGAAGACTACTGAAGAATCACTGGATCCCCAAGAACGAAGATAGTTAAGATAGAAGAGGTTTACCGACGGGATGAAACTTGCCTGAAAGGTAACTCTTTACAGAAGCAGAAGCAAATAGAAATAACAACCCGTAAAGACCGTTGATGGTTCATGGGGGACCTTATGACAAAAATGTAAACGTTTACCCACATGTTTAAACACGTAAGAACCGGTAAATCTTTGAATTCGCCTCCGATACCAGGGGCGGCTGAGCTCCCAGTTTGCAACCCTGTCCCCCCGCACCACCTGCACAATGACAATAGCTCTTTCCTGATCGGCAAAGGTACTTCAGAAAGACATACGAGCAAACCGCCGCTCGACGCAGTCGCAATTGGGATAGAAAAGCGCTTATATCTCGGGGGTCTTGTTGGCGGCCATCTTGAATAAGACACTTCCGGTTGTCGGGGGTGTGACATGACACCATATTCGGCTTCAGCTCTCTCGTGAACCCCTAGAATCATACCCAACACGACGCAAAACTACCCAAATCAAAACGGGTTCAAATTTTCAATTTTAACGTCTGCCATCTTGGATTTTGAGCCGCCACGCACGAGCGCAGATGACCATTACTACTTCTAGTTGTTATCTGTATCTTACATCCGAAAAAGTGCCGTTTAGGAGAGAAATTACGAAGAAATCGTCGCGGGAACAGGAAATCACGATTTTAGTCGCCATCTTGGCCGCCATCTTGGTTTACGGCCTTAGAAGGCAAAATTCTGCTTGGCAACCGACAAAATCGAAACCAGCAGGATCAGTATACCCTAAACACCGGTTGCCCATTTGGCGCACGTTTTGCCGTTTAACATGAGATAAAACGAGATATCTAAAATTCTCTCATGGACTAGAAGAGGTCCGCACAGATTTTACCGGCTCAATTGCACGTGGTATAGGAAGGAACTGTAGAAAAATAATATACAGTAGTTACTTTTCGCGAAAATCATTAAATTATCAAAACATAATAGTGGACCTTAAGAAATAATTATTAAATTTTACTAGGTAAATCAAGTTATTTAAATATTTTGCTTGTGGAATACGTGTGTGGTTGGATTTTAAGTCAATTATTAGCAGTCATCATTCCGAGGATTGATTTTCTGAATCTCTCAACTTTCCTTTCAGCTCACCCACCCCTTGGACCCTAATATTATTAGCATCCCCTATAATTTACCTTTTTAATCCATCCTTGTTCATTTTACCCATTCAGTGTTCCTTCCCTTATTGTTTTCAGGTGGCTGTTATGTCTCAGAAGGTGTCGAGTGTCTCTTACGCTCCGCCGCGTATTTACCAAAGTGCCATTATCCCCAGGCGTTCTCCGGACTTCTCTAGAGGTAAGTTTCTCCTTCTATTGTGGGTTTTTTTCATTTTCCGTCATCACCGCCAATCTGTAGCTTCCAATTATCTTTATTGTTTAATATTACAGCCCATGATTCACTGCCTTTTAAGAGCATGCTCCAGTTATATGCTACCACTAATAATAAATATAAATTCATTGTTCTAGGATCTTGTCCTATGAAACAAGTTTGTAAAACGTTTATGATCTAATTCTCTGTAGTGTAACATAAAAAACCTTATCAAACAAAGCACAGGAAAATGTTGCAACAAATAAACGTTTGCCTATATATCAATAGTGCTAGAATAGAATACATTGACGCGGTACTATTATTAACATATTTACGGAGGATTATCGTAAAATATTTTTCAGTATTAACTACACATTAAACAGCTATATCAAGATAATTTTATCGTTTTTTAAATACAATATTGCAATTACATTTAAGATAAATTAACAAACATTTCGAGAGTTCTATTTTGGACCAATTTTAAGTTTTTTAATAAGACAGGATAGTAAATTACAATAGAAAAAAATCTTGAAAACAATGGTGAAAGTTTCCTTAAGAAAAGCATACTTATGATATATTTTTATGTTACATCAGAATAATATTTTTCAAACACATGTATTAAATATTTTAATTTGAACTGATTTAACGTTTTTAGTTGACAATGTAGACAGGAATATCATTCAATGCGCTTATAGCTGAATTGGTTGTTGATTCACGGTGGTTCTACAGTTCGGAATTTTGAACCGTCTTCTGGTTCTTACGGGTCAAAATTACTGAGTCATATCATATATGCTATTGCACATTTGTATAAGTTCGCTGTTAAGGTCATTCATAAAATTTGAAATGTTTTTAGGGTATCGTATGATGTTGATATGTAACGCTAATAAATCCTATGGCTTGTTTCATTAGTCTTATGATTTACTCTTTTTCATCAAATTACTTGCAGAATAAAATTGAAATCTAAATATGAATGAATGAATAAAACTTTATTTATGCTCTGAGGTAACCCAATAGAGCAAGTAAACTATACAATTTGCATGTTCTTCTCAAAAAACATAATACACACTAGGAAGTAAAGGAAAGTTAATTTACATATCAAAGAATATTACAGAAAAATGTAGTTAGACATCAAGTAAATTTTCACACATTTATAAATTTCAATAAAAATTTGAATAAGAGTTTTTAAATAAAAAAATAATTTGACTTTAAACGATTGAAGGTATGAAGAAAGTTTGACATGGGAGGGTAGCGAATTCCAATTGGAAGCAGTGGTGAGGAAGGAATTAAAGTAGATATTGGTACGGGCTTGGAGAATGTGATGGAATGTAGGCTCAGATCGTGTTAATATTTGGGAAAGTCTTTTTCTGGGGGTAAATAGATCGTAGAGGTAGGCAGAATTCCGATTATCGAAGAGGGTGAAAAGAAAATACCCCAAAAAGTATTTCCTTCGGGAACTGAGAGGTAACCAATTTAGGTCAGCATAATATTTTGACACATGTTCATCTCTGCGTAAGTCAAATAAAATTATAAAAAAAACAGTTTATAAGTCGCTAGAGACGCTTATCAAGAACAATATTTAAATCGCTGTAAACCAATACACAATAATCCAAAACTGGAAAGATAAGACAAGTAACAAGCATATATCTAGTGGAAACAGAGAGATTGTTCCTTTGCAGCTTTAGAGGAAAAATAATCTTATTTCACTAATTACAAATTTCCAGGACATGCTGATCCAATGGCAAATTGCATGAGAGGGTGAGTCCAAGGTACCGCACAATCTTATTAATCTGAACAATTGTAGTACCAACACATACAAAGGGGAGGAAAGTAATCAATGCTGTTTAAAAGACTTTTATTACCAAAAATAGTTGCTTGAGTTTTGTTTGGGATTAACTGGAGGTAATTAATTTTAGCCCAGTCGCAGACAGAACGGATATCCTTGCAATTCATCTGCATACGGCATAATTCATGTATTTAGAATGTTTGATGCTTTTAACCATATGTATACATTAAACAAAAAAGGTCCGAGAACAGAGCCTTGAGGGACACCGCATGAAACTGGGAGCCAGGGGAATATATCGTCGCCGGAACCCTTAACTGGTTGACTCCAACCTGGCAAGTAGGAGTGAACCAGTTGAAGGCAGAACTGGAGAAATTTAGGGATTACAGTTTAAGTAGGAGTAAAGAGTGGTTGACTCTATCAAAGGCCTTGCTAAAATCAAATAGGACCATTACCGTAATCAATTTTTTATCGACAGCTAGACGAATGTCATTTGTGACCTTAAACAAGGCAGTCTGGGTACTGAAACCCTTACGAAAGCTAGATTGATATGGATCAAGTTTACCATATGATATAAGTTAGTCTGTAACTTGAGAGTGAACAATTCTCTCCAGTGCTATCGATAGAGCACACAGAATTGAGATAGAACTGAAGTCAGAGGGAGTTTCGGGCCTGTTGACCTTTCTGAGTGGTGTAATAAGACCCTTTTTCCACGCACCTGGAAATTGAGCGTGGACTAAAGAATAATTGAAAATTTCAAGGATGTATGGAAGCAGAAAATGGGTGGCTTTATGAACGAACATCGTTGAAATTTTGTTATATCCTGGGGAATTAGATTTAGTCAGCTTTAAGTACTTCAAAGCATCCTTAGGTGTTATACATTGAAAAAATAAATTTTTCAGTTTGAATGGGATGAATAAGTCCACCAGAGTTAAAGCAGGAAATTGTGGGTCACACACACTGTTTGACAAAGAACTAAATAATTAATTTATTTGATCAATAGAAATGTGACTTGGAAGTACACTTGAGCGTTGACGAACTAGCCCAAGGTTCCGGAGTTCATGCCAAGTTAAGCAAATTTCGAGATTACTTGAATGATTGGAACGCAGCAGGCGTTCTAGAGCGTGTATAAGCACGACGAAGGCGATTGCGTGCACGAATGTCATCAGTGAACCATGGTGCCTGAATGCGCTTAGGATAGTACGTCACTAAAGGAGCTGAGAGATAAATACAATTCAACAGATTCGCGTTAAGACAATTCACCTTTGGGTCATTGCAATCGGACTTAAGAACATCACTCCAATTCAAAGCCGCTAGTTGATTCAGAAAGTATTGGCCATCGAAGTTTTTAAGCTTACGGAATTTGAAAGGCTTAGGTGGAGTGGAGTGAAATTTAAATTATAAGAAACATGTATTAGGTCATGGGCTGATAAAAATTTTCTCGTGATTTGAGGAATTACTTTCTTGGGGTCATCAATGATAAATAAATCAAGTAGAGTGTGACTGGTCATAGTGTGATGTGTCGCATTAAACGGAACAATGTGGAGGTTATTACTAAAAGAGAATTTCCGAATATATTGACAGTCGAAGCTTTCCATAACCAGATCGGAGTTAAAATCACTGCATATGTTATACGATTGGCATGTAATGACAACTTAAGCGAGTTTCTATAAGAATTCTATAACGCGAGGAAAGTTTTACAAATTGCATTCAGTGTCTTTTTTGTTGAAAAGCGTTGCATTGCATTCACACCTATGCATTAAAAATTGCATCATACCGCGTTATAGTCATATATATTGCATTAATTTTGTAATCATATTCACTGAGTTTAAGGCATATCGTACAGCCGATTCTCGCATCATATCGCGGGCGATCAATCGCGCAGGCCGGTTGGTCGATATGGCTAAGACGAATCTCCTGATTATCGCTTATGCTTACTTCGCGGCCTTTAAGTGCCACTCCAACTCGAGTTTCTCTTTCAGCTGATCGTTAGACAGAAAAGAGTGATTTGCTCCGTAATAGCCCATGGCTGTCCTTTTCATATCACGGATGGGTGACTCTAGGAGAGCGATCTTTATCAGCGACGGTCAGCCAAGAAAAGTGCTGCCATTAATAGTTTCCTGAAAAAAAGCTTCGTTTAATAACGCTTTCATTTTTTTTCTTCGAAATTACGCGACTGCTAGGAAACTGAAGGAACCAATGGTTCACCTTTTCTGAGGACTTAAATGCTTGACTATTTCATTAAAATAGCTTTCGCTCGTAATATCGATATGAGGTTAGAAAACGGAAAATGTTAAGAAAATTTGTCTACTGAAAAGAAAAAATACAGACACTGGGAAATTTAGAGCAGGTTTCTTGAGAAATACGTGGGATTGTGTCAATACAGACTAGCCCTCAAAATATAATAAATCACTTTGAATTATTGTAAAAATTGAAATGATTTGACGGTTTCCGTTGTATTTTTAATCCGAATTACCTTGAATCAGTTTAGCACCTGCCTGTCAGTTTAAAGTATTTCTCATTCTTTTAAGTTTGAGGCTCGCGAACGGCCATTCATCTTGGTAGGGAAGGATAAATGTGGGGACCTGATCCTCATACGTCTGTAAATTAATACGTGAAGTTACGTGTTTAACGAATAATTTTAGGATATTATTATACTATTTACTTGACCATTACCGTATTTCGACCCAGTAAATTAATTTAAAAATGTTTCTAGCTTTGTGAACCCTGGTAATACACATGATTTTGTAGGTAAATATATTTTGTAGAGTAACATACCCCATTTAAATTTATTATTTTCAACATGTTTGTTCACCGCTTACTAAATTAATCCAATTCTTGTACTATTTGAATGGATAAGTCATAAACGTTGGCAAATGAATTTGTATTATCATCTTTTCTTGTCGAGAATGTTCATTCGTGTCTCGCATTGGCCTTCATACCTTTCCTTTTAAGATTATAATTTTTCTCTCAGGATCGGAAGTAAATTCACACGCTCGGTTATTTTTTTATTTTTACTGAAAGCTGCGCTTTGCAGATAATCCTCCTTCTTATAGGTGTTTTCCATTCGAGACTATTCAAAAACGAGTGGAATCATTTGTCTGTAAGAGTCATCACCGAATCGGAAGGCCATTCTTAATATTTTACGTGATCCTGAAATTATATCTTTCGGAGCTGGGTCGGAAATGATAGGGGCGTTTTCAAGATGTGACTCGAACAAATGGGAAATCACCTTTCTCTAATGTCTTCTTTCGAATATTTCGTTTGATGGCCTTATTATAATATGCACCTTCTCGTGTCTTGTGAAACGTTTTCACATGCCTTCCTAGATTTTCGATTGAGGACTAAATACTTCAAGAAAATGTGAAATTAATTTCTGATTAGATTCTTAAAATGATGGTTTCCCAATCATTTTAAATAAAGAATGCTTCAACATCGATAATTGTTCTCTGCCTCAAGAGTGATTGGTGGGAATAATTTTTAAGCAATACATGTCTGCGTTTTTTATAAAGTTCAATCTAAGCACAGCAATATTTAATTGGCAGAATGTTTTTCTAATCACTGTCATTTTTTTCCCATTTCGTTATTTATAAATTATATGCACGCAGGCAATCCGACATCAAATAATGAATAATTTGGTGATAATATTTCTATAATAATAATTGGCTTATGGAAGAGAGCCGTCAAAAAATGTGCTCATTTAATGGTACCGTTTAAGATGCCATATCTTCGCTAAAAATTAAGATATGAAAATCACTTTACGTTATGGTGATGAAATTAAATTTTCCAATTTTTATGACTCTATTAACATTTTCGTATATCTCAAAATAAAAAATTTATTCTAAAAAATAATTTTTTGAAGAAGAAAAATGTTGACAATTTCAGTTACGATTTTAGAAAATGCAAGCAATATGCGTAAATTTTGGCAGAAAAAGAAAGATACAAACTTCAAGTACAATTTAGACCATTTTTCTTTGTAAGTATTGCTGGATGCCACTACTTTTGGGGGTTTTCATGGTAACTGCAGAATGCTTGTGACAAAATGGTTACGTTGCCATAGCTCGGTAACTAAGGAGTTGCGACCCCATGTTCATAGGACAAAAAATGCTTTCCAAAATCACTTCCCCAACCTTCTCCAGAATTATTGCGCTTTCCTCCTGAAGCACCCCATATATAGAAGATTAACCGGAAAATCTTAGATCATTTATCTTTTTTTGTGTTTCACTCAATTTTTTCACCCTTCTTTCTATAAATATGTTCTTCATTTGCCATGCGCACATCGAAATGGGAGACTGCACCAGTTATCACGCGTGCTACTAGTGAGTGCAGCCCGCCCTGCGGTTGCGCAAAAGCGAGAAAGGACGTTCACTTAACTCGGAGACTCGCCCGTCCCGTTATGTGAAGCCGCGTTCCACGGCAGAGCGCCTTCGTTGCACGTCATAGCGATGCCCTCTCCTCGAGCAACTGCTCTCGCGTTCCATACGATCACAAACGGCCATTGGCGCCCACGGGACTCCACCGAGTCCTCCCAACTCCCCAGCGAGACAAAAGGGCAGGTTGCCGCCCTTCTTCCATTGTCCTCTTGTCGCTTGAAAATATCATTGAGCGTCTGTGTGGTTCAAGCCCCCCGAGTTCGAATAAGGGGACTCAAAGATTTACTTTTATCCTGGTGAAGGGAGTCCCTCTGCTTCCTTCGCTCCCGTTTATCCGGCAAAACTATAAGTGAATCTTTGCGTCACTTTTTTCCCTCGCTCTTTCCCTCCAAAAATCTACAAATTAAAGTTATCGTGGGAATATCCGTGACAAGACCTGAAACGGGGGTCATTCACTGAGAAAGATGAACAAATGTGTGAAATTTATGTTGAAAAATTATTATTCACCTGGACCGATATTCGATACAAGTTCCTCCGATTAAGAACTAAGAGCGTAAGCAATTAAGCTTGTCAGTGGTACTCTTCCTTTGCATCGCCACGCGGTGTTCGAAAACCATTTTTTATTGATTTTTGACGCCTTTAGTTCAAATCAAATAAAAAACAACTATCGGAGATGGGATTATAAAAGTTATTTTATTTTCTAGTGCGTTCCAGAATCATCTCCCCTCCCGTTCTGCTTTGTTGTGTGCAACCTAGTGCGCAAGATAAGAAATTTATAGTAAGCAACTGCGCTGTAGCTTAACGAGGTTTGCAGTGCAGTAGATGGAATTGAAATCACCCATTCACTGTTGTGACTTACTCATCACACTATGCCTTTAAATATATGAATACGAGTTCTTCCCACCAATGTCCCTGGAATAAAAGCCACTTTCAAATACAAGCTGCCGGAACACAGACTAAATGCAAGTATCTCAGGACTAACTGCAATATTATAACTGGCTATAAACCCCTTACCAGATACCTTGAGATTGTGGTGAGTTTTTCAGTTGGTTAAAGGACTCAGATTTTTATCTACGAGTGTAAACAATATAGGGACAGAAAACAATATAAACAATAGGTCCTTACGAGTTGTCACAAATCATTCGTCCTCAGAAATGGATCAACCCGGATGTAAACCCGAAAGTTCTCAAGTTTCTCCCTCTTAAGAGTTACCTTGCATATATCGTCACTGAATAATATTACTCCTGAGCATAGCACAACCGTTCTTTTAAACAAATCGTTGTTTACCGAAGACGAATTCAGTATTTCTAGGTAGTTAAATCACTCAGCGCGTATTTGGCTTACTTGGGTCCGATTTTTAGTCTAGACGGGTGAGGTCTTAATCACAGAATACCTACATTATCATGATTCAATTCGATCACCAGATAGCGGTAGGACTCATTCCTATACAGTTCTTCCTCTCGTTACCCCTGATAAGATTCCTTTTCCTCGTTGCGAATCTGTTGTACTTTCAGGGTGTGCCTTATCCGTTTCAGTGCCTTATCAGTGATTGCCTTACTGTTCCCCCGTATGATCCTCCTCTCATCTGATCTTCTCTTTACTTTATCATTTCTTACTCTTTCCGTGTACTTGATCTTTAACAGCTGCCTCCAGTCTCAAGTAATTATTTATCCGTTCGACTGCCGCTCCGAATGAAAACAGGCCGTAAAGTTTAAATAGGAGAGCAGTGTAACTGCTTCCTTGGAAGCCCTATTAAATGCAATTTCAATCAGCAGCCAATAATTCAGTCAATGTTTTTTTGCTATTGCGAAAAATCAATGCTTAAAGAATAAAAATCCTTATGGGTGAGAGATGCGTCATAATGAGGTTGTTGTGGAATGGCTTCAGGCGTCACTTTGCAAAAACTTTGAGTTGATTCATTACAAAGTTAAACAACTTTATACTGTTTTCACACTATTTAATTCAGTCCGACCATGACGGCGACATATCAATATCATATTATAATCAATGAAGCAAGTAACATCCTTTTGTATAGTCCCTCCTCTTGGAATGGCTGTGGTATTAACACCCCCTGCCACGTACTCCTGTGACAGCACGCTAAGTAGTATGAAGATGTATGGTAGATAAGAAAACAAGATCTTACATGCGTACCCAATAAAAAGTGGGAAGTTTTGTTAGTGGGAAATGTTGTAGGAGTAAGATTATTGTAGTCGTGAAGTCATGAGGGAATGTAGCCAGAAGGAAGTGAAGCCGTCGTTGCTCAATGCTGGAAGGGGACATGCGTCATGAGAGTATGAGGGTGATGAAGGACATTGCGTCTCAACGCAATGAAATAAGTCTTTCAAGAAAGAGTCACCAGTATTTAGGTCATGACATGACAGCGGAAAAATTTCACGGGGTCAAATACAAATGTGATAGGGAATGCGATGAATGATCATTACATGAATGTCGTTAAACGGAGTAATTTACCATTCCATGCTTTAGTAGAAAATTCAGTGCAAACTTTTTGTTATTAAAGATAAAGCAAGTTCAAAAGTATTGTCATAGGTCTAGATTTCCTGGATATATAGATCTTATTAATGAAAAGGTTGTAATTTTCTTTAATTCTTTCGGCCCTTTCCTCACCAGTTTTGTCCCTTAAATAATGACACCAGCTGTCAAAACCATGACCGGATTGAATTACTTATGGAGAAAGCAGAAAAAGTTTTTTTAATTATTTTATAATGAGATTCTCATAACATTGGCATTGTTCCATTTGCGTGGTTGTTCTGCTGAATAAATTGTTCTTTTTTCCAATGCAGGAAAGTAGAGTAACCTGTTCCATAGTCATAGGTTGTTATTACCCAATTGTTTTGTTTGAATTTAGTAACGTCTAGTGACAAAAATTACTCCTGGTAGGGCCACCCATGCCAGATAGGTTGAAGGCTAAGAGCCAGACGAAAGGTAGTTCTGTGATGGTGTCACGTTAAAAATACCGTTGAGTCGCGTGGGAATACATAATTGGTGAGGAGAGGAAACTTGTGGATGAGATTAGGGGAAGGCAGGGTAGGTGGCTGGAAGCGGTAATGAGGGGCGATGGTTTGCTGAAGGCCGTGATAGAGGGAAGGATATTGGGTAAGCGGGGAAGGGGAAGGAAGAGAATAGGTTTTATAGACGGGATGAAGAAAGTTAGGACTTATGCTGAGATGAAGAAAGAAATACTAGAGGTAGAAACGGGACGGCACGTGTAAGAGTTCGTTGGATATTCTCTGACTTTCATCATAATCTACCTCTAACCGGTAGATTACTCTAATGAATAGTGAAAAAAAAATTAATCCATAGTATTCTCACTGTTATTAACGGCCAGTCTTTCATTGGTATTTGTTACTCAGGTGTTGATTTCGAGATTAAAAGTGGTTAACTAATATTATAGGATACATAATCTTTGCTCTATTTCAATATTTTAGCCATCAATTTTAGTACTGCACTTATGATGAATAAAATGTTGACGATATTCATTACGCTTCGTAAATAATTAATGAAATATGCTATATCCCGAATTGAGTAAGTAATTTTGTAAATATTATGAACTGGGCATTATAACTTTGAAAAGCATTTCATTTCATATTCACCCGTTAATTTTTTTTGTTTTTACATCTCTGTCATGGTACCTGCCTGTTGGAGTAGAAACGTGGATTCGTGAAATTTGAGCATGTCACTAGCCTTTCACTACCGCTTCGAATTTTCAGCTACGCTTTATGTAGTTAAGCAACCGCGAGATTTACAATATTTTCTGGCATTTAGATCGGTAAATACCGGCATTAAGGTGCTATCTGCTTGAATGCATCGGTCTTAATTGTATCCTCCTTCACTGACAAATTACCTTACTTGACAGATAATGGTCGTTCTTAATTTGAAATCTATCTTCCCTCAACTATCGACCAAAAAAGTACTTTCCAGCATTGAAGAATTGCCTGCCTCGTTCCAATGCTGCTCGTTCCTTTGAGCTTTCCTTTTAACCTTAATTAATTGGATCTTAATAAACCATAAATTACTTTTATTCACGACCTAGGCGTCGTTTAGGAATAATTTTGCTAATTTATTCCTATCTTTAATTGGACCTTGATTAGCAATAATGATTAAAGGTAATTGTATCCTCGCTCCCATCGTCTCATTCAGTGAGTGATATTACATTTAAAAATCTCATTCAACGGCTGTTTTTTTCTTTCTGTTCCTCGTTGGGATCTAACGCATGACACTTATAAAGGTATTTCTTAATATTTTAAAGATGGAGTCCTTTGGAACGCATTTTGTGGAGACCTCCATGTGTTACAAATGACATGTTCAAGAAAATCGAAGGAAAGAGATTCTTCTCTTTTCGACGATTCTTTAAGCATAAACCATGAGTTTCAACTTCTTTAAATATCACATCCTTAAATAATGTACAGGATAGATACGAATGACAAAGGTGATAACCAGGTGGAATGGCTCGGTAGTTTTCTTTACCTTAATTCAAAATGCAAGTAAAAACAGCTGAAGCAATAATACTCTGCGGTCAGTACCTACGTTGAAATATAGTTTAAAGGTGAAATTCTATGATAATTCATTAAAATTTCCGAGTATTCAACTTGACCCTTCCCTTGTTTGCATACAATCTTCTGCTTCCACGGTGGGTCGATACGTTATTGCTTGATTGCATGTAGCTATAAATTTAGGAGAAAAATAAAAGTAATTCACTGGTGACTATCACATACCGCTGAGTTAATTTGGGGTTATTCAATTAAATTTACTAATGCATAGAAAAACTTACGCACTTACTGCCATATTAATTGATTACCGGAATACATTATTTAAAGCTACAATTAACTCTGCAAAAATTTCAAATGTCAATCATCTCATTTATTTAAACCTTAACTTAAATATGAAAACGCTAAATAGAGTTAGGCATTACAGTCTAAAACTAATTGGACTCGCGGGTGCACTATATGTCAATAAAGTGATCCACCTCACCACGTGTCGAAATTAAATAAATGTAAAAAATTACTCAAGCAATAAAATATCACTAAAGCTGTTAATTTTTATTATTCCTTGTGTTTCTATTCTCTACTCACTTATATTTCACTTCAATTTTTACCGTGGGTAGCATCTCCTGACTCTCTCAAAGGTCGTCTTCGTCCCTTCTAACAAAAAAATTCTATTTAAAAAATTGGGGTCTCTACCTCTGTTGAAGTGACTATTTCGTGGCAGATACTTAATGCAAACCCCTTTTCGTGCACATCCCGTACCTACTCGAAGTTTTTCTCTGAATACTGCACCTAATTTCATACACGCGTGAACTTCGGTTGATTTTCGTTCCTGCTGATAGTTTATCAAGTCACTATAAAAAAATGTGCACGTTTTCACTGTCCTTTAGAACATCCACTGATGCAACATAACATATCAGTTAAGAAATGTAAATATTTTTCACCGAAACGGGCGTATTAATTTCTCATCATCTATGCACGGCTATGCCATAACCTTCGGTCGTGATAGTTTTCTAGTGTCTCACGAAGAGCCCTATAATTTGAACAACTCCAACCGTGTATTGAATGGTATAGATTTTAGGTTTTTTTCCCGATGTCATAAAGTAATTACCGCTACCTCTCAAAGACAAAATACGTAAAACTCCAGAATAAGAATTATCTTTCCATTTTTTAAATTCGCTAGAAAAAAATATTTTTAAAAACTCTATTATCGCTTGAAGGGTAGTGACCAACTTATTACAGCAATATTTTGCGAACAATTTTACCTTCATCTGTTGCTTTAATTTTAATTCAGGATTCTAGTTAGTAGATGAATCAGTTTTCTCCCTTTTCAGAGTTCCTATCATTAAAGTATGTAATTCAATAATAAATTATAATTAATAATGAAATCTTTTCCCTAAAAAAGAGCATTTAGCAACCGCAATATATATCGGAAAAAATGAAAAGTAATCACTTCGACCTGAAGACGCCCCTGAACCGGAAGTATTATATTTTATAGTAGAACCTGAAGTATTATATTATATGCATTAGATAGATTAGATTGTTGTTGGGGGGCCTTCGTCAGGAGCCCGGGCACTTAAGCCCGTTTCACCCGACACTTGATCCAGCACAAGGTCTAGTATACTCGCAAGTATGCTAGCTTTCCAGTATCGTGTGAACAGAACCAGTATACTGGCTAGCAAGCATGCTAGCTAGTATACTCGCTGAGCCACTGGATTTCGTACTTGATGCGGTACTAGTTTGCTACTAGACCCAGTAGGACCCAGTGGCCATCTACCAATCACGTTCACGTTACGGACGCTGTGCGATCTTCTCTTTTTAAAATTAGTATGGAATCATATGGAATAATTGCTTAATAGCAAGCACAAGGTCGATGATCGTGTGAAACCTTCTAGTACGGTTTCTAGTATTCTGGGTTTCGTCCTCAATATCAAGTACCAGCTAGCATACTAGGTATTGTGCTGGATCAAGTGTCGTGTGAAACGGGCTTTAGACCTTTCTTGATCCATTGTGCCAACCCCTTGCCTGTCTGCCACTTGCAGACAGGGGACAAGAGCACCTCGGTAAAGGTATGGAGGATTGGCCTCCCCCTGCCTCGCCCCAGTACCAGGTATAGAGGATGTCCTCCCTCCAACCGGCCCGGTCTGGGTCTCCCTCCGGCCTCCCGGTATAGGCATGGAGGGAGTATCATCTCTCCATCCATGCCTGGCCGACGAGGTATGGAGGAGGGTCACCCATTCAACCACCGTCCGGGCCCAACGTTGCTTCACTTCGGTGTTCTGATGGGAACCGGTGTTTCAACGTGGCTAGGCCCTTGCCCATTATATTATATAGTCGATTAGTTATTTAATTTTTGTTGATCTCCCATATCAAGGTATATTTGAATATTATTGCCTATATAATTAATTATATTTTATTTGAGATTGGATCAAAATTCATGTCAAAACAGCCAAAAGTCTTAGAGTTCTCTACCAGTCTTCGAACTGAAGATGCTGGACGTGGGACGAATCTATTGTCTTAAAAACAACCTACGCCATGGAGATCTTCGGAAGCAGAATGAAGCCATCAGTCAGATAAAGCGTTTTGATAGTATATATCTATTAAGGTAAAGATGATATAGGTATACATATTGCACATTGATTGTGTAGTTTTGTACGTAGTATATAGACTATGATTGTACTTTTTGGGAACTTTCTAAGAGGTAGAGAATAAAGAGAAAGTTGAGAGAACAATTTGAAATTGGAATTGCAATAGCATAAGAAACTCAGATAACGTTTCCGGGCATGCTGAAAAAAAGCGGCCTTCTGAGAAAAATACCTAGAAACTATCACGGGGATGGAAGACTCTTTTCGACACAGAAAACATATTTTTAATAATGCATTGCCCATTAGGAAATTTATACCTATCTTTAATTCCCTACACTAAGCTTTATTAATTCAGTCCGTGTAATTAGGACATATTAGTTGATAAATTGTGACTAGTGGCCTAATGATCCTTTCAAGTTTTAATTCTAGGGAACTGGAAAAAATAAATTACAAACTTCGGCTTTCTCTTACGTTTTTATTTTCCTTGTGTCGGCTCGGGATAATTAGATTGTTAAGAACCAAAAGAATAGCCTTCTTGTGCCAAATAGTTTTAATGACGAAGCTACTCTTGATTTATTTGATACGTTTATTTCACTCTTATTCCATTTTCGTATCCCATCAGCCTTGGGTAAACGATATAAAATCCAAGGATATTATGATTTGCATTACGGGGCGATAAAGAAAAAGAAGACACCAGAACATCACTTTCCATCACATTTTTCTTTTCAAATCACGAGTGTGAGCTATCCACCTTCGAATGCTTGCCAAGTATTAAACGCATTTGCTTCTCGCTCTTATGAGCACTCTCATTGCATTCATTTGCCGAGATTAACCAATGGAGTTATTTTCTTCTGGCTTGAGTATCTTCGACCATTATCCAAACGGATGTGAACGGATGCGCGCAGAGAAGAGGGTAGATGGAAGATTCATTTACAATATTTTATTTCTAGCCTCCTCTGTGGTTGCATTTTGTTACCTGAATGAGGATATTATGTTAGAACAATATTCCTGAAAGAATAATACCAGGACACAAATCCCTTTCTCATTAATCTTCACTCACATATTGCTGATTCAGTGCACCACACAACTCATTGAGTGCTTCGGGTTCAACGAGTCGTAAAAGTTACCAATTCAATAATTTTTTTAGGAGACAATTGTTTGGTCCAATGCTTCTAACGAGTGCAAATATACTTTTGCGTAAATCTTTGTACTTACGTGCTTTTAAATATAAAGGAGTTAATACTCTAATTTTCTACGAAATGCTGTGATGCGCATTTTCAGTTGTCTCTTATTGGGGTCATTTTTCGCTTTGTCACTTTATACCTGTAATATTCACTCCTATTTGCTAATACCGCGCTTTTTATTGATCATTTATGTAGCGTGTTTAAGTAGTTTATCCACTTTCACTGGTAGGTGGGTATCAGCAGCCGGAACGGATGGGCAATCACCCACTCAAACTAGATCCTAGCACTACGTTGCCTTACTTCGGTTATCAAGTGAGGACCGGTGATTTCATCGTGAAGTGCATCATTGAGCATCAGGTCTGATTCCCAAAAGGTGAGCTGGTTTGTTTACTCTAGAAATTCGCCAGGATGAATACCTGACAGAGAGATCTGTAACCGTATTTGGCTACAAGCCTTTTAAAATTTTTGTATACAAAATAAATCGTTTACAGCTCTTTATTATTTTCATAAGATAGCAGGAAATGGTTAACGCTACGTACCATGCTGAAATGGTTAACGCTAATAATCCACTGTTCTTTGATATATCTAGTAATACGATAATACATTGCTGTATCCCAAGTTTTTCTTTCCTTTCGACAGCTGATACAACTATGCTTCTTGGGAAGTGGAAATGCTGTCGAGGACATCTGTTTATTGAAATATAGACCTAAATATGGAATTTATCATACTTAATCATCACGTATTTATTGCATTTCAAGCGTGTGGCAGATAGTTGCCTGGCTAACCCTTCTGGAGTTTTAATGGCCTGTTCCAAGTCGTGAGGTCAAACAATTTTTATCTGCATATTCTCTCTTAACTTTTTTTACGAAACCGAACTTGTAACCTAATTACGCTCCTAACTGAGTTTATAAATAATATGACGAAAGATTGCCTAAGGGGTTTTGGACGAGCAAAATTGTGTAGGTACCTGGTGTCCGGGTAGAAAGAGACGCCGCGCCGGCGTTATCGGCAGATGCAGTCTCTTTGTCGTGGTCAACGGAGTAATGTGCGTTGAATATAGCCTCGAGCAGCGCTTGGCGCTAATTGAGGGTACGGTCCGTAAATTGTGATGGTTACTGCCTATTCACTCCCGATATTCACTCCCTTGTTTGGAAGAGTGGAGAAGAACGGAATTGAAATGCAAAATGGCTTGCGATCCGTCTCACATTAGTACTCATTAGGGTCCCTCCTGAATGTTAATACTCCGGGTGATTCCAAATTAACTCCATTCATTCTTCTCGCAGCGTCCATTGGTCCTCGGTGACACTTTCATGTGCTTCTCTTTTTTCTTGCGTTCCTATCTCACCCCAGGTCCACCTTCTTAAGGCGCAAAAGGCGTGGACGCCCACCGTCTGGTGAACCTCGTCTGGTGGTGGACGTTGAGATGGACTTCACGTTTAGGTTCTAAAATAATTTTCGTGTTGGTATCTCAGCGAAATAAATGGTGTTTCTGCCTGCTGCACCTTCTTTAAAAGGTGACACAGGTGTGGTTTGGTAATGCTGTCACAGTAACGCCTTACGAGGGTGGTAATTGCAGGGTGTGGGGGAAATCTTTTTGGGCGACGGGCCATTTTATCACCTCTGAATGAGGTATCTCTGGAGAGGCTGAAAGTGAGATAAGTCCCCCACGCAATAGCTTCCTCTCGGAATCTTTTTCTTCGTAGATTCGCATATAGATGGGCGTCTGTAGTTAAAATACCGTTTGGAGACAGAGAAATGTGAGTGGGGTGCAATGAAATAGCTCATTTAGTCTTGTAGTTCGTGAAGGAACACGTAAGAAGAAAAGAAAAAGAAGTTCCGATAACCTATAGTTTCCATTGAAAATTTTCATGAAAAATTTGCTGACAGTCAGGCAGAAAATGCCTAGAGATGCTTTTAATTCATCGAGGGAGATATTGCAAAACTGTATATGGTGGTGCCTGATTAAATAGCCCGGGAAACTGTATTTTAGGAATCAAATCAACTGACTAGCTACGCTACCTATTGACAAGCCTAGTGAAAATTCTCATTGGAAGCTGTATGGTCTCTCAAAGTTCGCGAGAAAAATTACGTTTTAAATCTGTCCATTCTGCAGTCTAATTGTAGCCTTAGCAAGTGGTGTTGGTCATTTGCATATCGCAGACCGTTGCAGAAACCTGGATTCTCGACGTGAGGTATTACGTTTCGTTCGACCGCGTCTGCGTTGAATGGCTCTCAATTTTTTCTCACACCCAATTCCAACACATTCCCCGCCACATTATACGAGCATAACCCACTCCCAACTGTTTCTGGAGTTATACCGGGTGGTCACGGTGCGGGAAGGTCACCTTTTGCCCCCCTCCCAACCCCCCTATACGATCCTCTTCAAACAACTCGCGAGGCACGGGTCACGAACCTCACACCTTCTGCCACCTTCCCTTTCCCTCCACTCCTCCAAATCCCATCTTATTCATCTCCATCTCATCCTCCTCTCCTTTAAAAGATCATCTCTCTCGTGGAAACACGAGGCACCCCTCTTCATCGGACGCGAAACATTTTTTTTCTCCTCCGAGGTTGCTCAAGTCGCTCAATCTTACGAGCTCTCTCGCAGATTCCCGAAATCTTTATGGGGGCGCCATTTTTGTTGTTCCTTATGGCCATGCCTCGAGTCAGACAGACTCACTTTTTGCGCTTCTTCGCACAATTTTGCGCTCGCGGGCGAATCGAGTGAAAAGGTTGTGGAGGCATCTCGTTCTGAGTGGAGAGCATCGGAGATTTTTATCACTCCCACAGTTAACTACTTGGCTATAGGTTAGAGTGAAAGGTTATGAGTGTATCGAGCGCAGTATATGATGTTTCTAGGGTCGGAGAATTATGTGCAGCCACGTGCATATAATTTTAGCTAAGAATAAATGTTGCTTTTGCTGCCGGAAGGAGAATTGTCTGAGTTTTCAGGATTTCGTCTCCACTGGTAATGAAGTCTTCTTCGGAACATGTGATGCTGATAAAAGAAAGGCATAAAGCATCATAACTTCATTTTTATGCCTGATGTGAGACTTGGAGATTGAATGCGAGTTCATTATAGTAATCGGTCATTTGCTGGATAAGAAGAAAGATTTTAGATCAATTTAATGAAACCCTGTTATATTTTCAAAAAAGTATAACCGTGGTAGCTCCAGTTTTTATTTTTAAAGGTGTGATAGCGGAATAAAATTATTATTTACCCAACGATAGGCCCTGTAATACATTTGTGTAATATTTGACTTTGTGGCGTTTGTGGAACTGAAAGTAGAACAGCGTTGGAGTTATGATGTTTTAATATAGATGCTGAATGTTTGCCTCCTGTAAACGAGGGGGTGTAAGATATTCAGGCACGAAAAAGCATCATAACTGCTGGTAAAATGAAATATGTTATAAATGAGGGCAGCTTTGTTTGCAAATTATCGTTCTGCTCCTTCGATGTCCTAGCCGACCCTGTGAGAATGTGGTTTCTGGTACTTATCTGTTCGTCATCGCGGCTAATGTTTCTGTTTTTCCCTGGGTAGGCAGAATTTCCATGAGCGTTTCAACTCATGCTGGCCCCACTTGAAATTGTGTTCAGTCAAAATTTGTCAATGACTTTCTGATGATAAAATCCGTACATTCTTGCAAAATTGAGTGTAAATAGTACATAAAAAACACGAGCAATTCTCCAGAAAAATAAAATTCTCTTCCTTCTTGGGTTTAAATGGTGATGCAGTAGTTGATACTTATAGATGATGTATCAACATTGAGACCCGGGTCGGAAGTATATTTTATTTTTGTGGAAATTGGCACGTGTTTTTTCTTCACTTTCTAATGACTACCTTCTTAAGTTCTTCAATTCTAATTTAACATTATTTGTTCTGTTTCAGGTTTGTTTAGTGATGTAATTGGCTGAATCTCCCTAAATTCAACCCGAATAAAGTATTTTTGGTTAATACTTAAATGGTTTCTAGCAATTAAAGTGGGGCATTATTATCTTTATTGACTGGGATGATGGCTCAACAATGAGAGCTTTAACGGCTTTTTTCTGCCGTAATTGCCTTTATTACTGTGACTCATTATCCAGTTCCATCATAAATAAGCTCATTAAAAAGGTGTAAAAAATATATACCTTCCTCGTAATATAATAAACGAATTTCAACTTATTTTTCCGCATAAAAGGACATGAGCGCACACACGTCAGAGCCTCGTATTTTTTTGTACAAAAAAGTATTCCAATGAATCACTCTGCTTATCACTGTAATGATTCCTTTGTATTTCTGAGGGTACCATAATTCTTCGTACATAATTCGAAATAAATGATGGCGATAGTTATATGATTTAATTATTTGGCTACCGCTTTGGAATGATGTGAAGGATTCACAATTAGACCTGGGGAAACGATCGATATATTGATTATTTATACAATTGGACAGAGTGAAAACTCACCATCATATCGAGAACTTTCAATGCAGGCTGTTTTGATGGCCTGAATGTTGGTTATCTCGGGTGTAAATGTGAAATGCCGCTCCGAAATGAACTTGGTGTCTGCGGGAGCCGTCAGTTCCCGGGCCGCACCCCCGCATCTTCGAAGATGGCTATAGGCTTTGCGGAAGCTAAGTGCACCTGACGTATCTGACGTAATGCTGCTATGAGGTTGTCAAGTGGAATCAAAGACATTGGGAGAAGAGAAACCTTTAAACAGAATTCGCAACCGTTTTAGATTTTGGTTGAAATATAAGATCGCGCGTGAAATTCAATTACGGAATAAGTTACTTGAGTTGAATGCCTGTTTTGTTTTTACACTCTGATGACTCTATCTAGGTGTATGTTTTAAAAATATATTTAAAGTTAGCGATAAAACGCATATTTAGACGTTAAAGTGGATTTTTTTCGTTCAGATGTGTCTTCACTGCATTTGTATTCCACGTAGAAGTTTTCGTTTATGTTCGCCATATAAAACGTACACAAATTATACAAGTTTACACAAGTTACCACTCAAAACAAACAATTTTTGAGTTATTCCACATGCATTATTCTTTACAAAGGCTGCTTACAGCATAACCTATTGAGAGTCGTTTACTGTCACCCTGTAGGTAACAAATATATGCAGCAAATGCAGGTTATAAAAAGGTAAATATTTATTAACAAGTATTTACCTAACGGAAATGTATGATTTTTAAGTACCTATATAATATAACACGGGTAAACCGGTTTCACATAGTAATTATTACACGATATTGCTTTCAGCCTTGATAAGAAATGAAGGCTATGGGCAATCAATAGCAAACTGATGTAATAAGTTTAAATTTAATGACAGAAAAATTATTTCTTAACCGCAATTATAATGAAGGACCAGCTTGAAACATTAGGCATAAATATGGTGATTATTCGCAGTATTGTACTTCCCTGTAGCAATACATAAATGTGTCAGTCAATATATTGTTTTGTCTGTTTAAGCCAAAACTGAAAGGCATTGGCTCAAGGCGAATTATGTGTGGTTTTATACCATTAAGTAATGCAAAGATTAGGTCTATTACGTTTTATTTGTCCCTTCAAAAGATCCGGTTTAACTGAAATTAAAAAAGTCAGTGGATTTTGACATTTATTTTATAATATCCTTGATCATTTATTAATGTCTCCACCAAAATATGAATAACTTTTTTTAATAATAACATTTTTTTCATTAATTATTGCAGTCCTGTCTCACAAAAGGGCATTAATTGAGCTCTGAGCACTGACTTTCTGTTAAGACCTATCGAAGTAACAATGTTTTTACTATTCACATTTGTATTTCCTTAACTCCTTTTCATCATAACATTACTAAACTAATAAAATATTGGCAGAGGAATGTATTATCTGAAGAGTGACCATATAAATTGCATATACGGATACGCATATCCCTTTCGAATGTACCTTCCAATAATTTAATCAAATGATCTCTCGAGGCTATCTTACGGCTATATTGTGTCTTTGCTCTTGTGGCTTTCTCAACGTATACTGGATATATAAGGTCGGAATGAAATTAGAGACCTGGTCATAAAAATAACTATACTTTTTTTATACATACATTTTCCTGCCGATGGCCAATATTATACCATGACAGTTTACTTAACATTTTTTTTAATTTTTTAACCTCTGGTGATAACAAACGTTCTTGATTCTCCTTTCTTTTTCTATAGCTGAAATAGTATATATTTTTAAGCTGGTCACTGTTTTAGACCCTTATATGAATGTTTGCTTTGGATCTTCTCTATGCTATGGTTATAGTCTTTAAGACTTGAGATTGTCGACCATTCTCAGCTTTAAGATATTAATCCTTTCATCGATGCCAGTTTTACGGCCAGGTTCTTTGAGCTATGATAGATAGGCAGACTCAGCCTACTCTCTAATGCTGAAAATAACATATTTATCACCGTAAAATCAGGATCTAGGCTCACCATAAAACATATTCTAATGGCCTACGAATTGTTCAAGACATCCTTTATTTAAGAAGAAGATGTCTTAAATTGAAATGTCTGTTGATGCTTTATTGTGCTCCATGGAGTATAATGGGACACTACTCGTAGTAATGAAATATTTTTTTAGCGTAACCAAATAGTTTTAAGTATTTAAGCGCCTCCCTTTACTTTCTTATATTTTTTGTGATGATATACTATCCTCTCGTATTGTTAGTCCTATCATTCTCCATTCCTTTCTTGAGTTTGTATAATGCTTTTGTTCTCGTCGTTTCTTGACCATTACGATTTGAATTGAGTTATTGTCTCCTTCATTTGAACCATTTCTCCATCACGTATTTGCATACATTAGCTCTGCAATTTAAAAACGCTAGTTGTAATCGAAAATGCAAGTCATTAGTCCTAGAATTTCAAATAGGTATATTGAGGGCGAGTAGGAGGTAGATGGCTCATGAACAGTAAACTGCTTTGGTCTTCAACTCCTTGGTTTAATTTTTGAATCTACTGTTAGCCACCACCACGTTCGGCAGGAGGGGTAAAGATATCCAGGCATGAGAAGTGGAGGAAATAGGGAATTGGAAGAGGGAGAAAAAATAGTGAATTCAATCACAATTACAGGTGTTCTTATTTAATTTCTTTCCAAAATTAAGCGACTTCCTCCTGCGGGAAAAGGAGAGTTAGCCTTAACTGTTGGTCACTAGCCTTATAGCATTAAGTCATAAGTTTTTAGTCCCGCACCTCATGTAAACTGCCGTTGTTTGGTTGGTTACTTGAGGTTTGGACCGAAAATAGAGGTAATTTACACCGTACATGAATAATTGGATAAGGTAATGACTATTTGGCCATGTAGGAAGGGTGGAGAGTAAAGAGATTCCCTGCTAGACACCGAGGCAATCGCGGAACGGTATGCAACGCCTCACGTCACTTACACTTCGGAGTAAGTGTTTATATTTCTTATTTGAGTCACTAATTATTTAGGACTGTGTTAACTGAATTGAGAGAGTTGATAAATATTGTTGGTTGCATAAGGAATCTCAAACTTGGGATGACGGTACGTAATCTTCGCGTCAATCATTAATGGCATTCCATCATTGGAGCTTGTTCGGAACTACTGCCTTTTCATGCGGCGGAAGGATTTGTCTTTTTCACAACAATTCCATCACTTGGGGCCTAAACCGCATCCCTGCGGAACACCGCGGCAACCGTGGAACGGTAGGCAACGCCTCACGTCACTTACACTTCTGCCTGCGCGCGAGGAAGAATGGCCTGAATGTCCCAGTGACCTTTTCCTACACACGCACGGAGGGAACATATGCATGGATGATGGTGCGTGGTGCAGGAGGGGGTGGAGGAAGGCTTGGCTTGACTTTCCTCCTTCCGCCGCAGCGGGCAGAGGCCACCCCGATGGCCACGGGAGTGTGAAAGAAGAGCCAGCCGCCGAAGGAAGGGACGGCGGTTCATTTCTTCGCTAATGCGAGCAGAAACGGCCAAGGAAAGGGCAGCGTTCCCCCTCCCCGCAACCGTCCCTCCATCCCCCCAGGCCTTCCCCCTGTCCCCCCGCCTCCACACTTCACTAACTGCCTCCCGCGATCAGTCAATCCTCCACTCTCCCGGCCCCACGGACACCGATGCTGCGTCTTCAAAGACGGGGAAGTGGTTGGCGGGCGATCTTTCTCCTTCCCCACCTTCGAGACATTCCGATAAATCATCTCGAGCCTCTCCGCCTCCCAAATGATGGAGAGATGGTCTGGAGTAGGGAGGGGAGGGTGTGAAAGCCTTCTTCTTCATCCTCTTGAGATGCTATGCGCTCTCATGAAAGGGAGCACCCGGACGGACTGAAGCTCGTCCTTGCGATTTATTCGCCAGTAACCGACGATTTCCCCAACACTCGTCTCTATAAATAATAATCAAGGAATATCCTTGGAAAAATCAAAACTTCTTGTATCTTCGTGACTCGACCTATCAATGCTACGCAGAAAAATCAATAAATCTATTGAAAGCTGGAAATCATCCGCTATCTAGCTTGAGATGTAGATAATTTCCAAATCACCTGAAGGAATCTTATCTGATGACAAGGTTCAAACAGGTACACCTACCCTCAGTAAATGCCGCGGAACAAACCAAAGAAGTAGCACGGTAGTTGCTTCAGTAAATGCCAGTCTTCATTTTTTGTTCTTTGGGTAATTTATTCCCTTTGATGTTTTCTATATGATATGACCTTGGTTTTTCCGAGGTTCTTGTCAATTACTAATGAATCCATCGACACCATGTGAAAAAACACCTCTTTGAAAATAGTGTAACCTTTGAAAAAATCAAGGACGGCATATTCGAGTGGCAGCCTTTATTTGCATACAACCACTACCCAAAAATATAGCTTATATTCAGCGGATGCCAATTTTGAGCAGCGAAAATGAGAATAATAATCGCGTGTGAAGAAGATGGATTCAAATTTTTGGTATGGCGTATTATCACAAACTTGCGTTATATCCTCTTGGTATGGGGTAATAAGGACAGATAGACTTGACTGCCTTGTTTACGTTGAATAAATTAGAAATTACGCACCCGTCTCTACTGCTTAAGTATCCCAAGAAAAGAATACTCGTGGGATTTTTTCGAATGAATAATTTTATGCTAAATATGAAGGCAAATACTTTTCTTGATGGAGCAGTGAAGTTACTTAGGTAGCATCTAAGCTAGACTTGGGCTCAGTGTTATAAATATTTTTATTAATACGCAGTTAATATATTAGGAGGATAATTGAATAATAAAAAATAGCCCTGGGGAGAGAGATTACTCTGGAAACCCTGCGTGCACATACATTAAAATTTTTGTGAGGTTTTTTATATGGAGGATAGTTTTACGCCTATGAAAGTCAAAACCAGAGTTTGAGGAGAGTGGGAACGAATTGCAAGCAACTTAGCCATGAGTAGAGCTAGGAATAAATAAATGTTGATGAATGAAAAAGGAAGACGAAAAAATAAGTATCTGGTATGGTGTGAGAAGAAAGGAGATTCAGTAGGAAATAAGAGAAAAAAGGTAAAAATCGAGTGGAAGAACTGATTAAAGTTGATAAGAAGTTGACTTTTATTATTGCAAATAGTCCTTTTCGCGGGAAAGAGGAACATAAAAAGGCTGACAGTAAGCTCAGCTGAGCTAAGGAGTAGTTAGAAAGTGTGAAGAAAAAGAAGTTAGATTGGGAACGGAAAGGAAGGGTATAAACGGTCGCTCAAAACGTACCCCATGCATATAGTTCCTTGGGTTGTGTAACAACTGAATTTACGTAGTCATATCCCCACGTGCTTTCAACTCTATTTAAAACTCCTCCCTCATCTACCTTACCGTATCCCCTGAATATAATATAAGTACATAGGAATGGCTCCGCAACCTTCGTCATTGGCTGGAAAAAGTGTTCATTAAAAATATATTCGTCGACTAACCTGCATTTTGTGCCTTGATTTTGTTTTTTAATGTCTGAGGTATGTCATCAGTGAGAGCATTATTTTGAAAAATGCAGATTGAAAGGTAGTGATACTTTTAAGTAGCAGTAGATAACTAAACAATTCTAACGTTTGTTTGATGTTTGATATTCCTAGCTTGCAAAACTCAAACTGAGGCAACTCCAGCAAAGACAGTACCACAGATAGTACCGTAGCCCGGCAACGATTTCATACTTAGTGGTGTATTTAAGCCAATAAATTGCGCTAAGGATTTATTTTAGTCAACATTCCAAAAGCAATGATTTTTCAACATGTTTATTTTCAAAACTCACTGTACCTTTTAATGAAACGTACGTCGCGAGGTAGGAAATTCGTTGAATTTGATGTATCTAATTAGATTTATATGATATATTTACTTACATATAGTAATGATTGATATTGGAGAGTCTTATGAATCTGGTTATTATTTTATATTATCAGCTGATAATATCGAAACGGTCTCTAAGTGAGGCTCTGGTTTCTTTTTCTCGTTTCTGGCGCTGGTACTCCTTGAGCCTTAAAGTTCTAAATATACTACTTTATTCAGGCTTGAGAATGCAAGCAAACATTACGCTAGGACAAGTCATGTAATATTTGCTGGTTTCATACGTTTTTCTTACATTAGATGCCTCTGAAGACAGAGAATTGCAGCGAATCTAGAGGCTCTTAAAACTGAAAAATATTCTCATTAGCAACATTGCAAATCTATTAGACGCCTAAAGTGCCACTTTTCGCACATTCATTGTTTTCAATTGGCAATGGAAGGTGGTTTTTCTCAGGAGACCTTTCGCTTTTATGAATTTTCATTCATTTAAAGGATTTATTACATTTACATTGTTCCAAAAAAAATTTTATTTCGCATACAATTTCACAGTCAACACCCTACGTATCATTTGTTTCTCATAGAGCGTTGCGAACTCCATAGCAAATATGTATTTCATTAAACCCTTACTAAGACTTCCTGGAGTGGCTTAGGCAAGGATTTAGAAGTCACGACACAACGTGTACCCCTTTAACGCTCTCAATCTGGTCCATAAGCGTCTTCGGTGTCAATTAAGAGTCAGTTTTAAACAAATTTAGGGCCTACCATACCTATCTGCCCTGGAGAAATACAAGATGCGAGGAAAGTGCTTTCAGTGGAGTCTGGTATTTCTTAATTGAACCTTCGAAGCAGGTCTGACGATATGTTGGCTATAGGTATATAAAACAATAAATTTGTCACTTGTGGGAGAAATTGCAACCACATTGTCTACCAAAGCGAATCAGCAACCTTTCCTCAGCTATTGTATCTGAAACGCATATTTAGGGGCAGATAGGTTCTGCGTGCATTTTTTGGTAAAATAATTTAAACGTGTTTCATTTTTTTCTGTTTTCATTTTGCATACTTTTATGCAAAGCGTTTGTGCTAATATAACGCGTCATTGTTTCGCGCGCGCGTGTTTGTAGTTTGTACCCTAGTAGTCAACGTTAACTATGGTTAAGAGGTCAATTTATCGTCAAATTAAGAGAAAATTTCAAATTGTGGATGTTTATTTTTCTGTCGAAAAAATCTGATCTGCGACAGAGGGTGTGAAGGTGATGTAAGTTGATGCTGTGTTTGAAAAATCAAGCAAATCTGGGGTGTATTGCTCCCAGGTGATAAGGTTATGTTGAATACAATCTTGGCGATAGGGAAGGCGGTTCCACTTTCTTGGCTCCTCATATGGTAAATTATCTGTGGGGATTAGGGTCCAATTCCAATTTTAGGGTTCCTGGTGATGTACTAAGTGGAGATGATATACTAAAATCGTTTCCTCCATTGAGTTAATGTGATATGGGACCTCAGGATGTCTGGTTGAGTATTGAATTGAGCATTGAGCATTGTGATGAATATCATGGAACCATATTAGAATAAGGGGAGGAATGTTAAGATCTCAACCCGGCTTCGAATGAGTGACAACTAATAATTATACGTAATGCGTAGTCGTGAAACATTCGTGAAAACTGAAGAACAGAACCTGAATAAAGATTGTAAACGAGAGTAGAATTTTCACAAATCACACAACGAATCGAGTGAATTTTCTCCTGCAAAACATGCAGTTGGAATTACTCTCTGAATATATTTTCCATGTTCATGAAAGTATTATCGTCGTTTTCAGCATTTTGGGAATGCGTGGGCTCCTTAAACCGGCTCTATTCGTGAATTCTTTACAGCTGGAATAACCTGAATAACTCGCACTTGCAAAGGTCCTGTGTCGGTGATGCTCGTGGGGTTTTGTGTCCCTTAGTTCGTTTTATTTATTTGTCCACCTTTAAATGCTCCTCCACCATCGCGTCCATCATCTCACTATTTTTTTTATTTTTCTCCTTTCTGATTTATTTCTCTTTATTTACTGGGATGGAATCGATGGCATTGCCGCCATCCTCCCTCTGATAGGTTTCCTAGGTCTCTTTCCTTTAAATTATGGTTGGAATCTTGAAATACTGGACAACTATGACATCGGCTATCAGGAAAATATTCCTCTGTCTAAAAGCGTGTAATAATGTGGACACCTAATTTTTAAAATTTATGATGAGACAGTTTGCTTAACCAACTCATTTCTTTGGGACCATTTGATGTACATCAGACACTGAGTTTGTTCGAATACTAAATTTTCTCACTGTTTTTACTCTTTCCAGTGATTTGAAGGGTAAATATTTCTTCATAAAAATACTGTAAAATTTTACTGTGTATTTTACCTTTTGGAAAAAGTTCAAGTATCATCTTGAGATACAATAATGTATGCCTTCGGCCCAGAATCCTAGAACTGTATTACTCTGTTATTTTTTTAAGGGAATAATGCTCGCGTTAAATCCTAAAGTACCTACTTTAGGAAATTAAATTTTAAAATAATGCAATCTTTGAAAGAAGAGCAGCATGTTTTGACATTCAATACCGCTATACCTTCATTAGAAGAGTTACCATATCCCTCCACTTTTTGTCAATTCTCTTGGTATCCTTAGAACTAATTATAACTTCTATGAAACTCGGTTGTAACAGGTTCAAGTATGTGAAATATTTTTTATCAAAAATGCTTCTTAATACTTTAGTAACTTTTGAAAGCATGTATTAAATGATGACAGAAAAATGCGAAAAATGAAATGGTTGAAAATGAAACTTGCATACATGGGGATCTGGAAACTCATTGTGTATTAGTGATTATAGTTGTAAATAGGTAAGTGTTTGAATTAACTTGGAGGGCAAAAATATTACCGGAGATGTATTGATCTCTATGTGATTCTTTTATCGCACGATTATGCATTTGCTTTTTTTTAGAAGCAATAATATTGTAAAGATGTAACTAACCCTTTCTTCTTCTACTTTTCTTCTTCCTCTTTTTCTCTTAATTCGTTATTAAATCGTGAAAAGAATTATGGAGTCAACGAGATGAAATGAATACTGACTGCATTATCATCTTCCTTGCATCGCCACTATGTGTGGCGTAGTGCATAAACTACATTTCTATTGGATTGAAATTTAAAATGCTTGTCTCATGGTTTTTTTCCTCTTGATTGTAGATTATCCACGATCTCATTCATAGCTGGCGATCATTTTCGGTGTCTTATAAAACATTTGAAATATTTAACAGTCACTTGTGTCATACCTCCACGTTGAATGGACCATTTTAATGGTTTTCGCAGAACTTAGGAGTTTTCCCACCGTTAATGCTTAATGGCTGATTGAATTGTCTGCAAATTCAAACGGCAGTTAGTCAGCCCTCTGCTTTAGCGGCTACTCTTCTTCCCCCATCGCCTATAAGTTTCTTCCCATGGACGCCCGGCTGTGGGAGTACGCCACCTCTGACCGCGTATCTCCACCCCATCTTGTGATTCATTTTTAAGGCCTGTTTTTTTCATCTCTTTCCCTCGTATATTTTTAACGGCAGCCGACATTTTAAAACTCGGATTTTCGTGCTTGAGTGTGTACAGTTAAATAACACGGATCGGGTGGATGGGTGCCAAATATTTCGAAATACCATGGCCTTCCATTCGACCCTGTAAACGGCGCATTACGCTGGCCAGACCCCCCTCTCCCCGTTTGGTCTGCATTCGGCCCCACCACCCCCCAATATCCCTCACCCTCTCACACCCCCACCCCTTAAGATTCGTCTTAATCCCTGTCGAGCTCGGTAGAACATGATCTCGTGTTCCCAGCTGCCGTTAAAGAGCCCCTGGGAGACCTTTGAAGATTTTTTTGAGTGTTCTCCAAGATTGAGCTTAAATGAGGATGGGAGAACCAGTTCGGGTTTGAGTGTCACGTAGTGTAAGACGATATAAGATAAGGGAATAGATGAATAAATGAATGAATTAATGTTTATTATATTCTAGGTTTCCCCATAAGAGCAATGCATAAATTACATAAATAGTTCTGCTTTCTAAAAAAAACATAGCTGGCAAACAAGTCATCAATTGACAGAAGGATAGCTGGTATCAACAAATATATGACACACTTAACGGAAAAGGAAATGGTCTTTTACAGTGAGAAAAAGAGAAAAAAATGAACATAAATGAACCAATATGTATGTAAAGAAAATAAAATGATATTTAGAGGATAAAAACAGAAAAAGTAAGTTCAAGTAAAACTGTTGTAGTCAACATAATGGATTAAGGAACACATACTTAAAAAGTGAGGTTACAGAAATTTTAATTGCTCACTATAATAATAGTTTTATAGATTCTCCTTAAAAATTGACAGAGGCAGAATTTTTTATGGACAACGGCAGCGAATTCCAAAGCCTTAAGCCAGAGATAAGAAATGACTGGAGGAAGGTATTTGTCCGGGGTATAGGGCGCATGAGGTAACAGGGGTCAATCCTAGAGAATCTAAAGACAGTGACTGGTCTGGGTTTAAACATTGAATATAAGTAGGCTGGGTTATTATTGTGAAACACGGTAAAGAGAAAATAGATGAGGCAGAAGAAGGAAAGAGATGGAACAGAATGGCAGGATATCACAAGGGAATACCGAAGCCATCAAGATTCTCAAGCGGCCACATTGAGTTAATCAGTTATTCAGGTCATGCGCCGTAAAAAGTGGTCTTACTGAAAGAAAGTAGAAATACCATGACATTAAGTGTATGCCGCGATACCCTGAGTTCAGCATTTAGGGATAATCTTGCATCGCAAAAAATATCGTGTGTTGCACTTTATCTCACTGTATGGCATTAAGCATGGCGATTCATCGATCAGCACAGACGATCAATGCTGTAATACGATATCTGCGGCATGTAGAATATCATGTTCGATACATTGAAACATCGCAAATTCCCAAATACGAGAAACAAAAGTGTTGAAGTTGAAATATCATTTTCTGAATAAATGTCGCGCGATGTAGGGTGGACATTTATTTTCCAAATGGACAAGGTTAACTTCTCGTAAAGGTGTCTCGAGTTTGGTACCGGACAACTGAAATTAATGAACGTTTTGATGGTTGACTCAGCTATCGTCATCAGGATAATAAGTCGATTAAGGATGCTGGCGGTTATATATAGCCGTAGATGCCTCTTTGTTGTGTGGGCCATAACGAATCCTTAGAATTCAAAAGAAGCCATATTGACACAGGTGGAACAAAATAACATCAATAGAGGCAACGACTTTAACTTAAATAAGACTTAGAGACCGGTAATTAACGAAATTCAAAAGTATCGTATCGGCTCCCGCAACAATGAGGCATTTACGGCAATATATATCCGCCAGCATCCTCGCTCGACTCATTATCCTGATGATGATGGCGGAGTCAACCGTCGAAACGTTGATGAATTTCAAAAATCTTACCCCGTGTCAAACCCGAGAAATCTTTACGAATATTATTCGCCGGGAAAACCTTAAATCCATTAAGCGTAACTATTGTTCATCAGTACCCGGTCCTTTCTCTTTATTAATCTGCGAGTGTAACGTTGACTGCTCGGCAAATTCTTAGATGTCTCATTTCAGTCCTGGAATGGAGACCATGTTGTTTTTTTTCCATCTGGAGTCTCGGGGTTGAGTCGTGTGTATTGGGGGCGTTAAACAATAAAACCATCAATTGTCATACCTATCCCGTTGGACCTTTCTGAGATTCCCAGGTTGATAAGACTGGATGGAATAGACCCACCGGGAAATATTCACTTGAAATCATTGCCTGCTCGATGAAAACATCCGTTCCCAGAAGGCCTCTACATCATAAAGTATGATAGGAAATCTTAAACGTTGAGAATGAATATTTGTCAGCCCACTTAAGTCAACTGATTTAAGATCTACATTTGCAGTCGTTAATTTTCCGTGGGCAGATGAGCAACTACCCCGAGTTAATGACTGCCTTACAGTCACATCCCATACGTCAACATCTAGTCACGTATTCGGGTAAGAGTTGTGGACGTACGAGGATAATATCATTGTGTAATAATAACTGATGACCGTTAATTATCACCGATGCAGCTGATTTTTCATTATGTAGTCATTAGAATAAAATCGATTAGCATAGCCAAATGTAGTGATCAAAATAAGTTGTAATGAATTACGAATTTTAAAAATATGTGATCTCCTGAATAAATTTATCTGTATATCAATAAAGGAAACGATAATCAGG
Organism: Pyrrhosoma nymphula; assembly: GCA_963573305.1. NCBI lineage: Eukaryota > Metazoa > Arthropoda > Insecta > Odonata > Coenagrionidae > Pyrrhosoma > Pyrrhosoma nymphula. The sequence goes on along the minus strand of OY754333.1, from coordinate 46,991,443 downwards.
GAGCACCAATACTATTCAATTATGCTACGTAAATCAATTTTTATTTAAAATATATAGCTCTATTGAAATAGATTATCATATGATTATTTGCAATGGGACGCTTTGCTAATATTTTTAAATCTAAAGCCTCTGTGAAGTATTTTTAATCCTCCAAAAATCCAATTATTTAGTTCTATTAATATTTTATACCCTCCTGCAGTTCACCTAAGTTTTTATAGTAAATGTTTGCGTTGTTTGTTGTTGGGTAAATTTACGCAATAAGAATGGGGATTCCTAACCATCCCGATACAAAAAAAGGTTGGATTATCAGTTTTTGGTGTATTAGCAGAAATAATACAGAAACCATACTATACCGATCAATACAGGGAGAAAGATGCAATTTCGTATACATAAATGCGCATGTTATGTAAAATAGACAAGTATATTAAATTTTACCTGATCTCAACATCCATGGATGAAATACTAGATTAGCCTTTGGGAAGAAACTACTCCTTACTTAACATTTTACTGGATAGGTATGTACCACACTGCTTCCTAGTTTATACCGTCGGAAATATTGCAATGGCATTGAGAAATATGCTACATTTTAGCTTAGCAATTGGATGCGGATCTGGTGCAGCAAAGTAGTGAAGATGAAATGCCACGTATATATTTTGAAATACCTGATTTTTAGTATATAGCAGTTTCCAAATATAAGTGATGTATTTGTGACAGCCTATTTAATCTGTCGTATGTTAAAGTGCTGCAGAATTAACAAATGCTACATTTTATCTTTGTATCTTCTCCTAAGCTAGCTCTGTAGCCAAATATAATGAATGAGGTTTTAAATTGGTGATTTAGTGACCACCTAAATAGTAAAATATAGCTTCCCCTGTTGTGAACTAGCTCCATAAAACCAAAACATGTTTACGCATGCGTGCTATTATTAGTAAAAGTGAAAGAAATTGAATATATTTTACATTTGAATTCACCAAAATGGTCCTAATTTTAGGAATTAACCTTCTCTAAAATGAAATCAATGAAATTTGCATTGCTTCTTCTTTGAAATGCCACATCTGATAATATGATAACTCTGCGGTGTAACTTCGGACCAGTTGAGTTGGAAAGCGGTGGGTGAGGGTTTATTTTTGGTGTTCCTTTGGTATCGCGTAATATTCGGAGGAATCGGACATTGCGTGAACTCGGGGATGGGGGGTGGGGGGAGGGGTTTAAGGGTTGCAAAGGTGAGGGCGTCTGGCCCCCGGGTGGTCGGGTTAATTGCGGCGCCCGAACGCGGTCGAAAAGCAACACGATGTTTTACATCATAATTTCTCCCAATTCCCACGCTCTCGTGTCTTAAGAGTGCCTCCTCGGTTTCCCAACGCGCGCTATTCATTTTTATGGTCCCGATTGAGCGCTAGCCTCGCGCGGTGTCCCCGTTTATGCCCTGTCAAGTCAAATTCGCGGCGCAGGGTCTAAAGCCGGTGAACAACCAATTACGTAGGTTGTTTTTTTAATAACCCGTGGCAGCTGCTGAAAATTTCGGGTTTTCTGTGTAAAAATGATGAAACGCACATATCCTTGACGGTTTTCATGTGTACATTCCCTAATTTTATCCCACAAGAGTATAAGGTAGTGATTTTACGTTAATCTTCAGCTGATAATTTATTTGTCAAAATTCTGAACACGTCCTTGTTTGATCGGCTTAAAATAGAATTTTTGCAAACGAAAGCATTAAGAAAACCGTAAAAATTAAAAATACTGGGTGAGTTGGAATTTCTAGGATCAACTTGGATAATCATATTGCGTGATCTCAAATCAAATAAATCATGGGAATAATCGCCAAGGATGAGGTGTCTATGTGAATTAAGGCTAGATAGGTCTGCATAAGAAATTTAAGCTGTAGATATAAAACCATTATGCCACAACGTAACGATTTGAGGCACTTGGTCATCATGACCTGTGATGTAGCCGAAGATTTGCCACAGCCCTCCGCTCACTTTTCACCTAACTGGCTTCATTATTATTCTTATTTCAGCTCACTGACTGCTTTATTCCTCCAATGCCCTTATTTTGAATTCCTAATCATTTTCGTATTTTCCATCGTTGGCCTTCCATTCCAAGTATTCCCATTCTCTTCATAGTTTTCAGGAGTCTTAAATATCTCATAATTGAGTCTCTTCTACTGCGCGGAGTTTTATTGAGTACCTTTTCACACCAGGTTTTCGTATAAGTTATCTGACTTGATCTTGCTTATTATTCGATAACGCCACATTTAAATGTCATTCAACATTTTATCATCTTATCTTTAATCGACCAATCTTCAGTGGTTAATAAGACCAGGCTCCAAACATGGTGTTAATGAGACATTTTCAAAGAAAAGAGATGAGAAAGTACTCTAGAAGAGGCCATAATTGATGGAAGGGTCTTGCGTCTGAAATGAGCAGAAAATACGTATGAGTGAATGCTTAACATCCAATGAGCCGATCATGGATCGTCTTTATCGTATTTTTCACCAAATAAATTTGTTTAAAATATTTGTAATTATATTGTAAATTATATTATTATCAGGCACTCATTGATTTGTCAAAATTATTCTTTCACTCCATACAATACCGTACCCAATTACATTTGAGCAAGTATGAAGATATATCGATTGATTTAGATTTATTGAACAAAATAAGTTTGTTTTCATGAACCCATATTCTGAGATTCATGAAGATTTTTCTAAACTCATTTATATCTGATACTTTTTCATTTACCTCCTCTAGTTCTGCCTAAAGGTACATCCGCAACCAGAAACCAATGGCATGCGCAGGCATTAAGCTCACCCTCAAACATTCACAGAAAACAGTTAAATGTATATAATTTGCTCCTTTCATTTAGATTATAAAAGTTTTTTCACTTACAAACATTAAAAAAAGAGAAAATCGCAGAAAAGTCTGCGTAGAGCAAGGGGTGCCACATACTACCAATTACACCCTAAGAAAGGAGATAATGTCGACGGAAGATATGATTTAAAATAGGATTGTTACTGTAATCAACTGAAGTTCGCGAGAGACTTTTGTGTTCGTTAGCGAACCTGGTATCAAGTGACCTTGGTGTGGACTCTGGGTCTGGGGAATGTTGATGGAGATATAGCGATAACTTCCGCCTCGAACTAGTAGCGCATCAGAAGCTGGGAAATTGAGCCAAGTGCCGATATGATTGTACGGAAGCCAGTGGGTAGGTACTCAAGGATTTTTTCATCAACCCGTCAACCTTTTACCACCTCCAAACCCCCTGCTGTTAAGTGGAACTCTGTTGCGATAGGATTTCAATGAAAGGCTCAATGCTTCCACTTACCGGCACTTGTGTCTGTGGACCATTTATGGATCAAAGTATGTTATACCACTCAATTGAACTCTCTTGAAGCAAAAACTATATCTCTACCCTCCACACGTGCGATTACGTCTTCGAATGTCTTGTATTTCATTTTGCTTCTGCCTTAAAATGTAACATATACGGAATTTTTTAATATTTTTAACTCGTGTGTCTTTCATCCTCCATTTACAAAATGTGTTTCCTCATGATGTTCGCAGAGTGCAATTATAACGCTGAATTTCCTCTTCATTCTTTTAAGTAATTATTTAACTTTAAATTAGAGTATCAGATTCGCACCGAACCATTCGCACCTGAAGATTAAAACGCTTGATCTTGATATGATAATTATCGTACTATTCTCCGAAAAGTCATGCAACAGATTTCCGATTTACAGTCTCTTTGTCCTTTTTAAGAAATGGAGATATCAGCTTTCTAATTAAGCTCAGGTTATACTGCTCATTAATTTACCTAATTCAAGGAAAAGTTAATTTCTGATTCTTCGTAGATGAGCCGTTTTTTATTGGCCGACTATCGTTCAAATACTGGACTGCGTCTGTTACAAGCCAGGCATTATATGTGCTATATTCCTAATTCGTAACAGAAACCACTCACTTCAAATGTCATGAAATGACTAATATTCTTCATCATATTAACCTGAGGGAAGCATTTTCAAAAAGCAAAAAATGAATAGTGGTCCTTCAATAATTAAAAAGTATGTCTCACGTTATATGTGGGTGAAATGTGGGAAGTGAACTGAAATGTTTTTCGTGTAGGATGCCTGTTTCTCAAAAAGCTTCTTTCTCTCATAATGATTGAATGCTCAGCCTGGGAAAGCTTCGACAGCCGATGCCCACAATTAGTTCTACATCCATCTATATACCGACCAATGAAATGTGATTCAAATGCTTTTCCCCTTCGGTCATTCATTGAAACATAAAGTTCCTGACCTGAGCGAGAGCCCAAGATAAGCTTATGTAGTAAACCGACTTGCATATATCTTGCTATTCAGGCTTTTGGTTCGGCGAGTAATAATTTAAAATTTGCAACAGTTTCTCCGTACTATGCTTCCGTTGAAAACTATTATGAAACTGTTGCGTAATATTAAATAATTAATCGCAGAACCAAAAGCCTGAATAGCAAGATATAGAATAATCAGCTAAAATCTACAAAAAATTTCGACTTGCCAATATTTTATCGCTCTTTTTACACAAATAAAATTGTACATTTTAATACGAAACTGGGGATTTTCAAACAAAACTGTTATTCTGTATACGTCTTCATGTCATATTTTATTCGTCCATTTGATGTTTAGCATCCTCCTCCAACACCAGGTTTCGAATGTTTCTTAGCTTTTCTGGCCTGCTTTTCCAATGGTTTATGTTTCCAATCCACCGAGTGCCACGCTCCACACGACAGTTTTTACGTACTTTATTCGTAGTTTTAACGTCTTTGAACTTAGTAGATGTCTTTTCATCATGAACGCCGTCTTAACTTGTGCAATTCTACGCTTGATGTCCGTCGTAAATCTTCCGTCCCACGTGATGGTACGTACTTCCGAGATAGGTGAAGGAATTCACTTGTTCTAATTTCTCTCATCTTAGTGTGACTTCTGCTTTCCAGCTTATCTCTTCCTTATACTATGATTTTAGTTTTTCCTTATTTATTTTCATTTTATATCTTGAAGAGCTTGGTCCATCGCGTCCATTGATCTTTGAAGACCATCAGGTTTTCCTGCTATGAATGCGATATGATCTTCTTATTGGTGCATGTTTATCATTTCTCCGTTCAGTCCCATTTCTTGCGCTTATCTTATTGCATCCTAAATGTATATGTTTAACAGTGCTGGTACATCCTTGCCTAGTTTCTTTGTTAATTTAGCTTAAATTCTCCTTCCATCTCTCATTCGAACTGTGACGACTTCCTACTTGTGTAGTTGGTGGATTATTCCTCTGTCGTTGTAATCCATTCCGAGATTTTGCAACAGCCCGGACGTCATCTTCCACTTAACGTATTAGAAGGCTTTTTCCAAGTCCACGAATGCCACATACATTATCTTGTTCACATTAATCGTTTTCTTTACTATTTCTCTCAGGCAGAGTATGGCATCCCTGGCTCCTCTTTCTTCCTTATTTTTAGGTAAGATTACTAATTTCTTTCTCCAGTATGGTGTGCTTCTAATTTACACATTAATCTAAGAAAACTATTTGAAAACACAATAGTCCAAGCTACATCAATCAAGCTTCGACGGGTGAAAACAGAAACTTTTTAACTCTTAGCATGCTATCATGGCGACGTAAAAGCCTAGAGCCTTAAAATGGATTTTTCAGGCGTGGAATCCACCCCCCTCTAATACTTCATATGTCAAACAGAGTTTGTATACGTAATACGCTGGGAAGGCTTCTAAGTTCTTCATCAATCGGCATGCTGATTACGACATCACGGAAATATGCGACGGCCTGCGGAGTTGCCAATATATCCGGGAGCAGATCATGTCCGGGGGCAATGTGTGCTACGGGATCCTACTCGCGGCCCACCGTGTTGAGGAGATATCGGCATTTCGGACTCACCACGTCTCGTGATCCACAATCAGATTCGCCACCCCGTCCATCTCCTCGTTCAACGATCCCCAGCCACATCGATAATCACTCAGCCGTCCTGCCATACCATAACCGCACCGAAATTTCCCCAACCCAGCCCCACTTGAGTCCCCGAGATGAAGGGAAAGATCACAAAGTAAACTTTGAGATGGAGAAATTTTTTCCAACTTTTACTGTTTATTTTTTTCTTTTTCAAAAGATTCTCTCCTCTTCTTCTCATGATCACATCACGTAATATTCGCCAGTTGACCCATGCCGTAATTTCGGTGCCTTTTATTTTCGCGTAAGAGCCGGGCCCCGCGGGGATATGCTCAATTTTCTTTCCCTTCTAGCTTGCGGGAGGAGATGAAGGAAGAGGAGGGGAGCGTTGTGGCGAGACGAGTTAAGAAGATTGAGGTGTTCTGTTCGGGGGACGAGCATGTGGTGTGGGGTGAGCACGTGTAAAAGGTTTACTGGGGCGGGACGCAGCCTTTGCGGAGTATGTAGACAGGAAGGGGAGAGTGAAATGTGTTCACGTTACGTGTATAGCCACGCTCCTTGTTTCTTTCTTCATCTCTTCCTGGCACGTCTTCACGCGGAAGACGTCGCCTTCTAGCGGCCGTGTAGCGTGGAGGCAGTTTGATGAGGGCGTCGCTCACGCCTGGTATTCCTTCTGCTCACCCCATTCACAAGTTAATCGTCCGGCATTTTTCACTTTCTTCCAGCGTCGCGTCTCCAGGAAGTTTCTGGACGTGAGAACGAAAAAGGTTTCCGGCACATAATGTGCTCAGCGCATACAGCGGGAAGTGACGTGGCTAACTTTTAACACATTAATTGTGGGACATTTTATGCAATTGGACTCAATTAAGCGGGTATACATTTTTCATTCATCTGCATTGTTTTACTAAATGCTTTACTTTACTCCACAATATATGACACCATACTCGTATTACTTTATATTTTAAAATAATATTTTGCTTATGGCACGACACTGTTGCCATCCGAACTACCGCTTGAATACGTGTTACATATACAACTCGCACATTATTTAAAGTTTTCCACGGAATTTTAAATTATTTTTTATAACTCTATAGTCGTTTAAATTATTTTATTTAAATTTGTACATGATCGTTATCATGTACAAATATCATGATCGTAGATGATTTCCCGCTAAGGTACGCATAAATCAGCTGATTTCACGCTCATTATTATTTAAAAAGTTTACTTACGATTAGCATTTAAATTTTACTTTATAAATGCTACAGCTAGTAATACCGGCGATTAGTATAGTTCGCGTACACTTGGCATTGGGTTTATTAAAACAATTTTGACTTTAATTTTGGTTGAAGATATTTATTTTTATTTTGTAATGATTTAAGACGTGTTCTGTCAAGGTGAACATAAGCGTATTTCATAAAAACCACCTCCATTGCCGAATTTGCGCTCACGGGATGAAAAGTCAGCAACTTAGTCCCATCCTCAACATTTCTAGGCTGTGATTCGTTCCTATGCTGGAAAACATACGGTCCCCTGCGACATTGTTAAGTATTCATGGGTCGGGCAGTAATGGAAGAATATTTTCTTGGTTATGAAATATGGGTTGGGGGGCAACGGCCTGCCACGATGGAAACACCGGTTCCCGATCAGTCACCGAAGTTAAGCATCGTTGCGCTCGGCTCGGGTTTGGAGGGGCGATCCTCCGATTCGTCCGAGTGCTGTTGCCCCTGTCTGCACGTGGCAGACAGTATGTGCGAAATGACCTTAGCCGTCGAAGCACGTAAAAAGAAAAGTACTATGGGTTGGGGAAATCCGACTTCGGTATCAGCCGAACGAAAAGTCCAAAGGTTTTAAGTTCCGAAATTGATCTTCATAGAGCACCCAAGTAGAGATTGTGGTTCCACGGATGCTGCAACCGTGAATCAAACTAGGGTCCTCGGAGTGGGAAGCCAACACCCAGGCCATCACATTAACCAAGTCCCCTTCGTTCATTAACCAGGGCTATGGTTTCACTGACAAATTAGCTATCGCATTTTTTAATATTAAACTATATCAACTATCGAAACGAAAATTTCTTTGAAGGTTTTCTATGACCAAATCCAAAAAAGGTTTTTGAAAAACAAATTTTACTGTTGTGTCTTGCTCCGGGTTTTGGGAAATAAATATGCGTTTATTTTCCAGCGATATTTTGCAATTGAAACCTCTGTGATGTACCCTCAATAAATACACCACTGAGCCAAATCTATCAATGAATGACTCCCCGTGTTTTTAGCCACTTAAAATGTGAGCTCCAAATGAGCACAACCAGGTCATAGAATCATCATAGTGATTTTAAACCTAACCTGGTTTCGCAATGAAAGGACAATTTATTTATACTTAATCCCCATCCAATCATTTTACTAGTTGGCCTGAAACATTTGTAGGATGTTGAGGGCCAAAGTTCTTACATTTTAGAGAATGGTTCTAGACTTATCTCGGCTCCCGTGTGTACCTTCTATAATTTTGTCGACTTTGATTCATAGTCGTCCATAGTTGCTCCAATAGCAAACCTGTGGACATAAACCTTGATTAGATATGGTGGTTCTACTCAATAAGCTGCTCCAACCTTGATTTCATGAGTTTTTTACTTTGCTCAATGACAGGGAGGAAGCGATTAGGAGAAATGGCAAATAGTATCAAAAAAGGGAATAGAGGAAGTACATCATAACATTCAGATTTAATTCAGAACTAACTGCTCTATTTTTATACATTGATTACATAATAGATATTTTCAAGAATATACCGATACACCAATATATTTCATATGTTCGCATTGTTTAATTATTTTGTGCAGTAGTTGCAATTTTGATTGCAATATATAGATTTAGATATAGAGTGATTATGACATTGCTTATGAATGCTCATACGATCTTGCTCTACTTGAGACATTAATTGAACAGACATTTTGTGTTATGCCAATTTATTACGATTGTACCGATTTCGCCTATTATTAATCGAGCAATTTGGTCGAGTTATTACGTACCATCTCTATGGAAAATTTGGCAACGAAAATGCATTGACAGCTCATTTGACTTACGATTTGGTTTTCTTGAGGCTTTCATCACAATAACTGGTAAATCTTTTTAGTATCTTACATTTTTTAAATGTAAACTCTTCTTCTCTACTTACCTAAAACATTTCCAATTTCTTCCAGTATTTCAAGCGCTCGTTATTCTTTAATTTTTACTCATTTCAGTTGCTTAATAAGATTCGCCAATGTATAGTGATATCTCACTATTTTATGGATGCAGAATTTCTATATCTACATCAAGCATATGATTCAGTAGTCGTGTAAGTGGATCAATAATGAATACGGATGTCCTGACTTATCAAATAATAGTACCGCCCCGTCGAATAGCATATGGCCTTCAAGGGGAATCACCAAGTGGAGCATATGGTGCAATCCGGTTTGAGTAATCCCTCTTCATATTAAATAAATAATGCGTAAGCGATGAAAATAACCGAACACGATCTGCTTATCTCATAAGAGCAGTTTTCTGGACACTATCACCAGATGCACATCTACAGTCTGCGAACAATAATTACGTACCGAATTGCGTGACGAGCGAGAGCGGTTCAGTCTGGGGTAAAATGTTTCCTAAATTAGGACGTCACATGAGAAGATAAAAGCCGCCCACTCAAAAGCTATTCTTTGTAAGTCTATAGATTTAGTGATTGTGACGCATATTGGACCGGATCCTTAGCTGAAAAAGCACACTTTACATTCGATTGATGGCGAGCAAAATGATTGTATGAACTTGAATGTGCTTTTTATTATGCTGCTTGGAAAATGAGGATTTCATCAACGCCTTTCTGAAATTTAAACTTGCCGCTTTAAAAACGATTCCAAAAAATGTTCAGCCAAAAATATCTTAGCTTAGCTAAATAGCTGCAATTATATGTGTCGAAGCACGTAATTTCCATTGAATCTTGAAAATCTCCTTTTTTAAGAAAAACATTTAAAAGAACATATGCTAAAAAAATGTATATTTTAGTTTGAAGTGATTATGATGTGGTTAATATGTCACCTACAATTGGATGTGAATATATTGGTTTCCGCTTCAACGAGTTACTGCTTATTATCAATACAGGAAATCAATTGTGTATTCCCTTTTTTAAGCCAAGTAAATTGTGTTGGAGCCGTTATGAGTGAATATGGTGGAGAAAAATAGACGAAATAGAAATCTGTGGGCTTGAATTGGTCATAGATAAGATTCAAATGGATCTAATCAATTAGATCAATGGCTCTTGAGTTTTGAATAAGGGATAAAGAGTTCAATATTGGTGTAGAAAATACTAAAAAGAGTAATTTTTGGCTAAAGCTGACGAGACGTTTTAATTTGACGCCATGAGTTACCCCCGGTAAAAGTACAGAGACATGGATGTCTGCGATAGATTGGAGAATACTGAAGAAGCTGGCAAGAGTAAAGAAATAAAATTGGATTTGAGGCGGTCTGAAAGGGGATAGAAATTGTGGATGGATAGTGAGGAATCTTTGCCAGAGCCTACGGACAGTGGTCCGGATCCGGAAAAAGCGGACTCAAGTAATTTTTTTACTCTCATCATTCCCGCATTGAACATGCGATCGATGCGATTATGAGCACTATATTTCATGGGAACGCGTTCTTTAATTTTTTTCGAAGAACGCATCTTCTTAACATTTTTTTACTCTTTTACGTATCAAAATTTGTCAACATGACTGTGTGCAATATTAATATGGGCGTTGAACTATCGTAACAAGTAGTTTCAATCGTTCAATGATTGTCGTGTTAATTTAATACCGATCAAATGTTCTCACAAATATCGTATAAATATGGAATTATAAAGAAGTGATAACGAGTGGTCCGGAGAGTTTTTTTTCTGGGAAGGACTGCACTATATCCGAAAGATACTGATTTAGAAATCATCTGTCAAAACTGGCCTTAACGCGAGTGACTAAACCTCATGTGATTCTTTGCCAGGTACGCGAGCGTCGGCCCCGAACCTTAACCATTAAACATGCTGTAAGATATGCTTTCATTCCAATGTATCATTAAATAGGATTATATAAATCACGAATTATACTATTCCCTATTCTATTCTCCCATAGCTGGGACTTAATTTATAACAAGCTGAAAAATACGGGAAATAATTGAAATCAGCAAGATTCCCTATTACTTCAAGAGAGAAATAGTTACTCGCGGTCCAACGCATGGAAACGCGTGTTGCCCGGGAAACCAAAATTGACGACGACCAATCGCAATGGAAGTAACCCCAGCGGATGATGTATATAAAACGACCAAAAACCTACATCACTGCAACGTCATCGAAACTGTCGTCCCATCTTTGAGAATATTTTTGGAGGAAAATCTGGAAGACCTACATATTCAAATATCAATCTTAGTAGTCAGGTCCACGGTTTTCAAGATTTTGTTTTCAAAAGCGATCTCTTCTGTCAAAATATTTTTTGTGTTAACTCGAATTTTTGGGATCTATTGATTGACCAATGCATCGCCACCATAGCGATAAGGACAAATATGCAAGCTCATTTCATTTTTTCCACTTTTAAATAAATGTTAGGTCCAATATTACGCAATATTAAATTTATTAAATTTACGATTAAAGTATCTTATAATGGAATACCACGATGCTAAACAAGATCTTGTTTTATTAGGCACATCACTCAATTCTGTATGATTTTACGTCAGTCTTAGGCTTTCAATTTATTTTAGTTTTTTTTACCATTTCTTAATGTTTTACTCGCGTGCGATTTATATTTTTAACTCCCAGCTATGCCATTTACATTCACTCGGAGAGAACTTCACGATGAAATTCAGGAGAATAAAGGAGAACCAAGTGACGTTAGGAAATATAATTTGATGAAATTTCTGTTGGATAACTTACATTTACATTGAGACGAGCTGTAAAAAAATTACGTGTATTTTTTTGGTTAATCATTTCAACAGTTATGAGAATAGGTGGCAAGTTTGCTTCCGGATAACTCCGTTTTCGTGCAAAAGTGTGCGACTTGGCTGGATAAATCGTTGATTTGCCTATTGGCTTTTACCGTAATCTTCCAGGCACCTCAGGTTCATATTCTCCCACTATTAAATTATTGAAGTGACGCAATTCTCGTCTTACTCTTTACAAAATAGTAACTCTTTTTCACAATATACATTCTGTAAATGTAAGTGTTGCCAAACCAATAATTCTCTGATGCCACTATTCGCTCAGAGAAAAGGTAAGTCTAAATTCTTCAGTGAATGTATCCTATTTCCCCCTCTGAGTTATCTTTTGCCACTACAATTAAACTTACGGAGGTAGGAACCGGAGCAGATGCGTTAAAGAGGCTACAATTACCACGCCACCACGGGAAAAACATGTATTGAAATAGCGATGAGGATGAACGCCCATTACTACAATACTTTCTGAGGAAAGTTGAGCATTGATAGTCGATTCGCAATCGACCAAATTAAAACGGTAGCATCACTGTCGGTGCCGGTAATAATATCGGCAAATATAACTGATGGGATCCACTTTTTACACGTCTGCCCGGAAAAAGGAGTGTTTTGTTTTCAGCGCCTGGGTATGTACGTATGTGTGTATGTTAAATCAACCATTACAGCCGAACGGCTCTAACATTTTTCATGTATGACCCCTCAATAGAATTATTACGCCGCCGCGAGTGTCATACGCGAAATGTTACTGAAAGTTTATTTCCGGTCATGACCGGAAGTGGCATGTTTATTCCACCGTAGCAGCCCTAAGGGTCTACCCATTTTAATGCATGATCCCTCGTACAGGAACTAAATCCGCTCAGAAGTTTCTATATTTATTTATTTTGGTGGTTTTTTTAAATTCCAGTCATATAATACAATTACTTCCGCTGCAACTGTAACGTTTGTAAGAATACGTCTAAAATTAAAATATATTGTTTTCTAATATCTCCAATTTATCTAAATTTAAAATATTTTGTTTTCTCATTTCTCCGATTTATCAGAATATTTCCATAATCATACATTTTTTATATCCACTAAAAACAATGAAATAAAAAGATAGAAAGCGGCTGCCAATTAATAAAATCGGACTAAAAATATGGAAAATAGGTATTGAAATGACTATGGTATATAATAGAGCGTTGAGAAAATTTTGTCCTTCCGTTAAATTTCAAACTCGAATTGTCATCACAGTGTTAGTCTCTTCAGTTTCTATTTACTTTAGCTGACATTTAATTATGGCCAAATTATGGTCACTTTCAATATGCGCACCAAGGTAGCCTTTGCAGTTATTTGCTTGGCTTCTAAATTTAAGTTGAGTATTCAATTTTTTATTTTAATACACCAATTAATTCGGTCTCAGTTTCAGCATTCAACTTCCTGAGATCACAGAAGATTGTGATCCACTCAGTTCTAATTAATTCATGTAACTACTTTTTCTCACCTGTTTTTTATTTTATTTTAAGACATTATGTTAAATTAAGTATTTTAAAGCCTATATTTATCATCGATAATGCCTATTAACGCACGATATCTGTATGGTAGTACTTAATTTGTATTAAAATCTAAGAAAAATTTAATTGAGAGAACTTCAAGCAGAAATTACGTTTCGAGTTTTATTTCTCATCTTTCTTTTGAATTCTGTTTTGTTAATTCTCCACATATTTTTTTTGGACTGTATCTCGGCCACCTTTCACGTGGAAGGATAAAGCTAGGGTCACTAGTTTCCTGCAAAACATCGGGGTTGATCCGCGCAAAAGCAAAAAATCCGTTTACTAATAATGGAGGCAATCATAAAAAAACTCGTGGTTACATTACCAATTTAATGCGACTCATTTTCCGATTGTTAACTGCGCGTCTATTTCCTATTTCTCTCAGGGCATGGAGGGTCCATTTGATTGCGAGCTTCCCCGGAGGTGTCCTTGACTCAAACCTTGTCCTTCGCATCCGGGATCCGGGTCTTTTTCTGAACTCTCCATGTGCCATGTTAATCCTCCCCCTTTCCTCCCTGCCAGTGCCGCCGCATTTTTGCTTCCTCTTGCCCTCTCCTCTTTCCCCCCTTTCTACGAGGGAACTCGCGACTGTAAACTCAACCGCCTCACACCGCCGCCGCGCCGTATGCTATGCAACGCCGTACCTGACCCTTTGCTCGGAAAGATTTATCACATGCCCGCTGCACTCTCTCTAATTGAAGAATCCAAAGGCCTCATCTGGGTTTTCTTCGGAGCGTTTGTCCATTAAGTACAGCGTCCGTCATCGTGCCTGAGGTCTCCAAGTCCTATTGCAAATAAAGCTCATTAGGACTCACCTCCTAAATCCCTTGATTTGGGATTTCTCAGGGATTGAAGGCATCAAAAGAAACCCAATTTGATCCTGAAAAACTAGCTGTGACCTTACCATTTGTCGGGCGTATTTCTCGCTTCTATCAACATATTGCGACGGGGGCTATACTTCCACCTGTTTATACAGTAGCCAGGTAATTTATTATTGAGCAAGGATTTCTTTTTTTTAAGTACTTGTTCGGGTGTAGTACTGACGAGGATAAATTGATGTAAGCGGAACTTCATCGTGCTGATTATCCAAGTTCCACTACCTAGGGATTGACTTAAATACTTAAAATAAAAACGACTTGTAGCATAATGTTTTTTATTTTGAACGATATTTTTCTCTGAATTGCAGCCTAATTTTTCAGTTTAGGCATGATAAAATCAGCTTTGCTTGAGAAAATTAGCAAATAACAAGGCAAGTGTGTTCCTTGGTAATTATCACATCAATATGCTTTGAAAACTCAATATGCATTAAAGCGGTGTGGTATATTCAGGCTTAACTGTTAGATATTGATATTTAATGAGTAATAAAACACTAGTAATTATCCATAATATATTCAAATCCTTTTTTACTGATCACACGAACTAAATTATTACAGATAAGTGGGTAGCAGAAAATATTACTTGCATCTAACTTGTTCTTAAATAGATTCTTGGAAGAGAAACGCAAGAGGAAGCCATAGTGGATGGTGGACGCATTTAAATGTAACACCATGTTGCTAAGCCTAACAAGAGGGAAAATAATGTATCAGCGCAGAAGTGAAAGGGAACGAAGACTAATATGGGGCAGGATTGGGGGAAGCAGAAGGTATGAAGAGACAGAGGCAAAAAATATAGAGAGATATAGTTCATAGTACTCCACTTATTTCACTCTCATATACTTGTTCGCTAGATGATATTAGATAATGTGTGAAATAGTTCTGCTGCTTTCAGGGTGAAACCAATACAAAAGGTCCAAACTAGGCGTAAATCAAACCTAGGTACATAACAATGCCTTATCTTTCAAAAGTGCATTCGCTCGTATGTTGTGCGTAAACTGCAATTCTCCATTCAATTCAAATAGCATTTGAATTGAATGGAGAATTTTGTCAAAGTCAAAATGGCTATCACATTATATACATTAACGTTTGTATTCATGTTTAATGATAATTACAATGAACTACTACGAAGTGAAACCTGCCACTGTAAAGTGTATACATTAACGTTATTCTCTAGCTCTATGATTTTGAATCTTAATTCGCGAAATCGACTATGCTGTAGGTACTTCTCCATTTCTTCTTTCGTGAAATTTTTTTCCCTATTCTTCAAAATCGTCCTAATTTGGGAAGTCAAATCACGAATAGATGGTGTTTTTCTTTCTCTATGCTAGGAGCAAGTTGGGTATTAGATGTTTGGGGGAGATGGATGCTTTGTGGAGACCGCAAAGGATGCCCATTAAACGAAATCGTAATTTCGGGCTTTTAGAAGCAAGAAGATTCTCTCGACGTGCTTTTGTGAACCTTGCGTTGTGTGAGGTCGTCTTCTCCTTCCGAATGTAAATGTTGGGTGATGGGGTGGGTGGTCAAGGGCGGTCCCTAGTGAGCCGGAAGTGGTCTCCCCGGGAAGGGATGAATAATTACGGGGGAGGGGGTGGAGGGGAGGGCAGGAGGATGGTTAGACGATTCATAGGGAGCGTGTTTCGCGACAAACGAAGCGGATGCTGGTTGCGGGAGACGTCGGACTTTGCGCAACATTCCCATGGAATGGGCGGACAAGTAGATGTAAGACCGATGGCATCCCGATAAGAGCAACCACTCCGCGTATTCTGTTGTATATTTGCGGGACAAAGGAGCACGGACAGTCTCCGCTGTTCACAACACGGTTCGCATCGGGATCTTTCTTCTTTCTCCAAGAGAAAATCGTGTATCTTCGTCTGGGAAAATTCTAGCGGTAAACACGGGAACATATGCGGCAGGAATCTCTTGGCGAAGAATGCATGTACCTCAACTATAAAGAAACAATATTTTCATTTTTTCGTCCTTCATTTTATCACCAATCTCTACTGGTTGATTCATTATTTCCAATAATTGTATTTTTAAGATCAACTCCGTTGTCTCAGGCGTGACTTGGTAGAATTAGGTTAACATTGTAAATGAAAAGAGTGACTTCGATATTCCACAAAAAAAATTACAAGATGATCTAATGGGTGTCGACGTCGCTTCTCAAATATCCCTATGCAAAAATAGGATGTGAGTTGTTTTTTAGTTACAAAGCAAAATTTTGTACCTTGGTCAACATGTTATTATTTTTCATTTTGTATAATTCACTTAGGAATTATCAATTGTGAATCACTTAAATTTGAAGGTTACTTCATCATTAGTCATGAATACGAAAATGGGTTTTCTGCAGCTCACCACATCTTTTTATTTACAGCTATATGCTTTTTTCCTTCGTTATTTCTCATTTCGACGCCTTCATAATCGATTTTATACATTTCGCACGTTGTTTTCTTCGTCCAATCTTCCCATTCATTTCTACGTTCATTCTAGCTTTCAGCAGGTACCAGAATGTGAGATGCGAATATGTCACCCCTAGTTAGAAGAATCTTTATATATTGTCTATAAACTCCACCTCTCTGTAGAACTTATAATTGTTAATTCTCTCTGTCCTCCTGATCTTCTTATTTCTCCTATTCCACCACATGTCATTTATTCTCTTATTTATTTTGCTGCGGCTATCGTCAAAGTTTTGCGGCGCCGCTGTTTCGTATGCTGTGCTACATTATTCAAACGTAGTTAAAATTTAAATGCTTCCAAAATAGAAAGCCTTCCAAGTATGCCACTCTGGTCACTATACCTTTCTTCTTTAATCTAATATAGCACGAAATAAATAACAAAAATTCAATTCTTGTGATAAATGTATGCTTCCCAAATTCATCTTGGATGTGGAATGACCCAGGGTACTTTTCGAAGGAAGCTAAGCTTCATCCGTTGGGTTATTCTTGAAGATATCTGAAAAACTTCAGTTATGATTTAAATGCAGGTCAATGCTTTTATATGAACTTGGTCTTTAAATCTATTGAGGGATTCTATGAAAATGCACTCATATTACAATTTAAGTCAAAACTTGACGCCAGACGTTTTTGCATTCCGTGTGTTCAATCGCTGAATGCATCTTTCAGTCATATACAAATAATACGTGACGCGTAAAAACATCTACGGCAATGTTGGAATCTAATGGTATTCATGGTGGACGAGGGCTGTTTCAATCATGTAAAACTTATTTCATGTTGAAATTTGTTGAAATTCTGTGAATTTGTGCCTGTTTTCAGTTGAACTGCTGGAAAAAGTGGGGTACCTTACGAAATAAAAAAGAAAACATCAGAACATTTGGCAATGGATGTGATGCTTAGCTTTAATATGTTAAGAGTATCATTTCAATACACCTACTTCACGCAAAATCTCGAAATGTTATTCTCGAACACTCTTAACATTAATTCACGCTTGCCAACAAGTGTTCTCTTTTCATGGAATACTGAGAGATAGTTTTACTTTATCCTTTTATTTGTTCCTTACCTTGTAAAAATTAATGATTTCAACTCAAATTTAATTTTCTCGATTGATTCAAGAATAAATGAAAATAGGAATTTTGAGAGTATAAATGTGTCCCTTCCAAGTTGGTACTGACTGGTAATATCAGTTGGTATTGATATGCGTTGTTAGTTCTTCAATTATAACAAACCTCCAGAGACGCTATCATTTTATAGAATCGTTTCAATGTCCTCGCAGTTTTCAAACATATTTCAAAAGTAGACCTAGTACAATTATTTATTTTCATTTCGCCTTTTGGATATAGAATACAAGAATGCGGGAATAAAACTCATTGCAGTGTATTTTATATTCTGCCATTCATGCCGTGTACAAGCTATTTTCACTATCAATTCAAGTTGAGTTCTTGCTGATCAAACATATAATATACCGAATATTTAGGCATGATGATAAGCATTAAATGGAACGCCAACACATTTCGATGAAGAAATGAATATATTTGGCCTATCATTGATTTTAAATCTCTCAATTAAATAATAGAAAATCCAATCATTGCGATTGCACAAATGATATGGTACGCAGTCACGCGCACTGGTGCGAAGATATACACCAAAGACAGAGAAATTCGCAATGAAAAAATCATTTGACTTGACCGGGATTTGAACCCGGATCACTTAATTGCCCGTCAGTTGTGTTAAGCCAGTTACACTTAGCGTTAGCGAGTTAATATGCCGTGTATATTTAACTATAAATAATAATAAAGCGTGTTAAAATCCCGTTTTCGAGTCGAGTTCCCGAAATTCCCGAGTTCTAAAATTCCCGAGTTCGAATCCCGGTCAAGTGAAATGATTTTTCATTGCGAATTTCATTGCCTTTGGTGTAAATCAATAACGAATGAAAATAAAACATTGGAAACAAAAGCTAAAATTTTAATTGCTGTTTTTAGCGTTGGAGAAATATTTCACTTCGATTTCATTGTGATCACAGATACAATCCGTTGTTCACGACATTTAATCGCAGTAGGTTCAAAGACTGAGAGCTAATAAGCCACTATGAACACCCCTCTTCGAACGGACGCGATTGAACTCCCCTCGGGGCCTATCGCGTGCTTCGCTGGAATTCCTCAGAAATACTGAGAAATATCCCCTGGGGGCAAGCACTTTTTCGGAACTCGTCCTTCACGCTCAGGAGGATGCGATATATGGACCTGCTTTTGTGGTTTCCCACTGTGACAGAACATTTTAAATACTCGGACCTTAAACACTTGGAGAGATTTACACCTTCGCTTTTTTGTACGCCCAATGCCAGGCGCTGTTGAATCTTCTTTATTTCTCTTTTATATTTCTTTCAGAAATACGAGGACGCGTTCACGAAGTCCACGAATGGCCGAGGGAGGTTGGGGAAGAAAGGTTTGGAGGTGAGAGGAAGCGGTAGAGGCGAGGTGGGGGTGGGGGATTAGGGGAGTTTGTTGGGAAAAGGGGGTGGGGTGAAGGGTCGGGTTCCGATTGTTAAGGGGTGGATGACGTATCTTCCCAACCAGCGTCACAGTCGTAAAAATGCTACCAGTGAAATCCGCACTATCCCGGGACTTCTATCGGCGTACGTCATAGAATGACCCATCTACCCATTCCTTAAACGCTTGGATTTTCACGAACAATACGCGTCGGTCGAAAATATATGACAAGTTGGTGGATTACTTAAAAGGTATTCGTGTTCTGCGGGAAGAAATTTCTCTTTCAAGGTTTCTTGAGAGCCACCACCGCCCGGATGAAAATTAGTTCCGCGAATGAATCGAAGGTTTCGTTCCCAATTAAGTGGTTTTCGTAGACACTGCGTGTTCGAGGAAGTTAAGTAGTCTTGCCGTACTTTATTTGGGTGCCTATTATTTTTATTGCCTGAATTCTTGAAAAAACCGTTCACCGCTTGTATTGCTTCTGAGGTTTCAGGTGAGATATACAGAGGTTTCCATTCTCCAGTCCTGCGTACGAATGAGCCAAGTTTTAAGTGCCGGATCTTCCGATGTTTACTTCTGAAGTTTACAGCAGTTAACTAAGTCATTACCTGCAGTCACGAATGAAATTCGTCAAGTCTATTATAATAGGTAAGCATGCGGCCACGAGTTATCTGAGCTCCAAGGATTGAACAGTGATCGCACCATGTTGGCCTTTTCTGTAAATTTGATAATAGTGATAAATGTTTCAATTGAGTTTTTTTAGTTTACTTCTATGCTATCCCTATTAATTAATATATTTTTAAACGCCTTTCGCGGTGGTGGTGTAGTAGTCTACCTCTGCTCTTTCGGTCTCGCTAAGATCGCGGGTTCAAGCCCCACTTGGACGGGTTTTCTTCCAGTCAAGGGATGAGTTGTAATGTGAAAAGTAAGATAGGGCTCCCCTTATTAGTGAATACACCATTATTAATGTAAAAATATAGTCTTCAAATTAATCTGAATGCTACACCATTATTATTTTCAATGCCAGTTTCATCATTAATGATTATAGCTCAGCATTGTTTATTGATGTTCTACCGTAGCATTCGTTTTACGAGTTTTTACATACTCCTTGGTAATTTTTTGTACTAATAATTTAGCCGTAGATTTTGTGAGTTGGGCAAGTCCATTTTGTTAAAAAAAAGAGTAACAGCTAATTTTCATTAGATATTAACTTAAAATATCTGTTTTTAATCATTTCACTATCATATCTATAAATAAGAGTGTATATTATGTAGATATGATTGTGGATTGAGTAAAAACTGAAAATTTGAAGTTAATTTCTAATGAAAATTAGCTCTAATATTTTTAAAACAAAATTGACTTGCCCTACTTTTAAAATCAATGGCTCATTTCTCGATATTTTATGTTTGCTTTGATATTAACTCTCCCTGTCAGTAGCATTAAGTGGCAATGGAATTGACACCTACATTGTAACTTCTGCGACTGTCAATCAGAACTTAGAAGAGCAGTATTCATTGCTGTGAGCCTTATTGTTGCAGTTTATGCACGTATTCTGAAAAAACATTGTTGAAATATTTCTGACGTGCAAGTGTATTTAAGTTGCAGGTAACAAATATTTCCGAATATTTTCACTTTTTGTTGGATTGAGATAGCGTTGAGACAGCATAGCATTGAGATGGCATTTATCGGTTATGATTTTTGTTTAGTTCTCGTCGTTTAGGGTTTAGGAGTCATGTGTTATAGATCTTGGCATCTATTAGGTGAAGGATATAAATCTAATTAGTCTGTCATCTGGAAACGAAAGAAAATATTATTTTTCATTCCTTTTGAGGTATGGCAATTATCATTTCCAGCTTTGATCCAATTAAAGGTTATTTTGTTGGTTTGCATTATTTTGCACCTCCCAATTCTATGAAAAGTATTTTTCGAATTATTCTTACTAGTAATTGAAACAACTAATGTCTTGGGATTAACTTTTTAAAAGACAAATTAATGAAACTGGATAAAGATGTTTACCTTGACACTCTTGTGTTCTGCCCTTGGATATATTAAGGCATGGTGTCATTAGCTTTGTGCTATTTATGCCTCAATAAGGTTAGCCGAAGTGCAGTTTAGAAGGATTTGTAACCTGGGTAGGTGATCGTAAATGAATATATCTTACGCTCTGTGTAATACCAATTCGTGTACAGCTACGACTCATTATTCGATGGCCGGATCCTTCTTTAGAGTTTTATGGGTTTACACAGGTTGTCTGCCGCGATCAGGTTGGAGCGAAGACAAGGCGAATGTAGACAACTTAAGTAAAGGAAAAGTTATTGTTTGAAAATAAATTTAATTGTCATTGTATTAGTACGAATATTTAGTGTTTCATTGTTAACAATGCACGTGATTAACATTATTGATTTCAAACATCTATGTCAACCTTAAATGTCAATGTCCCAGCCAAAAGTTGCCATTCACCTTGTCCGAAATCCACTTCTCTTTCACGAGTGTCAAAAGACAAAACATATATGCCATTCTTTCGTTCATTTTATGGAAAGGAAAGAGGCATAATGAATCTTGAGAAAATCTCACCTCTTTGTAGCAGAAATACTTTCAGTTAATTGATAGTTTCAGTCAAATTGAGCCGAAATATTTCTGCATTGAAGAATCATCCATTTGTTTTGTGCCAGTTGTAACCCATCAAAATTCAAAATTTTGTTTTAATTGTTATACATAATCCAATTATGTGTCAAATCGTTACTAATATATAAAAAGGTAATGGTGTCTATCTGGTGATCCATCACGCAAAAACTACTGAACCGATTGAGCCGACATTTGGCATAATGATAGAAAATAAATCTGGTTGTAACATAGACTATATTTAAAAGCCATCAGGGCTGGGATTTTATCGGATGGATGAATAAATGAAATTTTTAATTTTTCAATCGATTTTATTTTATGCATTGTATTCGTCTGAAAATCGGAAAATATCACATTTGTCTCTGAAATCAACAATAGCATATTTATTATTATTTTTTATGATTATCAAAGGATATTCACACCTCTAGTATTTAGATATCACGTTTTCCTGCTTGCCCATGAGAGCACGTGGAAAACATATCTGTATAAGAAGGGCCCAGAGTCCCATGGCCCCATGGTAGATTGCTTCAGGGGTTAATCGATAGATTCAATGCATATTTACAATAAGTACACTTGTATTTACAATATGTACACTTCAATGTCTATTCTCAAAGTGGCTCTCATAGAGTCTGCATATTATTATAAAATAAGTTCCATGTTTTTCACACCCGTTGAATTTCAACGGGTACCTTCCGCTAGTATTTTATAAATGGCAATTATATCGCCAAAATTGAAAACGTAAGACAAAATTTTGTCGAAATGTTGGAAAAGAGATCACCCATTTTAACCAAATATTTTAGCAAATAATTTCAATGGAGAAGGGGCGATTCCGATTGCCTGCCTTCTTAATAAATTGTTCGATTATTTTTAGAGCCTGTTTATTCGATTTATCGGCTACCCATCCAAGCCTAATAAATGCGCATCTTATTGCCTAGGGCGCGGCCTGGAACGCATCGTCCGACGAGAAAAAATTTCATGTAGCTCAAAGCGGCGGGGCCGAGCCAACATCTCCCTCATTTTCAACCGCGCTCGCTTCTCCTCTGTTATCAACTTTGAGAAAAGGCGTAAATTTGTACTTGCCTCGCCAGTCGCGAAGCCTCGATGACCTCCTTCCCTCTGAAATATGCGCCCTCGTGTTTTCGATAATTTCTTTCCACTTAGCCTCCGTGCCCACTCGCAGCGGGGGCTTAAGATTTAAAGAGGCGCACGCGGGAGTCGTAAAGATCGTCCCCGTTCTTTCGTGGCGCAACCCTCGGCTAATTCCCATAGGGTGCGGGGGGAGGAATGCCCCCACACCCTCACTTGCGCACTTCAACCATGGGAACACACAATTTTAGCAAAGATTTTTCCCAAAAATTTGTTGGTGCGTATTTTTTTGTTGGTGCAAAATTTTGGTTGATTTGTGCCATCGTTTCGTTGGGTATCGAAACATTTGTGAGCTCGACAAAATGTTTATCGATAATTTATATTTTATCGCCAAGAACTATATGTGCATAAGTTGAATCGTGTAAATACCTTTGTACCTATTTTGAAACTATTTTACGTGTTATACACCAAAGAAGGTGAAATTCACCATGAAAAAATCATTTGACTTGCCCGCGAGTCAAGCCTGGACAGTAGTACCACCAAGTCATCTTGATTCAAGGAGAATTTATGATTTCTTAATGGCGAATTTCACCGTTTTTGTTCCCTAACTTCGCATCCGTGCGCGTGACTGCGTGCCACATCATTTGTGCATTTGTGCAATAATTATGTTTCGTTTAATATGTATCATTTCTTGTAAAACCATAAATATATTCTTTTATATCACATGCATTAGCTGATGATTTATAGGTGCAAAATTCATGAAAAATAGGCAAAAAAAACATTTTTAAAATTGGCAAAAATTGGAAAAATAAATATTGGAAATAGGTAAAGAAGGCAAAAAAGGATCAGTTATACCATGAACTAACTACCTTTCATTGCAACAAAAATTTTATAAAAAAGTTCAAATGTCACTTTTAATTAAACACTAAAACAAATGTCACATGGCATTGAGAAAGAGAAAATGATTTCTATGCTAGAATGAAAAAGTTTTTATTTTCTGGGAAAATCATGTTTTCTATCCTTGTACCAGCTCGTATGAATAGCCTTGTAAAATCAACCACTCAAAAGTCACAACTTGCTTGTTTGCAATATAATTGGCAAGAAACAACAATCACATAGTGCGTTATCAACGTAATGGTCGTATTGCTGTTATGCTGAAATTGTTAATACTAAGCTATCTTGCAGTTTATTCTAAACTCTACAGCCAAAAAGGAGAATAGTCTTGAACCGCCGCCGCTCATTAGTAATTTATTTTTATTTATTTTCATTTATTGCTTTGAATATGATGTTCTCTTGGAGTTTTCCGCGGCAATTAGATGAATATTCCATTCTTTTTCCGGGTATCTGCCGCGTCGTTGTTTTTCTGACAACGTTTCTCCTCCCGTCCTGGAGGCATCTTCAGGTTGAAGGTATCTGTACTGCATTTTGGTCCGACTTAATACTGGAGCTGGTCCCATCTGATTGGTTGCCAATTATGGCGGAAAAACCTCTTTTCGCGCCATTTCTCATTTCGTTGCGCGCCAAAACCCTCCTCCAAGTGGTAGAGCTAGGTTGTAGCCATCATCCCTGTTGAAATTTTTGGGGTATTTTGCAATTTCGATCGCCACCCGTATCAGCCGTGGGAAGTATCGGCTCTCCCCGCTCAGAATTTTAGTCTCCTCGAAACATATGGAGTGATCAGGCTCCGACCAGGCATGCTCGGCTATTCGTGCTGTATTTGCTAAAATGTGATAAAAAAAAGCCCGAAAGCCATACAATAGGCGGAAAATAGACATATATGACCAAAATAGGCAAATTTATGCAAAATAAAAATGTTTTGTATTAACTCTAAATGACCTAAAACGTAAAATTACTTAATATCGTACGTTTTAAGTCAAAAGAAAAAAAGGCAAATAGGCGAAATCCTTAGCCTACTCATGCAATATACTATTTCGCGATCACTATGTTTTTCACCTACCCAGCAATTGGAATTTTCTGTCGTAAGATATGTAGGCATGTTAATTTTTCTATGTTTAGCATTTTTTTGTACTATTTTATTTTGACATGCTTGACTAGTATGGAGACTTGATGTAAGTGTACCAAGTAGCATTTCTCTTATGATTTTTTCCTTTTTTGTTTTCGTTAAACTTTTCCTGCATATAAAAGATGAAATTTAATCTCCTTTTATTCTAGTAATGTTCCTTATAAAGTATTATGCCAAGTGCATGCATAAAAGGCCTGTTGGTATGCGGAAATAAACATTTAATATTATTATTTTTAAACAGAACTTATTTTTCAGCATATTTTCACTCATTTTTATAGCATTTTTAAATAAATAGGGATTGCTCCTTGCAGTCAATTCATAAAAGAAATCGCATAAAGCTAATACTCAATTCTAGATGTGTGTACCAAAGTTTAAATGAGCAATAGATGCGTGATATGGGCAACAACGCTACAGAATGAAAATGGATGAACTGTAAGGGCATTGGATACCTCCACCGCTGCAGGACTTTCTTTGTTGAAATGCTTGTTCTTTAAAGAAGTTCCTGTATTCTATTATATAAAAAAATTGTAGTAATGAAAATTATTTTCACAAATTCATGCCATAAAAATTCGTGATTAACATTGAGAGAAAATATCCCGTGATCATCGAAGTGTTTCAAGTGGAACAGGTTCTTCAAAGTCACTACGTTTAAATTTAGTTTACCATTTAGTTCAAATGGCTGAGTAATTATTTCATAAAACTAACCGAGTGTTGAAATTTAATTTGCAGCGCACAATACTTTATATTTAGCATACCCTCTCTGAGAACATTATTGAATGATTTTTCTTATAACCATAATGTGGACGTATCATGAGAGATAACCTGTTTCCGTTTTTGCTGTGACGTGGGAAAAATTGAACTCGCGATTTCATTCTCCAAAATATATGTTTATAACTTTCACCACGTACCTTGTATATAAATGATTGTTTAAAAATTTGAAAACGTTCATGATTTTTTGTTGATTTATGCGTCGGTTTATAGTACTTTGCGGGAAGTTCCTCGGTAGATCCATTGCTAGACAAATCTTTTATGTAACTGTTCATTATATTTTTTCTAACATTTATTTATTAATGGGAAAACGTACAAACTACAGCCCATTCATTACATCACTGATGCGTTTAAAGCGTCTGAATTTCCTCATTGTTTTACTAATAAGTCTCTGCAGCGCACAGTCGTACTTATCCCATGGAAGATGGCGTTTATTTAGAAAAAAATATATTTCCAAGTAGTATAATTTAAATTTAGCATCATTTAAACGATTAGATCTTTTTCCTTAATGAAAATTCAATGAGGTAAAATTCATCGACTTATATGCTTAGTGATATCTCGCTCAATCCAGCCTAAATAGCCACTAAATGTTGCTATTTTAAATTATTTGGTAATTTGGGGCTGTGACCAACAACTGCAACATTCGAGCCGAGAACTGTTGGCTGAAATGATAAGACAAATATCACTTTGAGGATTGAAGCAGGGAAACCGGCGTATGTAACGGCATGTGGAAATCCTTTGGGACGCGAACTGTGTTTTGCCTTCGTTTTTAATTCTTGCTTGAGTTATTTCGGTCGAGCAAGAATAATGAGTAGAACCTGGGAAGGACACTGAATACCTAAGGCGGTCTCGTGTCTCCGGCGACTAATCACGCGATTCGTGGCCTCGTTAAAACGAGTCGCCGAAAAGACACCGGAATGCAGAGAGGCCTCCCGAAAACACGAACTCTTGACCTCTCACCCCTTTTGCCCTTTTATCTCGCCTGCCCCCTCACCCCCAGTCAAGAAACCGCCCCCGGGGGTTGAAATTCGGTCTCGCATGCCTCCAGGTTTCCGCTGCCGTGGGTGCCCGCGATAAATTAATTGGACGGAATGTGGGGGAGACATCCCCCATCCCTGGCTCATCTCTCTTTTGAACTGCGTTAATACGTTGCAATATTTACCCGAATACAAGGCGACACTGAATCTTTCATTGATTCTGATTGAAGCTTGATTTCATGGAAGCTGATTTCCAGTAAATTTTCCTGGTAGTGCTCAATATGTAGTTGTAATTTACCTACTGTTTTTCCGAAATTAAACAGTTTGGTTAGTAATTACGGTAGTGGAGGTGTAAAGTGTTGTCGGAGTGAATCGGCAACTGTTTCGACCAGGCACCTGTTTCAAATAACTGTTGCAAACAACATGCTAGTTTCGTGATCGTGCCGTAGCCGCACGGTTGCGCTCTGCGCTGCGCAACGGCAACTGATAGTTGAAGCTGACTGTTTTGTCTTCTATTCTGTTCCAGTTGCACTGCACGTGTGGCTGCGTTGCGGCTATAAACTACAACTTATTGGATTTGAATCTGTTTCAGGCGGTTTCTGGTTTATTCAGCCAACATATTTCCGCCCATCGTTGCAGATAGAATTTAAACTATGAAGTACCTATCTTTCATGAATACAAATGAAATTGTTACTTTATGTGAAATATTTCTAATTATATAGAATACAGAGCTGAAAACCATGTTGCAACAGCGCCGATTGATCCTCTGTTGCTTTATGTACCTCTAGTTGTTGTCCGCAACAGGGGGTTTCGTGAAACTTTTTCGTTTAGAAACTGTTTTGTTTACGAAATAGTTGAAATGAAACTGTTGCGTTCTTTTACGCCATCACTAAATTACGATAATGTATACAGTAATATCATACTTCAAATATGGTAAATAGAGGTTCAACATGAATGAACGTTGCTTTAAGAATGCTGTTCGTTGAGTTCGTTTAAGAATGCTGCTCGAATTTCAGTCAGTCGGATTATGAAAAATATCGGCTTATATTCGGGAAAATACGATAATTCTGATATCGTTGGCCCCGTGGTAATCACATGCAATGGGTGGCTTTTGGGAAATACGGATGAGGGTTCTTAAGATAGGCATTATTGGATTCGTGTATTTTTAGCCAATTTTTATTAGCTCTCGTTTGATATCGGCCAACTCGCTTAGGTCAACTCGTTACATTTCAAATATGTCCATGTTCAACGTAAAGTGTATATACAGTCGTGTGTATCGGAAGAGTTATGTGGGGTAGAAATAACTTTTTTATGCATCGTAGATCTTTTTGTTAGTGGGTCGTTGCTACGAATGGCGTCACGAGATTGAGAGGACCCAACATTTGGTGACTTGGAACAAATGAATCGAGGGTTCTTTCATAGATATTACGAAGAACCTTTGTTTCCTCAGCCCAATTATTCAAGCCACCTTATAACAATGCCACGTTCTTTAACCTAGGCATTAGCTGTTTCTCGAATGACAAAGCTATGTTTGTTATAGGACTTAATGGAGAGTAGCATAGGCATTCTTCATTCATTACTAAGTTATTTTTTTATCGATTCATCTTACAATTTGGCTGATCTAGCCAGTTGACTGCAGAGTAGTTTAAATATAATTACCAAAATATAAAACAATTTATAGTATAAATAAGTGCTTAAAAATAAATTAAATTAAAAAATCATATATCTTAAACATAAAACATGTGCATTTATGTTTTCATTGCAAATCAATGTGTGACAACCTCGCCATAATAATTTATTTAATGCAATGGTATTTTCTTGACATTTTACTAAACAAATTGTAACTATGCTCAAATAACTCAAAAACTTATTTAGGTAAACCATTCCATTTATCGATTGCTCTATTTGAAATAGAATATTTATAAGCATCCGTTCTCGCTTTAGAATTTTTCAATTTAGCACGTGTGATTCCTACTATAACGCGGTGGTTTTTCTACCCTTTTCACCATATTACAACTTTTCACCGGGCTTACCAGTAAATACATTGAAATATCCTAGTCTTGATTATACTTCTTTTTTTCAGGCTATTGCATTTAATCCATTAAACATGTCTGTCACGCTATCTTTTCTATTATACCTATATCTCCTGGCTGCCCTTCCAAATTTCTCAGTATCTAACACCGAGAAATTCGTAGATTTTTCTGTTAAATTCCGTTTGAGGGTACTGCAAGGAGTACCATTTCAGTACAGTCTGTTCTCTTAATTGGATGAAACGTCAAAATATCTCTTGGAAATCCTAGAGAGGAGTGGGCAAATGCCGATGCTGGATTGATCTACACATCTCCTTCATTCACTAAATAATCCGACCTATTATACTTGCCTCTCCCGCCGGTCTTCCTGTGAATAAAGTCATGTTCATCCTATAAAAACTATTTTCAGCAATATTGAATGGAATGCAGCTTGGATAATATGCAATTCACCCTCCTAACTCTCTAAACTGACCGTAAAAGTTTGGAGCAAAGATTCTGGTCTAGCACTTGGCCTGGGATAATGGAATCAAATGTCGTGACATGCTAAAAAAGTATAGATTTACCTTTGAACTGAAGAAAAAGGAATTTAAATTACGTTGGTATCAAGCAGGATATTCAAACGACCCGCTAAGTATCATAACCAAGTAAATTACCGTCCAGAGTTTCAACCTTCTCTTACCTTATGTTTTTTTCCCACTCCGGGAATTATAAATTTTGTCGTTCTCGGACGATGATGACCCTTGGGTGGCTGGGGAATTTATGTCCCCTCACGTTGAAGATAAATCAGCCGGTAAATATAAAAGAATAAAGTAGGTGCCGTCATTTCATAATCCCACTCCGAAGTGACGAAGGTTTTTATGTTAGCCTTCTCCTTGAAAAAAGAATGTAAGGAGAAGATTCCTTCTCTGAATAATATGTGCCCTATAAGGATTTGGGTAAGGCTCGCTAATATCGCAAGGAAGGCATTGCTAAAAATGCATTATGTTTTCCTGGGACGAATCGAGGTATGTGAAGAACTTTTGAGATAAACTTTTCCCTGTTAGTTTCTCCTTACAGTTTTTATCTGAAAAATTAAATTCCTTAGCATAAGCTCCAACATATACGCTTTATGGGGAAAGCACTGAGCTATTGACTTGAGTTACGTCACCTGGTAGACATATTTTAAACCATAATTAATGCATGCTCCCAGTGAAATAGATCAAAACTGTGTTAGATCAAACACTTTGGAATGTAAGCAAAAATAATTTGGATATGTTAGCTTCAAGTCAAGTTGGACTCAAGATGAGAGCTAAAGGAATAGAGAGGTTACCAAACCTCGTCTAATTTTCCAATTATCACACCTATATTAGCTCAGTTGTTTTCTGTTCATTGATTATGATTACAAAGTAAACTCTGTAATAGATTTAGCTCGTAGACTTCCGCGGATGTAATGTTGACTGTTTCTTTTTTCGGGATTCATTCCGCGATGTTTAAAATTGCAAAAAACAATGTTTCGCTGGTCCTCCTGCCAGCTTCATCAGGTTAACTGAAGTTGACGAACAACGTTCACGTTAAAGTTAAATAGATGACAATAACATTCTTGGCTAATGTATTTGGATTTTAAAAGATATGTTGTCAAATGCCTATCAACCTGCTAGCTAAATGTAAGAGTTAATAAATGTATCGAAGATTGATTAAGTTGGGGTTTACCATTTTAGTCGTAAGAAGGACAAACTTGTTACCTTGCATTAGTTTTTGTCTTAAGTTGCATTGGAGGGTAAAACTAATGGCTCTAGTATCGTAGCAAGCTCTTGTGCTTGGTCGTGGTTCGATACGTGGTCATTATTTTGACACACTGTTTGTAATCTCAACAAATATGTCCATGCAAGCTCGTCTAATTAATTACGGCGATTATTCTTTCCTTCCAAATGAATTAAAACGTTCGACCATTCTTTTAGATAAGCTCTAAATTGTATCTTGCATGCTACATTTTGTTATACATTACTATTCGCACCTGTAATTTTATCCCATGCTCATATACCTATCCAGCACGTCTATTTGGTATGATTCTCCACTCTTGAAGGCATTTCTTTTGCAGCAGCCAGGAAAATTACTGCTATTCAAGTAGGGAGGACTTCTCTTGTTAAATTCCTGTTATTTGGATACCCCTGGAGGTGTCAATTTCATTATTCCATTATAACCATTGATAGCGTCTCCGTGGTGCACCATTCTTAGCTTACTTAGAAACTTTCTACGTGATGCACCAAACCTAGTGGGTTATGTAGTCAGTAAGTATGGGGCATCACGTGGGCAGTTTCTCTTTTAAGTAAAATCGCGATGAATCTCGAATTTTGAGCATTAAAATTTTACTTCTCCTTAACGGTGCATTGACATTAAGATGGTGGATAGTAAGGTTTCTGTGAAATGTTTCCGAAATGATGATGATAACTGTGCTTATATTGATTGCTTCCAGTAATTGTGAATCCTTGATTCACGAAAAGTGTTCAGAACTAAAAGATAATAGATTCAAGGTAGAACTGGGTAGAACATTTAAGCGTTCTGCTCAAATTGCTACCCTAAGTCAAGCTTGAATACCCGTTACCATAAGAACTCAGGTTTCTAATCGAAGATACAAGAATGAAGAAAATCTTATTGAATTTAAAAAATGAAATCCAGAGTTTGACATCTAATAGCTCCTGCAACCTCTTGAATTGCAAGAGTTGATGAAAAACACATCTTAAATAAACGATCGAGACTATCGTTTGAAAAATATAATCGTTTATGAAGTAAGTGATTCTGGGAACTGCTTTTCATCCTGTGACAACGATTAAAAAAATGTTAATTGCTATCTTGACTGCCATTACACCTAATGTAGTCGCAGGTAGATAATATTAAGACCACATGACTGGGCTAGTTTGGAATGAATACGATGAACCCCCAAACCCAGTCCACTGAAGGTATGTCTAGAAGCAATTGGTTCAAAAATCTTGAAAATTCTTAAAACTTTTGGTCGTGTTAAGGTCACTGAACATGATGGACTTCTTAAAAACATTTCCATTTTCCGATAAAAAAACAGGCGAGAATGGGTGTATCTGTCGCAGCTCAAGGAGACTGGTGAATCCAATTTAACAATAAAATACGCAGGTGTTGTCCCCAAAATTGTGAATACTGTGTCAAAAAACGGAGATAAACTGTGATCTAAATGATAGTAACCTAAACTAAAATGTATCGTCCTTGTTAAATGATAAACTGTATTGTTATTATCAAAATTCACGTGGACTTCGAACAAAACGAAGTCCTACGTTGCAATATTCCACTTGTTGCATATAAACTTAAGTTTTACAGAAACATGGTTATGCGAACTGACAAAAAGCAGTGAATTGGGTTTCAATGACTAATTAATTTACCATGCTGACAGACATAATTTAATCAGCAAAT
Source organism: Pyrrhosoma nymphula (assembly GCA_963573305.1). NCBI lineage: Eukaryota > Metazoa > Arthropoda > Insecta > Odonata > Coenagrionidae > Pyrrhosoma > Pyrrhosoma nymphula. The sequence continues at coordinate 46,959,284 of OY754333.1, read as the reverse complement.
GTGTAAGAAGTGGTGGTTCTTTAATAGGTCACAAATCAATTTAATCATTTCTTATACAAAATCCTTGTAATAAAATCGTCCTCTCATTCGTTCATATTACTCTTGGAAAGTCCAAATTTGTTTTTTTTGCTGTAAACATGCCTCCTAAATCATCGCTACAAACTTTTGAGATGTTCTGCTCTGCCGTTGAAGAAGTTTCATTAAACTTCCCTTTTTCTAAATTGATAGGAGATTTTAACACCCCCATTTTCAAAACTTATGAATTTTGCTTTGATAGTATTACAATGAGTTCTGTTTCAATTATATGCTGCATGAAAGACCTATGCTCTTTCTCAGATCCCTGTCAAAAATATTTATTTTTATCTACAGAACAATGTCTTGGATTTCTTTCTTCTAATATGGATGGTATAACAGTTACCAACTCATTTGATAGTATATTAAATGGTGATTTCCACCACCCTCCTCTTCAAATTTTTATAAAGTTTATCGTTGAAAATAATGGAAAAACTGTGATAACCATTATAATTTTTTAAGGGTTATTATAATAGCATGTCTGATTACCTATGTTCATTTGATAGGTATTCTCTCTTCACTGGAAATGATCTCCATACTAACGTTCCCTTACTTTGTAACATTTTATGCATTTCCGTTTCATTATTTGTTCCAGTACACAGATTGTTTCATAGAAATTATGCGAGATTGTTCACTAAAAAGCTTCTTGATATGATAAAGGTAAATAATTCAGCTCATTGGTTAAACTAAAATTATTCTAATTTTTTTTTAAATTCAAGCGAAGTGTAAAGCACTTAGCTAACTGTTGTATGCATTACGGTGATAGTTAACATTTTATTTATCCACTCAAAACATAACATTAATTATTGTTCAATCTCTATGCTTCAGGTGTTTTAATTACTTTCTCAACGCAAAACAAGCTCGACTCAGGGTCCTGAACGTTGAAAAAATGTGTATTTTGAATGGTTGAAGCAGGTAGCAGAAAATAGAATCGAGTGGATAGCTGCAGTAAATCAGTTTAAAATTGAATTAGACTGAAGACGTTTGCATGTTAGAAAATTCACTTTATTCAGTTAGTTGCGTAATACGGGAATGGACGTGGAATACGGTAGTGAGCACTCATTAATATGAAATAATGGTTTGTTGGCTTCTCTTGTCTCAGGATCGATGGCTTGCAGCCGCGATGGGGTGCTGGTGGTGGCTTCGGTGAGCCTAAATTGGACGCAGCGGCTCAGGACTCCGGTAAACTCATCGCACGTGCCTTTAAATCTCCGGCAAGCCCCCTTCGAGTGAGGAAGAAGGCTCACCCACCCTCTTGGGCCGTGATGTAGTGTGTGTTTCGGATGGGAGCGTCGGCGTCCTTGGTCCAAACTCCGTCTCACTAGTCCGGTGAGTGCCCCATCCCCAACGCCTGTTGAGAGGGATAGACCTGGGCTGCATAAATTGAGCCCCCGTTCCTCTTTGACCTCTCACCCGTAAGTTTTTTTTCTAACTCTCCTAGTGTCGTCCGGGCGCCTTGTTCACCGAGTAATGAAGCCCTCAAGCGCGGATGCCTCGCTTAGTGCCACTCATTTAGCAATGTCCTCTTCAATGGCGTTTTGGCCTCGACGTTATCTTGTCGGGAACGCTTTTGAGAGGACAGGTAAAATTAAATGCTACCTGAGAAATCCTTATTTCGTGCCGTCTGCGGTTATTATCGCGCATACCTACTAATGTATACGTCTTCTTTTGATACTCGTAGGTGCCTACATGGCAGACAATACTGGACTAAACTATACCAAACGAAGTCATGTCAACATAAACTCTACCATGGGTACGGAATAATGTAGTCAAATTCCTAGAAAGTTTAAAAATGTAACTGGACGTATGTTACTGTCCTTTCGTCCAGTGATTTGATACATAATTTTGTAATTTGAATTAGCGCTTCGATGGCATGGTTTATAACAGGATGAGATACTATACTTTTTCATGCACGAAAGTGAAGGTAGATATTTCCTTTTGTAGATGAGTGCTGCTCCTAAATAATTTAAAGAAAGAAATTATATAGTATGATACAATGCACAATCGTATCCATTTAAGGTTATAAGTACAATGGATGTAAAGGTAAATGAAAATTTAGTCTTCTCTTCGAGAAAATATAAGAAAGAAAATCTCATTGAAATCGAAATCAGTGTAAAGATAATGAGTGAGTAAAACTTTGGCTATCATTGGCCATTTGGCCATTTAATCCTTCGAGTGGTAGATTGTAGTTCTTCTTATCTTCCTGTCCCCTGCTGGTTACTTAGTTCCCCAATAGCTCTTCTGTTTCATTTTCCGCTTATATACCCCGCATATCTTGGTCTTCCGCCTGGGTCTTAACCTTCCATTTTGCCTTCTATCATGTGCTTTACGAGTTAATTTTGACTGAATGTAGCCTCTACATCTGCATTTTTTATGGTCTTGTGGGGCGCTATATGGTTTTCTACTTTTCTATTATATAAAAAGTTCCTCATTTCTGATTTTATCCATCCCTTTAATCATCAGTTTCCGCCTCCAAGGCCATGTTTTGAAAGAATTGCTGTTGTGATAGACAATCTTCTACAATTTTCCATTTTTCTTATCCGTAATGCGCGACACTTCACAGGAGAGTTTTTTCGTATTGCATCGTTACTGACAATCGTCTTTTCTTTGGGAACGAACCAGTTGATTATTTGTCATGAATGCCTTATTGGCTTGAGTTATTCTGCTCTTATTCTGAGCTTATGCCATCTCATTTAATGGGGAAAGTGAATGTTTTCACTAATTCTAGCACTTTTCTTGCAGCCGAATACCCACACGTCTGTGTATTCCACACGGAAGGTTTTTCGTTTTATTGGCACTAACCTTATTACATTATACTTGTAGAACCGTTTCATTATGTTCTAGGTTGTCTACAGGTATTCTAGTTTCTCTGCCACGATTGCGATATCACCGGCGAAATTAAGCGTGTTGATTGCTTTTGAATTCGCATTAATAGCTTTGATGCACATTTTTCGGTTACCTCTGGCTCATTCATGATTTTTTCAATAGTACTATCGATATGCATCATAGTCTTACTCCCCTATTTTATTTTAGCTTCAATGTTTCTTCCATTCCTCATTCTTATTTATACCAATCGTTTCTCGCAGAGCTGGTGCTGGATACTTCTGTCAATGTTATCAATTAGTACGAACAATACGTGCCGTTTGAAAAACATTTTCCATTCCTCGTTTTTGAAGTCCTCCATCTCTACGAATCCCTCGTTCAATGGTCTGTTTATGTGCATCATTTCCAGCCATCATTCTTGAGTATCGTCTAGGCTCTGTTGTTCACCTATTGTTGATGTACATTGGTTTTCGGATTTACTCTCATTGATAATTCTTTTTATCCTTTGCTGATCATGCATGCAACTCTTTTGGACTCATTTGAGATTAATCTCAAAGTTCATTTATTTATTGTTGTCTTTATTCTTCTGTACTACGACGTTCAATATATTTCCAAAAACCTCTAATCCTTAAGTTGAAGACGCTATCGTTGATGTGGTCCATTTAGATTTTAGTGTCCCTATTGCTGCGCCTCCAAGAAACTTAATGATTTTGTCATTAGTGTTGCCTCCTCTGAGTGCCTTGCTTTTTTCCAATTCTTTTATATTTTTGCCGATTTCACTCCGAATTTTGCTTGGGCATCGATTGTCTTCTTCCATCTTACCCTCATCCTCGAGAAAACCGTCCTTAAGCAGTCTCTTGCCCTTCTCACTGCTTCTCTATGCATACATTCTTCCATATTTTTACGGAGTTCTTGCTGTTTCAGCATCTACTCATTCCCATTTCACATATAATTAGTCTTTGCTTTTCTTACAGCGATGCGACGCTTCGCGTGGTGGAATGCTATCTCGGTATATTCACTCTTTAATGTTTCCATTGATTTCTGCGAGACAGCTTTCATTCCACTATACCTTCATGAACCCCCGCATCATTCGAATCCGTAGTTTTTTTATACTTGAATGCATTATTTTTGTTTCTAGGATTGTTTTATTTCCTTCTTTCTTCGGTTAGAATTATTAACTCTGACGTTATTCACTGCTGTCTCGTATTTGATGGCTAGCTCTCAAATTGATTTTTGTAAATTTCATTAGTTATCTTCATGGTATTGCTTTTTTAATCGCCTGTGCTCTCTTTCCATTAATTCAGTTTTTTCATTACCACTAACAATAAGTCGAATCATTTCGTAGTTCTCTCTCCTTGGGTGCTGTTCCTTCTTTTTGCATATGCATCTCGGCTCGGCTCTTAATGGCAATTATATTTTGGTCACCGTTCAAATATGTTCCAGGGTAGTTTATGCCTTATATATACATATATAATATATATATATATATATATATATATATATATATATATATATATATATATTATACAATTTCAGTCTATATATATATATATAGACTGATATTATTAATTTTTATATTTAAGAGTTTTTAGTAGTGATCATCCTAATAATAAATGAATTATGGTTACTAAATTACATCATTGACTTCTCACAGCGTAACAAACAGTCATAATTATTTTTGGTCTTGAGCTTTTGAAGAATGACTTTATTTCAAAACTCTACGTGACTTTAGGACCTGCTCATTTTACCTCTGGTTTATATCGAGAATTGCCGGTTGTAACTATGGGATGCTATCAAATTATTGATATGGGAGCATGCCGATCCTTTTCTGAAGTCCACGTCCGCCATTTTTTACATTATAAGAATTACACTTTTTCATAAATCATTTGAAATGAGCAGGACTCTGTGAGTTTCACGCAAATTTCAATGCTTGTTACCTTTTACTTAAGAGATACGCAAATCATGTATATTTGCTCCATCGTACATGTAAGAGCAATATTTGCGCTTAAACTCTCTTGTCTTGGAATGTCATTTCCTATTCGGCAGGAAGAATGATCATTAGATAAAATAATTCATTGAGAAAGAGTTCTTATCCTCAATCAATATATACAAATGTAACTCCGTTACATTTGAATCCATATACATCAGGCCTTATTTCAGTAATATATAACGTTATTTAACGGATATGGGATTCTCAGTAAAGATTTACATAGTTCAATATAGGTAAAAAGTGGTTGCTAACTTTCTCCATACTGTTGGCGATTTCGAAAAAAAGAAACCTAATAAAATTACTGTTTTTTTCATTCTGTCATCAAAAGCGTTTTACATGTTTCCATTTTCTTCGATTCATAATCGTTTGGTTTCAAATTCCAGCTCACTTCTCCTTCTGGCCCCCCTCCTCACAGTAAACATTCTTCCCTGCCGACTCCACCGTCAGTCAACAATGACAAAGAAACAGGTGTGCTTTTCTCTATGGTGACAAAAGTAAAAATATTTCTCCCAATAGCAAAAAAAATAATAGCTTGTTTTCAAATCTCTGATACCAGCAGTTCATAAATCGCTCATTTCTAGACACTGTGATTCATGCCACAAGCATTTTCTTTTTATAGAACCACACCTGGGCGTTTGGGTCCATTTTTATGTGACATTTCGAAGGACTCTGGTTTTTTTATTTATGTATGCTGACTTCTGCCTGTGAACAGCGTGAGAGAAAGAACTGTCAGAGAGCCTAGAGACAGCATGAATAGAGGAGGTATACAAATATTAAATGAAGTGTGCTTAGTTAAAATATTTACACTACATTTTATACGCCAAGGAATAATTTATTGATGTCCATCATTATCAATGCAGTTACCGCTCTCATATCTCTGAAAAATAGGAAAATAATTTTGGCGTTAGGTTTTAACAATTTATGCTTACAACGAAGTGTCTCATCAAGATGTGTCATAAATTTCTGTAATCAGCCAATCCTTCGTTTCCAGGAATCGAGTGGAAGGAAGGTAAAATACTTTTCGACGTTAAATATAAAGGGGATAACATATTGAGGCAAAGAAAAATCAGAGGAGTGGTGGTTTACTTGAAAATGTTACTTAGCCAAGCATTAAAAATTTTCCGAGGCACATAATTCATGTAAGGAATGGGCAAATACGAATTAGAATGGCCCTATAATCAGTTAATTGGTATCATTTATATTACTATCCAATATTCCATTGCAAAATCATTGAGTGCCAATTTCGTGGATATTAAAAATTAGTATTAATGTATTGATGTTAAAGACTAAATTGAGTTAGCATTCTCATTAATAATTTAGTTTCTTGAAAATGCTTGAATGATCACCAAATGATGCTTTAAGCTAATATTGCGTATGGTTAATAGGCTTCAGAAGATTATGTCGCATAGATTCTCCTCCTTATTTTGATGAGGATTATAATGTTCTTCCGTTATCTCATTGTTTATTAGGTTTGTTCCTCAATTTATTTCATATTTAAGAGCTGAATTTTTCTTTTACCACCTGCTTGTGTATCGGTTATAGATGGATTTTGTCACCAAGTACTTATAATTTTACTCCTATTTAGCCATATTCCGATGATCTATCAGTGAAATTTTCTCTTATGCTAGTGCGTCAAACTATGCAGATTTACAATAGTGCACCGCATGCTCCCAAGAATCGGAAAAAATATATACAACCACAAAACATTATATTTTAAGAACTCACTAATAATGTCGTTGATATCCTATATCGCACGTTTGTTTTTTTCCATATAATCCAGAGTTCGGCGATTATTTGAAGCAGTATCGTCTTATACGACTGAAAGCGAAATGAAGACCTATACACGTTTTTCACTTCCACATCAACTTTGCCGAAAGTGGATGATGAAAACGGGTTGAGACGGGAATATTCCACCTCCATGAAGGGGCCCTCGGTGACTTACGGCTAATCCACCTGCTCCTAAATTTCCCCTCTCCATTTGGGCAGATGTTCGCGAGAAGCTGTTTGCTAAAACAAGGGCTTTCATAACGTGCTCAAGATTTGCGGATGTAATAAATGTGGGCGGGATAGGTGGGATGATGGGCGGGGATCGCTGGAAAACAATGGTGAGGGTAAGGATCCCGTGCTGGCTGCCGCATTATGGCTGGAGCTATTCCCACTCTTAGTCAAGAGGATGATCTGGATGCTGTATGAGGAGTGGACAAGCATGTACTCCAGTTGCAGTAACTAGTTTTGCAGCTCCATCACACTTATAACAATGCCTTTGTTTATTTAGCCTGCATTTCTTTATATAGGTACCGATAAATCCAAGCCTTATTTTGTGACTATCTGGACTAACCGACGTTGATCGGGTTCACACTTTCTTCATAACTCATCATGAAAGAGGAGAATCGATTAAAAAAATGAGAAACTCCTTCCTTTCGGGTATCTGATAAAAAAATGTAATCTGTATCTTGAGTGATAGTAGATTTATAAATAAAAAACATAAAAAACTGCACAAAATCCAATGCTTAGCATTCTGAATCAGCTTCACTGAGCAAAATGAATTTTAAATGCGTTAAAGACCAAAATCTGGCTGTCAAGAAAATATTCTTTTGTTGATTTCTGAGAAAAATTTGTGTTTTTGCAGCTAAATACGCCATTCTCAGACAAATACGAATTGTAAAAGATAATTGATTGAAAGACTTATAAACTTCATTATTTCCGCCACTTGAATAAAACAATCTTAACCCTCTATTTTGAGCAGAAGTAATTTTAAAAAGCAAAAATTGATACCACTGCACAAAACCCAATACGTAGTGTATCAAAGGGCCTTCAATAGCCTACAATTTTCCTCCTGTCTTGAACTATTAGTCTTCAAAATGTCAGTACGATCGCAATTAAACTGTAGATTTGTTTGAAAGACAGACAGCCAAACAGACAAACATTCTTTTTTGTGTATATACCTTTTGTCAGGTCACCGAATATGACAATATTACTCTTTTTAGAGTCTTCATATACTACAAGGCTGGGAGTCTTCATATTTCACCACCGTGGGGATTGAGTTATACATGCTTTTTTTAAATTATTAGCAATAAGGCCATTTACTGCTATACACATGCATTTTATATTTTACGGCATTTTGTGTATTCAATTTTTATTTTAGCTTTCGTATGCTTTTAACTGTTGATTATGTTTTGCTGTCGATGCATTAGCCCTTAACTTTTTATGCATAGCACTCAGATTAGGTCGGATCTTAAGGTTAGCGAAAAAATTACGAATGCAAGACTATTTGAGACCAGCTATTGCCTTTATATTCTGGCTAAGAAAACAAACCATATGTTAATTATCCTAAAACAAACCATTCCCAAATTGAAATGTAACCATAAATGGCTGTTCATAGTCTTTTTTACCTATTATGTGGAGCAAAACGCATTGGTAATTAGCGGCTCTTCTAGGTGGAATTGTCTTCTGGGTTACCACCAAGCTCCTTGTCACTATGAAGAAGCTTCCTTGCTTTTGAGTACTTAGTAGAATAGCCACATTTAAAATATGAGGCAAGCTTTTATTATGTATTAGATTTAATGGAATGAAAAAGGAATATTTAATTAAGTAATCGAGCTTACGAAAGTGAATGAAATTCCGCCATATCTGTGAGAAAAATAATGAAAATGTAGTAACTGGAGTATTAAATAATCAAGAGCGAGAATCCCTTCAATGTTGAAAGAAGTTTTGGGGTTGCAAGACCTCTTGAAATTTACGGAAGACCCGAGTGTCCCTCAGGTTGCAAGGGGATTACTAAGTGCTTTTTCCCTCACGTAACTCGTGGCCATATCATAACTACGGCGGAACATCTAAAAATGTAGATGCGGCATTATATTATACGTTCTGAACAATTTTCTTCACTAATGTTTGGATAGAAAATCAACATTTTTCTCTAGTATCCCTTTTTGCGCTTGCATGGTAGAGTGGATGCTTAAATAATTTTTATTTATTACCAGCGGAAGGGACTCTTTGAAATTCAATGGGTGTGAAAAACATTGAACCTATTTGATAGGAAAACCACAAAGCCTGAAGAATATACTGTCAGCGTGATCATTTGGAAAAGGTGATGTTTAGATGCTATTTGCGTGAATATCCTTTGAAATATATGCTTGTCAAGGAAATATGCCATTGTTGTTGTTTTAGGAAACAATGTGAGATTTTTTAGCTAAAATCATGATTTTCAGAAAGATTCTAAGCGTAAAAGAAAAGCGATTGAAAGAATTAGAAACTTCATTTATTCACCCACCCGGTGAAAAAAAATCCCAGCGCTCTCTCTTGAGTGAAAGTACTTTTAAACAGCAAAAAATGAAACCACTGCACCGAAACCAATGCTTAGTATGGACCACCAGGGGGCCCTGAGGGCTTTTTTTCCTGAGTTACAACCAGATATACTTTCTATCTACATGACAAAGTTCCGCTTAATCGGCGCAGTAGTTTTTGCGTGAGGGAGCAACAGAGATACAGACGGACGGGCAGACAGACAGACACCATTACAATTTTATATATTAATAGGTAATGGCTTATGAAAGTTTATCCATTGGTTAAGGTAGATTTGCCCTGTTCTAGCTTTAATTGCCGGTGAAGCTATTACATTACACGATGTCAGCATGCGTTCTACAGCATTTCATCCCACCCATAAATCTTATTTTCTTTCTTCCCCTTTCCGTTCCTAATCCCGACATTCAGTATCGTCTCGCCCCGCATAACCTGCTCAATCCACTTATTCTGCCAACTCATCTCCCCAAGCAGTTTTCTCCCCTCCCCTTGCCCGGCACTACTCTTCCGACTTCCTTTCAGCCTATCGCCCTAACTCTATTCCCTTCCACACTTACATCTCTAACACCTGCATCTGCCTCTTCTCTTCCTCTTGCCTCGGGGTTCAGGTTTCATTGAAATTCCTTAATCTCCCACTTTTAAACCCTTGATCATATGATAGCTGAATGTCCTCTACCCTATCATGACATTGAATACGTCCCTTTTCACAAATGCATATGAAAAGAGATGAAGTATATGTGCAGGCATAGTAACGAGTTATCTGCCTACCAAGCTCTCATTAAATGCAGTAAGCTTGTGACATAACAGTTAAGCCGCGTTAATTAGAGTTATGCCACCCGTCATGATCCATATATTCTGTAACCGTGGACGGGGATGTTTTGATGACGAAACATTAATTATGAAGAGTTATGATATAGCGTAAGTTACTTCCACTTCTAAAGAGCTCATCATTTTCCTCATAACCTTGTTGCTCCGTTAGGGATGTCTTGCTTTTAGCCGTTCTGTCTAATGCAATGTTTTTAAGGTTTGAAAAACGCCCAAGTTCCCTCATACATGAATAGCCAGTTTAAATATTAACGTTTTAGTTTAAAGCCAGTGATGCCAGTATCTAGAATCAATCACGATGTATGGCATAGTTAAAATTAAGACTGTTTTAAGTGAATGGAAATGTTTCAAAACTCTATAAACTGCATTGCACCACGTTTTGGGCTCAGGTGCCCATTATTAGGTTCATATTTATGTTAAACTAGCAGAAATTCCCGTTGATTATCAACGGCAGAGACAAAAGTAATATATAATATAGTAGTTCTATTCAAACAGAAGAGAAACTGACTTCTCATTTATCATTTTAGTATTTTTTACCTACAAGTATTTTTTACTAACATTTGTAAGAGGAAAATACCCGTTTTGTCGCTTTATGATGCATAGTATTAAGCTACTTTACTGTAATTGTTTATTCTTAAAGCAGTAAAACTTAAAATAATATTCCAATTTTGCAATGGAGGGTGAGGTGAGGATCGCCATAAACTTCGAGCATATTTTCCCTAAAGTGAGTTTGAGGAGATTTTTTCCGAGTACCAATAAACCCCATAGTTGAATTTTCATTTGAAATTAATATCGTGTAACCCACGCTCAAAGTTTCAAGTTAAACGGCTCCTTACTTCATTCATTCCGAGGCTAAATAGAAAGCAGTGACTTACGGACATCCCTATTCAGCTCTAGGACGGTATTAAAGTTCAATAGGTGTAGCGCGTAGGTCTCTAGCAGTGTGTAAACTTCTATATAGTAAGCCGTAAACTACAAATACCGATGGATCCTAATTACAAGAATCAGTCTGACGTTCTAAATACTGATATTACGTAAAAAGCCGTTACGCTCTCATGGAGAGGTTGGGGTTCGAAATACCAAACTGAAACCTCAATGAAATTTGTTAATATTGATCATTTAATTTAACGTAAGCCATTAATGTCCCGGGTGAAATTTCGCGTGCATAGCCATTGCTCAAGTCACCAAGGGAATGTGCCATTGCTGAAATGGGAAAAAAAACATCAGTTTGGATCCAGACTCATCACATGCTCGAATCATAAACCTAATTTTTAAGCAAAGACGGAACGTAAAGCATAATCGAATGCAATAATTGAAATTTTGCGCTCCTTCAGCCATCCGATAGTGAAACTTTCAACCCTGTATCATTCGTTTAAATAATTTGAAAAGGCAAAACAAAATCAACCTCTGCTCTGATTCCAATGAATTTCTTATGGGAGTAAAATCTAGGGACCCTTTCAGTGGCCCATGGGGCACTGAAGAAATTTAAATACAGCCCAAGTTCGTCCCAGTGCACTGAAATACCCACATGCAAAATTTTTCAGTAATCAGTTCAACGGTTTTTACGTGATTGAGTGACAGACACACAGACCGACGTCATTAGATTTTTATTTATTATTGCATAGGATGTGTTGTTACTCAACAGCTCGTCCATAGTTCCAGATATTCCTAAATCTCCCATTTCAAAACCCTCGATCCCATGGTAGCCGAATTTCCCCTAGCCTTGCATGCCAACGTATGCGTCCCATTCCGAATTACTTTATTGACGCTTCTTCGTTGATTCCAAAGTAGACCACTCCGTAATTTTTTCAAGAATTTCAAAAGAAAAGATTAAATATATTCTGTGTAGAAATTACTGATCTAAAATGACCCAGAGCACTTAAGCAATTGTTACACTAGGGCAACTTTTATGCCGTTTAAATAATGTTATAATTAGAATACCCTCCAAATAGACGTTATTTTTCAGATTTTTATTTTTATTTAAAAGGAACGACAAAGTATGATACTTTCTCTCTTACTCCTGGGGCCATGGAAAACAAAGTAGGTCTCCAAGCACTTCTATTCTCTGCCATCTCCAATTCTGCTCCCATCTTTCTCAAATCGTTCTCTGCTTGTCCTTTCCACCTCAATCTTGGTCTCCCTGGTGGTCTCCTTCCTTCTAGTCTCCCTTCCCATGCTCTCTTTATCATAGAATTTTCATCTGTTCACAGCACATGGCCCAGCCATCTTAATCACTTGCTTCTGACTACTGCTACGATGTCTGGACTGTTATACCGCAATATCATTTCTCTGATTTATTTTTATTCGCCAGGTGTCTCCTTCTAAGGTATGGCCAATTATTCTTCTTAATACTCTATTTTCCTAAGTAATGAGTTTCATTTTACCTTCAAGCCGTATAACAATACTAGCTGTACCATCGTTTTACATATTCTTACTTTAGTGCCCCTCGAAAGACGTTTACTTTTAAAAAGCTTAATTATACTCCAGTGTTCTATGTCTGCTGCTGTTATTCTGTTTAAAATTTCTGTCTTCTCTCTCTTGTTATGTGCTCAGGTTACTCCTAAATACTTGAATTGATTTTTAAAAATATATAATTTATGAATGCTATGTTTTCTTCCTGTTCTTCTAGCCTGCTGATCAAAATAAAATTTGTCTTGCTTTCCGACAAATTTAATTATTAATTCATATCCTTAAAGTATGATAACTGACTTTTAATTTGTGCTTATTTTGTGTTAATCGCAAAAATTTATTTTTGTCTCCGACGCTTTATCACATTTAAGAGAAGAGATAAATGCGATGATCAAGAGAGATAATATTGTAGCATGAGGTATTCGGGTGACTTATGGCGACACATGTTCCCTCCGTCTCGTGCCGGATCGACGCTGTCCCCACTCTGCCCCTCGCTTCGAGAGTCACCTTCGTGAACTTAAGGAGGAGCGGGGGAAAATGTTGTTAATTCATCAGCCTATCATAGAGATCTTTTCGAAATTCTTTCTAATCCCTCTGGATGATTTTTCACCCGGACAGAATAATTGCCATCCCAAAAATGGCAAAGGCGTTTGGGCATTTGGAAGGATCTACGCCTTAAAACATCTTTTATCAGTCTCAACGCCTCTCATCTTCATCTTTCCGTCCCCCAGTTCGTGTTTCATCTCAGGGATGTACTCGTTTTTGAAATGCCTTTTGCAACATCTGTAATACCTGTACATACTAAAATGATATTTCTTTCTGCATTAATTTTTACTCATATGGATTACATCAGTGTGTATTTTGAAACTTTTTGTCAGATGATTTATTAAAAATAGGTTTTCTTGAATCAATTTTTTTATGTTGATTCTATAAATCAATTCTATTTTTTTTACTAATACTAATTTGTAATGTACTAGTACTACTAACTAGAACTAATTTGTAATGGCAAATACAGATTTGAGGACAATTATACGATTTTAATTTAGTTTAATTTAATTAAAAAACGTTTTTAGTAATTACTTAACTCGCATTTAATCTGTATATAACTGGAAGCATAACTAAAATCATCTGCATTGTCGAATATTGACCCTTGAAGTATTTTCACAACTTTGAAGCGTTAATTTTCAGCCAGCCTAATAACCTAAGTCATACTTCTCTTATTTGGTTTATTCACTACGTTTTTATAAATCGTAGCATCGGCTGGATAAACATAGCTACTTATTTCTTAGGGTAGTCGAATGCTTGTGGCCCAGAAAAAGCCCTCTAGTTCCTAATGTTGATGGTAAATTCTTTCAAATAAACTTTTTAACGAAAAAGTACAAATTTATGTTAATTTTTTTTTAATTTCTCCATGAAAATGTTTTTCTCTGCTGGGCTTCCCATAGTCAGCGGTTCCTATTTTCTCAAATATGCTGTTAGCCTCAACAAAGTTTCGTTATTCGTTATATTTTATTTCCTGGTACATTTACTGTTTTCTTCGTATTTTATAAAATATTACCCGTTCTGTCACATGACTTCCCCTCTATGACAGTTTTGAGTTACCTTCATTTGTTTGTCTTTGAAAAACTTCCACGGCTTTTCGAAGATCTACAGTTGAAGTCCTAAATACTCGATCGTTCGCTTTTATCCTTATATATAGAATTCAGTACCGTCCTAAAATGGTATTGCAATCTCACTTGTGCTTTTCATCATCACTTCGTCTATAACACAACACTTGTATTACTTATATGTCACTTTGGTTTTAAATGATTGAGTACTAATACTGAAAACAAGGTCTTATTTGCTTCCTCTACTCTGTCTTCGTTTATTACAACTCTTTTCAGGTTCAATCTTAAGACTGAACTAAGTGCGTTAAAGGATTTTCATGAGAATAAAAAGCTGTATTCCAAATATATTCTTCTGACTTTATTATCTATTGATACGAAATTTGGGTTGGGTCAAAGTTGGTTTCGGGTCTTTCCTGGCCGCAAGCGTTCAATGCAATTGAATGCTTCCTTTTCGGATCTGCTGGGAATTTATGCGAGGAGTAATATGCCGATATTTATTCCAAGCCCTCCACTTGGTGTCACTCATTGTCCTATCGTGCGTTTTCTGTGCCTTTTTTTTTACTTTTGAGAGCTAAATTTAACTCTCCCTTGCAAGACTTTCTCCAGTGAAGGTAGTTTGAGCGAAAAATCAATTCACCCAGAATTTGATGAATTTGACCTCATTTTAAGAAAATACTCTCATCTGTCCATTGGTATGAAAATATTAACCCCTTGCTGAACTACTTTTCGAGCAATTTGCCTGTAAACACAAGCTGTTTTACATGGGATAGATTACGGCTGTGCGCTACAGAGGGAGAATGTTGAAAATTTTAAAAATATGTAACTTACAGATTTCGTCAAAAAACTAACGGTGTGTAGTTCGTATGTTATATCAACTGTTTATAAAAATTACTCACCGCAGTATTTTTGACAGAATCGCAAAAAAACCTGCTCTTTTGAAGGCTTTTTATCCGTACGGCGTGAAAAAATGAGTCAATTTAGAGACTTATGTAGATATATTTATTTAGTTACTGAATATTTTTGTTATATATAACTCTTTTTTGTCCCATTTATGTTACAATATTTACTTCATACTTCTTACAGACGCTAAAAATAAAAATGTTTAATATGGTATCCATTATGAAAATGGAAATATCTCGCTCAAATTACCTTAAGCGTAAATTTTAGGGTATAATACATCGCTTAGTTAAAGAGTGACTCGCCATCCCATAACAAACAGAATTGGATTGTATTTAATTGAAATTATACCGTGCTCTGTGAGAGTTAACCTTACGGAAACGGCCCATGTATACCGATGTGGACGGCAACGGTAAACCACTACACTCTCCCTGCATAATGCATGTAAAATAATCTAATACTCAATTTAATTGAAAATTAATGCAGTATAATTTGCCTTAGCTTTTGTTTTCAAGTTTTGCTCCATGGTTTTCCATCCAAATACTTTCGTATTTGGATTTCAATTTCAATAAAAAATCATTAATCTAAAGTAGAAAATCACTCAAAAATTATTACACTATTGAGGTGTTTTCATGGCGCTATTACATTAAGCATAACGAGTGTAAAAACAACGTGGGAATTTAAATCGTAATTTTCTACAAATTATGATTTATTCGACCCAAGTTTCGGTGCAATGTATCATTATTAGGTTATATACCTAGACCTGATGATGATGCAGTGCATAGAATCCAAGGTCGAATAAATCTGTATATGTGGAAAATTGTATTTTAAATTTCTACATTATGTTAAAATTCCACAACATCACACCTGATACTCCCTTTTTAGGTGTAAAAACATCATCTCCCACTGTGAGGTAATATACTATTCTAATGTATGAGTCTGTGATAAGTTTTAATTATGAATCTGACTTCAATTGCGTCCTGCGATTGTACCCTTCTTAAATACATGCTCTGAGTGAATATCGCTAAAATAAGTTGCAATTCGATTCCACTGTGAAGGCATGTTACGAAACTAAGTAAATGTTGACACCCTCCCTGATTCAGATAAAGTATCGGATTCCGTGTTTCACATTCACGCGCGTCATAAATCATCTCGGTCAGCGGTGACAAACCGGCCCTTTAGTTTCGAATACATTCCGTTTTACTCACATCGCGATACAAGTTCTCGTTTCGTGTTTAAGACTCTCTCATTGGCTATTCGACCGGTGGACTCGCCGCGCTATATTTGGGAAGGTCGTCTGCAGTTCGAGGGCGACCGGTGCATCCTCACTCTGGGGATTCGCGGCCATAACTCAAGTCCCCTTGGCGGGACTGGGTCGCCCTCCCGATTGAATTGAAAAGGCCTCCCGTTTCGTCTTCGGGGTCTCGCGGGGTCCTTTGCTGGCCTCTGAATGATTGGTGGCCGCGCTGAGATGAACGGAAACGACGAACATACCCTCGGCTTCGCTTTTGAAGTGCCGCTCAGGATTGGAGCCCTTGATGACGGCCTTAAATTCAGGGGTAGTTTGAACGAGATATTTCCCTCGTCATAATGGAGATCGTTATTGAATTAAATATTTTGATTTCAGCGTCTGCAAGAAGTATGTAATAAATATTGTAGTATTAATAGCGAAAAAATATAGTCACACGTGACCAAAATTCTCAGTAATCAAATAAATTTTTCCGTTCCGTTAAAATTCCGCTCATCTCAGCCAGATTTGACCGAAGTAGTGAAATGAAGTTCATCAAATGTCAGAAATTGGTTGCTTAAAACTATAGAAGTTGAGTTTTTGCTCACATAAAATAAGAGCTGCCGCCAATACACGAAGAGTGATGCAGGGATAATATGAAGTGTTGTACTTTCTTTTCTTTCTTTGAATAATTTCCATTTTTGGACACTGTATTATCTGTATGTATTTTATGTGTCTATTGTGTATCTTTTGTTTTTGCACTCCAGCAGTTAAGTGCAAGTTAAAAAAATGAATGCAGCACAGGAAAATTTAAAATTTATAAGTGAGTGAGTCGGCAACCCTAAAGCGAGGCGAAAGCTTCAAAGGGTGCCTAATCCCTAATTTTTGTTTATGCATACAAGTATTATTTGTATCATAAGGAATAAAATTATTATTATTTTTAAATAAAGCTACATAAGTCTCTATCTTGAATCATTTTTTCACGCGATACGGTAAAATCGCCTTAAAAACAGCAGGTTTTTTTTAAGATTCTGTAAAAATTACTGCGATGAGGAATAGATATCTTTTTTTAATTGTTGAGAAAACATATATACACTGTTAGTATTTTGACTAAATATAGGTGTTGTAAACTTCTATTTTGTTTTCAATATTCTCCCTTTGGAGCGCACAGCCGTAATGAATCCCATGCAAAACGGCTTATATTTTTAGAAAATTTGCTCGAAAAGTAGTTGGGCAAGGAGTTAGTGTTTTGATTTGTTTGGAAAGATGCGAGTGGAAATTGTTTTTGAAAGTTGAGAGAGAAAGACGGCCGATGGAATTGTCGCCTAAGCAGTTGGGGAGCCACACGCAGTTTCTGATTAGGTACAAGGCTAGAATTTTTCAGTTCGGAGTAATTCTGTGCTATTTAGCCTACATGTTTAAAATATACTCCCGCGACTTTGTATTGGTCGGTATTTTTATTCTCATTGTAGTAAATTGTAGGAAAGTTGGTAAATTGATGGAACTCATCCTAAATTGTAGAGTCTCAGATACTGTACAGATATCATGCTACAAGATGTACAGGATATTTTTGTGGAAGAGATTGTATTTTAAAATAAATATGAAGAGGCTTATGACCATAAAGTATTGTTCTGTGAAATATCGTGTGTATCTAACTTTGGACTTACATTGCTAAAAACTCAGAAGAATGATGCATGACACTACCCTTAGCTCCAGTCGCTACGTTTAGGATATTAAAGTGGAGGCTATCATTACAATATTATAATAGCCCTGAATAGCCTCCGTCTTCCCCGAATAGCTTAGCGAGTACCGATACGTGTGATTACACAATAGTGCTAGTGAGAGTGCTTTACTCGATTGAATCGGCCGCCTAGTGAAAGTGGGCGGCCGATTACGATGGTCGTTTTGAATGGCTGTATTCTGGGGCATCCTCTTCCGTGGAAACAGGTTTATAGGATATTCTGTGTTTATGGATGGACGCCCCCACCTTGCTTGAATGTTCAACGTGGGCTGAGACGCTTTTATTTATTCGCGAAAATTGGAGGAGCGTGGTGATTCGTAGCTAACCAATGTCGACGCATCGGGCGGTCTTCACCGGTCTGGTTGCCCGCGATCTGTTAATACCTCTCTCACCTGGGAGAACGCAATATTTCCATTTTTCAGCAGAGTGGTTGCGCAGCCTACAGTCTCGCAAGTTGGAGAATATTAGTCCGTAACTCCACTTATGCACATGGGTTAAATCTACCTAAACGGATAAATCAGCTGTTACTGGGCCCAGCTATTAATCATAATGGTATGCTTATGCTTATTTTTCCTCCAGAGGAGCGAACAAGTTTTCTCGGACATGTAACTCTTGTGTGGTACAAGCTTTTTTTTTAAAGGAATTTTTGCTTGTAAAATTGCCGTAAGCAGGTAAGTTGAGTTCTCAAATCTAAGGAAATTCTTTTGCTTGAACTATTTAAATTCCATAAAAATTTATATTGAAACTACTAGAAGCAGAAAGATAATATAATTTATACATTGGCGTAGGAAAGCGTTATGTTTTTTAATGGTAGTGTGTATACCCTGTTTCAAAGTGGTCTAAATATGTTTACGCGAAAAAAGTTTTATTGCTGTAAAAAGTTCAGCAAGTTCGGTGTTTGAAGTCAGTGCGAAGGTAAACTCGGAGATTGAGAGGTATTTGCGGCGAAGCAATTTGAAGGCGCTTAAGTCGTAGCTGGGAGGAAGAAGGGAGAAAAATTTTGTTTACATAATTAATATTGAGTTGTTACGGGAGTAAATAACGTATCAATGGTAGAAAGGACCTATTCCTAGACAATTTTAAAATCACTCAGAATTTATGAAGCTTTATGAAGCTACTTGTGCTATAAAACTAAGGTAGTTGGAGAAACCGAGAATTAAGAGTACAAAGAACATATTATTTACCCTAAGATTGAGTCATTATTTTTCATTCTCATCACGGATCAACAATCGTATTCGTGGGAAAGTAGTGATAAAGAAAACAACAAACTACTTGGGAGTATGCACTGGTCTTCTTGAGGGAGGCCACTACATTCTTCCTGATAACCAAGGTAACACCGTACTCGACATCCAAAGGTTTTTTATGTTAAGGGAAACTGGCTTGAGTCTTTTCAAAAAGGAGTTTGATATATTTTTCAATTTTATTTATATTTTTAGGTAAAGATTTTTAGACTACTTCGGAAATTAATAATTCACTTCCAATCTTATTGGTTGGAGAATATATGAATAACTTTTTGGAGACTTGTCTTTCAATTTCAAATAAGGTCATTCCATCGATTTCATACAAATCTGAAACGTATTAAATGGCCATTCTCAGTAAAATTTAGTTAAAGCTTTTTACCCACGAAATAACTTCATATTTTTAACCACTGAGAGCATCCATGAACAGAATTATTTTATGTACTTCTTTTCCTGTCAAATTCATTTGAATATACGGTTGCGTTCTGTATACACAAATAGTCTATGTAAATTTAACGCCTCTTAAAGCACTGATAAGCCCTGACCTTCACGATCGTGAGGGTTCGGCATGTCTCGCGCTTTTGCCTCCCGCGGTCTCAAGACGTAGAAAAAGCCTGGCGCAAACAATCGTGAGGGTATCCCAAGAGCACGTAGTACCGCACATAGCTGCTAGATCGCTCTCTGATAATTTTTAGCTGGGAGCCAACTGTTTTGCGTATTCGGAGCGTCATGTCAAAAAATGTCAACTCTTAAAGGGTTATGATAGCCCACTCAACATTACTATTGGTCAAGACAATGTTTTGAGCAACAGTTTTACGAACCTCAGAATTAGGTTCTTGTAAGTAGCGTCTTCAAAAAAAGGGAATTAATGTGGTTGACTGTAGGTGAGGCAATGACCGTAATATTAATGAAAAATATACCAGATTTTTATGTTGGCAACATAAACCAAATCTGCCTAAAATCATATCCGTACCGGTATTTTGTGCCCAATATTTCCTTCTTTCCTTTGATGGATTGGACAAGTGGAGTGCAATGTATGTTTTTTTAACTTGCTGGTCACTACTCGCCACCTGCGGACAAATCCAAAGCCAATATTTATGCATAACATGGTATCATGTCTCAAAGTAAATTATGTCGCATGAAAATTTCAATCACTGTTTACAGTAGGTACTGTTTGCGCCCACACCAAGCAAAATTCGCCAGCTAAGGCCTTCTCTTCGCATGATACAAATTTTACCCACCGTATCGTCTTATTTCTTCCTTAACGACGCCATACCATTCACTTTTATTATGGCATTCTTTTAATATAGCCGATTTATTTTAGAAACACTTGTGGTTTACTTCGAAATTCCTGTAAGTTATCAGAAAAGGTTGGTTCCTTCCATCGGAGGAGTGACACCAGACATTAATGTTACAATAACACTCGGGGTGGGACCTGAACAAGTGACATTTGTTCGATAACAACAGTGATTCACCTTCTTGGTTAAGTGTGTTCTAATGACTTTAAAGAAACAACAGTAAGATATAAATTCTCTTAATTCCTCTTCTTTAGAGGATAATTTTATCATGATATGGGTAGGATTATCATTGGTTTCAAAATCCACTTTATCTTAAGTTTTTTATGTCTTTATAAGGTAGTTAATTTTAGGCCAGTATTATGAGTATCAATATTGAATGGTTTTTATTTTATTTTTAATTGATATTTCATAAAGTGATAGTTATTCTCCACTTAAGGGTCGTATTCTTTAGAAACTTTTAGTGTTTTTTAAAAACTATTAATTCCAATAAGAAAATTGTTGAATTCAAATTTTGCGTGTTCTTAGTTGACAGGGACATGAATCTTTTAATACTTGAAATGAAACGGGAGGCTTGGAGCTATTATTTCATTTTCAGCCTCGTACGATGATCACTCATATCCGACAGCGTTTTTCCTTCGTTTTAATGGCATAAGAGACTAATATTTACAATTAATCAGCGTGCGTATAATTAACATTGCGGTTAGAGAGGTAGCATTTTTCGGTGCTCAAAAGTTAACGCATGAATAATGAAGGAGAAACCATGTTGTTTTCGTGCTTACGTTTTAAAGGTGCCTGGTTGACGTGTCTCCTCTCTCTTTAACCGTAGAGTTATTTTTTTTCTGGGAGAGGCGTTTGATGTTGATTCACAGAGAAATAAAATATGTATCGGGGTAGCGTGAAAAGCGTGGGACTTAGCATCGACCTTTCTCAGGGGAGGATATGCTTACCTTGTCCTTTCCCTATGATGACGTCATTTTATATCATAATATAAGGCGTTTAATGGAACAACCTCTCTGAATCAGCCTTTTGTAAGAAGATTAAGCGCATTGTCCTCGCGTACATTTCGCTATTTTTTGTCCGTGTCGGGCGATTCATAATGGTTGCAACAACAAGAGAGTTGGTAATTTCCTTGATATATTTTTGCACCCAGTGCATATCTTCGAACATTAGCGCTTACAAATTGTACGTCGTGAATGGAAAATCACGTACATAAATATTTAACACGTTCAATGTGGTTAACTATTTACAAAATAATGGTATGTATTATTTACGAATATCATGTGGTTAATTCTTTGTTCAGTAGTGAGAGAGTTGGACTACAAGTTTAAATCTTGGAAAGGCCGTTGTGAAATCACAGTAAAATATGTATATTTTTTCGGAACCAAGTGCTGGTTATGAAATGATGATAGCTAAAACGAATACAATTGACGAGACATCATAGAGAACTGGAAGTCGTATTGTAGTAGTTTTTTGCTGTAGTGTTCATGCTCCGAGAACTCTGCTTAAAGAGTAGTGCGAATGGTTGTCTATATATCTCATACTTAATAGTTGGATAGGAAGCTGGATAAGAACTAAAGTGATCATTGAAGAGAGAAATACGCAGTTATAAGATTTACTGAACAGTGGCACCTTTAAAGGTGAGGAATGGAGAGGTGAGTTTTTTTAAGAAGTTGGATCGAGGGTTTTCTCCATCTTAGAGAGAATTTTTTTTTGTCGCTAACAACTTACTTATATTTTTTAACACAAAGTATGTTCTTCTTTGAGGACACAGGAGCTAAGCATGAAAACGGGAGTCCAAAAAACAGACATCTCTCGTTCATACCTTAGAGAATCTTTACGATACATGACAAATATATGTTTATATTAATCAGTACTTTCTGCTGCGGTCAAGCATTCTTTCAGGCATATTGAAGTAGTAGGATAGTAGAAATTGCATGAATAAAATATATACGGAGTGGAACTAGGAGGAGTAGAAGAGTTAAAGTACGAAACTTTAAGGAAGGAAGTAATGTTGGTTTATAATGTAAGGCTGTTTTATAATGGAAGTATAATGTACCGTAGTTAACATGGTTTTGTAGTTACTTATAGACTAGCCTCCCATTGTAGGCAGTCTAAATGGAATTTGTCTCCCCTGGGTGCCTTGATCTAGGGGTACTAGTCTGGTCATTGGAATATGATGCATTAAAGCCCTTTTATTGCGTTTTAAGCCATCTACCAGTAAAGGTAGGTTTTGGTGAAAGTATGAATGCCGAAACTACTGTTCTAATCTTATTTCACCATCTTCGTGTTTGTCTCCTTTTACGATATCAATCCTCCGCTCAATACACATTTCACATCTCTTCATCGCGTAGGTAAATACTCGCCTTCCTCTTCCTTGATTTTTCAACATCATCCCCTTTATCACGACCGTCAGCATCGCTTCGCTTCTCATCATCGCCTAATCTGCCTCCGCATTATTTCCCCCTAGCCAATCTTCTCTCATCACCCACTATACTGAGCACCTGCAGCCTATTGTTATTCTATTTCCTCCGAGTCCACGTTTCTCCGCCATTTCATCATAATGTACTTACATTTAGTGCTGCCAGGAGTTTTATTAATTATGCTGGTATTCGCCCACATAAAAATCCTATAAAAATACCACGATCAGGGTATTCAGTATAATTTGTTGTCATGTTAGTCATACTGAACTCCACCATTATTGTAGTGAATTAAACACTGGTAGAATTATCGGAAAGAAACGATATTTCCTACCTACACCGAATATAAAAATATCACTCTCACTCAGTGATTCAACCCGAAGGTTGGTTTGGATATTTGAGGGTATAGCTCACCCCGGACTAAGCCACAATCGTGTAAATATCACACACTCAGGGTAGGGGGGCCAGTTCCATTCCCCGGGCCACCTCGCACTCCGAGGATTTTTTTTTCGGGGCCCAAAGGCTTCACCCGGATTTGAACCCGGGACTCTTCAATCAGCAGCCAAGCGCTCTATATAAAAATATGTGAAAAACATATTAGATACCTATTTATTCTTAAATCCAAGGAGATCAGTGGAGCAGTTGAAGCATAATTTTGGCATTTCCTTCACAATGGGAGAGGAAGCCCGTAATAATTTGGCGGAGCCTACACTGAGAATGGAAAACTTTCATGTGACACTTTAATCTCACCGGTAGCACATGTTCATTTTCGAACATTTCTGGGATCGTAGGAGAATCGCGTTGAGTATTTCAGACGAGAAGAATGATCATCTCATACTTATTCCTCGTTTCAAGGGGTAACCACACGGTCTACTTTCTCCCTTGTATTTCCTTGGGACAGGGTCTATAACTTGTGGTGGATGTTCCTGCTTCGTGAGACAGTGAATTTGGTGCTGGTTGAATACTTCCTTCTTACAGCGAACCCTTCCATTGTTGATTTTACAGACTGCACTTACACGCTCTAATTTTATGCTAACGCAATGGTCCAAAACGTGCCATGATTCGTGGACCGTTTTTCTTTAGAATCAGATTTTAAATATATTTTAATGTGCCTTTCTTCCGAGGAAGAAACTGTGGCATTTTCGACCTCATTGTACTCTTATAATGTCATACAACGGGTTCGTTGTGATTTATACTTGAGAATTAAATCTCTCCCTCTCTGTTGTTACCCGGGGCTATTAATTAACGGTGTTTTTATTTCTGTATTTTAGTCTCATGAGGTTATCCTTCAGCAATTCAACCAACATGAACGTGGCACTTAAAGGGAACATAACTTACTCGCGGTTTGAGTAGCCAGCCTTGGATTATAAAGAGAGATTTTTGTGGCTTCTGGAGCGCCTTCCTTGCTGTAAGGTCACCTATCACCCACGACATTTAATAAGTCAGACCGCATTCTTTGCATGAGCCTCCTTGATATTTATTCATTCGCGATTATCTTCCACTTAAAATACCTTCTTTCTTAATTGCAATCCTTTCTAACCATAAGTTTATGTCTACCCAGCCGACAAAATATATTTTTAATGCTTTTTAAAAGTTGTTTCAATACTACAGTGTATTCCTGGCCAGGGTATTGTAGCGTCAAACTGTGTCTACTCGTCAAAACAATACTTATTTTCCATTTTTTATTAGGTTATACTTCTATTTGTTATACAAAACAGCTCTTCCAGCTTCCAGTATCTTTCATTCCACGAATCTAGCCAACCTTTTACCGTCAACAACCCCTTAACAACCCAAAGGATTTCAATAATCCATAAAATATTTCCACACCAAAATATGTTAAAACATTTAATGAAAAATTACATCAAATTAAATCAAAATCAAAACAAAAGTTAAAGTAAATTTAAAACGTTACAGTTTAATATTATGTTCGCTTTGTGGCATGAATTTCTTTTCAATTCCGAAAGGAACGAGTGATGCGTCTACCTCAATTCGATGTAGAAATACTCATTTAGGAATTTTTGCTTTCATTAAATATTTCTGTATTGTTAATTTAAATTCTGTAATCTATTCTAATTCTATAATATATTCTAATTCTAATTATGCCACATCTAAGAACTTCCTTGTGTAATCAACAGCTATTCATGATTTTTTTATTTTAGCTCCATTCCTTTTCCTCTCGTACGCATTTTCGGGTTACTGCTAAATAGAAGGGTTGGCCCGTTCACCACCGATAAGTCATTTTCCGTACGCAATATAGCTTTACGCTTCTGTTTATAATTTTATTTCAAGTGGAGGACGGTGAGGATCTAGTTCTGCTAACGGTGCTGCAAAACGGTAAACTGCTAATCAAACAGCCATGGCTAATGGTTAGTCGGCATGCACAGCTAAACTTAAAGGGTTTTTATAAGTTCATTATCCAAAAGACACCGTGGCATTAAAATGCAATGATTGTCATACCTTTTTGGATATAACCTTTATTCCAATGATGAGGTCTTCAGATTAGTAATGTACCTAAAGTATTTTTCTAGATTAATTAATCTCAAAACTTGATAACGAGGACTATAGAGATTGTTACCCTTCATCGGTCATATGTGAGATCCCCTTTTTGCATATCTAAATATTTGAACTTTTAAACCACATCTTACGTCGTCGAAAGGGTGTCTTGAATGGATTTCATTCAAGCGAAAAATATCAACAGAAGATTGCTAGTATATGGTGTTATTTTGCTTTTGATGCTACAATGCTGAACTGTTGCGAATATTCCATCACCTATGACTGAACGCAACACATTTTAGCTCTCAGAAATACCGTGGTGGCAATGTTGCACAAAACTACGTTTTATTGGTTGCTTGAATTGGAATATAAAAGTTCTCGCTATACCTTAAGTTTAAGCTTATACGGCTTAAGCTTTTGCTGTACCTGAAAGTGTACTTGAATAATGACGAGGATTAGGGCTACATAATTCCGTAATGTATATTAAAGTGGGTATTCCTCTCAAAATTCAATGCATTACATGTTTTCACTTCGTTGTTTCATAAAAGGCTCACTTAAATTTACGTTGAAAGAAGGTATCTGGGTAGCTAAATTGGTTAAAAGTTCAAGTTTATCTTAAGCTCTCGTGGCGAAGACTTGGTATTAGACTGGAGAACAAGATTGTGGGACCTAATCTTGAATCCCATTCCAGGAAAAAGGTATTTTCATTGTGAATGTCTAGCATTAGGGGCTATTCAAGTATTACGCAAGGCGATTTTTACCACTTTTTAACCCTCCCTCCACACCCAATGTAAGACCACGTAGGATTTCATGAACCCTCCCCTCCCAATCTTACGTAAGTTATCAGACATTTTTGAAACCATGGACATAGATTGTAAACAATGGGGGATTTTATGTAAAAACGCGCAAAAACTGACCTCATCAAGGATATCGATAACGGTTTTCGATATTTCGTGATTAGATGTACGGACAACTCGCAAAACATGTAATCTTAAAAAATGCGACGTCTCCAAACTAGTGACAGCAACGAATTAGTTGTACGTTTTTCTATAGTATAGCATACATTAAGGCTTACCGCCGCGGCGGTGATCTTAAAAAGTAAGGCTTTTCCTCCGAAAATAATTATTAAAAGCGATAAAAATACGAATTCCAGAAGTGAAATACCTTACGTAGGACTTTCTCGGGCCCCCTCACCCCTCCCCCCCCCTACGTCAGACAACGTAAGAATAGCCCAACCCAAAGCTCCCTCCCCAAAACGTCATACGTAATACTTGAATGGCGCCTTAGAGTATTCCATCAGCAGAAGTCTGCTCAGTTTTAAATGCTCATAAATTATTCTAAAGAATGTTTCTTACCGAATGTCCTCGAAGTATTGTACTATTAAACAACGACTAATTGGAATGCGTCGGCGTCTCATTTGACTGCCTCCCATGCATCAACACGCAAATCTCTCTTTCCGTCCCTGGATAAGGTGGATAAGGGCTTCGCATATCCGCCCACCCTGTACCATTGCCACATACGCCATACCATCTCCTTCCTATCGGGCTTCCGTTTCGCATATTCCGACATACGCAGCTGCGTTCTTCTTCGTCGTCGTGCGTTACAATACTACGTTCTATTGTTTTGCGAAGGGGAAAATGTCAAACTCCAGGCGTTGCTCGCGTGTTTGAAGAGTGCTTAAAGGAGCCGCCGCGCGTCGTGCTCGAGCACTAAAAAAACAAATGCGCAACGATGAAAAAATGCGAATAAATCGGTTAGGTGGTCGGACGAGATTCATCGTAAGGTCGTGCGGGCTGAGTCAGCGGCTGGTTGTAATTTTTAATTCTGATATTCTTCCTCGGTTTTGGCGTTAAGCGTTTTTTTTCGTTTTCTGTGAGTGGTTGAGCCTCTTAGACATAATCCGAATTCCACCGTACCTACTCCCTGTTGTCATTACTATGGCAAGTCTCAAGTTTATTGCGCCATGTTTCCAGCGTATATATATTATTCTATATTGGGATGATTTCCTGTTGGTGCTGCGCGTTTGTTCTGGCTTGCCCACCCATTGCAAGCTCCGTGTTTTCATTTAAAATTTTTCCTGGAGCATACAAATCCAAACAGGCTAGTGCAGAGATGGCTTATCATTCGAACACGTTTTTGTTACGTATATTTACCGATAAATAGTATAATTTTTTAATGTTTAAAAATATGTGGAATTAGCTTCCAAGCTTGGTAAAATATAATGAAGGATCTAATATTCTCTGCAATTGGTACTTTGGTTTTACACCCGTGTCTATTAATTTTATACTCCCCAGAGTTGATAAAATGCTTTTGGACCTGAAGACCGAGTTCCGAATCGTCCAAAGATCCCATTAGTTTAATGAGCCTTATTGTCTCTGCAAGGAATCGATGCGATTGAGGGGAAAATGTAAAACTTAACGGATAAAACGTTTTCTGTATTTTTTATAATGAGCTTATCTACCTTTTATTCTAAATTATCACGAGTTTAAATAATGTTGACGTCGAATTCTCCATTAGCTATCTTTACGATAGGCATTGGGATTTCCAACTGCTTTTATTCCATGAAAAGCTTCAATGACGCGTTGTATTCCACCTGTGGAATTCAAAATTAACGCAAATTCATTTTTGAAACTTTCCTATCTTTAGGTGGTTCAAAAAATGTTTATCTTATTTTTATCTGAGTGATTCGGAGTATAAGTAAGCTTTCTTCGTTAGCACTGCAGGTGTTACGGACCGTATCTTTTAAATCAAATTATATGTCGAAATTACTCAGTATTTAATCGCTTAATCACGCTCTATGCGCTGAAATAGCAAATGTTTTGTTTTTGACTCATCTCTCACCTTCCAAAAAACGCCTGATCATTGCATACAAAATAACAGCGTGAACAGGTGGTGTACGTTTATGTATAAGCGCTTTACATATACAATTAGTACTGAGCTTTATATGATACATTTGGTTGATTTTTCCTACATAATCTCTTGAATCCTTGCATGTTGATTAATTAAATAATTAAAAAACGCTTTATACCAAGTGTAGTAGTGTGGTGTAGTAATCTCATATAATTCTCATTTTTTATCATTGAGATTTGGAAGAATATTATAATAGTGGCCCCAGCCAAAAATTTATTCATCATCATCGGTCAACAATCCTTGGATTGGTTTGACGCAGCCCTCCACTCAATTCTTCTATCTGCCAACCTCTTCATATTGACGTAACTCTCATTTACATCCTTCACAACTTGCTCCATATATCTCATGCGAGGCCTGCCTTTTCCATTCTTCCCGTTCACTTTTCCCTCGACGGTTGTCTTCATCAGGCCGTCGTGTCTTAAGATGTGGCCTACTAAGTTGTCCCGTCTCTTTTTAAGAATTTCATTAGACATCTCTTTTCTTCCACTCTTCTTAAGACTTCTTCATTTGTCACTCGGTCGATC
Source organism: Pyrrhosoma nymphula (assembly GCA_963573305.1). Classification (NCBI taxonomy): domain Eukaryota; kingdom Metazoa; phylum Arthropoda; class Insecta; order Odonata; family Coenagrionidae; genus Pyrrhosoma; species Pyrrhosoma nymphula. Next base: position 46,930,513 of record OY754333.1, on the reverse strand, counting down.
CATTTTATCTTCATCATTCTTCGGTAGCAACACATTTCAAATGCTTTCAGAGACCCATAATATTTCTCAATCTTTCCAGTGTAGTTGAAATTATATATATTGTGCATTTTTAGTAACTGAGCTCTTCATTTTGAATAAAAAACTTTGTAATATTCCACACATTTTTACAGTGTGGAAAAGTACAAGGTTTTTTATTCAAAATGGATATCTATCACTTCCAAGAAGTCAAGCCTGAAACAATCAAATTTAACTGAGCTCTGATAGCTTGTATTAATATTAAGCTGTCCTTGAGTTCTGCTATGACGGTTAGGGATATAGCACTGCCGTATTCCATGGATGCTGCATTTACTGATGCGATTCAATTGTTGGAAGATGGATGTTGTGGAAATGTTTTTAGCATAGTTAAATACTTTTCTGATCTATTGGCCTTCCACAACTATTGTGGATGGGGTGTTACTGATTTCGCATGAGGGTGGTTCTTCTTAATGAATAAAGTGGATGCGGTCTATAAATTACTTCACTAATTTTTTCCCGCCATTTTTTTCTCAATTTAATTCTCCAGAGATTGATCAGGTGGTGTATTTGCTTTCACTTATCGATTACAGTGTTTTCACATTCCTTCTCAAGCTCACGTCACGACTGCAGCAGGATTAAGTATTGAAAATTCCGATTCCTTCTTTTTAAATGTTCCTGAACAAATAGTTTAGAGAGCGAGAGAAAAGTGTCAATGTGGAAGTGACGGTCATATGAATCGGTATATGGAATCGAAAAACTAAAGGATCGCCACTGCATTGTACGGGATAAATAAATAAAAAATAAAATCCTCTATTGAAAAGAAATCCGGGAAACATTATGCCAAAAGAAACACTGAATAAATTAAATAAAAAGTTACACGATCGAGGATGAAAAGAGTTTTCACCGTAGACTGAGAAACGTTGACATTATGCAGATAAAACTTATTGGAATTACAAGGCTCATGGCCTCGGCTTGTAGGTGACCATTTGCTAACATATTATTTGACACAAGTTTAAGTGCATACTAGTGCTGGCAAGGTGTTTTAAGAAAAATATATATTTAAATCGTAATGTGTAATTAAATGAATGAGAACAATCATCTCTTCCCTAATGAATAGTTATCCGCAAAAACGGGCAATTGAGAGCGTTTTTTTGGCCAAAACCCTCATTTTCCCCGATTTTTTCTTCCATTCGTACCTGAACTTTACCTAAATGACTCCAACCCTAAATATTTTATAATCAGATAAAAATTTACCGTTATTGTATTTGCAGCATACCTTTCTGAAGTTTGGTCTTATAATGTTTAAAAAATGTTGTTTTTGGCAATATAAACAGAGCCTATTTTCAAGATATTTAAATGATAACAAAAATTAAAAAAAATACATCCTCACAATTTTCTTCTCCAGAGCATAAGTGTGTATTGACAAAGCATAATTAAGACTTAAAAAGTTGCACTTTTTATGGTATCAAAAGTTGACTTGAACAAAATAAGTAAAGAGATTTAGTGTAATGCAGCTTTTACAAGTCGGTGTTCAACAAGGTGCATATTCATTGAATACTTTTCAAAGACACTTGACACAAAAGTTTACAATATTGGTTCATAAATAAGAAAAATGTGATACATTTTATCAGTCACCGTCAAAATTGGAGGTAGACATTTTGCAAGCAAAGACATACTTTTAAGTTTTTACTGATGTAATTTTCGGTCAAAAAAATCTGAAAACAAATGAAATTTGAGCACAGCTCATGCATATCTGTGCGAGAAATAAATTAGAAGAAAATCCGTGACGTGAGGGCATGAACCTTTCCTGAAATTCGGTGATTTGAAGTGAAGTGACCCTACTTTTTTATTCAACGAATGTTGAAGAGTGTGTCATCAGATCTTAAGTTATAAGAACATTGAGTCATGATAGTAAAATACTGCTTATATTCCTTCCACCTTTTCAAGGTTTTAATAAATGAGTAGGGTATCAAGGTAGTGTTGTATATTTGTATAAAAATGAGTTAATAAGACATTAATAACCTCAAGATGTTTTTTTAAAGGTTTTGAGACTTTCTCTTTGGGAAAATATAATGAGGCTAAGCTGAAGCCTTTTGAGATATGGATATGGGGAAGTATTGAGAAAATACCCACGTTTGAGGAGAAAGCAATCAAAAAATACTTTATTTTGACAGGCGGAATAAAAAAAAAATAGGTGAAGAAAATCCAGTGGCAGATATATTGACGGAGTACAAGATAAAAGGTTACGGAATGTTAACAGCTTTACTGGAAGGGATAATCCCGAGTGCGCGGCTCAGAAGGAGAAAAACAACCATGGACAACATAAGGAAAGGTTGGAAGTGAGTTTGAGAATTATTGGCGGGTGAACAAGGTGTAGTGAAGTGTGAAAGCTGCAGGTGTCCTGAATGTTGACTTGATGAATCGATGAGGAGACTATGTTAGAATGTACATGATGACGAAGTATATTCATCAGTTGACAGCAACTGTTCGCAGAATGAAATAGTGTACGATATCCAAGTTACTCTTCTTATCATCGAGAATCCAGAAGAAGGTTTACAAGTGAGAGGAAGTGAAATAGGTACTAAAGATAGAACGTAGAACTTAATTTAGCGCGGTGGAACCTGAGCATGAAAGCGTTCACAATGCGTACGGAGAACATAACGCCAAAGCGATATTTCTCCTTCATCTCTTAAGTTAAGCCATTCAGCTGGCCATCCACAAGGAATAGTGATTTCTTACTTTGATCTATCAATAGCTATCCTCGTAGGTTAATAATTTATCACAGTGACAAGATATAAAATTGTAGAAATAAGTTAAGTTATTCATAATTGATAATTATGTTTTATTTGAGATGGAGTCATGAGTTCATGTTACTCGCTGGAAACCACTTTTGTAAAACAAGACGGATTACAATTTTTAAATTATCAGCTTGATGATTGACACATCGCATGAAATTTGAACCATTCTTACGCATCGGATATGGTATATTTATAAATCACATTAGTAAACTAAATAGTCCAGGAAATACAGCAATAGAAAGAGCATTTAGATGCAAATAGTCGGGATGCAAATTATTTGTCAAATATGTTGTTTGGGTTTGGACTGGCATTATAAATTTGTGTGTTTTCAACCCCGGCGCGCAACGCTTCATTGTTTTCTAGAAAAAATATTTTGTTACTTTTTTGAGTGTTTGCCCAATATCTTCTTAATTATGTATTCCACAGAAAATGTTATACTATTCTTTTTTTAAATAGAGTAAATTTTCTACAATTATAGCCCAAATGAAGCTCTCTACAATTTATAACTATTGAGACATGACTTTTCACAGAAACAGCTTTTTCGGAAAGTTATAAACAATTTCAATTTTGTGATGATTTTTGCCTAATATCTCAATAACTGCGATGAAAAAGACAAAGAAAAACAATTTGAAAGAACATTATATTATTTTTAATTTGAGACGATATGAATGTCTTAATGTTTAATACTGTCTGATAAAATTAACTATGAAACGTTTTCAAAAGAAAGAAGCATTCTTATCGGTTCGACTGGAAATACAGGTCATTGTGGTATAATCTAAAGTTACGTTATGTTCTTGAGTCTAATTCTTGAGTTGTTTGAGAAGCGTGTGGGGCGTTGTGAGGGGTCAAGTGGCGCTAGTGGGAAGAGGTTGAAGGATAGGACACCTCCGGTGACTCAGGTGCCATAAAAGCCCCTCGCTCTGCTGCCTGCCGGGTGAGAGGATGGATCATCATCTTCTCCATTCGCACGACGCCCACACGAATGTACCAGAAACTTCAAGGACCACGACCCGAGAAATCATGACAAAAATCCATTATCTACTCCATCCACATATGGCGCGAGGGACTTATAAGAGTGAAGAAAAGTGCGTCGGAGAGTGTTTTCGCAAATATTCGAGAAATGTAGGAGATATAGTGTTTTAATTTTAAGTTTATTCTCGGAAATGCTTCATAATTTTACTCGTACGGGCATGTGAAAACTAGAATCAGCGATGCGTCTATCAATTGGTGTGTGTATGTGTGTGTGCATATTCGTCCTTGAGACTTATTTTATTACCTAGCCTCCGTATTTTAATGGCATACCCAGCTTTATGAGCTTAATCATGCCAGGTTCATGAGACGTGATCCGAGATGTATTTTATACAGAAGACATTATTTCAGCTAATAGCCAACCATTTTTACAGAACGAACGGTATTTGAGAAAAAATATTATAAATTATGATTATTAAATTACAAACGAAGGTCGACCTTTAAAATTGGGGATCAAATTTGATTACGTATTGCGCCCAGATATTTAAGCATAACTAATGAAGTTAAGTGTTGCGGATCATAGCAAATTTTGATCGCATGCTGCTCTTCATTTAGCCTGAGAAAAATGCTTCTGAAATTGCTATCACACAGACTGAGTATAAAGTGGGAAAAAGTTTTATTAGAGATCTTGATTTGAACAATCATCTCAGTCAAAAAATCCTAGAGCTGACAATATTTTCCCATTGATTTCGCCCATGTGAAATCATGTGGTTTTTGGAATAGCAGAGTTGAAAATTTAAATAAAATTGTCCCTCTGATCATTTTTATGGTTAATAGAAATATATCATTGAATGGAAATTATATAGTAATTTTTAGGCCTTCTGATCATGGAATAATGCTCGGGCTCACCTTTTTAGGTCCAAGAATGGAGCCTATGTAAACGCTGAAGTTTGAAATGTAATACCTAAGTGTTTTTTTCATTAGTTGATTATAAAAAGTTTAGTTTATGTGTTTGTCTAATCAAATCTAATTGTATTATTCGGTACTAGGGACAAAGGTAAAAACATACGATGCTACATTGAGGTTTGGGAAGAGATGTCGATATGTCTAATACATGCCGATAAACGGAAACTTAAAAGAGGTCAGATTATTTTACTCATTGTAAGTTCGACCAGTCCTGTACCTATTAGCATTGAAAAATTATATTGTGAACCATGAGCATCTTGGCGCGTTAGCTCCTTTCCACTCCCGATTGCTTTGTTGGGTAAGCTGAACTGGTGGTAGACAATATGACATTGAAGTGGGAATTTACAGGTCGTTTAAAAAAGTCAAGAGATTTTTTACCTACCTATCCATATTGCCAATTAATATTTCTGTCGTCAATTTACCAAACCTAGCCTCTTTAGGTGGTGAAGTCATTACTTTTTGATAGCATGACTACTCTTTCGATGAAGATTTTTATCAAAAATAAGACTCAAATTCATCGTCGGTATAGTTTCATATATTAATTTATACCAAATCAGTAATTTTAATGGCTGGCATATCCGCCCTAACTCATATTTATTTTATTTTTGTATGCATTCCATAATTCTATGAATGATCATGTAAAGTGCTCAGAAATGTACATCAATCGATTAAGGATCGTGACAACTACAATAGGGGTTCATACAGGTCGGCGCTCAAAGAACGAAATACGTTGATTAAGCCTGTTCGATTAATTGAATCGTCGATTCAATTATTTTTACAATTGATCGATTATTTCAGCACATCGATGTCGATTGCGGTAATTGATTTTATTGTCAATTTTTTCAAGTGTCAATTCATATTCAACTGTTATTTAATTCACAATTACTGTCCGGCAATCGATTAATTGACGAATATTGATGGTGGTGACGGCCACCACCTACCCCTCCCTCAAGCAGTTAGCAAAAAGATATCTAGCTATCCTAGCAACTAGCACTGCGTCTGAGTGGTTGTTCAGTCTCGGTGGTAACATTTTCATCAACACACGCCAGTGTCTGTCGGATGAACGCGCTGAGGATCTCATCTGCATGTATTCAAATAGCGATCTATTCCTTTAATTAATTAATAAAAACTAAATTATTGAATTATTTTGTTGTTTCTCAAAAGAGTTCTAAGCTCTATCATTCTTCTCATTGCCAAAGGAAAGCCGTTTAAAAGCACGATCCAATTGAGTTCATTTATTGGTTGATGTCAATTAATTGTGTAATGGTAATTAATTGATGTCAATTAATTGGCCTTTGTCAATTAATTAAATAACTTCAATTAATTGTTGTATCTTCAATTACCGACAATTGAATCGACCACTTTTCCAATTATTCTTATAATTGATAGATACCGATTTTTTTCTATACTCGCACAGGCCTAACGTTGGGTATCCTGGGGCGCGCCCCAGGTTAGCCATGCGTCGCCCGAGCGTTTTTAGCATTTCCGTGTAAGATTCACAATATACAGTAGATATTGTGTGCGGTTGAGTGGGGTTACATTAAAGGATGCGCTCTCCATCTGTCGCCATTATTTTAGACGCTAGAAAAATATTACTTCAATCATGATATAACATAACTGAAGGAATGCCGTCTTCAGTAGTATTACCTACTCTGAATTCCAATTTTTAGAGATTTTTTAAAAGGCTATTAATGTACGATGCGGTTTTCGTGTTATCTAGCGTATGTTTTCTGATCCAGTGCGATTTTTTACAGTCTTATCCTCCTTTATTGCCCCACTTAACAATAAATAGAGAATATTACGATGAATTTCCTCGTCACTTGGTCACAAGCGCCATCCCTTCACCACCATTATAGCATTTGGTGTACTAATGTATTCCGTAGAGGATCTTTCTTTTCTTAGGCGTAATCATTAAGATGTCAATTGCAATTCCGAGACAATCGCATTACCGTATAGCCTTGAATCCGTCAGTGAGTTATTTTATGTTCTAACGCGACCGAAGCCGAGAGCACGGACGGAATTTGGCCCCATTGGACTAGGAGATAATTGAACTTTGCTGCATTCGATAATTATTCTGTCACGAGAGACGGCACCGGGTAGCCAACGTATTTCGGCCTTTGACGAGCGCCGACATGTATGAGCCACTAGCGTGCATAATTTGTCGCGATACTTTATCGACTGAGTGAGTATGCCTACCGAGTCTCTTAGTCTAAAGTCTGGCTTTCGTGTGATCATCAGCGAATCTGGTTAGTTTCAATCGTACTTCAAGTGTCTTTTACATTGCCTTAATCTTCTGCCTATAACTGGCCACCTTGGTTTCCCATCCTCTGCCGTCAATTTTGACGTATCAAGAATAATTTAGGTACCGATTAATTTCTTAATGCTGTTATCATTTTTTTCATTTAATCTCCTATAGAGCTTCACGGATAGCTTAAAATATGTCTTTTTATCTTAAGTTATGAAACCATAGCTCCATATGTTATTGTTAGATGGATACATTTTTTCACGATACTCACTGGCTCAGTGGAAATGTTGCCGCAGCAGAGACTCATGAAAAACACAAATTATGAGGCATAATAAGCTTATTGACCTAATGTTTCCAGAAAGAATTGTTTCAACTTAAAGCAAAGCTTTTTTGCCCTGTAGAGAATCAGAGCAGAGATTGTGGTTAGGTGGGAGGAATTATCTTTTAAATCATTTTTACATGCATTAAAACGGAGATACTTACGGAATATTTCCCATTTCAATCGTTTCGGCTTTATGACTCTTCCAATTCCCGATTCACCTATATGAATGCTGGAAATTCCCTCAAATTCAAAGAATTTAACGTATTGCACTAAAATGTGAATTCTTGAAAAATAATTAGTAGGTAAGTAAATTTTATCTGAGTGACTTTGTCATTCTGAAATGGGAAAATTCTCGGGGAGATAGAATTGTTTTTTTTACGATTGGGTTGATTGCATCTGTTATCGGTGCTTGAATACTCTGACTGTGAGTTAACAACTTAATCTGATTAATCGCGTAAGCTTCAATTGCTTGGTTCATTCTGGCGCCCTTTCCATTAAGGCGATAAGAAACCTAACGCAATGCGTAACCGTGGGCAAGCATATTTCATTTTAGGGAACTTACTCGAATTTAAGCTTTCCGCTTACTCTTATTCACTTGAAATGAAATAAATGTTTTCCAATGCATTTTTGTCTGCGTTGACCATTGTCAGGGAACATAAATTTCCCGTCATTTATTAAGAACTCATCCACAAGCCCAAATATAAATTTAATTATAGAAAGAACCTTTTCACCGCGTGAGCATGAGGTCTATAATTTTACTTACGTTGGCTTATTGCGCAAGTGACTCAGTTTTACTGTCTATAGTCATCGATTTAGGTTAAGTTTCAGTATTTTCATTCTAACCATTATTTTCTTCCCATGTTTCAGCAAGGCATTTATGGTTTCCATATGTCACTCTTGTGCATCTGCTAGAATTCTGGCATGTCCTATGGGTATTTATTTTTGGAGCTAATTCATCAAATGAAATAACACAGAATTCTATTCGGAAATATTCCATTTGTATTTGCAACATTCAACAGAGCATTAGAGATTAAGCGCTGTTACATTAAGGGTAGCTTTGCGTGTCCCAAAAGCATTAGTAAATGCCTTCTGAGGATGGAATTTGTGTAATCAAACTTTAATTGGATTTCGGACGAAATAAAAACGAAATTGGCCCAATAATTGAACTCTCTGTTCCGCTCCAATGCTACCATTCTGTACTGGATTACAAAAAAATATCTTCTGGCGAAATCTTTTCCATTGATTTCTTCCGAGAACGTCAGAACACGAAAGTCATAGTTTACGCTAGAATTATCACGGCCCGTCTTCAACATAGGACTTTATTAGTCACAGTGGCAATATTCGAAAATTAAGACCCTAAGTATTTGGCATACCAATGGAAATAACTACGGGATAAAAACGGGAAGAGTAAAAGTAACCATGAACGTTTCATGGTGAAATTTATTTGTGATTTTTTTTCTATAGTAAAGTAAGTAATGGATTAAATAGTGCTGTCAAATTTTCCTATGGAAATAATCTACGGTTTAAAAAGTTTCTGTCTTATTGCTTGTGGTACTAAATAAGACAACCCTGGATGCTTTCGATAAGCAAAAAATCAGTTTTCCAATTAAATATTTTGTGTCATAATTGTAAGAAGCAATGATCTGTTCAATCTATCGTTCATATCGTTCAGCTTCAGCAGGTTATTTTTGTCTGAAGATTTATGAAAAACAGGACTGTAAATTTCTAAATACATTGCTTATTAAAAGATCTTAGGCTTTCCCGGCGAATAATATTAGTAAAATCTTCTCGGGTTTGCCACCGGGTGGCCTTCAAAAGTCTTACCCGGTGGCAAACCCGAGAAGATTTTACTTACATTGCTTATTGCTTCGTTGCTCATTAATTATATTAATATACCTGTACCAACAACCTGCAGTGGAACCTGAAAGCCATGGAATCTCTGGAGATGAACAAGCATAAACTATTTTTTACTCTAAACCAAATGATGGTGAGCTTTATGCTGCGTTTTTTAACATCTCTGTATTCTTACATTTGAATGTTTAAAAGTAATATTGAGATACGATACGTGAAATTAGTAAGGGTTTGGACCATGAGAAATTTTGGAATTTGGTTGATTTAGATAATTGTAGGACCCGTATAAATAACAGCTCTTCCAATACAGTATTAGGTGGGGAATACTACGTTTTTCACCTCAACTAATGAATTAAATGAATGCTGAACTGTAACCTGATGTCATACAATAGCTCATTTGAAAGTTTTAGTTAATTTATTGCTAGTGTGCTAGCAATTAGTCATTATAGTAAGTTTAATCAGGCAAAAGGCAAGCGCAGCCAAATTTGAAGCAGGATTAATCTCCATTGGTAAATTGAGACGACTGCTGTGTTAGAGTTATTATTTAATGCTCACCAGTTGACTAATATTTCAGGCTTTCTCCTTTGGTGCAAGTCGAACAAAGTGTGTGACGAATATTTGTGGTGATTGGATTAGGCGATTCGTTTTGCTTCCCGCCCGTAATTTCCTTCGTTCCTTCTCGTTTCTCCAGCAGTTCTAGTCGGGCGACCACTTCCTCGTGACCGGAGCGCCGTGATCGAAGTTCACGACCGTCCTCACAGTTCACGCTTAATTTCACAAATGTGTGGCACAATTACTTCGCCCTCAAGTTACAAACCTTTTCTTCGCCATAGGCAAATGTAAGTGGAGCTCTCCAATAGCCCTAGGACGTGGAAATTTTGAACCTCACGTCATGGATGCAAGATAAAGCATAATGACGTGACGTCCAATATCCGTCACTCACCAAACGAGATTGCTTAAGGTTGAAAAAGAAAACACACTTGGTATTTTAACAAGTTGTAATGATTTTAATAGCTAGGGCAATTAATTTAATATTTCTAATTCTGAGGTCATTTTTATTATAATGAGATTCAGGCAAGTCTAGTGACCAATGATATGGCAGGGGATTGTCACAGTTTGGGGAAATATTTTGCGTGCAATTACAATGTAATCTTTTAATAGGCCATATATCAAGTTGTCACTTATATAGGTCTATATTCTTTTCTTCGATCGATTAGGATAATAGGTAGGATCATATGCCTGTTATTTATATGGATCGAATGTAAAATATTTTGTTTGCCATTGTCGTTAACTTCAAATAGATAGGGAAACATAAAGGATATTCCCTTTACATATACTAAGGAGTAGGAGGTAAATACACAATATTTTCCCATAGTAATTGCCATAATGTGTAATCTACCGATTCAATGTACACACAGTATAAATTTGTTTTTACTTCATTATTTTAGCTATAATACCTCAATGACTGCCATTCAATAGAAACAAACTTTCAGTGGATAAGACAATTTTAGTTTTATTTGGCCATTATTTTACATTTTTTCCTAATATTTTCTATGAGTAAACATTGCTAAAAGGTGTGGATTTCTCAGTTCGAGGCAATGTGATGGGAGTAATGTTTCATGGAGACGCACTGGGTTTGAACCAAAAGATGGTAGAGACGAAGCCTTTCGGGATAGAAATTATAATTTATATTAACTTAATATTCCGGAAAAAATCACTTGATACATTACGAAAAAACTCTTTGGACCTGGATATTTACGTCTTTTCTAGTTGGAGGATTGAATATGCCCGGATTGGAATTACACGCAGAATGGGAGACATACAATCCAATTTCCAGGAATTCCTTGAGCAAAATAAACGCATAAATCCTTTTAAAGACCTGGAAATAAGTGATACAGTGGCTTTTTGTGTCAACACCCTGAAATTTCTTGCCGATCTCCTGAAGGAGGTCGTGCTTCAAGTGAATCCATGAACGAGGAAGATATCAGAGGGTGGTTTAAATCCGTGGAGAATATCCTTAAAGAATAAAATAAGTGTGATATCTTGTCTGATCCTGATAGGGTGACGTAACGAACTTTGTGCAATTTCAAAAAAAAAAACTTAGTGCTTGCCCAAACTGGATCAAGAAATGTGTATCAAGTAGAACATAGTCAAATTTCAAACAGGTTATCTTTCTCCAATACATGTCAAAATTAAAAAAATGACCGTTGAGTAGCGCATGAATATTTGGTGTGCCAATAATTGGAATATTGTGTGTCAATAAATAAGAAAAATGTGTCAATACCTGGGATATTGTTACTTCTTCTTTAATATTTTTTGTAAAAAGCTGGATGTAAAACTAAATTTGGTTAGAAGAGGAAAATAATACACCATGTTTCTGAAATCTAAGGCAAATTTAAACAAATTGAAACGATGGTAAAAGATTCACACGTTAATTTTCTTCATCAAGCTCCATAATGTCCCAATGACTGGGTGGTTTACCCTATATGGTACCTAATATTAGGGCTTCTTTATGTTATTAATAGTAGTTAGAAGTTAACTACAGGTGCCTAGTCTGGATTACCAAGTGAGAGTAATTATCTATTGTCCATCGCAGTTTTTTCTCTAATTCAGGTTTTCAATCTCTTTCATTTATCTTGTGATAGTTTTAATTCCTATCGCAATGGGCTAGAGTTTTTGAAATTCATAAAACGCCCACAGAGCAATAAATAGTCTGCTTCGAAGTTAAAAAATGCTAAAAACCTAATTCTGGCCCTTCCACCTGGGCGAGATTTCTACCCTAGTTTCCTTAACAATTTAGCCTTATGTCTATTTCCGATGGCAACCGGAGTGGAACATTACGTACCCTATTTACTTATTTCATTCTGTACACTTATATACTTGTTTTAGTTAGTTATTTTGGTCCTAATCAAGTGAGAGTAGCAGCTGCACCCATTAACGGTTTTCCATCCCGTCATCTTCATCGCCCTTTCCACTGATATGGGCCTTATCTTCGATCATATCTCAGTCGCCTTGTCCATGCAACTTGAAAGGGGAGATTAACACCTTTCATGGAAAAGATAATAAACCTGAATTCGTAGCTCAGTGTGAAGTCAGTAACGATCCAAACGTTTTTATGGACTCGGCTCACTTCCATTTAGTCCATCAATCCTCCGAATCAAATCCGGATAAGATGAAACACTACAGATACGTAGATAGATATTTAAATAGGGTGGCTAATAAATCTACCCCAGTAAGCTCTTAAGCTAACCTGTCAACTAAACGTGGCATTTATTCCTCCGATAGAGTTAAAAATAAAACTTCCGATTGAGAGACTCGATACAATAAATGCAATAAACTCGTTAATAAAAGCAGAAACTCAAAGAAATGTGCAATAGTGCCCTGAGTATCATTTGGTAAATTGCTTAAATTCATTCTTGATTCACCGTGCGGTTGATTGAATGAACCATTTTTATGGCTGCCCCCGGAATATTTGGAAATTGCAGCACAATGGAAGAGAAAACGAAGTACTGAATTCAAATTTTCTGAGTCTGCAGTAACATTGATTAAACCACATTGAGATAGCAGATCATAATAAGAATCATATTAAATCAATGTTTAAAGTTATAGAATTAAAATAAATCAGTGAAGTGAAAGTGCAATGGTTCCAAAGCATAATAGAAAACCTAATACTTTTCCATGAATGCTATATAATTGTAATACTGCTGAAATTTTGTGTGAATATTTTTTTAATGAATTTTAGTGAATTTTAATTTATATATACATTTAAATATAGTGTAACCTACGATTACGAAAAAAATATGTTTCTGTGATATTGAGAATGTTTTGAAAAGTGTATTAGATGAGGTGTTGTTCATACAAGACTTCATAAAAATAAGTTTCTTTTTTTGGAGGTGTAATCAAATTTATAATAATATTTTTTTTCTAAAAGAAATTTTGTTTATTGATTTTAAGAGTTTACTTACGCCGAACTGTCAAAACCCATGAAATGGCTCGGCCAAAGAGAGTTTTTAACTATCAGTGCATTCTTTTCCCAATATCCCATGTCAAATTACCTTAGAACCTTTTTTGCTGTTAACGGGAATGCAACCGTGAATAATAGCTAGTTTGGTCATTTGAAGAACACCGCTAATGGTTTACTGAACTCTTGTAAATACCAATTGTCTGGGTTTCACCAGTTGCATTTGAGCAGCCTCGTTTAACCGAATAATCCGTTGCAAACCCGGAAACGCGTACGAAATCTTGGGCCATAATCTAAATGGCTGGTTTGATAGGTTACGTTTTTCCATGCCCTGAAGCATATTATGTCCAAATTGACGGTTGGGAAGGTCCTTCCTATATGTTGCTCACGATTCTGCGGCAGTACCTGTCCAAAAATAAAGGTGAAAACTGGTTACTGCGGAAAGTGTTATGAAACTGTACCTCTGGAACTATTGGTCAGTTCGACCCACTTTATGCGAGATGATTCCTTGTGAAGTGTGCCGCGCATTCGCCTTTGTTCTTCACCCGACCAAGCACGTCTTCTTCACGGCGAAATTTAAGCTTTACCATGACATTGTGTAAATTGTTTTAAAATTCGATTTACATTACAAGAAGTAAGGCAAATAAACCACAATTGTGTTCAGTTAAGAAATATTTAGCACAGATAGTCAAGTATTTGAGCCAAGCTGTAATTTTTACCAATACCTTTTTCTCATTTTCGGCCTAGTATATAAAACTTCAGCGAAGAACTACGTGCAAAGTGTAGCATGAGAAGTAGTGTGATTGCCTACCAGCGCTGTAAGATACACACTTTAAGGAAATTTAAATACATAAATTACTGTAACGATTCTATTCATGTTTCGTCAGTCATCTTTTTTTAATTTACTTTTACATCGGATGTGTTTCATCGGTATAGGAAACTATAAATTGTGCATCATTTTCGTCATAAACTTGCTGCATTTTTAGCATCTTTAAACCATCTCAATGAAAGGGCTGATGTCCGTCTCTTTTTCCCTCAAATTACTTTCCAATTTTCAGCAATATCCCGGTGTAAGTACAAAATGGATTCTCAGTTTTAAGTGCGCCATATACAGTTTTTGTCACAGCAAACAAGATTCTAAGGAAATCCGCACGCTGATTAAAAAACTGTTTCTGTCGAGCAGAGATAACACTCTGATTGTACTTAGCACAAGCTTAGCAACCGCTCCTGACCATAAGGCTACGCGCTAAACTTGAAAAATTGAGATCAGATGACTCATCCATGTAGGACTCATAAAATATAATAATTGCGTAATTGAAAGGTACTGGCATTCCTTCTTTCCATGCACCATTAATAAGTCGGAGAGTTTTTTTATAGGTACTATTAGTGACTAAAACAAAACTCGCTATAATAACTATAGCAAAAACTGAGCGAAACCTTTCGAAACTCCGTTAATATAAAGTTCAATGTATCCTTCCCTCTATCAATTGTTTCATTCTATTCCCTCACTTTTCATGGCTGGTGTCCATGAATTGAGTGACAAAATTATCAAGATGTCAGAGATTTTGGAAGTTCTGCATTCCAATGTAGAAGTGAACAATTACCTATTCTCTTTGTGTAACTATCTTGCAATATTTTGATTTTTTCAAGAATGTAGTGGCTGTTGAGATTATCTGGATTGGAAACAGATTATCACCCCAATCCTCATTATTGATATAATGTCAGAGAAATGAGAATCATGGCTTATTCGCTGCTCTTAGTGTCGTACAGTAGTCTTTGCAGTATATGGCTACAGATTTTGGTATGAGTGTTGATTTCATGGACCAAGAGTTGTCTAGATTTATTGCTGCAGGTCGACTTCATGGCAAAGTTGACAAAGTTAGAGGTGTTGTGGAAACCAATCGACCAGATGCGAAGAATTCTCAATATCAGTCTACAATTAAGCTTGGGGACATATTATTGAACATAGTACCAAAATTTTCTAGAGTAATTAAAATTTAAATAACATCATTCTTAGCTTTGTATCTTTGCTATCTTAAATTTGACCTGTTAGTTCATGGCTACTGTTCACTTTCCTGAATGCTAATTTTGTCAAAATACTTCAAATGTTATGTTGATTTTTATATCATGCACTATTGGATTGTTTTCATGAAACAACTCAATTAAGCAAGGGGACATATTATTGAACAAAACAAATGCTTTATAGAGTTATCTCCATTTATAAACTTTATTTTTTTATTTGCTACTGAATGGAAACTTAATTTTGTATGTTACAATACCTGAAATATGTTTCATTGCAGTGCAATGTATGGATATCTCGTATTAATGATTAAATGGCTCTCACCCAAATTTATTGACGTTATCTTGCTTTTGATTAAAAATGTTATTTATTCGATGATTGAAATATCCCCTTCCAAATAGTTTTGGCACGATTAGTATAATGGCTATAACTGTGTACAACAAAAAATTCCGTGCTATACTGTTACACAAGTGAATAATTGCGTCTAGTTTAACAGTGAATTTAATTTTGCGCTAGGGGTCTCAGCACGCGAAAAGTTAAAAAAAATCCCGTAAACCAACAGTGATAGAAGTTTTGAGAGAGTACTCTTTTAGGTGCGTGTTAAGAGAGGCAGGCAAAAATTCCGACGATTTTAAAACTTCTGATCAAATTGAAAATGAAGGCAAATTGTTCGCTAAAAATGGAAAGTAATAGACCTCAAAAGATAAGTCATTGAAAATAAAAGGGCATGCTACTAAACCTTTTTTACACTTCCTTTAAACAGGCACTATTGATGATAGTGTTATGTTTAGGACACGTTTTTCTAATGATGAGACAATAATGGCTTGGGTACAATTTCTGCATCCCTTTCAGTAACGTCTCATTTTTAGTTCCTTAAAACAGATAGCAGCACTATATATTTATGTCTAACCGGGTTAGGGTTAAATTTTTATTAAGAGTAACTACGCCTACTTCATTTAATGTAGTTTTAGCGGGATACCACTTCACTTAGAATTTGGTGAATTTGACGTCATTTTAAATAAAAATAACTGTCATATTTCCACTGATACCTAATACTAACTTGCCAAACTACTTTTCGAGCAATTTGCCTAAAACTATAAGCTGTTTTACATGCGATAGATTATGGCTGTGCGATTCAGAGGGAGCATATTGAAAATATTAGGAATTTATAACACCTAGTATTCGTCAATAAACTAACGGTTTGAAGTAATTTTAAACGCATCGCAAAAGTAAAAACCTGCTGTGAAGGCGTTTTCACCATACGGCGTGAAAAAATGAGTCCAGTTAGAGACTTATGTAGATATATTTATTTAATTACTGAGGATGTTTTACATATATACCCATATATACCCATATATCATTGCGCCATTAATGATACAATATTTACATCATAGTTTTTACAGACCCTGAATTAAGAAATAAAATTCTAATATGGTCTCCAAAATGACTAGGGAAATACCTCGCGAAAAGCTACCTAAAAATGACATCGGTCATGCGCAAGGGTGCAAATATTTACACAAAAACTCCTTTTAATTGGAATGAACATACATACAGTGAAACTTATGTTCTAGTCAAGGCGGGTATAATCCTAATTAGATTATGCTATGCTTGAGTAAAGGGCTGCTAAAGGTCAAGAGTTAACTGTGGCGGATGCTCCTCGGTGTTGAGCTGTGCCGAAATCAACCCGCGCTTTATATTTATCTTTCCTTTTGCCTTAAAGGGGGCCTGAGCAGGGCACTTCAAATTCTTGGGATGGTCATCGACGGGGAATCGAGAATGCGAGGCCGTGACTGCCTGTGTGGCCGAGGCAAAGGTCAGGCGGGGCGAGGATTCCCACCCGAAGGCTCACATTTGGGCACAGGGGGAGCAAGTTAGGGGTGGTTATATTGCGAGGGCATTCTTCGTGTTACGACTCTGACGTTTCTCTTTTGGCATTGGCCGGAATCGCCATTTACCGGTTTAGGAACTTTTTTAAGATGCAAAAATTAAGCTGCGATAAAAATCAGTTTTTTCAGCAATCCATTTTAAGTTTTATTTGGTGCCAAGGGAGTCATAGCCTGTAGTCAACTACTTAATAATAATAGCAAAACATGTAAAATTAGAACGTAGCTAGTCTTAAGCGTAAAGTATATAAGGATATGTTGCCTTTTCTGCGATTAAGCGTACCTCTTGCATTAAATACATATATAGCAATGAAATATCCTTTCGTCACAATTAAAAATGAAGAAGTTGGAGCCCGTAGCCATCAAAAGTTGAAAATTAGGCCAATCACTCATTGAAAAACCGTCCGTAGTCTTTGCACCATGGGTAAAAATTTGCTTGTATATTTATGGAAAATTAAATCACAGGTCAGGTAACAAAACTCGCGATAAATTCAATAAAATCCATGCATATTAAAATACCTCTCATAATAAATTAATCAATGTTTGTTAAATTCCGTTGCATGCAAAAACTCAATCAAAACTCTTGAAACTATGCATCAGAAAATTAAATATGTTGACGCTCAGTATTTCAGTGTAATCCACAGTCAGTGAAACAGTAAAAATCCTGGAAAGGGATATGGCTGATTAAATTGCTACTGATTGATCTTGGGTTTAATGATACGTTAATTATTATAAATGCTTTCCGAAGAAGGGCGCTGACTGTCAATTTGGAATGCTTGTGTCCCTGTTTTAAAGTTGAGTTCGTTGGTCATTTTTAATGGGTGTGTACACCCATTAGTACACAGTTGGGCATAATTAATTACTTCCTACAGATCAAGAATGCCAGCTCTAGTTACTTTTACTGTTTTAATGATAACTAAAACTAAGAATGAATTCGTTTTAAATTTTTTTTAATTTTTAGATAGTTTTTTTTTATATTTAGTTATTGTTAATTTATTTTTATTTTTCTCCATTAATTCTGAAGTATTTAAACTTTTGATGCTTGCACCGATATCCTTCATTCTTAGGGATTTGCTCAAGAAACGGAAGCTAAGATAGACAGTCATTTCCTATTACTCAGCTTTCTTGAAAACGTTGGTGTCCAATATCCTCTACCCAGTTTCCAGTAAATTCGTTTTCTGAATAGTCAATGTTTCGGAACAGATTTTTCTTCCCTTAACGAATTTCCTGTCATTGAATAAACTTCTTTAATGTGCAATGGGATTTTCAATTAGACACACTATCGCTATGATATACGCTGGCCTCATCAGTGGCTACTTGTCGTTAGAATGAAATTCATTCTCAATTTTTCTAGAGATGTAGTTATTTTGGTTGTGCTCGTCATTAAAATGCTTAAAATATGTAGGTATCAAACAAATAAAGTAATGACTTACCATTGCAATATATTTTATCATTTGAGTGTTCGCGTTTTTGTGAAGTTCGAAACTGAAAATCTGTTTAATCTGTAAGAATATTTTTTTTCTCTGGCCTATTCCACATCAATACCTTCAAGCTCCTTTGCAACGACTTTCTATCTTGATAAGCAATGAATTAATTAAAAGAGCTGTTTCCTTTTGAGGTTTTCGGAAAAAAATGAATGCATTCTCCGAAAATCATGTTAATAATATCTAAAATTTCAAATAACTACTAATAATAATACATTTATTACCCAATTTCTTGAAATTTCTTCATCTAATGAATATTGCTATTCATTCTGTAAGTTAAATTTTACTTCGCCGGTTGCAGTATGTATATATTATTCTCGATATAACTTTATGCTCAAATCACTTATTCAATTTTCCGTCTTGATCATTTGTTGTCCGTTGACGGTATGTGTCATAGATTGAATTTCGTAGACTGAATTTTGCAGACTGAGTTTCCAATTCATTATTGCTGGGCAATATTTGTTCAAAAATATATTCTGGTTATAAACTCGGTTTCAATGGTTTCCTAACAAATAGTAATCCAATTCATGCACTTACCATGATGACCAGAAAGTAACATTATCCATCGGAATTCCAATTGTGTGAAAATGAAGCTAATGCTCCTATTTCCTTTAAAAAATGAAATTCTTTTTTATCGGCACCCTTTTGATATCAATTGCAAGACTTCTGGGGGGAATTGGTAAAAATAGTGGATTAGCGATGGAAAATCGTTTATCGAGGCAGGCCTTCTCTTTACTTTGAGGGTATAAACTGCAATTTTGAGTGAAAGATGATTAGGATAAACCAACCAAGGATGATTTGTCTCTGCTATATACATAATTTCCTAATTCTTCAGAAGTAAGCCAATGTAGATTATTTAGTAGGTACTTGGAAACAAGCCTTTGAACTGAGTTACCATTTCTTTGTAATATAAGAAGTTATGCCTTAGTTTCTGAGCTGAGTAGAAGAGTCAGCAATTCAATTGCAGCAATTCTCGACTCCACACTCCTCTGCCATCCACACCATTCCGAAATAATTATTTACTTTGACGCCCTTCATGATTTTTCTGATGTATTTCATTCTTGGCCATCGTCTGTACTTTTTACGATTTATTTCTCCTTTTAACATTGTTTTCATTGGGTTTTTGTTTCACAAAAAGTGTCCAAGAAGGAACCAGTAAATTTTCTTTAATTACTTTAATATATTCCACTAATAATTTACCAAAATTGGATGTCCGATAAATATCGCATTCTCATTGAGAATCAAGAGGAACCTGCAGCTTTGAAGAACACTCCTTGAATTATCAGCTATCGACGTTTTATATGAATTCAACAGATTCAGGCAAGATGTTCTTGGATACTGTGGAGGTTCTTCATGATATAGAAGAAACAATTGCACTTTTCCACAAATTGCTTTAATGCGTACAACGCGTTTCGGCTCACAGAGCCATCATCAGGTACAAGAAAAAGTTGTAAGAGTGTATATCACATATCTATCTTTTCAGCGGAGGGGGTAGTGGGAGGAAACTAGAGTAGGGGGGGAAGGAGAAGGTAGTGACGGAAAAAACCTGGGAGAAATCAGGAAAAACCAAGGGAGAAATTACAACTTTGTCTTGTACCTGATGATGGCTCTGTAAGCCGAAACTCGTTGTACGCATTACAGAAATTTGTGGAAAAATGCAATTGTTTCTCTTATATTACGCTTTATATGCTTCCCCACTTACATGAACTTTACTGTTCGTACTTTGTTGAAGTTCTTAGTACTCATAATTGAAATAAATACGTTTGTACTGTCCTGCAAACTTTTTTATTTCTACAACGCGTTTCGCCTACTTACGGCATCATCAGTTACGAAAAGGTTCAGAGAACGTTTCTTTTATTTTTTCTCGTTATACAAAGAATAAAACGCGGATTACTTGATGATTCCTTAAGTCGGTGGAACGCGTTATACAAATATGAAAATGTGTGTAGAAAAGTGTAAATATTTTTATTTAGATCATGATTATTAGACATTCTAGTGCGAAAGAATCTCTATTGTTAGATAATCTAGTGCATGACCACAGTTATTTCCTTTTGCTATTTAATGCTAGCATTGGACCTCTGTCGGCTCGGGAAGATGTTTCACATAATTCTCAGCCACGACGTGATTCTCGGTACGTTGGCAACGCCGAGTAATCATGGGGCAAGGGTGATTGGTGCAGAGCGTGCCATTAAATGAAGACGTGTCTCGCCGGGCGATGTTCGTGGATTTCGAGACGTCCGATCACGCCTCAGGTTGAAAGCGAATCTGCTGCGATCAGATTGAATCTTCTCTTCGAGGAAACGGTGATCACTGTGGGAACTTTTACCTAATGGTGCCGTGGTTTGGGCTTTTAATTTGGAGCAGAATCATCGCGGGCCAACACTTAGCTCACCCACACAAAACCATTTTAACGCGCCCAAGAGCTCGCTTCGTGTGGAATGCGCCGGTGATAATATCTTTTGGGATCGAAATGGCATTTTCGGGATTCGAGATTTGCGGCGCGCAATTTATAGCGCTCCCTTTGGTGAGCAAGGGCGGTATAAAACTTCTCCGTCTTCATTTTTTCCTTTCGTTCCGTAATATTTCGGCTACGTGGATTAGCAATAATTTTTCCTTCTTCGCATTTCTTTCCCGAGTCTTAATCTGGGTTCTCACGCCTCTGCCCTCATGAAGTGTATTTAATGCCAAACGGAATTTACAGCCAAATCATCAAAAGTATGTTTCGAAATCGAATGTTTTATTTTAAATCACCAATCCAATATTGATGCAATATTGGATTGGACCTTGGCATTAAACAAGAGTTTGAGTATGAAGTATGATTTTTTCGGACAATGCTGTTCATTAAAAAAAATTTCAACGTTTCTTTTGATGACGCATTCAGTACGAGAAGCGAAAAGTTGAGTTTTTTAATTAGCAAAACGCAGCATTGCTTGAAAAAATCATCCTTCATAGACAAGAAAAGCTGCGGAAGTCTTCAAACAAAAAAATTGTTCGAGTAGGTAGCTAATTACGCCCTTCAGATTATACTCGCAAATTCAAGCCCAACTGGGTCTTTAGCCATGAATATCTAGTGCGATGATTTGAGGCGATGCCTATTGCTTTTGAGTGCGTTCATCGATTTACCGAAATAATCTGTTTACGGAACTACTGTCTCTTCACCCTAATCTGGGAATGAGGAGAGACATTGCATTTGATTGCATTGCTCAGTACAAACATAACTTGTTGAACTGATACTTATCGTAACATTAAAGCATACCGTTAACTGGGGTGAATTCGGGTCGCGGGGTGAAGATGGTACGAACACGAATATGTCGGCTCTGGATGGAATTGGATGGTAAACGGGAGAGGGCGGTAGGCGACGACCACAGTGGACTCTTTTTGTAAATATTCAACTTTTTCCTTCAATAACTCGGCTTGTATCGCTGGCTTTTTATTGATGAGAAAATACGTGAAGTAAAATTAAAAGGATCTACTACGAGGTAAAACCGTTTGTATGCCCATAAAAATGGTCATGTTATAGGTACAGAATTCTTATTCATAGTATTTATCGCTCCCATTTCCCAATTCTATGTTATACATGAGGTGCAAAATGGCTTGATACTTCTAGCTTATACCTTTCCAGCCGATACCATTCCAGCGCAAGGAATGGATATGTTTAGTATAGTTACTCTGAATGTAGTCAATTGATGTGTTTTAGCGGTACATCTAAAATGATGAACGTTGCTCATTTTGCCATTTTAAAACCTTGACCACCCTTGTAAGACCTTTTTGCCAACTATTGTAAAATGTTGATTGTCTATTGTCACTGTTGCGTGTTTTGGTTGCTAGTTGTGACTTTGTTATTGTGTCGTTTATTCCCTATTAATATTCCAAGAACCATGAAGATATGAGAATATGCATAAATTTGTTTGGTGAGCCACTCTCAATCTCAAATCCTAAGGTGATGAAAAGTTACTATGGCCACGATACATGTAATGTGTCCATTCATAGGTTTTTATTTCAACAAACGAGAAAGATATTCGAATGTCTCTTCAATGATAGGCAGCTTAAAAAATGAGGGACCATAAATATGTTCGAGCAAATGTTTTTAACAAATACCGCAGCCGGACCGAACAAATATAAGTTATGATGATGAGCCGTATTAGCATGTTTTTCTTTTCCCCCCACGAAAGATAAAATTTAATTGGAAAAGCATCTAATTTGTGTCAACGATCCTGCGTTATCAAATAAAAATTTCATCTTTTAATCAATTCATGTATACTTCGGAGGCCGTGAATCCCGATTTTAGGACAAAAAATCTTTTTCATTTTTTCCGTTACCTGTTTTCTAGGCGTTTTTTAAAAAGTCATATCCTTAAGTGGCTCAGAAAGTGACTCATTAACAAAGGTGTTTTACTCTATTGATTGACGAGATTAATATGGTAGGAAGTTTTTCTGGTGTCAGTGATTTCCAGCTGTTGGAAAGAAGAACTATAATTATGGCTGCCTTAAGCCAGGCCACAGGCCTTTTGCGCTTTATCGCTTTCTTTCCGACATGACTATCGAAGCACGCAATGTGATTTTGGAATGCGTGCACTGAGCAACTTGCGTCAAGAAATAAGTTGCTTTTGAAACACGTAAAAGGGAGAAGCTCTCTCTTGGACTCAGCTCGGCATGCTTGTAATGAATTAACCATGAAAACTCTTTACGAATCTTTAATTAGATGCAAATATGGCCTTTTTTTGAGATTATTTACTCTTTACCTTTTCATGAACGAGCCAGTGTGTTTGCTATTTATGGAAATTTTAGCATAATTATTATTTATTCTTTAAAAGAAAAGGCAATTCTCCTTAAACAGTTATGTATGTGAATGCAAGGAAAATGAATGCAAAATTTGTGATTTTTACCCCCAAAAAGTTTGTCAGCATGACTAATCACGTTTATAATTTACGAATGTCATTTCACGTTTTATTATCACTTTTCATCTGGTACGAACAATAAGGATTTTTTAAAAATTTTATAATTTTGATAGATATTCTGAAGAGAAAATACTTCTATTTAAACGTTTCTTAACAAAATAGATGATTTTATATATTTTTTTTAAATTAACTTAGCGTAACCTTGTTTTAATCATCATCATTATTAATAAAATATAACGCTATTCCAACCTATAAGTAAGTTCCGTTTATTTTATTTTTTGGGGCCTATTTTGTGAGTATCTCTAAAAAATATCTGGCTTGAAATTATTAAGATACGTTATACCTACGTTGTTTCACCATTTCACCAAATGGAGCAAGACTTAGTTATTTGAAATTCCCATAACCTCTTTGGATATTATCAATTAATCATTTTCTTTTTTAAGTAAATAATAGTCAATGATAAATTCACTATCGGAGAGCATACTCTTGGAAATCATTAGGCTCTTTCAATTGGGCTATTTGGTCAATATTCACAGTGATATTCCTGAAGATAATGAAGTAATTCTCAGAGTTTCTCTCAAACGTATTTCAATAGCTTCTCTCAAGGACGAGTCCTAACAACGGATGTCCACACCAACCTATTTCGAATGTGGGATCAACAATCCCGGCCCGGTATTTCCCGCGGAATGATCTGAAACATTTGATACATTTATTTATATCCTGCACTCGCCCTCTTAGACATATTTTGAAGATGTTTTGGCTGAGCTCGTGAATCGAGGGGAAATTTGGTGAAAGTGTGTGACAGAATTTTGGCTACGCTAAGCCCAGAAAACAGTTTTGTTTGGTTATGTAACTAGTCATGACCCGTAGCGTCAATAAGATCCTTGCTGCGATTGCTCGTAGACAGCCGTTAACACAATTCATTTATTGCCGTTAAGGCGTGATGTTTTTTTTAATTGACTTTGTGCGCAATCATATGTTTCGGCTAATTTTATGATAAGAACTAGGAAAGGGTGTACTCTTCGTGACGGCCCGTGCGTTAGGATTGCAAAATAAAAAAGAACATATTTATTGTTGTTTTTTAAGGCATTATGAGGCGTTTTTATTTATTGAGTTCAGATTTGTACACGGGGAGACATTGTAACACATTAGGTAGTAAACAGGAGAAGATGGGAACACCATTCCCTGAAAAATGGAATCAGCTGGGTTGTAGGGAGCTGTGGGATTGATAGATTGCGTTGAGCGCATTTTGGGTGTGGGTGAGGGGAAAGTATTGTGGACGCGGGGGTTGGGTTGTTGTTGGGCAGTTCCTCGCATCGCTCCGGCGGGGAAGGACCTTGGACCACTTCCCTCTTGCCGATCCCTTCTCGACCGACTTATTTACAACTCTCGCGGGACTCCGCTGTTTTCCATGGCAGCGAGGTGCATTCTCTACCCCT
Organism: Pyrrhosoma nymphula; assembly: GCA_963573305.1. NCBI lineage: Eukaryota > Metazoa > Arthropoda > Insecta > Odonata > Coenagrionidae > Pyrrhosoma > Pyrrhosoma nymphula. The sequence continues at coordinate 46,905,663 of OY754333.1, read as the reverse complement.
CCCTTCTCATCCTGTCTCCTTCTCCAGATCGCCGCGAGAGGCACTTGGGTTCTTGCGGGTCCTCCTTTCTCCGCGGGGTGATGATGGCAACCGGAATGAGCGACCTCTTGCGATTCCCGCTGAAATTAAAATGGATGGCCTTTCTCGCCGCTTACAGCATCCCCTGCCACAACTGAGGTATATCACCAACACCGTGAGCCTTACTCCCCGCCTCTTCACACAGCATGGAGGGTTCAGAACAAAAGATGAAAAAAGTGCACTTCGAAAGGTAATAAGATAAAAAGAAAGAGGGTCTATTCCTGGCAGAGTCCACTCTCGACTCGGGAATAAAGCGAAACAACGAATGGAGTCCAAAGTTTTCCGTCCACATTCCCCTTTGGTGACTCGCGAGCGGTATTTTCCCGAAACGAGCGAAGGAGGGCGCCTTAAAGTTTAAAACATTAGTCTCTTCCCCTTCCAGTGGCAGTACAGGAATAGTTCCCGCTTATCCATGGCCGTCTTCATTCCTTGAATCTTCTACAATGGTGACTGGGTGTTCTTTGGTGGCGCAGAGTTGTCGTCCGACTTCTTATACCATCATTATGTGGAGAAACTGAGGGAAAAATAGAAGAATGCCATTTTATTTACAAATATAATGTTTAAAACCAATTGGCCTCTGCACTCTATACATTGGAAAACCATTCCAATAATTAAATTAAATATTAACTGCTCTTTACAAGTTTTGGTGAAATAGTTTCTTATAGGAATAATCGATCTTTGTTGGCATACTAGTTTTAATTTTTTTGGCAAAGCGTTGTTCTTATTTCCGTGAGTAAAGGACTTTAATAATTATCAAAAGTAAGCAAAATTCGTGATATTGATGGAAGTTAGACGATAAGCTAAGCATTAAAGTGGAAGTGTATTATCTTGATGGGCTAAAACAATTGAGCTACTTGAGGGCAAAATGTGGACAAACATCTCCGTGGTAATAACGATATCAACAAAGAAATAACGTTAGAAGAAAGATAAATAAAAATTTTTAAAATTAAAAACGTAATTGTTGATTTTAAATAAACATACAGGGACCGTAATTATGTTGATTTTACAATGGCATACAGGGATCGTATTTAATAATGTTGATAACATGCAGGTATTTCTCAGGTAGTATAATGCGTCGTATATAATGTTACATAGGTGATGCAGATTCCTGGACAATATGGAAAGTAATTAGAGGCGTTTGACAGTGGACGTTGAAGACAAAAAAAAATATAGATCGAAAAAGTAACATAATGTTAAAATCTCTTGCTAGTTTTCAATTCATAAATGGTACCATATGGGTTAAGTATGTTCAAGGGCTGGATATATTGACAATGCGTTGTTAGAGTATCATTATAAGAGGTACAATGAATTTAAAATGTTAAATACTTATTATTTGTACTTAATATTTAGTTTTGTTATCTTACTTTATGAAATTTATTTTCATTTGAATTTAGAAAATTATCTTCACATACCTCTCTGTTCTTTTGAACGGCAATATTATGAGAATATTTTTACCGGTCTATTAATTATAAATTTTCTCGTTGTGGTTTTTTTCTGATACTTGGCCAAAGTTTTAATTTACTGAGTATTGTAAATTACTTGCGACTATTATTAATTGAAATGTCTATATCCGTGCAAAAGCGCATGTATTAAATCGTTGTTCCGAAGTTCCTAGTAAGAGAAAGACTTTATTTGAAAGCGTTACGACAAGTTTTTACTCGTTAACGGACATACACGCGAGTATTGATTTTGCGATAATTCATGTTTTCTATTGATACCTGAGCTAAGTGATAGTTTTTGCACAGGGAAGAGGCTCCAAATTAATTTATAAAGAAAGTGAGAGCATTCTATAAACCTCTCTACCCAATATCTACCAAAATAATTAATTGTATTGGGGTTTTCTCTGTGATTCGTATTCCAAATCACCTGCAAAAAAGCATAAGTATCAATATCCACGCTTTCTTTGGGAATTAGTCAACTATTTCAGTTGTGACATTTTGTGGTAGATAGTTTGTTGATGATTTATTTATAGTTAAATCAGAAAAACATTGATGAAATAGAGAAAGAAAGCTAATGGAGACGGATTTGGGTGGAAGTTTTTGATATTAATGGCGAAATACAGACGTGATACCTAATTTTCCAGAAACGGATTGAAGTAACACGATGCGTTACATCTCACTGTGGCATAACTATGACGGTTCATCATCATGTTAAAGTTCATTGAAACGCGTCATACCGCTAAAAAAAACAATTTATGGAAGAGTAATAGTCCTTCGTTCGTCTTGATTACTTTGACGCACCGTTGCCACCACGAATTTCCTACTTACAATGTAAATTTGAATAAATTTAAATGACTCTGGACTCACCTGAATGACTGAGAGTTTCCGTCGGGGCTTCGGACGAACACGCCGCGGGCTCCGCCTTGGTTGGTGACGAAGGCGAAGGGCGACCCTCCCTGGGAGGAGGAGGCGATGCCGCCGGGGAAGCTGGAGACGCGGAAGCCCGTGGAAAGCGGAGCTGGGGGGCCGTAGGCTGAGCTTGGAGGAGGGGGCGGTGGAGGCGGGGGTGGGGCCGGTGCTTGTGCCACAAAGTTGGCTGGGGGGCCGTAGGTAGGGCTAGGCTGGGGTGGCGGAGGTGGTGGAGGTGGTGGAGGCGGTGGCGGAGGTGGGGCGGCAGCGATTACTGGAGGGCCATAGAATAGGGCAGGTTGTTGTGGAGGTGGAGGCGGTGGAGGTGGTGGAGGCGGAGGTGGTGCAGCGGCCACCGGGTACGGCCTAGAGGGTGGAGGCGGCGGAGGTGGAGGTGGAGGTGGAGGTGGTGGGGCAGCGGCGACCGGGTAAGGCCTGGATGGTGGAGGTGGTGGTGGAGGCGGTGGCGGAGGCGGTGGGGGTGGTGGTGGAGCAAAAGCTGGTGGACTGTAAGGCCTGGATGGTGGCGGTGGAGGCGGAGGAGGTGGCGGGGGCGGCGGAGGCGGCGGGGGTGGAGGTGGGGCGAAAGCTGGTGGGCTGTAAGGCCTGGACACGGGAGGCGGTGGGGGTGGAGGTGGCGGGGGTGGAGGTGGGGCAAAAGCTGGCAAGGGTGAAGGTGGGGCAAAAGCTGGCGGGCTGTAAGGCCTGAAAACTGGCGGTGGAGGCGGAGGAGGCGGTGGAGGTGGTGGAGGTGGGGGAGGTGGGGGAGGTGGTGGTGGAGGCGGAGGTGGGGCAAAAGCTGGTGGGCCGTAGGATGTGTGAGGGATGGGGGCGGGGGCGAATATGGGGACGGGTGGGGCGTAATCTGCCCCGACCGCCGACAGGGCAGCCAGCAGGAATAACTGTAAAGTGAAGGAAACGTAATTGTAAAGAACATGGTGTAATAGACATGCATTTCACGTAATAGTCCTCCAAGACTGCCAGTTTGAGCGAAGATGCGCTGAAGATTCTATATTGTGCTCAGCTATTTTCACGCTACTATTTCATCGAATAATATTGGTATGCTAATCATATTATGGGTTGATAATTATTTATTGATATCTGTTAAATAATATTTCACTAGTTGAAGTCTCCTCACGTTCCGTTTTCTCTATGAAAAATTCATCAAATCAAGGAATTACGTAGATTTTAGTAAAATAATACTCAAAAATAGGCTCCAGACCAGGTATTCTCAATTCTCTGGCAGAACTCTATAAGATCTCTCATTGACAGCAATCCTTCTATTTCAAATTAGCCTCAAAAGCATTACTAGTGCTAGAATCGCGAAATCGCGTTACCCTGTTCTTAAAGCTCCTTAGTTTTTTATGTTTTCCACTTGATGTCCAAAAATCTTGTGTAAGGAATGGAATGACTCTATTTCTTACGAATGTAAAAGTGAGTAGGCGGTAATTATCTGTCGAGGCTGTAATTATTTTTCAAATCTATTGTACAATATAATAATTTTTACAAAAAGAGTGGTGTTAGTTAATTATATGTCAGACAGGAACACAGAAGCTCCACTAAAACAGGATTCGATTCTAGCTTTGTTTTTCTAGTGTTTTAAAAATTTAACTTATTTCTGACTGACAGCTACCAGGCTACTGTAATTGTTCCGCCATTCTTTGGGAGAAATACCTTTTGAGTAAATTCTCTGCGTATGTTAGAAAAACAGTAACTTTAATGTCATAATATCTAAACAATTTCTCAATATTATATGTTATTTAGTTTCAATGAGGTTTTTCAAATTATCAACATCTGAAATCATGAATAACTTTTAACAATAACATTTAAAGATGATTAAAATTATAGTTTTAAGGTGTATTTATCTATCGGGAAGTCATCATTGATAATTTAAGCAAATATATGAGTCAATCAAACTCAACGTTATTTCTATGCAGCTTGTTCTATGAGTACTTAATAGGAATATTTTAGTTAACTTAAGTTATTATCCAATCCTCATCATAAAATATGCCATATTTTTATGGGCTACTATAATTCTATTACGCCCGTATCGAAATCGAAAAGTAAAACTTCGATTCTGATACGAGCGTAGCACACATCGTGGTTGAAAATGAAAAATATTTGTTCCAAGTGAGAGCAGTAGATAACTTTTAAAGACAATTTAAAACCGCGAGTCACTGAGATTTTCATTAAGTGATGGTTTAGTCAGGCTTGTTAAATGGAAATAATTTATACAAATACGAGTTAGTTTTAATTCTGGTCATTTATGGAGATATGAAATGTATTTTTCTAATACACATAATTAACTTACATTACTCTCCACTATTTATGTCTATTTTATGAAAAGATTTATTGAATTTCTTTCATCTTGAGTTGTTTTAATCCAGCTAAGAGCTATTAAGGAGGTTCCGCAGCGACTGTGGTAGTCAAAACAAACACTAAATTCCACTTTTTTGATATTTTGTCAAATAAAATCCTGCTTTCACTGATGCAATGCCTTATCTATAGAAACCCAAAAGTAAGGTACAAAATATGCAGATTATTCCACGAATTTATTTTAAATGAGCACTTTTTTCTAGCCATAGGAGCCGACGGCAGCGCCATTTCCTACAAATTACCGCATTTTGACTTCAATTACGGCCTTAATTCTTCAATAACTAGAAAAATAAGGTGGTAATATGCAGGTATTTTATTTTTATTCAAATTTTTCTGGATTATTTCCCTCGTAGAGACAGTTTTCCATGAAAATGGCATTTGTATTTTATGGAAAAATACTATTTTACCCCGTGTTTCTCTCATACTCCCATTGGACACAATGTAATTTCAAGTTCAATTATAGAATAAAATAGCGTGGAAAGGTATTATTTTGTTGTTCATATCAGATAGAGGACAACGTTTTCTGCAAGTAGACAGAATATGAATAAAATGACATTTAAGTCATTCTACGGTGGAACCACCTTAAGCTAAAGAACTCATGTGCAAACACAAGTTAATAGTTCTAACTCACCAACTTCATGCCGACGTCCGTAATCCAAAGGTGCTTGCGGAATCAATTCTTCTTCTCTTGCGGTTATGGACACGAAGGAAGTATCCTTCGAATTGATGCCGATCAGAGCCACGTCCAGGCTTTTATAGAGATGGTCGTCGAATCATGAGGTTGACATCCTGCTCTGTCACGAATTGCATCAGCCCGTGGCACCCGATGTGTGTCTTCCGAAATTCCCGCGAGGTCCCGCTTCCTTCGTCCCCGCCAGCGTTTCTCTATTTTGATGACCTCCCGCCACCACCATTTCCCCACCTCTCTTTGGCGATGTGCCCTAAGCCATTGATTCAGCGACACTTCCTATATGAAGTTTAAATCCCCGCTGACCAATCAATCCGCGCCCCTCTCACCCCCTGCCATACCCTCGCTGTCTTTCCACGAGCCCCTCCCTCCTACCTGCCCTAACCACCCCAAGCACTTCCGAGCACATCAATAATAAGATAGCGCTTTAATGCTCGGACACTTAAATTGATTCGATAAATGATCGCATTAGATTCCAAAATGATCGCCTACTTTCCCTATGTATATTCTTTCGCGGAAATCCCTTTCCATGTATAAACTTCTTTAACTTTCTAATTCGTGTGTTCGAAAACATTATGACGATGGAAATCTTTTCATGTAATCGGTTTCGGATGCTTGAATCATCACGTGGAGTTTTCATTCAAGGCCGAGACAAGTGTTTTGGCACCTTCCTCAATATTTGGTTTCTTGGTTTTAAGAAGAAGTTTTTCTCTTGAGGGACATTCAGTCTGACGCAGCCATCAAAGCAACGTAAAACCAAGTTCCTTTTGTATTGTTACAGTTAAAATAAGCCTTTAAATATAACAGAAATCTGACATTCGGAGACATGTTTGGAATTTTTATCTATATGAGTCTGCTTTCGACGATAATTTATTGTTAATGAATCAGTTTTAGACTGACTTTGACATCTTAGAAATAAGGTAACTGTGCAGATGAGTAGTCATCTGCACAGTTACCTTACTTAACTGAGAGCAGAAACTAAAAACATCTTGGAATCTGCCCTCCTTGTCCGTAGATTCTTTTGAATCACTGAAACGAAACTATTACTATTTTGCCCATCAGTAGAGGTAAAGAACTTTGATCCGTGAAAGTGAATGCAAATTGTTGTAGACATCTAAAGCTTTTACACCTGTTTTCCGAAACTGTTATCTCCTTTATGATGTAACGCTTACTTAATCCGTGCATCTCACCAATTGTCTCTTTTTATCCTTCCTTTCCATAGCGAACCCAAGTTTTCCACAATATCATTGACTAAGCAATGTATCTCAATCTCTTTAAACGTTCGTCGTACCATTCTTGTGCCCTGAAGTAAGTCTCAACCAACCAAAGGTAGAAAATCTAGGTTTTCTAAATAATTTTCTTTCCATTCAGCTGTTTTTCTCTATTCCCCACCGTACTCATTACCTAAGGCTTTTTATTTAACTAAAGAGGCCTCTCAAATATTCTAGATGAAGGGGTATCAAATAATTAACCTGCTAAAATTATGCGTAGATTCTTGATATGAACTTGCTGATAGTTTCTCATTTACTTACCATAAAATTTAGTGATTCCACATTGTTAGTAGTGCCATTATAATGGTGGACCCATTTGCAATAATATATAATGATGATGAGCAATACCAAGTAGAGAAAGAAAAAATCCATGTAAGTTGTTCTTTGAAGTGGCAAAGAAATTATTTTTTCGTATCGTTGATCTCTGACATCTTTGTTGTGATAATGGATAAGATGTTATATCTCATTATATCATTAGTTATTTCCATTGTCCTTCATTAATAAAAGCATTTATACGACTTAATAGATAATATTCTTTCTTTATTCGTTGTCATATATTTTTATGCACTTATTCATCACTGTCTGCATGCAGGCCTTGATAATAAATTTAAATCACTATTTTTAATCAGCGCTTAGCACATTTTGGAAACTTGATTTTTCTGTCCTGCTCTTGTAGTTGCCTTCTCGATGGAGTGATTATGAGGTGAAATAAAATGGCGTAAGCTTGACCTTTCTCCGAAAAATAGGTTGTGGAGAGGGCTTATTTTTGGCAAGCGTTAGGACAGTAGTTTTAAATATATTATTCAATCCTTGTCCAATAGATTGTGTGACTCTCTCGAAGATCCAAAGAGCTGAATTTCCGCTTTCCAACCGATGTGGAAGACTTAAAGGGTCACCGCACTTGCAGCGGGAGGAAATGTTTTCATGGCCTATTCCGAAAGGAGGAAATGTCTTCCTTCCCAGCGGAAGGAAGCTCCTTTCGTTGTAAACACCTTCGGAGGAGGCACAAGGCTGATCTGGACTTCTGCGCTGACAGACGATTGAGTGGAGATGAGGCCTTAGTACGGCCTGGAATTCAATCGCTGGAAAAACTAGTCCCATGTGCACAATGGTGGTAGCAACCATGGAATTGTTCAAGAGTGACTTTTCCTGCCTTAATTGGAAATTTAGACTTTTAAATTGACATCATAATTCTCTCATGCATCCGTTAGTGCCTATATCTGCCTTTTAATTATTGTGAGTCTTTTAACTGAAATATGACAAATTTACACATACTATTCACATGAAGTAGTTGCTGGTGTTTACCATAAGACAAAATAATCCCTGGAATATTTGTTCTAAACATTTACCTCCATGCTTGCTATTTCGCTATTTATTTCTCACCTTTATTTCCAGTGAATTGAAAATTTATCGCGCGCTTATGGTTACTATCGGTATTTTCCTCATCATACATTGCACATGTTCTTCAACCGTGGTACTGGTCTTAAAAATACTGTTTAAAAATCAATCTTCTACCGTATCCGTGAAGGTCGATCACCAAATAAAATGCCAAAAGGCGTATGAGATTCACACATTTAAGCAGTGTTTCACACGCCAGATGGGGATCAGTTCCCTCCCCTTTACCACCTGTAGTTTCTCAGAAGGCCTGCCTCATAAATCACAAGTCTGAGTGTAGCTGAACCAAAGAGAACCTTGAAGGACTCGGAACATGGGTTTGGAAACCATAACTCTCAGTGATCGGCTTCATTGTCATCATTAATGAGCTACAAAAGAGAGAACTCAAGAGAAATCTTTGATTTATAATGGGGTTGCATATAATTATTTCAATGTTGTTCTACGTTTAATTATAAATGAGTATTTTTGAAGTTATTTGATTTTATTATCATAATTTAATTTCATGTGGAAAGATTCAATATCAGCCAATTCAATTATCAATCTCAAATTTCTGTGAGGAAAAAGCTTTGAAAGTGTTAGGTTATGCCGCAATGAGCAATAACCCTTCTTTTATTATTGAAATTTTCCATCCTGCACACATACTTGACCATTTTTTTCAATAAAAACATTTTAAAGAATCTTTTGAATCTATATATATAAAAAATATTTTGCAGAAATTTTGACGATACCTGCGACCCCTGAAAAAAAATGTCGTTTTACTTTTGGAGGGATTGCTGGAAAAATAGACAGCAGGCTCAAATAATAGAATATTAGATGTCAATTATTAAATTTAGTATAAAAATTACAAGCGAAATAATAAATATTATTCAACATATTTCGTTAAATTTGCCAGTGAGTGTCCATCAAAAAGTCCTTTATTTGGCTACTATACGCATCATCAAATATAGATAGATTAATCGTTAATATCTTGATGTAAAGAAATATATTATTTTTTTTTTTTGGCCACGAATCATGTCAAAAACACTAAGGAAGCCTATTAAACCTGTGGTCATCTATTTAAGGTGTCTTATTACTGCTTTCCACGGAGAATTGAGTGCTTAGATGGTTGATTGTTGAATATGGCAGGCTTTGAAGCTTTAAGTGGACCAGACCTTTTATTGATTCTACGATAGATCGTGAAGTTCTTTTTATGAGAGAAATATTCTAAAATTAATGATGCATTTTAAACTTTTATCTTTTTCTCCAGCTGAATAGTGTATCCCAACAATCTCACAGAGAAAAATTGCAATAAGTGTGCATAGATCACCGGCATTTAGAAAAACGCTTCTGAAAACTGACCTGAAGCAGGTAATGGGTAAGAGAGACAAACGATGACCTCAGAAACTTTCTCTCACTGACTCAGTGAAACATTTGGAATGAATCACCCTGATCCATCCACCAATGACGCAGATTCTCAGGTTTCTAGTCACTCAGAACCATGACTTTTAGCACCATTTTAGCACTGCATTTTTGTCTTTGTTTGTCCATTCAAAATAGTCTCCCCATTTTACTTTGGGTCTCACTATTTCACGGCAGTAACATTTATACATTATCCTTTAAGGCAGATTCATAGACTCAGTTTAATAACTGCCAAATATACTGTCTTTAGTAACTAATTCCTCATTTGCAATAATGAGCGGATGTAGTAATTTCTATCTTATTATTACTCTGCAAGGAAAATATAATCAAAATGCTAGGAAGTACGAGTTAGACCCTGCGGACGACAAAAATGTTCATTCGAAAAGACCCCTAAAGAACAGTCTTTTACAGACATGGAACGCAAAAGCTTTAATAATTTGATGTTCATTCCAGCTGATTGCAGTGAGAATCACGGGTTAGAGTTTCAAAAAATTGCAAAACATTTAATTGCATGATGTTATACATTAATACATCCTTTCATCCATTTGTAATAAACGTTGGTCCAAGGAAATACTAAATCAATTAAGTCGGTGATCCTTGTCCACATATCGTTTCATTACATAGAGCATAATAGATTGATCGTTGCGCGAGATAGAACATGAAAATGTGGCAGCTATTTTTATGCACAGTCGGTGTGTTGAATTTATGAATTTGTTAATGAAATAGTTTTACAAAATGGCATTAGTCAAAGAACTTTCACAATACCATGATCATATATCTAACCTTTGCTATGCATTGAACTTTTACCATAGTGGCCATAATTGATGTAAGTATATCATAACAATAGCATTCCAGTTTTGCATTTTAACTATACTCCTTAAAAATCCCATTTAGGTTTCATAAATGAATGTTGCTCTTTGCATGAAGGTAACTCAACGGGAAAATTTACCACTGAGATGGACGTCAAACTGTCCGTTTAATGTTACCAAAAGTATACCCATTGATATATCTTCGTCATGTGACAAAAGAAGTCCGAGTTTGATCATCGACGCTCATTATTACTAAAGGCCGTATCTGTCACGTATGAAATTATAGTACCTTTGTTCCTGAAACTCGTAATACCTTTTGCGGAATCTTCAATCACATTCAATCATTTCTTTCAATGATTAAAACGATTTATCATGCTTATCTCTGTTTCTTATCTTTTATTGCAATCAATTCTTATTAAATGTCCGTAAATAATCGTAAAAATAACATTTTTCTACTTTTCCGAGCCGGATTATTTTACCTACAATTTTCCATTGCTCTTTTTGCGTATCCCCTTGTTTCTCCTGTTCCTTTCCATAGCACATTTCTATCGCTGCATAGGTACCCTCAAAATGTATTCGAAATACATGCATATGGTAAAGGTTCTACTGCCTTATATCATTTTTTTAATTATGGCATTGCACTCCCAAACCGCTACTTAAGGCCTTAGTAATACTCTGCGCTCCAACAATACACTTTTTTCTGTTCATCAACTGTTTTCCGGTAATCACTCACCTTTCAATCCTTTCACTCAATCCTACATTTATTTGCAAATATTTGGCGGAGGTGCTTAGAATATGGGTCATATGAGTGGAGAACAGGAAATTAATAACCTCAGTACAGTCCACAAATTATATAGTAATAATATTTCTAAAAATAAAATCCTGAATTTCATTCCTTACACTGTCTCACAGAGAGCCTGTGGGCTCCTGTATCCTGCGGGCTCTAGCAAACTATACTTATGTGGCGGCACTTGCTGTTGAGGCTCCAACCATTTAATTTTAGATACCTTAGCATCATCCAATTCATTTCGCAAACTTATTACTTAAACGTTAAATGGCCACGGTCACATTGCGCAGCCTTTTTTATGTAGATGTTTATTTAAATATGTTAATCATTATCTCTTTTATGTAATTTTTTATTTAAATATGCAGGACTTTTTTTAGCTTTCCGTTACAGATTCCATGCGTAGATTACTCAAGTTTCAATAGTATTCAGGCTATAGGATAGGATTCTTTTTCACGTGATCATCTCTGCGTCACTACATCATTATTTAGGAATAGGTAAATGCCGACGCTGGTTTTTCTCTACTCGTGAGAGATCTCCCTCGATTACCCGAATGTTCCTTCTCTTATCTAACTATCCACCAAACCTAATTAGTGCAGATTATCGTAAAAGTTGACTCCTTCCTGTAATTATTTATCACAAACAATAATTCGAATATTATGGTGCGTTTTCGTGAAAAATGGAAACTTTTTCGATGCACGTGGTAATACTAAGTTTTTCAATTTTTTCACTGTGCTGGTTCTGTCCGAATTTTTTTGATTTGTCGACTGATCAAGTTCTTACTGCTCCCCTATTGCCTCATAGACGTCGTCGTTTCACATGATGGAATGGGAGGGAATCAAGCAGATATTGATCAGTATATTAGCGTGGCACATTTTTTTTGTGGAACGGGACAACGATTTCGACAGCATGGCCCTTTCTTTTGATAAACCAACTTATATCAGCGGAATTGGCAGAGAGTCGTAGACAATCCCCTAAACAGCTGTAGCCGTGAGGCAGACATTAATGACGGCTCTCCAAATGATGTTTATTCCTAGCTCAGTCTACTATCAAGCTATCATTCATCTTAAACGACTTTAAATTGACCTTTTTCACTGAAATCTGATAGACCCATCAAGGAGGTTGGTTGCCAACACCGCAACCAAACTGGTGTTCTAGGTTCGTTGGAAATAGTCTAAAAATGTTACATTGGAATTATTTATCTAAGTTGCACAAACTTTGGCATTTAAATATTTGTTAATTTTCGGTTGGTAATGGTTTTGGAGTAAATATAATATCAATTGCGAACTTTTTCTTACAATCTTCTGATGTTGGACTTTCTTGATCTCCTCCTCATCGGCTTTTGTCTGCTCGACGACATGTTCACCAGCAATCGTGATGGTCTCTTCAGGACAGAAATGCCCGAATTCTGACCTAAATATGCCAAAAGGATGAATGATGAAATAGTCGTTGAGGTCACATGCCAATGAAAAGGAGAACTCTAAATTCCAACATAAGACGACTCAGAAGCCCCGCGGCAACCTGATAAGTTATTTTTCTTTGAGATTAAATACTTCACTTTATTTTAATTTTAATTATTAGCTTAGAGAAGTGATAGTTTCCGATTATGTTTCCTAGACAAATTCAATATGATCCCCTAAGATCCCCTCCTATTGTGATTGAAGAGTGAGACCGGGCATATTGGCAAACAAAACGAAGTATAGTGCAAAACCGCGGTGGCTGACGTAAAACGCTATATGACAGTTTTGTGATTAAAAACTCTGTTTTCCTTTTAAAAATCTGTTATCTCAAATTAATCCTAAATTATTTTTTTTTAATTCATTGTTCTTTTAATATACTCATTGCTATATACTGTGGTAAATGGTTTTGGGTGTTTCTAGAACCTCAAGATTCTAAACTTATTGATTGCATTGCAAATAGTAAATTTATTAATTGTATTCAAGTACCTCAAAAATTTAAACATATTCATTAATTGCAAATTCTTAGTAGCATATGGATTGCATTGCAAAATTGGTTGCATGATAAACGAGTGATCAGGGGTTGTAGATTGAGTACACTTTGGGCTGTTTGTAATGGTATTAATTAGGAGTTCTGCATTCAGGTCACCGAGATAAGATTATTGGCTCCATGATGGACAGGAGAGTAGTTTAGTTAAGAAAGGATTATCTTAATAGAATACAACAAGAGTGGAAGGAATCCGGCGCCGCATTGAAACTTGTGTACATTCGTGAAAAACACCTGTTTTGTTGGTTTTATGTACCATCCGAAGACCTGTGTTCTACCCTTGAAGTGCAACCCAACATGGCGTCCAAGAAATTATGTTGGTTCCTCTGAATTATCTCCGCCACTGCCAGAAATCCAGCTTATGTCCTCGTGTTCGTAAGACGATACTTCAGCCATCCCGATGACCCGAATCCTTTCATTTCTGAGTCAAAATACTTTTCCACGGCTGGCTTGCACCTACCTGAGGAATAAATGTATGAAAAAAGACCTATGGGAATGCATTTGTGTATTACTGAAGAATAGGAACTTGACAAACAGTATATATGTCTAAGACACAATTAATGTGCTGAACCCAAATTAATTTAAAAATACTTCACAAAAATACTTTAAGTACACCAAGTAAATTTTCTGCTAAATTTTGAACGTTTTTACATGTGTTCCTTTCTTTCTTACAATGTCGCCATTCCAGTTTTGTTTCTAAAATAGCCATGAGTTATCTCAAATTCCCAATTAATCTCACATGGAAAAATGAAGTGTAACAACAGTAATAGATGCTTGGTTCAATAAGCTTATCACTGAGAAACTCTAAATGTATCAATATTTTGAAACGCATGTAATTTTAATTACATGCGAATGCTTATCTCTAAATTGTTGATATACTCTGAAAAACACTATTCTGTATGACCAAAATGATAACCGTGCGTAAAAGCATTGTACGGAGCTCATTAAGAAATCAACATTTCATAAAATCGGGCTCACGTTAATGCAGTGACTACATCGCTGGCTTGCCACCACGAGGGACTGAGAGTTGTCAAAACTTGTAATCAAATCATTCACACATATATACAGATAGTAATATTCTCAAATCTTCTAATAATAAGATACATATGTCAGTGCTATAGTTTTTATTTCTTTTGTTCAATATAAACATATCAAGTTCAACTCATATTTATTTGAACGCATGCAAGATATACCTTTGGTAAAATTTGAATGACTACGAAGATATTTTAATATACTCTTTAACGTGTCAAACTTATTTCGGCGTGCCTATGAGAATTGGGGAAATGCTATTATTTGAATCGAACTTTCAACGTATACATTTTTCCAAATCTCGTACATTTATCATCTGCTACGATTAGGTCGGTGTTCTCTTGTAATTTACTAGTGATCTCATATAACAATCGTAGAAAAAGATAACATTACTAATTGGACGTTGCCGCTCCTCATAACTCACGACTAAGCTATTAAGGTAGTATGAGTGAAAAATCACTTCACCTAGAATTTGATGAATTTGACTTCATTTTAAAGATAAAACTCTCATCTTTCCAATGATATCAAAATATTAATCCTTTGCCGAGCAATTTGCCTACAAATACAAGCTGTTTTACATGGGATAGATTACGGCTGTGCGCTCCAGAGGGAGAATATTAAAAAAATTAGGAACTTTTAGCACCTAGATTTCGTCAAAAAACTAACGGTGTGTAGTTTTCATGTTTTCTCAACTATTTATAAAAAATAATCTATTACTCACCACAGTAATTTTTACAGAAACGCAAAAAAACCTGCCGGTTTGAAGGGTTTTCAGCCGTACGGTGGGAAAAAATGAGTCAAGTTAGAGACTTATGTAACGTTATTTATTTAATTACTGAGAATTTTCGTCATATGTAACTATACCTTTGCGCCACTAATATTACAATATTTATTTCATACTTCTTACGGACGCTGAAATGAAAATTTGAATACGGTCTCCATTATGACTAGGGAACTATCTCGCTCAAACCACCTTAAAATCTTGAAGCGGTAGATCCAAAACCAAGGTGGGCCCTACACCACGTGCATAAAGCTAAATCTCATCATAATGAATCACTTCATAGTAAACAGAATGAAAACACTATTAATTAATAGTATACAAAAATAGTATTAATACAAACAAATTTTATTTACTCCCGACCAAGATTTCGACGGATAACCGTCATTATAAAGGTCTACTCATTGACTTGATAATGACGGTTACCCGTCGATACCTTGGTTGGGAGTAAATTAACTTTGCGTTGATCAATATTTTTAAAAAGTATTTTCTTTGATGTTACGATGAAAGAGTTCCACCAAATGAAGCCTTAAACCATTTGTTTATAATCGCTACCTAATTCAGTGAAAGTTTGGGAGGGCGTGCTGGTAAAACTCGCAGAAATATGTGGCCTCGATCCTGGTCAAAAAATTCCGTTCCAAATAAACTGAATGAAAAACATCGTAGGCTTACGTGACATTTGTGACGGACAACATCTTTGGAATGAGACACGTAGCAAATGCACACGCATTGGGAACACGTGGATGTATTTTCTCGCTTCAAGCCATACTGTCGAATTGGGTTTACGTAATCCCTTCCAGTTGGCGTCGGAAACGTTTGCTATCTTAAAAACACAAATCCACTGCCAGTTTATTACGCTCTAAATTTGAATCCATTGAAGTAGGATCACCTCATAAACCAATGAACCATTTACGTTGGCAGTGTTTGGGTTTTTCGTAATTAACATGTTCTATGTTTTGGACTCTGTACTGGATTTCTTTCTTGTGACGCGACGAACGGCATGTAATGTGTTAAAAAATGCCAGTTAGAAAAGATTTCCTGCATCTGGAATAGAATCGCAGGACTTTGGCTTTCCCAGTCAATGCAAGGAGGTCTACACTGGGAATCGTAGATAGCGGAGGGGCCTGTGCATTGGTCGAGGAAGACAAAGGTCCCATCTCCAGCCCAGAAAACTCAGTTATCCCCAATATTTCTATACATAATTAGTTTCCGCACGTTTCTCTTTTAATTCAAACGACGTGTTGAACGTAAAGCTTTTTTAATTTATTTGAGTGAATCATTGTCTACCAAATGAGAGTCTCTTCTTGTTATTATGAAGTTAATCATACATCTTCATAAGTGAAAAGGAGGTATTTCAGATCCGATTGTAGCATGAACACATTTCAGAAGATAAACTCGTGGACGCCAAGAAATAAGTGAGAAAGAATTGCGACAGAGAAAGCTAGTAGAATTTCCCAGAAACTAGGAGTTATGAGCGAAAGGTTTTTAGGGATATGTTTGTTGAATGCGTAAAAGGTGTTAATCTTTGTCTTAGTGTCCTTGTAAAAAAACTGAGCGCCAACATTTGCTAGAGATTTACGGCCATAATTATAATTTCATAAAAATATTTAATTACACATTTTTCTGATTATATTGTTCATGACCGGTTTAGGTATTTTTTACATTCATTGCAAAACCTTCCTGTCGAAACCTGACTCGAAACTGACTCGAAATTGTTTTATAATGCTCATAAAAATACATAGAAAGGTGCCTTGCATCAGACCTTGATATTTTTGTTGGAAGACCGCTTAGCAAAATCGTTTTTTCTTGATATTTTTTTAAATCCATCACCACCAGCTCCATCAATATGTTTAAGAAACACGTCATTAGGATTCCAGTCATGCAAAATGAAACTGCCTTATGGGACTAATATTCTGATGGCCATTCGAGATCTTTATTGCATCGATGGAAGTATTTTTCGTGACATTCGATTTAGTTATAATGAAATTCTTCATTTCCTATGGATGAATGTTTACGAACTTCTGACGTCACTCATGGCTGATTTCTTCATATTCTAATTACGGGCCAAAGGTCTGTTTCATCATCATTGATGATATTTTCTAATTAAACGTTAATCAAAACTTTATTTCTCTATAACAATTCACCAGGAGATTGCCGCCGGCTGGTCGATCTTTTGTTGTGGTTGGCCAAAGCAGTACGAACAATTTATATTTTTTAAGGATAGGAGACCAACATTTAAAGTCCATCCATTTGTGTACGGACCTTTCAAAGTAAAGTGCCTAACTTTTATATAGTATATTAAAAGCTACATTATTAAACCTCGAGATCGATCCCTTCGCCTTTACTGTAAATAAAGGTACTAAGGTGGCTCCTCTACCGTGGTTGCCACCTACAAAATCCTAAATCAGTTTCACATTTCATAAGAATTGTGTTTGTGTAAGACTATCGTCTAAACTTGGTTCATCTTCTCCCTATGACGAACGAGTGTATTTTAATTGGCGATGCTTAAACCTGTAGTCAGTTCTTTTGCGTATTCATTGCTGGCAAGTCAAGGTGATCTTCTGTTAAAGGGATGACGTCTCCAAAGTTTTTATACCTGCCCATATCCGAAGGAAATCCATTGTTACGAGGGCAGTATTTCCATATATATGCGTACTTCACAATGGGCAAGGAATTTCCGTAGAGTTCACTGAGAGAATCATATAGTTTTTTGCCAACGACAAATTGAGTAATGACGTAATTTTTAAAAAGATACAGACGATAGCTGTAGTACCTTACCGTTCACTTTCCACATAGAGTACGACCGTTGTATGAGCCGACATTGTTATCAATTGACCTGAGATTGGATTTGAATGAGGGTTCACAGCAATTTCAGATATAATTGCATGGATTATTCAAAGACAACAGTGAATTAAGATTTTTCCATCAACTTTTTTTCATAAAAATCTTTAATATGTTTATTACTGACTACTGATTGGGCATAAGTGCGATTGCATACCTATCGAAGTGTACATAATATCTTTTTACTGTAAAAGAAAAGAAAATGCATCTATGCCGAAGCTTTTACTGTCTTCTTGTTTTATTTGAGAGTGGACAATTAATAAATAGGTTTTATCAATAGAGGTGAAGGGAATATGGACCATCAATGCATATTTTTAACATGAATTGCAATTGTCTTCTTTGGGAGCAAATTCCTTTCTTATGATAATATTGATTGGCTGCAAATATATAAAAAATCCATAAAGAATCAGCCAATGTATATTATGCAGTCAAATAAATAAAAGACTACAGGGAAAATTTATTTTCAATAAATTCTCCCTTGTTTTAATTTTCAAATCTTATGGAAATGTCAATTAATTCTTTACTTTCCGCTGCTTTTATTTTGTTTCAAAAGAAGCCTTAGAATATCATCATGCTTCGTATAAATAGGATCAAGTTAATGCGTACGATAAAATGGATTACTTGGAACAATTAATATAATATATGATCATAATTAAAGTGAACTTTCGAATTTTTGTTCATTTTAGTCATCTGTGCGTTTAGCCTTCTGGGTTGACTATTTTTACCAACGTCTCATAAACACCGGCAGGAGAATGTTTTGATTTTATTAATTATTAATCATAGCCTGACATTGATCTGGGTCCTGTCATAGCCTTGTATGTCTCTGAAGAAAAACATTTGTTTCCTGCTGTTTTTTTCTAGGTCAGCCTGTCTTAAAATGTGTTGTGCACCAGGAGCAATCTTATAGCGTGACATTAGTCTTCGATTATGAAATGCATTTCTCTATCCCCCAGGGATTGAATGTGTCAATCTGTTTAAGAATCTCAGGTTGCATCTCACATAAACAAAAAGATAGACAAAATAAAAATTTGGGACATCTGAAATGATATACTATCCAAGCCATTTTCACACGCTTCGAGTGATCGTTGATGAATACAAACTTATTGCTTAGTATTTGGTGCGTACTGCCATCAAAATTTTTCATAACTACGTTTCGTAATTATTTGAATGGGATCGCTTAGCTTCCAGAGCTAATATCGAGCTACTGTGATTTCAGTCACACCATCATTTATAAACGCGTTGTCTTGTAATTAATTTTAATTAATGTAAGAGAAACAATTGCACTTTTCCACAAATTGGTTTATTGCGTACAACGCGTTTCGGCTCACAGAGCCATCATCAGGTACAAGACTGTGATGTGAGCCGAAACGCGTTGTACGCAATAAACCAATTTGTGGAAAAGTGCAATTGTTTCTCTTACACTATGAAGAACTTCCACGATATCTCGCCTGAATCTGTTGAATTGATTTTAATTAGGTAACATATTTATTGCAAGTAAACATCTGTGTGATACTACAAATGAAATTGTAAGAAATAGTCAAATTTATAATGATTGTATTATAGATTTCAGGTTTGAAGTTGCCCTCCAAACCCTAATGCTGGAGGTTTGAGTACTTTAAAAATTGTTTCTGCATTTATATTCGTAGCCCTATTTTAATTCATTGAGAGATCATTACGAATGCTTTGTCACCGCCGAAAATATCAACGTTTGTCACGTTTGCGCTCTCCATGGATGTTGAATGCATACACCTTAAGTCTCTGAATTATATTCTTTCGTGCGTGCTCTTTTTCTAATATTTTATCCTTCATGAAAGCATCTCGTACAAAAAAAGAATTTTCACCGCTGATATTAGCTCATTTTAGTGTTCAGTGGATTGGTAGGTGATGCTTCTATAATACTGAGCAGTTAGAACATTTTCCAATAAATGTTGACGTAACTATCCATCTCCATGCGAGAGTTTCTCCTCCAACTTAGTCCATGCAAGTTCATTGGGTCTCTTTGCAGATACGATATTATCAAGGAAGAATAAATTATACAGAACTATGACCTTTTACAGTGCTGCTTGTTACAAAAAATACGAAATCCGAGTTATAAATTCGCAATTTTGCTGTATATTTGCTGTTATTTATATCTCTTGCGCAGATTATTACTCAAAATAGGTAAAATTGTTCAAAACGTCCTTGGACAATCTTTCGAACCACTCAAATTATATCAAATGATTAATGTTTAGAATAATCCAAAAATTGTGACCTAATAGTTAGCGGATCAACTCAACCACGCTAAAATGAGTGGAAGGTGGATTTGGAGCTCGGAGAACAATGCCAAAAGCCAGTACTTTGGAAATTAGCAGATTAAAATGATTTCTTGGACCCAAAATGGAACTAAGAACCTTGTCTTTCCTAGTCCAATGCGTACATCTCGTCGATACTCAGGATTCGTTTATCAATTGACAATTTTTGGAGGAAATATGGGAACTAGTTGTCTAGTGCCACTGTTGATGCGTTCAGATTGTTTACGGAGTCCATCCTAGTGAACATGGATTTCCTTGAAGAACGAGTGAATTCCATTCCTTATCGTGTAACGTAATGGCACACGGCAGCCAATTCTTCGTCTTCATCCAGAACTCGTCTTGCTATTAGTAATAATGATAGCATAAAAGTCTTGGTATTAGCCCGCGATTTGATTCTCATTTCACGTAACATCTAACAATTTAAAAATATTATCTGCCGTTCCTCACGGAAGAAGAATAACTTTTTCATGCAACAGCCTTTGTTATTTATGCTTTAGTTTGTTTGTTATGATGCCAGTACTAGTCTTGTCTATGCATAGTAAATAAGAAGTATATAAAAATGAGAGTCCTAATATGAGTTTTCATTTAATAGTGTGATTTCTATTCATTCTAAGCACCATTCAAGGTCAGCAGTGATTCCTAGATGGCCAAACTGGGAAGTGACTCTGTGGGCAGGCCGTGGATCGCCAGAGAGCGTCCATTTGCCCAAATGAATCCAAGGAAGCGATCTCTTCTGCTGTTTACGAGGTGGAGCACTGATTTCGAAAGTTACTGCGATGAGTAACGGTGAACTTAGAGCTTCCTTTTCCCCGTTTCCCCTACTCCCGGTCATTTTCGTCGTCGTAGTTCGTCGCCAGCCTCTCTGGCCTAAATTATGACTACGGTCCTGATCATTAAATAACTCAGCGAAGAGCTTGCTAAACAATTCAATGAACAAGTGTAAACCTTTACTCGAAGGTTGGCCAAGTTATATTATTGATGGAATAAAAAAATGTGGTTGGCTGCTTATGCGTTAGTCTCCAAGTTCACCCATTTGGAAACTGCTGATATATAATAGACTTTGCACTTGACTAGCTAAGCCTCTATTTGTTTCGATAAGTTGAAATATAGTTTTTTTGATACAAGTGTGAAAATTACCATATTATCTAACTCGATTACATACGAGGGAAATACATCCATAGAATCTATAGCACTACGATCTTCTTCTCTTCTAATTATTTTAACATTCAGTACAATGTGACTCAGTTTATGATAAAATATGCTAATATTTTTTCCTTACACGACAGAGTCATCACAAAAGCTATTTTTATTCAGTTATTTATAAAAGAAGTTGAAGATTTATCTCCTAGTATTGAAGTACGTTCAGGAGGATTTTAGTTCCACATACCCTACTCGGGGTCAAAATTGACTCCAAGCAAGAAATTATTTTTAAAAGGTTTATTACGGCAAATGTATTAAAAATGTAAGAAGGAGTCGGTGCTTAAGTGTTTCATCGGAGAATTCCTAAAATATTGTGTATTAAACTGTAAAAGTTCATAAGTTATGCAACTTTTCCTATGATCTGGGGTCAATAAAGACCCCAGGTAGGTAGGGAGGGTTAAGAATGATAGTAAGCATTTTCGTAGGTTATTGTATGGGGGTTGTGGATAGAACTACACCGTAAAAATATATTTATGAGTGGTGGCTAATCACAAGTTACCGACATAATTCTGTATTCCTAATTTATTTCAGTGGCCGATAAGTTCGTACTGTATCTCTATTATTTGCCGTTTAATACCAGGGGTGAGAAAAACTCGTTTTTAACCTACCCCTCTCGTTTTTTGTTATATTGCACTCTGTAGGGTTTTATTAGATAATTTTAGAGTTTTGGTAGGTTTTAATATTGTATGCATATTGTTGACTTTTGATGCAAACACTTATCATATTTCAGATTTAAATATTCGCTATTTCTCTTTAATTATGCATATATACACATGTATTGTACTGGAGCTTTAATATGCCTGTTTGTTGCTCCCTATTTTGACTAAATGCTTTTGATTAATTTACTGGAAGCTTTATAATTGAATTGTATAGAATATGAGAGCATTATTTGTAGGAATTTATGTAAGCAATAAATGTGTAACACTAGAAGGACCGGGGTTGTATGGCTTCCTAGAAGGACCATTACCCGTCATTTTACGGGTAGTAATTATTTTAAATATTTCTTCGTTTATGTTAAAAGTAATTGATAACTTCATTAAATATAACCTTTTTCTTTATTTATCAATAAAAATGAGTAATTTTTTACAAATAATTTCGAGGAAAAAGCACTGCTCCCGTAAGCCTTGCGAAAGCTACTGACGCCACACTCATATATGCGCTGTAAGGCCACCCACGCACGATATAACCCTTCTCTGCCTTTTCTTTCCCTAACTAAAACATCAAAAACTAAACTAACTTTCTTTAACTAAAACATCAAAAAGGCCAGACGTAATATAGTGTAGTGATTTCCTGGATAAAACACGCGTTACCGTTACAAATAAAATAGAAACGCCTAACCCGTCATTTTGACGGGTGTTGGTCCTTTAAGGTAGACAGGTGGTATAACTATATTTCTATGTGAAAAATTTAAATTATATTTCAACAGAATACGTACCATACAAAATAAATAAAAGTCAGAAAAAATTAAGTCGACAGAAAAAAAATTGTAGGCAATATGATTAAGTAAGTAGAGGTTACCCGTCAAAATGACGGGTTTGGTCCTACTAGTGGTATGTATTAATTTTCTACCCTCATATAGAGTCATTAAATTTCATGCAACTTATAGGTGTAAAATTCATATTTTTTCAAAACCATTGTATAGCACTCGTTTTTCGTTGTAATTTGCCAACTTAGTTACTGCTTGCCAGTTATGTTCGGTTAAATTATAAAATGCATGTATATCACTGAAATAGGTATTAGTTTTGGCATTCCCATAGAGATAATAAATCAAAAGTTCCCACTCTAAGGTCTGCCAGTCACCATTGTCTTGACCTTCAAGCTTGTAGGTATATTGTATTCATGCTCTAAGGTCCTGACGTTCTCTGCCATATGTCCCATTATTGAATCGAGTGTTTATGTGCTGATGAAGGGAATATTGGATACCTGCCGCTCTGATTATTTAATAATATACAGATGGAAAACATGACAATAAAACAGGAAATGCAGTCATAAATTCTTTGCTTCGTTCAATTTGTTTTACGAATGCATACGATTTCTCAAAGTTTAACAAAAATGATGAGAAATAGAACAAAACTAAATTATCCGTATTTTTATCAAGGAGCGATGTCTAACCAGTAAGTGATCCATTATTTATTATCTCTATTAAATTCCCAAAAATGAGGCATTTTCACGCAAAGTAAAACTATAATATATTAATGTGTTAAATAGTACATAATATAAAACTATGGAGTTCGAGAAAACAGTGAAGGGAGAAAATAATGAGTGGAAGATAAAGATTTCTCGCCATGAATATGTTGGAATCCTTTTCAAAGAGATTCGAAACATTATTCTTTGCAAAAATTAATCAAACAATTCCTTTCCCGAACACACGCATGCCAGACGAATGATACGAAAATTCACCATGAGTCGACTTGGCCACATTCAAACCGGGATCTCTCCGCTGTTGGTCTCGTTTGGATCAGCCAGCTATCGCAATCAATATGGTTTATTTAGTTTCCACATCATGTATTGTTTAAAACATGATCGTTCTCAAACAACCGTTGTGTTTAAATTCATGCGCTTTCCTTGCTAAGGAAGCCTCGTGTTTTATATTGAATACTGAAGAAGAGAATGCGTTGTTCGCACAAACCCTCTTTAAAAATTGTTTTTCTTGGCTTCGTGCAGTGGTTGGCTAAAACATCTGAACGGCAATTGGGGTCAATATTTTATTTGGGAAGTACATACAAGGAGTACTTATCATTAACCTGGTCGTGTTACTTTTATTTTTACGCAAAAATATAGCTAGTCGCCTGAGGCGTATAACACGAGAGCAGTTATAGAGCAAGATATTTTTATTCTGAACATAACTGGTAAATTATTGCTTAAAGATGTTTCTCTTTTCATTCCGTACATTCCTGATGGCTCGAAAGCATGTTCTCCTGACCGTGGTGGATTATTCTATTTAGTGCTAAATATTTAAGATCTTTTAAGTATTATTTTAGGCATAAAAATTAAAATAAATACCTTTTAAACTTTTTTTCCACCTACGAAAGCCGAGTTAGTCAAGTGCCGTTCAAATCAACATTCAGGTTGATAATTGTGTGTGAATAGTGAAATTGCTAGTTATACGCATATTAATTGAAAAGAAAGATACCATTCTGAACGAGATTGGCATGCTCCTCTCTGCAGGGATACCGATTTTGGATAAAAAGCCTTCCTAGAGCCCATACATTATTTGAACCTTATACTTTCATATTCTCTTATAGATCGATGGATAGAATCAATTATTTTGAAAAAGGGTGGTATTTAATGATTCTCATGCATTTTGTAGGGGCACGAAACTAAGCTTTCAGTTGTTGGTTCCGAAAACAATTCTGTCGTACGAATGAAAAACATGTTTTCTTTTCCGGAGTAATCGTAATAAATCGACATAAGACAGGAATATTTTAGGAATAATCGTTTTAGCGTGCTGTACTAGCAAAGTTGTAAGTTTTGACCTAGTTGCTTGTGTTTTAAAATAATTAATTTTCATCCAGACTCACGGAGGTCGTCTTAGCCGTTCACTATTAATATGGGCAAATTTTTATTCTTTATTAATTTGTCTAATATAGATACAAGGTATGCATTTAATCCATATATTTAATGATTAAATTGATCAATGCCATGCTATTTTTCCGTATCCCACCTGATACTTAGCAGTTTGTATCGTGTTATTGTTGTAATATATTTTTCTACTTAACCTTAAGTTATTTATTAGTTCGCTTATACGCATGAAATGAAATTATAATTTTTCGCGACTATTTTTTGCTTATTCTGCTGACAAATTATTGATTACCCATAATGACACCTTGGTAAAAACATTCTATTTTCTGCTGCATCATTTGTATCTTTTATTTCTTTTATTGACCGCAAGGGATCAGAGCTAAAAGTAATGCCTGGAATTATGATGAAGAACTAGTAATTAGAAAAATTTTCCACCCAAATACTTTCTTATTATTAGTGCTGGTAATGTTATTCTGATTTTAAACTTTTCCGGCTCTGACCAACAAGCAGTAGCTAATTACATGTTACTCATATCCCAGAAGTGGATAAATAATCACGTGATCCGCTGCCAAAATAGGTCTATAATATATGTCACTCATGCAAAGATGAAACCATTAATATGTTTAAGTAAATATCATGAAAAAAACTTTATGCGGAGGTAATTATCACCAAAGGAATGAACGCCAGCATCACAAATGAAAACTGAATGAATCTATGGAGAAAATATGACGATTCCCCAATGACGAATTTTAAAGCGCAAGCCGGAACCTCAAACTCAATGGCAGAGTCTCCAGAATGTGTCAACACATCAGGATCACATTACGTAAATTACTTTACGAAAAAAAGATTCAATTATCGCGGATAAATAAAACGAGGCGCATGTAGAACAGAAAGGAGTGGGTGCACAGAGGGACTTAGCCATTACGACAGATTCATGTTTATTCTTATATACGACGGCGCCTTTTCGATCTGCAACAATGGTGAACACTATTCCCTCCGCGCTCCGAATTACTAAAATGGGGGCGTGGCAGGTATTGCAGAAGGGGAAATTATATCGGGTTGATAAGAGGAGCTGTGTCCGTAATGAGTATGAGAGGTAGGAGTTGGAAAAACGGGGAGGGTGTGTAACTGAAATACTTTACATTTTTACCATCGGAACACCACCTTACCGTACCATACCCTCAGTGAACGTTTCTCTCCTTCCTCCAGTTGCTGGAACAAATTTTCTAGATTTCTACTTAGTCAGTTATCAAAATTTACCTGGGAAGGATAGGTGAGGTACAACGTAGTGGGAAATATCTCTTTGTTTATTCTTTTATTTTGGGCTTTGCCTGGGAAAATAATAAACCAATTCTAAATATATTACTTTCCTAACGTTGCTTTACTATCAGCATTATTATTTATTTGTCTTCCATTGATGGGAGTAAGCATTCCAATCCGTTTTACAGTAACCACAAAAACACAATCTGTCATTCAACAAATATCAAACTTCAACCTTTCTTCTGCATGAGTTTTATAAAAAATTGTATAAATACCATTGACTCATATTTTTACCTAGTTGGGCTTAGTGTCTTGTTATAAAAGAAGAATGATTCAAATTTGAAGACATGCCCATGTTGTTGGCTCACGGGGTTGCCTTCACTTTTGCTTGAACATTCAAGTACTTGAGGAGTAGATTAGAAACATCTATATCAGTCCCATAGATAATTATAATATCCTCCTTTGCCTATATATTCCGTCAGGTGGACGTGCAACTTTCGTATTTCGAGGAAAGTTCACGACCGC
This sequence comes from Pyrrhosoma nymphula, assembly GCA_963573305.1. NCBI lineage: Eukaryota > Metazoa > Arthropoda > Insecta > Odonata > Coenagrionidae > Pyrrhosoma > Pyrrhosoma nymphula. The sequence goes on along the minus strand of OY754333.1, from coordinate 46,879,066 downwards.
ATAGTAAGGGATCATGAGTAATAGTCAGCTGCTGTCCGTAGATCTTGCTGACGATGATGCTGTTTCCGCGATCACCGTCAGTCCACTGTCGAGGGTTTTCTTCGGCCTGTAAATAATATTTCACCCCAGCTCCCCATATAAATTGACCACAGCCGGTAACCCAGCACCCGATACACATATACCACAAGTTATGTCCATTGCACGTGAGGCAGTCATCAAAATTGAGCTCGGAGATATTCTGCTTTGATGGGGTGGATCTTGTTGGAGTACATGGCAAGTTTTTTCCACCAAATAGCTTCGCCTATTGCGTGCAGTATTCGTCAGACTTCGGAAGGGGCGCGTGGCAGGTGATCCCCCGTGGCTCTGAAACCATTTTCGTCGGCTTGATAGGAGAGGCTCACGGGTTTTCCCTCTGGGCTTGTGTAAGCAAAGAATCCCCTCTTGACTGGAACCTTGGCGTCGCCAATAGACTTGAGGAAACCTTCCTCGCGCTGCCGAAGCCCAATTGACGGTGCCGTGTAGCTGAAACGATAAACATTGTAAGAGTTACTCTAGGACCCTTTGGGGGTCAAAAGACCCTTTCACAGGGGTTGCCTAAGACCATCGGAAAACATATATTTCCGATGGTGGACGAAAATAATTTTATTATGTGGGGTAACCACAACATGAGAAACAGTATTAAAGGGTCGCGGCATTAGGAATGTTGAGAACAACTACTCTAGATGTGCACACATTATGTCGTAATCCTGCGCTGAACTTGACTTCACAAGCTCAGAGTCACGATTTATCCTCATGAATCTCTCTTGCTACTATGATGCATCAGAATTATACATTCGATTGTTATATTATCCGTTATATCAACGCCTTTGATGTGGTCAGAGCTGTTGAATAACTCAGGACCCTGGTGCATGGATAGTAGGTTTCCTAATTACCGGCTGTTGGCTTTTACCGACGTAAGCCGGCGTCAGCTATGTAAGTGTTAATCAAATTGAGAGGGAAACAGAAGGAGCAGATTTCGATTATCGTAAGCAGTTGACCCATGTGGCTGATTAATCCGAAATTTGGGGAAAATTCTGGGAACGCGCTCCGGTACGCGGGCTCTTGATATTGAGTTGCCGGCCGCTGTGGCAGCCGGGAAAATCCTCTACTGCTTATCCTGAGGCTACAACCTGCGTTCTGAGTGTCAGTACCATCTCAAATTACCGGCGCCGAACGTTAGATAGTCAACGGACAACCTGCTACCTTTTTGTTTTCAGTCTAATACAGTGTAACATGTCCTAATGTAGCTCGAGGGAGAGATTTCTCGGGTCAGATTAGAGACCAAATTAAAATTTTATTTTAAAAATGAACAGTTGTAGATCGCTGGAGTAAAAGCATTAGCCATGACGTAAAATAATGTTTTTGTTCTGAACTTTTGAGTAATTAACTAAATGTATACACAAAATAAGTTATTAGTAAATAAATAAATATATATAACTACTAAGTATTTTTGAGGTATTACTTGACTAATTTACTTCACCGCATGCAATCGCGAAATGGTTTAATTTTAATTGAGGTTAAGAACATGAATGGCAAATAACATCTAACCAGCATGTAATTGGGAGCATCTTAAAATGCGAAAACCAAGTTTAAAAGCATCGCCATTTTGTCTTTTTATATATAATTTGAAAACTATATGTTTAAATACATAGTTTTCCTCTGTTGTATAGACTTACAATAGTTCGAAATTCAAAAACGTTGCACTGTTTTTTGTTAATTCTGAAAATAAATTACAATTAATAATATTTAATTAACACCCTCTAATGATAAAATTTTACCCTTGAATAACCTTTAAGTGATTATTTAAAATACATTGAAGTTTTTGAAGCTATTATTTATTATTCTGGGTTAATCGGGATATATCATTGGTTGCTAATTAGCAATTTGAATTATCTAAATTTGAATTGGCCTAATAGCTCAGTATCCAATTAATTGCTTATACTGCTCCTCATGGGTAGTTATATTACGGTGTGAAGATTCTTTATGTTGTAAATTTGAGAAATTCTTTACCATTTTTGGTCTTTTCTGATGAACCAGGGAAACTAACAGAAGTGAGTAATATTTTCCCAAATATAAATGAAGCGCATGGAGGAGGAGCGTCTACTTACTAGCTGATTTTGTTTATATTATTTAAAAAAACGTTTTTAAAGGATTATGGATAGTAAATGATTAAGCGATGGATTCATAAATAATTAACGAACTACAATAGTTGTCTATGTGAATTACAACTATAAAACTAATTGGGTAACTGAGATGGCTGATGCGATGCGTGTTTAATACGAGAAGGGCACATCAAACTTGTGTACTTATAATTAAGGTGGCACGTTTAATGAATAAATAATGAACAATTGTTTGCACATTTCGGGTGAAAAATAATTATATTCTCCGTGATGTTTACACCTTCCAACTGTTTGCGAAAGGTGGTAGGATATATGGAATGATCAGAAGATCAATTTTAGGTTGCATAACGAACCTAAAAAAGAAATAATATAAGAAGAATGAAAAAAATTATATGATGGTGGGTTAGAAAAATATACTGAGCTGAGTAGCGCACAGAAGGCATAATATCAAAAGTCTTAATTCAGCCACAGACTCAAGTTTGATAGTTCTGAAGTACTTCATTAAAAATGTATGGCAACATGCTCTTATATGGTAGTGAAGCAAGAAAGATAATAGCAGCAGAGTAGAGAATGTAGGAGAAGTAGTAGTAGTGTTTTAGTTTATCGTGCTTTGACGGCTTAGGTCATTTTGCCCATTCTGTCCTCCACAGCACTCGTACGAACTAGAGGATCACACCTCCAAATTCGTGCCGAGCCCAATGATGCTTAACGTCGGTCACTGATAGCCGTGAACATTTGATTTAGAGATGAAATGTTAATCATGTTAATATTTACCATAACAAAGTTAGACTTTTTTTACCGTGCTTTTCTCTACGATCAAATTTTATGAATGATTATGTTATTTTATGTTTTATATTATGATTATTTTATGAATGCAACCTAATGCATTTTGCAACAATTGTGTATGTCAAAGTAAATATGCAGAATGTAGTTTGTTAGGAGTTTGCTTCCAACAAATTCAGTAAATAATCTATATCTTTATGCTCAGAAAGGTCCCCCTGATTGAGGTGCTATTGGGGTTTGGGTTATTTAAGGTAACTGACAACTAAGATCGCTGGTAAGATTATTTGAGGGGTAAGAAGGGTGAAGGGAAACAATTTACTGGCATTTGGTTTTTCTCAGCGAAAGGTGCCAAGTTTATCTTTTCATCCACCCCAGGATTGCTTAAATTTAAACTGACCTAAAAAAAGCCACCCGGGTTTAATTTTAAAACCCCAAGTAAAAAAGCTTCAAAACCCGGAAAATCTTTACTGTGTTGAAATAGCTATTTTTGAAGTTCGGATAGGTTACTGCTTAACTTTTTCATAGATTTTCGTGTGTACATTAACCTTATTTTAGATCATACACGCTAAAAAACATATTTTTTTACCTGTATTTATGTAAATATTTATGTATATTCGGTGTACCTGATTAATAATGGACCACTACTATTTTGGTATACAGTTTTCATAACTTGACTGGAAGTTAAAATATTGAAATGTGTACCACATAATATGATTATTTCACAGCGGGCAATTTGGTTTACTGATATGTATAATATTATATATGCTATAATGACACATTAAAGTTACGGAACATCAGTGTGAAATGATTTATCAATGCATTCAAGTTTTGTTGCTAATATTGTAGTAAATAAGAGTAATTTAAGCTCACATCATACAATGCAGCAAAGTTACAGATGTGTTGGTTCTGCAAAAACTTCTCAGCCAGTCTCTTATTCCAGGTATTATTCATTATTCTTCAACTCCTGTTATATAGAACTACATTCCATTTTCTGACCCAATTTCCATTCTTGTCAATAACGCTGGCTAAAGAATGTTTTCATCGTTATCATAACATTATCATTTCAATCGTGACAGGAACAAATTACTGGGTGTTGCAGGACGCGTGTGGGATTTTGTAAATTATTTAATGTACGTTTATACAAACACCAATTATGACCTGAAATTTATAGCATCAGTATACTACAAGTATCAAGTGCAAACTGATGAGAGAGCTTTAAAAAGTTTGGATTTTTTTCCCTAACATTTTTTTTCTGTTCACTCATTCATGTAAAAACATTATTGAAATCAGAAGCATTCACTTCTTCTCCCTCAAATAATGCTATCATATCTTAAACATTTCAATTTCATAGTTTCCAATGCACTCAACCAGTCAACAAAAATAATGAGTATCAATTTATCAGGCAGGTTAAAGCGAAAATATAGTGTACACTCGTACATATATAATTAAGAATCTAGAAACTGTGATGCAAAATATCATGGAAGAAGCAACAAAAGTTAAAAAAACATATTAAACCTTAAAATATACGAAAGCACCCAAAAATATTAAAAAAAAAACAAATCCCCAGTACTGAAAATAACCGGGTGGCTTGGGTTTTAAAACAAATCCCAGGATATTCCCAAACCAGTACCGGACCACGTTTTAACGTCCATATTCGACAGACGGAGTGAAGTGCTTTCACCCGATTGGGGATCAGGAGTCCACTGAGAAGTCTCCATCACTACTGGGTTTTGAAACCAGATCCTTGGGGACGGAAAGTCAATATTCCAGCCACCATTCTAGCCCGATCGCCTGGGGTATTTTTCTAATAAATGCGTTATCAAGGGGAAACCCTTTATGGTTATTTGAGAGGAAAATCCGCCTCTATTTTGATGAATTTGACCTCATTTTAAAGAAAAAACTCATATTTCCAATAATATCAAAACAATAACCCCTTACTGAAATACCTTTCGAGCAATTTGCATGAAAATATAAGCTGTTTAACATGGGATAAATGACGGCTAAAATTAGGAATGTATAACGCCTATATTTCGTCAAAAAAATAACGTTGTGTAATTTGTGTATTTACTCAACTATTTGTAAAACATAATCTGCTACTTCCCGCAGTAATTATTTAGAACCAGCTGTTTTGACAGGTTTAAGCCGTTATGCTTGGAAAAATTAGTCAAGTTAGGGACTAACGGAGATAAATATATTTAATTATGCAGCTACTGAAAATGTTGGTCATTAACGAGCTCGTATAACTATATTTTAGCACCATTTACAATACAACTAGCTGTGCCCGACATGCGTTGCAATGCCTCTTTTTATTTCTAAGTAGGCACACATATACAAAGTCGATATGTACAAAATAAATGAAGGACACTAAGTTTTTGTATATTTGCAAAATAAAATATTCTATCTGCCTATACTGCAGTTTCCAAGAAAATAAAATATTCTAATGTTGAAATAGTGCAATAGTATTTTAGATTTTCAAGCTTTAAAATTTTAGGAAAAAGCAAATACAGTAAACGAAAAATCGAATGCAAGAATTCAAAATCTTAATTCTTAAAGTTATCTAATGATGAGCATTTAAAAAACAATATCATGAGTGTAATCAATAAATAAAAAAGCAAACAAAGAGACTGCTGCACCAAATCTTATTCTATGTACAAATAAAATAAGTAATTTTTAAAACAAATTCTGTGTCACTGATATGAATCTGATGCACGCAATATTATGTCTCACTGATACGATTCTGATGCGCGTGATTGAGCAATTCATAAACGATCTGCTTCGTTGCTTGCTTATAAAGCTTAATTTAGTAAGCTTGTTCTTGCATTAAGAAATTTTTCGGCTGTCCCACTCGTGAGCGTGTGAAAAGCATGGATTTTCCAGATTTAATCCACACACTTGAAGCGATTTACCTTGTGCCTTGTTTATGGTCATTGAGAAGGCAAGCGCCAGTGATCGACAATTAATCCATGGAGATAATCTCCACTTGAGATCTTTGTTGCCGCTTGATTGTTTACTTCATTTGGTTCACAAAAACACCTAAATTTGGGTTTCATTGGTTGGTTATTCTTTTCACAACGTTTAAAAATAAGTACTCAAGCTTAGATTGGTGAAGGTAATTGTCTTTATCGATAAATCAAGATCAGTTCCATGCATGGAAGAGAGCCGTCGAAAAATGTGTTCATGTAACGGTACCGTTTAAGATGCCATATCTTCGCTAAAATTTAAGTTATGAACATAATTTTACCAGTTATGGAAATAAAATTAAATTTTCCAATTTTTAAGTGTCTATATACCCCTACGTATATCTCAAAAAAAAAAAGTTATTCTAAAAAATAATTTTTTGGAGAAGGAAAATACTGACAACTTCAGTTACCACTTCAGAATATGTGAGCAACATGCTTAATTTTTGGCAGAAAAAGAAAGATACAAACTTTAAGTACAATTTAGACCAGTTTTTATTTGTAAGTATTGCTGGATGCCACTGCTTTTGGGGGTTTTCATGGTAACTGCAGAATGCTTGTGACAAAATGTTTGCGTTGCCATAGCTCGGTAACTAAGGAGTTGCGACCCCATGTTCATGGGACAAAAAATGCTTAAAATCACGTCCCCAACCTCCTCCAGAAGTATTGCCACTTCCTCCTGAAACACCCTGTATAGACATCATGAAAAAAAATATATATATGTATAAAATATCAGGAGATTTTAGGTCAAATAGTATTTTTTTCAAACTCCTGCCAACGTTTCGGTTCTTTATAATTCCATCTTCAGGGCTAAAAATAAATGATACATGATAGTGAAAGATGTTCTTACAATTCTTTTTTATTACAAAATGGTTAAAATACATAATTTACAGTTATTAAAAAGAAAAATACATGGACATATTCAAGATTGTTACCTTGCAAGTTTTTTGATGTTTTTATTTACCATACCAAACATTTACCAAAGCAAAATTTTCCATAATTTAATAAACGACATATTTCTCAACATAGAAATTAATGCAAGCAACCAAATTAAAATTGTACATAAAAACATCAACAAACTTGAGAGGTAACAATCTTGAATATTTCCATGTATTTTTCTCTTTAATGACTCTAAATTATAAAATGTAACCTTTTTGTAATAAAAAAGGATTTTAAAAAGGATGAAGATCATCTTGAAGGTGTCTATATATTTTTCTTGTTAATGACTGTTAATTATGTATTTTAAACCATTCTGTTTCCAAAAAAAGGATTCTAGACAAAAAAAATCATTATTTAACATTTCATTATAGTCTTGAGGATGGATAAATAATATATCCGAAACTTGGGCAGAAGTTTTACATTTTATATTTAACCTTAACTCCTGATATTTATATCATAAAGTATGGTCTCCATTATGGCTAAGGAAACTTTTCGCCCAAACTACCTTTAGGGAAGGCTGACGATTGCAGTCCTACTGGGGTAGGGAAGGACTTACTCAAATAAGTAGGATCCGTCGTCGGACATTTTGAACACGGTGAACACAGTGTCCATGCTACCTGGTCCGCTGTCGCCTGTTGAGATCTCCACCGGCTTAGGCGTCGTGGTGGTGGTGCTGGTGGTGGTGGGTGTGGTGGTGGGTGTGGTGGTGGGCCTCGTCGTGGTGGGCCTCGTCGTGATGGGCCTCGTCGTGGTGGGCCTCGTCGTGGTGGGCCTCGTCGTGGTGGGCCTCGTCGTGGTGGGCCTCGGTCGGGGGCGGACTGGCGGCGGGGGCGTGGGGCGCGTGCTGGCCGGCAGGGTGGGGGTGGGTGGAGGTGGTGGCCGGGTCGTGGGTTTTGGCCTGGGGACGGAGACGGGCCGGGAGGGCCTCAGAGGGATGGGAGGCGGCTTGGGGGCCGTGGGCAGGGGCCTGGCGCCGCCTCCACCACCGAGCGTCACGAGCGGTCGGTTAGGAAAGGTGGGTCTTGGTGAGATTGGCCTGTTCGACGACGGCAGCAGCGTGGAGAGCCCGGCGGGCAGCGGGCGGACAGGCAAGGGGGCCAGCTGCACCCTGGCGGGCACCGAAGACTCATCGGAGGATAAGGAGAAGGAGTATTGGGCGGAGGTGCGGTCGGCGACCAAGACCATCAAGATCAGTGCCTTGAATCAGTGGTCAGATGAGAGAGAGGGGTAAAGTATGAAGTCCATTAGTCAACAAATAAGCCAGAGTTCTTCTGGTTGAAAACTTAAGCCGTTTAGAGAGAAATTGTTGTCCAATACTATCATTAAAATAACTGTTAAAATTTAATAGTTCTAATTATTGATTTGACTATACATGAGGGTAACTAGTGATATTAAAACTAATTACTACAATGGTTTTTTAAAAAAAGGCCCACAGTATATCTCATTATTTGTTGGAGTGAAAGCTTCCGCGTAGTCGTTTGGGTGATGATAGTCTACCAGATTTTCTTCCGTATTGACAGTCCTTGGTTAACAGATTTGTCGGCATTCGGACGAACTTCAGGTCTGACTTGAGACCTAAAGACGTAAGCTGAAATGCCGCGGAAACTCTCGTCCGAGGATAAGAATCAACGCGGAAGTAAACCCGGAAAATCTTCATCATATTTCGCGACATGTTATGCATAACATAGCTAATATTATTATATCATCACTTTCTGCTTCCTAGTAAACCTCACAACTCTGTAATACAAGCATTCGACATCATCCACACTGTCACTGCCAGCAGAATGCAGTCTTCTCTCAGCTGTGCTTATTTAGGAGTTATTAAATATAAAACTATTTAGATCTGCGTTTAATGTCGCAGTAATTTATTCCTTTAACCTAAGAAATTTGTGTAATTATTTTGCTCATCTCGTTTCATCTCATTCTCATTCCTTCCCGCATATTTCTAATAGCTAGGATTCCCGAAATACCTTTCCTAATGATGGTCTATCTTCAATTTATAAGCATATTAGCGTTTGTGTTGCATTTAGCCGTAATTCACTGTTCAGCATCTCCTGTGTATTTGAAAAATTGTCATTGTCGAAACAGAAAATAAATTTAAATCAAAATAACTTTCTAAAATCATTCATATTTGTTTTAAATGTTGTTACTTATTATTAAATGAATATCATTTAAAACCTGACGTTCAATTGGTAGCATAGTTACGAAGTTTGACCTATTAATCAGCCAGTGGCATACCAAATGATGATGGCCTAATGTTAAAAGCATCTCCTGAGTGAAATACACTCTTTTGCTAATTGAATGAGTTGCATATTATCACTAATTCCCCAGCATTCAGTTTTAACTATTTTAAAATTATTTTTCTTGAAACTTAATTTTCAATTGAAAGTAAAATTATTCTTCTGCTGTATTAGGTTTCACTTATTTATTAATTGTAAATATTTTAAAAACCGACACTGTTGACAAGAACAGTAATATTGTCGTTTAAAAATTTGAAATTGAATCCTATTACATATATTATTTTAAATAATTTGATATTATAGACCTCAAATCACCTTTTAGTAGAAAATTAAATGCTATTTTTCTTCAAAATAAATACTATAATGACTCAGTGGTGGGCATTTCATATGTTCACTTCAAATCAAAATGTTTTCCTTGATATAATAGTTTGCAATTGCAATTTCTCGGTGATCCTGCTCACTGCTTGTAATGTGAAAGGTGAAAATGAATCCAATGCCTAAAATCATGGAAGATATTGCTTAGATACCATGGGATAAAAAGAATTTAATTTTGGTAAAAGCTCGTACTTATCGCTTCTGTTGCACATTTGGTAGGTTTGATTACATTAGGTCGTTTCCTCATGGGTGTGCAATACTGTTTTCATATTTTAATGTCGGGTGAATTAGGGATAATCAGCAAAAATATCCACTAATGTGTTTTATGAAACCCACATGGCATATGCTGTTCCTATGGCATGGCTAGAAGAACATTTTTGTGTTCCCCGCTACAAGGTCACCCCCTGAGGTGAATTTTGTGACCGACTGTATTTCCGGGTCATTATTATGATCAGCATATCGTTATCGATAGATAATGATACATAGGACATATAGAAATATAAATTTTATATTCTTTTTTCTCTCTTTAAACTTCAAATTTCTTCCTTCACGTATACTCTTTAACGCATGTACTCGTATGTATTTCATCCTTCCGTTCTATGATACATTTGATCTCATCGTATTTGACAGAGCTAATAGTTACTTGCTATTGTACTACAAAGTGGGCATTTTAACGTTTTAAAATACCTTTAATTTTGGTAAAAAATAAAAAATAGAGTCGCATAAAGCCACTAATGTAATACGTGAGTTTTGGAATTTTACTTTCTAGGAGGTCGAAAATAACTCCCTACTATATTTGCGTAGAAATTAATCATATATCTAAATTAAATACAAAAAAATTATCAAAAGAAAGTCCAAGATATGATTTTCATGTCACGCATGTATGACATCAATGAATAGTATTATAGTGACATTACGTATTAGCTTTTACGCGGCCAAACTTGTTCTGACCTTGTCAAATTGTGGGGTCATATAGGTCCAACGAATATTTTTGTCGGTTTTAATATTCCTACACAAGGATCATTATCCTACGTAATATTGTATATTTTGCATGTGCAAGTAAAAAATGTAATAATTCAAACTCAATACCCTTCTGATAAAAGAAATGCATTATGTTTACTTTCTGTTCCCACCGCAATTATTGATGATTTTTGAACAAGTGATTAATCCTATGTTTTTGTTTATTTATGAAGATTCAATATTTTTTGGAGGATTGAGTTTCGAGTTACTGCAATACATTTTCCGGTCACTTCTTAAGTAATTACCTCTGGGTACTCTACTCTACATGGTGAACTCATGATTTTCCATCCAATAGTATCCACATCTGCAATTAGCCATCCCTTTAGATCCCTTTAAAATAAATTATTTATCTCCGTTTCAATCCTAAGATTTAATAAAAAATAAATATGGCTCTGTTTCTCATAAAAAGTAACCAAAACAAAATATATTATATTTAGACAGTTACCTATATTAAAAACATTTTGTTAAATTTAGCTTCACTGAAAATATTTTCACAATAAAAATGTTTCGGACACATTTACTTTTTGCCTTATCTCTGGGAATTTATCGCGAAAAATTGCTGGAGAGTGCCTTACATAAAAGCTGTTTTTAAATCATTATAAAAACCATCCGAACAGACAATGTGCATTTTAAGCCTGCGGTACCATAAGGGTTCAAAAGGATACAGCGCTGTATTATTTTTTTAAGATACCTTAAAGGCTCTTGAAAATTATTTTTGATTTTATCCGCAAATGTCTTACCACCACCAGTGACGATTGTGAAATAAAAAAATGCAGTGGAAATAGTTATAACCTGAGTAATGATAGAATATTAGGCTATATTTTAAATAAAATATTGACCCTGAAATGTTTCCTTGATTGAAAACTGCTTTTGCTCAGAATGCTGAACAGATTCAGACTTGATATGGTGGAAGGAATCTGTATTAAATCACACACAATTTAAATTTTTCCACATAATTATTATTTGAAAAAGTGCAAACTGTGTGTGATTTAATACGCTTCTGCTGCTTGTCGTTGGTATGATAAGTATGTATAAATTAAATACATCATAATTATATTATTTGTTCGACTTTTGTAACTCATGACTATAAAAACACAGATCCTTCCTCAGGATATTATGTCAAATTTTTAGTATATCAGTCAATTAATCTGGATAAATTAATTGGTTTTGAATATATTTCATTTAAGGTATTAATTTTATTTTACTGATGCCTTAACGTTGATCGTCGGTCATCCTTCGTATTCAAAATGTGTTGAAATCCACTCACACATACCGTTATAGCTCGTTAAGAGTCACTCGTGGGTAATATTTTCCCGAATTAGTTTTCCCCTTGGGCTTATTTTTGCAAGGAGTGGGGTGTTTTCAAAACCGGTATTGCGTAAAGTCTCTTCAAGACACCACTGCATTGTGCGCTTCACTTACTTACTGCAAACTTCAACTTACTGCAATTCACGCTTATTCTGAAAGTATTCGCCCACATGTTTAGTGCACTCACTCACCGTGGTTAATTCCATACGTGGCGCCATATTGTCCGGCTGTGGGTGGAGTATTGCGCTTGCTGGGCGCGATTGGATGGTTCTTGTTTGCTAAATGGTCTTCCTTTCCCGAAACAATATGGACCGAAACTCAGGTAAACATCTCACTTGACAGTCGACGGATATTTGAGAGCTTTAAGATCTAGTCTCTATATATAGCAGAGTGGTCCATCGGTGGGTAGGGGGGGACCACTCTGCCACCCCTCCCTCCCTGAGGGTGGAGGGGTAGACGGGAGGGAAGAAGATACCGAGTCAAACGAGGAACAGTCCAATAAGGGAGGAGTGTGGTGGGTTCGTTAATGATCAGGGGCGTTCTCGTAGGAAAAGAAACGGTGACACAATGGGACGTAAAATTATTCCCGTTGAAATCATCAATGAGATGCCGACTTTTAGGAAGCACGTAATGCATTCAGTGCATTACGGTTCGCCAAAATATTATTTTTTGTGTCGGACACCTTCCCCTTCTCACCGTAGATATGTCACGCTTGCTGTCACCCAAATATATTCGTACACTCTATGGTTTCAGGATTTACTTTGTGAAAGTATTTAGTGGCCATACTAAAAGTTTTGTTGTAGTCACGTTGTACTCTTCCACATAATATAATCTTTAAAAAGTGTATTATTTAGTATGAATATATTCTTCTTTGCTAGGGTTGCTTTACATAGTAGTTAATTACTTTCTAAAGGCGTCGAAGGCGCCGATAGAAGAGTTTCATGCTGTGTTCGCTAAATTATTAAAATTCCTTTTTTGAGGTACGAAAATTTTCCAATCGAAAACGCCGTTAGATATAAATAACGGCATTTTAAATTTTAAGAGACTGCGGCACCATCTCTTGCTTTGCTCCCCGGATTTTGTTTTGCACTCTGACTATTCTGGTGATCCGTATGCCCCTTGCGATCCCGATAAGCCTATGGATTGTCATCAGGATTCTCAGGAGCCGAACCACCAGAACTTGACAGAAACACCCATGCTCTGTGCATACGAAAAAACGACTCAGGCGGGACTCGAACACGCGACCCTCGGAGTAGCAGGCGAGGACATTACCCCGCCGCCACCGGAGCCGGCAAAATCAATGAGTGTATCACTTAATTGCAGTGGTCGGCAACTTATGACCCGCGGGTCACCTAGTGGGCCACTGGGAAAATTTTAGGCACCCAGGGTTCATTTTATATGCATGGTGTTTACTTTTCTGCTAACATTTTATGAGTGCTTTCAAGTTGTAAATATAGATTTTATGATAGTAAATTTGTTATTCTATATTTAAGGTATATTGGATTATCTCATCTGTAAAATGTTTTCATTTTCTGTATTCTAAGATAATGCGTAATCTCAAATAGTAGTGATGTGACCCACCAGCAAAATTTTTGTGAATAAAAAATTAAAAAAATGAACCACTTGACAAAAACGTTGCCGATGGAGAAATTGCGTGACAATATTTTTTAAGGAAGTTACCATGAAGAAAGCACAATATTCAAAAAGATGAAACTATGAAAAACTATGAAAAAAATATTTACCAAGCCAGGGCTTCGACATTCATACCTTCCACTTCACAATCCATCACCTTACTACCGGTCTATCGCTTCCTAGACGAGTAGGTAGTTCATAGGGGTTAAATCCGTTTTCGTGACTGTGGCTCCATCTCACAGCGTTACAGTCAGTCAGTGATTAGCGTAATTATATATTACAAATATTATTTCCTAATTGCATATATTATTTGCTTTGTTGCTAAGTTTGTCCTATTCATCAGCTGGTGTATTACCAAATGATGATGGCCTAATGTTAAAAGCATCAACAGAGGCATGAGTGAAATGCACTCAATCGCTAATGGAAGGAATTATTATCACTAATAGTTACACCAGAATGCAGTTTTAACTCTTTATGAATTATATTACTTGAAAATTAAATTTTAACTGTAAGTAATATTCTTTTTCTGTTATGTTATGTTTCACATGTTTATTAATTGTAAAAATTTTGAAAAACTGATACTGCTGCCTAAAACAGGAATATTGTCGTTTAAATATTTAAACTTCAATTCTTATGGCGTATATTATTTTGAATATTAATGACCGCAAATCAAATTTTAGTAGAAAATGAAATTAGTATTTCTCATTAAAATTAAATAGTTTACTGACTCAGTAGCGGGCATTTCATATGGAAACTTCAAATCCAAATCTTTTTCGCCGACATAATAGTGGTAAAGTGAATCTATAGCGTTATATCATGGAAGACTCCGCATAAATACCATGGGATAAAAAGGACTTCATTTTGGGAAATGCTTGCACTTATCGCTGCGTTTGCATATTTAGCTGGTTTGTTTGGATGAGGTGGTTTTTTAACCCGAATATATTCTTCTTATTAGTTTTCCCAGCCTAGTCCCAGAACAACTAATGTTCAATGGAAGCATTCCTATGTCTAATCATTGTAAGGTTTACTCCCGCTTCTTAGGGTGTTCATAAACTGTTGTATTCGATTGGTAAATAAATCCTAAGAGCAAGTAAAAGTGGTGAGAAGGGTATGCTGATCATTATAAAGACGTGGGTATGCCTATGAAATATTCATTCCAAATATAAGACAGATTTCTACGTTAGTTTATTCGCATTGAGATATATGAATAAAATCCCATAGTAAATGTGCATGTAAAACCCTTGTTCAAATACCCTACGCCAAGCAATGTGTCTATCATCGTTGACACACTATAATTAACAATCTAAAAGCTCACATTTTTCGGGATGTGCTTTTAAATAACGTTAATGAAGTTAAGTGAACTCCCCTTGATTTTAGACCGTTTTCCGATAAGTATAAGTTTCATGTTTCCATTTTTAATTTTTACCTAAAAATTGATCAAAAAGTAGCATTTTTGCAGTGCATATCTTACTTAATTTCCATACAATGACAGATTGTATGGGAATTTAGTAAGGCATTGAAAATCAGATGCAAGTGGCCGAGTTTTGAAAGTTGGTACAAATCGTAAAATGGTCTACCTAAGTAGAGGTCGTGGTCTGAAACAATCTGAACGGCCAAACGATTTGTTATCACCCTTGCCTTTTCAGTTTATGTCTGGTCAAGGCGTTGGGCGATGGCATCATGGCCATCAAGGTGATGAGGAGGGCGAGATGTTCTTCAATTTAGAATGCATATCACTTTGGTGGATGAATAAATTCGGTAATTGATGTACAAATTGGGTACCTCTTTCAAAGTTTAAATAAAGTAAAAATGTTATTTGCATAATTAATTTATTATATCTAATTATTTAGTTTGTTAAATTTATAATGTTATTTTTGACTCGTTGTGCTATTATCTCACGCCTGAGTGTATAGCATAATAAATGTTAAATACATAGCTAGTTTGGTTTAAAAATTTTGCTTGCAAAAACCAATCGTCAGTCAATTGAATTCTTTCTTAAAGATGCTAAATTTTACTATGAACGTAAATCATAGGAATAAACTCTTATTATTCCTTCAAGAGACTGTGAGCTTATCTTTTTGTATTGCTCATTGATGAAAAACAATTTGTATGCTACCGCGGTATTTACGTGTAATTCTGAAAAACTGCATAACTATGCTCTCTGCTTGTGTCAAAATGCGCATTGCTTCTCCTGTGCATAAATTCAACCCTTATTATTACTCAGTCATTAAAGTCATGTGTCGGTTAACTCAACATATTACAGCCGTCGTCGTTCCTTTGTAGCTGTAACTTAGTTTTGCTCATATTTACTTTCTCAACTTTTCCTGCCTCCTTCCCTTCGTGTCGTCCAATGCAATATGCTATTACTTTTTTTTAATTCCCCTTCGCTTTCCCTTCATCCTACCTTCAATTAGTGACTTCAACTTCTCACTGCTTTTAAAAACATGCTCTAGACCGTTTCGCTTCTCTGATCGAATTTCTCACCAGAGGTCACTTTCCCTGTCAGCTAAAACTCCTTTCAGTTGAGACGTCACCTTGCTCAGGTTATCTATCTTTCCCATTCAAAACCCTCTTATCCTTCCTCCTCCGATTACAGGTAAAATTTGTGTATTAAGTAATGAGGTTTTTATATAAACAAGTATTAATGATAGGCTCCTCAAAAATATATTTGGACGAAATGTCCTAAAGCTTTACTTGAAATTCTTTCCATGGAGCTAGTGATGTTAGTCCTCTCTTCCTTGATTTGGAATCAACCTATTTTCATTCAAAGAATGCCTAAGTTGACAACACGGCACACTCCCTCATGAAGCCCTTCTTTAAGTTATTTTTAACTTCGCTGTATTTTATTTTAATTGCAAAACTGATTATAAAAAGTATTGCTTTAATATGAATGTCAGAATTCGATATTTATTCCTTGCGCATTATTATAGTTCATCTTCACTGCATCCTAATATCTACTATACATGTGTACACATTCATGCGATTTTAATGTTGAACTAGAATTTAATGTTAATAATCCGATGTAAAGGTCATCTTGACTGTTTTTTGGATTTATTATTAAATAAATAGAACAATCCCTCAATCTATTTATTATAGAATAAATAGATTGAGGGATCCATTGTTACCAGCGTCAATCAATAAATTAATACGTTTTACTGTTTTTACGTCATTAAAGTCGAGATGGCATAACGCCGAATGAGTAAATCATTTTTTGTAAGCGCTCCTGAATCAAGTGTGTTTCAGGAGATTATTCCTCCGAAGTGATGTATTGCAATAAGTGTTCCAGATCAGAAAAACACTTATTTTATTCATAAAGAATGTATCCTCCCCTTTAAGGTATCTCAAGTTTGATAAAACAGAAGCGTATGTTTTTCCGCAAATGAATATTTAAAGGATTTGATGTTGCTCTTTCACATAATACGTGTAAAACATCAGTTCTCAGTTTAGCTTGATAATAAATATTAATTATAACTAAATAGATTGCTATATTCGTGTTATTCTTACTTTCTTAATAATTTTCCGACCAAGGTACTCATAACGCCGTCGTGCTGAGATATGTAACTAACAAATTTCGCTGTGCTCCAATAAATGAAAAGGTTTTCTATTGAGATACCTTTACAACCGTTGTGGTCAGTTCAGCTTTGCAAGAGGCATTTATATTTTTATTCTGAAACATTACACCAGGATAAATAAAATATGCCTCCGGATTCTCATTCAGATTCAATAATGAGGCGGTAGTGGCTAAAAAGAAAGGGAGAAATCGTAATTTGGTTATTGGTTTGGTTTCTACTTTGGGAATAAATATTTAAATACGGACTAAGGGAATTTATTATCTGGCATGTGTTTCTCTAGTGCATATTATATTGTAAATACTTTGCGATTTCCCAAGCCTTGAAACAGGGTATGGAACATTTCTGGAAAACCACAGATGGCATAGACAACTGCTCCTTCTGCATGTTACAGGTGTATAAGTAGCATAAGCCTTGTCCTACCTGTCTTCTCTCATGTTCAAGAACTCTGTAGGTGGATACTACCCCCAGTTTATAATGAGAATTTTTAGTTTATTGTATCTAAATTTTCTATTGTAATGTCAAGAATGTTTCAATCCAAGGCTATCTGAAGGATACATAGACGGATCAGGCAACTAAAATCGACAAATGTATACATCATGTTTAAATTCATTATTATTTAAAATATAATTGACGTTCAAGTAAAGAACTGATTTAATATTAATTCATTATTTCAGTGCACCATTATCTAAATTCTTATTCATCCCATGTTACCGTTGGTAATGCATGTATTCGGAAGTCATTTTTCACCCCGTTACTCTGTCCTTTATGACTGGTAGAGAAGCCGCAGTTTTTCATGTAAGGTACTGGGAAAAACGGCAAGGGGCTGAAATATGAATGAAATATTGCAAACTTTTATACGTGCTTTTTATTCCTAGAATGAAAACGAAATCAGAGTGCAATTATGTTTATGGCAGTACCAGATAGGGATCACCTTAATCGTGCAATACACTATTTAAATTTCATTTAATGGTGCTAAAAATAGGCATTAAATCAATTTTGGCCACTAAATCAATCAATTGCCCAGCGATTTAACTCATGGATTCATCCTTGGATTGGAGCCAAGAAGGACTACTTTGGTTTTCACCAAGGAAATACCATTTCTACGCTCAACATTGCACACATAGGAATTTTTTAATTCAGTTTCGAAAGGAAAATGCTCAATGTTTCATAATTTTTCTAATTGCTTGGCCTTAAGGGCAACATCACCAATATTCACCGTATGACGTCACAATTGTTTTCAAAGGCAACTCACTCTACCAAAGATTCCAAAACCTCTAAAATTTTGAAACATCCCCGAAAGTAATTAAGTGAAGGTCGACTGAAAAGTCAAAGTCACTGCCAGAAAGTCATCACATCGGACGACCTTCCGCGATAGCTAAGACGTCCATCGTGCAAAGGCTGAGAATAATTAAAACGCCAAAAGTAAGAACAAGTGACAAGGGATACGATGACCGCAAGTAGGCATTTCTTGTAGCAAGTTTATACATTTGCAATAGTGCCAGAATGTTATGAGTACAATTTTATATGCTTTGAGCGACTACATGCGTGTAAAATTAGGTGTTATACTTATGGTGCTACTTTGCATTTCTTAAATTTTATCAGTTACACAGTGAGTATACTTAAAACTCCAAGGCTTTGTCCTCACTGTAAAACTCTTTTAAGACTGGTTCAACCGTTTGGAGCATAACGTCTAACTTGTTTCTATGCATCACGATGAGGTAGAGATATACTTAACATATAAGGTACACCAAAATGAATCGTCATAGCGAGATAATTTTTTATATTTTTCAACGCAGTATGGATCTATTTGAGCTGTTATATGGTATTGGTAAGGCAGAAACCACTGTTGACGAATTACTTTTGTTGCCCACGAGGTATTTCAGTCTGTAAGCTGTTAACTATTTATTTTTTTACTGTTACCTTAAAAAAACATTATGCACTATGTTAAACTTCCGCCAGCTATAGGATGAATATGAAAGAGAATGATAAATGTGAATTAAAGCATGCGGAGTATTTTACGAAAAGTGATGAAAATCAGCATTCTTGGCTTGGTAATTTGGATGTATTCTACTTCAATCAGACTATTTAATGGCTCTCATATAAATACATTTACTTTCCCATTAGCACCGGCTACACATATTTGCTAGGGCTAAACTTATCTGACGTTTTTTATCCTGTACCGACGGTGCACATTATTTGACAGATTATATATAATGTTCTTTTCTCTCCGACCATATGTAGGGTTAAAGCTAACTGCAGTTATTTCCTTTATTTGGTTGGCTCATTTTGTCTATTAAACTATTTGTATATAGTATTTTTTATCATGAAATATTTTTGTTTTAAAAGCATTATGCTTCCATACCAGAAATAGATAAGAGGGCAGGGGTTGCATTCTTAATTTTATAAAAATAAATTCTTGAAAAATAAATTAAACTCTTCCACCTTTTATAAGTGATATAGATGGATTTAAAAAGTTTTACCCTACATTGATGCCTACAGTTATCTTAAACGAATATAATGACGAATGTCGTTTGGGAAAAATTAGCGAGTTTCGTGATTTAGTAGATCATTGCGGCCGCAAATGAAAGGAAGACGCTTTTATTAATGCCAAATTTTTAAAAATATATTATCTGTCAATGATAAGATCGATATTAAATGTTTCTCCTTGAGCGATTTGTGTGTCCATTTCAAGTGAGTGGGAACTCGTGTCTTCCAAGAAGTTCTACTTATCGCGGCGCCGATTAGCGAAAAACCCTCCAAGTGACATAACGGCGTTCCACTGTTCCAGAAATTTTTACTTCATAGACTCGAAAGAGAGCAAAGCGCAAAATTGAGAAGCTCTCGCCTAAGAGAGTTTCCTTTCAGTGTCCCACGGTCTGTGACGAGTTCCCGGCCGGGTTTACAGTTTTGTGGACTCCCAAGGACACGTTTGCTTTTGATTGGAACCCAAACACGGATGGGATCTATTTCATGCGTTATCTTCGATTCAAAGTCAATGTTGAATGGCAATTTGGGCTGCGTAGAATATGCGAACTCTCTTGCGATAGAGGAAACGGCTCGGACTATTATCCTCTGACTCACTCGCAAGATTAAATAGTGCATTAACCCAAGCGCAAGGAATCAAACCAGAAGATAGACGAACACCGAATCGACTTCATCATTACTGTGACCAAAATGAGTCATAGATCTTTTCTGGTTAGTGGCCGTTTTTGTCGCCAGAATATGATACAGTCTTCGCTGTGATTTTGATTTCGCTTTTCTCTTTAGTCGATCATGAAACAATACCACTTGTTACTTGCCCATCAGTAAAAAAGCAAATTTAGGTTACCAGAACCAAGATCTTGCTCCAATCCTGCTTAGTTACCGACCGAATAAATCCAAGTATGCCGTTTTTTCTATGTTGGATACTGTAGAATTAGAAAAATTAGCTGCCGTAATTATTCGAGAAACTCTACGAAAGGATGTGTCCGTAAATTATTTTAAATGGATCATCTAGAACGAATTGTGTGTTGTAATTCCTACATTTTCTTAAGAGCATATTTAGAATAATTTAATGGTAAACCTTGAAAATTATGGATTACGATGCCTCAAACGTTTTAGAAGTTTGTCCGGAAGAAATTAATAGATAAATTGAGATTTCTTGACCTTCTTGTGACGCTGTCAGAGGAGTACATCATACATCCCCTTTTAATTTATCATAAGGGAGAACCGTAAAAGTTAGAGACGCACTTATGAAAATTTCAATTTATTTATCATCAAATATTCATTTTGACCACTTTTATCCCTTATATGCTCAGGCAAATTTGGTTTGGTAGCAAGCATAGGCATTTGGATGGGTTCCGTGCTATATTGATGGCAATGATGTTTCGTGCCCATTGCAAGGCACGTCTTCAGATCGAATGAAGTGCACATCTTCAGATCGATCCAGGAAGCCTTTCAAATACCTGCCCTTCAGCGCTGCAAAAACATAGAACAGAAAAGGTAGCAAGTGTGTTTTAAAATGTGCAAATGAAGTATTACAGAATTTGAATTTGGACTTTCTAAAATGAAGAGCATTTATTGTTTGATATTTTCAAATTCATTCGTCAAATAAGGAAAAATCTGATGATTTTGACTCGCATTGTTACCCTTTGACACTCATTTTAATTGCGCCATTTATTCCAACAAGCGATATCATTTGCATTGAGTAAATGTTAATAGGGTAAATGTTTGGAAAACTAATAAATTAAACGAAAGTAATTTTAAGCCCAAAAAATGTCAAGAGAAAGGAAAAATTAGGTGGAACTTGAACTGAACCTGAACTGAACCTGGAGGTTTCCACAGCTTGGGTCACCACCAAGGACATTTTTCTTAACAGATTTTCAAGGATTCTTCGAATTGCGCCATCGTTACTAAATACAAGCAGTGTTGCGTGAGACACTTCTTTTGTCTGAGCTTTTTCTAAGAAAAGAAGTTTTGGGTTTGCTTACATCATAATGAAAACAGGTTGCCATGTGGGATCCCTGAATGCTTTGTTAACATTTATTTAAATCCACTTGTATCACTCTAAAGATAAAATAACGGTATTTTGAAAAATAGAAAGTGTTTCTCATGCAATGGATTAGGATGGCTTATATCAGATTTTGTAGAATACTTTCATAGAACGGAAGAATTAAGGGAGAAAGAGAAAAAAAAGGGTTTTGGATATGTTTTTATGTGAATTGAAGAAGGTTTGGAAAGGCGTGCACTATGTCTGTCTGCTGAGTTATTTAAATTATATTATTGCAGGTCAACATATTACGCATCTATTTTTCGGCCTTTTGCTGGAAATATCGCTACCGTGAATATTGAGTATGCATTGGAAAATTGGAGTTACAGTAAGTCACTCATTGGAACTGTACAAACTTATTCTATGTATCAGTGCCACATACCTCAATCCGTTGTAGCCTTATGCATGAGTCCGGGTCACTATTTAGAGGGAATCGCTTAACAGTGGTGCAATTTTAATCAAAGAAATTCTCCACCACTTTTATGAAAAAACTTTAAAGATCATTCTTGTTTCAAGGAGGATAACCTTTTCGTAATAGCATAGCATTCATTCGTGCTCATCGATGTGTTCTATATTTTCGCACTAATGCTCTGTTGGTGCAGCTGTTTTGGACTGATTTGAGGCAATTCTCGTGTAAGCGGTCCGTTCCTTCATCAACAAATACGCTTTTCCAAAGCTACTGATGCCAAAACAATTTTCTTCGGCTGGAACTCCCACGGGCCTGTCGAATCAATATCCTGTTGCTTCTGCACCTGCTCTTCTTAAAGATTTATATTGAAATCAGGCTGTGGATAAAAAATTAAATATCTTCACCTTGATGAAATTAGGTTTGGTGGCTCCTGACGCACACGTAGTTAGTGGTTATTTGCAACCCAATCCTGATAAAAATCCTGATATGGTGATCGTTTTTTTATACCAAATTCATTAATTATGTCGTGTAAGAATGACAGTGAATGCAAGCATAACTAACCACATATGCGGTTGTTGTTCTATTTGTTAGAAATTGTTGAAAGAAATAGAGCAAGTAAAGAAATCGTCTAATTAGTAATGCAAAATAGTTCATTTCTTCAGAATAACTCACCCATTCTCACGCATACAGGTCTCAAACAAGAAGATCGGAAAAATAAGGCCATTGAAATGAATAACATTTTATCATCATCACAGCATCTTATACGAGTACATGAAAGACGGAATGGGGACTCGCTGCATTTTCTATACCGGCGCGTTAATAACATAGTACCAACCTGGTTACTTTGATTACTATCTCTTTATATTATAAATATTTATTGCTCCCTGCAGTAAACTTTGGGTGAAGGTTTTTTGGGTTTTTAGCGGCGTGCTTCCTTTCTTTCTCGTTTTCCCGATTTAAAGAAGGCTGACTCAGCCTTTGTCTTCCTGGCGTTGATCATCAATACTCTGAAGATGATTGCGGAGTCTGCCTTAGAACTGTTGGCCTTTGAAGCACTCATCCAGTGGGAGATTTGAGGAGACGTTCATTCAAATCACTGTCCGGGAAAATACCTATGTCCGTTATATACTTATCCTGTATTGTTTACTTTATTCATACAACTTTACCAGCACCTTTATCAAACATCGATACATATATGCCTCTCTAGCGAAAGAAGGGTTCATCTGCTCTAGGATGGAGCTGATGACGGGGACTATATCTAAGCATGTAAATATAGGTTGACGAAGAGTTAAATATGGAGTGTAGCGTTATATGAGGCAGAAACTTGGACTCTGAGAAAGGAGGACGAAAATTGGCTGCTGAGGTCGAAGATGCGGGTGTGTAAGAGAATGGGGAAATTGCGGTGAAAGAATAGGAAGATAAACGAAGAGCTTGGATCAGGTTTCATTGCCGTCATGAAGAGCCTGCCGTCATGAAGAGCTTGGAGCGAAGCATCAGGTTTCATTGCCGTCATAATGGCCGGAGACTCGAGAGGGGTTGGACAGTGATAGCAGCCATGTCCAACGCCCATCGGAAGAGTTGTTACGCTTGATGTTATTTAGCAGCGAGCCCTTTCAACGAAGTCTTTCCGCCGCGACTGTGTGAGTCAAAAAAAATACTAAGTTCCACATTTTTTGTATTTTGTCCAAAATATCCAGCTTCCACTGATGAAATGCGTTACCTATAGAAACCCAAAAGTAAGGGTGTATTTTAAATGAGCACTTTTTTCCAGCCATAGGAGCCGACTGCAGCGCCATTTCCTACGAGTTACCGCATTTTGACTTCGATTATTGGCATTAATTCTTCAATAATTAGAAAAATAAGGTGGTAAGATGCCTGTATTTTATTTTTATTCAATTTCTCTAAATTATTTCCTTCTTTGAGACAGTTTTCCACGGAAATGGCATTTATATTTTATGGAAAAATACTATATTTCCCCTTGTTTCTCTCATTCCCTCATTGAACACCATGTAATTTCAAGTTCAATTATAGAATAAAATAGCGTGGAAAGATATTATTTTGTTGTTCATGTCAGATAGAGGACAACGTTTTCTACAAGTAGACAAAATATTAATAAAATGATATTTTAGTCATTTTACGGTGGAACCACCGAGCACACCTATGATGAGGACCACTAGTTTCACAGAGTGTCCGGAGTGCATTTGTCGAGTTTCGAAAAGCAGGTCTTGATATTTATTCCGATTTTCCACCTTCTACGCATCCACGTTCGTTTCTGCCGGAGCCGAAAACTCGATCGCGAACATGGAGCGTATGGGTTGGTCGAGGAGAACGATATCAGGCTTGGTCGCATCCAACTGCCTGGCGGTGGAGAAGGAGTAATTCCACCAGATCGTGTATTTCTCGTTCTCCAGGACGGACTCAATATCTCCAGGGGCATAGGGCAGCACAGGTGTTTCGCCTATGCCATCATCAGGGAGGTATACAATCAAAAATATAGGAATAAGCGTAATTTTTGAAAATGCTACACTTCCATTGAAATGGGAAGAAAACCTTCTCATCATGTGTATCTAATAGACAAGGAATTGGCAGTTAATTTTGTTAAGATAATTCATTATTACAAAATGGTGAAAAACACTGACTTACCGTAATACTACAATTTCACGCCATCAACGGAAAAACTTACCAAAATACAGCCCCTAAGGAACCGTCGGAATCAGAATCAATGTCAATATCATCAAAACCGGTGTCGTATAATCAAATCACCACGTCTAGTTATCAGATGATCTGATTGCTCTTGGAATTCATCCAGACTTTATCCAAAGTTATGTCAAATACTGCAGAAAACTCTTAGTACTGTTAGCGAGTAAACGAGAGACCAAAAGTGACTAATCTCCTAAAAATATCTTCCGTCATGCGAGAAAGGCTTGGAAATATTCAAATAAAAACTTATCTACGAGTTTACTCAGAAGTGCAGAGAGCAATGTAAAGTTTAAATTGTTATTCGCCTCTGAAAATCAGTAAACGCAGTTTTTGTATGTATCCGTGTTAACTGAGGTAAAGGAAGGTTGCTAAGACCATTGTTGTTGACCACCGTTCTATCAGGGCCTGCCTCCAGCGCCCCCCTGCTGCCCCGTATTTTTTCGCTCCCCCAGGGGGGTTAGCACCAACTTGGCGAGCCAATGGTCGAGGTAACCAGCTAAATTTTCAATGAGGTTACACGACACGGCCACCTCTAAGTTATGCAACAGGGTGTGCCAGGATACACCTTTCGTGCGCTTGTAAACTCTAGAGTGGTCACATTTATGTATTTATATTGCCTTATCAGTTTGACCCTCAGCCTTGACTATTTAATGGTCTCTAATCCTGTGAGGAGAGTAGGTTTTTTTTAAATCTGTCTGTCCTCTTTTTCTTTACTTTGAAAAATTTTGTGAAATATTTTCCCATAGTAGTTTTATTTTATCTTCTTATTCTAACGCTTTCACGGGTAGATCTTTGCGGACTGTTATGAATGTTTACTTGCTGGCATTTGATAAATGATTATATTATTTTCATAAATCATTTCACGCTAATTGTCTGAGATTTTGTCTCTTTTAATACTAAAAGGCATTTGTAATCATAAACACTGTCTTTAAAGGATTTCAGGCTTTCCCGGCGAAGATTTATATCAGGGATCTTTAAGGGTTTGCACCGGGTAGCTAGGTCCATGGCGGCCTCATTGGCCGCCATGGACCTAGCGACCCGGCATGGACCTAGCTACCTAGCTAGCAATCTTAAAAGTTCCGCAGATTTGCTTAATAATTGTATACAAATACTTATACTCGTGGCCTTATTACCTGCTTCGAGGATAGTAATCCATCCCTGGAATGTATCGAGCATTAGAAAAGGCATCGAGATCAAGAGAAAGATATTTTACGATTTTTCTGGCATCTTTAAGGCTGATTTCAAATTTAAAGTAAGCATATTAGGTTGTCTGAAAAAAGTGCCTTGTTAGAAGGAGTCTATACACACTGCACAAGCTAAATTCTTTGATGAAGATATACATCGATGCTCCTAGAAAGAGATGTGAAGAGTGCTAAGCGGGTGTGGCTTCGTAAGCATCAATGAAAGTCGGATATTCATCCTCACAGGTACTTGTGTGGGAGATTGAATTGGCCACTTTATCTCTTAGAGTAAACTGGAAGGCTGCGCTATTCTAAGCCTTCTCCTGCCACGCAGAGCTTAATTTTGATTTATGGCTGCAGATGCTCCACTGAGCGGATGATTAGCCACATGACTTAGCTCCTCAATAAGGTATCATCAACACCCATGTAAAAGCATTCAGGTGCATAATTAGGAATAGCTTTCCAGGATAGGGTGCTATCTATTCTGATAATAACATGGAGACCATGGTTTGTTCGTTGCGACTGCTGAGGGCTGCTTGCCAACATACATAAACAAGGGACTGGGAAGGATTATGAAATTTTTAAAAGAAATACTACTTCAATACCCCTGATCTCCCTCATCATATATGGACCATATAGCTATAGTTTACCTTAAGCATCTATTCCTCAGTAATCCTTAGTGAATCACTCGTTTCCTCCCTTTTAAATTCAATTCATGATGACATTGATTCGTTTTCTCTTTCCTTCAGAACTCAAACCAGACACGCTCGCTGGCAATTAATCGCCCCTTTCTCGATCAGTATTGGTTCGATTATTTTGTTTATTGATCCAATATCGATCGATCGATCATATTGTTTACCTATTTCTTTTGATTCATGCATTTGGTCACACATTATGCTGAATATATCATTCTACGTTAGCAGTAATGCAGTGAATGAACGATTTTTTTAAATAATTATGAACATATAAGAGGAGTAGGCATTAAACAGGTGCAGGCTGGGTCAGCGAGTTGTGGGGCATTAAATTATTGGCTGCCGGAGGATGTAATACTGCTGTGGAAGAAATACATCTAGCGTTTTATCAGAATAATATATACATACCTATACCAAATAAGCGTATAAGAAATTGAAGTTTGTAAGAAACAATATCACAATAATCTTGCAGGAATAATTTTCGACAGCGCGAAGCATTTCCCACATTTTCCTTGTATTCTTGGTTATACTCTCGTTGTCGAAGGGATAAGCGATTTATTTCTTAATTATTAGTGAACTCAAAAATCTATTTACGAATCCTAGACTGGCAGAAATAATGTATTCTCGTTATTTTTTTCTCTTGAGTTAAAGTATTTATAAGTGATTTAATTTCATAAAAATGTAACGAAGTTTAAGTTAGGCACCTCTTAATTATTAATGGTGAAGAATTATGAGATTTCCTCCTGGTTCCAAAAACTCTTTGAATTACAGTACTTTCCAATAAGTGTAGCTTTGAGCTTCTGATTATTTATAATTGATTACTTATTTAATGCCCAAGTTTCAGATTCAGGGCGAAGGGCAATTTTTGAATAAAAAAACACGATGACGGGAAAAAATGGGTGGTGAGAACGAGAGCCAATCAAAATTATCACAGAAACACTTTGTAAATTTCCACGAGTTTATTTAACCATCAACATTATCACAGAAATTCTTTGTAAATTTCCACAACAAGTGTAGTTGACCAGAAAGTGTTTCTGTGATAATTGTTGTCTGTTACACATTTCCACAAATTATCGCCTGATACTCTAATATCTGTACAAGAGCCAATGTTTTTAAATAGGATAGATATTTAGGGGTGCCCTATTCGTCAAAATATGCCTTAATGAAAGGCCATTAAGTTTCCTAAAAGCCTCTACATGTCATTTTCACCTAAGGGAGTTGATGGAATTTGATAATCACTTGCTTTTAATAGTACCTATCAGATAATGATTAATGAAGAATATAACGGAGCCAAAACACTTGGAAACAAATGAGTCAAAATCATCACCGCATTTTTGTGGGAAAACCATCAGAGATAATAGTAATTTCGAGGTCGTTTAATCGAAAGTCCTTTAGTGAAGAATGATCGGTTTTCCCTGTATTCCCTAAGGAAGAAATATAATTTTAACTCTTGTTCCATTAATGTGTATATTTATTATAGATTTGGGATAAAATAATGATTATAGCCAGTCTTTTTAACAGCACAGTTACGAAGATAGTATACATCATAACTTACTCATTTACTTACCAAGGATTAATTTGACGCGATTCTCTGTGTGTTAATTACAGGTAAATGTTCTGGAAAACCGTTATATAATGCAGAGGAATTTGTGGTACACACTTTAGTAGTATCTAGCATCATATTAATCCAACTCCCCTTTTTATTTCTTCTGTGTGGATATATATCTAACCACTTAATGTATGTCAACTGATTCTTTAAACATACCATGATTTGACATTTTATTCTCTATCTCCAACAAATTAAAAAAAGACTCAATTAAGAGTTGTTTAACAGTCCAAGAAAAATTTGAGAATCGGTTGTTGATGAGGGTATGGATAGAGGCTATCAATAGCTGCTGAATGCTTCAAAAGTAATTCTGCCGGATTATTCATCGGTTGTAACATTGTTTGGTTCTAGTTCTACCATTAAATTCTTGTCATCGATGATGTTGAGGAAAAACCACCTGAGTAATTTCCACACACTTTACTTCGCTGGCACGACGCGCGTTTCAACACAATGTGGCATAGTCACGTGCATTTATACGGTTGGTTGGGAGGTATGAGGGGAGAGTATTTCGGTTGAGTTTCAAATGGCATACCGAAGAGGGTGCGGATTTCTATGAAAACTGCACTCTCTAAAGGCGTTTGTCAGAGTAAATTGGGAAAAACTAATGTAGATATTCTGGAAAATATGAATATATTGGCGTGATGGGAGACTCATCCAAAACTTATTTATTGGACAGAGGGCATAGGTGATTCAGAGTGGGCAGTAATGTCAGCGGGGCAGGTCGCGGCTTAAGGCAAGGGTTCCCGCTGTCACCTTTGCTTTTTAGCGTTTATGTTGAGAAAATGGTTAAGAGAGGCATGGGATGAGGGATTCAAAGTAGGAGGCAAGCTGATAAAGTGGTTTAGCATCGCGGATGACCGGATGTCGGTTAGTCGGGATAGCAAGCTGGGGTAGATGCATTGGAAAATGCAGTGGGAGAAATACGGAATGAAGATAAATAATATGAAATAACAAGTAATGATATTCACTTGGACAAAGAAAGCGAAGTTGGTCATTCAAGTATGAGGGCAAAAACTGAAGCAAGTAAAACAATTTTATAACTTGGGTAGTACGCTAGAAGATAATGGGCTTAGAAGCAAAGACATAAGGACGAGAATAGCGTTCGCGAAGGTATCGTTTAGTAATAGAGAGGAGTTGAGAAGAGGCTGGTGAAGAGCTTGATATGGAGGGTGGCGTTTAATGGGGCAGTAACGTGGACTCTGAGAAAGGAGAACGAAAATCGACTGCAGGCGTTTGAGATTTGGGTTTGAAAGAAGATGGAGAAGGTGCGGTGGACAAAGAGGTAGACAAATGAGGAAACGCTTGACGTGGGTGGTAAAGAGAGGAAACTTCTGGATGAGATTAAGGGAAGACAGGGTTTGTGGCTGCAATCGGTAATGAGTATGGTATGCTGAAGGCCGTGCTAGAGGGAAGGATGTTGGGCAAGCGGGGAAAGGGAAGAAAGATTTTATGAACGGAATGGCGATGGGTTGGACGTACGCTGAGAAGAAGAAAGAAATACTAGAGGTAGATAGAGCCCTGCACATTTAATAAATCTAATGGGTTTCTCTGACTTTCATTTTAACCTACCTTTAACCTTTAGATTACTTTAATGAATAAAAGTGAGATATCCTTTCAAGTTAATCCCTCTCCCTGGAAGATCTGTGGTATTAAATCCTGTTTTACATCGATCAGAACACATCTAAGAATCATGGCTACAAAATATAGTTCCTTCAAACCAGATCATTATAATACCTCTCCCTTTTCTTGCATCAACTGATGCAATTTAAACTTCTATAACATCCATGGTTCTATGCTGGCTCCAAGTCCACGAAATGATTTGGCTTTTAATGGAGACTTTAAAATTTACGGTCGGTTGTACGACGAAACTTGAGTCGCATGAAAATCTTGTCAATGAGACGTAATTCCATCTTAAATAACTCTAAATTATAAAATAAACAACTTTAAATTAATTAACTTTAAAGATTTTCTCGGTGAATCTGATACATAAATGCTTCTCGGGTATGCCACCAGATGTTTCTGATATTCCACCCAGTGAATCTGATATTATAAATGTTTCACCCTGAATGGAGCCCTGATTTATTTTTGGAGTTAAGATGCCCTGATAATGAGGAACAAGTCGTTCGTAGAAACTTTAGCAGATATGAAGCCTGGTAAAATTCCCGTGAAACATTTATATAATTCTTGTTTACTTCTGCACCTCTCTTTCTCGTCACTGATTTTCATTGCCAATATTAAGAAATTGCTCTTTTTTGCAATTGGCTAGGGAAATGATATGAACTAAGGTATGAGGAAGAGGCACATTTTGCATTCAGTTTCCAAGGCACTTTCTAATCGCCTTCCTTCTGTCTCACACGGACCTCGTTTACCAATCGATCTCAGATCGTTCTGATCGACTCTGTTCGGTATGGTAAACGGAACAGGCTGGCCAGATCGATCTGAGAAGCGAGCCAAGTCCGCTTTGCAGGCTGTTTTGAGATCTCAGATCGATCGGAAGTAGTGGTGGAATAAAGTTTTGTCGGAGCAAAACGGCTACAGCCGCAACTGTTTCGGTCAGAAAACTATTTCAAATAACTGTTGCTAACAACAGGTTAGTTTCGTAGTCGTTCCGCAGTCGTTGCGCTCTGTGCTGCACAAAGGCATTTTATAGCTGAAGGTGACTGTTTCTTCTTCTATTCTGTTCCAGTTGCAGTGCAGGTGTGGCTGCGTTACGGTAATAAGGCTACAATTTGTTGGATTTGAATCTGTTTCAGGTAGTTGCTGGTTTATTCAGCCGACACATGTTTCAGATAGAATTAGAACTGCGAGATATTTCATGAATCCCAATGAAATTGTTACTTCATATAAGTGAACGATTTCTTATTGCGTAGAACACAGAACATCCAGAAATGTTCTTACAGCGCCGATCGATCACCCGTTGCTTGGTGTGCATCTGCTGTCAGCAACAGGGTGTTTCACGGAACTGTTTCGGTTTGAAACTGTTTTCGTTGCGAAACAGTTGCAATGAAACTGTTGTGTTCTTTTAGTGCAACCACTAATCCGAAGGCAGAAGGGACTGTGGAGCTATTCATTCTTCTTTTTGTTTCCGATGGAAAAAAAATATAATCCATGTCATTTACGGCGCGGCTCGTTTTAATAAGGAAAAAGAGAGAAGTTTGTTGCTGAAATAAGGGAGAGATTGCAAAATAATTAAGAGTACTTAATTTAATAGCTCAATATCGATATTTTCAGACCGTGTTGGTAAACCAGGCGTTTTCAGTCAGCTCGCTTCTGAACTCTCAGATCGGTCTGAGTTCAGATCGCTTTGTGGTCGTTTGGTAAACGTAATGACGGTCAATTTCCACCGTCTTATGGCAGTATGTTAAGGTGGGTTTACATCTTAGCAGTAAGCAGTCGACTGTTAACACAGTCAACGGTTAAGCTCGACTCGTAGGTGCGAACGCGAATTGCGATGCGAGTAAGAGCCGATAGCGGACTAGGTCGAACGTGATCGACCCTGGATTCGAGCTATTACCAAAGTAGAAGGACTTCTACTTTTCATCACAGTGAAGTACAATTAATCGCAACACTCGCTAGCGTTTGTGGACGCACTATGGAAAAGACCGGGAATTTGAAGAAGTTGGTGAGGATTTCTTTACCAGGAGGTAGTTTCTTCAGATTTATCGAAGGATATAGGGAACATGAATGCTTATGGAACGCAAGGAGCGGGGAGTATAAGAATATTGACGCCAAAAATGCGACTCAGAGACCGATAAGAATCTTTAGTGGCCAAGAAAGACATATGGCCAATCGCACCTTTGAAGATATTAAGTCTCTCATTCAATTGCTGATTCTTTCCAGTGTTGGACCAGTCTGTTAAGTTGGGTGTACATAATTATATTAATACATTAACTTTTAAACAGATTCTCATTATTCTTACAGTACGTAATATCCATTAGAAAATTTTAAAAGCCAACCATAGCATGTAATAGAAGGAACTATGTGTGGTTAACACGTAAAAAATTCCAATATTCCTCGCCGTCACAAAGGAGTAGATCTTTGAGGAGAGTTTTTTCTACACTTAAGTCAATCCTCTTCTATTTTCCTATCTTGCTTCTGGAGCTTTTTAATAAAGAGGATAATGATAAGATATATGCTATAGCAGTCGTTCGATACCCGATACATTACTACTGCTACTGCAACGAAGAGTTCAAACCAAATTCTACAACTATCGCAGCGTATCGCCAGCAGTAGGCACTTCAAAAATGCTTCCGAATTGCAAGGAAGGTGACTAACTCTTCTCTTAATCCCTCATATTAGAGAGCTGCAGAAGCAAGATAGGAAAATAGAAGAGGATTGACTTAAGTTTTGAATAAACTCTTCTCAAAGATCCACTACTTTGTGACGGCGAGAAGTATTGGAATTTTGTTACGTGTTGACCACGCATAATTCCCTCTATTACATGTAAACCTAAACCGACCAGAGCACCACTCATAGGAATGCAGGACGAGTACGTGTGTCAATGTATGAGAGATGGGAGATTGCGTAAGGTTTCCTGAGGGGAAGTGGCAGACGTTGGACTCCCGAGGCGGTGTCTCCCCAATTAGCAGCACCCATTATTGCAGCCACGCGCCCGGCGGCGGCACTGCGATGCTACCGCCACCGAGCCACGCGTCGCGATGCGGAACGATCCCGCCATTGTCTCTACCGAGCGGGGAAAGGAGGGGGTCGACTCTCCACCTTTCAAGGTCTTCATTTCTGAGGCATATTAATAACACGACGCCTTTCGCGGTGATGGAGAAAAATCGCGATATCACTTTGTGAGGGAAGGGGCACAATGAACAGTATCGTGCGTCTCTCTTTGAGGATAGAATGCCTCGCCAGAGAGACCCACCCTCAGTCTTCCCACCCCCAGTCTCCCCACCCCTTTCTTGATCTTTTCATTGTTTTAAAAATGCAACACGCGAAACGTTTTTCCGTTTTACGCTATCTTGGATCTGACCAGCGGGCTATTGAAAGGTTTGGAATATATATGCGGGTCGCTCTGCGTTTGTTCTCAATTCATTTAGGCGAGGAAGATGGGAACCCCGCCTGCCATTGACCGTTTAGCGGGAAAAGATTCAAGGTCCTCTTCCTGAGCGTTTCCCCTGCCTCTCTCGAATGTGGTAGAAGCGGGCATTTTGTACGTAGCTGCTGCCATCTCATAGTAACGCTTTGCACTACTTTTGGACGCTTGAGCACTATAGTATGACTATAGCTAGTGCCCGCCTTTTTCCATGGGAACCAATCTACAAATGACTCATTCAATTTAAAATGAGAAAATCATGAGTCTATTTTCTGTTATCTTTAATATGCATTAAATATTGTTAATAATTTTCCTCTCAGAGTCTCTTCGTTGATTACTTTTGTTGAATATTTATTTCCAAACCTCTAGATAATGTTTTTAGAATTTCCTTGCATATTGAATTAAATGAAAACAAGACTTTGTAAAATGCTTGTGTGCAATTGGTTCAAATGTATAAGACAGTGTCAGTATCTCCTACTATTAAATTTTCAATCGCATAAAAAAATTATCAATTCACCACTGCCGATCTGGGTTTTGGCACGTAGAGAGGTCAATGGACCCTTCTAAATGTGCGACAGACCAATTACGGGAAAATTCTGCTGAATACCTTCGTTACTTGCTATCCTTTGTTGTTGTAGAAATTTATAAAAGGTGCTAGTTCTTCTATGGTCACGTATTTATAGGAGAATTGACAGCTTTTTTTAAATTTTCGCGCTTCGCTGAACACGAAATTCTTTCTATCCTCCTTCGAATGATCTATTTGAAAGTGACTTTTTAAAATGATTATTTGAGAATTAATTAAAAGTCGAATGATGAAAATAGATAAAGAATGAAAGAAAATTCCGGAACCAGTGGGGTTTCCAATGCATTAAATTTCTTGTTTAAGGTTTCTTCTGTGGTCACGTCTTCGAAGGAGAAATGACAAGATTCTCATGTTTCGCTGAACAGGAATTTCTTTCTATCCTCCCCCGAATACTGATTTGTTTAAATGTGACATTAGGAAATGATTATTTGAGAATTAATTAATCAAATCGAATGATAGAAAATAAATGAAGACTGAAAGGAAATTCCGGCGCCAGTGGGGTTTCCATTGAACAAATTTCTTTTTTAAGGTGAAGTAAACTTGCGATAAATTATACTTTCGAATATCAGTTGGTGAATATTTTATTTTATTTTCACTTGTGAAGAAACATAATTTTTGTCTGTGCAACATAAAAATCTTGGGAATAATTATCGCACACCGAACTTCCGTTTAGTAAACCAACTTTCAATGAAAGAAGTTCATTTATTTTAAAACTGTACAAGAAGTGTTTTTTACAAATAATGACAAGTACCATATTACATATTCTAAAAAAAACTCACATGAGGAAATAGGTGATATAATTATGAATCAATTGAAGTTTTTGCATCACAATTCAATAATGTAGGGTTATAAAGAGCAATAGTGTTTACCTAACATGAGGTTGAAAATAGAATTATCATTCACTGGCCTTGGATAAAATGTCCTTGCCCTCTTAAGACCACCTGCATGAAGAAGAGATATTGTCATCATTCATCGATTGCACCAATGAATGCTTCACATTAAAACATCCATATATGTCCATCCTAAGAGTAGACAATGACTGCAGCACTGGATCTTGCGCAGCCAAACAAGGATGAACACTTCTGACGCTCCTTGCTCAGGATTTCATTCGAGTCATTGTCTGAAATAAATTGAAGGAAAGATTGAGATTTCGCGCACAATGTCGCCTATCAACCTGACGCGTTAAAGAGAATGAAGAATAGTTGCAAGGATGGAATGCTAGGCGTTGTCGGCGTAAGCTTATTCCATTGTTATGACTTCGAATTGGCTTAACGAGCCAATGCGCAGTAACTGCTCAGTGGCTGCGCATTGGCCCGGAAAACCAGAAGTCCGCGGTTTGATTCCCAGTTGACTTTTTCCTGCGACAATTTCTACGTTCTTTCATCGCCGTATTTGCGGCAGGCATGAATACCTTCATGAACAGTAACAACAACTTTGTAATATCCACAACAAAAATTTATTGGTACAACCGGTTTCGCCAGTAGGTATATATAATCCTTTGGTATACCTGAAGATGCCGTAACTGGCGAAAACGGTTGTAGCAATAAAAATGTTTGTGGAGCTTACAAAGTTATTGTTACTATTCATTATGCAGTGGTTCCACCGACTAACGTCGGAAAATAATGAGCTTATGAATGCCTTCATTTGTATTTATAACCTATTATGACATTATTAATTTATTATGTAATTTTGTTTCCAATTCATCGACTGATATTGACATTTACGCTGCTAAGGGATAGTCTTCCGTGCATACCTTCTGCGACTCCCGCTGTCTGGACCGGTGCTTCTCCTCCGACGTCGAGGAGGACAACCCCGGCCCACATTGAGGGAAGCGGTGGCAGGTCCTGCTCCTCGCCCCCGAGTCCGTAGACCGCGCGGTTCGTCATCCCCGTGGTGGGGCCGGACGGGGCCCGTGGCGCGGCAGCGAAGGCTCCGGCGATGGCCGCCTTGTCTGGGGGCACGCTGAGGTGCGGCCTCTTCTCGGTGTCGGGTGCGGCAGGGGGTGCGGGAGGGAAGGGCCCGTCGGAGGCCGAGTCCCTGAGGATGGGGGCGAATAGGTCGAAGGGGGGGCCTTCCGGGAGGGCGGGGTGCGGGCGGGTGCCATCGGGGGCGGCGAAAGCGTCCAGGGCGACGCCCAGCAACAGAACCGCCAGCACCTGCGAAGCAAGGAGAGTTTAGGCGTAAGAGGCTTTATTTTGTCCTCGTCAAAGTCATCGGTCGAACACATTACAACGCGCAGACCCCAATCTAGGGATGCCAACTTTTCACTCAGTAATACTTAATTTGTTACATTAACAATGTTTACGTTAGTAAAATGTTCTCGGGTTTGCCAACGGGTAAGGCTTTTAAAGACCAACGTTCCTACTTAAATGGTAGAAGTCACCACCACCCCTCCCAAAAGCAGGGAATCTTAACCACCTTGATACATCGCGCAAAAATTGTTGCAGATGCAGAAAGTCTTCCCTCTGAATTGGAACATCTGAAAACAACGTTCAAACGCAGTGGATATAATGACAGAGATTTTCACTTGGCCTTGAAAAGAAACGTTGGAATAAGTATGCAGCCGAATAAAGGTCTTGAAAAGCCGTGGGGAAGAGCCTGCATACCCTATATCTCCACTATCTCGGGAAAAATAGGAAGAATTTTACAAAAATACAACATACAGAAGATCCATAGGCCTCCAGGGAAAATTCGAGATCGGCTCGTAAGAGTAAAGGACAACCTCGGCCTCAGAGTGCCTGGAGTGTATAGCATCCCTTGTGAGTGTGGCCTCGCCTACATTGGAGAGACTGCACGCACGGTGGAAACCAGAATTAAGGAACACAAGAGGCATATAATACTATTTCAACCCGAAAAATCAGCCCACACAGAGCATAGTCTAGATAATGCGCACTCCATCAATTTTAACGGCACCAAAATCCTCTGCCGTCCAAATGGATACTGGGATCGTTTGATGAAAGAGGCTATCGAGATAAGCTTGGAGGAGAAGAAGTTAAATCGAGACTGTGGGTGGTACATCAGCCAAATATGGAGACCTCAATAAAATTAAACGGTCGCGGTTGCAATTCAAATTCAAACCGCTTTGAACGAGCCGGTCAAAAATGGGTTTTTTTCATTCGCCCTTGGCCAGCCATAAAACCCCGGCATGGACCAACTCGGCAATCAGTCTCAGCCCTGATGACGATGAGGGAGTCACTCGTCGAAACGTTGGCCTTTAAAAGCCTTACCGGGTGGCAAACTCGAGAAGATTTTACTAATATTATTCGCCGGGAAAGCCTAAGATCTAATGTTTACGTTGCCATAGCTCCGTAGCTAAAGAGTTGCTGAATGTTCATTGGAAAACAATGCTTAACATAACTTACCCTACCTCCTCCAGAGATTACACTCTATTTCTCCTGAAACACCCTCTATTTCATGGATATGTCAGCAACTTTGGTGAAACTGGTCTATAAAGACTTCCACAGTATTATGGTGATCGATTTCAGTCCCGCTTCCTTCCCGGAAATCTCTTTCGATGTCCTCTGCCTGAAACTTGCGCAGGATAATAGTTTAAACGATAGCTGTCTGATTAATTCGTTGGATGGAAATGTGACGGCTTTTTGGCATTACCTTATAGCACTTAATTTCATTTTCGAGCGTGACACGCGTAAAACATAGACCCATATAATGCCCTCCTCCTCCCTTAGGCCGGACACCGGAAATGAAATTTCCGGTTTCCGGACATGTCTTGAATATGTTGAGCTCTTAGAGAATGCAGTGATTTCCCAAACCTGACATCTTTTCATTTTCAGTTAAATTTTCTATAACCATTTAACATTACTTTCTCACTAAAATCAAACGCGCGATTTTTTTATACACAAGTTTAAGAGAAAGTATCGTTTGTTGGCTTCTAGCTTATTCCTCTTTTGATAGTCCCATGAATCGAAATTTTTATATGCGATAATTGAAGAGTGAAAAACTACAAAACCCTAAGCTAAATCTTAAGCAATTTCAATGCGTTTACAGCTTTTAGTACAAATACGTTTCGCAAAATTCTCTTTCCTATTGGACTGGGAGATATTATATAGTATTTATGAGGTTTTTTTGTCAGTCTTCATCGCATAGCTCGCCGTTCACTCAGAAATATTAAAAGGAACACATCGAAATGGAACCGTTCCGCTATTAGTTACTTGATTTTTATCTATTTGATTACTAGTCTTGGACTTGCAAAGAGCTAATAAATTTCGTTGAACTTTTAATTCTCATGTATTGAATTTTTTTGTTTACTTTCATAACTTCCTCCTATTTACTATGACAAAACGCCTATAAAAGCAAAAATAATTGTTTGGGTATTTTGTGATAAAAGAGTTTGTTTTCCAAGGTGAAAGAACCCATTCATTTTACACTAAAATGAAAACCAATGCATCAGAGTGATATAAAAGAAATGAATACCCAGAAATTCTGTACAATTATTTCATCTTAATCTCAACTCTTAGAAAATAAGCAGCGTGCCGAAATTTTGAAATGGGTGTTGAATGAGTGATCACCTATTTCATAGTATTATCTTTACGTACCTACTATCTGCTCTCTATTAATGTATATTACTCAATGTGATTTTTTTTAAATTTGCTGCATTAGTTGTTACCTTCTTCCTCTCTTGTTGTTATCTTCAATTCCGTTGTACAATGCGTTTAAGCCATTTCTACTCATAAATTGTAAAAAAAATACTGATTCGTCACGTTGAGCATCTCAAACTTTGAGATCCTTCAAAAATTAAGTGAGTGCGTCATTAAAATTTTAATTTTGGTAACCTCTTGGGAACATTACATGCTGCTACAATATGAATAACAGCAGGTCAAAAATCTAGGTTACATATCAGGGTCAAGGTTACAACTATAGCTTCCTGACCCGCCCAGTGTTTGGAGGAAGTCTTTGGAAATAGCTCCTTTCACTCTCTGCTTTCTTCCCCTCCCACTCGGCGTTTCGTGTCTTCCTGTTTCCCTAATACGTTGTACGCAGTCTTCGACCTTTGATTCCACAGATTTTTTCTATTCGCGACAAAACCAGACGTCACCGGCCAGCTGGATCGGTAGTTCCGTTTAATGATTGATAGTTAGTTCCAATGAAGAGTTTAAAATGCGTTTTCATTGAATACCGTATTGTGAGTAGCTACCGAGTTAGCTTGAAAAACATCGTGAAACACGACTGAAATGCGGCGGAATTTTTACTGTTGCAAAGTAGTGTTGGAATAAAGTTTTGCCGAAGCGGAACGGCTGCAGCTGCAACAGTTTCGGTCAGACAACTGTTGCTGACAACAGGTTAGTTTCGTGATCGTTGCACTATGTGCTGGGCAGCGATAGCCGAAGCTGTTTCGTCTTCTATTTCGTTGATTCTCTCCTAGTTGCACTGCACGTGAGGATGCGTTGCGGTTATAAGCTACAATGTGTTGGATTTTAATCTTTCGCAGGTGGTTGCTGGTTTATTCATCCAACACATGTTCCAGATAGAATTAGAACTGTTGAAGTATGTACTACCTTTGCAACGTTGAAGCGTTGGCAATCATGGAAAGCCTAACCCGGTGGGAAACCCGAGAACAACTCATCAGCATCATTCGCCGGGAAAGCATAAAATCATACAATAAGCTCTGGTTTACTGAGATTTTCTTTTAAGTTTTTTGGTCCAATAATGTCTTCTTTGGGAGTTCACAGCAATGTATACCTTTCCTGTGGTAATTTTTTAAATGGAACGCCTTAATAATCATTTCGGATAGGGTGTACCTATGGCTGGCGGTGGTATGATAAAATTTCAATTTGCCAAACATTATTCTTCAAATTTACTACGGATGCATCTGAGCGCAACGGAACCCATTCGTGAAATAAAAGCTGAATGAGTGAAGTAAATACCTGTATTGGAATTTATGAAGCCATCATACAAAATAAAATTGCCAACAAGTGTGAGTATCACGTATCGCCGCCAGCGAAAATTTAGTTTAACTCGACATGAGATCCAGTGAAGAGTTAGTAAGTAGGTTAGTTGGAAAAAATATTTTTGGATATTCTAAGAGATTATACCACGGAAAAAATTGAATTCACAAATTTTAAACACATTTAGAGATTTTAATTTTACAATTAGTGAAAGTCAGGAAAAATTTCGAATTATCTCCACAATAAGAAAGTGGGTACTTACACAAATAGGTTAAACGACAAAAGAGCATTGAATTTTGAAAACCTGTTGTAGGCTTAAAGTTGACGGCGATTCATTTCGTTTATTTTTCTCATGGCATTTATGCATTTAAACTCTTGCTTATTCCCTTAAATAACTCCTATTTTTTTAATAAAAAGGTAACAACTTTGTTTTTTCCACATTAGGTTTTAATTTTGAATACCATGGTTTCGACGGTTAACGTCATCATCAGGTAAAAGATACAATTTGAGGGACACTTATCTATACATACATAGTTGAGAGTGAAGGGAGGGGATGGAAAAAGGGGGGGCTGTACAGATGGGGTGGGGGAGGAAGAGGAAGGTGGGGAGGGAGAGGATGGGAAGTTGGGTGTTTAGAGTTGGGGGTTTTTGAGTCAGTACAGCCCACCCCCTTTTTCCATCCCCTCCCTGCACTCTCAACTATGTATATATAAATGTCCCACAAATTGTATCTTTTACCTGATGGTGACGTTAACCGTCGGAACCATGGTTATCCAAATTAAAACCTAATGTGGAAAAAACAAAGTTGTTATCTTTTAATTCAAAATGAATAGCAAATTCCACAAAGTTACGCCGGGAACCACCAACTTTAACTCCTATGTTAGCGAAGCAGACACCACCTTTATGTCTTCATTTCGTGGATATTGAAACACTCTCAAAACGATTTCCTGCGATTGTATAGTACTTTACTTTTGATTGATTTTTCGACACATTTTCTGCTAATGCTGCAATTGATTGCTGCTGGTTTGGTATTTAACTAGGTTTTAATGATACACGGCCGGTTTATTTGGAAATGCTAAGAGTCTTAATCAGACATCAGTTTGATGAGGGTAAAGGAAACATTGCATTTCCACAAAAATATATTTAACGACTGTGGTTTCGATGCAGTGCATCATCTTCGAAGATGATGCACTGCATCGAAACCATGCCAATGCCATGATGAACCACAGTCGTTAAAATATATAATTTTGTGGAATTGCAATGCTTTTCTTTATTCTCAACAATAAGGAATTACACTTAGCGAAGCCAGATACTGTTACCTTCAGACATTAGTTCATTGGACAGTCTTCAGATCCATAAATACATACAAATCACGCCATTCCCTTTCGGGTTAGGAACAGCCAAAAAGTTTAAATTTTGGCGATAGGCCCACAAAGCTGACTCTGATTTAAATATTTCCTCCGTGATAACTTGTCCTTTCATGCATGAATTGCTTCAGTTGCACTCATACCCTGATTCATACGCGTACTTCTGTTTATAAGACTGCTAATATTACTTCTCTTAGGAGAATCTTCAATCATATTCACCCAAGACTTTCTCGGTCTGCCCCTTCTCTCACACAATTTACTCCTCATTTAGAGATCTGCTTATTTATTCAAATCTCATTCATTCACTCAACGTGGTCAAGCCATCGAAGTACGTTCATCCATGTATATTACCGCATCATAAATTCCATATTATTTCATCGCTCATTTATTCTCGCGTCGTGAAATTTATGTGAAAAGTGAATATGAAAAAAAAAGAATATGTGTTTTGGTAAACGTTTGATAGGCAAAGCAATTTGAATGTTCGGAATTGGTTTAAATGTATATTTTCACCTAAAAATACACTTTTCGTAAATATTTGTCAAAATGCCGTAAAAGTTCGCGTTCTTTAAATGTTTAGTCTAGGAGGAGACTGAAGTAATTTAAAGAAAACGTATGCCTTCTTTGATCAGGAGATGGTGGTGTTTATAGATGTTATCCAAAGATGCCTACGTCTATTAAAACAAACCACTAGCTCGATGTTCAATTTGAAAATCAGCTGAAAAAAGTGGATTTGATATCTACCAATCTTGGGAATTTCATTCGTTATGCATTTTGGCATTGAAATTATATTGTACGTTCGTGTCATCCGTTAGTTCACTATTACTCTATGCCTTCTATCTTTTTTCACACTGCTTCATTTATAATTGT
This sequence comes from Pyrrhosoma nymphula, assembly GCA_963573305.1. Taxonomy (NCBI): domain Eukaryota; kingdom Metazoa; phylum Arthropoda; class Insecta; order Odonata; family Coenagrionidae; genus Pyrrhosoma; species Pyrrhosoma nymphula. The sequence goes on along the minus strand of OY754333.1, from coordinate 46,837,201 downwards.
GTGGTTTTACAAGTGTGGAATAATTCTCATGCTAAATAATAATGCTAAAATTTAGCCCGTCATAAATGCATGAAACCCCTATTAATTTTCGCTAATTTAACGTTTTCCTGGTCAACGTAATCGAAGTGCAAACCTCCATCATATTATAAAACTTTTCAGTATTTGACTAAATCCTTGGGGTTAGTGTAGTTATGTGGCTCAACATCATTTAAATATATCCTTATCAGTTATTGAAGACGAAAAAATACTTTTTGGCGACTAGTAATGCTTTCCAGCCTTAGCTGTGGTATTTTTTTACAGTGTGTTGCATATCAACGTTTTTTATGTCAGGCCAGCGTGACCACATCCTCAGAGCTGTGCTTATGTAGAAAGGTTTTTAGATTGAAAAACATCTCATATATCTTTCCAGACGAGCAGGGTTGGATTTAGGACATCATCTCTTCATTATCAACGGCATTTTAATAAGAGCTTTGTTTCGAGTGCCACATTCTCATTTTATACTTAGATGCTATTGTTCTCGGTGACTATTATGTAGATCATTACATTGTTTTATGGAAAAAACAGCGCCATCAGAATGAATAAAAACAACCGCGCAAGACGCAGAAAGGCCCAGCCATCGCAAGAGGTGGCAGCAACCGCGCATAATGACGTCATGTGGAAGCGGCAAGGTTGGGGTCAGCCGAGCGAAGAAGCCTTGACCTGGGCTTCCTGCACGATTCCTGGTCAAGTTCAGCTTCGATGAAGCCTCGTAGGACAGTTATACCTAAACAACTTGGTCTAGCCATCTATTAAACTACTCTAACCATCAGAAGTTCAAAGGAAACATAAAGTGGCTTTGGGAAAGAAGAAAGGTAATCCTTTAAATTTATTAAAAAGAGAGTGCTATGAGATAAACCCCCGGAATATGTTAAGAGTATATTACTAATGAGGTCTATTCTATAATCACGTCAATGTAATTCCATATCCTGTATTCATTGTTTAGTTATCGTGAACTTAACCGCTTTCCTAAATACAGATTGTGAGATAGATGAAACGCGGACACTAATGGCATTTATGAAGATAATGCTTACAAGCATTATCTTCACAAAACGTACATGCATATGGACAGGGTATTGAGCCGTAAACCTTTTGCTTTTTCGGTTTGAAAACGGCGCTACCCATACTTCGTTATTCCTCGTTGAAATTATGTAAAGACCTATACTACAGGTGGAAACAAAATAACATCAATAGAGACAACGGCTTCAACTTAAGTAAGACTTGGAGACCGGTAGTTGACGAAATTCAAAGAATTTGTAACGGCTCCCACAACCATGGGGCATCTGCGGCTATATATAACCCCCAGAATCCTCGCTCGACTCATTATCCTGATGACGATGGCTGAGTCAACTATCGAAACGTTGATGTATTTCAATAACCGTACCCAGTGTAAAACCCGAAAAACCTTTACGAATATAATTCACCGGGAAAACCTTAAATTCTTTGTACCTATTCTACTGTTCAAAATAATTAAACTTGGTACAGACCGCGTTTAAGTAATTTAAGATATTTTTAGCTCTTTAAAATTACAGAAAAATCTTCGAAACGTGTCGTGAACAACATTTCAATAAAAATAAATTTAATTAAAATGAATTCTCTCCATATTACGTTAATTTAAGTGGATCCTCATACTTTATTTCATGATTAAAAAAAGATATGTACAATGCGGTCAGTAAGCACATTCATACGCAACGATGCAAAACGGGCATATTCATAGTAATTATCCCCAAGGATAAAAACTATTTTTTAGCTTTTATCATGCGTGGTAAGCATTGCGTATTAAAGGTGATGCAGAAAAAATATTGGAGACTCCACAGAGGGAGATATCCATAATATGTGAGGGGGGTCGGCGGATGATCTACACATTGACCATACAGATTTAAAACTTCCATGTTTCTATAATTGTACCAGAAGGATTATGTGGGACAAATACGGGCTTGAAAATTCTACCAACTACTCTTACATAATATTAGCTATGGTTTTTTTCACAAGGTTTTTTTATGATTTGCTCAAAAATACTGACACAAAGCTTGGCTTTTCTCTCGATATTTATATTGGGAGCTTTGTGCTGAAATTAATTTATTTGTAAAAACAGCATGTCCCATATTAATGCAATTGCTTCCGAAGTCACATTCTATTTACTATAGAGACATATGGATGAATAGTACATATGTTCCTATTACGGGTATTCATACCCGAATCAAGCGCATATGAACAGTTAATCGATAAATATGGCAAATATTTGTCCTTTATCTCAAATGTAAAGTTCGATAAATATTTGTATTTCCATGTTTTTCCTGCTATCTTGGAAGTTCCAATTTAACTCCGTGAGAGTCAGTGTGTGCCCGTTTTCTTTAGCATTTAATCGACAACACCTCTTATTGAACAAATATTTTGGTACGCTGCCTATCAATTTCGTTCCAAAAGTTGACTGCCGCGCATACCTTTAGGTTAAGTTCAGACTGCCATTTTTAACACCAGGTTTGGAAGGTACCCGGACAGAAGATCACGACGACATCAGATCACGCGACAACAGATCACGAAGAACAGATCACGAAGACATAAGATCACGACGACAATAGATCTCGCTGTATTTAAATAAGCGAAAGATAGAATAAACCTAATAACACGGATTTCACTTCATCAGATATATTTCACTGTTATAATTCCTAATTGCATGATACAAATCACACTTACACACTTAATTATCATTTAGGGTTATGTATTTGGTTGGGCAACTCGCCGTAGTTTTACGCAAAACAATCACCATTGGGGTGGGTTGGGTTATGACCAACGGGTTTTTTGCTTCAGCGTGCTATGCCAATATCTCCCGGAGGGGGCCGTTGGTTCAAAAGGGTATTCGTGAAAAAAGAAACGTAACTATCCGCCAAATAACCTCCTCACCAGGTAGCCTTGAAGGTTACCCGTGCCTCCAGTCTCAAGGAGTTCGTGCGTTTACCCGCTTGGCGGCGATGTCATCAGGTATGCCAGTAATGTTATCTCTCTCTACATTCGGAACGACTCCGCAGCGCCCCCCTCCCAATTACACATCTGCGGCAAAATATCCGCAAAATATTGTAGGAAAATATATTACAAAGTAATTTTCCCATTTTAACCGTGATTTAGTGTCGCGTGATCTGTTGTCATCGTGATCTGTTGTCGTCGTGATCTATTGTCGCGTGATCTAATGTCATGGATCCGTTTGGATTACTACATCCTTTCTAATATGTGCCTATTTTCCAATTTCAAAATCTCTCTGTATACCACTGCGTCGTCAGCAGATAATCTTATGTTACTCTTTCCTGGGTAACTGATTATGCGATGTCATTGGGGAAATAGAAAAGGACCGATGACTCTTTTTTGGCGAGCACCAGATTCGGCGTCCGCGGTATTGGACGTGATACCATCTATAATGACCAGTTGTCCACTATTTTTTTTATTAATCCAGTTATAATATTTTTATATCCTACTAGGTATTAAAACGCGCCCGTGGCGCCCACTTGTTCAAGAAAGATATTGAAATTAAATGGACTTGATACCATGAGAGTATTCCCAACACTAAAAGCATTAAATTCTCTCCGTTTATTTGCCAGAGAGAGAGAGAGATATATCAACGTACAGTTGTCCGTGTGAGAATACTGCTGTTTGAAGTAGGAAGTGCAACGTGGTCAAATGAATGACCATGTGACTTGTTTATTGCAATCGCATATATGCTGTAATCACTGGAAATTGTAGTCATCGCAAGATGAATGGGAGCCTTGTCTCAATTCGAGCGAAATCAGAAATTATTCTCGCTTTTATGAAATTTCTTGCAAGCAGTTGAACAACGGCATTTGAAAATTTAATTAACTGTGGTTCTATCTTACAGAGTTCCTGAGTCAGTGAGTGAGTGACAATGACTTTTCTCATATTGATAACATTATAAATTCACGAGCAATTAACCATGAGGCACGTTGCCGAATTCTTTTTTAAATTCAAGGAATGTCGAGTCAACTTGATCATTATTGTCACCCTAGAAAATGTGGTCAAGAAAGAGGTTTATTCTCGTAAGATATGCCCTTCCGAAATATGTGCTGGTTTTTACATCAATAATTCTAAACCATATCTTAACGCCCCTTGATCGAACTGACGATTATATGTTCGAAATACCTTACACGAGATTGATGTGGGAGAGAGAGATTGATCGTTACCGGGCTCTTCTGCATTGCTGCTTTTATAAATGTTTGTAATGCTAGCTGTACTCCAGTCTTTCGAAACGATTTGATATGCTAGCAATTTAAAGTACTACATTATCCCTAAATGAGGTGCAATTTCTGATGTCAGTGCTCAATATACACGGGTAGGGAATTGATCAAGACCTTGGGATTTGTTTGGGAGTTTATTTTTAGTTGACTGTATATGCCGTGATTATTTTGCCGTGCCGTTATTAGAAATTATTATTTCAGGCATGCTTTGTTGAAAATTGTCGGGTAAAGACTCAGATAAATCGTGCAACCTCTTTGTAAAAACGATTTGGAAGAATGGTTTGAATGCATTGGATTTTTCTAAATTACCGGTTAAATTTACGTCTTTTTCGTTCTTAAGTATGTTGCACTGTTGATGTACTTTGCTGAACTTCCATTACATACGACAAAAATTATTAAGAATTCTCAATCAAATATTCGCCGAGTAAGAACTCTATCTTGAAATTAGTAAGCGCCCTTCGACATGTTTTCTTCGCTTCGCTTTTCTTCCACATGTTTTAGGTTGTTTGTGATTTTGCGGAATCTTATTCCGTTCGTAGGTTGATAGGTTTCTTCGCGCATTTTTAGTCTAGTATCAGATTTCTTAGCCGATAATATCTTGCAAAGAGATGAAAATACTATATTGGAGTAAAGAAGACCGCAGCACATGTAAATGGAATAGGCTATGAAAATGTAAGGAGAAATATGGCGACTACTGCACGTTATCTTTAATAAACCATTAATTAGCCCCAAGTTAGAATTCCGATATAGGACGAGCAGTGTACAACGCCTACCTAACACGAGAAATAAGTTTTAACTGGTAACGGAAATATTGCCGTTTTGCGTGCGCTTATTTAAAATGTACGTCAACATGAGCAAATAAATACAAATTTAAGGAATGAATAACATTCCTGTCTCACGTAACGAGTCAGTAACGGATAACACGTCGCGAGTGATAACTTGTGATAAATGTAGGATTTTGGATTTTAAGATCAAATAAATTACGTAAAAATAATAGCTTTAGCTTGACGTTATTTATATTTATATGACGAAATTGATGACGTTAAAGATAAACGTATTTATTACATTTCTTACACGCTCCTACTTACCCAATATCCTCGCCTCTATCACGACCTTCAGCATCCATTTACCCCTCAATTCTCGTTTCAACCACCTACCCTGCCTCCTTCTGATGTCCTTCAGCTTCCAGTTTCCTTCCCTCACCCGCCACGTCAATCACTTCCTTGTACGTCTTCCTTTCCCTCCGTCACACTTTTTCCGTTCTCTTCTTCACCCACATCTCCAACGCCTGCAACCTTTTCCCATCCTTTTTCCTCAAATTCTACGCCTCTACCACACACAGAGCTACACTCCACATTAGACCCCTCGCCAGTCTTTCATTAGAAAGCTTAAACAAATCCTCCGTTATTAATTCTCTCCTATTTGTGACCGTCTTCTTTGCCAAAGATATTCTCCACTCCCATTTCCGTCCACCGCACTTTCTCCATTTTCCTCCGCACCACATGTGAAATTCCATCAGCCTATTCTCGTCCTCTTTTCTCAGAGTCCACGTTTCTACCCATACAATGCTACGCCCTATATCAAACTCTTCACAAGCCTCTCCTTTATATACTTGCCCAAGATCTCCATCAGCTCTCTCCTATTGCAGAACGCTTTGTTCTCTATCTCAATTCTTCTTCTAATGTATTTGTACCCATTTTCTTCCTACGCATTACTCTAGTAATTGAGATTCTCTACCTGCTCCGTTTTGCACCCTCTTACTATTAAGGTCTGCTTCACTATCTTTGACACATTATTTCTCAATACTTCAAGTTTCTTATGATTTATCTCAATTCTGTGTGTCCCCTATCATCTAATGCATCTATCAATGTCTGTTATGTAACACGTGACCATAATCGATAACACGGTACACTCACCTCTAGTGGGGCCTTAAAGTATTCCATTTTGACTCGTGCTCCTCCTCGGCATCTCCAGATGAAGGAGGGGCTCTCTGGTATTCGTGGTTTGCTTGATCCACCGCAGTTAGAGTACGCCTCGCGCGCCGTCCGACTGTCCGAAAGGGCGAGGCTTGGACGCCGAAAAACCTAGAGCCCGCCCAACCCGTCCGCCTCCCTCTATCGCAGTTATCTCCGGTTCGCTATTTGTAGATGACGGCGACGTTAAGTGTTTAGGGAATGGACTCGGGTTCACGAAAGGATTGCCAACCCATAAATTCTCATTTTTGCCTAGCCGATAACCAGCTCTACCCTGCTTGGCAACGGCACGCCTAGACTAAAGAATATAGCGCTTTCTTTCGGAGTGGTTTTTTGCTTTGGCGTAGTTAGAGTCAAGACAAGCTTGGCTCTTTCGTTTCTATCACCCATATAGGTGCGTTATTTGTGACCACGTGATGAAGTCTCTTAAAGACTCTTAGTCTTGACTTAGACTAAAGATGAAGGCTCTTAGTTGAAAATGAAACTTAAATTAAAGGAAAGAGATTTAAATTATTGCATGTTAATACGATTAAAGAAATGATTCGAAGGAATATCGTCAGGGACTGTAATCTTCATCCTAATTTCTGTTATCATTAGGCACCCATTTTTAAAGAATCGGCAAAGAAGTAGTCTATTTCCAAAAGTACTTCATGAATGTGCGGTGTTTACCATTCAGTGAATATTTAGACAGGAGTCTTCCTGACCTATTGTCTGACGGCTTAAAGAACGTTTTGCGAAATCCAACATGCTAAGATCATGAGAATAAAATTTTGGAATTAGACTGGAGAACGGACAGGTTTAAAATGCTATTTTTCCCGCTAACGATAAGAGGCCATAACATCTACCACAAAGACTTAACAATTAAGTTTGTCGATAGGTAGTCTAGCTAGTTGTATGTATAATCATAGTGTCTGTAACATAGGAAGCATGTTGTGTAGTATATTATTAGTATAATTTCACTTCTTGTGACAGGTAGTAGCAGGTTTTTGCTAATGCACTAATAGTCGTAGTTTTACTAACAATTGTAAGACCACATAAGTAATGCTGTTCATATTGGATAAAGCTCACTCCCTGCCACACAATCTTTAGGTGAGTGGCTGGGTATGAAGTACATGCATGGAGATTATGTCGTACTGTCATTCATTTGATTCCAAATATTTGACAATTATTTGAGGTATTTTAAGATGGGAAGTGCCTATCAAGAGACTATTTACTCATTACATGGAGTATTATGGATTTTTTCGACCAACTATATTGGGTAATGATATTTTTTTGTTCCCATTTTGGAACCCATTTATTCAGCAGTATATCTAGTGGAATTAGTTAATGCTTTCATTTCAGGCTTTCCCCAGATTTTGGCAAAAAATATATGTTTTGTGTATCATAACTGGCTGTCATTTCAGCAACATTTGCAAGATTTTCTCCCATATTTTTCCCGGAAAAGAGATATGTTCCGAAATAAAGATATCTCCCGGATTTCGCCATTTCTAATTCTATCCTTCCTTGTCTTACCCATAGCCCATCTCACAATCCTCATTCCTGCCACATCTAGTTTCTTCTCTAACACTTACTTCACCGGCCAGGTCCCACTGACATATATCATGGCTGGTATCGCTACTGTCTTCAAGATCTTTCCTTTTATCCTTTTTTTATTCTTCTGTCACACAGCATTCCTGACACACTTTTCCAGTTCCAACAACCCGCTTGAATTCTGTGGTTTGGCTCCCTTTCTAAACCTCCATTTTTGGTGGCGTAGGAGCCAAGGCATTTGAACTCCCTCAACCCCCCCCCCCCCCCCCCCCAGCCCTTCCCCTAATAATTCGATCCCTACTCTGCCATCTCCACCGTGAATGTCTACGGCAATTAATTTTTTTATTTAAATATTATTACAAATTTATAAGTCGTTCAATTTCGGTAGTTATCTAGGGATTATAACAATATAAATCACATAATACACAACCAAAAATATAATGTATGATTTCAGGCTTTCCCGGCAAATGATGATGATGAGTTCATCTCGGGTTTCCCACCAGATTAGGCTTTCCATGATTACCAACGTTTCGTCAGGAGACTTTCATGCCATTTTTAAGGCTCTGGAGCCCTGAAAAAGGGAGGAAAGTCTCCTTCTGAAACGTTGGCAACCATGAAAAGCCAAACCCGTTGGGAAACCCGAGAACTATTCATAAAAATATAGAATGCTAAAGTATTCATAAGTTTTCAATTTGTTATTCCTACTATATGTAACATATAAAGCCCTGCTAAGTCCATGGCTTGTCAGCAGGTACTCTATTTCATAGTATCCACCGGATTGTCAATCAAGCGTTCATACAAAAATGAAAGCAGATTTAAAAAGATATAATGTATTAGATGCCGGTATAAATGTCAGAAAACAGATTTTAATGAAATATAGAAGAAAACAGACTTAAAACCTGAAATGTAACAAAAACCCATGCATTTACACATAAACAATTATAATATTTCTATAAAAGCATAATTACCTTAGTACAAGGACAAAAGTTATTTTTTTAAACAAATGCACAACGTTGATCATCCCGAAAACATTTTGAAAATGCAAAAAAAAACAGAGTTAAAACCACATAACGTAATAGAAACGGATAAATATACATAAAACACAATTAGAAAATTACTATCAAATAATAAATATATTAGTACTACTAGTGCAATTTAAAAAAATTCATATGTAACAATGCGGAATATGAATAGGAAATATTGTGGTGGTTCAGCCGTTTTCCGGGGAAAGCAGAGAAGTGGATAACGTTGTAATTGGAGTGATGAAAATGTGAAAATGATTTTATTGCTCTGAGAATACTAGAGACCGATGAGAGAGCGGAAAAAAGAAACATTCTGCTATCTGCCCTGAGACCAACGGGCTACCGTAGCTCATAAAGAAAATTTAGAAATATTGGCCTATACTTTTGGCCCCTCATTGGAGTCTAATAATACTATAAAAGAGTAACTGAGGGAACGCTGTTTCACGCATGCATTGTAAAAGCTTACCCTTTGCAACTTTTAGAGAAATAATTTCCTCACCACTCGATGCTGAATTACTTGCCAGATCAAGTTGCTACATGGCTTTGACATAGTTTTCACAAGACAAACCCGAGTGCAAATATCATTTCTCAACTGATACGGTCATGAGAAGGGAATGTATTTTCCTCCCGCGCCCGTAGTCGAGTTGGTTTGTGAGTTTTTCTCGAGTGTGAAAACATTCGATGCAATGAAAGGACGCTCCTGTTCCATCCGTCCGCACCTGCCTCCCATCACTACCACCATCTTGCTTCCGTCTGCTGACAAGTCCTTCCTCCACTTCAGTTGCCTTGATTTTGTGAGCCGTGCGTGGGAAAAAAATGTGCGTCGATAGTGCTGGCCATAGGAAAAAAATGCCACAATAGAACATCTTTTGCTCTTGAGTTGAAATATTGTCACCCCTTGGTTTTTCGCACCCAACACTCCGTTGGTAGATTTCTACATCGACTAAGAACCCTGAAAGCCACCTCAGTAGTGTGGGAGGCATGAATTTTCATCAGCATGCTCTACACTATATGCTACGAATGTTATAGAAACTGTAGGAATCAACTTTTGTTTGCCAAACTAATTCACAGAGATAGAGTAGTTCTATATAAAAAGCATGTGAGACATACTTTTAGTGATAATAATTATATTAATACCGAAACATAGCACAGAAAATCAGCTGATAGGTTAAACGCCTACTGTCAAACAACCTGATAATTATTCTCAATGATAGATATTGTGATCTCATATCATTCGCAAAAAAATACGTTTAGAACCTGTCCGTTTGGCAAACTATTTCTCGAATTTTATTCTCATTCAGATTACTTCCTTTGGAAGACAAATGAGGAAGTGCTTGACATTGTTGGTGACGAGAGGAAACTTCTGGATGAGATTAATAATGAGAACGGTAATGAGAGTTGATAGTTTGCTGAAGGCCTTGTTGGAGGGAAGCATGTTGGGCAAGCGGGGTAGGAGGAAAAAGAGAATCGGTTTTATGAACGGATGAAGAAAGGTAGGAAATGAAGAAAGCAATACTAGAGGTAGATAAGGTACTGCACGGGTAAGAGTCTTCTGAATATGCTCTGACTTTCATCATAGCCTACCTTAACAGGTAGATTACTCATACGATGATGATGAAGGTGTAATCTTCCGTAGTATGTTGGGTTTTGTTTCCATGTCACCGGAAGACTGAGGGCTTGGAACTTATCCATAACACTGTCGTAATTTTAACCAATGGCCTGATAGGTATTCCCATTCTCGTTGTAGTAGGTAAGCTTGTAATTGTAGCTCTATTGATGTTTTCGTAACGATCTTTTTCATATCTTGCGGATCTTCACTGCAAAATGCCCATGATTTTCGGCAAAAAGTTCTTCTGATTCACGTTTCTCGTCCAATGTCGTGCCATTTGAAATATGAGTCTCCTCTAAATTCCGTAGTTCTTTCAATACATTTCCAAAATATTCCTGTTCCCCGAATCCCCATATATTTTCAATTTCCTTGCTATTAATCACCTTTCTTTTCACCTATTCTTCTTCTCCCTCGCATTAAAATAGTAGTTCATCTCTTTTATAAATAAACTCTAATATGATATTTTATTTTTTTATCCCTTATTTCCTTATGTTATAATTTCTTGTTGTCATTAATTAATTCATTTACTTACCAGTGCAACATCAAAATATCGGTTCGGCAGGCGGTTTTTTGCGATGATTTGAAATAAATATAACAACAATCTTCTCAAATAGAGAAGTTTAATTCTCTCGTAGGTTTTTGCGTATTATTTTAAGACGACAGAAACTGTTGCGTTGAAAATATATTAATTTGAAAGGTTTTTTTTTACTGTGGCAACTAAATTGACAGAACGGCTAGGCGTAAACATTTGGTTGAGGTGTCTAATGAAAGAAAACGAGAGCTACAAAACCTAATTATTGGGAATTACGATTTTGAGGGCGTCAGAAAATTTACCTACGTGGGAGTAATAGTAAATAATGATAATAAGATCTCTGAGGAGATAAATCAAAGGGTAATGCAAGGTAACAAGGCCTATTTTGCAAATTTACCCCTCCTCAAATCAACTCTTCTGTCCAGGAAAACTAAATTGAAAATTGATAAAACATTGATAAGACCAGTAATTACATATGGAGCTGAGACATGGGTCCTATCCAAACAAGACGAAGAAACATTAAGAAGATTTGAAAGGAAATTAATAAGGAGAATCTATGGCCCAGTAAAAGAAGCAAAAACGTGGAGAATAAGAATGAACTTTGAAATAAATGAAATATTGGAAGAGAAGGATATAGTTAGGTTCTCAAAGCCATTGCGACTGTCATGGTTGGGCCATGTTGAAAGGATGGAAGAGTTTAGAATGCCCAAATTGTTAATGAATAGCAAGATGGAAGGGAGTAGGAGGAGAGGAAGACCACGCAAAAGGTGGCTGCAAAATGTTGAAGAGGACCTGAAGACAATGGGGATTGGAAGATGGAGAGAGAAAGCAAGAAGGAGAGCCGAATAGAGGCATGTAACTGAGGAAGCCAAGGCCCACACCGGGCTGTAGAGCTGAGGATGATGATGATGTCTAATGAAAGGTCTTGGTCTATAGATGTGTCAACAAAAGTTTTAAAGTCCAACGGTTCAGGCGTGGCGAACGGCAAAAGTGCAAAAAGGAAAGGTGAAAAGCGACCCCAAAGCGGCGAGGTGGGTTTGGAGACGATCAGGATGTTAGAAATAACAATGAGTAAGAGGTAGCTAGCCTGCCCGGAGGGTTCGGCGAAGTGGGGGGTGGCAGAGAGGCGGAACGTACTGCCACCCACAATCATGCCCCTTACAATTCCCGATTCCCGCCACTTGCTGGATGGATAGCACTCCTAGCGTTCACTTCTTATCACCCCTTATTGAGTTTCCCACCTTTCCACTCCCGCCACTGCATAGCTCTCCTTGCCTTCACCCCTTATTGTATTTAGATTTATTTTTTCTTTATTTATTACTGATATTGGATATTTACCATTTCAGCAGCTGCTGTCATTATAAGAAGGTCATGCTTCCTCAAACCAGATCCCATCCGCTTCTCAAGGAGCTTTTGATGAACAATAACGCATCAAAACGTCATTGCCTCGAAAACATTCGGAAATATAACAGTGCGATGTCATTTGCATCATTTGTTGCTAACGAAGCCGTACGACCTAATGAACGTGGCCCTTATCTGTTCAAGATTAATGGCCAGACTCACTACAAGTTTGGTCCACTCTATCCAGAAAACGCCAGAGAGAGAGGTCATACGTACAACTTTATATAATCGATGCAGCCGAGGCAACAGACCTTCGCATGTCAAGGAATTCCACGTGTGATAGCAACCTCATGGCTAAATTGCACGAAATGATGCTAGAGGTAAATCTATTAGCACATAAATACAGGATGATGGCCGACGTGGAGAGGTCAGAGAATGAACTTTCCTAGTGTGAGGGGAGACCCCCCCTTTTAAGTAAGAATATTCCTGCTTTCTGAACAACCAGATATTTCTGACCAAAGCAAAAATATATGTAATCTGCCTTCCACTGATGAAATCGCTGTAGTGTTTACCACCAAAGATGGCGATCCACCGGCCCAGTACGATCTGAAAGTTTTTCCAAAAGGAGATGGAACATTTTATCTCACGAATATTAACTCTCTTCATCAGCTGACAAACCCGATGTTATATCCTCTTCTTTTCCCATATGGTGAGAGAGGCTGGGACATGAACAAAACTCATGAACGAGAAACGAACGTTGGATTCCGCAAAGTGACTCAATTGCAATATTTTGCCTTCAGAATCGCTATTCGACACTTGAATTCACTCTACTGCATTATTCAGGAACACTCTGGCTGCAGTACATAGTTGATCAGTATGCTCGTGTCGAAGGAGAGAGACTCAACGGACACAGATCGAACAAAAAAGTTACGCTTCGAAACCTATGCCGGACTACAAGACTATCTTTACAACGAAGCAGCCGAACGTGGAGTTCAGCCTGGAAAGATTCTAATTTTACCATCATCTTTTCAAGGATCTCCAAGGAACTTGAATATTTCCAAAGTCTATGCTAAAGTTTAAAGCGAAACTATGTCCAAAGAACTCACATTGCTTGGAAATCAACAATAAAATCATCCAACAGTTTCCTGGATCTGAAATGACTTTCCATAGTCTTGATTCTATAGTAACTGAAGATGAGAGCGAAAGCATGCGATAACCAGTTGAATTCTTACATTCGATAGAAATGAGCGGCTTACCCCCTCACACCCTTCGTTTGAAACCTGGCGCAGCTGTTATGCTCATCCAAAACTTGGATGTTAGAAAAGGTTTAGTTAACGGAACACGACTGATCATCAAATCTCTTCATCCGAATACTATCTATGCCGAAATCTTAAGCGGTGAGTTCATGGGAACTGTACATACTCTTACAAGAATTCCACTCACTCCAAGTGACTCAACTTTCCCGTTCACCATCAAGAGGCTTCAATTGCCGATTATATTATCGTTTGCTATGACAATGAATAAGAGCCAATGCCAAACACTTGATACTGTTGGCGTTTATCTTCCAGAACCCGTATTTTCTCATGGGATGTTGTACATCGCTCTATCAAGGGTTAGATCGAAGGATGCCGTGGAAGTCAAGATCACTCACGAGGTTTCACCCGTACGTCCTGTGGCCGATGGCTGGACCCAAAATATCGTCTTCAATGAATTACTCTTCCATAATTTGTAACTGTATCGTCATTTCATATGTACTCGGCCTCGGTGGCGGCTGGGTAACGTCCTCGCCTGCCAACGCAAAAGTCGCGGATTCGAGTCCCGCCTAGGGAAGATTTATCTACTCCCAGAACATGGTTGTGTGTGTTGTCCTTTGTTACTGTTACAGCGCCTGATGTAAAATGGTCCTCGAGGCTGTATTCAGGTTGATGAAAAAAATAAAAAAAATAAATAAAAATACTATTCTTTTGGTACTCCATAAAGATACTAATTCAGCTTACAAATTTTTAAGATTGCAATAATTTCACTGCCATCTAGCGTAGAGTTGCTAAACTAGGCTGAATTACCGCGAAACTTTACTGACCGTCGATTTCGGCGGGTACCAGCTAGTTTTCATTAATTAATTCATTTACTTACCAGTGCAACATCAAAATATCGGTTCGGCAGGTGGTTTTTTGCGATGATTTGAAATACATATAACAACAATCTTCTCAAATAGAGAAGTTTAATTTCCTCGTAAGTTTTGGCGTATTATTTTAAGACGACGGAAACTGTTGTGACAGTATAAAAAATATTTTGGTTTTTGCCACGGATGTTATATTGGTGGAGTCACCCACTGTGGAGGTGAAAGCGCGAGATTCATTGCAAAATAAATCATCCACCTGGACTGAGTTTCGAATCCAGATCCTTCGATTCCTTGCCTAGTGATTTAGCCATTAATCACTCTCAGCCCTCCGTCTTAAACGCCTCGAAAAATTCTATTTACTCTCTTGTCGATTAGCGAGCAATGGCATACTCTTTAAAACTTCTAAAAACTATAATTGATACTTATGGATAAGAAGGATATTTATATACATCCAGAGTTATAACTCTGAATGTATTGATATTCAAGAAAGCATTGCAAGCTTAAACAGACTTGGATTTCATATATTTTATGAAATATATCTAGGAATATTAACACACTCTTGGCTATGACAAAGGATTGATTTACGCTCTGGACATGAGGTTGTTTGGTTGAACTAAAACCCCATTTGTTCGGTTGATCTTAACGATTAGATTGGTGGATAATTAATTAAGAACGTCGTATGTCGGTAAAAATTATTCCGCAAATCTAATGTAATATTTGTATTATTTATAGACTTTTCATGCTGCCACTGACACCTCCTGAGACTCTCCATTGCACCTGTTATTTTTAAATCCAAGGAATGATTAACTCCTAGAAATTATCGGAGTTTACTCATTTTCCACTTGGTGCAAAGTATGTTAAGATTCGGCTAATGTTCTGTTTGATGTTGTAGGGAGCAGAAATTTTAAACGGCTCTTTCGTGAATTTAATGACTATTTGGAATCCTGTTTTTAGGTTTTCCTTATGAAATATGCGTCGGTAATCTATCCAGAAACTGAGATATAATTAACGACCGAAGATATGCCTCAGGATATGGTGTAAACATGGAAAACTTTGTTACGACATGCTATTGGATTAATGGTGGGGAAACAACAATGGTCACACGTTGGTTGTTGCAGTCCTTGCACAACCACTTCATTTTTTTTACTTTTATAGTTATTCTGTTAGAATAACTACTGCATTGGCAGTGTTATTTTTAGCCTTTATCCTAATTGCTGAGATAACTTAAATATCATCCATACTTATTTATTTTTTCCTGAAGGCATTGATGCACTCAGTAACGGATTTAGCAACTTTATTTATAATTGACAACACTGCTGAATTTTTGTACAAAAGTGGAAGTAACGAAACTATAAGTTTTTCGGTGAAGGAAAAATTTGAAATTTGAGTTGCGAGAACCTTTTGAGAAATAACAGGTGGCTTAGGAAATGGTCAGCTCTTATTTCTGCGTCTACAAACACGTGATTTTCGTACGCTGTTTGGCTCAATGAAGGAAAACAGCACTCAACTGTTAGAACTAACCGTCTTCCTGATTGGTGCTTGTAATTACTTGAATATTAGAATAATAACCTTTCGGTGTATCCTACAGCTATTGCAGGTATAATATTCCAAGAGGTTGGTCGATAAAAATATATAAACAAGCGAAAGACACTTACAAATTAAAACTTCCAATATTTCGGTGGTGTTGGCATCCACCTTTCTCAAGGTAAAGAGTAAGAATGAGGAAAGGGATAGATGTTGAGGTATGGAAGGGCAAAGAGGGGGAGACGAAGTTGTAAGAAGGGAAGGAGGCAATGGCTTACCCTTTTGATCATGTTGATTTTAATGCTTTAAATAAGGAGGGATATGCTCCATGATACTCTTCTGGCGATTAAAGTCCACTTATAACCTCAAGTATGGTAGATTATACGCATGACATGTAGCAACGGATAATTATTAAGTCTGTATTAAACTTCCGCTGTATTAAAATTGTAATGAAACCATGTTAAGAGTATTGCTCAACCAAACACTGGCATGTTAATAGTTACCTACTTTATTTTCCCTCGCAACATTCACGATCATGACTTCGGAATACTCAAAGAATAAATATTTTTCGTCTTTTCAAGATGGATATTCACCGAATATTTTTCGTCTGTATAATTTTTACATCACCAAAATCAGTATAAATCATTCTACTTCTTGAAAATTAATTAACTACACTCAATGTGTCTTAATAAAAAACAGCGGAATTATAATTTATTTGAATCATAATTAACATTAATTTTATTTCATAATGTAATTAAATTAATGTAATATTTATTAAATATTCGGTGATTATCCCATATGCATTGCATATGCAATATCCCTCAGCGGATTTTAGAGGAGTAAATTCTCCGTGAAATTTAGATTTCGTAATTCTTCCAAAATTGTTGGCGACTATCCCTTTGCAGTCTGTGATTCTAAAATCGATTATTATCACCTGATAAGTTTCTGTAAATAATGATAATCTAATTCTAATAGTATTTTTCATCCTGCGGACTTCCGTTCCGTCCGCAGTTAGCGTCCTGTGAATGCAAACTGAAGACTTGGCTACTCCAGTGATGTCAGTGATAATAAGACCGTTGTTATCTGACATTTCATACAGCTGACTGGCATATTGGGAGTATTCGCAAACGGGTTGGAAGGTAAAGCAGTTATATTTACACCCGGTTGGCTTTTGAGTTGGATTCCTTAACATGACTCTCCAGGGAGGGCAAACGAAGAGCTAGAATAAATAAATTATTGCATAAATACGCTTTTATAAATGGTTGCATTATGAGTACCCGATTCATTTATGAAATTTAGCCCTCATAGAAATTGGTGTCATTTTTTAAACTCTAGTAGTCGTCATAATTGCTTTAATTACACTATCCTGCCCTTCCACCACAAATGAGTGTAACAAGAGAAGCAGTATTTATGAAATGATAACAGCCCATCATTTTGGCGAGGAATTGGTAAAAGGTAAATATTCTTACATAAGAAATGTTTTCTAAATTTAGTCTCTAGTCTCTTTCATTTTTCCAGCATTAATGGAAATTTTGTAATGTAAAGTATAGAAAGTAAATTTTGCCCCTATTGAAGTTTTGCAGTGTCACAGACGTTAGCTCATCACACTAAATAAAAAGATAAATGAAGTTATAGACAGAATTTGTTTAGTCTACAATGAATTGTTCTTGAATTGAATAAGCTTGGGTGAATTGTTTTGAGGATTTTAATTTTCTCAGTTTAACATCGTTAGTTTCGTCTACCTGAGTCGCGTGTGCCTGCATAGCTATGCCCAGTTACCCTGTATTTGCTGTTATCATTGAATGCAGCAATGTACACCGGCCAACTTGACAGAACACTTGACACTTAAAACCACTTGTTGGCACGCTGACCTCAAATTACACGTGAGGCCAAACGATAACTCCACGGACTCGGCTCCCCGCATTGAAATCAGCTGTCTTCCATTCCTCGTCGAAATCACGTTCAATTCCCCTGGCGCTCGCATTTATACGATCCAATTTGAGGGAAGTCACGGTTTTGCACCTGCGTGGAGCCGGAAGAGCTGGGAAGCTGTATGTAGCCCCGCATCTTGAACGAAAGGGGAAGGGAGAAATTCCAAGGTCCAGGGAAGCAAATATAAAAGACCACCGCGCTTTTTCGTTTGAAAATATTTTTGGTGATAGCCACGAAAGTCTTTATATTTTTATATTTCTTTTTACTGAGAACATACGTAGAAAACCATCACAAGCATTATGTCCGCAGCCACACGTTTTGTGAATATTTACGCCTTGGAATAATTTGGGTGCCCTTTTGCACGGCAAATGATATGATAGGAAGATATAGACGTGGCTTAATCTTCAAATATTTATTCTCTCCTTTATGTCATATGCTTTTCTCGTGCTTCAACCACTAGAATACTTATTCAAACGGTTACGGAGAGGAATAAAAGCCATTGCATATGGATGAGATCAAATTGGCATACAAACTTACCATAACCTTAAGAGCCACGAAGACCTGCAGTGGACTCTTTACATGAATTAAATCGGCATTTTCAAACACTTCATGCTTATGCTTCTACTAGCGTCATTTCTGTGCAGAATTCTAATATGAATTGCATTGATAAAGGCTGTAGTACACAGAAAGTGAACAAGATTTCCCAAATTATCGAAACATATTATTTTTACTGAATAGGTATGGCAATAATAAATATGCGAAAAATGAATCTTGATTAATATTTTTAGAACTTCTTTGATTAATGAGTAGTTATATAATGAATTTGATATCCATGTTTTAACTAGTCATTTTATTGGAAGGTTAGTAGTGTTTTGCTTTGGCATTTTACTGCCTTCGATTCTCAGATCACCTTATGCTCTTTCAGCCACATAGTGCGGCTTCCAATGTCTTCCGGTTTCGGTGAATAAAGGTTTTGCTTCTACCGTTTCAGTTCAAAAGATAATCTATTTATCTGTGTTTCGCTCAATAAAATATTTAACGAAATTGGCGATTCATAAAAACTGTTAGGTTAGGTACTTATTATAGTCAATGCATCTCCTTTAATTCTAAAGATATTGCGGTTGCTGAAATGAAAACAGCTAGAGTTGCATTAACTACTCATCCTCATGCTTTTATATGTGATAGCTGCAACAAGACTGTTGTAGAACTTCTATAAGCCGAAATATACTTTTTTCTTTTTCTGGAATAATTTTAGAATTCTGTCGTTTCAGGCGTGACGTCATGGAATTTGCTTATCATTTTGTAATGAAAAGAATAACTTCTTTATTCCACATATATTCAGTCAACCTACGTTTCGGCGTTGTACGTCATCATTTGGCCATCATTTCCAACCCGAATTTCAATTTCGTGAAATAATTATGTTAGTTGTGAAGAAGATAATCATTCAAAAAAATATTGGTAGTAGTGTTTATTGAGTTGCAATTATGAAATTCACGTATGCTGTGTCAATGTTTTCACCACATATTTGACTTTTATTTAGTTTCTTATTTAGTTGTAAGTAATGTGATTTTTCATAACCTTATGACACTGTAATGATTATTAGCGGAAACTATTACTGCACGATCTTAATTGTAATAGGAAATAAGTGGAAAGACTTAAGGCAATGTCTGCATATAAATTTAAAATAAATGGTACTTGGTATAGCAAGATTCAAAAGAGATACATAGGCAAAAATAAACTTCTTAATTGTATTTTTATTCGCCGTATTTCCAGCTTAGGGTAGCCGCTAAGGTTTTTAATTTTAGTATTGCCCAAGATGTATTTCTCATTCATATAGAGTCAAGTACTTTTAATTTTTGTCTTCTTACTAAATGCAGTACATTTTAAATCTAGTAAGCTATTACCCACACACTCTATCACGCGGTACGTATGTAAATTGATATATTTCTTGACTAGTTGCTCGGAATAGTTGCTATAAAGAAGATTTGAGTTTATTTTATAACTTGATTATGGCATTTACTCGTCGGGTTCCGTTCATGGAATTGCGAACTAAGATTTCAATGTTGCGAGATTTCATGTATATTTCCGTGGTGAGAATGGACCCTTTTGCTTGTCAACACGTCTTGAGGTCCCACGACATAAACACGTCGTCACTACCGGATATTTATCCAAAAGCCTGAGGCTAACCAAACAGGAAAGGAAAAAAACAGGAAATGCGATTTCGCTGGATTCAATGGCCATTCGCTTTCTCGTGAATGGTCGATTCATTCCATTCATGCAGGTGTCGTGCTCTTCCTTGAGGGCCATTCATGCATGAGCTATTCCCGGGAGATGCTCTTGACTTTCAAGACTATTTTTGAGCCGTATGGAACTAGTGCACAAAATAGTATGAATGATATAGGGGAAGTAACAAAAAAATCTTTAAGTTTGCGTAGCGTAAAATTTATTTTACTTCTGCTATTAATCATTCATTTGATTAGCACACGAAGGCAAATCATTTAAAGCATGCATCTTAATTTTCGGGACTGTTAAAATCGGCACATTTACATCGGAGTTAAATATATCAGTAAAGGAAATAATCCGATGCGCATACATAGTGGTAGGGTGAGGGTATAGGGAGTAAAGTCTTCACGAGTTATCCACCATGTTAGAGTTTTTAGTTTCCGACGTATTGAAGGCTGAATCCTCCATTTCTTTCAATCAACGTCTTGAATATGATAGAGGTTTCAGCCTTCAAAGTTGTGGTAATTGAAGGCTACTGGTGGCTGGAAGCTGGAAGGAATCTGGTGATAATTTAACTACGCTTCTCCCATATCTATTGCCGGGAACACATAATCCTACTTCAACGGAATACGGAGCAATAGGCACAATAATTTAGTCTTTGACTTGATTGTTAATTCCCCGTAATGTCTTACCTTTATTTCCTGCTTATAGCTCTGGTGTCATAAAGTAGAAAGCCATAGTCCCTATTGCTTTAACCTAAAAAATTAATTGGAGTACATAAATACTCAAATAATGGACATTTACCTCAAAATGGAACACGAAAGGGGCATTATAAATGCATAAATCGCTTTTCAAATATCATGTTACTTTAGTTCAATGACTGAGATAATATAGTCTTGGCAGATATTGTGGAAAATAGCAAAATATTTTTAATGAGGGTTAATTTAGACAACGAAAGATCGTATTTGGCGCTAAAATAATTACAATTTTCAATTATGTTTACTTTTTTTATATTCTATTGATTCTTTAATCCTTGATCTTTTCGCGTACTTGGTACGACTTTCTCACTAGCCCTAGCCTAGCCTAGATGTCTCATCAAGCTCTATCCAATGAATTAGTACAGTTTTAAGGCTTTGAAGTGAGAAACTTCTTTAAAATAGCATTAAACCAATAGCAGCAGGAATATTTCCATTAATCACAGGATACATCGTATTGCCTTCAAACTCACAATGTGATTCATCTTATTCCTCATTGGAAATGGATTGTCGGTTTTCAGCTGGAACGTTTATGTAGTTAGGTACAGATAACTTTTCATAGCCTTCCAGAGCCTAGTTCATTTTGTAGGCAAAATGTCTAGTTTACCTCTAAAATTTGACCTTTAAGGAGGATCATTGTTATTCATTGGGGAGGATACTAATATGTTATGTGTATAAGTAGTTGACTTTAACTTATTTACGATCAGATCCTGTTGTAAGAAAATCAAAACTTAAATAATGCCAAGGAAAACTAATATATAGTAATAATATGATTTTACCACATTTCTAATATTTAGGTATCCTCAGTGCCCATGTGGGACTTCGGTTGCATCACAAGTCTCACACTATCTCAAAAGGAAAGTAATCGCAGTGAAATATTAATATTTTGCGAATATATCACTAAAATATTATAAACATTTGAGATGCATTGTTCATAAAAATATTTGTAACGGCAATGGCTGTTCAGCTGATGGCAGAAGACTCCCAAACACCGAAATTATTACTGTACTCTTAAATTTTTCCTAGAAAGCTTTCCTCTGAAATGTCAATCCAAACTCTAATCCACGTTTGAAGCAAAATTTAAAATCGCTTAATTACTTCGGGTGCCTTGACCTAAAGAAATGTTTAGTGTCTACACACTAGATATGGTCGTGGTTTCCATGGCATCATGCGTCCACTGTTTTATTTATTATTCACCTATTTTATACTTCTTCTCTGACCTTTTGCCGTGTAAATTTTCTCTCTGAATAACTCACTCAACATTCGTGAAGACCAGTAGCAAGCACCGTAAGTTGACTCAGTGTAAATGTATTCGCCTTTCGAGAGCACTGCTAGTGAATCCATTCATGTCTCAGCAGAATGAGAACGACATTAATGCTGCAGGAAGCACTCATCCGTCCCCAGCGACAGCGTGGGTGTCTGCGTTTATTCTTAATGTATTGCAATCAATCAGGTGTGCCTCCGTCCAGCGCCAGCAAGCTCCCGTTGTGGGAAGCTGAATATAATCTCACTCGATCCTGGAACCTTAGTTGAAATTAAATCATTTTACCTGTAATCTAGTAAAGGATGTTGCACGGGGTAGTATTGCGGGGATACGACGGATAAAAAAGCGTTACATGCAGATGGAAACACCGAAGTAAAGAGCACGCTTTTCATAAAATATTAATATGGTCAGAAATAAATAAAAAGCCACATTACTTATATCCCCCTAACATTACCGTGTGATACGGTGAATTTATTATTCTGTCTACACAATATGTATTAACCCATGAGGAACGATTTCTGCTTTTTAGGCAATCATTCCTGCATCAACTCAATAGCAACTTCCCTGGTAGCATGTTTTAAGCAATATTAATCTTTTTTCTATTGTCGAGCTGAAATATAGTTTTATTCTGGTGACGATATTTGACTTTTATCAGTCCCATTTTGAAGCATACTGCAGTAATTTGAAGAAGTCGTTAGTTATGCTGCAAACTGTAAAATTTCTGCTTTCAAATATTAAGCAATCCACCGAATCCATTATGCCACCACATTTCTTAGACACTTCAGTCAAATATTTCCCTGAGAAAAATGTGCTCAAAAGCCAAAAATTCCAATACACACCATTTGTCTTTGAGGCCAGAGTACTAATATTGCTGAAGAATTTTATAGCCATTTAAAAAAATCCAAGCTTCAGAGGACCACAGGTGGATGTCGAAAGGAGTAACTACAACTGGTATTGGTCAATGGAAGGAATAAAACATTTAAGGAGAAAAAAGAGGTGGATTTTCTTTAAAATCAGCGTTTTATTTTTTACTTCTTTCTGTTTAGAATACAGTCATTGCAATTTTCTTACATTCAGTACGTGTTTCACATGCGATAACATCATGCCGTATTTCTTTTTGTAATGTAGCTCATGCCCTTAATGTTTGCAGGATATCGGAATCTCGGTGCTTGTTGTGCATTAGATGCTAGCCACAGCCTTTGATTCCAGCTAAACCTGAAAATAAATGCGACAAAAACGTGTAAACAGAAATTAAATTAGGAGTCAACAATGAATTTATTAGTTTGTCACTATGAGTTTCACTATTTTAGACACCAGACCTTTTCCCTCTTATCTATAAGGTATAAGCCAAACAAGAGCTATAGGTGACATTAGAAGGAAATATAACTTGGAACTGAGTCATAAATGTTATTTTAATATTGAATTTGTCTTTCCAATATAGAGTGAAATCTTATTCGTTAAGTCACCAATGCGAATTTTTAATAAAGTGCACTGAATATTAATAGGACGAGGATACTCGTTTTCAACGCATATTCTAATATGCATTTGGTAGAAAAATAGGTTCTTAAATCTATAATAAATATTCAATAGCGATTATAGCTATTACCATTTGTTACATTAAATTGAAGCCATTTTTACCGGTTTAAAACTAAATTATTCGCGGCATGGTGAGAATAAATAGACGTCAACATTATCATGAGTAACAGTATTTCCCATTACATCCTAGGTTACTTCAAATTTAAAAGCTTACAAATAGCAGTTCATTACGGCCTTTATTAAAAAAGGTATGGATTTTGCTATTCATTCTTCATTTAATTCAAAAATAATTTTTATACATATTTTTATACACTTTAGATTTACCAATAGCAGCAGTTTTGCTGAATATTTTATGAAGTTTTGAAGCATTTAACAAAACCAATTCGAAAATATGCAGCTCATGAGGCCAGGGGCAATTAAGTACAAGGCTCAGGTTAAATTACCTTGAGCGAGGTTTTTCTATTTTGATAATGTAGACCAAACTCGAATTTTACATTGCAATTTCATTTAATCAGAAGGATGAAGTTAATTTTCTAATATTATAGACGAACACACTTTGTATTTATGAGTGTATTTCTCAGTCTAAAACTAATTATAGGAACATATTTTAGACTTGACCTATTTTTTTAATGCTTCGAGCTGAAAAAGTTTGCATAACCAAAGTATTACTATAGCAAATTTTATTTTAAAATTAATTAAGAACAAATTCGAACGAATGAACACCGTTACAATTCTGACACGTTATATGCGTCAAAGCATCCCATTTTTTTATAATCTACAACTGTAACGCAGAGCGGCAGCGAAACCCATGAAAAGTGGCAACAATTTTTCTGAAAAATAATGTGAGACTTACTGATATTTTGGTATTCATTTAATTATGCCAAATTCATTTAATATTATGTGCACTGACTTCCCGCGTGAATTGCCTTAACGCAGCAGTCTGGAAAGCCGTTCGAATCTCGCCTTAGGCACGGATGATGTGCTTGCTTTAGGACAATGGGTTATCGTAAGACGATGTAATATAGCCTTAGTAGTTAAAATAACGTAAAAATCAAGAATGTTGGTATCAGTCAACTAATGTTTCACTAGCCGAAGAGAGTAATTCTCTTGTTTATGAATCAGGTACTGATTTAAAAATATTTCACAAGTATTCCACCAGGTAATAGGCTTCATATCTGCCAACGTTTCGACGAACTACTTGTCTGTCAACATCTGGGCTTGTGAATGCCGCACGAGTCAAAATTGGTCGTTATATATATCCAACAATTCGGATCGGGATTGGTTCGTTTTTTCTGATTGATTCTCTCGTCTTCCCTTTCATTTTGAATGCAATTGATAAATATGATTCCAGGCACCACTTCATTGAAAACCAATGTCTCGGTTAAAACTTTTTTCTAGGCGGTTCTCGATGGCCTGGTGGAATACCCGTTTAACATCTGTATAGCAGAAAGGATTAGATCATTCATTTCGTTGAAAACTGGTTGAAAGCATGGAATCAGAATTTCCGGCAACTTTCAAAATAAGTGTCTCACCCATCTCAATGCCGTTTGCAGCGTTTAAAACCCTGGTGGTCCGTAGGCGGTTGGGGGTGCCCGGATGAAGCTGGTGGCTGTCGCCGGAGAGAAACTCCCAACTCCGGGGGCAAACCCTGTGGTCGCCGGGGCGAAAGCGGCCGTGGCCGGGGCAAACCCAACAGAGGAGGGGGCGAAGACCGGGGGTGGGGCGAACACTGGTGGCGGGGCGAACACTGGTGGGGGGGCAAACACTGGGGGCGGAGGAGCGGGGGCGAAAGTGACGGGTGCAGGGGCGAAGGTGGGGCGGAATGCAGGTGGGGGAGGTGGAGCAAAGGTGGGGCGGAATGCAGGGGGAGGTGGGGGGGCAAAGGTGGGACGGAATGCAGGTGGGGGTGGGGGAGAAAAGGTGGGGCGGAATACCGGGGGCGGTGGTGGGGCGAATATCGGGCCGAACGTGGGGGGCGGAGGTGGAGGTGGCGGGGCCGCCCTGATCGGCGCGGGCGGGCCGTACTCCGTGGGAGGTGCAAGCGGTGCGTCAGGACGGGCCGTCACTGCTGCGGCTAAGCACAGGAATACGACAGCAAACTGTAAATGTAACAGAAAGCGTTGATTGAATGGATTATGAGTCATATGTAACAGAATAAAAGAAATTTTGTCATTAGTAAAACTGTACATAGCGTGCCTAAAAGTTTTGGTTTCCAACGAATAAAAAGGTAACTAAAACACTCGATGTTAACCAAAGATGATCCGCTCGATTTAATAAGCAGTACCCTCTTGTTAGGATCACTGAGAATGCAACTTGGTTCCCTAATACTATAGGTTGCCAGTCCGACGTGAATAATACAAATATATAAGTTTATAGTTATATTTGCCCAATTATCTTTCTTCCATGAATGCTGTACGTATTCCTTTTTTCGGATATCAGTATTAGATGACTAAAGATGAACAATTGAATGGAATAAGACTTCAAGAGATTGCTTCTCTTCTGTACCCTCGATCAACCTTTTTAAAGGCTGGTTTAGATTAGATTATGTCATTATTGCCCGCTGTTAGGTTCTTGAAAGCGATACTGACTAAGATAGGTACTAACTACTTTTATGAAGCATATTCACTCACCACCATGTCAGTGTGTATGACTACATCAATCAAACTAACCGATTTTGAAGCTAATGAGATGAAAATAAGTGAGAAACAACCATTTTAATTGGGAAACTAAAGTGTTAAACTCATTTACGCGTCACTAAAAATGTGAAAATGGTAATAATTATTGATAGAATCATGTACTTAATATATGCTGTCTTCGAATAGTATGGTGAATATACTTTCGTGCGATATAATTTCTATTCGTTTTATATCTATCGGAGGACAACGGTATGAAAACGGTTCTTTCAGAGTAATTTAAACCCATCAACTATGATGTTCAATAATATGAGGTTCCCCTTTTTCGCAAATATAATATTCTGGATTGAGTTTAAAGGAATGGTATATGAGACCGCGGATTTTTAATGGCATAATGGTTAACGTGACCACTCAGATAAAAAGGCAATATAAAAATCCAGGGTATTTGCAAGTGTGTTTATGTTCTCAATTTCTACCGCACAGGTCTTGTCAGAGTTCCGCTAGTCTTTGAAAAAACCCTTGCACGACCCTTCCGGAATAGGTTCAACGTAGTTGTGACTGTATTCAAAGATATTTTCCGTCATACTGCGGGCATTGTAAGTTTGATGATTAAGATCTTTCCCTGAAACAACCTCTCAAATAGCTCAAATTTGGTGTAACTCATTTCCTTTGTCGTGGTAAAATTAGTTGTGAATCCATTCGCTAAAATAATGTTACCATCGGGAACTCGTAGGCTTCCTCAGACTGCCTCACTCTGCAGGTAAGTTACGTTCATTTAAGTTTTAAACACTTTAATATTCATACCTTATGGTACTTATTTTAATTCAATCACAATTGAAGGAATCTAGATTACGCGCTTTCCTCATCTATCTAGCTCCTTTTGAAATGATATCCTTGTTTTAAAAAATTCCACCAGTATATCGCGGTAGCTACTATAGACGTTATGGGGAGATATGTACCCCTATCGTGAAATTAATCGCAAAGCAAACATCAAAGGATATCGCCAAGTACGTCTCTTCGATCGTTAATCAAGTGCAACAATCACAATTGAAAATATGATATGGCAGTAAATTGCATGGGTCCTGGGTCTTGTTTCAGTGCACAATACTATACATGGTGTGTACACAGAAGTGTCAAGGCAATAAATGGAACCCGTAATTGAATCGTCGAACGGCGGCTGCAACGATATATGCTTTTACATGAAGACTTTAATTGAAAATATGCTATGATGGGATAGCTATAGCTTGGAAACGTAAATACAATGATTGCCATCTCGAATAATGTTCTCAATCACGAATACCGAAATCACTTTTTTGTCTTAAATCCTTAATCTAACTTTTCACCTTACATGGACATGTAATCTATCTCAACGGCATAGTTAGATCAAATCTCCATGTCGTTTGGAGGTTCAACATAATAAAAAAAGCAGAGAAAATAATTGATATTTATAAGAAACATATTTGTTAACTTAGCTATCTCTAAACTTGAGGGTTGATACTCACGGAATGCATGCTGGTGGTATTATTTGCTTCTTCTGGACTCTAGAATGTGCTGATTTGGAATCTATTCCGCTTCTGATCCATGAATGACCAGGGTCCCTCTTATATACGTTTATATTCAGATCGGTTCCACACAACCTCCCTAATTCGCTCTTCAGTGAAAAACACGTGATAATCCCCATTCATTTCTTGTTTCTGTGTAGCTTCTCGGCATCAAAGTCTTAAGTTTCGTATTTTTGATGAATTTCGCCGCAGGGTTTATTCATCCGGAAAATTGGGAATCGCTGCTCCCACGCTGATGTCGTTTACCTTCAGTCAAGTAAAGGCGCTCTCCTATCACGTGATCACGCGCAAAGTCACAAGGGATACGGAAATTGTTTATTTAAAAAAAGTATGTAGTTGGTTGCCAGTGGCAGAGAATATGTTTCCAAATGATAATTTGAAGAATTGTGAAGATCTGCATTAGACTCTCTCCTCTTATTTTGAAATGAGTACCAGCACCGATGTAGGAAAACAATTGGCTGGATTTTATTTATTTATAACGAATATCGTCGATGAGATGTGGCAATCAATGCTTGGATGGTATTGTCCTTGGCGGCTATAAAATAAATGTGAATAGAAACGATATATTCTGTGTATCCTTCTTAAAGTTTTGCTCAGAGTAATGATGAGGAGTAATCTTACTTTGATTTTTGTAAGCTGCGGTCAATATAAAAAGAATGCTCTATTTATGAAAGCAGTTAGAGTTGTTTTTAATTTATCAGTGTTCATCAGCAATCAGAACGTTAAGAATGAATATTTAAATGAAGTAATTTTAAAGGTTATTAGTTATTATCCCTCTGTGTACGATTTTCCCTCTTACTGAATCCTTAACCTCTTTGAAAGAAAGATTTCACCATTATATATGACAGATTTTTTAGTTTCTACTAATGAAGGCCAATTGAATAAGTTCGATAGTACTTTTAGTTGACCAAAATTATTCTTAATATGGTCTGCATGGCCAATGTAGCTTCACCTTTCTGATCATTCTCATGGGATATATCGCCAAGGTCAAGTTGAGAAAAATAATCTCCGACTGTTATTTTGATGATCATATAAAATAGAAAATTTATGTGAAGAAATCACTAAGATCATTTATAATCTTATTGTGTAAAATAGATAATTAATGCAACGATGTTTACTATGGAAGATATTTGGTCTATCTTCATCTACATTACATGGCATTGGAGAGAGTTTCAAAGTTCACAGAACTTTCTTCATCTCTGTTTTCACATTTGTGAACCGAGGTCTTTAGGCCTACAAGGTCATGATTTAGGGAAAACCATTCTCTATTTTGTTAAATAATTCAGGACTCTGGAAATCATGTACTTGCGAAAGGTCAACCCAATTTACTAAGGCCATTTCGAAAAGTTAATCAAAAA
The DNA here is from genome assembly GCA_963573305.1 of Pyrrhosoma nymphula. NCBI lineage: Eukaryota > Metazoa > Arthropoda > Insecta > Odonata > Coenagrionidae > Pyrrhosoma > Pyrrhosoma nymphula. The sequence goes on along the minus strand of OY754333.1, from coordinate 46,808,005 downwards.
TTTCTTTAAATAATGATATATGCACTTTTTAGCATTTAGTAACCCCGAGATTATTCCAGACTCACTGTTAAAGTGATAGCTGAGTTGGGCAGAACTACAGGGCATATTATTTATACAATTTAATATATATATTTTGGGCAAATTATTTGTTCGATTAGGACCTCATTGCTATTCAGCCGGCATGTCCACCAATTTCAATATTAGGTGCAATACCAACATAATTAACAGATATCACCTCATGTTAACTCCTTCAACATTGAGAACAATGAAAGGAAATAGATGATTCTTCTTCATGATATCTTATTATGTAATTATTTTTTTTTCTTCCAGGAGTTATAGGCATATCTTTTAAGTTTACCGAATGTGTCTCCTTCTTCTAATATCGCTTGACATGGTGAAAAGAAATCACTTTGTACTCTTCTAAGTTGTTTTAATACTAGAGACCGAAAAATGATTAGGTTATTTTTTGGTGGAAAGTGGAGTTATTTGTCGAAGATACCCTGCTTTAATGTCCCCAATCCCTATAGGTTGTCCTTTTAGGGAAACTTGAGTATGGAGATAATCCCTCTAAGGATAATGATTTACTATAGCTATACCGATCACCAAGTCAGAACTCCATTCGTATACACATTAATTTCTTTGGCCAAAAGTCAATTCTTTAACATTGGGAGATTTTATCTTCAATTGGACTCTGTACTGGATTCAATTATTAGCCACAATTTTATATTTATGTACTATAGCAAATTTTTACCTCAAATTCAAAATTTATGGGAAGGCTTCAGAATGTATCTAAAAAGCAAATAGACCTATATCTCCTGAAAGAAGAAAAAATTAATAAAATTATATCCTCTATTCATGGAAGCGCATATCTACGTGTCGTAAGGTTTTAATTCTCTCTCCAAAATCAATGAAAGTGCAACATGTTGCAAGTACCCTCATTAAATAACGAGCCATGATAAATGATGAATCAAGGAAACATAAGGCCTCTGTTTATATTACATTTAAAAATAGAAATATTTATGTTACTGTACCTTTAAAAGACCCGAGGAAGTTTATGTACTTGCTCGCAGCACTTTCCCAACTTTTATGGAACTTCAACCGGGTTTTAACACAGCTACATTTATTCTATAGATGAAATAAATGGAAAGCGACCATACTTTACTCTCTAAGTCATTAAGTTCAATTTGTTAAAAAATGCATTAACAATTTACTCCTAAAATAGATCTAGAACACGACACTTTTTGAGTTCGTTGAAAAATTAGTTGGAGAATATTTTTCCATGACAATAATGCATACCTTCTCCTCTATGAATGGAAAACACTGTTGCTATATCCCGAAATAGGAAATATAACAAAAGCGCAACAAAAATTATAAAAAATGGACGCGCATGTTTCCAATAAATGTGGCTTAAATTTCATCAAAATCAAATTTCAAATTGAAATAAATTTTTTTCCAAGCATTTTTAAAGTATCTAAAATAAAATTCAAATATTTAAGTTGGTAACTTAGGCACATCTTTGGAGAAACTTCATTGTGAGGCCACCGACATGAATATCAATAAAAACCACATATAATACTGGGAATGCGCTTGTGTGTTGTGACAATTTGTACATAAATGTTATATGTGCTGGAATGGTATACTTCAATTTCAAATCTTTGACTAACTAATTTTGCTCATTTAACATTTTGAAAAAACAAAATATACTCATTTGTTTACATATGCATAAATATTTGTGGAAAAGCTTAAAAATTGGCAAAGGTATCGAAAGTACTAAGTAGTTCACTAATTTTTTAAAGTATCATCATCCTCATCTATCATTATCATGCTCACTATCAATTATCCGTTGTACAATATTTACCTTCATTTTTAGTAATAACCGTTGATTTGAGTTATAAACTGTATGTTTTGTGTCTTAGGAATAACTAATTATGTCTAAGCATTTATATTTTAGGTTTAGTAATGGATACATTATAATTACGGCGTAATTCATTCATACTTGTTGTTATCATTTCACTATCCCTGATATAAAAAATCCTAATGGCCTTAGAAACAAGTACCTAAATGCTTTTCATTTAAATATTGATTCATAAATACAGGAAAGTAATACGCCCGTTACATATCACTAATTACCTTGTTTTAGGATACCAGCAGAAGGTTAACATATGTAATTTATGCTCATCCCTAGCACGCAATTTCGTACTTACCTCGTAAACCATCTCCCCAACAAGAGTAGTATGGATAATGTGATTCTAATTGCAAAGGGATATAATAAATAGAAAAATTGTATAACATCATAAAGCTTCTGGTACAAATAGGAAGCAAAGAAATTAACAATTCTAGAAGATTCAGCGTGGAGCCAAAACAGCTATCGGTGCACATTCGACATAAAAACTAATAGTTTTATTATCAGCCAAATATCGGTGCAAGTTTAGGAAAAATTTTAATTAATAAAATATTGGTCATAAAATTGGTTATGGTAGGATAATTAAAGCCTAATTATTCACTCATTGTATTTATATCATCGTAAAAGCATCCAAAAAAACGATGGAAAGTGATATTGGAATATCAACTTCAACTCTGAAAATAGCTGGAGGAACCCAAAGCAAAATGTCTTTGTCTTCTTTGTAGGTCAAGCCATACCCTAAGTATAGGAAATATAGGACTTGTTCTAGTATTTGATTATTTATGACAACTGTTGTTCTTATCGTGTGGTCTCCTAAGAATACCTACCATTTATTTGTTTTTGCTATCAATATTTTATCATCATCAGGTAACACTATTTACTCAGTTGTTGTAGCTTATGCTTCGCTATTTGTAATTTAACTATTCTATCTTGTACAAAAACCTGGTCATTGGCAAATAACATTGCGTATAAGTACTCCGAGTCCCAATTTTATGCATGGAGCATTGTGGTCTTCCTTACCTTTTTGCAACTGGTCATCCATGTAGAGATTGAACTATCTTGGTGACATACTGCATCCTTGTCTAACACCCTGGTGCATGAGAATTTCCGTGGTAAACTTTTATCCGGTTTGAATAATAATATTGGAATTTTTATGTAGACTCTAAGTTATTTTAATTACATGTAGATTTTAATTACAATATTCTGGTTTTTTTCAGTATTGACCATAGCATGTTGCTGTTAACTCAGCAGTTGTTTCATAATCTATGAAAGTACTTACATATTTTGGTTGCATATTCTCTTTATTTCACTACTATCTATTTTAATGTAAGAACATCGTCTCTACAAGGTGTTTCTCCTTGGAAATCAGCTTACTCATCTAATAATATATCATCAGAGATAGTTTGAAGTGTTTCATTAATTATTTTTCTGTATATTTTATAAGCGGCATTCAGAATACTAACACCGTTGTTGTTTTCAGTATAACTCCATTCTCCATTAGTAAACAAAGTATTGACCTTGGCTACTCTCCAAACATATAAATTCATTCTTTCATCTAAACCTATCTTAACTAGAAGTCACTATTTGATAGTGCATTACAGTTTGGTGAGAAGTCAGGTAGGAGAGGCGGATTAGAGAAGGATTATAAATACTATTTTCTAGCTTGCTAGATAAGAACGGAAACCGATTCATCAGATAAGACAATGAAAAGCCGTTCAAATAAATTTGTTTCCAAATTATGTTATGACTGCGTTGCACCCGCTTTCGGTTTTAGCCTCAGGCTTTCAGGAACTCCTAGAAGGTTAACCCGCACCATCGAAAAGCACAAGAATGTCACTTCTGGGGTAGAAGAAGTTATTAAGTTTGTTCACTCAATGGCTTAGTTATTGTCTAATGTTTATTATTACTAAAATGATGAGTCATTTTACAATGATGGAGTGAAACTCCTGTCACATTATACAGTAATACAAGCTTCGTTGAATACTTGGCTTCACATATTGACGTTGAGGAAATCACATTCAGCAGTAACGTGCTATCTCAACTTATCACTAGGGTCCATTATCGGTCATATCTGTCCAGACATTGCCGTTCCATCCGCAGGAACCAGCCTGGCATCGTCATCACATCAGTTCTGTCTGACTGTAAAGAAAGATACGGGTCAATATTATTTTAGATAATTTATTGAAAATTGCATTTCAACAGTTGCATAACCGCAGATGATAATTGTACTTGGAAATGAGTTTTAAATACTTAAAGAAAATAATTTTCCCCCGTGTACTTTCTATTTTTTCCATTAGTCGTAAAGAATACATATTAAATAAATGGATTTTCTGCTGAAGCTGAACAGACATCTCCCTGTAGATCTGTCAGTCACCTATTATTCGCTTTGTGTAGTATCATTACTAAATCATATGAATTGAAAAAAGTTTCAACATTTTGTCATTTAGACAAAAACATTTCAGATCTATGGTGCTTGTTCTTGATATATTTATGCTTAATCACTTATCCTAGCTTTAAAATTTTTAGAATCATGATTATACCCTTATTACATTTCTACATATATTTATCAAGATCAATCGTCGAATTTTACAAATTAATTTTATTTCAACTGTTACATAGTCATGCAAAATGTTAGCAGGTTCTGAGAGTGTGCCAGTTTATAACATCCAAAAGGCATGAACCCAAGTCACAGAAAGTTTTCTTCTGATTCTGACTTGCATTCACTGGAGTGTATTCCTACAAAAGTTGTGGCGAGGAAAATATTAGCACAATCTCGCAAATAAGAATCCAGTTTAGTGTTTTACTGTTGTTTTGTGGTTTTGATCTTCTACATTTAAACATATCGTGGGTCCAATACAATTAGGTACTAGATAACTCATTTTTTTGGATTTTGTGCTATCTACATCTATGAGTTTCCCAAGTAGTAAGCTTTCAAATGATACGAGTGGAAAAATAAACGATGAACCTTGAGCCATTTTCCCATCAATTTCCCATTCCCTAACGCAGGGAGATGGCACGTTGTATATTTACAAATGTAAAAACCGTAGTTGACTAAAAAGAGTAGATTTTCAGTTACCTAGTTCTAGAATTGAACCCACGGTATACTTTTTCCCACTTGCAATGACATCATGATTTCATATATCTGCTGATATTTTAGCATTTAAGTCTCTTTGAACTTTAGGGTAGTATCAAAATAGATTGGCTGGAATGTTAAAAGAATGATATATGTTCAGAGGAAATTTAATACTGATATCCAACAAACCTTTAAGTGGAAGTCCTAAAACATATGTGCAGTAGCCAACCGTTTTACGTGGCCTTGATAATGGTGATCACTCGCTGAAACCATGGTGGGCAATAAATTTAGTGTGGAACTGACAAACGTATTTCTGTTTTATTTTATAATGACGTTGTTCCATTAAGTAAGGTCTGAGTCAATTCTTATATTGAAAATATCATTAAATCCATTCAAATAGCGAGTATAGGTCAGTTTATGTAATCAAAATATCATCCTTTGCCAACGTTTCGGAATTTAATGAATTCAATCATCAGGGCTTAGGATTTTTATATAAGGGTACATCTTCATTGCTAATACATATTTATATACAACCTGCTATAGTAATAACACATTGAATAAATATAATAATATATTTTTATTACCTAAACTGACGTATACAAAGCGAAGAACCCTGCACATGATTATGCCACAGTGTGGTGAAACGCGTCGTGTCAAATAAATAAATCTGTGGAAGATTACCAAGTGTCTTTATTCATTATGAATATCGAGAACTTCCACCATATCCAGCCTGAAACAGTAGAATTTACCTTTAACTAAGCTTTGAATTTGTCGATTTGTTTAAAAACAAGAAACATTATTGACAGAGTTATTAGGAAAGTATAAACCTTGAGCAAGGTGTCTATGTTGTTTGACTCACTTCACTTTGGTGCGTGTGGCGGTGCTCAGAATCCTGGTGGTCCATAGGTGGGGGACGGCGCTCGCACGAAGGTGGGCGGGGCAAATGCTGTCGTGAATGAAGGCACGGCGGGGGCGAAGGACACTCGGGCCGGGGGTGGTGGGGCAAAGGCCGGGGGAGGTGGGGCGTAGGAGATGGTGGGGGCGAAGGCTGGGGGCGGAGGTGGGAATGCTGGGGGCGGTGGTGCGAATGTTGGAGGCGGTGGTGAGTAGCTGATGGCGGGGGGCGGGGGGGCGGCGACTATCACCCTGATCGGGGCGGGGGCGAATGCCGGGGGTGGAGGTACGAATGCTGGGGCCGGAGGAGCGTAGCTGAAGGTGGGGGTCGGGGGTGGAGCGAAGGCTGGAGGCGGCGGAGGTGGGGGCGGAGGAGGTGGGGGTGGAGGCGGGGGGGGCGCCGGTGGGCCGTACTGCGTGGAGGGCGATGCGAACAGGGGGGCGTCTGGTCGCGCGCTGGCCGCGGCAGCCAGAACCAGGAACACGTAGGCGATCTGAAAATAGATAATTCCATAAATACAAATACTTCATTGATTTCGGTGTCTCTAGTACTAAAAATCATGTTTCAATAACATTTGACACGCACCTCCACCTCATTTCCTAGATACTCATTAAAGTATATTTATAAAAATTAAAAACTGTGACGAGTTTTTTTTTAATAAATCTTACACCCTGATGTGACTTTAAAGTTAAAGTTTTTTTGGTGCCATACTAGTCCAGGAGAACTGATTTGAGTTCTCATTGCTAGGCCTGAGTTCAAATTTTGGTTGAACATCTTTGGATGCGTCCCTCTTCATTAGTCTGTCTTCTACACACCTGATATCTCTGTAGGACCTCAGACGACCCAGAGATAAGAACTTTAAATTACTTAGAAACTAGAATTATTTAGAATTCGGGCCAAATTAAGGTTATTGCAGTGGAGAGGAATCAACGAGATTAGATGGAGATAGAATTGAACTGAGGAGAACCAATAACCAGATAGTTAACTAGTCGCAAGATTTCTATACGGTTCATGGCGGAAATTATGTTCTAACTTAAGGTCTGAGGTGCATCACAAATTTTCATGTTTGAAAATTTTTCAAAAATTTCGTCCTCGTCATTGCAGGAAAATGAAAGTGACAGCTATGGTGAAAAATAGTTTGTACTTTCAGAATTGACGTATGAGTACTAAATGCAATTAATTATGCATTGGAGTACCTGAGGCAAAGAGTATAAACATAATGAGGATAAAATGTACCTGAGGAAACCTCAGTAAAGAATATGGAATGCGATATAAATTTGAGGGAGAAAATACTGGGAATCTCGGTCGTCTCTAAGGAATTATCCTGTCCGGCTTCCATAAACATCACTCACCATAATTCAAAAACTAAACAAAATCAAATACTCTCCTTCATATTCTAGTTTCGGCATTAACCTTTCTAGCAATGACATTCATTGACCCGCATTCATATTCCCTGCTACTTTAACCGGTGTCCATCATTGTGAATGCCGATCTTATGAAAGGTTTTCTTACACCTGATGTGTTTTAATTGCTTGATATTGATGAACTCATACTGGCTACAAAAGTTGAATTCATGCTCCAAATTTTCGCCAAAGTAATGAACAACAGTTATATGGTGTGGCCTCTTTTGTGTAATTTCAATGCAGTTTCTAATATCCACGACAGATGTTGAAAAGAGAAAAGTCGTATTTCCTTTCAAATCATATCACCGTCTATTTAAAAAAAATAGGCTGTTATCCAAAGTTTTTTATTGAATTCTTCATTACGAATTCAAAAAATTATATAATGGCATCTTTTACTGGATAATATACTTGGAAGAAGTATTAAGTGGGAAAGTTTTCTGCTTTGTTTCATTCAAATATGTGACTAAGGAACATGCATAATACTTCTACATAAATATGTTAGCTATTATACTTTCATTTCTCTCTGAAACAATCCCATTTAACATGTTTTCCTCTGAAAGTGCAGCGGCAAGGTTTTCGAGAAATTCTCACTTGTTTGCTGAAGCTGCGAACATTTTTAACGCCACCATCACTAAAAATTACGAAACTTGAAAAAAGAAAAAGACTCAATATGATGTGCCCATTTGGCAAATCAATGCCTCAGAGTTCCAGAATACCTTCAAACTAAAAGAAATTAAATCGCATAATAAGTGAAATTATGAATTATGTTAAGATACTTATGGAATATTAAAATGCCTGATTAAATAATCATGGTACAATTACATTCAATTCAAGTAAAAGTAGCTGAACTAAATCAATAGCTGATTAAAAATCGAAATTACGATTAAATAAAATGCTCAATGGACTATTGACTTTTAAATTATCCACTAGAAATATATTACACTTACGGATAGCATGTTGAAGATGATATTCCTTCCCTTCGCTTGCTTCTTACTGCTAGATGTGACGATATAGAAACAGCTTCTGCTCTGTTTCAATCATGGTGAGGAGTGATCCTTATATACGAATGTGGGTCGATGATAATTCCCCGTTAGGTGCCTGAAATAATAATCAATCACCCCCATCCAGTCTCTCGGATTCAATAATTTCTCAACATTTGGATTCAAATTTCGGTGGCCTTTTTCCATATTTTCATTGACAGAACCCCCTCGGGTGTTTACGTGGGTGCGAACAGGACATATCCGCTTCGACGCCGCCGGCCAGCCTGTCGCGTCCGGTGCCGCTCGCCCTGCCCCAGATTACATCACGACGGCACTCATTCATGCCGCTTCCAAAATACCGTTACCTTGTCGAGGTGTAGTGAAATGCGTCATTGAACAAGCCCAGTGATCCTATTGTATGTTGGTGGCATGGTGTTTGCGATATTTGGTGCATGGTGCACCTCATATGGAAATGTATGCGTTTTTTGAGTTCTCATTCCAGAGGTTTAGGTCAATGTTGATGAACGTGTAAGCCGCACTTGAGTTGCCTGTTAAGATAGTTTGATCGAGATATCAATCCGTCTAGAATTTTATGAATTTGACCTAAATTTATATACTCTCGTCTTTCTAACGATATCAAAATATTAACCTCTTCTACTACTACTTTTCGAGCAATTTGCTTAAAGATACAAGCTGTTGTACATGGGACAGATACGGCTATGCGCTCAAGATGGGGAGAATTGAAAATATTAGGAATTTCTAACACATATAAATTTCGTCAAAAAACAAACGGTGTTTATTTTATATTCTTTCTAAACCCTTTATGAAAATTAATCAATTACTCACCACAGTAATATTTACAGAATCGCGTAAAATCTTCTGTTTTGGAGGATTTTTCGCCGAATGACGTTAAAAAATGAGTCAAGTTAAAGACTTATGTAGCTATACTTACATAATTTCTGAGAATTGTTGTTATATATTACTATTTTTTCCACCATTAAAATTACAATATTTACGTTATAGGTACTTCCTATAAACGCTTAAATCAAAAATAAAATTCTAATATGGTCTCCATTATGACTAGGGAACTATCTCGCTCAAACTACCTTTGGGTGAGGTTTAAATTTTACTTTAAAATTCAATCAATTTTGAAAATCATGGCGTCAATTTATTAGTGCAAAACTTTGTTTTCATGGCTTAACTCCTAAATAATTAACTATAATTATATTATCTCTCTGCCTTAATCGTTGGTGAGTGCCTTAGGCCGGAGGTGCCTTCACGATCGACAGTTGTTTTGCCATTGCATAAAAAGCAGTGCAGCGAGTGATTTTTTTCTAAAATACTGAATTAAAAGAACACACAAAATCCACATCGTAACATTTCTGAGCCGTTTTGTGAGTGAAGTAAGTTTCCCTCTAGCCTCGGTAACTTAACTGGCTGAAGCACTCGGCACGGTATCGGGATCCGGGGTCGAGTCCCAGTCAAGGCGAATGATTTTTTCTCTGTGAATTTCACACTTATTTGTACTTGCGGGTGACTCCATAAAAGATAATACCGTGGCTAGTCCCTGTATCGTCAAAATTCGTCAAAATATTCCTCTGCTTTAAAATTCCGTCTCTCCAAATACAGCCAACATCCGTCTCATGTAAAATGACTTTGATCTTCTTTTTGGGAAAAAATTTTGAAAAGTAGCACGTTCGGTGGATGACTATTTGGTATCATTATAACGATGAAATTATGTTCTATAGTATGGGACCAAATTCATTAACTTTTATGTGAAGTGATATCCGGCTTAAACTACAGATTTCGTGCCGTAGATAATGTATAGCGTAGCCTTTTTTCCTTTATATACGCAATAATTGCTAAGCCTGGAATAAATAATGACGTATGTGGATTTTAACTGGCGTGGCTAAAGGCAGAAAGACCAGAAAGCTCTACAGGGACTGATAACAAAACGTTTGCTCTGTTTTCAGGCACCTTTATTTTCAAAATAATCTCCACTCCTCATTCTATCTAACCTTAAAATCGTCATGGAAATACTCAGGGAGGGAGGAATACGAATATTCTAAGACCATAAAAAGGAATGAAATCTTCAGAAAAATTATCGAATAAACAAAAAGTGGTAGGACTTACCGTTGAAGGTGATGGTGGGATAAGTCAAATGACAGTTGATTCCGAAAAATGAAATTATGAAAAAATAATCAGTTAGCTGAAGAGAAAGTGCAGTGCAGAGCGGAACCAATTCAAACTTAGGCTTAGTGGCTTTGTGGCTTGATGACTGCTAATTATGACGACATCGATGAATAGACGCTTAGTCTAGGAGCAAATTCTTAAGCAGCGTTGTAGCGTAAGGAATGTGAATTTAAAAAAGTTTTGCTAAATATTCCATAGTCTTTGAGATTCTACAAACGTCGAGAATTTAGAAAAAGAAGCCGTTTTAGGAGAAAATAGGTGAGAGTAGCTTCTGGATTCGGCGCTTAGCATGAAATATTTGTCTGTTGACTGTTTTTCGGTGAGTGACGTGGAATCAGAGAGAAATACGTATTATATAATCACGCGTATACATTATTTTCTACCTCTTCTCTGCGAGACAGTTCAACTCAGAAACGGATGGTTTGTCACGATTTCCCCTGTTTGTCTTATTCAGTTTTCTTCCTCGTAAAAATAGCCGTCAATAGTTATTTTAACAATTGTAAATAATTTTCTCTTATGGTGAGTCTTTGCTGAGTATTTATTTTAAGAAACACTTCCCGAGCCAACACTAACGGTACTCTACTCAAAGAAATTATTGATGTATAAAAGAAAATTTCGGATATTGTTCGTTAGCTATAATGCCTAGCATATTTTGGAATCCGTTAAAATTTATATCGTAATAATTCTCTGGAGGTGTTATAAAATTATTTTCATAATCAGTTTCCTACATTTATTCGTCTATTTTCAGTCACATAAAATGAACTTAAGCATTGGTTAAAATAAAAGGAGTGAGATTAATTGTTTAATATCGATTGTTAATATGGAGTTGTCAAAAAATAAAGACATTAACCAGTAAGAGCCTTGGATATAACTAATTCTGGTTTATCTATTGCATTGTCATCTCTTCTTGCCGTTCAGAATAGCGTTTACTTCCTTTTGATTCAGTTTTAAGCGTAAGATTATAGCCATCTCTTACATTATTTTTTTTCTTCTTCTTGTTCATTTCTATCTTCCTCTGGGCCCATGATCTCTTGACTATTCTTTATCTTTAGCAGAATATTTTATGTCAGTTTAAATGGCAACTGTATTATATAGTTATATTTTTACAGTAGATACGGTTGTTGTTTGCTTAGAACAACAAACATTACTGGCCAATGCTCATGACTACAGTCAACATTTTTAAGAAATATATATTACTATTAGCCAATCTTCAACATATTAAGCTGAGTCATATGAGCCTAAAACTCGTCAACTCTCACCTTACGTGAACATACGTCTTTTAGAGAAATTTAACGAAGTGAACATGGAAGAAACTAATGAAAATAGGAGATTGGAGAGATGGAAGACTGATTCGAAACTTAAATATATCTCGGACAGCACGAGTGGCTGATGGAGAAGCAGGGTGGGATTTTACAGGCCGCGGGGTAAGGCTCTAGGTTATTTATTGTCGCCTATGGTTTTTAAATGTTATGTCGAGGAAATGGTAATAAGGGTATGTGATGAGGAATGTTAAGGAATTTGTAGGAATAAAATTAGGAGTACATATATAGGTGTTAGTTATATTTTCTGACGACCAGGAGTTACGGAATTGGCCAAAAGAATTACAATGATTAGTAGATAAATTAGAAAAAGCAGTACGGGAAATAATGGATTTAAGATCAGCATAAGAGGTTAAATGGATTAGGGCGTTGTAATAATTATAATACGTCTTTATTGGGGTGATATTGAGACTGGGGAAGTCCCTTCTTCCACCTAACCCTTCGTCCAATATATCTGTGAAACTATCTATTTGACTACATATAAAAGAAGAAAACATAACTATCAAAATATTAGAATGAGTGAATTGGAATATAGTGTAGGGAAATGTACACGATCGTGTGAAAAACGTAAGGAATTAGGATCTGACATCCTTAGCGAAAAAACCCACTGCAGGAAAACACCCACACAGGAAGGGGAGTGTGAAAAACCTGTGAAAACCTACTATTGGATAAAGCTAATGTACTTTTGAAAAATGAATGTTAGAAGTATTTAAAAAGAAAGCTTAGTGGATATATATGAACAAATACATCTTAAATAAAATATTTTAAAAAATTCCAATCAATAATTTAAAAAAAAGTCATAAATAATAGAAATATGAAAAATGGTTAAATACGGTGGTTTTTATATAAAAAAGGGTGTAAAAATGGCTGTTTGGAGCAGAGACATAGAATCTAAGGATAGGATAATGTTAGATACCAAGCGTTTGATATGTGGGTTTGAAGGAGAATGATGATTTTGCTGTGGTTGGAGAGGGGAGGACATTTCTGGAGGATTAAAGGAGGGCGCAGAGTCGGTGGTTGGAAGAAGTAATAATGAGTGAAGACCGTGATAGGGGGTAGGATGTTGGGTAAGCGGGGGAGGGGAAAATAGAATAATAAGTAAGCTTGAGTTGAAGAGAGGTAGGACATATGTTGAGCTGAAGAATGAAACCATGGAAGATACGAGGGTCTGCAGCTGTAAACGAGCAGTGTATCAATTTCCATCTACCTTGACCGATAGACCACCTCTAATAATAAATTAGAATGGATGCCATAAATGCTCTTTCAAGGAATTTTGCTATACAGTCGCTCATCATGAACCCCTTAGCTGGGGATCGCTGCAAATATGCCGCCTTAGTATTCGCGTTCTTTAATGAAAGATAGCGGCCGAATGACATAAACAATGTTCAAACCAGCGGTATTAACGTTCAAGCTTTTCAGAAGTTGCCTGATGGTTGGAAGGCTTTTTCAGTTACGAGAGGGTATCGTTCACACCGAAGTTAATGCAAAGACATGCCTTATAAAACAAGGAATAGTCTTGGGCAATCAATGCCGTGGTGAATTGTATACTCTGCAAAGGACCTGTCGAGTAGGGATTAGCAAAGTGATGCTATTTCATTGATTTGAGTATATTGGCATATTGAGTCACCTATGAAATGGGATTAGTTTATAAAATGCTGAGGCGTTGTCAAAAATTGTTCCTGGTTTTAACTAAGATCATTCTTCACGAGGGATAGGTACTTCATTTGAAAGTTATTTTGAGGGATTTGGTGCTGCCAGATTGAAAGATCGATTCTGGTTGAGAGCGGAGATGTATCAGAAAGCAAAGTCAAGTTATCTCTCCGAGAGGGATATATATACAATTGAAATTTCGCATTAAAATTGATATAATCGACAATGGATGCACGTATTAATAACGCAATATTTTTTCCTTCGGTTTTTAAATGTACTATGACATTATCCGTCCCCTAACCACTATTGCTCTCTGTTCATCCACATGCCTTCTGGTAACTGCCTCTCTCTGATAGCACTTTCTATCCCTTCTCTCTAACTTATTCTGGGTCTTCCTCTTTATTTTCTACCCCGTAGATTCCACACGAAAATTTGTTTTGGCAGTCTCTCGTTTGACATTCGTTATATGTGATCATACCATGCCAGCCCTTTTGTTTTAATTTAATCAACTATGGTATGTGTAAATTCCATTATATTATTGTTTAATTTGTAATAATTTCCTTCATGATATCCTTGTAGCTCGTCTCCAAGAACCCATATCTGTATCAGGAAACGTTTTTAGGTATAGATTTCGAAGAAAGGCTACCTATTGTAGTGGATGCCAAGGGCCATATTACATTTATATATATATATATATATATATATATATATATATATATATATATATATATATATATATATATATATATATATATAATAGATTCCTCTACCGCTGACGAAGGCGTCCTGACGCCGAAACGTACTGACGCCGAAACGTACAAGTTTTATTTTGTGAGTGTCCTTTTTGCGTGTTTCTGTGTTTGTTTAGTGTATCACTGTTTTATTTATGCATGTGCATCGTCGCCGAGAGCGATTTTCTACCAAGACATTATATATATATATATATATATATATATCACTTTTTTGTAAACACGATTACTGCCGTAATTTTGTAGGAATGACTTCTAGACTTATACATAAAATGAATACAAAAATTAAAACTCTCGGTCAATTTCGTTATTGAGCAATATCGGTCCAAAGGGGTAGAAATGGGGAGGCTTTTTTAAAAATCATAAAAACTCCATTATCTCCCTTAGTTTACAACATAATGGATTTTTTAGGAGTATTATAATTCCTAAGAATATTGCAAATGACTTTTGTTTCGAACGTTTTTTTACTACACGATCAATTAGCTCAGGGGTGGAAAAAATAGGGGTTGGAGGACAAAAAAAATCGTAACTTTCTCATTGTTAAGAGTACAAAATCTGTTTGAAGTTATTTGAAATTGTCAAAACAATATCTACAACTTTTGTTTCAAACATCTTTTGTACGACCAGCCATTATTGCAAGCGGTGGCAATGTTACCTATTTGTATTTTAGGGGTTGAAGGACAAAAAACATTATAACTCCCTTATTATTAACAATAAAAAATCCATTTAAAGTTATGTGAAGTTGTCAAAATAATATCTACAACTTTTGTTTCAATCAATGTTTTTTCCGACCAGCTATTATTGCAAGGGGTGGCAATGTTACCTAATTGTATTTTAAGGGTTAAAGAACAAAAAATTCATAACTCCCTTATTACTTTCAGTAAAAAAAAACATTTAATATTATGTGTAATTGTCAATACAATATCTACAACCCTTGCTTCAAACATTTTTTGTGCTACCAACCGTTATTGCAAGGGGTGGCAATGTTACCTATTTGTATTTTAAAATAATTAAATATTTCTTTTGTATAATAATCTTTTATTGCACTGTCTGAAATACGAAAAATTTCCGAGTAGAAAACTTTTCTTTTTCTCATTAAAATATGAAATGATTGAGCTACGAGTTTGATTTTTGGACTAAAATGTAGTCAAATCTTCATAAATTATAATTTATTCAACCTATTTGTCTCATTCGACCGATAAACTAAAAAGTTTGAACTTTTCACGCAAACATTATGCAATTTTAGAGCTTTTGCCACTTCCGTTGCCACGCATTTATTTCATTGTTACCCAGGCTTTCAATACACCATGCAGGCTAATATACTTATGTTTCACGCAAATTAAATTCCAAACAACTAAAACATATCGTAGAAATAATAAGTGTCATTAAAAAGGAGCCTTTACGAAAAAATGACGTCTCGCTAATCACCGAAGAAGGTTTCAGCTTTGAAAGTGGCAGCCCCTGGAAATTTCAGTCGGGGTGCATATTTTGCGGTGATTCAGCGCTAGTCAGCGGCAGAGAGCATCCTGACGTTATTATTTCAAAAGATGTGTTCTCATTGGCTGATTTTCGCCTCCATGTAAAGGGCATGCATGTACTACTGAGCTTATTTGCCTCCAAATCATCATGCTACAGAGTTACACTATTTTACCACCCAGGTGGCGCGCGGCAATAACTATCTGGCTACAATGTGGCTAATATCAAGTTGATTGCGTAGAAACCTACGCTCATACTTCATCCGAGTACAATTCAGCTTCTCATTATGCTCGCTAGTATTTAATAAAAATATGAGCTTCTACCTGCGCCTGTTGGCCAATGCCGAAAGGGAATTTGTTTCCCTTTAATCTACCATATCCTTCGCCCATATTTGATGACACTTCTCATTTTTTGTAATACTTACTTGTTTTGTTTGCTTTAGTTGAACGTAGATCCAATAATACGAGATTCAACATCAATTTCGCAATTTTACCTTGTAGGTTTCTGTTTTTTTATGGCATCATCCAATGTTTTATTCTGACGTATTTAACACCCAAATATTTGTATTCTTGGCAACATTGTACCTCTTGTCCATCTTTTAGATTTTTGTTCTGTTGTGCTCCTCCAATGCATATATTCCAAATATTTCTGATATTAATTTCTAGGCCCCATTTTTTTGTATTCGTCAATTAGCTCACATGTAAAATAATATAAGTCATCATGGTCCCGGACTATGAGTATCTGGTCATCCGCAAAGAACAATGTATATAAGGTGTTAGTACTATTCAAAGGGATACCCATTCCTTGAGGGTTTGTTCCCAGAATATCTTTAATAATGGAGGTGAGATACAGCTACATTGTTTTAAACTCCTTATGATAGTGAATTCATCTGATGTTCTTTTCCCTATTTTTGTTATTGAAATAATATTTTGTATACATTTTTCAATGCACTGATAAGAATCAAGTCGAAGTTTATCCTATCTTAGCTTTTCCAATATTTGGATGAGAGGGACGCTGTCGTAAGCGTTCTGCAAATCTACATATTTCCTGGTCGACTGCCGTCTTCATCTCAATTGTCTGGGTGACACAGAACAGGCGGTCAATGGTGGACTATGAACTGTAAATTCTGCCTGTTCCTATGCCTTTTGATCTTTATACTCGTTTTCAATTTTATTTTTCAAATTCTATCAGTAGGTATATTCTGCTGGTTGTGCTGGTGGCTAGCGCAATGTTTTTCCTATCGGAATTCCTCTAGTTCTTGCTTTCGAGCACTTGAAGTGATTAATAGAGTCTAGAACGCAGGTAGAAGAGTTACAGTGATAAAAATAATGGAATATTTGTTTGATTTAAAAGGAATACAGATGATATATAATTTATATTTTTATATGTGACCTGTGGACAAATGATTGTGATAACAAATTTAGTTATTTTAAAAACTGGATCATCGCCGTGGTTTAATGGTTTGAACTTTGGATACTAATTAATTTCAAATGTGTGAATTTTATGAATACAAACCTATGAATTCAGTATGTTTTATTAATGTCTTATTAGCATTATTTGTTTGAATAGCTTACGGCTACAAACGGACAACGACAGATGATATTTATGATAGTGATAGGAATAATTGACAGAGATTATAAGAGGAGGTTAGAGGTAATGATAGGCTCCTAACATATGTAGCTCATAATATCAAGTACTCGACTGCGGAGAAAGTGCAGTGAAGCTTGGAATGCATGAGAAAATACTAGTGCAAGCCTTGGAGTTGCAAAACTCCCTGTCAAGAGTTATTTACTATAGTTTTAAGAATAACCTGTTATCAAAGGGGTCTAAAAAGTACGCGTTGTGGTGTATATGTTAAAAAAGCACTCACCAATGTGCACCATGCATATAAAAACACCCTCTCATACATTGATAGTGGAATGCACGTAAGTCTTTTTTCTATCACAGTTTTATTGTGATAACTTCAATAGATGTTAGCGTGAATCTTAAGGTTACTTTTAACTGCGGTCTTATGATTGGGACAGAATTAAATATTTTTTCCTTGTTACATTTCGGAAGATAATATTTTACATACGAACTGAAGCGTGTCCCAGCAAAAAGCAACGATGATTTTTACTTTTACTCTCTACCTCATTTACATCATCACGAGTACGCTGAGAGCGAATGATACCCAGCACCGGAGCAGCAATTCTATTCAAATATGGACCCCGGAAATATTAATAATTTTAATTTTATGGAGATAAAATTCTGCTGTTATCGCAATTCCTAAGCCTCAATAATACTTTAACATTTGCTATCGATTTTTATTAACGATGTTAAGGAAAAGTTAGCCAAGGGTCTGAAGTGGAATGTATGGTTGTATGGTGCAGAAACGTGGACTTTGAGAAAAGGAGGACGAGAACGGGCTGCATGCTTTTCTGATGTGGAGAGGTAGACTTAAAGGAAGACGAACGAGGAAGTTCTTGTTATGATAGATGAGGAGAGGAAGTTTCAGAGTTAATGGTTGGAACAGGTAATGAGGGCCGAAGGGTTGATGAAGCCGGTGGTATAGGGGATGGCGATGGATAAGCGGGAAAGGGGAATGAATAAAACAGGCTTCGTGGAAATGTAGAGATCTAGGACGTATGCTGAGATGAGTAAAGAAAATATATCGTTTGAAGAGATTGATATGTAAGTTGTAGATTTTACTTACTTTTCTCACAGAGTTACCGTTTTAGCTTTCTGTCTGTGATTTTCCTTATTTCTTAGGAATTTTGGCACTGCTCTATTAGGAATTTGGCTGTTGAGACCTATATTTTTGCTGTTGAAGATTTAAAATGTAAT
This sequence comes from Pyrrhosoma nymphula, assembly GCA_963573305.1. NCBI lineage: Eukaryota > Metazoa > Arthropoda > Insecta > Odonata > Coenagrionidae > Pyrrhosoma > Pyrrhosoma nymphula. The sequence continues at coordinate 46,789,541 of OY754333.1, read as the reverse complement.
TTACATTTTAAATATAAAAACGAACTAATAAAGTGAAACAATAACAATATGCATAAACCTTTGGCAACATCGTTGCACTATGATGACAATTTGTGTAGTCGCAAGACTCGAGACTTTCTCGTATCCAGTCTCGTCTCGAGACTTGCGATAATATCAAAGTAGACCTGTGCGCCGCGGGGCCGCCGCCGACGGATTACATGCGGCGCGCCGATAGCGCCGCCGGTCCTCTAGTTCGGCGGCGCGGCGCCGTTCTGCGTAACCATTTACAAGACATTGCTTTTAGTGCATGGATACTGTATTTGTTTACACATATCATTGCGGAATCCTCATCATTGTATTTCATAATATTGTCTAACACTACTCATCACAGTTACATCCGTGAATCAATAGACATTATTATAGCAATACAATAGACAATATCTCTCGGATATTTCTTGCTATGTCCACCCCAGAAATGGTCGTAGAGGGGGATATTTTGAAATTGTGGGTGAAATCAAATCCCAATTCCGTGCATTAGTCATCCAGCTCGAAAACGTCTATCCATTCCGGCCACAAGCACGCCTAGTTAACAAGTTTTTCCATCGATGGTTTGACGATATACGCCAAACGATCATCGCTAAGTCCATCAACCGTGGATAAAATAGTTTTTAGTCACGATAACTACAGATATTTTAAGGGAAATAATAAAAATATGTGAGTGAAATTTGATAAATTGTTATTGTTTCGAAGTTTATGTATAAATATTTTTTTTCAATTTTCAATAAAAATCTTTGAAAATGAAAGCCTTTTCTATGAAATCCTCTCCAACCAAAACTCTCTAAAATCTCTAAAAAATTATACCCGTAAAAACTGAATAATGCAGCAAATGATCAAATTACAAACGACATCATTACATAAGAAATTTCTGTCATACGTAGGCAAAAAAATTGATAAAATAAGTTTTTACTTGTTTATGTAAAATAAATGGTTGTATTTATTAATTATTATAATGAATCATTTTTATTTTGACATCCTAATGTGTTACAATACTTGTGAATATATTATGGTCAATTAACTACGCCGCCGGAAAAATCATCGGCGCGCCGCCGACCCATTTCCAGCCGGCGTCCGCCGCCGACAGTTTTTCTATCGGCGCACAGCTCTATATCGGAGTTGGCAATTTGAGACGAGATTCTAGACGATACCGCTATTTGGCGAGACGTGACTACCGCCACAAGACTCATAGAACTCTCGTACGAAAGTGGTGAGGAGCTGTGAATAAAGCAATCATCGGCAGTACAAGATGTAGAGGAAGAGTACAATTGGAATCTCTTAAGGAATGAAGGAAGGCAAAAGATAAGAATAACGGATTTAGCGTCGAAGAAATAGAAAGTTTTTCAAACGTAGCGCAAGGTTACCGGCAGTGATAACTTTGCATGGCATGAAACAATGTAAGGCACATAGGGAACAGAAAGACGGAGAAAAAAGTTTTCTTTTTTTGTGAATGTAAATTTTCCGTTAATACTTTCGCCCGGGATAGCGCTATACCAACGTTACAATTCATGAGTTTATTTTACGATCGAAGACTTATATGCGGCTAACATGTAAATGTTTTATGGGAAGCAAAGACCATATAGACACACAAAATGAAATATTTGAAAGGTGCTTGGTTGGTAAATATTAAAGTCAGCAGCTTAAAGTAGATTATTTATTGTCAGGAAGTTGAATACTGTACATAAGCTCACACATTCACTTTCAAAAACAATCCCGCTTCGATTTTCTGATGATGCTCCATTTCATCCAGTCGGTTTCTCGGAAGGATAGATGGTGTTTGGAATTCCATTTTGTTGAGCGGCTATGTTTCAGAAATCGTCTCAAGAAGGCATTCAAAAGTGCACAGCTGTTAATATAATGAGAATTTGTGACTTTTAAAACATATATACCACCTTATTTGCTTCAACAATTCAATCACACGATTTTACGTCAAATGTCGCATTTAATGAATTCAGTTTCTTTTATTACCAAATGTTTTTTCGCTTACAAGTACAATTTTGGTATTCAATAATTTAGAAAAAAGGTGACTCGAGATACTGGGTATCCAGGTATTTTGGTATTACATCCTTTTATTAATATTTCGACATGTTTTCTGCCAAAGAATTCAATAGAATGTCAGATGATATTTAAATAATAATAATACGCACTTCATTGGGAATCAAAATCATCATGGCCAAATATTTGCGATAACTGCAATTTGAAATTACACATAAATATAGAATACGTTAATTTTATTTGTAATTAATGCCGTATTTCTCCATAGCGAAATGGTTCCTGATTGGAATTCAATTCATTCCCAAAGACGAAGAAATCATTGAAATTCATGCGGTAATGGCGTGGGAGAGGCTTTATCTCAACTGTGTCTGGGTCAGTAATTCTTTGGGATGAATTTAGGAAAAGTAAAAATATTTTCCATCCAATAAACTTAGTATTTGATTCGTGTTAAATGCCAGGTCTCTCCTTCCCTCACTAGGTATTTTTCTACATGTAACTCAATAATTTATCCACACACACGCGTTCAGGTAAGAAGAATATAAGCTTCCCTCTTTCCTTCGTCTTTTCATAACAAGATTATTGAATATGTCAGATTTTATTGAGTCGGATTGATCTTATTTGATTTATTTTGATTCCCTCCTCTACCTCTCTTAGTAGGTATATTTCTATAAGTAATTCAATAATTCATACACATACATGTTCAAAAAAGTATATTGTAAGTTCTGTACGTCTATTTCTACCAACATTATTGAATAGCGTCAGATTTTATTGAGTTGGAATGATCTTATGTGATTTATTTTGATTACCTGCTCTACTTTCCTTACTAGGTACATTTCTAGAAGTAATTCAATAATTTATCCGCTTACACATTCTAAGAAGAAGAATATAAACTTTTCCCCTTTCGTTCGTCTATTTCTACCAAGATTATTGAATAGTATAAGATTTTAATGAGTTGGATTGATCTCATTTCATTTATTTTGTAAGTAAAATGCAGATGTGTTCTATAAAGACTCACCTTCTCCTCCAGTCCATCTTCGTCATCGCTCATGACGATTAAAACCTCGATGGAGCGCCGTAGGCTGTGGAAGGAACCCTGACGGGTAGAGCGAATGCTGGGGCAGCCGGAGAGAAGCCCAGGACAGATGGGGCACCGGGGGCGAATCCCACGGCGGCTGGGGCAAAGCCCAGAGTGCCTGAAACGCCTGGGGCAAAGCCAGAAGAAGACGGGGCGCCTGGAGCGAAGCCTGTGGTCACTGGCCTAAATGAAGCACCTCCTGGTCGAGGTCCCGTCGGGGTGATGCCCAGCGCTGCCGGAGCGAAGCCGGCTCCAGCAGGTGCACCTCCCAGTCCAGTGGGAGAGGCGGGCGAGAATCCTGGGCGAGAGGAGCTCACGGAGATTCCAGGGGCGGCCGGGGCGAATCCCGCGCTGCCGGGGCGGCCAGGTGCGAAGCCTCCAGCCGAAGGGGCAAAGGACACGGCCGGGACTCCGTAAGAGGTGGACGGGGCGCGGATTTGAGCTGCGGCGATGGCGACCAGGGCTATGAGTGCGACGATGATCTTATGAAAAGAAAGAATGAGCATGAAAATCATGATATTACTTGAAATCAGGTTTTCAACACGAGGTAACCATGACTTTAATAGTTTGTATTCTTTGAATGTTGTATATTTTTGTGTATTAATGTTTGCAGGATATCATTTGTTTGATCGTCAAACCATTGGTTCAAAATGGTTTGTTCAATTGGATCGAAAATAATGTTTTAACTCATCACACTTAAGGTAGTTTGAGCTATATTTCACTTGACATGGAATTTTATGAACTTCACCTAATTTAAAAAAAACTCTCATCTTTCCAATTATATAAAAATATTAACCCCTTGCCTGACTATTTCCTTAGCAATTTGCCTGAGAATACAATCTGTTTTACATGGGATAGATTACGGCTGTGTGCCCCAGAGCGAGAATATTGGAAAAATTAGGAACTTCTAACTCCTAGATTTGGTCAAAAAATTAACTGTTTGTAGTTTGTATGTTTTCTCAATTGTTTATAAAAATTAATCAATTACTCACCGCATTAATGTTTACAGAATCTCAAAAAACCTTCTATTGTGAAGGTGATTTCATCGTACGTCGTGAAAAAATTAGTCAAGTTAGAGACTTATGTGGTTATATTTATTTAATTACTGAGAGTTTTTGCCATATTTAACTATACTTTTGCATCATTTATATTACAATATTTACTTAATAGTTGTTACAGACACTGAAATTTAAAAATAAAATTCAAATATGGTCTCTATTATGACTAGGGAAATACTCGTTCAAACTACCTAGTTTTTGAACGGTCACAAACATCTATCTTCAACGGTCATCATGTTCATGAACTATGAAAATGCATACTTATTTTTGTTCTCTCTAAATTTAAATCAACATTGTTCTATTTGAGTTAATTTATTCTGTGATATTTACACGATAAAGAAATCAAGTTGGTGATTAAATGGAACGTATTGAAACCTAATTGCTGATTTATATCGTGTGTTAGTAAGTCCCGAGATATTTATCGTGTTTGACAAAAAGAACTTGTTCAAAAAAGTTTTTTTAAACTATATTTTAGTGATAATTATGTTTTTAGGTGCTGGACTCCTGTTCGGTATTTCACATTTAAAAAGCTATTTTTATGCAGGCATCCATTTCCATGTAATAGCGAGCTATTAATACCATTTTTCGTGGTACATGTGGTGTTAATCGAATTGCATCCATTAATATTGAACTCATGGCGTTTAAAACCTCGATGAAACTCGATTAGTCTGAGTAGGACGTACAATATGTAATGTTTTCTTGGCCGCTAGGTATTAAATTATATTATAAATTGAAAATTTTAATATGTTAGTGGTTTGACCAGTTAGACATATTGCTTAGTGGTCTCGCTGTCATAATGTACGTATTAATACACTCATTTCCTTTACGGATCCCTGCGAGGCCATATCTGGTAATTTCAAATTATATCCCGGCAATGAATATAGTGCAAAGTGGAAAAAAAAATTGGGTGATAAGTACGTTTCCAATGAGTTATCCTCGATAACTGTAGCTTAAGGTTTCTTAACGACTTCAGCGAACTTAAGATAATCGATTTCCGAGAGAGGTTTTAATACTGTGTTATATGTGTGTTACGGGTAACTAACACTTCCTAAGCGGAAGTGTTAGTTACCCGTAATCGTCAGGAAAAGATCTTTACGCACAAATTCTTCACACGATGGAAATACTAATGATGATTTACATATTGTATAAAGGGGTAGTGGGAAAATGACGGAACTCGATATTCAACTTTTTATTGTAATTGAACTTCTAATTTTTATACTTGGTTAAAAAGGTTAACCTACTATCAAAGAACCACATATAATTGTTAAAAATGTAAATTTTAAAATACTCACAGACTTCATGTTGATGGTTTTCTTCTCTTTCTGCTGTAATCTGACTTTGCTCTGAGACTGCTTGTCACCGACTGAACTATCGTTTCGACCCAAATGTGCCCTTATATAGGTATTCTTTTCTCATCCATAATAACACAATGCTTCCTATGGATAATACTTGTCCTTACGCCGTGAATCATAACTCACCCCCATAATTTCTCAACGCTTTCGATGTCTACATTGGTTAAATATTATTGTTATTATTATTTCGTGCCTTCCACCTTCTGACAACCAGCCCACGAGAACTTGTGAGAGAATTTTCTTCTGTTATCCTTCATTGCGCATGTGTTCCACAATATCTTTTTCATCCAGATGACGCAAAACTGCATGGTTGTTCCCCAAACAAATGTCTTCCGAGCAAATGAAACTCGATTCTTCGAAAGTCAACACTTTCAATAAGTCCAAGCATAGAGTTTAGAAATTGATCCAGAAACTTTGACTTATTTATCGAATAGATTTCTTTCGAAATAGTTCTCATGCAGCACTCTGTATTCCAATGTTCACTTTTTTATTCCATGAATTGCCATTTGTAAAGGGACAGGGGTTGTTTTTCAATTTAGATTTCAATGAAGTTAAATATTCAGTAACTTTTTCAGGCTTCTTACTATTTACCAATTTTGTTTTCCGTTAAACTAAATAAGTTACTCTTTCTACAGGTGTGCATACTTTGAATCCAAATCTCAATGCTCGAAGCACTGCACGAAGCACCTCCAGGGAGTAAGACAAGAGACTATTCCACATGTGATATTTAATATTCGTCCAAGCTCACCGAGCGCTCCCCTGGCCTCTGGTGAAGACCAAAAATGCAGTCACTGAAACGGTGTACATGTACCTTTTCGTAATGGGAGAGCACTACGCAATCAAATGCTTACATATAATGCACGGGTTAAGACACTAATAGTGAGTAAATGGTGAGGGAGATAAAATATTTCATTTGAGGGAATGTGCTTGTAGTAATAATGTGAAATTATTAAGCACAAGTCCAAGTCTAGTCTCTCAGTAGAGTATTATTTTCATAAAATATGTGTATCATACTTTCGTGATTCCGTATCCTCCTTGATAAAAGTAATATGTTCTCCTTTCTGTCATAATTTTCTTGAACTTATACTGGAGACCGTTTCCACTTTAAGACGTTAGTGTTAGTAAAATATTCTGTAAGAGTACCGAATAAATAGTTAGCTTTGAACTTACGAGAACTACTTCGTCTATTTTTTGCCCTAAGATGTATTTTAGTTGTCCACCCGTGCTCCAATAAAAATTCGGTCACGCTTCAACATTTATTGCAATAGTCTTTCTTAAATTAAGCGGCTCCTTAGCTGAACTTGGTCTAATTCTGATCTCACTTCGTTAGAGTTCTACACACTAGTGTAAACTTCTAAGTGAGTTAGATGACTTTTATCATGCCAATGAAAATAATGATATTGTAAAATACGCAGTCTCAGGTGGTGAACAAATGCGAAGATAAAAAAATACGTCTTAAATAACCAGTAAAATATTTCCTTCTTTTTTCTGGAGAATTGAGCATGTCCTCCTAAAATATTACCAATTCAAATTGTATTTTATTTTGGCCTCATCCACGTCTTTCTCTTAATACTTTTTCACAGCTTACCACCTGTGCCTATACGCATTTTGAACATGTAGCACCATCGTCCCAGTAATTTCAATTATTCAGTTTTACATTTGCACTAGTGTTTAATAACAAACATTAATGATATGAATGTTATGAGTTGAATGTTATGCAGATATATAATTTAAATAGCAAACTTTACAGCCATGCATGCCTATGCATGACCATCTATTTTTTTATATTGAGTAAATTTTTGAGTATTAAACGAATAAATACGATCGATATAAATTTTAATTTTATACTTTTTTTTAATATTTCAGTGCATATTTCCATCTAATATGTAAAGCTGTATGTATGCAAATTATTTTTGTATATTAAAATATAAAGAACTTTTGGATGAGTTAAAAATATTGAAATTTGGCACAAATGCAGGTGAATGCAGGTTTAATGGTGCAGGTGAATGCAGGTTTAACTGCAATTGCAATGACCCACCATCTCTAGGAAAGTATAACAAGAACACTTTAAAATAGTTAAATAAATATAAATAAGAAACACTTCGCACAAATTATTAATTGCAATGTTTTTTACACCATATTTCTTAACTTTTACTTACATTTGAAAAACATTGAAGGCGGAGCAGAGGTTTCTTCCTCCGCTTTTTAAAAATTGTTTTACGCTCAAGATATTGGAATGAGACATTCAGGGTTCGATGGGTAAGAAAAGTAAAGTATTTAATTATTTCATTCATATCTATTTTATGTTTCGTTTTTCCAAACCAATGCGTTTTCAACTCCAAAAGCTGCTTTTTGTCCAGTTTAAACAATAGAAGCTTTAACTTTCATGGCAACCTGAGGAATGACTTAAGATTGATATTTATGATGACCGATAGGATAAATGATCAATCTCAGACTTCCAGTAAGAACTTCGGTCGGGTGATAACTACACCAAACTCTTCGTATGCTTCACTTTTGCAGGACAAACTCCACTTTTCTAGGAGGTGTACTTCACCATGAAAACTATCATGTCACATGAAAAATAATTTCTCTAAAATATTTTTAACTCAATTCATTCAGGCAAGGACTGACTTAGAGATAATGCAAGTGTCTTCAGCTAGTTTAATATAAATTTTAAGCTACTGCTTCAATTACATGCTAATTCCATGGTGGAAAATATTTTAGATCTCATCCAATGCCTCTTTAACCAAATGTTTAATTTGATGGTTTATGCCTCTTTAACCAAATGGAATAAAATTAATGTCGAAAAATGTAATGGGCTCAATTGTAAATGTATTCCTAGATAGAAATAAACTAAATACTCCATCAATGTATTAGTGATGTAATGTCCACTAGCTGTTAGGATGATGTTGGAGAATTTATAGTAGATTTTGCACTTATGGAACTTGAAAAATAGTTGTATTTCCCATAAAGAACGCGAAAACTTTCCCGCCTTATATATGGTGTATAACTTAATAAATGTTCCGAATTCTTTCTGTAGTTTGATATATGTGTTTTGAAGGGAAATTGGAAAGGATTATCAGTATCCTGTGCGAAAATTGAAATTCCATTTTGTTTCGAGCTAGTTACGAGGTATTACCAATGGCTTCCGCTAGTTTGATATAAAATTACATCTACTGCTTTAATTCCATTCTAATTCTACGTTAATGCTCCCATGATGTTATTATCCCCTGATAAATTCTTATCTGTGGTCAATTTTTAAAACTAAGTACCTACGTTATCAAAAGATTCCGAGTCCATGTGTATTCTTAATTAAAAAGCAATCGGAGCTAATTACTCATACATCCGTTTATAGCAGATAAGGAAGGCCTATGTTCATATTTTGTGCCTATTGGATACCTAAACCAAATACGCTAAGTGAAAAGTATAATTTGAAAATATGCTGATGAAGCGCATATGAAACGATATTATTCCTATTTAGCTATGAATTTGTGAAAATTTATAATTTATTGAGTAATTTAAGTGTACACGCTGAATAATTTACGTTTACAAAATCCACAGGGAAGTTGCTCACCACGTGCCAACTCGTTTTCAAATTGGAAATTTGCCAAAACTAAAAAATTCCGTGGAAACCTCGAAGACTACCTTTGCTATTATGTTATCTAAATTCTTAGCTAAACCCGGTGTAAGTCAATCATTCTAGCATGAAATAACTATTTCGAAATAAATAAACGAATTCAGTTCCGTCTCTACATTAGTCAGAATGGTGTAGAGCTGCAATTGGATAGTGAAAAATAAAATGTGTTATCTTTCTCAAAACTCCTGGTCTTAACCAGATAACGAAAGCTAAAAGTACTGTGAAATTTTCTTGCTTGCTGACAAATTTTTCAATGTCATGATTTATTCCAAAATGATTTATATATTACATGAAAAAATTAGGTGGTAGACTTAATTTCGCCCGAAATAAGCGAACACATGTTTCTATGCACTCATGTTTCAACCCATTCGTCTCCGAGTGATCGAAAATATGAGGCCTATCTTTGTTAATAATGGGTGGTTATCTTCATATGTGTTATCTTCATATGTGTCATAAAGATATTAAAATAATATCTTTTTTGAACTCGACTCGACCAACATTTTTATTTCATTTTCAAATGAATAATATATGAAGTGAAATTTTGTGTTAAGTTACAACTTAAAATAAGGCAACTCCTCCCTCAAGACCCAAGACAAAGCTAGCTTATATATAGGAGACATCTAAAGAGAGACATCTAGATATAGCTTATTGTTAGTCCTAGACTAAGCTATATCTAGATGTTAATGCGGAATGTTAATTTTCAATCGATTTTCTAAAGTAACAGAAACATTTAATGTCGATGTATATCCAGGTCATTATCCACCACTTTAGACATGGCTCTTTCTCTGACTGATTTGTCGAAAATTCTAAATTGTTTGTCCTAAAAGATAAACATAACCCCTTCGAGAGATATTATGAAATCATAATAACACCTGAAGTACGGGAGCGTTTCCAAGTGCAGGTTTTTAATAATATACAAGTTCAACACAATGTGTCACTGGCCTTCATAGTATGGGCATAGTGCATTTCAAAATGGAATCTTTTCATTCAAAAAAATGCTAATATTAGTAAAATCTTCTCGGGTTTGCTAATAATAATACTAATATTAATGTATTTCGTTTTAATAAATGTGTACCTTATATCAAAAACAGGAAGGATTTACATCCCCCATTACAACATTCGTGTCCCCCATTACAACATTCGTGTCCCCCATTACAATTCATGGTCGAACTTGCAAAATATCAAATTTTGTGGGAAATGAGAAAGAGCACACCCAGTGGTAGAGTATCACTGCCCGGCAGTAGTACCTACTCGTAAACTGGTCAGGCCAGTCAGTCATCATAATAGCATAAAAATATTTGAGAAATACATGGACTTAGCGTTAGCTCCCTAGAAGAAGATTGGAAAAATTACAGTACATTCTTACCTGAGAAAACTGACATGCCTCTGCAGTCATCTCAGCTCAATTACCAATGGATATTTTCCAAATTATAAACAAAACAAATTGTAAACGAAAAATAATTATTTTATCTTACTTTGTTTCTGTATTCTCCATTACTTACTGTTGAGAAGGAAAAAATTGATTCTAAATAACAAAAAAGTTGGCCATAAAGGTTAGATTTCAGATTACCAAAATGCTCTAATGTACCTCATTGCTAAAGTGTGAGAAAGAAAGTCACAAAAAGCTTTCATTAAGAGTGATCATTTCACTGAAAAATAATCTATATATATTAATTTTGTACCCAGTCAGTCAGTCATTCTGTATCCATTTTGTTTAATTCTCTCTCAAGTTTTGAGCTAGAGAAATGAGGTTTATTGCATTAAATGTGGATTCTCTGTCTGTATGATTTGGTTGTAGTTTTGGATTTTTAGCATTTGGTGGTGGAAAGAAAAATGCAAAAAAACCGTGGTTATTGAGAGTTTAAATTTAGTTATATTCCGAGGACTAAAGTTTTTTCGGGACTCCCGGGTTCAATTTTTCAGAGCGATTCTATCTTTCTCGGGACTCTTCACTTAAATAGGTTAGTATATGAAATAGAAGTCGGAATGTTTGCCCTCATCTTTTTAACTATGGCTAACCAATCGTCGGAGTGACTGTATCTCAAAAATGGTACTCTCCTCAGTCAACTACAGTGAGCATTGCACAGAAAAAAATATGTATATAAACATCATAACTTTTTTACTCCAAAATGCTTTCTTGTTTCAAAAGCTATTCTTAATGTTTTTTTTTTAATTTTTGGGAAACATATACACTAATTTAGCCACTTTTCCCACTGCTTCCACTTCAGTGATGCAAAAAAAAGGAAGAACACCAAGTTCACCTCAAGACCACACCAGACAGAGACTGCCTGCAAAGCAGGCAGCAGGTCTGCTAGTCAGAAAAAACCCCAGTAGTTTTTTACAGTTGAATGCTGTAGTTTCTTTCTTTCTAAAGGGCTATTTATACGAAACATGTCGACGATTTGATGCGCGAACATGTGATTTAAGCATTTACATATTCACAGATTTAGAACAGGGATGGATGCTTTGGATATGTGGTCGTAAATTCGTGCTAATTCTACTCGATGCAGTTTTGAAGGAACATATGTTCATACACCCAAGTACAAATATCGGATGAGCAGGCCTGAAGGCAGTAGTAACTCTTCCATGCTTCTTTCGTAATTATTTTCTATTGGTTCAATGGAAATGGATCTACTTAGTGTTTATAGAGTCACTAGAGTCCCGCTAATCCGAGCACCTGTAATTCGTAAGTTAGGTTACAGTATCCGACCAGAATGCTCGGAGTATTTTAAAATTTTAAATTATAGTTTTCAGGATAAATGTTAGGGATAAATGGAACAAATTCAAAGTAAAAACATAGAAAACCCTATCTTTGATTAACTTTAAATACAATATGGTACGAAACTACTTTAGTACGGATATACCCTACAGATACAGATTTGCCGTACAATAGAGATTTTATATGTACTGTAATTATTGACGATTGTGCGATACAATACTGCAAAAAGTACAGAAATGTACACAAAACGGTATCAATACATGAAATAAAGTGATTTGAAACGATTTTTATTATAATAATGCAAATATTTTGGCTAATCCGAAATTTTATTCGGAATTGTTGCAAACATTTAATCCACCTGTAGTAATGCAGTTGATAATATATTTAATTCTATTTGATGATCTTGCGTGCATAATGATTTTTGCTCTTTATGGTTGAACGTCTATCTCCGAATGTTAAAGTTTTGTCTCTCATCTCTTTTATTGATTTAATGTTTCCTCACAAGCAATAAAAGAAAAGTTCAAACAGCTTTTTTGACTATTTTCATAAAAAGGGCAATTATTTTACATAAACGAACTGTTAAGCTTCGTCTTAATCTATCAATCACATAAATATTTATGTACTCTCAATCCCTGTTTTTGGAATTAATGACGAGCACACGCTACTTTATAACACGTATGTATTAATTGTTTTCGGTGATCTTTACAAAAATGATTAGTTTCTTTGATAACTGTTTTCTTTACAAGGTAAATGAATGGTTGAAGGAAGAAGTTTTGTTCTATTGGTGTTTTATTTCAGCGATAAAACTCAACATTAAATATGTATGTATTACAATTAGGATTTATTTCAATCCTCAAGCACTTGACTCCTGATGCACTGAACACTGTTGGCTTATTGGAGCTTTGTTTATCAGTTTGTAGAGCACACGATTTTGCAAAGCACTGCCGTCACACTTAGGGAGGTTATCATTTTCCCAAACGATGTATGCTGAAAGAAAATTTTACGAATATTTTAGTTGAAAATAATAATAATTTAGTTGCAAAATGCTTGAAATGCATTTATTTACACCAAAAATCAAAAGACTGATAAATAAATATATCTTATTTTTTACTGCAATTGTGAATAGAATGTAAAGATCTATCCTTGAACCAAATAGGAAGATGCTTTTCTAGCGCATCTGTCTTAACCCATGGTCTTAACATTCTGGTCAATAGAACCGTAAAGTTTCCTTTTTCAGCAAATGGCTGCCAAAAGTTACAGTTATCCAAATCAATCAAACAGAGTTAAGTTTAATAAGCAATTAGATTTATTCAAATAAAAAATCATCCCATAGCCAGAATAAATCTGTCCTATAGATTAATCAAAACGTTTTGCCATTGCTTGTCTTAAAAAGTAAAACAATGGATGCCATACAAGTTAACTTTCCTTCGTTAACAGGACGATAGAGGAGTGCTTCACCTGTAGACGTCTTAAATCCTTTCCCAAAATGTTATGAGGTGTCCAAGAAGAGACTTCGTCTCGCTAAATTTAAGCGAACCAATTCCTAATTTTTATGTTAAAAATATTGATCATTTTTTTGTGAATTAAGCATTGTGAGTGATACATGGACCATTTCCACCAGGCAAAATTCCCAGTGTATTGTAACTGGTTAAATAAATAAATTGGAGGGCTATTCCTCCAACTCGCAAGAGTGTTGATGCCCTTGTTCACAAGTGGCTGTAGATTTAATTTTTCACGACCATGGTTTCGACGGTTGAAGTCATATTCACGTAAGAAATACAACGTTAACTGTCAAAACTATGGTCGTAAAAATTAAAATATTATGTGGAAAAAGCAAAGTTTAACCTTTTTATTCAAAATGAATTGCAAGTTCCATAAAGTTAGGCCGGAAACCACCAACTTTAGGCAGGTACCTACCCTACAAGGACTATTTGTCGCCTCACCTCCAAATATTGATGATATGAGGTGATCAGAAGCCAGGGGGGCCGTAGACGGAGGCGGGGAACCCAGGGGGTAGCGATGGGCCGAACGCCCCTCCGGCGGGCGGGGCGAGGGCGGCGTTGATACCGGGAGTGAAGGAGGCGGACTGCGGGGCGAAGGTTGAGCTCCCGGGGGCGCCGGCAGGAAGGCCTCCCGGGCCGAAACCACCGGCGGCAGGGGCGAATCCAATGCCGCTACCGATACCACCTCCGATGCCCCCAGCGGGGGCGAATCCGACCGTGAAGGAGCTTGGGCCGTGGATTCCTCCGCCGGGAGAGATGCCAACGCCACCCGGGAGTCCGCTTCCCGGAGGTGAAAAGGCGCCCAGGGAGCCAGGGCCCGAGAGGCTGCCCAAGGATCCAGGGCCGGAGAGCCCGGAGCCCGAAATTCCGATGCCCGGACGGGAGAAGGCACCAAGAGACCCGGGGCCGGAGATGGCGTTGCCGGAGAGGCCAATGGAAAGTGGTGGGGCGTAGATCTCTGCGCTGGCAAGTGCCACGAGGCTCAGGAGTGCGAGGACGAACTGCAGAAGACACATTTGACAAAATAATAATAATATTTTTGTTTCTAGGACTTGAGTCCTTTGGAACGACTTGAGTCCTTAGGAACGACGACAATATACCAAGCAATAATAATTAAAAATCATCTCTCACAAGTACTTTGTTTACTAGAAGAGGCGGTGAAGAGAAAAATGAGTGGCAAATAAATAAGAGGAGACGGCCTCCCAACATTTGGGATCCATCAGGCTACTAATTTCACTCTACTTGCGGCTGAATAGGCGCGACCAATCGGCAATTACATACTATTATTACTTGATTTTGATTTAAGATCCTGAATCCAAAACTCTGTACACCTAATATTTTTATCAACAAGTGACTTTCAACAATAATGTAGCTAGAGCACCCCTGACCCCTACCAGGTGACCCCTGAATATGCTTTTAAATCCAAGTATTGTGAGTTTTTCCAGAATTTCAACACTGAGCAGAATTTGGAAAATAAAGTTCGATCAAGTTAATGAGGTCATATTGAAAGCTTCACATTTTTCTTTGAATGTACCATTTCGACATTCGCAGACATTTCTCCTTCCTGTCAAAGATGAACCCAGATGCACTAAACTGTTGTTCTTGTATAAAATCTCAAAAACCTTTAACTCCCAAACTTTCCCATTAATGCTAGACCTAGTTAGTCAAACTTACAAATGAGCGAATGGCAGAACTTTTATATCTCATTTAATGTTTAGTCTATTTCTTAGCGCAGATATTTGTATTTACAATAGACAGCTTCTCCTCCATTCACTTTCGCTCTGGTGATGGAAATATAAGATAACTGCAGTCAAGTCAAGGAGTTGAATAGGATTACTATTCAATTCAAAAGAGTCACGCTGTGCAAGTCGTCTTGACTCATAACAATTAAATCTGAAATTACGCAATGTTTACTTACTAACGAGTGCACCTTCACATCAATTTTAAAGTATCTTTAAGTCAACGTTCATGTTCTACAGTTAGATTTATTTAGAGGACGATTCTCATTGATTTTGATTTTAAAGTAAACATACAATTTTTCGACTTATTTTGTTGCTTTTAGAGGGAAAAAATTGATTTCTGATTACCCATCTGACTTCTTTAAGTTTTTTTGTCACTTATTGATGAAATTATTTCCGCATTCAAGTTTACCGCCGTTCTTTTACCTTTGATGCGTTGAATTCGTACACTTTGGTGATGATACTAATGATTAAAGAATATATATTTACGTGTTATTTCTTGATCATTATTGACTCAATAAGCTTACCACAGCGGATTTGAATTTACCGAACTGCGCTATCTTATGTAACTATCAGCCCAGTATTTTGAATAAGTACCCCTTGAATAAAAAACTCCCCGGGACAATTTCTTTCCCTTTGGTTTCTTTAGGCAAAATAAAGAGACATAGTCTTGCTGCAATGAACTTCAAGATTGATGCAGCTTGTGGCAAGATATTTCAGTTAACACAGAAAGGAGATTGTACTCACATCCTTCATTTTGAGAGTTTAAAGTAAAATGCTTCTGGGCTTGTCTTCCTCACAGGTTCAGTTCTCGACTGCGTCTGTTTCAACCAGGTGCCTCAGAGTCCTTTTATACTTCACTTGCTCCAATTTGGAATCTCTCGTGGATTTCAGACAGAAAGAGAGAGAGAGAGCACCACTTGGGTGAAATCGCCGGAGACACCCCTTTTATCTTATTTTAGCACGCCGTACCCCGTTGGACACTCCGAGACGTAGCGAGAGTTGCACAGCGATCCACCTCTCAAAACAAAACTCAGTCACATCGTTTTCGATTGGCAACTTTTTTCCCCGTCTGCCAGATTTTCTATCCAATCTAGCTTCTCGCTTTTCTACAGTTTCAGAAATAAGGTAAAAATAATAAAGCCAGAGCCCTAGTCATGCTTCCCGTGCATGTCATTAAACACTCATATACATCTACATAATACCCCGCAAGCCGCCTCAATAGGCGTGTGGCGGGGGGTGTTAGGACACCACCCGTTTGCATATAAAAAGGAAACGCTCTAATGAAATTAGGTACACTAACATTTATTAAAGTCCCTTATTGTTCGAGGGAAAATATCTCTCCTAATTTATCGCTTCTGTCGGATCTGGAAATATAGTGGGGTTCTAATATGATGTTCTCCGTGTCGCTCTGAAAGATATCTATTCTCAATTGTTCAAGTAATCTAAGCCTAGCGCGCAGTCTCCGAGTCTCTAACGGCTCCGAGCCTAATTCGTTTAACATCTGTGTAACACTGTCTGTACGCCCGTAGGTGTTTTTGACGAATCGCGCAGCTTTTCTATGTATTTTATTAAGTTCCCGGATTAAGTCTTTCTGCACCGATCCGGTTATTCCGGACCGGACCGATATTCAAGGTGTGGCCGGTCGAGTGCGAAATAGCACCTCTCTTTTACTTTTTCATCCGAAAATCTTCCCACAATACGCTTGACGAATCCTAGCTTCTTCAGAGCTCTGCCACAAATATTTCTTAAATGTGTTCCCCACTCTAGGCTTCATTTCATGTATAGTGGCGGCAAGTATTATTAATGTTAATATTTAATATTTCTTCTGAATTATCTTCTACTATAATAATCACCGATGTGCAGTTTCACATCGGTGATTATTATTGATGGTCAGTGATGATTAGTAGTATATGTTATTAAATTTCACACAAGAAATACACTTGAAACTGAATCTTCATTTGGCTGCAGACCTGTTTTTATTTGCAAAATTAAATTAGAAATAGTGGTTTTATGTTATTGGGAAAGGAACAAATAGAAAGAAAATAAAACAAAGGCACATCTCCCAGAGGCCTCCCGGGAGCATAAATTCCTTATATCGAATTTACTTTTCCGGTCGGAATTCCAAAATGTTTGCTAAAACGTAGCGATTATTCGCAATATTTTACCGTTTTTGAGTCATCTTCCCCATAACGACCATACTCATTGTTTAATTCGAGATTCCGTGTACGTCCATTAACTCAATGATTCATCGCACTAAAGAAGATGTCAATGGTTTATTACCATCAATGCAAATTATAATATCCTTCCCATCGACATTCAACGGGCACCATCACTAGTTATTAAATAAAATAAGATCAATATTTATACATGATGTTATACCTACTATAATTATAATGGGTGAAGATATTTAGTTTTTATAAATAGTTCATTCGATGCTACTCTAGTTATGTAACTAATAAAATTAATATTCCTCCTAAAAACACGAAGTCTAAGGAAGTTACCCCACCGCCACACAGGTGGTGGTGGGGTAACTTCCTCGCCTGCTAATCCGAGGATCGCATGTTCGAGTCCCACCCGGGTCGGTTTTTCCCTTGCCCAGGGCATAGGCGTGTTTCTGTCAAGTTCTGGGTTTCGGCCCCTGAGAAACCTGATCTGTACAAACCAATGGCTTATCGGAATCTCAGGGGCATATGGACCACCAGAATCGTCCGAGAGCAAAAGAAACATAAAAATATACACCAAAACAATAGAATTACTGGTTGGCATTATCTATCCTCAACCCCTTCTATTGCAAAGAGGTCATCATTCTTATTGAAACTCTTGGTCTACCCTATTTTCGGCATGAAAGTAGCAGACAAAACAAGAGCCATTATGGGAAGGAACATTTGTTTGTTGAATCTCTGTGAACTTTTCATACTACAAATTTTATTTCTCTTATCCAAGAACCACTACACTACCCTGTGACATCAGTGAGTTAATATTTCCGTTATTCAACTCCACAGTTAGATAAATTTTTATTTAAATAAAACACCCTATATCAATAGGGGTGGCACGTTTAATTAAAACTATTTTAATTTGTGTTATTACAAGTACTATATCAAAATAATAATGTTTTACATTTTATTTGCTTTCCGACGATTCTGGTGGTCCGTATACCCCTGTAATCCCGATAAGTCAATGTCTTGTAATGATGTTTTTCAGGGGCCGAACCACCAGAACTTGATAGTAACACCCATGCCCTGGGAAAGCGAAAAACAGACCCAGGCGGGACTCGAACCCGCGACCCTCAGATTAACAGGCGAGGACTTCACCCCGCCACCACCGGAGCCAGCTTAACAATACCATTGGAAAAATAAAAAAACAGATACGATACCATAAGTTTCCAAGAAAAAATCAACCTTTATCAAAGCTCCAATTTTTAACATTTTAGATGATGTAATTTTCATAATATGTGTGGATTATCCCACGTTTAACTATCTCAAAACTATCTAAATGCTGCTTGTTACCATCTAACCCCAACCTCTTTTATTTTAAATGCCGTATTAAAAATGGCACAAATTTTGGATTGTTAATCAGCCATGTCATGGTAATGAACTGCATCAAAATTATTATGGTTAACCTCACAACCTCAAAGGCGGTACAATGTTCCTTCAACTTCTAGAAAACACGATCTTATAGCTAAGGGTAAGTGAATACCTTTTAGAATGTGCTTGGTTATTATTTTCCAATAGTAATAATAAATATTATATATATGTATATATATATAATATATTTATTAATAATAAATATTATATATATGTGTATAGGTATATATATAATATTTATTATTAGTGACCTTATCGGTAGGTAAAAACTGCTACCGACCAACTAAACGAACTGCTTTTTTAAAAGGATGCTATTACAGCTTCACTGATTTACTTTGCGTCAACATTGATAGGTAAATTCTTCGTCCAAATCCCGAATGTATTAATAATTTTCGTATAAAAATAACTGAATAATTTTGTATAATGATACTTAATTTATTTTAAATTCATTTTGGTAGTTTTGGTTGTTTAACCAATCCTTCCTTGGAATATATTGGCACAAATAGTATTTATTATAAGTGATAATTCATAGTTTTGACTATTGCTAGAAGCATCAAACTTGATTTATTTTTACATTCACGTCCATGCAAAGGCAGTGGATCCAGTTCTTTGCAGAGCGATTCATGATTTAAAAGTGCTGTGGATTGAGCGGTATTTCTATAAATATACGCTTAGTTTCCCCTTCAGTATTCCATGTGGAGGTAGCGTGACATACCCCGTCGCATTGTCGAAGCGTATAGCTTCATTGTGCTGAACATAATCATCAGTTGTATAAATGTGGAAAAATGAACAATAGATGTAAGTACTCATAGTTCGCAATTTTTTCTCTACTGGTGTTTGAGAATGTTACTTAATAACTAACTAGAGTGAGTTATCATCCAGTCAAAATTATGGATCATTCCTATAGTATTATTATTTGACTCGGCAGAAGCCGTCGGGCAAAGCTGATAAATTTATTCCCCTCTCATGCAAAATCTCAACAAGAAATAAAATTGTGTTCCGAACACCATGGCAAGCTCTTGTCAATTTTTTATCATCCCATTTATTAGCTAGCACCCTGAACTAAAATCACACCTGGCTGAGAGAATTTTGCTGAAGATTTGATCGAGTTTAATTGATTTATTCCTATGGTATGATATTAAATCCATTTATAACGACTTTAAGTCTGAAACAAACGCGTTTTTCAATGGTCTGAATTTAGATATGCATCGAATTTTAACAATGAAATTGATAACATGACTTTTAAAAATGTAGTCATATAGGTACTTTCCTTACTAGAATTTATTTGCTGCACTTGAGTCGGCTGAATTGGAGGAATTATGTATTTAAATCTAGGGTATAAAAAGCGCTGGTTTTAAACGGTCATAAATGTCATTGTGCAAGTTATCAAATGAATACACAAAGGCATTGCCGTACTTTGTTGCCCAATGTGGCAGTCTTATATTAATTAGTGCGGTAACTAAAAATACAGTGTTCAGTCATCGTAGTTCAAGCATTTTCAGACTGTATTGTTTTGCTTCCAGGCAGGAAAGTATTTAAATGACACATGTCTGGGACAAATGATTTGTTCCATTTTTACAAATTATTTGTTTCTCTTTTGCCCTGAAAATGGTAGAGAGTAAGTTTTTTCATCCCATAGCGTTATTTAATAATATGCGGAAATGTTTAGTACCACATGAATCACAACCTAAAAATGCTCTTATTTTCTTTTCCGTTCTAATTTTTCTTCGTCCATTTTGGTAATACAAATGGCGTTGGCATTCAGTTCTGCCTTTGATATAGTTTCGGTGTAGAGTCAGAATGATCCTTTTCGTGAAGACATAATTTTCCCACCGATGACACATAAATGCATGTTGTGATCACAACAAAAGCATTACTCACAGGTGATACCATGGCTCAAGTCTGCTTTAGTTTTCTCGCGCTCCATTTCCGAATGATGCTATTTATAAATTGTGGCCATTTTGAAGGAGACTTTCACTTTTCTTTTCGTGACATGAGGTGAATAATTTTCAGAAAAGGGTTCCACTCGCTTTTTGACCGCTGCCAACTGCTGCAGTTGTTGCATGGCAAGATGTCCTCTAGATTATGCTTTGCGGGATGCCGTATCGTAATATCAGAACGCAGAGACCCTTCTGTAAATTACATTGTGTAGGTTTCCCGCGTTCTTGATGAATGACATATTTCTTTTACTCGCTAGTCTTGATATTGTCATGCACGCTAGCCCGAGGCTATGGTGGCATTTTTCACTGTGAACGCGAATAATATTTTATGCCTTAGTTTATTTTGTTTTTCGTTATAAAATTGTACCTGAATACTTGAGTTTTTCGTGATAATTTATTGAACCTGAATACTGTCGTTGGTATTCAGCATAAAATTATTGATACAATATTTGTATCGAAGTAATCGGCATTAAGTCACCTAATGAAGATGAGAAAGACGCTATGCAATCTTTCATTCTGAAAAAAATACGCTACTTCAGAATACTATATGCCTATTGGGCCTATCATCAACGAAGAACTAATGTTGTGGATGCACATATTTTAGAGTCGTAGAATTCTTTTCATTGCTTGATTCTAATACTACTGCTGCAAAGAAACAATATGAGTAATCGTAAATAAAAATAAGAGATACCATATAGTAAGTAATATCCCCTAAAATGGGAATATGTGTATTCCAAACAATATCGACAGGTCTCTTAGCATGCGATTTGAAAAATCTGTTCGTTCGTCAAGATGAAAATATGGTTTTGTGATGCCGAGCAGTTTGCTTTCGCTTACGATAATATGCTGAATTATTCTTACTATGATAAATGTGCTACAACTGGAAACTCACCAGGTTAATTAAAGTGCAAATCATAATTCGAGACTAAAATTGTGTCAATACAGCTATATATACAATTTGAATGATCGAATGCTATTGATTTAAAAAAATATCATTCCAGAAAATGTTTTGCACGCTTCTAAAAATATATACATTACATTGGAAGGGTTCAAAGAGTTATGCTTGCACATAGTTCCAATCAATTGTAGTTTTATTTATGTATAAATATTTTTATATTAGTCATTAGTGACTGGATCTTTCCCTTAACTAATGGCGATATTTTATTCCCAAAAAAATTAGATTTCTCCATGGCTTTTCGTCCTTTACTATTGTATAAATATCTCCTATTCTACTTATTTCTACTACTGGGAAGGGCAATTTCAATCGTAAAGAAGAATATGATGACTCATATTCCTCTTTATCATTGAAATCTCCCTTAAGCATCCCAGGTGAGCTTACTGTCCCCACTGTGTTTCCCCTATACCTTGAAACTGAACTGAAGCCACTTGAACTGAAGAAACAAAATTGGGACGATACATAAGTCACAGACCCAAATTAGAGACATGGTCGTGTGGGTAAAAGACCCGATTATTTTGAGAGTTTCGACACTCAACGGTATTCCCTGTGAATGCAACAAAGTTTACAACAGGGAAATAAGTCCCGCCCCACTGCATCGCCTGCAAAATGGATGTTAACTTCGATGGGGAAAATATTGGAGATTGGTGAAGTCACTCTGCCGATCTTCCAGCTATTGGGAAAGACAATCGAAGGAGATTAATTGAGATGCAGCTGGAATAGAATAATTTCAATCGGGATTCCACTTAAACCCTAAGCAAAACGTCGAAGCCAGTTTTGATAAACGTTTATCTGATGTTTTCAAAACTGGCAGGCTACAATGACAGCCAAACACATGACACCATAGCTCAGTATGATGGTACTTGTAGAGGCAGTATTCGTGTCATTAGTATCAGCACCCCTTATGACGAAGACGGCCCTCGAAACGTAAAATTGACCGTATATGGCCCTTTTCTGTGGTCAAGCGTTTATCACCTCGAGGTTTTTTTAAATACCTAATCCAACGATTTGAATGCTTTCTTAGAAATATATTCCTCGTTCAGCCACTATCTAAAATTCTTGGTTAAATAGACAGCTAAATATTACTTATAGGGATCAATTTATCGGATAATACATCATTGCTGTCAGTTTATAGGTAACTTGTTACTCAGATTAGTGTATTTGCATTTTGTCATATATTTATCAATCCCAATTTTTACCCAATCCGCCAATTTATTCACATCATTCTGAAAGGCTTAATTATCGTTCTCTTTCACCGTAAATAGATAAATAAAACAGTCACTGGCAAAAATTCTTATATTAGAGTCAATATTGTCTAGGAGTTCATTTGGATGAATTAAATACAATAGTGCCCTTGTTTCCTCTTAACATTTGTTTCCTGCTTTGACCCTTTGTGTTCCGCATTTCAGGAAAGAAGTGACAATTATCAGATCGTGCTCATCTTTGTAAACTCTTAATGAATGATTGTGTCGTCTCTTGGTGTCTGTTGTAGTTTTCCAAACCATAACGATCCAGCATATATTTTATCAATCTCCTCAAACAGTCAACAAATTTCCTGTCGGATTGCACTACCTCACGAGCCAGACCACTTAGATTTACCCAGTCGATTTGGATCAAGAAATAAAGCGTTTTGAATTTCGCACAAATCCACTCTGTCCTCTCTTTTATGTAATCCAAAATTCGGTTTTGAACTTCCATTTTTCTTAAAATTCCAATTAAAGAGTATTTTAGCATTCTTAATACTTCTTTTCAGCCCCGTACACATGTTCCAGAGTCACCCTACCGAGTAGTCACTTGTTCCCGCTCTCTTAAAGTAGGTATATCCCAAAAGTGAGATAACCCTATGTTCCCAGCGCTATTCTTCTATCCATACTTTTCTTTTCTCTAATTTCTGGAAACATTCCACCGTCAACCCTCCTTTACCATAATTAGTCAACGAGCCTCGCACAAGCCTCAGCAAAGACCCCTCGCCATTATGCTTAAATCAGCTATCGAGCAAAATATTTTATATTTATGTAATTATCAATGCAAAACTAATTTAATACATTTCTGCATAATATGCCCATATTAAAAATTATTTTCAAATTTCCATAATATTCAGATGAATCCATTGCATTAAAATGAACATCTGACTTTCCTGCTCAAATATTTTATTGACTTCAGGAATAAAGTGATACTATTTCCAAATGAGTCCTATCAAATGTTTTTCTCTGTCATGCGGACCTATTTTAATTAGAATTTTCTCAAATCCAAAGCTCATTCTGTTGCTGTTTTTATTATTTTACGTAAGCAACTTATTTCCTCACTTGTTCTCCACCATTACGACTATTGTTGTCTGGTATATAATGATCTCACTGATGAACTAAATACAAAACTTCAACGATCGTTAAACATGTGTGTAAGGTTCATTCTCAACTTAAACAAAGATGATCATATTTACCCTTAATTTACTCGGCTTGCATGGCTGAAAGTCAATCGAGGATAAACTACCTGTTCGGTTCGTTTCGCTGTATGGTCTCTTTAAAAACCTTTAACCTGCATATTTGAAGCGTTTTTTTCATATTAGTGATAAAAAAGCCAATGTTACGACCATAATGGGTCATGGTTATCTTATCTCCCCGCAACATAGGACTACCACCTTCCAAAAATCTTTTTGTGTTGCTGGGATAAGGTTATGGAACAGTATTCCCCGTGAAATCATAGATACCACTACATCATTTACTTTTTTTTAAAGTTATTTTCGTTACCTCTTAGCCCTGGAAGGTAAATAATCTATTTTTTATTTCACATGGAGTGCATTATTATTTTTCTTTTGAAAAATTAGGTATCCTCCCTTTTTATACTTTTTCAGCGTGTACGGTTTTGAGCTCTAGTTTCAATGTATAAATTGTTGTGTTCTCAGTGAACACTGTAAGTCCAAGAACGATAAATTCTTTTCTTTCTTTCTTTCTGTTTAGCTTATTTTTCCTTGGAAAAATAATATTAGATATTTGACCCGTAAATTAGAGCTGTTAGTAGATACCTGCGTCTAAGGTAGGACTTTTACCCTTTTCACGATAGTATGCAAAGTTGTCGGATACGTACGCATCATATTCAGCAACGTCGTCTCCTGGACGTTAGTCTGCGTTATGCATTTGTTATGCTACGCTAGTATGCGTTCCATACCTTCATTCTAAGAGAAATAAAAAATAGTACTCATCGCAAATACGTTTCTGTGGTAGAGATTGTACAATTTTTTACACTCATTCGCAGTTTATTCTGAAGAATCAGATGAGACACGTGGTTGTCATAGTAATTATTACGGTGGTGTGTTCAGTCTCTCAATAGTAGGTTGTCCGTACGTAATTCAACCATAGCAAAACCAATGAGTCACATTAAACCCTTAATTCCAGTAGGAAATTTTCAGACAATGTCATATTCTAAGAAAGTGACCCGAAATTGGGGTCGGTGGCAACTACACTGGTTTTAAATCCCTCGTTATATTCGGAGTGATTTCTAGATAATATATAGATATGAATAGACGTATACTACTTTGTGTATCAATAAATCCGGTATTATATGGCATTAAACTAATTGACTTTTTATATTTTCTAAACTCTTTCCTACGACTCTACCGAATGCCTCTTCAGAAGGGAAGTAGCCTAAGTTATGAGTTTATGATGAAATGCATTTGGAGTTATCATCTTAGGTGTTCTTCTAAAACCAGATTGCATGATAAACAGCAAGGCTATGATTTCCCTGACTGAGGGAAGTCTTGTGTGATATTTTCACCGCTAAACTAATTTCACATGTTAAATCCCTTTTAAGTCCAAAGCGCATCCACCATGGTAACGTTTACGACGTATGGAAGGTATTTGTAGAGTGTGTGAGTCGATTTCCTAAATTTAAGAAATGCAAAATCTTTTGAAATGCACATGACTAAGCAAGTAAATGTTGATCTGTCAACGCATTCGCATTTACAACAGTCTGTTCTTGTAAATTATGTTTTTTTCACTTTCTTTGTGTTTCATACTCCAATTTTCATCACCACCGGTGGCCAAGATTTACGGTGCGTCATCTTATCTCATGAGTTGAATATTTTTTTATTCAACCTCTCCGTATCGGAACTATATTTTAGCAACTCTGTAAAACTTCATTTCAAGCACATTGAGCAGCACAGTACAATTCCGGATATCATTATTTATGAAATATGTTGATTTTACTGCTCATGGTCCTCAAATCCGTGTTACCTTCTCATACTTGTACAAAGTCAAAGGTGTATATCCGCCTGAGATATGTATTCTATTCTTGGTTTTCCTCTGTAATTATTCTTATCTATTTATCCTATCATTACTGTATTAATTGAGCGACTGTATTGCAATATATTATTATTTGTAGGCATGTGATGAACGTATATGATGTAGGTACGTATCTCGTACGTCATATAAGTTGCAATATGTTTAGAATTTTAAGTTAGCAATTCTCATAGAAAATAACTGTAAACTTCATAACTGAATGAAACTGATGGTATCAGGCCTGACCACGTGGAAATTATAGATATCCATGTTGAGAAAAACCAGCTTTGTTATTTCCACAAAATTCTAGCTAAAGTTTGTGGAAATAACCAAGTTGGTTTTTCTCAACATGGATATTCATAACTGAGTTTTTCTAATGCAGCTGAGAAATTCCGTTGGCAGGGGTATGTTGCTTACTAGAAATTACGATTAGGTGATCAATTACAGTGCGATACTTACAGTTTCAGACATCATCCTTGGGTCCATGTCAGAGAGTTTAAACGTTGCCATTATACATGTATATAAAAACACAATTATCTTAGTTTGAGTGTAATCTCCAATGTTTGTATGCCTTTGGTCACGAATTTAGTTTTGTTTCATCATTCAATATTAATTCCAATACCAAGCCTAAAAATAGGTATAGTTACTTCTGGTGATAATATAGGACTACTATTGTTGATGGTAGCAAAATATATTTATGCATTTCAGATGTCATAATGCTTTCTCCATCGCTATCATATTTGATGAAGATATTTGTCGTAGCGGGTTAAGGAATAACAATGATGTTGATGCAATGTCATTTACAGAAACCATCATTCATAAATATATGTATTAAAGTTATATTGCAGATTGTAACGCAGTTTGACCTGAGATGTTTTCGATGAGCAATACTATGTCTTACTCTTAGAAATCTAATTTTATGCCTCATTTTTTTCGTGTTCTAAAATTCTTTTGAAAAAACTGACAACTTAAACAAACGTGCAGTTTGTTTCCTCGCAAGGGTTTCTCTTCCGGGATATGCCACGTCCAGAGCGACTATTTTTTTCTCTTACTAAACGATATTTCTCTCTCCTCTTCTCATATATATTCTTCTTCATACGAATTCTCTTTCTTCATACACTCCTATCATTATTCATTTTGGGTTTATATTTGTAACAAATTCAAGAAATACTTTCTCGGTCTATCTCTTCTCCTTATTCCATTCGCCTTCTTTTTAGGTTGATACCACATGATAATTCGAGTCTCCTCGAGTCATTCTCTGAGCGAAACTATACCACCTAGCCATCCTTTGCACAGTGTAGGCTGCGTGACAAAAGTTTGTTCCGTTTCCTTATAAGGCGGAAGCGACGTTTGTGAAATGTTTCGTTGGCTTCACGGACCAGCAGCGCCTTGGAAGGCTCTCCCCATTCTTGGGGTCGTTTTAGCCATGCAGTGGGCGGGGTCGCCGTAGGGGAAAATCGGGAGATGAAAGGTTTGCGATCATGCGTGAGACAGTGCAGAGTTTGATGTTTGTTTGCGTGCACGTGGAGTTTGAAACCCAAGGAAAAGCGCCAGACTGTTTGTCTCCCGATTATCCTCAGCCCGTCCCCCTCCCCCCCTTATTTCGGTCGATCATGCCCGTACTATTGGCAATGTTGGATATTTTATGACCGTATATAAGCTGTGGACACCTTAGTGAAAAATCACTCAGGGGCAGAACATCGAAAGCTGAACTTCTAGCAACCCGAAGAAAGAACAGAGAGAAATGAAGACCGTGAGTATCTCTAGAAATGGCTTTCGGAAACCCCCAAATGCAAGAGCGGAGAGTATGTACGTGTTGTTATCCTTGAAGTTCTCTTCTATTCCGAAGCTGCTTAGTGACGATTGGCATCACAATTTAAAATTTTTGACTCTTCTATTTCATAACGAGTATTATATCTAATGAGAGAGAGAGAAAAGTGTCAATTTTTTCACTTTGGCAAAATGTTGTTTACCCAAAACGTATGCAAGCGATAAAATCTCTTATTCGAGGTATTTTGGAATGGGAAAGTCAGAGAGAATCATACGATGTATGAACGACATGATGTTCTTTACATTCAAATAACTCTTGCTTGAATTAGTAAAAAATAATTCGATGTTTTACCTCTGAGAAAATGCGCTTTTGGTACTTAATATATATTCCACTTCACCTTCCTTATTGTTGAGTCACCAATGGAAAAGCTTTCTCTTTCCATACAACTTACTCTTAGCTGAATATTTGTCTCTAGTTCTTACTCCTATGTTTTTCCTTCTGATTGCCGATAACTCATGTCTCTTTAGTACTACCGCTTTTGTGATAATAGCTACATTTAGTCATAGAATTTGGAGTATAAATTTAGTATTTTATTCGAATTTCAATGATTCTCCACGGTCTTTTTTCAAACGTGTCCCCACAGTTCGTCGTTGCACTCCTGAGCTTCGCAGCCCTTGCCGGCGCTGAGATCTACGCTCCGCCCGTCCCAGGGTTCTCCGGCCCTGGCTCCTCCGTCGGCTTCGCCCCCCCTGGAGGCATTGGGTTCTCCGGCCCTGGAGGTTCCATCGGCTTTGCCCCTCCTGGAGGCATCGGGTTCTCCGGCCCTGGAGGTTCAATCGGCTTCGCCCCTCCTGGAGGCATTGGGTTCTCTGGCCCTGGAGGTTCCATCGGTTTCGCCCCCGCTGGTGGAATCGGATTCTCCGGCCCTGGCGTCTCCGGCTCCGTCGTTTCCGGCCCTAACTCGGTCAGCCTCACCGGATTCGCACCCGGAGCACCTGGAATCACCGTTACCTCTCCCGGAGGTGGCGTAGGGTTCGTCCCGGGCGGGGGAAGCGTCGGGTTCGCTCCCGCCCCCGGGGGCTCCATCTTCGCCCCCGGTGGCTCTGCTTCCTTCGCCCCTCCACCAAGAGTCCCAGCCTCCACCTACGGGCCCCCTGGTTTCTAAGCAACCCAAACAACTCCAAGGCATGTATTCTTTTACTTACCATCGAAATATAATCACGACAAGTCTATTTATTTTACTTTTGCATCTTAAGTTTTACGATTTTGCAAAAAAATTATAGCAATCCGATCATAATTTTTCATTTTGATCGGTAAAACTTGTGTCATTCGTAAACATCGCTTGTAATATCATAAAGTAAGCTTTAATACAATCAAGCAACAATTTGTACACGATATGCATACTTACTAGAGTTTTTTATTTAATTTCATCCCTTTTTGGTGAAGTCTCTCTTCGTAAATAATTCTGGTTGGCAATCAAGGTTTTTTTTATGAAAATATTCTAACAAGGGTTCATCCCACCTCACTTAATGCATAAATATTTCATATTCTTCTGTGACATTATTCCTTATGTGAG
Organism: Pyrrhosoma nymphula; assembly: GCA_963573305.1. Taxonomy (NCBI): domain Eukaryota; kingdom Metazoa; phylum Arthropoda; class Insecta; order Odonata; family Coenagrionidae; genus Pyrrhosoma; species Pyrrhosoma nymphula. Next base: position 46,760,328 of record OY754333.1, on the reverse strand, counting down.
GGTATATTCATTCATAGTTCACAGTGGTGTATGTCGTTGAAGTTGATCTCTTTATCATAATAGTTATCTTTCTGAGACTTCTTGTTTTTTTAACCAAATTGAGATTTCGTTTTTAGCTAATTCTTATGTGATGATATATACTGTTAATTAGTGTGTTCAAACAGAGTTTTCCTTACATTTTGATTTAAACCTGATATAATTGATTAAGTGTAATTTTCATAGGCGGTTAGCGGTGGGAAATTCCCGGCAGAATTTCTCCAAGACTCTCCCTTTGGAGAAGTTTCCTTTACATGTTAAACATAACCACGGCTATTATGTTACTAAGGACATTTTTAAATCAAAGATTTATAAATATATTTGAAGTTTTATCTATTATTTCTAACTCTCTTCTTTGTTTTTTCCCCTAGGCATTCTGTGGGATGACTATTTGGCCATGGCGATGCTGTGAATACTTTTAAAAATAAGGGCCCTAGCCCCTAAGATTAAACGGATGTTGGCGGAACAAGGGGTGTGGAGCGGGTGCCAATGTGCAGTGAGGTGTGTCTACCAGTACCTGAATTGGCCTTTGTATTCCTTCTCTCAGCCGAGTGAATTGGGTTAATTAATATGTGTTTCAGAGGATGCTTATTAAGTTTATTGCCTATGTAAATAAATAAATGCATTATATACTCACATCATGATTTTCCATTAATTCCTTCCAAAATATGGAGTGTATTTGTTAGAGATTATGCTCTAAAAACGTTTTCCATATAAGATTTAATGGTACATAAGGCCGAATTAATCAGTTGAATGAAATGAGTGTGTGTATTTATATCTGTGTGATAAAATACATCATTTTAAATTCAAATTATTTGTCAAATTTCTTCAAATAACATTTTATATTCCTGTGAGGGAGGACCTAGTTCTTAGTGCATCAGTAGTGGATCACACAAGTACAAGAGAACCACTTCCGTTTCGTGTATTTTTACCATGTTTTTATTAAGTCGCTTTCTTGTTCGTTTGTCCTTTCGGAAAAAATCTTGCTACTTAAATTTAACCCACTTCCCGATTAGCTATCGACATAATATTTTCAGTACAGATCAGATCCAGATGACAATGCATTCTTACGCCATATCTAGCTCTTCATAGGCAATATGAGCCGCTATTTTTTGACAGTTTACATTTGTATTAATCTATCAGCTGTTTGATTTGACAGCCATTTCCTCGCGTTGCGAGGTGGCCCAGGGAAAGGAACTGGCCCCCCTACCCTGTATGTGTGAAACTCACTCGCCTTTGGCTAAGTCTGAGGTGAGCTCTACCATCACCTAACCCAAACCAACCTACGGGTTGAAGCACTGAGTGAGTGAGTGAGCCATTTTACTACGTTTTTATTAAGTCGCTTTCTTGTTTGTTTGTTCTTCGGACTTGCCACCCGACAAAAAGATCGCGAGCGGAATGCGTTTGCTGCACGAAATCGAAATGAAAGCGTTGAAATTTCTCACCCTGCTAAAGATCGAAAGCGAAAGTTCTTAGCTCAAATAAATGAGTCTCCGGATGCCTAAAAAGAAGAAAAATATATGATACAATTGATTAAAAAATTAATATAAAAAACCACGTGTTTATTTAAACTAAAAAGAAAAAATAAACCACCCTGCCTTGGCCCAAGGTCCAACTATTTCATTTTACAGATAAAAGACCTCAAACCAGACCAGAAACCAAAACCAGAAACGTGGTAGGCATCAATTTCAATATCTTGAATCAAATTCTTTCTCTGTGAATATTCATTACAATAGTACAACTATAATCTCAAATATATGATGATGAATTTATATCACTCCACTGTCAAATATAAAGCGTCATAAAATTTGCTTCAGAGTTGAAGCATAGTTCTAAAACTTATGACAATGACGATTTTAATAGAGACAGGAGATGAACATGAGAGAAAAAAACGAACAACTCGATTCCTTAAAACTACTTTTGGGGAAGTAAATTAATCAGCAAGACAGCTCAGGGCTCCATAATAAATAGATATTGAAATTGATGCGCACCACGTTTTTTTGTTATGAACATATAGTCTTTTATCTGTAAAATTTAATCGTGGGTCCTTGGGCCAAGGCAGGTTGGTTTATTTTCTTCTTTTTAGATTAACTAAAAAAGTGGTTTTATAGATTATTTTTTAATCTATTGTATTATATATTACTCCGTATTGTTCCTGAAGCTAAACATGGCATACCTACTGCTTTCATATAAGGGATATTGGCAATTTAGTATTTCGCACTACATTACTCTTCTCAGAATAATGATTTTATCATTTATATATCGAGCTCATTGTCTTTCCTGTCCAACTGTTACGTACATATCACACTCGCCAATATACTTGCTAATACGACTTCAAGGCAAGGTAGGCAACCCAGATAAACCAAAGAACACACTATTTTTCTAAGTAGCATTTAATTTTACTCCCTGAGACTTCAATGAATTATGCTCTGGGACTATCAAATTTATTCTTCGCATTTATCTCCAAGTTTTACCAAATTAATTTTTGAACTGGGTAAACGTTTACTTAATTCGTTAGCTAGAATCACAGCATGTGTACTAAAAAATAAGAGAAAATGTACATTTACCATATTTGCTTACAACATTTCTTTAACGTCTTTTATTTTGGAATTACTGTGAGATATGTGTCTTCAATATACATACGTAACCCTTCCGTACAGTTTTTATTTTATTTCCTTTCTACTTTAACCTTTATTTCGGAATAAAAGAATGCCATTTAGCAGTTGTCTTTTTCTTGAATGCTCATATCTTTGAACTTCTAGCTTAATATTGAAAATCCGGGTTAGCACTAACTGCAGCTAAGTTTCTTTCTTAAAGATCTTGAAAAACCGATTATCTTGGTAAATACTAATTTCGACTGCACCTCATTCATGCATATGCCTCTTTTTTATTTATTTACTCTGATTTCTTCTCCTTTTGATTGGATTGTTGTTAGGGGAGGCGACCGATAAAAGACTTCATTTGTGCTGTTAAGTACAGTTGAGTAGTTAAGTACAGTTAAATAGTTGAGGTGTAAGAAATAGATGAATGGATGAAGAAAAATAAGTCGCTGACTCATCAGGAAAGTCGCCTAAGGATAAAACATCCGATGAACGGGGTTCTAAAATTCATCCAAAATTATAGAGCAGTTGACAGCTTTAAATTCAGCCAATTCTTAAAAAATGTATATGCCGCTTGGGAAATCGAACTACGAGACCGAAGAATGCGTAAGATAGTTGCCTTTGTTTACATCATGATATGACCGTGAACACGTTGCTTAATGTTCATTACTTTGTTTATTAAATCATTGTATTTCATCAAATTTCATTCAAATCCACAGATAAGTAGTTTACAAGTTTTCAAAATCTCGTTCTCCACTGTGAATATTTGTCGAACATTTCGCTTGATTTCCATTGTTCTTGTGTATTTATTTTTTGTTTCAGCAGCTACAGCAAACCTTCCAATGACATTGATTTCATTTTATGTTTGACAGCTGTGTGAATCACGTTTATTATATACATTGTAAAAATAAATGATAAATTAGAAAATTAGACATTGTTTCACGATGAATTGCTTTTTTTTGCGTTTTGAAACATTATTTTTAAGCAGCGAGACAAAACACTGCATTTTTAAGGTGGCTGGAGCGGTAATCGTGAGTCGTTGAAGGCACATTCTAATAACTTTTCAAGCAAGTCGAAAAAATATTCTTGGACCACATTTCACTCAAATACACCTGTTTATACAGTTTAAATCACCGTACATGCAGTAATGTATATGATGCAAGAGTTGTATTTCAAATTTTTGCCTTAATTAAAGCATTGTTTTGACTTGGATTTTCGGCGCGAAATTCGAAATTTACGAGAAAATCATATCTAAATACGCTTTTCTTACTCGGCATGATACCTTGATATTTATTGGCAGCTATTATAATAATATGAAACTTATTATTTCGCATTTAGGAGAAAATCTGTACATAAGTAATCAAATTGTTTCAAAATATATGCCGTGTGCCATAAGAGTACTTGTTAAAATATCATTGAATTGCCAGGAAACCAAATCGGTAGCATGCAGTTTTTTTCTCTTTTATCGATAGATATTACTAATAAGGACACGTATGCAAAGTTTCACGCAAATCTGTACACATAAAAAAATCGCTCCAGCCACCTTAAGCGTCGAAGAAATGTTAGTAAAACTGCACTTCCAGGTAAATTTCGTCTTTTGAGTTAATATTGTACGAAATAATATAAATTGTACGAAAAGGACGGAAAACCCTCCTAAGTTCCGCATTTTTGCGGTAGTAGCTGGCGCAGGTTATCTTGATGCGTGCATTTGCCGTAATACCATCTGAAGGCGGGGATGACTACTCATATTGTTATTTTAGGTTTTCATGTGAGATAAATAGCAACAGCTTTTAATGTCGATAAGCAATCACATATGGTTACTATTTTTCACATTTTTAATTCACTTCAGATTGCATATTTATGAAATAATTATATCGACGACGGTTCTAAGTCTATTGTTTCTTCTAAATAAAACCAGCACATTTGTCGTAAGAATATTATTACGTTTGTCTGCGTCATTCAGGTGATACCAAAGTTTCCTCGAGAAGACTTTAACGGTAAATCATATTCACTTTCGTAAGCGAAATTACCTCTCCCAAAGGGAGCTCTTTGCTTTCCTCATTGTGTTACCTAATTATAATTAAGTTAACTGAAAAATATCCAAACGTGATAGTAATTACGTGTGGAAGAAAATTTCACCCTTCCGAATGAATATCCAACAGTCCTCAATGTCAACAAGAGATGTCATCTGAAGAATTACTAATTAAATTCAAATCCGGGATAGAGATGACAAGGAACGTCGGGAAAACTTGAAGACTCATTATGATCAACGACATGGCTCGTAAGATGGATCGTGAAAACGTCTTGAATTCTGGATGTAGGTACAAGTAACACGCATGATCGGGCTACCTAGTTCTTGGCTGCAATTTTATGACTGTGGACATAGGAATACATTGGTTCATAAACCCTGTCGTGATCTCGACGTGAATCATTTCCTCAGAGTAGAAGACGTAATAGAATTCGTTCTTGATTATTCCGTTGAGTTTATTTATGTCAAAATTGACGTTTAACATCAATAACATGATACTAGCGATGATGTCCATGATGGCGACGTGACTTCGACATATATGCCTGACCGAAAGGCAAGTCCTATTCGTCCTAAGTCGTAGGTTTGAATGCTCAAATACCCTATTATCTTGGACGGACTCTGGAGCTGAAGAGCTATCCACTTTGAACCCAGTTTGCACCTAGATCGGGATGCCATTGTAAATTCTCCTCCACAACTGAGTTTTTAACCAAGTCCCAATTTATTTCAAACTTTCGTTTGAAATAAATTGCGTGGATTAAAACCAAGTTGTTTCTATCATGGATGTTACCAACTTCCACAAAATTAAGCCTGAAATTTTTTACAAAAAATCTTGGATCTTCATCTTACATGGTTTGTTAAATACTATCTTCTATTTAATGTCTGCCTATGATTTAATTTTCTTTGCTTTTAATGATTGCTTTTCTAAATAACCTAATTCCTTATCTAACCTGCAATTGTATTTATACTTTTGTATCTGATCATAACAAGTCCTATTGATGGGAGATTCATTTAATAAAGATATGCACCTCGACTATATATCTTCATTCGTTTCGTTTCTTTCGATCAGAATCACGAACAAGTGGTCATAAATTGCTATGCTTTTGCTTCGTTCTCTATTTGGCCGTTAATTGAGTGTGAATACAAGGTAACTCCTATTTCGTATTGTTCTTTCTGAATTACAGCTCCCAATATGAAACTTTGGATGATTCTTAATTGCCAATTTAAGTTAATGTATTGTGCAATACATCATGGCACGTTAGTGTTTTTGTAGAGAGTTGTTCATAGTTGTCATAAATGACTGTTCGTTGAATGAATCGTTTTTGAGCTATTCATAAATCAGGCAGTTAATTAAATATAATACATTTACGAAATGAAATACAGTTTTTAATGCAAAAATAAAGCTTCTTTACATATTACACAGTGAGTCAAGCTCTAAAAGAGTCATGGAAGCAGTAAATCATCCTAAATTGCATGAGGTCTTCGAAGTCACCAGTGGAGAGGCCATATCTGTTGCTGTAAATGAGGTCAAAACCTTCCGGGAGGACCGTAGGTTGCAGCCGGGACTCGAACTGGGACCCTCACGGGCGGAGGAGCGAAGCCCACGTTTGCTGGAACAAATCCAGAAGCAAATCCAGCATTTGCCGGAACGGTGGCGGGTGGAGCGAAACCTACGGGTGAAAAGGCCGAAGTGCTTGGAACTGCAGAGGGCGCGAATGCAGCGGTTGCGGGAACACCCACGGGCGGTGCGAAGGCTGCAGTGGCCGGAAAACCCGCAGCGGGTGCGAATCCGGCATTTGCCGGAAACCCTGCGGCCGGAGCGAAGCCCACACTTGCTGGCACTCCTGTCTGTGACGAGAATCCGACGGTAGTGGCTGGAGCGGGTGCTGCAGGAGCAAATCCAGCCGAAAATGGAGCGGCGGCGGCCGCAGCTGGTGCGAAGCCAACATTTGACGAAAACCCAGCGGCGGGAGCGAAACCTGCATTTTCCGGCACTGACACCGTCTGCGACGTGAACCCGACGATGGTGGCGGGTGCGCCGGCCACGGGTGCAAATGCTGCAGTCGTCGGCACTGCCGCGGCGGGTGCAAACCCAACGTTGGCCGGAGCGGCAGGGGGTGCGAAACCTGCGTTGGCCGGAGCGGCAGGGGGTGCGAAACCTGCGTTGGCTGGAGCGGCAGGCGGGGCGAAGCCAGTGTTGGCGGGTGCCGGAGGGCCGTAAGACGTGGCCGGGACTCGCGGGAGTGGGGCGTCGGGCTTGGCCGCAGCCAATGAAACCACGCTCAACAAAACGACTGCGAACTGAAACGAAAGAATAACATTTTCATTTTTTCGTAAATGAAAAAAAAAAACTCTTCAAATAAAACATGCATTGCAATTACATTTGTTGTATTATATTGTGATATATTCCTTAGGTAATTAATTTTTTTCAAGGGGAAAGTGTTTAGAAAAGGGTGGTGAAGACTAAAATGTAGTGTGGTACTGTATGGGTCGGAAACGAGGTCATTGCGAAAGGAGGATGTGCGTAGACTTGAGGGTTTTTTATGTGGGTTTGGAGAAGGATGGAGAGGGTGAGCTTGGTGGCGAGGATGACGAACGAGGAGGTATTGGATATGGTTGGAGAGGAGAGGAAGCTTGTGGCGTAGGTTCGGAGAAGGCAAAGGAGATGGATGGAGGAGGTTTTGAGAGGGGAGGACATGTTAAAGAGGGTTATATAGGGGATAATACTGGGGAAGCGTGGACTAAGAAGGAAGAGGATAGAAATTCTGGACGAAATAAGAGGAGATAGAAGATATGAGGGCTTTAAGAGGGATCTAATGGCGGTAAATCCTTAGAAGGGAAAGCGAGACAATGTTCCAGATATTGGGATGAAAGATGGTGGCTGTTCAGGAACCTATAAATCAGCTGGTAGAATACTTAAATGGAAATGCAGTTAATTTAGGCCTGCATTCTCTTCGTAAGGAATTCCTCAAACAGAAACAATTCACTACGACCAATGCCCAATAGACCAAGATTGTATACGAGATATGAATCTATTACCTCAGGTAAGCAGGCAAGGCCGTTTCCTACCGCAACCAAGGCTGGCAAAAAACTAGCTTTCTAAACGAATCGTATAGTTTTTTCTAAACCTGGGTGCTAAATAATACATAAAATTCTTGTCATCTTAATAAACTGATTGAGAATCAAATCTGATTTAAAATTATAAAGTAAATCTCAATTTTATATTTCTTGTGGGAAAAAAGTGATTCGATATCTGAGAACCAGTAAATACTATTTCTTTTCTGGTATGTGGGTATCCTTTTTGTTTGCATTAGTGTTTTTAAATAAACTCAGTATGGAACATTTCTAAAGTATTATCTTTTGTTTAAATCACGGAATCGAGTTGTGATAAATAGCATATAAAGACACCATTATAAAAATCATATATCATCATTCCAATTCTAAGTAATACTCTGGTCATTATCTCCTACCAGTTAGTATAATCTATGGTAAATCTAAAACGCGAACAAACGACTTATACTAACGTCTAACTTCTGACAAAATCATATAATTTTCTACTCCTCCGAGTTCATCATATCATAGAGAATATTTTCAAATTATGTAGCCGAAGATTCTAGAATAATTCTTACCAATATATATTATTCGTCAAATTACCGACACGTTTGTAGTTAGTATTATTAAGTTAGTATAATTGTTAGTTACATTGTGATTACACGGTATAGTATCGTTTACCTTTAATGGTAAATACTGTTCAAATTTATGTGTTCATTAGAAACGTAAGAGCAATTGTCAGCTACCCAACTGGATATTTATAAATGAGCGCATTGTGCCCTCTGAGTGTATGACTTTATCATGCGTAGCGGTGAACAATAAATTGCTCTACATCTCACGCAATGGTTACAAGGAATTTTGATTATTTAGGAATGAACATCAATCGTTTACATAGGGAGCAGGCGATCTCTGAAGTCTGTAATAAGCTTTTCGAATTCAAGGTTTGAAAATAAGTTTATCTCGCAACCATTTACACTTTTCTCAAATGTGGCTCGTGCACTTCAACCGTTGACAACATGGAAATAGAAAGCAATTTTTTATTTAATTCATACTAAATTCGTTAAACTAATGGAAAAGAAATGTGACGGGACTTCAACTTTGGTCTTCGTAAATTCAAACGGAGAACCTATATGACATTCTGAACCCTTGTTACTAGTGGAAAACCTTACAAAGTAGGTGTCGTGATGTTTTAACTCATGGTACTTACTGCTTTCATGTTGCAGAGGTTGTTTCTTTATCCCTTATCTGGCTTGTGACCTGATCGTCAGCTGCGAATGATTTCTCCGGTGAATATTCCGATCTTATATACCTACCCCATAACTCCCATCTTTATATCGTCGACAAACAGTCTGGCATTGGTCTTAGTCAATCATAATTTAGTAATCCGCCTTCCTCGCCCCCTCTCAAACACCGCCGGGTGTCAGTCAAAACCCTCCCTCCCATCTCCTGTGGCGCAACGAACATCCCTTATCGTCATCATCACTCCTCCGTCTCATCCTCGAATTCAACTCTGCATTGTACACATGGCCAGCCACAACCATTTAACACTAACAATATCCAAAGCCAGTGCAAATACAAATGGCGACACGTATGCACTTCAATAGTTTCTGCTTGAATTTTGCATCAGTATGATTTTATCTCCGGAGCGTTGTAAGCGCTTGCAGTTATTACCTAATAGCAGACAAGCCTGTTGATTCTCAACTTCAGATATAAAAGTAAGAAATAATGTAGTAGTTCTATTAACTGAATTATTAAACATCTTATTTTTTCTTACTAAGTGTAAATTGACCGTTTTTGCTTAATGATGCATGGTATTAAGCTATATTACTGGAATAATTTATTCTTAAAGCAGTAAAACTAAAAAAGTATTCCATTTTTGCAATGGAAGGCTATGGGAAAATCGCCATAAACTTGGAGCATATTTTTTTAAAGTGAGTTTAAGCGAGATTTTTTTCTAGAACCAATAGACCCGTTTTCATTTTCAATAAGTTTCATGTGACTACGCTCAAAATTTCAAGATAAACGGCTCATTTCTCCATTCATTCCGAAGATAAATAGAAAGCAGTGATTTGGGGACTTAGAGCCAATTGGAACCCAAACCACCCCTCCTTGAGCTCTAGGACTGTATTAAGGTTTAATAGGTTTAATACGTAAGTCTCTAGCAGTGTGAAGAATTCTACGTCGCAAGCGATATAACACATACCCATTTTCTCTAATTATAATAAACAATGTGACGTGCCAAATGCAGATACTAAGTAAAATCCTTTAAGCGTACATGGAGAGGTTGAGATAAAAAATATTCCAACAGAAATCTCACTGAAGGAAATCTGTAATTGTTGGAATTGGAGACAAATTTTAGTATTAAAAACATAATTGTAAGCAAAAACAAAGTGTATAACAAATTCGATTGCAAAAATAAATACTTAATTATTTCAGCCATGCGAAAGTGAATATTTCATCCCTGTATTATGATTGCAAGTAATTTTAAAAAAATAAAAAAGAGACCTCCGAACTGATTCCAATGCTTTTCTTAAGGAAGTAAATAACAGGGGCTTTGAGAACTTTTTTTATATATCCTATGTTCGCCTCAGTTTACTTAATACACTTTCACTTACCCACTTACAAAATTTCAGAGTAATTTGTTCAGCCGTTTTTGCGTGAATGAGTAACAGACAGACACCATTAGATTTTTATATGTTAGTTTAGGATGTCTAGCATGTTCGTCTGTAAGTCATATTTAACTGGAGTGTTCTTGTGGAATTTAAACAGTTTTAGGATATCTCCTCAACATTAGGGCAAGCCCACTATTGTTACTATAAACGAATTAACACAATTATGTGAGAAAACACAATGGTTCTTAAACATAGCCACTCCAAATTAATTTTTTATTTAACTTTTTGTCTAAATATTCTGCATCTTATCACTTCAGACTACTTACTTGGTATACCGAGGGAGAATATTATTTACTTTGCCTTTGGATACATAATGTGCTCTATGCTCAAAGTACTAATATTCCTGCTAGTGTAAAATAGTTTCTTTTGTCATCACTTTTCATTTCAGTTTCATAAGAGTGGTTTAAATAAGGAACAGTGACTATGAAGATACACTTCTTCCGGGTTTTACACCGCGTAGGTCCGCGTAGGTCCAGGTCAATCAAGAAGCCGACTGCAACGCCAGCGAAACTGTCGTCCCATAACAATGGACCTACGCGGTGTAAAAACCCGGAAGAAGTTTATCTTCATACTCAACAACTCGCGGAAGCCTACACAGGTAACAATGACATTTAGAAGAGAAAACTTAAATTTTCGTTGTAAAATTCGGATTAGGAAAGAAAAAATTCTGATGCTCTTTCGTTAGAAATAGGAGTTGCATATGTTGTAATTCCCCGTTATTCTTATATTTGGGTGCATTAAGGGATGCTATAAATTTTTTTCTAACGGTAATATTGTTTTCGTCAGATATATGCCAGCAATTTTGGGGCACTTAGGGCAAAAAAAACATTTATTTTCTCTGTTCTTTGCCTCGTGAAATTGCGAAATTTAGCCATTTTGGTAAACACTTTCAATGCAACCTTATTATCTTTTAGAAAGAAATAATAATTGCAGACATCTGAATTCTCTTCTATTTTTCATTTCTTTGTCTGCTGTCGTAAATTTCCAATAATGTTGTGTCATACAAATCACTCTGATCCTCTTCGACTCATAGAGGCATATTTAGATAATTTGTCACAGGCTGACCGACCCTCGCTATATAATTAAGTATTTTTTTAATTAATAGCTTCTGATTTAGGGCCATGACGTGAAAAAATTAGAAATGCGTGTATTTTTTGCCTCAAAATCTTTCACATTCCTACAAGTTAAATTAGTAATGTAATACATTTAAGAGAGGTTTAATCATTAAATTAAGAGTTTTGCGATCACTACTCCTTCTGATGTAATTGATACCTTCAATTTATATTAGCTTTTTCCCCGAAAGTAATGCATCTTTACACCTCATTAAAGTTCACAGTGAAGCACTTAACAGCTTTCTATGATTTCTGCAATTTTTGGCAATATTAAAACAATTTATTGTCATATCGTCTCATAGTTTATCCAATTACAAAATTATATTAATTATTCAAATACTTGTGTTTACTTCATTATGTTCAAGGATTTTAGGCAATAACAATCAATATGCTGTTTGATTTTTTTCGCCCAGTGCTCAGTGTGGTAAACGTGCTTCAATGTGCGGTGAAACAAGCACCCATATCCATTTACGTGCAAGTGTTCTCAATATTTACCCATTTGGACTATTTTTATGATTATTATGATTAATTATTATAATTTTAATGAATATCCTCTTCTTTATTTCATCATTAGTTATTCTGGATAATATTTTAATTGATAATCTGCAAATATTTCCTAAGTCCCGTGTATTTTCTAGTTATTATTTGATTTATTATCCATTTTCTGAATGTCGCATTGTGCAGAAAGATACTCTTTGACTCTGTAGTATGAGATCAAGGTCAAATTTGCTCTTGGCGTGTATGCTAAACATTTTTTGCTGTACAATGTTTGTATTGAATAAATAAGTCAAAACATATAGGTAACCCCAAAAGCAGTGATATGAGAACTAAAGCCATGAAAATTTCACATTGCGTTTCTCGTCATGAACAATCGGCGAAAAGTTATGAAGGTTTTTTGGGGTTTTCTTCCACTTTGATCCATATCCTTTGTCTGCAAAATCATCCTCATTCTAGCAAACAGCTATAGAGGAACTTCACGCCTGAGGAAGCTAGCTGGAATGCTAGTGAAACTGTGGTCCAAATATAAAGATCAACGCGGAGGAAAATCAGGTAGACATTCTTCATTAAAAAGATTCTGCCGAACCCATCACTCCAACAATGCGCGAAAAGAAAAGTTGGAATCCCTAAAAATGAATGTATTATTTCTCATTATTAGTTTTTCATAGACATGCTGTCCTTCACCACACAGGAAGTCCGAAACAATTTTTTAACAATTCGCACATAAAATGAATAGCAGGTAAATTAAAAACCCACCGATTAATTTCGTTGGAAATTATATTGATGACGAAAATAACTAATGCAAGCTTAAACTTTGTACATTTAGTATAAAATGTCAGCATTGAAGGTATTTTCAAGCATTTAAAATAAAAATGGAAATTTTGATCAATGCTTTCGTGTGGTTTGTTCTGCGATCTCAGAAGCCCAGCCTGTTTACATAGCTCGATATCAGACTTTCGCTCGTCTAAACAAATATTGTTAACAAAATAGACAGGACACACTCATGATCTGGGTTTCCTGAAAGCATGACAGTATTTGAGTGCCCAATACAGCAGTGAGTTTTTGTAATTCAATGCAGTGGAATGTTATTTGGATTTTTTCGGGTAAAAACCTATGATTTAAGCTCGGTTCGTTGGGTATTAAGACTAAACAATGCAGCCTAAATATAGAGGACGTACGAAGTCTGTTAGTTATTTACTTTAACATTACTTAGAATCAAAATAAGTTACAGAAATTATCTCCTTCATACTTTGAGCCTTCGTGAATGCTGTCACCGTTCCTTTCCTTCATGATTTGATACGCATGCGTAAATAGTGAGTTGGTTCTTATTTGATTGCTTATATGAGGTGTTTTCAAGATACAGATGCTACCTGGCAAATAAGAGAATATACTAATACCTCTAGTTTGGTTTAACATTTCTTTGCTCATACGAGAACTATGCACCGCACATACGGTACCCATGTTATTACATGGATAATGCGTTATCAGCAATGGTGTATGATTAGAGATAAGTTTTTGTAGCATTAATTTTTTGTATTTTTAGCATTAATTACTTGAAATGTAGCATTTTGTAGCATTAATTATTAGAATATTAGAAAATAAAAAATAGCAAATGTGTAAAAATGGATTTTTGGGATTGAAATGCTCACAAACAGAGGATTATGTTCAAAATTATGGTACGATGTTATGAATGGAGTATTTGCAAGGTTATCATGTAGTTTGTGAATGGATACGTTGATAAAAAGTTATATTTGAAGAGTAAATGAAAGATATATATATATATATATATATATATATATATATATATATATATATATATATATATATATATATATATATATATATATATATATATATATATATATATATATATATATATATATATATATATATATATATATATATATATGCAAGCCTCTAGGCCTGGATCATTTTTTATTTTAACAACATGAATCTTGCAGTTACTACCATGGACAAAAAATGTTAATAATTATATTTTTATTCCTAGTTTTGCTAGAAAAATTGAAAATACAATTTTTGTCAGGGCTTAAATTATGGACCAGTGCAGTCCTTGTTCAAATATTCGTTCTTGGAGACTACTATGTACAATTAAAAATAAAATATAAATAAAATAGGCCTAGGCCTAATGTCGATCAAATTTAGCTTTCTTCGTCCCGTTAGGGCACTGATTGACTTCACTTCTCACTGAATGAAAGAAAGTATTGAACACGTTTCCATTGAAGTGGTTTTCATTCTTTTCCGCATGTCGGTCAGCCAATATAGCCAATGGTAACATGGTCAATGCAACTGCATGGTCAATGGTTGTCAGAGGGAGGTCTAGTAAATAGATGCTTGGGAAGCAGATCGAGTCGGGATGCAGCAGGCTGCTGGAAAACACGTTTTTTTTCTGAAATCCCAGGCGCAAATATTTCGTTAACGAAAACGGGAAATATCAATTTGTAGAAATGTCTTAATTTTGGCGAAATTAGCGCCTATTACGCTAAATATTATTATTAATTATTCGCTCTAATTATTCGCAATTATTCGCTCTAAAATACTTATTTAGCAATAATTCGCGAAATAAAAAACCACTTTTAATGCTTCCGAATGCCACAAAACATACAGAAAAATGATAAAAACATGATTTTAAGAGAATCTAATTTTAATCGCATTTTTCGTTAATGCAAAAATAACGTATCTCTATGTATGGTAAATAAATAGGGCTTCAAAATCCTTGAATAGCCAAAAAATGACAAATAAAGACACCAATAATAAGTGAGACAAGCTCGCACTTTGTGCTAGTAATTATTTTCTACACATGAATCGACATCTTCACCATTTCCATCACTGACCTTTGTTCCACCATTCCCTCCAGATAATCATACTAATCATCATACTAATATATAAAAATTGAATGGTGTCTGTCTGTCTGTCTGTTGCTCAATCACGCAAGAACTGCTGAACCGATTGAGCTGAAATTTTGTATGTAGTTAGAAAATGTATCGGGATGTAACATAGGCTATATTAAAAATCCGTCAGGACCCCCAAACGCCCCCCCTGGTGGTCCCTGGTGGTCCATGCTAAGCATTGAGTTCGGTGCAGTTGTTTCATTTTTTGCTTTTTAAAAGTACTTTCACTCAAGATCGAGGGCTGGGATTTTTTTATCGGATGGCTGAATAAATGAAGTTTCTAATTCTTTCAATTGATTTTCTTTTATGATTCATAATTGACTGAATATCATTTTTTTGCTGAAAATTCTCACATTTTTCTCTGAAATCAACAATAGCATATTTCCTTTACAACCAGAGATTTGAATTTCAAAGGATATTCACGCATCTGGCATTTAAGTTTTTCTGCAGACCCATGATAGCACGTAGAAAAAAAATCTGTAAAAGAAGGGCCCAGAGTCCCAAGGGCCTCATGAAAGATTGATTCGGGGAGTAATCGATATATTTAATGCATATTTACAACAAGTATACTCTTCAATGTCTATCCTCAAAGTAGCTCTCATAGGGGCACTGCATGAATATGAGGGAACATTTACGTAGTACACGATACACATAAAGGAATTAAACGTTCAGGAATATTTAGGTGCAGCGAAAAGTAATGGTATTAATGCCTCTGTTGCTACAACGAACACGGCGTTGTTTATTATCGTGTAATACTACACGTAGTGGAACCGTCTGCCTCTCATTTCGATTGCGAATTGTTTTTTTAGACCAATTTCCACATCATACGAACGAACGAAGGAACGTCAACGAGTACCATCCTAGGTTAAGAACTCCTCAATCGACTACGCTGACAGTATTCTTCAGGCTTTGTGGTTTTTCTTCTAAAATACATTCAATTTTTTTCACACCCGTTGAATTTGATAACGATTGCGAACAGATTTTTAGACCAATTCCCACTTCATAAACGTTACGAGTTAATTAAATATGTTTAAAAGTGTAAAAATGCAGTAAACTTACATTCACTCAATCATCGCGTTGCCTATTCAAGACTCTCACTCACCACTGTGTTTCCCTTCCTTGGACTTAAAAATATATCCATCAACATGCCTAAAAGAAAAAAAAAGAGTTAACTTTCGAATAAATCTTCTAGAGCAAGAGGAATGTGTTCTTTGCGAGAAAATGAGCCCTTGCAAGAAAAACGAGAAAGATTAGACCTGGATGCTCAAAGACATGCTCACCAGCGATCTGATGATCATTTCCACGTGGTGTTTCAGGGGTTACGCTAAGAACCGCACAAATTTTTTCCTAGCCCAACCTACGGACGGGTAACCAGCTATAAATCTGGTTCAAATATAGACCCATCTGTTTCGAAATTTCAATATGTATTATGATGGTGGAAATTATAATGACGTCACTACATTTTTCTTACGCGAAAGAAGTGCGGAAATCCTTTGCAATGAACAACATCCGTGCATGAAAATCGACCAGTGCACTAAGAATCACCATAGATTTTTTATTTAGCAACCGAAACCAATAATTATGGCTTCCCTTTATGTCCGGGTAATGAAGGATTCACAGGACAAATAAACGTGGCTGCTGCTGAAAATGCTCATTTTGACGGTGTCAACCGCTGGATTGTACCCTACTATCCAATCCTGATTAAGATACTCAACGCACATATCAACGTTGAATTGCGCAACTCAATTAAGTCATTGAATGCAAATATATTTATGTACATAAGGGAAGCGATCAAGCTGTTAATCACTCAGAAGACGGCTCAAGAGAACCGGAAGGACGAGGTGACCATTTATCAACCTGGGTGCTATTTAAGTAGTAATGAGTCTTTGTGGCCTATTTTTGGCTTTCCCGTGCATGGAAGAGGACAAACAGTCACTCAACTCTCCGTGTACCTGGAAAACGGTCAGCGTGTCTACTACAACGAACACTACATACAAGATAGGATACGAACACCTCACGCTGACAGTATTCTTCAGGCCTTGTTGTTTTCTTAAAAATAATTTAAATGTTTTTCAAACCCGTTGAATTTCAACGGGTACTTTCAGCTAGTAATATAATTAAAAAATACCCTTTTATTTTTCGTTTCCTTCTTGAGTTGATTAAACCGCACTTTGTAAATAAACTTAGGGGGAGGTTATCTATAATTATTTTTATTTACACCAGTTGATATTGATCCTCAACGGTGTTCATTGCCCCAGGTATTTGCATGCAAAATCCAACATATACCTTCACTAACAGCTCTTTATAATACTCACTCTGAAATATTTCCTATGGTTTTCTAACATACCAGATGCGAATCTATCGGTCTTTGCTGGCCATTCTACTTCAAGCCAAATTTTATTACAATGTTCAAATTGGATTTCGAACCTGTACTATTAGAAAACATGGCGAATAATATAAAATAAGACTTCCAACCAGCTCGTCTCTTCCCTCTTCTGACCATAATGACGAATCTGGCTATTGCCTTATAATAGTGTATACGCACTATATATATAGCAAATAGGGCTCCTATTGAAAGTACATAATGGAATTAAGCTACTACGCAATAAGTATCATGCATGGTAATATCAATTGATGAATTTGCTAATACAACACCTGTTTATCCTCCTACTGTAAATTAGAATGCAAATCCTAATGCTCATGATAATGTTGGGCAGTAAGCCTAACATTTATCTGTATAATTCGAATTCATATGACTTCTCTATAGAATTCGTAAGTTTTTAATTTCAATTTGAATAAATTATATATACATATTACTAATGCATAATTATATTCACTATCGCTCTTTCCCCTTCTCAACACTTTTTCCTATTTCCTTCCTTTATCAACACACCCTGCCACAAGCTCCTACAGTGGTTCTGAGGGATGTATGTAGGTGTAGATACTGATAGCCATAAAGTACGTGCAAATGCACAAAAAGCAAATGAATCTACACACGACTGAATTAATTTGTCCTAGAAGAAGCAGAAGTCAAGTCTTAAGGTGCCAGCATTTATGCCACATGAGGTAATAGGAGCAGCTAAATCAGCAAACAGAGCACGTGAGTGTATGATATTGTTACACTTAGGAGCGAGGTTGAGGGGCTTGCACTAAACTCGGCATATAGGAAGCAGCAGGCACCCTATGTCTTTTCACTTTTAATGATAAATTTTAAAACTGCGAGCAAGAAATGGTATCCGAAGTAAATGTTTTTCAATCTCCATTTCTTGTTAAGCAGACGAAAATGAAGATTCAAATACCGAAATATTCTGGTTCGCTATGCAAGTTTCATTTCATAGGCCATATGATTTTTCTTATCATCCAGATGACCCTGCAATCGTCTGCAGCTACCGTCAGGTTGGAGGATTATTAAAAGTGCAAGTTTTAGTCGATAGAACTTAATGCTATAAGGGATGAGTAAAACGTTCGGCACTCAGCGTAAGAACGATACTTTTCATTATTCGCTATATTTTGTATTGTATCTTTTGGAACTGAGTTATGTGAAATGTGTGCGATGCGGCTTCCTCAGACTTTATTTTACATTCTTAATGCTAAGATTTTATGAACCTCTACGTTTTTAGTCGAGAGTTTTTGAAGAGAAAATCTCCATGCGAATTTGTAAAATTCTTGCCTTGGTAATCAATGAAGAATACTCAGGTTTCACCACAATAGGTGGTTAGATAGCGTAAGTGGTTAAAATCGCCTCATGAGTTCCTGGTCCTATTAGTATAGTAATTGAATATGCACTCGTAACTTAATTGCACAATTTTGAAATTTATTTTCATCAATATATGAGAATATGATACAAAAAATTTACATATATTATGGCAGGATAAAATCTGGGGGCCACATTGTCCCTTGGATTTATACCAATCCGTAGTAGCGTCAGCTTAGATGGTTCTCTGCATCATTTCAGCTTTCTTCGTATAAGCATAAGTTGCGTGTGCTGAGGAGAACATATTCTACAGCTTAACGATGAATATGTTGGACAGCATTCGCTCTTTCACTTTTGTCGTCCTTCAGCGTAGATGTTTCAGATGTAATCATGAAGATCTCTCAAAGTTCCCATAATGGCGATCTGGAAAATATGGAACAGTCGAAATTAGCTACATTATATCATAATCAGTGGAAAGCATATACTTCCTGAAGATATTTTGTACTGATCAACATCGTTGAGTTCTACCAGAATACGCATGATCAAATAAACAATGAGATTTATGGACTATGTCATAAATATGTGTAACCAACGATATTTTCCCTCTGCAATTTTCCGTTTTGAAGCTCATTGACTTGATTTTTCAAACTGACATAATCATGATGCAATGAAAAATCATTCAGAATCAAGGTTGGCACCATTTTCAACTCGTGCTTGTAAGTTAAAGTACCTATATAAATATTATTGCAATGGTACATGATTTTTCTAAGCAATATTATGCCGAATGAGCACTAATAACCTTGGCTTGAATATGTGTAAAATGACCGTTTTAGTAGGATATCATTAGTTTTAACGATTAGGTTCATAGAATATAAATGTGCAGTAGGGGATAAGCCTTTGATTCAAAGTTATTTCATATGGTAAAAATACCGAAATTAATTATACTCAAACAATTTTAATTATTAGTAAAAACTAAAACGAACTATGTTCAACAAATCAGACATAAAAATCATAAATTATAAATTAAAACAACTTTCATTAAGAACTTAAGAAAATTGACCATTGAAATATGTATAATACAAAAAATAATATATGTACTTTTAATGAGGAGTATATTTTAGGGAACCCTTAGTGCGTAGAATATGGATTTTTAAGAAATATAATGGGAGATGTTCCCATACGATCTCTCCCCTTTCTTCTTCTATTTCTAATGTTTCTACCGATTTAATATTTAATTTTCAGAATGGTTTCATACATTGAATAGCAATCAGATGACTACACGATATGATGAAGAAATGCATTTAGATTGTTGAATCTCAACCGACGGAAAATTGACATTACGGAAAGTAATTAACTAAAAGGCACCCGTCAATGTTTTGTCTCACCTGTTGTTGCAATGGTCCGTGTCAGCGCCTGCCTGGAGGCCCGTAAGTGGTGAATGGCACTCGGACTGGGGGCGCGAAGGAGATGGGGCGTGGGGGCGGTGGTGGGGGCGGGGGTGGTGGAGGCGGAGGGGCGAAGGAGACGGGAGTCGGTGGGGCGAAGTTGATCGGGGCCGGTGGGGCGAAGGAGATCGGGGCCGGTGGGGCGAAGGAGATCGGGGCCGGTGGGGCAAAGGAGATTGGAGCAGGTGGTGGGGGTGGCGGAGGCGGAGGTGGAGGTGGGGGTGGAGGCGGAGGTGGTGGTGGGGGTGGAGGAGGCGGGGCGGCCGCCGGATAGAATCCTGCGGGGGGTGCGAAGGCAGGGAGCGGTCGCGGGGGCGGTGGAGGTGGGGCGAAGTTGGGGACTACGACGGGTCGGAAGGAGGTGAAGATTTGTGGTGGTGGTGGGGGCGGGGCGAAGGTGGGCACGGGGCGGGCGACGGGGGCAGGTGCAAAGGCCGGTGGAGGTGGTGGTGGAGGGGGTGGAGGTGGTGGGGGCGGTGGTGGGGGCGGTGGTGGTGGGGGCGGAGCGAATGCCGGGGGTGAGTAGGGGGCAAAGGCTACGACGGGTCGCGCAGGAGGTGCCGATGCCACTTGGGGTGGGGGCGGGGGCCTGATTGGGGCCACGGGTACGGGCCGGAATGACAGGGATGGAGGCGGGGGCGGTGGTGGAGGCGGGGGCGGGGGCGGTGGTGGTGGTGGTGGTGGTGGAGGCGGCGGTGGTGGAGCCAGTGCCGGGGGCCCGTAGGTGGTGGCCGGCACTTGGATGGGCCTGGGGGCCGTCACGGGCACCGCTGGGGCATACAGTTGAGCGCTGGAGAGGGCAATCAGCCCCAAGAGGGCGAGCAGGCTCTGCAAAGCGGAGAAAAAATTAGTGTTATAAAAAACTTTTTTTTAAGTTACATAGTTTCATTATACGATATATACACACATATGTAAGTGAAACAAAAATTTTGCTGCCATGAACCATATGGAGGAGCGTGGTGGCCTAGTGGGTAGCTTGGCTACTGATCGAAGGGTCCCGGGTTCAAATCCGGGTGAAGCCTTTGGACGCTCCCGAACAAAAAAAATCCTCAGAGTGCGAGGTGCCCCATGGAAAGGAACTGTCCCCAGTAATTCACATTGCTGTGGCTTAGTCCTTGGTGAGCTCTACACTCAACTATCCAAACCAACCTTCGGGTTGAATCACTGAGTGAGGGTCCATGTGGAAGCGAGGGGCTTTTTACAACGTGGTGCGCCTTGTGCCCCATAATATTGTTCAATTTTTTCCGTTTATAAGTAAAAATTTGCCGAGCACACCAAAACACGAGTAATCTTTTTGATAGCCAACAAATACAGTAAACAACCTATAACGCAACCAATTCCATGAAGCGAACCCAGGCCTATGAGAGAGAAACCGAGACACTTACATTGTAATATTGTATTGTCATCGAAGTTACACCTGTGCAGAATTTGAAGGAGATCTGATGAGTGCATGTGGGTAGAAAATCGTTTAACGGATTCCACCCAAACACACAGAAACTTAAGTTAAATAAAACCATATAAAAAGGGATTTCATCCGCCTGAAGACATGGCACTCGGAACGGCAGCAACCGTTAGAATGTCAATCTCATCCTGTACTCTTTCATTTTTAGAACAAGTACTCCCTAAGAATGTTTGTTCCCTAAGAAAGGCCTATACGGAGAATTTAATTGCAGGATTAAGGTCAGATGGGAGTCTATTGGGAAATTGGTAGGAAAGCTCCAGTGCTTGACGTATTATAAATACATAGAGCTAGTAGGAAATTAGAGTGCAAGACGTTCATTTTAATAAATCTAGAGGCTATAAATAATCAGGGGCACCTTACGTATGTAGTTGGAGTTTAGCCACCTGAAATATTTGTATTAAGAAAAAAATAAGCATTTATCATCTAAATAATTTATCAGATCAAGAAAAACCGTGTTACATTTTTATGGATGCTCTTAAATCTGCATTGCAAAAATGTTTTCAAACTGATAGTTATTTGAGTAACTGATACTTTATAATGCTCCCAACAATAATGTCCACATAATAGTTTTTGTTAAATTCCCTTGACGAGTTTTCCTTACTGTTTGATAGTCCAGAGAAATAAAACATGAACACACTCTGAGTGCAGGGACATAATCTTGCTTACACAGGTGTTGTTATGCTTGCTGGAATAGAGAATGAATATGGAAATATTTAGAACGAAGGCAGTTGAATGGGTTGAAATGTGCCCTAAGCCTCAGGCTCTACTGATACTTGTTTTTCCTTAAGATTCTGTTGTTAGGAGATATCTACTTTGGCATCGCTGATCGGTACGTTTACGACAATATTTGCAGAGAAGGAGGTACATTAACCTATCAAAATCATTACTGGGGTATATTCTTATATGTATTAGATACGTATGAAAATGTTTTCGTACTATTGGAAAAAGAAAAAAAATATGTAAATTTGATTACCTAGAAGGTACCTCGGTGGATTCATAAATTCTAAGACCATTCGTTCACATCTTCTTTCTATTTTTATGACTTATACCTTTTTAATGCCTAAATATATCTCTTTAGGTTCGATACTTAATCATTCCTTCTTTCTATTCCATTGGATCTTTCGGAAGGCCTATCTTTACCTCGAATGTTAGTTTGTGTTCACTACTTCTGTCGCATTCGAATTGTTCATTTTACTACAGAGGCCCCAACCCGGGGAACAAATGAAATCGTAAATATTTTTCAGCGATCATGATTTTAATTTCATTCAACAACAACACCGAATGATTTGAGCCCATTACTGACAAAATAGAAGCTTTTTTTCTTTCAATTTTATGATGTACGATCCCTTTACAGTAAGAACTAAGAAAGAGCTTTTAAAGCTACATTAGGATCTATATGCTTTGGGTATTTAAAGGTTGCTTACGGAAATCAGCGTTATCCTGTCAAATGAATTTGTGCCGATTGGATGCAAATTATCTCACAAATCATTTGCGAGTATGGGAATGGTTAAGCTGCTAATATTGGAATTGTCCACGATTGCAGTGAATTGTGGCTTTTTTTCTATCCTACGTTCTAAATGACTGTTACACATATTTTTAGGCTTTGCTTTCCCGGAAGATTCTGGTAGTCCGTATGTGAACCCAATAAGCCATTTGGACTAGATATCAGGTTTCTCAGGGGTCAAACCACCAGGACTAGATAGTAACACTCACATATTGGTTTTGTCTATATCATTAAGAATGTTATTTTCAACTGTTCTACTTCTCTGCTATTTACTGAATATGGTGACAATCCAACGGTACTTGGTGTACATATTTGAAGTAATAATAGCAGCATGATAACCTATTCTCTGAATTTAGATATAAATTTAATGTTAAGATAGGATTACCTTGTGGTCTTTTGCACAAAGAAGTATGAATTGTTAGAAGGATAGGTTTTTA
The DNA here is from genome assembly GCA_963573305.1 of Pyrrhosoma nymphula. Classification (NCBI taxonomy): domain Eukaryota; kingdom Metazoa; phylum Arthropoda; class Insecta; order Odonata; family Coenagrionidae; genus Pyrrhosoma; species Pyrrhosoma nymphula. The sequence continues at coordinate 46,736,882 of OY754333.1, read as the reverse complement.
TGCCTATCATAAATGTTTTAGCAAGAATTTATATTTCGATTTCATTACAGACAGATATAGAAATAAATCCATTATTCTCCAATATTATTTTCCGTGCAAGTAAATCTCAAACTCAAGATTGAAACTATTTCCTTTTGTACGCGGCTCTCTGTCTTATCAGTACTTCTTAAAACGTCATTTTAAGATGATGATGAATCTTCTGTTATTTGGATGCAGCTTCATGAACGGAGAAAATGAGCGATGTGGAAAAAATGTGGTGTTTCATATTTCCCAAAAACTTATAATTTTTTCCAACCGTATTTATTTGTCCGTAGGATTTTAACTTTAATCGAATAGAGTGATGAAAATGAGTAGTAAAACCGTATTGGTATTGATACGGCGAAACAAATGAATCTGCGGTTCTACGGAAGTCGCATGACTGCGTGATATGGTTGTAACTTATTTACCTAGTAACCCTTACGAAAACTTTACCGCTACCTTCGCTGCAAACCACTTAATTACAAGTACTTACAATCCTCATGGTGTGTTCCTCTCCTCGGGAGCTGTCTCTTCTGACCGACTCCCCTTCAAAGTCTGATTCAGAGCAAGTGCTAATACCTCTTTTATACCTCCAAAAATAGAGCTGTGAAAATTTTCTCTCCTCGATATCCCGTTCGGCATATCGCTGTTTCCTTCCCGTTGCCCTCACACCATCGCTAAGAGTCTTGCCACAAAACAGCGATCAAAAACACGCAAACTGCCCGCCCCGCGAACTTCCGTCTTTCGGACACCTGCCAATCCGAATTTCACCCTCTTCTCATTGCACAAATCGCTCGGATTCCTTTTTTAAGTGTCACATCAGTGTGCCGTAGCTTTCTTCCGTTACTTCCCCTGCATTAGAGGTATCTTCTTCCCATCCGAGGTGTTGCGTCACCATAGTTACGTAAGGGACATTCTCACTGTCTTCCTCTCTGACAGGATTTTGAAGACTTATCAGGAATGGAATAAATGCCGTTCCTGAAACTTTAAGTTGAACATCAGTGTAATTAGCTTATTCGAGTGCTTGTTATTTTTATATATAACGCAAAGAGTTGTTGCTTATTGCACAACTGAAAAAGGAGCCATGTCTAAGCAAAGAATATATTCTTAGTTCTCTTTTGTCTTTTTATTGAGTTAATTTTATTTTAATGTAGGAAATGCTGTTACTCCGCGGCTTCTAGAAATGGCCCAAATATAACGTAAAGTTATTCTGAGTGTAAATCGAATTTATTAAAAAACTTTTTCAAACCACAGAGAAATATATGCACATTCGTACAGACACGACCCGGGTTTCGGCGCTGAGCACCATCATCACCACCTGATATATATATTTCTCTGTGGTTTGTAAAAGTTTTTTAATAAATTCGATTTACATAATGGAATACCACAAAGTTACCAGTGAGCTTATTTTATTCATTATTCTTAGTGGCTTAAATACATTGTTTGTGACCACAGAAAGATCATACTTGAAGATACAGAAATGTATTTTATACCAGAAGACAGAATCAATACAAACTTTGTAAATTTCGCAATGAATTTTATTTAATACGACCGGTTTCATCGCATAGGTGACATCATCAGCTTCATGTTCAGGCTTATGGGATGAAATCGGCCGTATCAAATAAAATTCATATTGAAATTTACAAAGTTTGAATTGACTCGATCAATATGGATTTTCACAAAGTTACACCGGAGAATATAGACTTTATACAATAAGTTAAAAAAGATACTACTAGTAAGGCAACGATTCCTGAACCATGATTTATTGTATGCAAAATTGTGTATCCAGATTGAGTGATGGTAGGTTTTGGAACGGGGATAATTTCTCGTGGGGGTAGCTATCCAATTATAGCCCTCCCCTTAACTTCATCCCAGTATTTTGACATATTTCCACTTGCCCCGTTGTAATGATGCGTCGTATCATGCATGCTTACCAGGAAATGATCATGCGCGAGATAAACTGAAAGTGAGTTCACTATATCTAGCATGGGAAGTCAATTCGTATCATATTCTCTTCAATTTTAATCCTCCTATGCACTTCTGATTCAGATAGAACTGCAGGTCTGACAATTATTTTTTTATTTCTTTGCTCTTTCTCATTGCTTGAGCCGAGATCAACTATAAAATTCATTTTTCAAATAAACTCGTATCTCCATAGTTATTTACACCTCATACGCTGAAAATCTTAATTTTGTTACATTTCGCTGCATCAGAGGAAATTAATTCTGAAAATAGGCAGAAATATTACGATCAATGGAAAGAAATTTTATGGTAAATAGATGGAGAGGCAAAAAAGAACGGCAATACTATATCTGGGAAGATATTGAAGTCTACAAAAGAAATTTGATTCAAAATATTACATAAAGGCAGTAATTATTAGCAAGAATGTATTGAAAGAGGTATTAAATAATGTCACTGAAGCGTAATAAAATCACATTTCCGATTTATCATATGATTCTGTTGCTCTTTGAAAGCTAATGCCTACGTTAAAAGAAAAATCACTGCTGCATGAGCTTCATAAGGGAAATTATTATTTGACTTTGATCATAAAAATGTGATAGTTACAACGAAATGATTAAGAAGAAATTTATAAGTTCTTGGTCCAGTAAAGAATCCAACTTAAACCTCTTGAGTAATTTATAACTTTTATACTGAAAAATACCAATTAAAATTTCAAAATGATAGCTATGCATTGCGTCTCGATTGCTTTCTGCCATATCAAAGAGATTTCTTTGCTAAAAGCTTACCTATGTACACGTTGAATTGACGTAAGCCAGGAACGAAGTTACGGCTCAAAAGGAATCGATATTGGCATTATCATCCATGAAACTAAGAACATTTTTTTACAATTGAAATAACTTACCTTAAATTATAACCACGCCTGACTCTATGATACGGCTGGAAGAATAGAAACCCCATGCCACACATAGTACAAGAAATATCACTGCTGTATGAGTTCTGTGCTTCACAATTTAATTATAGTTCATCATTATTATGGGCACTAGGATTTGTATTTCTATTTACAGTTTGAGGATTAAATGGAATTGTACTAGCAAATTCATCAATTGATATTGCCATGCATGACATCTACTATGTTGTAGCCCATTTCCATTATGTATACTCCAACATGAAAAGTGTATATTATCGGATAATCTACAATTGTCAAGTATTGAAACTCTTTTGATGCTAAAGATTTTTTAACTAAACTAACAATTCAAAATTGATTCCACTTCTTGTTTTCTGGCTGAATGTTAAAATTGAAGTAAATGCAGTAATTGATCTGGTTTTAATATTATATAAGAGAGAGAATTAAAGCATTTGACCGCCTCCCGTATATCGATTACAGAATATACACAAATGTCATAGTAAAAGAAATGGGAACGTTTGAGAAATTTTATCCAAAAAATTCAGATTAATTTTAATTTTATTGAACTTGACCTCGCTCTTCATCTCCAACAATTTAATGCTTAGCAAGGTCACGTGGTTCCTGAAATGTTGAAATGCAAGAAATTTAACCTCTGCCTAAAGCCTGAATTCAGTTTGTATCATAAAAGAACTTGACTGCTGTATGGCATGGAATTAGGTTTAGTGGCCTATTAATAACATGACTGAATTGCTGAAATTCCTGATGACGGCGACGTGAATACAACTCAGCAGGTAGAATCACACAGAGAACTTCCTTATGTCTGTCAGGTTTTTTTATTTCACTGCGAAAAGTGATATCCCTTTATTTTATTATACAAATAATAAATCTATACCAAAATTTGTAATCGTGAGACCTGATTGAATGACGAATTTGTATACTTTTCTACATCAATTATTCTGCGTCAACTGTGGCTAACTGAATGATAATTATCACCTTCAGTACACAAAATGCTGAAAATATCTGCACCAAGAGTTTGTAAGAACCCATAATGCAGCTTCAGGCCCAAAAACTATGGGATTGATACTCTTTAATAAGCTACCACTAGAATTGAAGCGAGTTACTAACAATAAGTTATTCCTCTTAAAGAAAAACTTAATAAAATATCTACATTAAACTGTTTTATTCATTAAAAGAATTTTTATATATGTAATATGTAATTTAGTGCCTGTAATATTATATATATATATACATAATATTACAGGCACTAAATTACATATATAAAAATTCTTTTAATGAATAAAACAGTTTAATGTAGATGTTTTATTAAGTTTTTCTTAAAGAGGGGCATCTTAGTAACTCGCTTCATTTCTGGTGGTAGCTTATTAAAGAGTATCAATAAGAATAATTATAATCAATGAGAATAATTATATGAAAATATATATATATTCATATAATTATTCGTCTGTACATAGTGACGTGTCCTATATTTAAATGTACAATGTATATCGCAATTCTTTGGATAATAAAAAAATAAAAAATAAAAATAATAAATTATGTATAGGCCATGGATTTTATTTATTTTAAAGATCTGATGCAGGGGTTAGCGATTAGAATATATTTCATGCGCATAGCATTCAACTTTATTTTTCCCTTGAAAGTTCCAATTTGTTAATTTTGGAGAACACACACCGAAATGATTTTGTATAATATATATTTGATAAATCCAAATTATAGATATTCTTGTCAAAATATAGTTTTGACTGTTGATATTCTGATTGACAGATGCCATGTGATGAAGGTTGAGAGTTGGGTGGAAAGTTGGTTTCACCGGAATTTCCGCCGGTGAAGAGAATATTCAGCGCCGGGCGAAGGAAATTCTCTGGGGCATATTTCTCGGATATACTTAATAAATATTTTCATTCCTTCTATGTTTTTCTTAACTTTGAATTAGAGACAACGGTTGGCACAACATTAGAATTCTCCGATATTTGTCCGTATCCACAACACCACCAAGAAATAATGCTGTGGGAAAGATATTTGTTGCAGAAACTGAGATGGGTGAAATTTTATGGAGTATCGTTTTCCGCATGGATATTTCAGTTCAATTCATTCTAGGTGAGCTTTCTGAAGTTCCTCTTCAGTTTTCGATGCGATAAGAAATAATTGAGAGGTACACCCGGACGATTCTCACTTTCCGTGGAGTATCAAGTTTAACGGGTGGAAATGTGTTGGAACGGCGGTATCTGCATTGTCTATTCATTTTATGTGTCAACAGTCTGTGATGTTTTGGAACTGGGAAATGTCCTTCAAAGCGTTACTATTACGATTATTCTGATCTCTATATATCGTATAAAAACTATTGTAGCTTATTTGTAGCTTGTAGTATTGCTAGAGATTATTAGGACCACAATATTTTATATCCGTAGACCTTGCCCAATGGCCTATTGGTGGAAGGTAGATTTATAAATTTTGGTGTGAGAACGATGAATGATGAACATATCAGTATTCCTTTGTCAATTAAATACCAAATCCTATGATCAGATCTAAAATTTCCCTCCAAATTATAAAGGGGATAATAATAAAAATTAAATTAAAAATTGTTAAGATAAATAAAGATACTGATAATAATTTCAACTAAATAACAGCTTATGTTTTGTGACTTAAGAACAATGGAAAACTGATTTTATTGTTTCTTTGTATCTTTTACGAAGCTATTCTGTTTTTAACCATGGAATCTGGTGTTGAGTGGGAACGGATTATTAAGAATTGCATTGCAATGCCGTGTGTCATCCTATCTGGTCACCCCGAGCGGCATTATATGGAAAGGACGAAGTTGAATTCCAGTTGGTAGCAATCGGAGGCTGGAAGCAGTACAGTAGCCCGGAGTATCGCCATTAGCTACAGATTTCAGGTTTTTTCAAGCGTAGTCCGTATAACTATTTTGGTTTAGCTGAAAAATTAGGAATGATGCTTTAATTATTAGATATTTTACAGATCCTCAAACTTCCGATTGCACGATATTCAAATGAGACACATGTCATTAGCTATCTATATTTTTTTTATTTGAAAGATATTGTTAATTTACATTACAAATGTACAAATTCATTTTACATTCATCTTTACAGTTTATAATAAAAATGCACCCACAAATATGAATTATAATTATTTCCTTTCAAAAATAATCAATCAATTCCTGCTAAGCCTATGGTTTGTCAGCAGATGCCCTTTTTTATGTCTCCTAATGTCCACCGGATTTTACCAATGAAATATTTATAATCAATTCAATCAAATCAATACAAAAGTCAAAGCATAAAAATTTAAAAACATTTTAATACTGAAATTACATACCCGTTAAATTGTCAGAAAACAGTATTTAATAAAATGTAAAAGAGCACAGATTTAAATTGTTAAATGTAATAAAAACACATAAATATACACAAAACACAATTGTAAAATTTCTATCAAAACATGTAAATACCCTAGTTTAAGTACCATTTTTTTAAACTAATACACAGCATTCCTGATCATCAGAAACCTGAATGGCAGCATGAATCAGTGAATTTAATTTCCTGATTTGACAGTCTTTAATAATCATAATTTACATGTCTTTCTCATTGCCTGGGTTCAACCATCAGGAAATCCTAGGCTGGAAAATTAAATTCTTTAAAATGGTTGTGAAATAGCACACATCCTGGAGTGAATTCCATGTGAATTGTCTTGATATTTATAATGTAATGAAGCGGGGTTGCAAAGGAAATTGCTTTGTTAACCCAAAAACGTATTATGTATCAAGCCCGTATCTACATCGAGTTTTAGCCCTTGCATCATAAAACAACAATCATCTTGTTCGATGACATCACATGGATTTGGTACATAAATAAATATCGGTATGGAGAAAAGCTATAACTAAACTAAGAGATGCCAACCATGTCATAATATATAATAAAAGAGGCTAACAGAAATATAATTTAAGACTCCTCCTACGTGTTCCTGTAATAATTTGTGGGCAGCGCAGGAGCATCGGATGAAGAACCCAGGAAAGAAAAAAATACCCTCGTAACCTGGAGCTGAAGGCGGTTTCGGAAGACAAAGTGAAAGGCTAAAATAATACTGTTGCAAGTGTAAGGAAGAGAAGAAAACCAAAATACCATGTAGATCAAACGTGATTTAGAAAATAAGACCCAGGTTGATTTCATGGAGCTTGAAGCACAATGGATTCGTGAGAAGTTTAAAAATTAGGGTAAAATATAAGGGGAGGTCCTGCGAAGAAGACAAAGAGTTGGATATATAGACCCAATCAAGGAGGGCTTTAGGAAGGGAAGAGTGTAAGAGAGCATTGAATTGTAAAGGCCATTTTACACGAGGCACTTTATTGAGCATTCTGATGTGCGCATGGATGTGCATTTTTAATTGCGTCGTGAATGCATGCGCAAATTCAGATTCGAGATATAGCCCCTCCATTAATTCTGTGCGAGTATTCTCGCATTGCGAAAACAGTTTATACTTCAAATTGTGCAACAAAGAGCCACGTGTAAAACGGACTTAAGGAATGGAGTGATGCAATGAACTTTCCGTCAAATAAAAAGCCGATATTGATAATAATTTCAGCCAAATAACAGTTTATGTTTTCTGGCTTAAGAACAATGGAGAGCTGATATTATTGTGTCTTTGTTTCTTTTACGAAGGTAATCTATATTTATCTCTATTTTTTCGCCGAATTCCAAAATGACCGCGTGATTGTTAAACTTTTCCAAGATTTCAAGGAATCGAGTTGGTTATTGTTCCAGTTATGAAATTATCTAACTTCATCCATAAAATTTAATGAAAGATATCAATGTTTCGTCGTAATATACCTTATATACTCGAATAAATGGTGCTTATCGGAGGCCAGTAGGAATCATCAAGTATTGGCGTATTCCACTTGCTCGGGTAACATTTCTTAAGAGCAGAAATTTAGCGGTGAAAACGTTCTTCATTCTCGTATCTCATTTCACCTAGGTTTTCCGGGTTAAAATCAAAATTCGAACGGTGGAACGTAATATTTAAAGAGAATATACTCTCATAAAAAAATCATTACTCTCCAGTATTTTATACACCAGTTTTAAGTATTTTGGACACCCCCCAACCCCCCACCCCCCCACGCCTCCCCCCCCCCCCCCCCGCCCCTCTCACAGCCAAATTCTAGATACGCCACTGCTTAGGATATTATGCGACTCTAACTTGAACTAGATCGAGGTTTATCCACTGTTCCATTCAAAATTTTATTCACATTTCACTTAATTTTGTGTGTGTGGGCAAACAATATTCCGGACATAATGTTTTCCTTAGATAATGTAGGAAAGGATACGTAAATGTCTGTCCGTACTTATTAAGTGACCTAGCAATATTTTCGCAAGCCAAAATTTTATATTTAATGATTGTAGAAGTATGTATTTTGTTTGACTTCGCTAATAAGTTTTTCACTTCTTTCATTTGCATTCTCTTTGGTACCAGTTCATTGTTTCACTATACGGCGAGCTTTTAAAATTGTCATAATAGCAAAAAAATGAGGTACAACTTCGTATAATCTTTCCAGATACCAAGTTACGGACGGACCTCTATCCAATCACAACATATACAAAGCTTGTGCGGAGTGCACCTTGAGTGATAACAGAAGGTAATTTATATCTATACATCTCCTTCATGTGGGCAGATTATGTATGCAGTTGGAATAGCTGTTTGTTCGTTTCGTGCTTAGGACGTGAGGGAAACGTCGAGCAGAAGCATTCTACAAACCGGAATCGTCATCCCTCTTTGATCAAATAAATCATTTTACAACGCTAGTTGATTCCACCGATAGATAAATCATTTAACCTAGAATTATATGATTTTACGTAATTTTAAAGGGTAAACACCTATCTTTTTAATGATACCAAAATAGTATCCCCTTGACAAACTACTTTTCGAACAAATTTCCCAAAAACATAAGCTGTTTTACATGGGATATATTACGACTGTGCGCTCCAGAGGGAGATTATTGAAATAATTAGGAACTTCTTACACCTATATTTCGTCAAAAAACTCTCAGTGTGTAGGTTGTATGTTTTCTCAAATATTTATAAAAAAATAATCAATTACTCACCGCAGTACTTTTTACAGAATCGCCAAAGAACCTTCTGTTGTGAAAGCAATTTCACCGTACGGCATGAAAAAATGAGTCAAGTCAGTGACTTATGTGGTTATATTTATTTAATTACTGGGAATTTTCGTCATATATAACTATATTTTTGCACCATTAGTATTTCAATATTTACTTTATACTTCTTACAGACGCTAAAATTAAAAAATAAAAATCGAATATGGTTTCTATTATGACTAGGAAACTCTCTCGCTCAAACTACCTCAAGGACATTACTACATTTTTGTGGCGGCAAAATGCCGTTGTTGATGTACGATTTCTCTTTAGACTTCGCGATATATGTATGGTGAGAACATTCTGATCAAGTAGGAAGAGCTCGGCTGATTTTCATTGGGTGCGCCGTATATGCTTCTTTATATTGTGGGATAGGCAATATTGGATCTGCTCATGAGCGTGAGTGAAAGCAGGTCTCCTCCTCGGACTTCCTAGATTCAAACGATGAAAATTTCAAAAAAATATGCCTTAGGAAAAGGCATTAGGTATGGTTATTTTTTTCGTTTTTGAGCTCAAGTCGACTAACAGATGTAATACTATAATACTTGTTGATCCATTTTTTATGGAATAAATCAGTACATTGGTGCGAGCTAAACAGAATGCACGTCGATCATTAGAAAACAACAGTCGTGAGATTTTCCGGTGAAAAGAGAGCGAGGTTAGCTAAATGTTGGAGGACACAAACTGGAGCAGATATGACAATTTTATTACATGGGTGGGATCTTGATGTTCAATGAGAATAGCAGTTGGGGCATTAGGAATACAATTTCGAGAGCAAAAGAGACACTTGCGAAAAGTTGAGAACTATGACGAGAATCTTGCGTAAGGGTGTTTAGAAAATACGAAAATAGTCTGCGTTGCGTGGCTTTGTATGGCGCGGAAACTTAAACACCTAGGAGTAAGGGTGAGAGAAGAAGGGAGACGTTTGAGATGTGGCCGTGGAAAAAATTGAGAGGAATCCGATGAAAGGAAGGATAGACAAACGAGGAAGTGCATGGCATGGTGGGCGAGGAGAGGAAACTGCTGGAGTGAAGTAGGAAAAAGAAAAGGCAAAGTCTAGGGATAGAGAGGGTAATGAAGGGTGAAGGATGGTTTACGCCGAGATAGGAGAATGTTTTGTTGGCTGGGTGGTGGCTGAAGTAGCAAACAAGAATAAGCTGGATGGGAAATATATGGGATGAAGGCTCCACTTAGAGCTAGGGGTTGTAATCATTTAATGACGTATAGTCCTGCAGTTATTGAAAGATTTTTGGAGGTAATATTGAGTACTTAAGTTGATTGAATTAATCAATGGAATACGCCAAAAAACGGGTTGTGGAAATGACAAAAATGAACTTTGTACGTGTAGCCACGCGCACGGGCGCGTTATATAACACACTTGGTGAAATTCACTTTGAAAAGGTCATTTAAATTGACCGGAACTCGAATTTGGAGCTGAATTTAAACTAATAGTTCATGATTGGTTTTTCATTAGCGAATTTCTCATTTTTTCATGTATTTAATTCCGCGTAATGGGAGAAACATTATAAAGATACACTCCATACAATGGTGTTACTTTTGCCCATGATCCGTGATTACCATTGTTCCACTAAACAAATATATACTATAATATATGTTCATGTTATGCATTACACCCATGAGGTTCTGTGTCATCATCTTCATGAGCTGCCATCGTTTCCAAGATTTATTTGCTGCAGCTCTCCCATCCATTCTCTTTTCAGCTTACCGCTTTATTCCGTCATACTTCTTCATTTAACGTCCTTTGGATTTCCTTCAACTATTTCATGCAAGCTCCAAGTTTTTCTCCAAGACTTTCATGTAGTAGCTCTCAATTTATTTCTCCTTTCAGTGCTGTATTCAATTTTTTATGTCGTATAATGTGTCCAATAAGTCTGCATCTACTACTTTGAAGAGTCTTACTGAAAACTTTCTCTCCAACACTTCGCAGGACGTCATTGGTGATTTTCGTTATTGGATCTTCATCAGTCTGCGATTTTTCAATAACAAAACATTTCCATAGCTTCCCTTTTTTAACGTTTTGCTGCGGTTATCGTCCAAAATGCATTCTCATATAAGAGTTCTCTCTACTATATGTATTCTCTCTACATTAAATGAGTTCTATTGAGATTCTTCCTTACTTCCCAGCTTGTGTTAGTGGCTGATAGTGTACTCGTCTTGTGGTAGAATGCCTTTTTGGTATGTTCTTCTGCTCTACTCACTCCATTTTCTTCCTTCTTCCATCACTTCTTCTTGTGATCTTGCTTCCCAGCTAGTAAATTATTTCACCTGCTGTAATTTTGTTTCCGAAGTATTATAATGACTATGTCTTTTGGATTTCCTCCACAAATCAATATATTCATATGATCTTTAGGTTTTTTACCTTCAACGTAGTTCCCAAGCAGTTCAGCATTCTTATTGCTTCCATGCCAGAATGGCTTCAGATAAGCTTAGCATGCTGATTTTTCCCCACGCATGAGGGTTCGTTTCCTTATTACTCATTCATTTCATTTATGGTCTTTTATATCTAAGTATTGAGGATCACGAGTGAAAAAGCCCACCTATCCCCACTTTTGCTTCCTCTAAATCACCTCTATTACCACCAGATTTAATAACTATCAGCAAAAACTTCTTTTTACATGACACGACAATGCTCTTCTTCTCTTGTGGTGAGGATTCTGTTCTAAATCGCACTGACAAGTTATAAAAATCCCCAATGGCCGTAATATAAGCTCAGATGACTGGAAAGCCATATTTAAATCTAGGGAACGTGTGCTCTACGGCCTCTTAAAGTGACAAATTACAAAAATTATACAACGGGCATTGGAGATTTTTATAACTTGTCACTTTAAGAGGCCGTAGAGCTCACGTTCCCTAGATCTAAATCGCACTGTCAAACGCTTTCTTTAGGTCGATGAAAAAAATTTGTGTGGGGTAGCCTTCATGAATTCTTTTCTCTAAGTTTAGTCTCAGGGCTAAAATATATTCTTTTGCCTGAAACCAGATAGGTTTTCATCTTGGAATAGGCTAAAGAACAAATTTTCCGAATCCGTATAAAAAATTATGTAAGTCGTTACATGGGTGGGGTACATTACATATAATATACCTATATACAAAAAATATATATTTACACGATAGATACGTATTAGGGAAAAACAAAACATATTTCTTTCTTCAGAGTTGTCTGAGAATATAATTAAACTACTTCTTCCCAAGGTTAACTGACTACTGATTCGATAGCGGCTAAAGTACATGAAGATGAAATTAGAGAGATGTTACACCAGTTTTTGGAAAAGATAATTCAGTTTTACGATGTGGTTAAAAAGTACAGAAACTTTCTTTTAAAGTCATGTTGTACTGCTAAATCCCAATAATTGTTATCTCTCCCTATTTTGCTATGGAAACCATGAACTTTATACCTGAACATGTTTTGCACTAAAAATGAAAAACAAGGGAAAATACTTTCCGATTACGTACTTATAAAAATAAGTCCTTTTAAAAATAAAATTTTGTATTTGTTTGACCGAGTGTTGGTTTTAAAAGTGTGTGGGGGAGGTGAAATAACTATCAAGTGAAAGAGACTTGCTTTGCAAACTTACTGGAAACTCATGCCAATTTAAATGAGAGACATCCAAGCAAAATGGCAGGTGTCACAAAGTTTCGTTTCCGGAATTCTTAAATAAAAGTCGGCGCCTCAGGCATGCATACTAGGTGCGTACGCATTACACTGTACATCTTGGAATTTCAATTTCTAACAGACAAGCTGGGCAGACAATATAATTTGGCGAAGAGAATAACTAGTGTTATATTAATCCTAAAGTTAATGGACTACTTATAAGATAACATTTCTTGCAAACGGCTTCCAGAGGCGTGTTGCATTCGATTTTGGGAGCAGTAGAAGTGTCATGTAAGATATTGGCAGTGAATACCAAGAACTTAAATGGCCGTGTTTGAATCTAATGGCATAGATACAGTAGACTCCGGTAGACTAGTGCAGCCTATACACTGCTGTCATGAATATTACTCCTATGAAACAATTCTGGATATCTTACAATTAGAGGTTGTGCGTGTGATTTCGTCGCCAGCAAAGAAAGTGGAGAAGTGTGAAAAATAAAAATAAAACAAGTTCACCGTGGTTTTGTGCTCCAAGATATGAATCAAGGCCATCATTGAAATCACAGCCTAGCAGCTATATATCCATGTTCAAGGGATTGATACATACTACATACGTCTGGGGGAATGTCATAAAATCGCCAATTTCTCATGTTATTTCTCATGGTATCTTCCTCCAAAAACTCTCCAATTTGAAAGCAATCTTATGTGCTTTTAGTGCCATGCCAATGCTTAGTTGTCTATATGATCTATAAAATAATACTTTGCTGCTAGCTAAACCAGTTAAAGTTAATACATGATTAGCACAACAATTAGGTCAATGGATTCTACAGTGACGTATTCATAGAAGCTCATTATTATGAAAGCATTACTCAGGTTCTCAAAAAGACTTAAGTTAAACCTCTTTGGCACCTCGTTTATCAAGGGAGCTGAAAAAATTGTAACAAATCGATTGAGAATGATGATATGAATGTGTTTGTAGATATATTAAGTATGAAATATAAGCTTAACAATGACGAGGTTTCGAGCGGTTCAACATCCAAATCACAAGAGCAAATTTTGTGATTCGTCGACATGGAGACATCGCTACAACAGCATTTTTGCAATTTGGTACTTTATATTTCTTTGTTATTAGCTCAACATCAGCCCACAGAATTGATATGTGAGTGGTTTTTTTGCTCTTCTAAATAAATCCACAGTCCCCCAAGCCTAGGATGCCGCAAAACTTAGACGTAAAAAGTTAATATGCGAACACACATAGATTCATTTTTCTCTTAAGAGAATAATTACCATTACACAACTTGAAGGATGAAAGATAGCATATTTATCAGCAAAATATAAAAAATAGCATGATTGATGGGGTACACGGTTGCAGAAAAACGCACTTAATTTAAAAAAAATAAAAATTGCTGCTCTAAATTGCAAACTTTTAACTAAAGGCATCATAATATTATGTGCCGTTGCTATTTTCTTTCAAAAGAGCATTAGCGCTGTGACATAAGTATCATGCATCCAGATATATCGAGGACAACTCAAACATAAATTTACGAGCTCAAATTTTCATACTCTCGTTACTAAGGCGACGAATGCATATTTTGCAAACCAATTAGGTATGACCAACCATGTGGTAAAACGAAAGAGGCCGAAATCGAAGAGGTCAAGGTTAATATCTGTATTCGCCGAAGACGGTGAAATTCGCCATGAAAAAATCATTTGACTTGACCGGGATTCGAACCCGGATCTCCCAATTTCCGGTCAGGTGTGTTAGCCAGCGCTGAAATTCGCCTTGAATTAAGATGGCTAGGTAGTGTAACTGTATCGATGTCTGTAGTGTTAGTCTTCGATGTATATCTTCGCACTCTGCGCGTGACTGCGTATCCATGTCATTAGTGCAATCGAAATGATTGGAAAATTGTTAATATCGGTATTTTTTGGTCGCCGTATTATCCCAAAGGAAAACTTAGAAACCACCGGGAAAGAATGCTCTTCACTCCTTCGGAAAGAACCGACGTACTTTTCTTGAATATGATGAAACGTAATAAAATTTAACTTAAGTTATAGAAGTTAAGAAATACATCGAACCCATTAAATGAAGTCTATTTTTAGTTAAAGTAATTTTATGACAATAAAGTCAGGAGCATGAGGAAAAAACACGTTTTCGGATGGCACACGGACGAAATAATTTTCAAAATTTCAACCAATAAATCATTATATTGACTCCAGTTGATATTTCGACAACATGCGTATTCTAAGAGAAGTAACATGATAAAGTCAAGCCGAGAATCAGAACTGAATTTTTGTATGGGGATAACTTGGCTGCCGAAAATATTTTTAGGAGCACGTTAAAATAAACATTACCTGGTATATTTTTACTGCTAGAATAATAGATTGCGGTTTAGTGAGATTTAGTAAGTGGTAGTTTTTTCTAATGACAGCGAGTGATACAAATTCCAGGACCCTTAGATAGTTTATGAATTATTTTCATGGGAGCCTGAACGGTGATGACTGAGAATGAAAGAGACTAATGAACCACTAAATGGTGGATAACATTATGAATTATTTCAGGACTACAGGTTTACTGATTCATGCGTTTTCGGATCTATTACGGGATAATAGAAGGATTTGAAATAACAGAAGGGAGATATCATATTATGATATAGTTATACACTGAGTAATATATAAAATAAGTACTCACCATACTTTATACCTGTATTGTAATACTATCAAATAAGTCACTGACATGCAGAGATCCGTGAATATAGTAGGATGCGACTGCTGTCAGGAGAAGCATCAGATTAAGCATAATAAATCACTATTCCCAGGTACTTGATTGTACTCGTATTGTTAATTATAACAGTTTATCTGGTAAACTCCAGCAAAACATAAATCCACTCAAAATCAGTCGACAAAGCGAAAAAGATTAATCTTCCTGCGGAGTAAAATAAAAAGATACGTTTAAGTTGACGCCGAAGACGAGGTGCCGAAGGACACGTCAACGGAGCAAAACAATGTGACACATGCAAGGAACACGACTGCATCGATTGCATATACGCGCGGCAAAGAGCGAATGAAATCGCGTTAGCGCCCAAACGCTCACAGTCAGTCAACAACCAATAAATTTAATAAATGCTGTGTCAACTCGCGCCAACTACTAGGGAAATAAGCCCTTACTTTTTAAGGGGTCAGGGGAGGCTGTTTGAAACAAAGTGACCGATACACGCCAGAAATCCCTTACATTTTAGTCGATGGGGGAAACAAGAGATGTATGCAAGACAAATAAATGTGGGATAGACGGTCTCAACTGTGACTTATCTTCTCTCCGCCGGATTCTGATCTTCCGCTGCCCAACTTGAAATGCCCGAAACAACTTGTTACCGAGAAACACAGTTTATGCTCGTTGGAAAGAGAGAGGTTTTTTTAGTAGCATATCAATGCCATTAAGCTTTAGGTACAATGAAGTTTACTATCAAATCCTATGATTTTTCATTTGCTCGCCTTACTTCTTGGGGGGGGAATTCCCCCCCCCCCCCCCCCCCCCCGTGGATCCGCCACTGATTTTCAGACGGCTGGTCACCAATTCCTCGGATGTATTTATGCATCAGATTTCGAATAGCAGCTTTTATCCAGCTTTTCAACTGGGATATTAGCTTTCACAAAATCTTCTGCGGTATCCAGGATAAATTCTTCTAAATGTTTGGCACGCCCAGCCTTCACTAGTATTGTTTTTAATGCAGACACCCTGAACGCATTCACTTCACACCCTGATTTCCTTTTGCTTTTTAAATGTTTTTTGGCCTTACAATGTTTATCGAGTGCATCTTTCCTTTTGTAATCCAACCGGCAATCACAGTAACACATTGCCGATACTACTAGTCCTGATTTAAATCCGTTTGATCGGTCCGATAAATCAACTCGTTGTTTCGGCATTGTCTCCAGTCCAGTCCAGATGTTAGTAAACCTTTAGTGCTGCCAAGGGCGCGATCACAGGGCCATCTCTAGGACTCTTCTTCTTCCCTTATCCCCTCCAAAATCTCAGTTTTAAGCATAGGTCTTTCCTTCTCGCCGACACCTAAGGTTAATCCTGTCAAACTCCTTACAGACACTCTCAATTTTTGCCGAAAATTGAAATGGAAATTCTGTTGGAATTCCCAGCGCTCTGCTGCTGCCCAGCGCTCAACAGCCATTTCCCGATACTTCTTCTCAAAATTTACATCGTGCCCTTACCAATTTCAAACCGCCCTCTACACATAAACCCAAACCTTTGCTTTCCAATCATCCCCTAGAAGATTTCACGAACCTCCTCTTCAAAATCTCCGATCCGTCCTTCCTCACTTCCTTAAAGCCCGCACCCAACCTATACTCATCAGAAATCAAAGCCTTAAAAGACCTTTCTCTCAATCCTAACATAGTAATCACCCCTTCTGACAAAGGCTCTACTGTGGTAGTACTGAACTCTTCAGACTACATCAACAAAGCCCTTAGACAACTCTCGGACCCCTCTTCTTACGACCCCGTTTATCATGACCCAAACCCAAAATTCAATGATGAAATCATCTCTTTCCTTAAAGACAAAGGTCCCAAGGAAGGTCTCACTGGTAATGATATTTCTCTGCTTTCTCCCGCTCATCCCCGCACTCCCAACTTTTATATCCTTCCAAAGATACACAAGCCCAACAACCCAGGCCGACCAATAGTATCCTCATGCCACTCCCCTACTGAACGCATCTCCGCTTTCGTCGACCATTACCTTCAGCCTTTAGTCCATTCCCTGCCGTCCTACATCAAAGATACCTACCAATTCCTGGATCGCCTCCTCTCCACTCCCCTCCCTAAAGACTCCGACATCATCATGGCTACCATTGATGTTACCTCCCTCTACACCTCTATCCCCCACACCGAAGGATTATCCACCATTAAGCATTATCTTCCTACTCGCCCTACACCTCATATCCATAGCTCCGATTTCCTTATGGACTTATCCCACTCCATCTTGACTCACAACTTCTTCTCTTTCAACGACCGCTTCTACCTTCAAACCAAAGGCTGCGCCATGGGCAGTAGATTCAGCCCTTCCTATGCCAACTTTTTCCTCGGCCGTGTCGAAGAGTCCTTCCTATCCTCACGACCCCTGAAACCCTTGCTCTGGCTCCGATACATCGATGACATTTTCCTTCTCTGGTCCCATGACGTCGATTCCTTCAATTCATTGATTTCCTCTTTCAACGATTTCTCTTTGGTCTCCTTCACCTCTCATTTCTCCTCTTCCATTGTAATCTTCCTTGATTTAGACATCACTCTCTCCAACCACCATTTCAGCACATCGGTCCACATCATACCCACCAATAAACAGCAATACCTTCATTACAACAGCTTCCATCCCTCCCATACTAAAAGATGCCTCCCCTACTCTCTCTCCATACGAGGCCATCGCATTTGCAATAACTCTAATTCCTTTAATAAATTCCTTTCCTCTTTACACCAGTCCCTTCTCCGACGAGGATATTCTCAGACTCTTCTTCACAAACGCATTCTCAAAAAACCCTTTCCTCCTAAACCAACCCAAAATAAAGATAATTACAACCTCTCCCTCTGTACTATCTACTTCCCAGGCGTCTATGGCCTCAAAAAAATCCTTAAAAACCTTTTCCCACTACTCGCTGACAATCTTACCACCAAAAACACATTCCCACAACAATCTAAATAGATAAGATGGCTACAAACTTCCTAATACGTAGAAAAGACTTTTGAAAAACTCAAGTACCAATTTTTTTCTACATTCTTATTTATTCATTGAAAGCCATTATGCCTCCAGTTTTTCAGCTGCTGATCATACAATCAGCATTGAAGCTCATACAAGAGTATTCAGCTGTTTACCTTCTACTTTTGAAAGTAAGGAGGAAAACTAGGGAAAATTGGCTTTTGGAATGCCTTGCCTTTTGCAGTTTAGCAGGTTATCGATCGATCCCAGATGTTGAAATGTATCAGATTCCTATTAAATCGAGGGCCATATATTTTGCGATTTCCTCTCTTTGAATCCATCATACGTTTTCTGGTCTCCCTTGAGGGCATGGCCATTCGTTTGCCTGTTACGGAAACCATTTTTTGTCACGAATTAGGAAGATAAAATGCCGCTCTCACTTTTTTCTTTAGTTTTTCTGTCCGGTCTGGATAGCTGCAACAGGTCTTATGATATACCTTTCAAGCGTAGTAACGCTTACATTTTTCCCCTGTACTTGGGCGTACCTCACGTATGCACATCAGGTCAAAAGGTGAATGATAAATACAAAGAACTCGGAACGCTCATATGAAGCTCAACACTTTGGCCGCTTAGTTCAAGAGACATGCGCGTCAAGCACAGATGATAATGAATTTCTTTTCTCTGGAGTGCAATGGTAGCCACTTTACCAGAATTTTTATTCAGTTCATCTTTTTTATAGCCTTGTCATAATCGATCCATTGTGTTCAAGGCTTTATATTCTAGCTTATAAGTATTTTAATTTATAGTTTTACGAACTACCTCTTTGTTCGATCATTGATAGTGTAGGTATCACGAAAATAAATCTTGAAAATTAATAATCATCCCCAAATAAAGGACTAAGCGGTGAAAATGTTTACTTTCAGTACGTTTACATTGCGTGGTGTTAAGTTTTGAATTTTCAAAGAAACAATAACGTCGACTGAATTCAATATAGGGCCTCACTCGAGCTTCCTGAAGAGTTTTATGTAATTTTCTTATGTATTCAGGGCTCATCAAACCGTGTTAATATTTAGTACTGCAGGTGGATTTTATTCATTAATATTTTCCCTTTTAAGTGCATGAAATATCGAGATAAAACTCTATTCAACTAAAATCTATCATGCTATTATTTCCTAAAGAGAATTCACATGTGGTATTAATATTTTTCTCAATGAATGATTAATGAACTACGCACATTTCAGAATGTACTTTCGTGCTTGAAATGTTAAAACCCACCCGTGGAGATCCCTTGGCAAAATACACTCACTCAAATCATCTGGCCAATCATCGAATAGTGCACCTGAAGGCATTAAATGCATTTACACAATCAGAACGGACGCTTTAAAAACTCATAATGAAATCAGTTATCAACTTGACAGTGATCCACTCTTTATCGCTCGACTCGAGTATGGAGCTCCAGATGAAGCAGTAAAAAGTGTATTTTCTTCCAATTAAAAGATCTCGATTGCATGCAGTGATAGCGCCTGCGGTATCTTAAAATTGGATGATATCAATGGTGAGATTATACCTGTGATAATGCTCCTGTTCGCACTCTTGATAAACCGTATCGCCTTAATGCAAGAGAGGTGATACAAGAGTGATTTACTCCCTATCGGGATCGTTCAGACCTTTACTTTGCAATAGCAAAATTCTTGATCCCAAAGCATGGAAGTAATTGCGTTTTGAAACGTATCTCTTCTTAATTTTGTCTCACACTAGGGTAGCGCACTTTTTTCAAGATTTGCTGAGTTGGTCTTGGGCAAATTTCCTCCACTTTCCCGCAGGAGACTTACGTGAGGCTCGATCTTACGCAAGCGGAGTCCAACCGGAAGAACGAATTCCTTTGGGAAAATGGAACACCCATGGAGAACCACATGAAAGCGGAATAGTTCAGTTATGCTAATACTTCCAGAATCTTTATTAGAATCGCCTTATGCTTCTATGCAACAAAAACTAAAAATATTTTTCTCCATCGTATTCAAATAGTTCCTGAAAGATAAAATATTTTCAGGCATCTGCTAGTCCCAGGGTCCATCATTCCTGTATCGAATTCAACAGTGAACCATTTGTGGATCATCTACATTTTTTTTGCTCGTCAGCAAAAAATTGTGTTATCTCTCTTTTTTTATATACGACGTTGTAAATAAAGATAAAAGATTTGTATAATTTCACCGGATATATTTATTAACGACCGGTTTCATCCAAAAGTGGGCATCATCAGCCAGTGGACCATCATATTGAATTCATACGACTTTGTACTATAGATTCTTTACGTCTAATTCTGTATTAACAACTTAACTACATTTCTCAATCGCCGATTCTAATTCCCTTTAACTGAGCGCTGCATCGCTCGAATTGATTTATCTCTGTCCCATAGGTTTCCTACGCCCTTTTACTATCAATTTGTCTGTTAACTAATTCCAATGCTTATCTGTGACGCGACAGTCAAGTAGATTCCGATATTAGCCGCAAGAGCATAGGGAGGACCCAAGTCAAACCTCTTTGATACTTCGGCACCTACCTTATAAGGTTAATGTTAGATGTTTTAGATACCACAATTTCCTGAAGGACGGCAGAGGGATGGGTTGAGGCCCTAAAACCACAATGCTAGATTTTCTTCTGCCATACCGCTTTGCACGAGGTCAAGATTTTGCTGTCACTCGTTTAAATTAATAACGCGATTTCACTATACGTCTTATCGCCTAACAGAGCCATACATCCATCATCTGTACTTATCCACTATATCAGGGGAGGGCAAATATTTTGGCTCGGGGGCCACTTTGTGGAAGCGGAGGTTAGCGGAGGGCCGCACCATGTAAATTATTGCATTCATTAGTTAACTTTGCACTTCAGAAAGGGCAAGGGCCACAAAAACTCTTAGCGGGCCGCATGTGGCCCGCGGGCCGCTATTTGCCCACCCCTGCACTATATTATTGTTTGTTACATTCAATGTGAACTATTGTATTCTCGTTCCTCAAGGTTTTTACTTGGTTATCTTAAATTCACCAAACCGAACCATAGGAAATCCTGCTTACCCAATTCCAGAGTTTTCAGATTTCCTATGAAGGCAGAGGACCACGTTTTCAGGCATCTTTTCCAATATCTACTGGAAATTATCCGATGGCTGTGTGTTTTACTTGCCTACAACCAATCTTGTCTCCTAATGGAATAAAAAAGCTTTGTATATTCCACACAAATATTTAATGGTATAAACCCCGACTGGTTTCAACACTTTCATGTTATTTTCAAGGGACAATACTATTAAAAAGTGTTATCCCTTGAAAATGACATGAAAGTGTTGAAACCGGTTGGGGTTTATACCATTAAATATTTGTGTGGAATATACAAAGTTTATTTATTTCACTATGAACTCAGAAATTCCACAATGTTTACTCGCGAACCATGGAAGATAATCTTTTCTCCTATTAAATTTGGTCCGTCCATCTTGCTACGTTTAAATAATGGTTTTATTTCGAAATTCCTTCTTCTTTCTTATTCTATTCTTCAAGGTTTTTTGTTAAGTTGATTTCAATAAAATTGTTTAGAATTCTCTTTCTTAGATTAAAGTTCGAATTATCTGTAGCTTTGCCCACTTTCATTGAGTTTAAACAAATTGCGTTTTCCTTTAACCGTCATTCCAAGTGGGGTAACTCCGGCGATAGTCGCAATTCTGTCCTTTGCAGGGAGCACCTAAAAGTTTCACCATGCTTCACTCTCCTATTATTTTCAAATACCTTCTTTACCTCTCTTTGTAGTAAGTCTATATATCTACGTGCATGTGGTTTTCCTTATACATTTGCCATTGAAATGGGGAAAATGCTTTTGTTTGACCGTTGAACGACCTCCGTTAACTCCCAATTCTTCATTCAATTTCTGTTAAATTCTTCTCTCGCAGTTCCTAATGTTATCCTACTCTAGTTTCTTTCATATTACTAAGTTTCATGGCATGAATGCTTCCAGCTATAGTTTTTCCATCATCCAAGTGCAAAGAATAATAAAACGATTCAGTTCTTTAATTCTACCACGGTTAATAGATATAGTTCATACGGCAACCAGTGAATTCTCTGTGAGGTTTGGTGCTTTTTCGGCGTATCTGTCGAAAAACTTCTTATCCGATCTTCCACTGGGTAAATGTCCGTTTGACTGCTCTTTGACCCTTTTGAGCTTCATCTTCAGGGTACATGAGAGGAGATGAAGATCCTCATATACCCTGAGGACTTCATGCTCGAGACGAATTTTAGAACTGCCGTTTTCCGCTTGACCAGACAATCATTCACCCTCCCTTATGCCGACATGTTTTTTTTACTTGCCCCTACGTCCCTTCGTTTTTAAGTTGAATACTTTTAACCGGCAATATTGATTTCATATCTTTTGTGATTACTATTTGTACATTCTTCCACTCTTCTTAAGATTTCCTTTTTTATTTTTAACATTCAATGATGATTTCATATGTTATTGTGATCACTTTTCGTAAATTCTTCACTTTTCTTAAGAATTTCGTACTTGACCTCATATTCTATTGCACTGTTTCTTTGTTGTTATTTATGTTTCGCTCAAATATTTAAGCGTAGATACGGAATTGTTGTGAAAATTTCAGCTGGGCTTCTTTCTCATTTTATTTCAGCATTGAATTAAACTAGAAATAAATTAATGAAGAGTTTCTTCGATGACTAGTATGTGGTCTTATGCAATGTCAAGCCTTGATATTGAAAATGCTAATTTTTTTCTAAAATTTTATGTTCTTATACATTTTTTGAGTTTTAAGTTACTAAAAAATATAAACCATGTAAATAAGTTATAAGTTGGAAAGTTAGAGAGTGACATTATTATTAATGAATAAAAATGTGTAAACATTAGTGTTCAAGTGTTGATAAACTTATTCATCGAAATTTTTCAGGCACATCATGGGCTAAAGACTCCTTGGTGCCATAAAACGTCTCTTTTTGCGCGACCTCCCTTTGGGATTGAAGATATAATAAATTCAGTGGCTGCCTTTATGTAAGATCATACATATTCCCTAGGAAAATTATGTCCTTATTAAGGGGTGAAAGGTATGAATATAACGTTGGTGTTCACGGAAGGGATCCATAGAAAACTAAATTGACCGCCTTTAGGCGTAAACTTATCCAATTTATTAAAGTGAGGAAACTTTTACAACACCACATAAAAAATTACACACAACCACGACCCGGGTTTCGTCGACTGAGCGTCATCATCAGGTGATCAAAAATGTAAAGCAATCCCTTTATATACTATCAGTCAGTTGGGTGAGGGGATAGTGGGGTAAGGGGGACGGGAATGGTCAACAAAAGAGGAAAGGATAGGGGAATTAGCGGGTAGCAAGCATTCATTTAAAAGTCTTACTAAATTATTAGTCTAAGTCTAATTAAATCTTTTAAATTAATGCTTGCTACCTGCTAATTCCCCTATCCTTTCCTCTTTTGTTGACCATTCCCGTCCACCTCACCCCACTATCCACCTGACTGATAGTATATAAGGGATTGCTTTAAATTTTTGATCACCTGATGATGACGCTCAGTCTTCGAAACCCGGGTCGTGGTTGTGTATTATTTTTTATGTGGTTTTGTAAAAGTTTCCTCACTTTAATAAATTGTTGTGATGGAATACAACAAAGTTTCCGAAGACTACGTTTCATGTAAACTTATCCATTCACTCAATCAAATATCATCACAAAGTCTTCACTATAGACTCTCTAGGGATAAGTGACAGCACGCACAGATTAAATAGGCGAATTCGAAGCGTTAGGGCCCATACATACCACTAAAATAACCTAGCCCCATAGTGGCATTTCCAGTTCCCGGCGCGCGAAGCTGGACCCCGTCGCGCAATCGAATAATCAAATCAGTTAATGACGTCGTAAACTGTTTTAAAAGTTCTCTTTAGATAAACCTTTAAAAGTGTTGAACTGATTCTCTTATGTAGGCCACCTTACTGGTCTCCATCTGGAAACTTTTCATATTTAAAACTTGCTGTAAACTTTCGCCTGAAAACAGCTTCCGTCATTTTGTAACCTAATTGCACAAAGATACAAAAATAATATCTGAAACTTAGTACGGTAAACTACCTTTTTAACAGGCCATATTGTTTCTAATTCCATAATACTAGTCTCCCAATCTGACCATCAACTTAACTTGGAGGATTTTCGGAGAAAACTGAAGTCAGAGTTGTTTGGGAAATTTGGTAATAGTTGGGTTTTTATCTATCTAAGCATTTTAAAAAAGTACATGCCATTCGAAATGTAACAATTATTTTAGAGTATCGATGCGGAGTTGCAAGTTTATGCATGAACAAAGCAATTTGGACTTACATTGCTTGTTTCGATTTCCGACCACTGTGTGCCGGCCGAAATGCTGTCCACGTAGGATCCGAGGTGCACATAGGGCGTTAATTGTTATTTAGGTTTGCCTTAATTATTTTAACATGATGCTATTTCCTTTTTTTGTAATTTGACCATAAATATAATAACAATCGGAAAACGAATCATTTATAATTAAAAAGAAAAATGTTTTTAGGTGATATAGTCATTTTGCATTGACTGTTTCTACTTGTTATCAAGTGAAATGCGCAAAATATGTATTCAATAATACATGTCCTATTTTCATATTTTCCCTTCTGCGTCGGAGTGATCCTTTTCCTGGTTAGTATTTATTCAGTATTGCACGCAACCTCGCCTTTCTTCGCATATTTCCATGACCTTTTCCTTTTTCATTTTTGTGCTTTCTTATTTTCCTCCGCGGGGGAGCTCTTGGTGGGAAGTGAAAACTTGTCCATGTATTGAAAACATAGACATTGGTAAACGGAGTTGCTTTCATTGGACAAAATACGGCTGAAAATGTTAGGAATGGTACGCTAAGTTATAAATTCGTAGCTGATGTACAAATAAGAGTAGCTGTATTCCAGTGGTTATATGTAACACTCTTTTCCAGAGTATAAATATATTGCCATACTGATGATAATCAAAAATTTCCAATTATAAATCAATTAAGGAGATTTTTTTATCCACATAATCGGTCGAAGATTAGAAAATTTTGGAAGAATCTAAGCAAGTTGTAATGTAGGTTTCTGCGGGGATTGGTTGTAGGATCCGGTATCCGCTTTTTTTTCCGCCCACCATTTCATGTTAAAGTGAACAATAAAGTCACTTGATTATCAGCTTCAACTGGACCTGAAAACGTCTGTAGGGTATTTCATAGAAGAAATATAGTCCAATAAATGAAACGATGCGGCGGGATACCTGAAAACCGGTAGATCAACCACCCTAGAAACTCAGCACTTGAGCACAGCAACAGGTGTAATTGATGGGACATGAAAAGGTTTTCCTGAATCTCACATTACAAAGTTTTGGATGAAACAAAAGACTACCAGCAACCCTGATAAACATTTTGGTTGTATTGCAGGTTGCCCACCTATCGAAGCTGGCGCGTACCCTCCGTTATGCTGGTAGAAACTTTTTCATGGCTAGCGTTTACTTTGAGTAAACGCTAGCCGTGAAACTTAGTGAAACTCTTAGTGAAACTTAACGATACACAATCGGAGGACCGTTATGCTTAGTATAATTAGACCGATCTGTAATGTACTCACGCAACTATCGTTAAATGGGAAGAGGTAAAAAGCGAGAAGAATCAATTTCCTACAAAAGTGGCCTAAAATAATGTTAGCAACATGACTGCTCCTTGCGTAACATCCAAAATGTCATTTACAATTTATTGTAGATTGCAAAATGTGTAGGTTTTTTGTAAGTGATCCACTCTGTTTCCATGGTAAAACTTTTAAGCCTCGATGGCGTGAGGGTTGGTACCAAGGACCGCAGAGTAACAAAATTTCTTGGGTAGTTTTCTGCGGTAAGGAAATCTAGTGATCAGTTAATGCACGAAGAGCAGCCTTCAACTAAATGTACAGTCGTTTTATGTAACATCGCCGTCAACTTGGCACTTGAAAATTTTTCGGCTCCGGGGTGGTAAGATTTTGTTGAGCAGGACTGGGCGATAAAGATACATATATCATTCCATAGGAAAGAACAGAACACATGGTTTTTGACTCAATTAAGCAATAGCATTTTAATTTTTTTTAATCCAATTACGATTACATGTACATTATTAATTAGATGCTTTTATAAGTCGGGCCATGATTGAACGATTACAATGTCGTAATTAAAAATCTTTCTTACACCATTATCAGATGAACAGTAAAAGGTAAATTATTCCGTTAGTGTGTGCCTTGTCGGTTGTTTCTCAGGTAGAATGGCAAGGGTACCAAGCAGGTTGAGCCAGTCTGTGCGAAACTTCGAAAAAAGGTGATTTTCAACGGGAAAAATATTTTAAGAAGGCATCGGCCTAAAATAAAAGATTGTGTTTTTCCAACTCTGCCACCAACTTTATCAGCTATAGCTAATTGAACGTGCGAGTAAAATGATTAGAGAATGGATAATTGTTGTGGAAAGTGTCGGTGAACTTTGATTCAATTGTAAATATGCTTTTTCCCGGAAGATAAAGCATAACTAAGAACGCAGCCAATATTTTTACCTCCGCTATGTAATGATGACTTGTATAGTTTCATCTATGCAGGAATTGATATTTGGTTGCGACTCGTAACGGTGACTGTCATTCAGTTGTATTTATTACAGTTAAAGTATATTTCACTGTCTGATATAATATTTCATCCTCTCGTCCTTCTGACGACCGTATTGGAATCATCCCATATAAACTGGATTGCTATCAATGATGACCGTTAATTTTCCTGGATTAGGAAACCACAATCATAGCATTCATAATTTTGACCATTATAAGACGTTCATACTTTGGTTACTAAGCGTGCTAGCCTCCAGCTATCCGTAGGAAAATTATTGGAAATTCGAATGAGCTTCCCAATTTTCGTTCCGCTCAAATACTTAAACGTGGGTGAAGGGATGTAGTACAAATATGGCCGTCACCAAGAGGTCACACTCTGATGCAGCGCTATTTGGCCACTTGCCTGAGACGAAGAGAAAGTTACAGCTATTTCCTAAAGTTTTATGTCGCCAATCCATCTCAATAAAAATCATTATTCTCGTAACGAGAACCTGACTGCTTCCAGAGCATAAATTAGGTGAGTTATCCATGTAATATAAAATCTTTAATGTAAAATCTTCTAAAGTCTTAATACCTAAAATACTATTGAGAGCAGTCAAATTAGAATTGTCTCTCATGTGCTCCCGAGTCCTGTGTCAGTCTGCAGGGATCTATACGTTTTTCCGTTTGATATATTATGTCAAGCCTGCTTGTCGTCGGATTCGTTTCCAAAAATTCCCAAAAAAACAAGATTGCTTAAGTAGCTTCGTGTTCTGTGTATTGGCGCGGTCAGTGATTTGCTCCCCTGTTTCGGTGGATTTTTTTCCTTATCAATTCACACGTATTGGGTCTATGTGCTCTTTATTTGCGTGCCATCCAACAAAAGTTTCTTCGTGAAGAAAGAAGAAAAATACTCGTGAAAGCGAATTTAAAGCATTAACAGGAAACAACCCCACATGTAGATACGTTAACCTGATAAATTCACGGATAAAATAAATCAATCGCATTGACCTTAACTTGACACCTTCTTTCCGAGTTCTTAAACCCCCCTATATCCCCCCTATGAAATGAACAGTGGAAGAGGACGTCTGGGTTTCGTCAATTGACTAAAGAACCTGGTGCTCATTCATGGGATTCGGGTTCGAATCCCAAATTGCAGGCGAATCATTTTTATTATTAATATCGCACGTCCATGCACAAGGAAACGTATTTCAATTCAAAGGCGATATCATGAAACGATTCACTTTTCTCTCCATTCCCCTTCAGTAATCTGGGTGAGTACTGTTGAATTTTTATTATGAATAATCGAGTCTAGGGTTTAATTACAAACGAACCAATATGCCTATTGCAAAACAATTTACACCTATATTTTTAAAGTACATACGTTAGGCTCTATAATTATAAGACATTTTTTTTAAGTTCAATAATAATTTTTCAGGTTCAATAATAAGCATTTCTTATTAGCCATGCCTGCTGCGAAGGCTCGATAATCACGCGGCCTAGCGCACACAAAACGTTGCATCAATATTACTCTATAAAATCGGTATCACATTGCACACTTTCAGTGGTTGCCATGTCTAATAACCACGATTGAAAGATTTAAAACAAATATAAGTTTTCTGTTGTAGATATATCCTGGGCTGAGAAGAAGCTACTTTAGAAAAACGATAAGAGCTTTTCTTTTGATGATTTCCAAACTTTATAACTTAATTATTACGCTACAAACATTTTTGCCAATAAATTACAAAAACGTACAATTTTCACGCTTTTTTTCTCCGCCACTGACCATGGTTTCAGCACATTATGCCAGCATATTAGACCCTGGTGAAGGCATAATGTGCTGAAACCATGGTCGGTGGCGGAGAATCAAAATTGTGGAAATCGTACCAGTGTTTATTTTCGAATTTTGGAAATCCATAGTTTCCACAAAGTTAGTGCCGATACGCTCTCGTATGTACAAATATATTATTACTACCAACAAATATTCTTTCAGCCATAGTTTATTTAAGTGAGCTGTTCCAAGAAAATAAACAAAAAACGTGGGCATTTTTTACTATAACCACACAAAAAGAATTGTTACTAACTTTAAAAAATTTTCTTATAGATTCTAACGTTGAATTAATCCAGAAAAAAACATTATTACTATGTACAGTTACGCTAATAATTCATTGAAGCTGTAACGCTGTTAGGTATAAAGCTTCGAAACTGACTGACTCACTCATTGATACGAATTCCTGGGCTTTTTTAATCGAGCTAGATGGTTGAACCTTTCAAGGAATGGTTGGACTTTGGTGTCAAGTCAGGAAAAATTCGTCAATCCTAACTTTTTTCATTAATTTGGAGCCGAGATAAGGTTTTTTTTAAATGGGATTTTTGGGAAAAAATGAATAATATCCATGTAGAGTAATTTTCTTTCAGTCATAAAAATATGAAATAATTGAGGTAGAAGTTTCATCCTTCGACCAAAAGGAGGCAAAAGCATCAAAACATGTAATTTTGGCACCGAATTTTCTCTATCCATCGATAAATTGAATTATTTGAAGTTTAAACGCAAAATAAATACAAATTTAGATCTTTTTTCATTTTCGTTGCCAGGCAATCTTTTTATAGTTTCCGAGGCTTGCAGTGCCTTATACTGGCTATAAAGGCTCCATTTAAGGGAATTTAACCTTCTCGGTTCGAATTTCAATAGCTTATAACGATATTATAACTTCGACCTACACGGTTTATAATTTTTTTATTATGATATATATATATATATATATAAACCGTACCGTAACTTTGATACTCTCCTACATTTGCTCATGTTTTGCTTCCGTTGGGACCGCACCAGATTCCTCCATTTTACTTCTGAAACAATCCCCCACCTTATCCTCTCTGTTTTAACCGGGGAGCTTTAATCCTTGCACCTCCTTTCTGATATATACCTCGAAGAGAATTGATTGAGACAATTTTTGGTGATTTGCTGCAAATGTCAATGCAAGAAATTTCAAAATCCCTGTTGCATTCCTCAATGAGCAAACTCCATCCGGCATACCACCTCATGTACTGTCGCCTAAGATTGGTGTGTTCATTAGGGTGGGCCGAAAAACACGAAAGTGTCCGAATCGAATCGCTATAGCGCGGAAAAGTTGATACTCGTCACCTTGATCACAAAGAAAGAAAAAAAATTGAAATCGGACCACATCTTTCGGTCGCACATCTCGTTCGAAGTTTCGAAAAATCGTAAAAAAGATGACTTTTTTCGGGATTTTTAAAAATGAGTTACAATGATTTGATTGCATTCAAAATCGGTATGTTTCCTCTTCTAAAAGTCCTTTGTCTTGGAAAAATTTAATTTCCCTTATTTTAGAGGGAGGGAGGGTCGTTCATTGAGTTCAAATTATCGAAAAATCGTAAAAAACATGACTTTTTTCGGGATTTTCTCTTTATGAGTTAGTGATCGGATTGCGTTCAAAATCGGTATGTGGCCTCTTTTAAAGGTCCTTTATATTTTTTAAAAGATATAATTCCTGTTTTTTCCTTCTTTTATGGGGGAGGGGAGCGGCATGTATCGGTAAAATGAGTGACCTTACGGTCGTTGTTTTCCTCGTGTGAAGTGTGCAGCTCTTCTCCCTAGAAACTTAGGTATTTGGGTACTTTCGGCTGCTTCGCGAGTTCCACCTTTTATTTCTCTTGCTTTACAAACGCTGACAGAAAGGATCAAATGTTTTTCTGCAAACCGACAATACATTCACATTGTTTCGGCAAGAGGATTTGTATTCCGGTCGTTGCTTTCCTCGTGTGAGGAGTGCCGTTGGGTAGGCTAAGGCGTTCAAAGCGTTACAATATATCCTACTTAGATCATTCTTACGTAAATGTCATTTACGTATAAAACGGAAGGGGAGCCTCAGCGAGGGCGGGCCTAGGCGGGCGGGCGGGCAGCCGGTGCAAGGAATTCGTTCTGCCGCTGCGCGCAACGCGTCTGAGAAGTCAAGTCACTCCGAGAGCGAGCAAGGCTTTTTTGCCTAGGGGTGACGAGACGCATTCTACTGCTGCTTAAAGTTGGAGGACGGTCGTATGTTGGAGTTGAAGAGAGCTGGACAATGACGTTGAGGACGTTTGATGAGAAATTTTATTGTCCTTTGTTTGGACCGCCTCAAAGACTGAACTATCAGATTCTTCCATCGCATGCTGATGTTTTACTGCATTGCCAGTATGTTACATGTTCTTTAGCACTGGCTTCGGCCAATCCAAAACAGGATGTCAGCTTCTCTGCAGTAGCTAAAGTCGTTGTTGATGATATAGAGACCATTTTAATTAAAGCATCTTTGCCAACGGTCTCCTGCCCTAGAATCATAAAATGTATCAAAACTCTTCACTATAAGTATTACTACACACGTAAAAAGTTTAACAGGGACAAAAAATATTAGGAAAAACAACAGGAGTACACACAATATATTTTTGACAGTACAAAAACTTAATTTGACTTATGTTCCTGCAAGTATAAAATACACATGCTGTGTGATTGCAACAAAACAATTGATAAATGTACCTGTAATCAGCCGGTTAAAATCGATTGCTCTTTCCCTGTCGACAGGACAGTTTCTGTGGTAGAGAGAAAATTTCTTTATCCACAGCGGCACCACAGGATTGGCAAGATAGGAACAGTTGACCAAAAGGAGAGTGAAATGATTAAGAAGAGGCATGCAAGAAAAGCAAAACAAGTAAAAAAAGAGGGTGGTAATTCTTCTGAAACTATGGCCAACATCATCTCAGATCCTGAAATAGAAGAGACAGATACGGTTGCCAAAAATACGGGCACAGATTTTCATATTAGGTTCGGATCATCCTCTGGGACTCAAATGAGAACAGTACTTGCTAATATTGCACTTTACGATAGATGCCCCTCCCCTTCCCCATAAAAGGAGGGGGAACGGGAATTATATATTTTTTTGAATATAAAGGACCTTTAAAAGAGGCCAAATACCGATATTGAACGCCGATCACTGTAACTCATAAAGAGAAAATCCCTAAAAAAGTCATGTTTTTTTACGATTTTTCGATAATTTGAACGCGATAAGCGACTCCCCCTAAAATAAAGGGAATCAAATTTTTCCAAGACAAAGGACTTTTAGAAGAGGAAACATACCGATTTTGAATGCAATCCAATCATTGTAACTCATTTTTTAAAAATCCCAAAAAAAGTCATATTTTTTACGATTTTTCGAAACTTCGAACGAGATGTGCGACCGAAAGATGTGGTCCGTTTTCAATTTTTTTTTCTTTCTTTGTGATCAAGGTGACGAGTAGCTACTTTTCCGCACTATAGTAATTCTATTTGGACACTTTCGTGTTTTTCGGCCCACCCTAATGAACACACCATTCTTAGGCAACAGACCATGAGGTGGTATGCCGGATGGAGTTAGCTCATTGATGAATTCAACACGGATTTTGAAAGTTCTTGCATTGACATTTGCTGCAAATCGCCAAAAGTTGTGACACTTTCGTGTTTTTTTGGCCCACCCTAGTGTTCATCATGTTGCTGAGAAATTTGAATCCTAAAAAAGGACTTCGCAACGAAACTCGATTGATGGTGAAAGGGCCTGGACGAAATTTGATAAAAGCAACAATCATTTCAACATGAAATCACAATGATATAACGAGTAGTTCTAATTCCCAGGATTGATTTCGCTCAAACGTTAGTTTTTTTGTTAAAACGCTGCCGATTTCCGACAATTCCTGCTTTAGCTGATACAATAAACAAGGCACAAGGTCAATCATTTGATCACATTGGCATCATTTTAAAGATCGCAGTATTTTCAAACGGCGAATTGTATGTGGCTTTATCACGTTTAAGAGTTGCTATTCAATTGAGGGTGTATATTGAATCGAATTCACTGCTAGGAAGATTATTGAATGGCCAGAGACAATTAAACGAAATGTAGTTTTTAAAGAGGTTCTTCATTCAAAACATAATTTTTCTGTCTAATTTTTTTTATATCAGTCCATATATACTAGAGTTGTACTAGATTTAAATAAATATAATTTTTTTAAAATATTATTAAAAAATTAAATCAAATTTTATTATATTTATCATGATTCAACGGGCGCCTTATGCGTCTTACAAGTAACTAGTTGGTATATGTTGTTAAGCAATAAACCTATCGGTTCGTTTATAATTAAAGCCTAAACTCGATTATCCATAGAAAAAAACCCGACGGTAAACTTTTGCAAGACCTCTCGACAGCTTGACCACTTAATCGCGTTAAAAACCACGGCTCTCAATCCTGGTGAGGCGGTGGCTGAGTGGTAGAGGCCATTAGCGATCGCGGATCACTCTACCTCAGAATGTGACACCGTTTGCCGGGGGGTGAGGCAGACAGGAAGGATAGCCACCGATTGTTGGGAGTCCGTCCGGACGACAAACACGATGAGCCCCGGGCGGTTTTCTAAGGCGAGGGATCTAGAGTTTCAAATATGTCTTGGGAAACTGTTGGTTATGGATCGGTGCAGGTGTTCTCGTGCCCAGGGTCATCGTGTGGATGGCACCAACTGGTCAACAACTCCACCGAGGGCATGTTGAACGTCACGTTCACTTCGTTTCACGTGGGCTGGACGGCGTGAACTCTTTCGCTCCTGCCTCATCAACTATTCCAATTTTATTCGATGATTAATTTCTCAGCGTTGAGGAGTTTAAACTAAAAATAATCAGCAGGTGGATAACAGGAATATTACTCATTTAGTGTCGCCGGCAACCCTGTCGGTTTTTATTTAGCGGAAGTTTTAGTAGTGCGTCGGAAATGTTCATGAGCTGGAATGAATGAACGAAATGGTGCAAACAAGCGAATTGAATATTTCTATCACTCTCAAAATATCTTGTATTTTTTTCCCTCGCATAAAAATGAACTACCACATTGTAAAGCCTAAAATTCATCCTCTTATTTTGGAGGTATTTAAACATTTTCCCTGAAGTGCATGAATTTTTCAATATTTCAATACTTAAATATCTCAGATTATTTCTGCTTTTGTGAATACCGTTTGTTTCGTGGTTTTATTCCCTAGAATGATGATAACGCTTTTAAACGAACTAATTTGGGAAATTTTCGCACTATTTACATCAAGCCGTATTAATATTACGCGAGAGTTCATTTACACGTAATTTTATACCCATATTCGTCGGCCACCTCCTTTTTAATGATGACGCACTTGAATCCAAGTAGGCCAATTGTTTTAATTTTTCAGCATTCCTCTTTCGAATTGCACGAAGAGAGTTCTGATATCTTATATTCATTTCGAGCTGTGAACAAATTTTTGGCAAACACAATTTCGACATATACATCATCGCTAGTCACTAGTACCGCCATCCATAAAGATTTGTTATATTAATTAAATGTCAAATCTTAATTCAATCACAGGATATTTAAATTTTGTAAGAGCAATTTGGTCGTACACATGGTGGCTTTAGGCACCCGATAGTAATGACAAACCGTATATAATTGGTGAATCCGAATGGAGGGAGCCATCTTTGCAGTTATCTGAACTCCTAAGGCATCAGTTTATCTGCCAAGCTTGATTGTCTTTCAATGGCGACAGCGAGTGGAGCAATGGGTGGATCCTTATGCGATACCATCTTAGAATACATCTTGCATTGTTCCCACATGACCTTTTTAATGAACAAATTCACAATGGATTGAGTCTAAATGTCAAACAATGATACTTAAAATCATGTGAGCGAAATATAATAACTTTACTCTCACAAGTACTAAACTTCGTTTTTGCTGCGCATTCCATGGCTATGAGCTTTATTTTATTGTGGCTTATTTTTTTAAATATTCTGCTAAATAAACATATGGTTGACTATTGATACAAATTCAATGATAAGTAAGGTGGCATATGAGTTTGCTGGATCTTCTCCCTTCTCGTATATAACTCTTATTGCAAATCTGTAGTGTTTTTCTAGAAACACGGCTGCGTCGTTTATTTAACTTCATTCATCATACCTTTTCGTCGTTATTTTTTAGCTCTCTGTCTGCGGTATGATGTACTGAGCGTAGTATTGTCATCCAGAAAGATCTAATCCACACTCAAGGGGTTTAATTGTACTTTTCCTTGCAATTTGCTTGGTTTTGTCCATAGTTGGATTATATCACTATGGACTTGACTGTCTGATTTATTTAAGATTTGATTTAATTTCGAACTTTGTTGTTTACTTTCGCACATTTCCTCGTTGGTTAACCTGAAATTAGTCTAAATTATTCACGTTTCCTTTTTCCAAATTTAAATTTATTAATTCTCAGCTGGACTCAGGAAGGGTGGTTGACTGACGATGCAGGTATAGCCAGATATCATTGAGCCTATCCATCCATGCTTGGAAACCCGTATCTGTCACAAAATTATTTGGGGAAAAATTTGAAAGTGATGATAATTGCTCAGTAAATTTAGATATACCAATCTGTGCTCATTTTTTGGCACTTCTACCGTTGTTATCTGGTGTAGGATCAA
Organism: Pyrrhosoma nymphula; assembly: GCA_963573305.1. Taxonomy (NCBI): domain Eukaryota; kingdom Metazoa; phylum Arthropoda; class Insecta; order Odonata; family Coenagrionidae; genus Pyrrhosoma; species Pyrrhosoma nymphula. The sequence goes on along the minus strand of OY754333.1, from coordinate 46,701,429 downwards.
TGTCCCTTCTTTCGCGTTGTCGCTAAATCAATCCAAATTTCAAACCGCTCTTGAAGTGCAATGCTCGCAGCTTAAGAAAGCACTCCATCAATAAAAACTAGTGCTTTAAACGTCGGTTTGACTCTTTAAAACGAAATTCCCTCCATCGTTATGAATGACTTTTATCTTGCCAATTCCTGACTAATTTTCCATTTCCCTTTTTCTGTGTAATTTCTGTGCCCCCTGTTATATTTCTTTCTTCTTTCCCACCACTTGAACTATCCAATTAAGGCCAAAAATGGGTTATTAGCATTGAATATTATCAAATATAAATTGGGTTTCATCTGTTTTAGGCATTTTTATCTAATATTCTTAAATCGTTACAGAATTCTATGACTTACGGTCTCTCTTGTCTGTAATGTTCGATGAATAAATGTTGGTGTCCATTTATGCTTTAAAGGATACGAGAAAAGCATGATGATTCGTACGTTTGTAGGCATTAAAAACAGATTTGCCCTTTTTTACTATTCATTCGGGAAAGCAACTTTCATTTTTTTATATCTTCCTGGCTGTTGGCCACAAACCAATTTTAACTTCTCCTTCGCAAAACTAGTCGGAGGATTATTTTAAAACATATTTTCTATGTCGTCATAATAGCTTACTTTTAAAAACCGCTGTGTTAATATGTACGGGATGAAGAAATTTTTTTGGTTACATAGTAGGAAAATGTTGGCGGTGGCAAGTTGATTGCTTTTCACTGAGAAATCCGAGAATCACTACCATATCTTTATGAAAAAGTTTTAAAAAAAAATACTACTATTAGCTTAATGAAATGTAATTTAATAATCAAATTAAGGGAAGACTTAAATGATTAATTGGAAGTAAACTGTACCTTGATTGAAGGTTTCTTGGATATTCCACCGGGTTTTCTTGACGAAAAACGTTTTGGAGGCTGGCTCTGTTATCACCTTCGCAAATGCAGAAGACTTACATGGTGGAGTCAGCTTATGAAAATTCGAGATTGAGTTTACAAGCAAAACCTTGGGATGATCCGAGAAAATTTAAATAAAACCGTTCTCTGGAAAATCCTTGTCTTTTTTCAGACGTTGCCATATTTAATAAAAAGTTTTGAATTGAATTGTATGCTTTGGAAATTTTGATAACGCCTGTATCGAATATTTACTCCCGGGATTTAATCAATTCTACCTGAAACGCATATTAGTGAAACTGCTCCGGGCCTGTAGTAATGCATCAAAGTCTACAAGTAACATAATTTATCTGCATGGAACTACCAAGGTGTTTGGTGGGGGGAATTAGTGTTGTGAAATCAGTCGTTTGAAGATGGATATGGTGCTATCGGTTTCTTTAATTATACCCCTCTTCAAATGACTGAATTCACAAAAATTAGGCCACCGGTTATAAATAATTGAAGGAAAGGAAAATTCAGCGATGATTATAAGATAAACCGAGGAAGATGTAATAAAATATTTTGATGTTTTTCTTTTTTAATTTAGTGTTCATTTATGTGCGTGAGTATAAGGAAATGTTACACTTAACATGACCACTTAATCTTTTTTTGCATTGTCACTTAAGAGCCTTCATCAAGTTCATTGTGCTTGTAAATGCCGTCGGTTTTGTTGAAATGAAGCAGGTATAGGTATTATTCTAAAGTCTCTTTATTGAAACCAGGGTAAAACATTGCATTGTGAATTCAGATTACTTTAATTGGAGTGAATGAGAGATAGGTATCTCAAGCTTGAACGCTCGCAGTAATTCAGTCTAGGGGTCCAGTCTTCCATTTTCCTGCCTTCTGGATGTTTTTCTGTGGGGTAGCCATCACTTCTTAGGAGATGGTCCTGTGTCGGCTGGCAATCATTCCTCTCAGGTCGTGGGTCATGTGGTAATCGGATGGTGAAGAAGACTCCGGTGGGTAGGTGGGCGTCCTGAACGGTGCCATCACCAGAGCCCTCTGGTAACGAATGACTGTAAAAATGACGGTGAGAACCGGAGTTAATGATCAACCTGGAGGTATCAGTTTTCCAATATATTCTTTTATCAGAGTAGTATTATCTAAAGAAAAAAATGTCTGAAAAGAGGAAGAGGTTTAAATACTCGTAGTTGATTTAAATATTAACTCATATCATTAAATATTTATTAATTTTATAACATATTATTTGAATATTAACTCATATATAAGGAAAACTACTACTTGGTTAATTTAAATATTAACTCATATTATTAGATCTTTGTCTAAGATTGATTATGCAGGAAAATAAATGAATGAATTAAGTCTAGAATTTAATGTGTATGCTTTTTTTTAACTAACACAACCACTAAGATTGACTTTTAGACCTATTTAGAGCGGAATACGTCATATTCAGTGCGTTCATGCCGACCGTCCAACAACGCCGGCAATATTATTCAAATTAATCCTTGTCAATCTCGAAGCCACATTGTAGATAAAATTGCTATATAATGCAACAATGCTCAACTGTCTTTTAAATGAGCCGTTAAACCGCTGGAACCACTCATGTAAAAGGTCCACCAATTTATCGACTGCAATTTTTCCTCCATTCCGGAAGAGGAAAGTTCCATTTCCTAGTTCCAATGGTAGCCGTGGGCCGTATTGGAAATATTGCCGTTTAAGAGTTGTCAGTTTCCTTTGGATTTCTACCGTTCTCCGCTGGAACCTCCCAGCCACTGAGCAGTCTTAAGTTGTCGATTTGATCAAGAGCCCGATAATATTGAAGACAAGAACATAAAATATGTAGAACAACCAACACTAGCTGTATTTCTCTAGGGCAAAAGAGAGATAACATATGGCGTTATACCATGCATAAAAACAGCTCTTTCTCAATTGCCAGTAATTTGGGTCTAATTATATCCACTTCAGACGAAAAAGGATGTAAAATAATTATTATGTTCATAATGTATTCAAAGTCTGCCTTCTATCTGCGGCAATGATTAGAAAGATTGTATTTAGATCCTTTGACTCCATAAAATCCAAACTGTAGCCATGCCGATCTTATTAAAATGCTAATTATATTTCTATATTCGGTATTTACAGAACTTTTTTGGCATTCATGTTTATAAATGTTAATATTTAAGGTGAAACTCTAAATTTGTGGTACTACCCCCAAAATTCTCACTAGTAACAAGAGGAAGCTACTATTAGATACCATTCAATGTAATTCTTAACCTAAATAAAGTTTAAATGCACACAAAAGAGAGTAGAATACCCCAAGAAAAAATTATTTGACTCAACCGTGGTTTTAACCCTGATCAATCAATTGCCAAACAGGTTTGTTTGCCGGTTGTCAATTGTCTAAATAATTACCTTTGACAGTACTTCCCAATTATTTGAATCACTTATGGACTTTTAAATTAGATATATATTCCAGCATTCATATTTTAATCAATATGTAAATTATGCAATGAGTAATCTAGAATATTGACAGCCAATTTTTCTCTTAAAAGGCATTGACTGAAATACTATTTAGTTCATTACAGGTATCGCAGAAATTAGTTTCACGGCCCAGCGGAGAGATTGAGCTTGAGGGAGTATCGAAGCAAGCGTGGATGAGCCGGAAGACGGATCTCTCCGTCTTTCCCTCACCCTCCTGTGCTTTCCTCTCCCCCATGTCACTCTCTTCGGAGGTGCGTGCCACAAAGCCCAGCGATACCTTCGCATCGTAAATACGTCATTTACAGCTCTTTAAGGTGGTTTAAAATAAATATCACTTCAAATAGAATTTTATGAATTTGATCTCATTTTAAGATAAAACTCCCACATCTCCAATGATATTAAAATATCAACCCCTTGTCTAACTACTTTTCGAGCAATTTGCCTGAAAATACAAGCTGTTTCAAATGGGATAGATTACGGCTGCGCGTTCCAGAGGGAGAATATTTTAAAAATTAGGAATTTATAACATCTATATATATATATATATATATATATATATATATATATATATATATATATATATATATATATATATATATATATAATAAAAAAAAAAACACTTGACAGGGGGTGGGGAAAGAAAAGTAAAAAGAGAGAGAGGACTTACTGGGACGTTTCGGGCATGTAGGCCCTTCTTCAGCTGTAGAAAATTTGAGAAGTCTTTGACTTCTCAAATTTTCTACAGCTGAAGAAGGGCCTACATGCCCGAAACGTCCCAGTAAGTCCTCTCTCTCTTTTTACTTTTCTTTCCCCACCCCCTGTCAAGTGTTTTTTTTATTATATTGTGGCCTATTGGCGAAATTTTCGTTTCGTGTATATATATATATATATATATATATATATATATATATACATATATATATTTTAAAAACTTACAGTATGCTGTTTTTTTGTTTTCTAAAATATTTACAAACATTAATCAAATACCTACCGCAGTAATTTTTATAGAATCATAAAAACATCTGTTGTGAAGGTAAAATGAATTACCGTACGGCGTGAAAAAATTAGTCAAGTTAGAGACTTATGCAGATATATATTTATTTAATTACTGAGGGTTTTTGTCATATATAAATATATTTTTGCACCATTAATATAACAAAGTAAATTAACAATTCTAACAGACGCTGAAATGAAAAAATAAAATTCGAATATGGTCTTCTTTATGACTATGGGAAATGTCTCGCTCAAACTACCTTAACGAGCGGGAGAGCCGATTCTCAAGCTTTTCAAAACCGTTCTCATAAGTCTAGGTGTTGTTGTGTTGAGGGAGAATCACCTGTTTATCACCTGAATGTTGGGTTCAAAACCTGCCTGGGGGGCCGTACGTCAGGGCCGGCACTGCGGGGGCGAAGGACTGCTGGGGCGGCACCGGAGGGGCGAATGCGGGCGGGAGCAGGGTGGGTGGGTTGAGGAGGGGCGGGACGAGGGGGGCGGGTGCAAAGGACACGGAGGAGGGGGCGAAGGCGGGGGCGGCGGGGGCGAAGGCGGGGGCAGCTGGGGCGAAGGTGGGGGCGGCGGGGGCGAAGGTGGCGAACGAGGCAGGGGCGGCGGGGGCGAAGGCGGTGAAGGAGGCGGGGGCAGCGGGGGCGAAGGCGGTGAACGAGGTGGGGGCGGCAGGGGCGAAGGAAGCCACACTGGGGGCGGGCCTCGGGGGCGGCAGCGGCGGGGCGTAGATTTCCGCCTGCACGGCGGCCAGCAGCAAGGCGAGCACCAACGATGCGCACTGCGGAGAGAAAAATACGGTTAAGTTTGTATTTATCAATGAATCGACACCATCCTAATGAAACGCTCCCAAGCTTAGAGGAGGTAAACACGGCCGTTGCCAACGTATCAGTTTCCACGCCCACGTGACTCCTGCCAACTCCCACGACTCAAAATACACTCAGTCTAAAACCAACAACACGAGTATTCGAAGCGCCACCTTCCGGCCACAGTTAATTTCGGGAAAGTAAAAGTGCTGCAGGCATTTACTGGAAGACTACTACTTACTCCAAAGCAATAGTTCTACCTCTAACTGGGCCTTTTCAAGTGCTAATATTTTATAATGCAAAAACTTTTTTGCTGTAGAGGCTAGGTACATGAAAAATATTTGCATTCGAATGTATTCTTAATCCATCAAATACTTTTTCTTAATTAGTTAATTAATTAATGATTTCCAATAATTACTCCCTTCTTGCCCCCGATAGCATTGTTAACGATTGATCTCAGAGTATTGAAAGTAGTTAACTTACTCAAAAATTACGCACTTCACGGTTAAGTATTTCGAAATGAAAACATTACTTATTTTTGTAATTTTACAAACCATGACTCATTGAATAACAAAATAATTTAACAGAGGTATAAAATTAATGAAACACATGAAAAGGATTTCGTAAAATCATTAATGAAACGCATGAAGGCATGAGTCGTTTATATGGTGAATCGTTCTCCATCCGAAGCTTATTCCCTGAAATTAACGTATCCATTAGATCCATATAGAGTAATAGCTTTGCTCATTAGATGTGTGAAATAAATTCATTCTTAAGTTATGCTGAAAGCCTTATGGATATCATTCACAGCTTTTTCCACTCCATTCATGCGAAAGCTAAGTTTGCAATCATTGAAAGACATGTGAGTCTTACATTTAACTTATCCCGGTATTGACCGCGGACATATCTTCCTATCGGCAAATTATTTCTCGTAGCAAAATAGATATGCTTGATAGCATAGATATGCTTTATCCCCAAGACACACCAAAGGCTATACCAAAGAAGTTCGGCCATTTGGAAACTTAATAACTTCCGCATATACTTACAGCAGTCTTCATTTTGGGTGTAGAGTTGTGAAATGGAAAACTGTGCTATTCCTCACTTCCTCAAGGAGTCCCAAGTAATTGAGACCTATCCAGCCCGGTGGGGTTCTTTTATAGTGCAGTCCTCGTTCGCTGAGTATTCGCGCAATCTTATGGCGAACTGTTTGCCATAAACAAAACGGCGCCTTATAAACAGACAACGCCGGTCGGCTTCTTCTGTCGTTCTCTCCCTCACTCTGTCACCTCTAACCCACCCACCACAACTTTCATCTCCTATTTAGATGACTTTCTGTGCGGTCTTACCTTCAAAACCGCCCATTCCAGCTCGTTCAGCCATTCCGTAGTCCGTGTTATCCTGAACCCAAATATTTTGATGCGAGTCTGCCAAATTAAGCAGCCATTTTGGAGACTTTCGAAACAATTTTCATTTTAACATCTGCATTGTTGACACATTAGGATGAAGACAGTTTCCATCTTAGGTGTTATTTCCTTTTAAAATGTATTGTACCAAGTTCCGTTCATTCCTGCTCTGAAAGTATTTGGGAATCCTCCATTGAAGCTCATTTCAAAAACCTACAGTTAATCGTTTGATCATGCTCTGAAAATTTTGAATTTACTCAGTGACATGTTCCCAATGGCATTAGATAACGTCAAATGGTGATCCTTATTAAATTGATAATGCAAATTACTTTTAAATCAAGATTTTCCCATTTCATCCAGATTCCACTGTACACCAGAGATGCCTGAAATATCCTTCAGTTCAGATCTACATGTAGGAAGTACCAAGGGTCTGACGGAATTGCGATATCTCGTATGGATTACTAGTAGCACCAATTGTTCCAGGCGCAAATGGAAAAAGAAGTATGCGTGAAAAAAATAAAGATTGTATGATTTTGCCATAAATATTTTATTTTTTGTGAAAAAATGCAGTAATTATTTCTTTTGTTGTAAGACGTTTATCAGCGTACATTTAAAATACGCCTGGGACCACAAGAGACATCGCCATCGCAACCGTAATTAAACAAAGAAGATGGCCGAGAAAGTACACTGCGAAAACGCCAAGAGAAGGACTGGACGGCATTATTGAATATTGAATATTGAATAATTTATTAATTGTCCTGGAGATATACCCCTTAAGAACAAAAGCAATTAAGATTTACATTTTTTGAGCAACATAAAGAGAAAAATCAACAATTTGGACAGTAACATAATGAAAAAATTAAATATAAATTAATACAATTTTTACAATGCTGAAAGCAAAGTATTATGGAAATCATGCCGTATAACAAATTCATCTGCATACATTTTTAAAGTTTACAACAGAAAAACAGCAACTAAATAATATTATTAAATACGTAAAAACAACTACTACAAGCAATTACAACAATATGAAAAATAATAACAACATTTAGTGGTCATAAAGTAACATATTATAATATTTCATCTTAAAACTAGCATCATGCCGTATAACAAATGGAAATCATGCCGTATAACAAATTCATCTGCGCTGCGCTGCAATCTGGTTCCAGAATTTTTCAGGATGCAGAATTGATTATACAATTACCTTTTTAAGTTTCCTCTGAGAAATAAATAGGTAATTTCCCAATAAAATCTGTCAGATATTCAATTAAAGCATATACCTTTCGCGCTGTTGCACTGATAGTTAGCGCCTGACCGCTAGAGTGCTCTGGTTGAAATGTATAACCATTGGAGTAATGTGAGTGTCAGACCCTTGGGAAGTACCGTGTACGCCACCACTTGGGTGTGTGGCACGGGGTGATTCCACACCAGGCATGCAGCACTCGTCGCAGTTCAAATCAGGACCTCGCACGTTCCCCCGGCCGCTAGGCCAAGACCAAAAAGCAGTCAGGAGAACAGCGCACAGTCAAACCAGAAACTGAAAGAGTGCTACGTAAACGAACATGCAAACATGCTGTACGATGGTAATGAGACACGGATAGATCACTCCACTTCGAGTCTGATTTGATAATTTGATCAATTGCTGAATCTCCTTATGCAATGAATTTATAAAAGTCAACATTAATGAACGGCGTGCACATACATTTGTGAAGCATTTTTCAAATGTAAGTCAAGTATACCGTTTTATCAATACGGAAAAATTATACGGAAAACTGATTACTTACAAACACCTTCACGACTATTATCCAGCATCTTCTGACATAACTCTCCCTCTGACATGATAACTCCTCCAACACTAATGACAGCGCATTTTTGTTGCTTAAAAAATTATTTCTTTGTACGTATTTAAATATGCTTCGTTTTTAATTTCTTCCTATCTCCAAACCAGCCTCATTTGCTCGGCCGTTCTAGTGCGCGAGTTTTATTATTGTTAGAGATCACTCAAAGTGCAAACATCACTAGGCGCTCTTCCGTATTTAATATAAACCCACTCCAAAGAATTTTCACTAATTGCTGCATAAGTTAAGGGTGCACGGTTTTTCTCGAAAAAAAAAGAAAACGACTATCATTATCCTTTTTATCGCCAGACTTACGACTTAAGTTTTGACACGCAAATTACGTTGCGTTTCACTGAGGTAAAACGTTCCTAAAAAGTTCTTCCATTTTTGTCGTGATGCTCTGCTACAATCGCGTTTCTTTTGGAGCTCCAAGGTGGGCCGCCTTAAAGTTCCTTTATGCGGTGACGGGCGAATGACCATGAGTGAATCATTCTAAGTATTTCTGTTCAAGGCGCATTGAATGACTAAGTCATAGGGAAGGAATGAATTCTGTATTTTGGCGGAAGATTGTCGGTCACGCTTGCTCCATTTTCCTCCTACCTAAACTGTTTGCGGCGATGGAAACTTTGAGGTTACTTCTACTGTTAATTTTTATCAAACTCGTCTACGACCATTTTATTTCTTGCCTTGAAAGGTCATGAGTCAGTGGGTGGTCGGAAAACAGCTTATAGCTGTGAATTCGTGATGAATATGATTTCAGAGTAAATCCTTTGGAAATATTCGGTGGCTTAGCTTTGATTGTTGTTATTGTTGCAAAGCCTGTGATAGCATTAAAAAGAAATTTCTTATACTTTAATTTCTTATTTTACTGGTTGATTCGATGTGCCAAAAGTTAGTACGAGCTTAATGAGAGGCTTTTTGACGTAAGTACACTCGCGGGTTTCTTTTCAGTCTCAGATTTCACACTCTATATGACTATATCTATTTTCAATCTAGTTTGTATAATATCAATTTTTATAATAATAACTACTATAATATATAAGTTACTCTCATATGATATTTCTATTATTTTTGATAGTGTTATTTTACCTGAATATAATTTTATATCATAATTAAGTATCCAAGTTACATCCCTTATTTTCTTTGCATGTATTAAATGCGTCCTCACTTCCCCATGGTATTGTTGGGAAGAGTTTTCGTGAGCTAGAATTGTTGGCCATCTTCCTTCTACTTCTTACTTAAAACTGAATCATTTCTCTGTCATTTAAATTCTCCTTCCTTCTGTGTTTCTCATTGATCGTAACATTTTACAGGGTATGTTGGATTAGCACTACCTTTTCTCTGAAAGTTTATTTCAGCACTTCTTTTTATAATCCTCACTCCTTATGCCATTACAAACAGGAACTTATCCATAATCACTTCAGCCACTAACCCTCACTGCAATATATTTAGTACTAGCTGAATTACCCGGCGTTGCCCGGGATCACACTCCCTTCATAACTCATCATACAAGAGGAGAATCGATTGAAAATATTATAAACTTCATTCTTTCAGGTATCTGATAAAATAAATTTTAACTCTCTGTCTTGAGTGAAAGTCCTTTTTAAAAGCAAAAAAAATAAATAAACCACTTCACAAAACCCAATTCATAGCATTTATAATCAACTTAACTAAGTAAAATTAATTTTAAATGCGTTAAGGAGGTTCTGCGACTGTGTGAGTCAAAACAAATACTAAATTCCACATTTTTATTTTTTGTCCAAAAAATCCTGCTTTCGCTAATGAAATGCGTTACTCACAGAAAACCAAAAGTAAAGTAGAAAAAATGCAGATTATTCCACGAATGTATTTTAAATGAGCACTCTTTTTCAGCCATAGGAGCCGACTGCAGCGCCATTTCCTAAGAATTACCGCATTTTGACTTCAATTGCGGCAGTAATTCCGTAATAACTAAAAGAATAATGTGGTAAGATGCCTGTATTTTATTTTTATTTAATTTCTCTGGATTATTTCCTTCTTCTAAATAGTTTTCCGTGAAAATGGCATTTATATTTTATGGAAAAATACTATTTTTCCCCGTGTTTCCCTCACTCTCTCATTGAACACCATGTAAATTCAAGTTCAATTATAGAATAAAATAGCGTGGAAAGGCATTATTTCGTTGTTCATATCAGATAGAGGACAAGTTTTTTTACATGTAGACAGAATATGAATACAATGACATTTAAGTCATTTTATGGTAGAACCACCTTAATGACCAAAATCTGACTCTCAAAGAAATTTATTATTGTTGATTTAAGATAAAAATGTGCGTATTGCGCAATTAAAGCACAATTTTCAGACAAGTTCGAATTAAAAAAGATAATTGTTTGGAAAAATAAAAAACTTCATACTCAGCCATTGGATAAAACATTCCAAACCTCTATCTTGATCGGAAATTTTTTTTAAAAAAAACAAAAAATGAAACCACTGCACAAGACCCAATAAGTAGCGTAGACAACTTTTTGGGGCCCTGAGATCTTTTGAAAATAGCCTATAATTTTTCTCCTGTTTTGAACTATGAGTAGGTATGCAACATTTTAGCACGGTCAGAGTAAAACTGTAGATTTGTATAAAAGACAGACAGACAAACAGACAAATTTTCTTTTTTATGTATATAGACATTTTCTCAATCATCCTTAGTGGAATCAACTTTCCTAATTTCTCTTCCAATCATTATTTTTATGATAACTAACCTGGAGCTTTTTACTGTAGCAGATCCTTTGTAAGTAATATTCTTAAGAATAAACTTGTGGTTCAAAAAGTGCAAGAATGCTTCATCCCTTTGAGCTATTCAAATTTGTGTCAAAAAAAAGCGCGTTTATCCTAAGGAATCCAATTGTTAACATAAAAAAACAAATTTGTACCGGGCACTTGAATTTTTTTTGTATTTCCATTTTGGGTTTCTTTTGTTGATATTGATCTTTTGTTACTTTGAAGAAATCTTAGTTACCATCGCCATTATTCATAACAAGAAATAGATTTTCTATTCTATCATTTTCACCATAAGGCATTAAATTATGATTGATTAATAACCTATTTTTTTAAATATAATTATAACGTACAGTAACTGTTCCCTTCTATTGTGTTGTTATAGCCCTGATGATGCTAATAGTATATAGCGAAACATTGGCGAAAGGATATTGACTTATTTTTTAAACATTGACCAACCCTCAATAAAATACATATACAATATATTTAAACTGTTGTGAGATACACCTGGACTGGTAATTGACTCACCAACCTCGCGCTACCCAAGCTTTTAGATTGCCTTGGCAAGTTAAGCAGCATTTAAGTGATCGAGAACCCCTTTTCTTACTTAACTCCTTAACTGTGAACAGTGGTTCAAGTAAGCCACTGCCAAAGCGGATGAATTACATTCCTCCACAATTGACAATGAAAAAAAGGGTCAACATCAGAGTCCTCTTTCTGTCAACATCAGAGTCCTCTAAATTGCATTCTCAACACTACTCCCTGTAGTTATTATATTCCAATCCAGAGGACTCTGATTAACATTAACGGTGATGAAATTCGTGTTGGCGTGGTTTCATTCTCCGCTTTAAAGCATTTTTTTCCCATGGCAATTTCGACTCACTCCTTTTCTGTGATTTTCTACAGAGTAGTTCATTTTTCAACGCTAGGTATCTCATCTTTCCTGCGTAGCACATTTTCCATTTAGTGTATCATACTTGGTGAACGTATAATTTTTATTGACCTCCTCATTTGTTTCCATGGCTTCCTGTGGTAGATTTTCTTGCTTGTAATAGGTACTTTCTTCACCTTCAGCTTCTTTCTGCTCTGTATCACGTCTCCCTTTGATCTCTAATTGTCGTTCATCTTGAAGGCATATATTTTTTTATCAGTTTCTCCTACTATGCCTGTCCATGTCTGCTTTCTTCGACTTCGGCCACCAGCTAGCAATCACCATTGTGAATGTCGTACTTTTCGTCGGCCTATTTCCTCCGTGCTATAATGGCTTCAATGCTTTCGCCGTGACCCCATGACTGAAAGTCGTTTTTGTTAAACATGTTTAATATATTTGCTCATAATTAATCAAATACAGTCTATGGGACGCTGCTGATATCGAGGTCTCGGGACGTGTCTACAATGCCGGTTCGTGCTATTAGACGTTGCCTACAATTGGGTTTGTTTGATTGAGCAAATACTATATGTTAAGTATGTCGTAGAAATTAGGTGGCGCTAATATACGATAATTATGTATTACTCTAATAATTTTCATCAATCGTTTTACCAATCTCCTCTGTTTTTCAGCCAATGAGGCATTTAACTTACCTATGAAGATCGTAGGCCAAATATTTTCTATTTCCTTTACTGTACCTACTCCGAGGAATTAAACGGGAGTCCAAAAAGTTTTTTTAGTGCTGCGTAGATGCAATTTTAAATGGTCTGTTTTCGTAATCATCACAGCGAAATAAAAATCATATGCGTTCATGAATTATCACCATGAGACGATAAAAATACGATATTCTTTCTTAAATTCTATAGGTACAAATTAAATGGTATATCATAACTTAACTTTTTCATTGGATGATAAATGGCTGCAGGTTGATATAGGCAATACTATGACCCAAATTCTTATGTATTGAAATATTGTAATTTGATCTCTGGAAAAGTGTAGCCGAGAAAATGCTTCAAAATTATTTCTCTTATCCTCCAATATTTTTCTTTCGGACCGTATCTAGCCCTTGGTCACTTTCCTTCATATTGAACCCCAATGCTTCGTCTTGTGAATAGTTTAACGTATACGGTGTGATGATTTTGCGGCAGTACGATTTCAAAATAACCTATGAACGATGCATTTATTTTGTCTTCGGGAGCCTGGGAAAACTTTGGAGTCATTTATCCCAGTGGATCTTGTTTTATTTGGGGTCATTACGAAACTCTAATGGGAGACTAAAATTTTAATGTGACAGTATTCTCTTGCACAGTCAAACAAACATCTTTTGATTTCCCTTCACCCTCGATGAATCTTCTTGTCATTTGGCACCACTCCTGGTGCTCTAGTGAGGGTAAAGGTACAGACTCACGTTTGAAAGGAATAGGAATGTGCAGAGCTTTTTTTATTGCACAACAAACGTTATTCAACCTAAGATCAATTGCTACAGGCTTAATAATAATCATTAAAGCATTTTTGAACTAAAACAAATAGAATCATCAGAAATGAAATTTCTTCAAGGAGTTAAAGGGTGTACTAGGTAAGATTAAGTAAGGAATACATCTATGAGAGAGGAACTAGATGTCTTGCCGATATCAGAAAAATTATTAGAGTACAAAAGTAGGTGGAAAGAGCATTTACTACGAATGCGTAAGGAAAGATACCCTAAGCAGGCTTTGGAATATAAGCCACTAGGTAAAAGAAGCATCGAAAGACCAAGGATGAGATGGTAAAGTGAAGCCGGAACAGGCATAAATCCTAAACCTGGAAGGAAGAAGAAACCATTTTTTGTTGCATCTGAAAGGCCATTCTCACATTTCTACGTTGATAGTAGTTCTTGAGACTACGGAATGAGAATAAACAGAAAGAAAACTAAGGTAATGAGAATAGCGAAGACAGAAGGGCCCTTAAATATATGGCTGGAGGAAGAAAAGTTAAAACAAGTAAGCTCTTTCAAGTACCTGGGAAGTGTAGTCACACAGAAGGGCAACTGTACTGAAAAAATTAAAACCATAATTGGGCAAGGAAAAGTAGCATTTAGCAAGACTAAGGAACTGGTGACAGCAAGGAACATCAAGATGGATATTAGGAAAAGATTTGCAAAATGCTTTATATGGAGCATTGTGTTGTATGGATGCGAAACATGGACGTTGAAGAAGAGAGAAGAAAAGTACTTAGATAGCTTTGAAATGTGGTTATGGCGACGAATGGAGAAGATTGGATGGAAAGATAAGATCACGAATGAAGAAGTGCTAAGGAGGATTGGGTAAGAAAGAAGTATACTGGGAGAAATGAAAAGCAAAAAGAGAAAGGCAAAATGGATTGGAATTATTTTAAGGAATAACAGCCAACAGAAATTAATAATAGAGGGGAAAATAGAAGAGAAGAGAGGAAGAGGAAGGAGGAGGCACGGAACCCTAAAGGATATAAAAGAAGGAAGGAGTTATGCAGAAATGATGAGAGAGGCCCAGGACAGAATGCTGTGGAGACAACGCTACCGTTGAAACCTGTCTACGGACAGTAGCACCAATTATGATAATGATGAGTAGCTCTTTATTTTGCTTTTAACCGTAACCGGATGACCACCTTGACAATAGTGATTCGAATACGACCCAGTCGAACTCTGTATAGTCCGCCAAGAGCGATGAGCCGATGATCAAATGCGTCGCATTGATCTTTGGAAATCCCTGCTTGAATGGAAGTAGTATTTCTCGTGGAAGGAAATATCGTCTTGCGTGCTGAACAGTCGGCAGGGGGCATTGCAAAATATGAAGCGGAACCAGGAAGCGTAACATCAACTGCCTCCGGGGCTTTGATATTGCCTGTAATACTTGAAGCGGAGGCAAAAATAGGAAAACTTTCACTTTATCGTGGCGGGTGATGAAAACATTTGCGTGTAAATTGGTGGCAAGCGTTCACAAATATGACGATGGATAATAATGCCGTGATGAAGGTAAACAATGTATTGAGTAGTCTGCAATTTATTGAACGTATCCCTTAGGAGCACGAACATAGAAAACGCAGACAATGCTCCATGATACTCAGCTCAATAAATATGAAACATAAAGAAGTATCTAACTTGATAATCTGGCCTTATTATTTGACGCATATTTGCCCGCTCATAATAATTTGGCTTGAGAAATCTCTGATCTTTCCATATAGAGAATTACCGCAAAGTTTTACCATCTTCATCCAATTATACATATTTTTATCCAGTTTTGAGAAGAAATTTCAATTCCTTCCCGTTGACATACACATGTACCAATGATATATTTTTAAGATGCTCAAAATATCTCCCAAATTTCCTTTTTCTATCCACAAACAAAATTTCGTTGTGAGTTGAAAAACCTGAATCTTAAGAATCTAGTTTTAATTAACTAAAAACATTAGTAATAAAATCAATTGTTGAAGTGTTGGAGTGAGCGCCTTGTGTTCTCTAAACAATCCTTTGGTTGAGAATATTTCACCAGCTTAAATTCTCACATTCATGTCCTTACACATTGATATTATGTAGTTATCTTTCAGGGTGGGAATATAAAAAATAAAAAAATTCTTCCTGACGGGCCTAAGGAAATTTACTGTAAGCATACTTCCTGTTACGTTACCTTATCCTTGCTTATCTCTTTAGTTCCTTGAACATTAATGCATTGCTTCATACGCGCTCTAATTCTCCTGAGACTTATTACCATGCCTCTGAATCATCTTGAACAACATTCACTCATAAATCTTACCCTCCCCTTGCATGGAATTCGCCTGTTTCGCTATTCGACTCAGGGATCGTATTGGTGGTTTATCGAAAGTTCTAGCTTCCTAGTCCAGGGGCCTGGGTTCTAATGCCTGTAGTAGCGGAGATTTGCCAGTGTCATTCCGATTTCTACTTGGGCGCTATGTGGAGAATGCGTGGATCTAGTGAAGTATTCCTATCGTCGCATGGGACGTTAACCTGTTCACTGGTTGAAGAAGTCTTGTCTCTAGGAGTAGGTCAACTTCAACCCCGGGATTCTCTCCACGTTCCCTGATAATCCTTTCCAGATAACCCATTCTCATCATAATTCTTTCCTTGCCGACATTCCCACCCCATCCTTAATGGCGTACATTACCATAGTTGTCGGTCTAATTTCCCAACTACAAACCAGCCAGTATTACTTATGATTCTCTCACAATAGCCTAACTAGCAAAAAACACTCATTTCACAGTCTTCCAAGACTGAAAAATTCATTGTGCATTATTTCGCTCCCCTTTCATTTCTTCCCGCTAATATTACTGAAAACTCTTCTTAAGTGCTCCTCAACAAATATATTTAGTCAATATGTATGCTTGTTCTAACATAACAAAATTTTACTCATGTATCACAGTTGGAGAGCATCGTTCTGTAAAATAATGAAAAATTCGCTTCCTTTTTGCAGCAAACCTTTTTTTGCTCATTTAGTTTCTACCAGCTGATTTGTAGGTTTTTTGGCACATCCTAACTTTCCCAGTTCTGGGATTTTTTTAATTTTCTTGCAAATTACTGGCTCGCCATCAAGTTCCTCCAACACTCTGCCACTCCTTATGGCGTCCAAGAGTCCTATCCTCTTCCTCGTTTCCCAAATGTTCTGCTCTCTATCTTCCCACTTCAACATGCACCTCCACGTCATAAAGTAGCTTGAGATAAATATTACTTCACCTAGACTTTGATGAATTTTACTTCATTTTAAAGAAAAAACTCATCTTTTCAATGATATCTTAATATTTTGCCGTACTACTTTTTGAGCAATTTGCTTGAAAATATTAACTCTTTTGCATGGTATATATTACGGCTGTGTGATCCAGTGTGAGAATATTGAAAATATTACGAACAGATTTCGTCAAAAAACTAACGGTGTGTATTTTGTGTGTTTTCTCAAATATTTATAAAAAACATTCTATTTCTAACTGCAGTAATTTTTACAGAATTGCTAAAAAAAAATATCTTGTGAAGGTGATTTCACCGTGCGACGTGAAAAAACGAGTCAAGTTAGAGACTTATTTAGGTATATTTTTTTAATTACTGAATTAATTTTTGTCATTTATAACTATATTTTTGTGCCATTGATATTCCAATATTTACTTCAAACTTCTTACTGACGCTAAAATTAAAAATTTAAATTCGAATATAGTATCCATTATGACTTGTGAGATAGTTCAAACTATCTTAACACGTCCATCATCCATATTTTCCGCAATCCCCGGATCTCTTGTCAAGCATTCTATCCTATAGTGTCATCTTCAAAATGCCTTCATATACCAGTACGTCTTCCATTCACCTATTTTGCCTCCTCCGATTCTTCGTGTCTCCTCTCCCACCATTACCAACAAGTCCTCGTTCATCCTCCTCACTACCCGGCTTACCCTATCCAGTCTTCGCCAAATCCATACCCAAAATTCATCCAGTCTACGCTAATCCTCTCTATGCAATGGCCAAGTCTCCGAGTTATACCGCAATACTCCTTTATCATAGTTCTACCATCTTTTCTTTGCGTTCTCCTCAGATCCCAGCTCATCAATTCCCTCCTTTTCAAAAGTGCGTTCCCGGCAGGAGTAGTTCTACACCTGATGTCTCGGCCTCTTAATTAATTTTCCTCCAAAATACTAATTTGTTTTGGAAATTTTTTCACCTGCTCTATTTTATGCCATCCCAACATTATATTCCACCTCACTTACTTCCATCTAGAAAACCTCATTAATTTTAAACTTGACAGTAACGGCCTTCACTTCGTAGAAGTTTATTACATTAGTTCTCATGATTACATGTAATAATTAGTTCTTTTCTACAACATTTTAAGCGAAGACTATAGATAATAGACTTCTAAACTCTGGTATTTATAAAATTAAATGCAATAGTTGCAATGTGGCGTACATCGGTCAGACTGGTAGAAGTTTTAGTACACGTATCAAATAACATGCCAGAAGTTACAGAAATATGGAGTCTACCTCACCATTTGCTAAACACCTACTTGAAAACAATTATACGAGCGTTTTTATATTCGGAATTTTACACCTTCTTCCCAAAGGCCTCCAAATGGACGCACTTGAACAATTAATAGAAGTTATCAGACAATCCAATAATCTTAGTAGCGAATTATTATTTCTGTATTCTTCCGCCAATTCTTTACGATAAAATTAACCTTTCCCGCCTAGTCAGCCCTTAATCAACGTGTTGTTTTTCTTCCTCAACCCTGCCCGAATAATTTTTTCTCCTTTCCTCCCCCGTAACTACAACAGCAATTAAGACAATTAACAAACTTAACTTTACTTAACGTCAGGTATAGTTAACTTAACTATACCTGACGATGCCGTAAATCGGTGAAACGCGTCGTATAATAATATTTTTAAGATAAGTATATTATCTTTAATCATGAGTACTAATACTCATTAATTTTGTTTTCTTATGATTCACTTTAATCCTCTCACACTGTCCCGCACATATCTCTCACACACATACCTCTCACACTCTACCGCAATAATCATTAATTGCAATCATATGTCTGACTGGCGTGCTAACTTATTTCTTTTCATATGGTTTACATAAATCCATCTACTTATCGGCCGACATTCATACTCGATGTTTCTTCATTTACTCAGCCATCTTCAGAGAGTAACCAGCGACGGCGTATCAGCTTTTTTACTCTTTCTCTACCAATTACTCCCTTTATTTATTCATTCTTACCATTCTTATCATCTAATTATATCATAAATTATGGTTTGACGGTTGGGGTAGTACAAACTCCTCCTTGTTGAAGAAGATATACACCTTACAAAATAAAATGATAGCGAATTTGATGACCAAGGAGAAAACATGTGAGAGAAGTGTATAAAAATCTAAGTTTGCTACCATTAAGAAAATTATACAAATGTGTGTTAATTTGTGACAACTTCTTCGATGGAAAATTAATGAAACTCCGTGTTATTAATACTGAAATGCAACTGCGATGAATGAACAGATTGTCGATACCCAGTAATTTATCCTCCATGGCAAGAGGTCATTGGCACATGTAGTCCCTGGATTTGAAATGAATTTCCTATGGTAATGCATGATATTACATGTATATCTGCTCTTATGAAATCACTCAAAGCGTGGCTGCCTAGTTACAATTTTCCAAAAGCTACAGAGAAAAAAAAAGTAATTTTAACAATAGGAACCTGCTGACAAGCCGCTTTGGCTTAGCAGGACCTAAATTTTATTATTAGATTTTATCACAAAAAATATTAAACCATATGTTATGATATATAATTTCTATAAAATTAACTTTTTCCTTCTCTAAAAAAATCCCATGCATCAAATCCCATGGTTTCCGATGCGTTTATTCAGAGCTTAGTTTTATGTTCTTTCCTCGCAAAATACATCGGGAATATTGTATCAATACTGACGTTTCTGAGCTAAAAATAGCATAACATCACCGTAAGGAAATACAAGCATATTCATGTCCTCAATCACTACTCCTATTGTATTCCTCTCTCCTACATTTTCATATAGATAAGGTGAAAGTACTAGAATCCTTCTATGTCATGTATTCTTGTTGCAGAACTTTTTTATTTAAAAACAATCACTCACTTTTCCATGCATTCTAATTTTAGTATAATACTTCAGGTATATATCTTAAACTTGCTCTCCGAAGTCTTTTGATGTTGATATATTGTAAAATGCGCTCAAATCTTTATGTGGAATGGTACTCATCAATTTCTGTAAATAATTCTCACTCGGTGATAACTATGCAGAGAGATTGGTTTTTTATTTACATTTACAGTACATTTAGTAGAAATTTATTCGCATTTGTGGTATTTTTATGATGCAACAATATTTTGGATGGAATTGCATCCGTTTATCTAGTAATATGAATAGTTTACTACAACTGAGTTATTCTTTATTTCACTCCGAACTTTGACACTCTCTGCCATTTGATTTTGCCATTTGCCAGCTTTCCCCCATTCTCTTGCCATACATTGTGCTTCTATGCGGCTTAAGGAAATATTAATAGCCCATTAATTGCTAATGGTTCCACAGGAGTCTCCATATCCAGTGTCTTCAAGCGTCTCTTAGCACTCTTGGCATTGTCAAGGCATCCAGCTCCACCGCAACACGTTAGAGTTCATGGAACAGAGGAAATCAGGCGCATCTGCAGCAATCAAATGAGAAAATATTTTATATATTTTCAGTATTCTTTATATAATGAGAACAAATGATTTTCTTTGATATTTGAGATTTATTAATGATAAATACATCATTTTATTTAAAAACTTAGCTACTCTTGATGGAAAGATTATTTAGGGTTACGCGTATATAGTTATCAATAAGAGCTGGGAAAATTTAACTGGTTTTGGTGGGCTTATTAGGTATTGAAATCATAGGTCACGATCTTCTATTGCCTTAGTGCTTCATGTGATTACATGAAGTATTAAAATACTCAATGTGTTCCTACTCGGGCTACATAGGTCTAAAATTTTGCTAACTATGCAAGGCTATGGAATACATTTCTGAAAATACATTTATATGTATTTTCATAAATGTATTCCATGCCTTTTTCGATTAATGATTAATGTTTTATACATTAATTTTCTAAGTAAAAGGATAGGGTCCTGTGAGACATGTCTTTATGCTCCATTTAAACAGTTTGGGTCTCACTCCTATTACACTTTCTGCAATGATTCAATTATGATGTATAAGAAACTCAAATAATTGTCATCTGTCAAATTTCAGGTAATCGTAGCTACACGAATGTTTTTATATATTTCCAATTCACGGAGTGTCTTCGGAGCTCATAAAAACTACATGATCTACCATAACTAAATCTGTTACAGAGAAGAATATGTGATCCAATGTCAGATATAATTATTTGAGTCATTAATGAATTTCTCAAAGCTGGTATTCTTTCAGTTATACATAGAAAATGCTATTCATGTTAAAAAAAAACTCTTTTTTAGGTATGTTGTGTGATGGGGTATGCGTTTTCTTCCAGCGATATTTGTTATGCTATCAAGGCTAAAATTTGAGGCTAAATATTCATAGAGGAGAACCATGGAAAAAATGTTCAGTTTTCGAGAGTAATTCATCTACCACCTCTTTAATGTGCGCAAAGTATAACTTTTCGAATCAGATGCAGCATTCTGTTGCTACATACCATTTTTAATTTATTTTACATGATACTGTTTTCACCATTTTTACTTTTCTCCTGGATTGGTAACATAAATATCGCTACAATGCTTTCGTTGACGTTCAATGTATATGGTTTCCGGTTGCATGAGATGAATCCTTTACAGAAAATCCTAATGAAATGGAACAGCTATTACATTGGCTAAATAGGATTTGGAGTTAAAATGAACCTTAATTTTCTGTGTCTGTTGTTTTCTATTATTTATCTCATTTTCATCAGTGCATCAATTTATTTTCTGGCTACATTCTTATTTTCCCCGGAAACTAAACCTATTCAGGGAAAGTATTTGCTAATATAAGTAGCAGTGAGAAATTTGAAAATATTCAAACATGTACCTTTGTTGCTCTAAAACTTAGCTCTCCAGGTTGTGAAAACTAAATTGGTTGCATTACGATATCAATGCTAATGATGACTGAATTGTTGTGGATGTATATTTGAAGGAATGAGAGCAAAAATGTATTAAAATATTATAGGTGTAGCAGACTTATGTATCGTAATAATGAATAACTAATGTTATACTTTTGATAGAAAATGTACGTTGCATTCATATATACAAACTATGAACACAGAAAAGATTTATATGAATATTGATTTTAATGTCAATTTTTCATATTGCTCTTGATAGAAAATAGTCCTTGGGCCTTTTTTCAATAATTAATTTTCAACACACAATAATTTTGATCCCTTGAAATATATACCGCTGGTATGAAAAGTCATGATACGTGCACGTAACTCCAAAAGTGCAACTTGAATTTTCTTTTGGGTTTTAAAGAAATGATGCGTCGTTGTCCAATAGAATTACAATCGTCCAAGTGCTTTCACTTGAAAGGCGTTTGCTTAACAGGTTAAAGCTGCTGTTCGGATATTTTTTGCTGCTTGCTATGATGTTATTTTATGGATTTGGAAAGAGTATAAGTTTGGAGACTGAAAATAATAAGAGAGAGTAGCCGAGGTGTCCGTCAGCAACCACCTTTCCGATCAAGCCGATATTGGACCAGCGTTGCACTCGTCTGATTGCTCATCGAGCAGAGAATTAATACTTTTTGGATTGACTGCA
The DNA here is from genome assembly GCA_963573305.1 of Pyrrhosoma nymphula. Lineage (NCBI taxonomy): Eukaryota > Metazoa > Arthropoda > Insecta > Odonata > Coenagrionidae > Pyrrhosoma > Pyrrhosoma nymphula. The sequence continues at coordinate 46,679,053 of OY754333.1, read as the reverse complement.
GACCTTGATTATACTCTTCTGGGCGGGCCGTACACAGAGGCGCCAGGGGGGGCTGCCGGGAATCGATCGGGAGCTCCCGGGGCGAAGGACACGGGCACCGTTGACGAAGTGAAGAAGCCAGGGGAGAATGAGGTTTGCTCGAAAGAGCCCGACGGGAAGCCGGAAGGTGCAGCCGGACTGGCGGCCGTGATGAAGTACGTCCCCGACGGGTACACCACGTAGGTCCACTGCCCAGAGCCGTCCAGCGGAACGACTTGGTTGAAGGAGCTGGATGCGGGTATCGTGGCGAAGGTCTGCTGCGACGGTGCGGTGAAGACCTGCTCCGAAGAGGTCGTGAAGGTCTGCTGCGCCGGGAACGTGAATATCTGTTGCGTGGGGGTGGTAAACGTCTGCTGGGCCGGGAACGTGAAGGTTTGCTGCTGCGAGGCGGTCTCCTGGGTGGTGGGGAAGGGGTTGAAGGTCAAGGTTTGAGTTTCCGGCGGGGTCACGGGTTGCGTGATGAAGATCGAGGGCTCGGTGGTGGCGGTCTCCTCCGGCAGCGGAAGGAAGAAAGAGGATTCGGGGGTGGTCGGGGGCGGCTTCAACGGCCTCTGCAGCACCGGGGGCTTCGGTTGCTTCTGGGGCAGGGCGGTGCTAGGGGGGCGGTTCGGGGCCGGGGGCGGAGGTGGTGGTGGCGGTGGGGGTGGAGGTGGAAGAGGTCGCGGCTTCGGTCTCTGTGGCGGACCCGTGGTCGTTGGGGCCCCCAACGGACTCTCTCGCCCATCCAGAGGGGGCAGGAGTGGGGCGGAGAACGACTGGGGGGCCGCGGTAGTGCAGACGGCGAGGGCCAACAGCACCAAGGTGACCTGCGGGAGAAAGGGGAGGTGAAATTATTTCGCAGGACGATTTGTTTTGGCGCAGACTGACAGCTTCGCCAATGAAGATGAATCCGAGCAGGCCAAAAAGAACTTTAAACATTTTAGACCATTACACTGTATTAAAATATTTAAATGAAAAAAATACAAAGTAAACGTAGAATGTAAAACTAATGGGGAAAGTAAAATGAGAGTTAAACCTTGGTACATACCCTCAACTCAATTATTCAGTTTGAATTTAATAGGCGTTATATAGACAGAATAAGAGAATAGCTACAAGGAACAGAAGTTGGAATAAAATTTACGGGAGAGAGTGGATATGCTTAGATTCGCGGATGATATAGCTGTGTTACCAGAAAGTGAGGAAGATCTGCTAAATATATTGAATGTAATGAACAGGATAGTGAGAAATGATTACAACATGAAAATAAAACAAACTTAAGTCATAGGTTCTAATCTGCGATAAAAAGGAAAACATAACAGCAAATCTGAAATTGGAAAATGTTTCCCTTCAACAAGTTAAATATTTGAACTATTTGGGAAGTAAAATTACGCGGGATGGAAGAAGCACAATATAAATAAAATGCAGACGTCAAAAAGCATTAGTTTGGAGATAAGGAAAAGCTAAATGAAGACCTAAGTTTGGAGTGTCGCGCTATATGGAAGCGAATCGCGGACAGTAAGGGAAAGTGAAATGAAAAGACTTCCCCTTTGAAGCATGGTGTTACAGAAGGATGCTGGAAGAAGGCTGGACAGGAAGGAAAACAAGTAAAGAATTCTTTGAAAGAGTTCAAGAGGAAAGAAGAAGTATAATAAGAATCATTAAAGAAAGGAGAGCTATAATCGTATTGGAAATTTACTGCGGCCCGATACTCAAGTTAAAAGAATAATTGAAGTAAAGATCCAGGGTACAAAATGCAGAGGAAGAACCTGACTAGACTACATAAGCCAAATTATGAAATATATGCAATGCAAAATATATTATGACCTGAAACTGAAAGCTGAGAAGAGAGATGAATGGAGGTCTGCTGCCAACCAACTCAAGGTTTGAAACGGAAGAAGAAGACCCTCGTCTGTAATTTATGCAAATAAACCGGGAGAGATTCAAATGGATCTCTCCCTTTTATTATTATTATTATAGCTTCGCCAATACAAATCGGGAACTCCGCTTTGCCGCAAAAATTACACATCTCTCCCACGTTTTCATTTCCATTGGACGTGCATTTTCCATACGCCTATATTTAAACAAAAAATTCTGCGAGTTATCATTCGAATGGCATCAATTATATATCAAAGATAATTTCCAACACCATGTGAGAAATTTTTACTTTTAACATTACTTTACATATGAACCGAAACATATGCATAGATAATCTTCCTGTCGTCGCACCAAGGGTGTAACAATCAAAAGAAGCATGGTGAATATCAGAAAGATAGATATCAGTAAAAGTATATATATAATAAAAATGTTTGGCAAAAATTGACGGAAAATTCATGGAAAAATCAATTACATTAAAATAAATAAATTTAGACCGAATTTCCAGTCTCTGTGCTTTCTAAGCCGAAAAATACAATAAATGTCTTTTTTTGGCATGGTTAATTATACCTTAAAATGAAGATAATTTTGAAATTACCTCGGCTCTCAAGGCACCTAATAGCTTGAAGAAGTGAAAATAACCTGAAGTTCATTTGTCAGAGGCTGCAAAATTTACGCTTGTGTACTGACTTTTGAAAGACAATGGCTTAAAAATATAATAACCATCTTGTGTCCAACCTTTAACGGTCGGTTTATCGTCCCTCCAGCACTGTAGGCTCCTTATCAACAAACAATCTTCAATTAAATGTGAATTATCTGCATTTTTTCATGGATAATATAATTTATAATGTGATCTCCTTCATTGGGATTGTTTTAAAGGTGCATATATGTTTACATTTTGGACAAAAACAAAATGGGGTGGAGTAAACGCACAACTGATTTCCTTTAGGCAATCCTCTCTGCAAATGGATTGAAAGAATTAAACATACCAAGTTTATCTAGATATATCCACGACATCTTTTATCTCTAATTTAAAAATAAAGCCCTTGATTTATACAGCTTCGTTATCATTTCAGTGAAAAAGTATCGAATATTCGAATGCAATTTCAGGGTTTTCTACCGTCCATAAAATATGTTTAAAATTGCAAAATCAATATATTCAAGTCGAATATGCTCATTTCACCTGAACACAAAGCTGCTTCAGTATTGTCACAACCTTGAAGCTTGTTAATTATACCTTTTTTTATCAACGGAAGAAGTTTGGTTTTCCATTCGATTTTAAGTTAAAGAGGGTCATATCTCTAACTTGGAGTTGGTACTAGCTTGAGATTTGTCAATCATTTTATTCCTATATCGCCCAATTAAAAATTAGCTCTCGAGAATACTTTGAAATAACCTTCAATTTCCCTTTAAGCCCTCTTTGGAGAAAAGGACGAAAAGTATCGTAGTAATTCATTTAGTTTTCAAAAATTAATATTTCGGCACTTTAAAATGGAAAATAATCATCAAGCAACTATACTCATCCGAAGGGTGTTTTGTTTTTCAAAGTGGTGATTGGTGGAATGGTTTGTGGAAGTGGAAACGTTTGAGTGGGGTGATTTTTTTCGTTAGCAGTGCGAGACAGAAAAAACAGATGAGTCACCACTGCCACAATACTCCGTAAATCTATGCCCCTCGGCTGTCATTTTCACTCGATGCCAAACACTGGTCAGAGGCATGACAGATGGTCTGAGAACGTATAACTATGCTTCCTATCATGTTCCAGTTATCTAAGCCCATATACATAAACAGATTATACTATAAACTTGACAGTGGTAGGCTTCATTTCGTAAAAGTTTAAGATATTAGTACTCATGATTAATGATAATACTTAGTACTTATCTACAAATAGTTTATTGTACGACGCGTTTCAGCGATTTACGGCATCGCCAGGTACAGAAATTGTTTTGAAATAACAAACTTCTGTACCTGACGATGCCGTAAATCGCTGAAACGCGTCGTACAGTAATACTTTTGTGGAAAAGCTTTTAGAGTTATCATTAATAATGAGTACTAAGATTATATTATACTCACGCCAACAGACAGAACTCACGCCACAGTTATTTTACCTAACTTTATCTCAATTATTATTTTATCTCATTACGAGAAATCAACCTGCAGTAGGTATTTTATCTTAACTTTATGCTGACGATTTTTCCATTTTGATGATTCTAAAATTATCGTATTTATAATAAGCATATCATTTTCTGGATGCCCTACCAAGCACTTACGCAAAATTGATCAGAATTGATTCTTCACTGCAATTTAATTCTAGTTATTTCATTCCTCATTAGGCGTCATTTATTCTCCTCCAAACTCATCTCACCTGCCAAACAGCCTTGAGGGTATTATGTAGATGTAAATGTCAAAATATATGTGTTACTCAGGTAGTTATTTAGCCTGTTATCCAGTAGCACGTAGTTAGCTATCCGAGTCTGTAACTTCCTTATTCTTTTAACCTATCTTGTCTCGCCTGCACTACTCTGGTCGTAATATTTTTAATTGCCATTGAAATTTGGTATCAATGGAAAAAAGGTCGATTGAGGAATATGCAAAGAAATTTCAACGGAAACAAGTATTCAAAACAATTATTTTGCAATGCTATGTAGTACATATCATAATTTCGATGATAATAAAACATCATTATCTTAATAAATTAGTAAGTATCCACAAATTTACGCCATAGTAATACGCTTAAAATGGTTATTTTCCAATACTATGTGATGATTAAATGCTATATCAGGCACACCCTTGATAGATATATTTAAAGAAACGTATTCAGGAGGTTTTGAAAATTGTAATACCTAAGTCAGTTTTTCGCTCCTGAGTAAATTTGCGTAAAAATGCCTGCTATGAAGTTTATTGATCGTAATATTCACACAACAAATGTCTTAAGCTGTTTTATATTTTTTTATGAAGCAAAATATGACTGTTTATTAAATCTTGAATTTCAGCAATTAAATCTAAACAATTCATTCGGTTCATTGCGTAAACTACTAGTGTAAACCTTGAAATTCGATGTGGACATGCGCTAATTGATGTAGGATCGTCCAAAGCTTGAGAAATGACATTATAGAAAACGGAAATCGGGATAAACAAATTGATTTGTGCAAATAAATTGCATATTTTGTTTTTTTAATTTTGGGTACTTACTTTGGATTACCCGTACTTGAACTTTATAGATTTTAGGCATGATAAATGTGCAATACGTTTATTCATTGTGATCAACGAATGAAAAAATTGCTTTTTTCATGTTTTTTTTTAAATAGCAGATTAACTCTGAGACAATTTGGATGCTAGGAAAGGTTTTTTAATCCTCAATACTTTTGTTTGAAACGTAATCCGGAAAATCAACAATTTTTCTGTAACTTGGACACAATTTGTTAAATAAACTTTTTTCTATGAGGCCAAAGATAATTTTTATTACTACTATCATTCTGGATACATTTAAACCATCAGATATCGCGTATAAATACGTTTTGTCAAAATTCTAATTCGACTACTTTTGATAGGTAGCAATAATGCACTTAATACTTTACAAATCGGGCCTCTCTTTTAACTTCAGTGCCACACGGGATGAAATAAATTCTACGTACTTCAAGTGGAGTATAACGCAAGCATTGAAGGTAATGACGATGAAATATTCGTCACCATGCCTGAAAAAACGTGATGATTATTTCATGGAAACGATGCCTGTAAACGGTATCGTGGAGTGTGGCCTTATCTGTTTGATTCTGTAACTTCGAAGAACAGAATTCTTAGAAATATTGTGGTAGATTGCAATACTGCAAATCAAAAGCAAAGATCGTATCGTTCTCACTGACCAAATCGACTTGGAAGCATCCTCGGGGAATTTGTTTAACGCCTAATGAAGTTATATTAGAAAGGTAGATCCTACAATTAAAAATTAAGATATAAGTGAAGTAGTTAAATGTATAAATGTGTTCAGGGAAAGAATAATCTTTGGAGTGTATTAACATAGCCGTCAAGATATTGGAACAAAAAACTGAATTTATCTTAATCAGAGGGTTGAAACTCTGTTGATGGTGGCTTTATGACTCACCATACATAATAGTAGAGAATAGCCATTTTTCGTAGTCAAGCAAAGCCAGTTTTTTTGTGAAAAATGATCGAACCAATATTTCTATAACGGAAAAGCAATGTATTAGGATTCCGTCGTCATCAAAAATAAAAATGACTTTTTGTGCATGGTTTTCATATGCAATTGGGAAAATAATGGTTAGCACTATCCATGGGCCTAATATTTATTCGGTGTAAAACCAATGATGACGATCAAAGGAGATCAATTATGATTCCGTACAAGTCTTTAACTACTAGCTTTGTTTTCAAGGCATTAACTTTATAGCTTATCCATTCCATTTGGCCGACCCCTCATATTGACAGCCTGGTGCTCTCCAGCGGTATAGCTCCATCCTTTCTCTTCCTCGATCTATGGACTGTCTAAGAGATCAATTGTGTGAATACACTTAATTATCTGGAAGTCATGTGAGTCACTAACACCATCAGGAGATCTTGCGTTGAGATATAAATTGTTTCAAATGATTTACACGAATATATCGTGGGCTTTAGTTTATATGTAACCCTACTGCAGTAATTATCGTCTTTAGTTGAAGAGGGAATTTTTCGTGCTTATAGCGTGTGGATTCTTGTAGAATCTAATAGTAAATAACTACTAGTACGATAGTAAATCCATGTTGCTAATGTAATTGACCCAACAAGCTATGTTTCTGACACACTGTACCCACTTGAGGTGTTCTCTAAAATAAGAGCGTCTAGTCTTCGAATGAAATACAAACTTGTTAATCGCACGGTAACCTAATACAACATTATTTAATGTTCAAAGACAATAAAAATAAATTATAGTGGTAATATAGAAAAAAATTTGAACATTATTTTCATAATAACTTTAGTTAAAATAAATATAAAAAATAAATAAAAACATGAAGAACAAATATCATCGTCTATAAATTAAATCTTTTAAGTGTCAAGTGACATAAATGCATGGCTTTTAGTGGTAAGCCTTTTCGGGCAATGTTTCAGGCGTGCTTTGGGTTAAATTATTAAGCTAATGTTGCATTATTCAATTGAGCCACAGCTTCAGTTAACATTTCGGATGTATAGTTTAAAATGTAGACTTTGAAAAAGAACCGTAAACTTTTTAGGATGTTATTTAAAAAACTAGGTACAAATGTTATCCTGCACAAAGATGATTATGTGATTCATTTGCATACTACGTGTTAACGTAAGTAAGAAGTGTATTTTTAGATATTTACAAATTATTCTAAAGTTGCTTGCTTTTTAAGAACATTAAAAACTGAATGGTCTTTTTGTTCCACCTTAACAGAATCATTATAAATTTACGCTCTCTTCAAAAATTAGAACACGAAATTATGGATTTTAAAAACTACACCTAAGTTTTGCGCATCTCTAGGTTGTTTTCGAATCACTTGATAAATGGATTGCCATGTTTTCTACCTAGGGCCTATTGTCTCAGTTGTGACTTTGACAGTTTGTGGGTCTTTAAATGCACCATAATTGAGATCTGAGCTGCTTCGGTAACCTACTAAGTCTGAGCTAAAAATAATGTTTTATACCAACGTTATCCCTTTTTATGACTACGAAAGCTTTTTATTCACATCGAAGTCAACAATCTAATAATCTCGTATATTAGACTCATAAGAACAATTAGCATCATATTCAGAATAGGTATTCGTTTTGCCACTCACTTTAAGTAGGTTGCACATCAATACACATTTACTATTCTTTATGTCCCAATTTTATTAGTCATTAAGAATTATCCATTTTTAATTAGCCAATGAAAGAACCCAAATTGGCGCTCAAATGATGTCGACCAATTATCGCCAACTTTATTTGGATTTTTTTTTAATATTTGGATTATTATTAATATTGGTTATTAATATCGGAAGGCAAATTGATGCTCAATTAATTCAAATACTTACAGATGGCTTACTCCAATCGTAGGCCACACTTTAGTCCCCGAAAGTATGTAAATTCGACACTCCTTTGATCATTTAAGATGGCAATCAAATACATTCACCCCTGAAATGATGGGTGCCTTCCATTCGCCCTAGTACGCTAATCACTTCGTAACACAACAGCGCACTTCCCTTCCAGTCGTTATAGACCCTGTGCACTAGGCAGCGCACTTCAAAACAGATCGGGAGCAAAGTTGATGTGCGCTAAACAACAAAAGAACGTCGATAATCGCATCCATACTTGTTGTCAAGTTTGTTTATTTTCAGTAAAGGTGTCAAAGATGCATATTGTAAAGTTTTTAATTGCTTAGCGAATAAAGATAAAGTTTTAAAATATTTATTTAAAAAGAATTCAACAAGTTAACTCAAAATATTCGGCCGTGACTCCTGTTCAACCACGGAATGCCAACTACCGGTAGGTGAATAAATCTTTCGCCTGCGCACATCGATCCATTCAACGTCCAGTGTGTGCGCTCAAGTGCGCTGATGTGTTCCGATGTGCGCTAACTTCAACGCCTTGAATGGAAACCCCCCGATATTCATTAATGAAACATAAAATATGCAATGTTTTGCCGAATGGCGCGGAAAGGTCAAGGAGTTGTAAAAATTGTAATATATTTGAATAGTTATTGACCACTTAAATATTGGTTTTTATTAATTTAATATCAAGACGCGGAACCTCAGTCGTAACATGAAAACGATGGTTTATTGAACAGTGATTAGACCTGTGGTTATGTATGGTTCAGAAACGTGGACCATGACTACTGCAGAAGAAGAGCTACTAAAGCGATGGGAAAGGAAAGTGCTAAGAAAGATTTTTGGTGCAGTGAAGGAAGACGGACAGTGGAGAATTCGGAGGAATAGAGAACTAGAGGAAGTCTACAATCATCCTAACATAGTGGCAGAAATAAAGAGTAACAGGATAAGGTGGTTCGGGCATGTTGAGAGAATGCCTGAGGATAGGATGGTGAAAAAGATATGCCGTGGACATCCTAGTGGCAGAAGATTGAGAGGAAGACCTCGGAAAAGATGGTTGGATGATGTAGAAGGTGATCTAAGAAAGATGAGAATAAGAAGATGGAGATGTCTTTTTTAAGAAACTCAACTTCCTTTTTCCGCCGACGTTTCGCCTTTTTATTAAGGCTTCTTTAAGGCTACAGTACAATGCAAGGAATACAGTTAACAATAATTACAATACTACAAAGATAATAAAGTTTTCAATCATAAATTTAGTACCTCAAAGGATTAACTTTCTTACTGCTACAATGGTAACACAAAAACAAACTCTTCCTCTTAGTAACTAAATCAACATAAAAAAAAACCAAAATGGAAAACCAAAATGAAAAATTTTAATTTGTCTCACCGAGTTCATGTTGCCGACGATCCCTCGAGTGGTTTTCTCATTGAGGCGCAAGTGACAATAACAAGCTTGTCGATGGCGACCAACTGCCCTCTGGTGGCCGATTAAGCCTTTTTATAGACTTTCCCGGAGTTAATATCCCCATCGCAATTCGACCTCTCCCTCCTCGCCAATGCGTCAACCTCTCATTCATGCCTCCTCATCTCCTGCCTTACGTGCAACACTTATTTTGATTCCCCATCCGTTAACGATTACGTGTCATTCCCTTCCTTGCGCGCTCTTCTTCCTCTCTTGTTTTACTTTCCCCTTCCCCACCAACGTACTCCGCCCCCCCCCCTCTCCACCCTCTCAGCCTTTCATCACCGCACCCCTAACCCTGCCCCATGTGTCTTCACATCGTCTGCCTCATCCTCCTCTCCGATCTTCGCGAATAAAAAACAAAGCTCTCATTTTCTTGTTTCCCATTGCCCCAAGAATCTTCCGGGACTCGATTTTTTTTAACTAATGAGGGATTATCATTCGAATGCGTTTTTGATATTACCGTTGAAATTAAATTTGCAAAGGCTTCCACATAGATTTACGGAGTTGCCTCGAAACATTAAGGCCTAATAACCAAATAAACTAATCGTAGAAAGTTTCATTTTATTATGTTTCCTCAAAACGACCTTTGACGTCATTTCTTTTATCGATCAAAGGCCCGTGGTTCGATTCCCATTGAAGACGGATATTTTTTCAAAGTATTTTCTAAATCTTTATACGGTTGTATTTTCGGCATAAGTGGAGATCTTCACAAAAGCCTTTTTAAGGCATCTTTTAGAATGGATCGGGAAGAAGAGGGAAGAATCGATGGATGAAATGACGTCACGGCCGTTAGGGGAAGGTTGCCCGTCCATTTAAATTTAGACTCTTATATCTCTGGCAATTTTACGAATGTTTAAGAGATGATTTGTAAATGATCATTTGTCGTGGTCCCCTGAGTGATAAAGTAAAAAGCAAAAATTGTGGTACACCCGCACGAAATCGTCGTTTTTTTTCTCTGAGAGAGTTAGGAATCATTTTTGCGCAAGTTACTTTTTGCTATTACTAGAAAGGTACTTTTTTTCTTTTTCCCATTAAATTAAATTATGGTTAACTCTCTCTCTGCTTCTGATAGTTTTGCGTTGCATATTCATGACGTGACCTACCGTGATTTGACGACCGTAATTTCGCTCACCACTGTGGAGCATAATTTTGTACAGTAATAGTTAGCGCGAGAAAAATATCGTGTTCTTATCGTATCGGAAGGCATTTGCAAACATTTTAAGGATATTTATCAGATTTCAAGTAAGCTAATTTTCCTTGATTTTTTTAGATAACTCAAACCAACCCACACGACCGTAATTTCGTTCACCACCATGGAGCATAATGTTGTAGGGTAAATATTATTGCCAGAAACAAAATCGTGTTACTATCGTATCAGACGGCATTTGCAAACATTTTAAGGATATTTTTATTCAAAATTTTATCCATGACATTTGATAGCAAGATTCATAATAGACTCGATAATTTTTTTTCCCCCGTTCACTAGTGACATTCTTTCTCTATCCATCATGATTTCAAAGGTAAATTTTGAGACTGGTTTTGTTTAAAATACTGATTACTCCAACCCCTTTTAAACTAAAACCTTATTCGCGCAGTCATGGACGAAACATCACTTCAGCTTCGCGGCTCCTAAGGTGTGAAGGGGACTATTAAAATAAGATAACACATATTACTTAAATTTTCTTTAGAAAAAAACTATTTTCATTATATATTTCTCTTTGGTTCATCATTTTCTAAACCAGTGTCATAACGCTAACTATTTTTGCTAAAATTCTTCAATAAAATGTGAATTTTCTTAAGAATAAATTTTCCTGTATATAATTTTGGTGGTTCGCTTGACGCTAATTACGTGTATCATTTCAGCCACAGTTTAAAATAAAATCGAAATCAAGGAAAAAATATAAAAGTTATCATTAGTAATAAACATTTCTTCAAACAAGTGAATCTTTGAATTTACAATGAGAACAGTGTTTCGCCATCGCTGCTATATTTACAATTTAAATATTTTCTCAGTAAAGGTTTTACTTTAGCACACATCCAATTTACTAACGCAAGAGCTTCTCAAACCAGCGAGTATTCAATTACTGCTTTGTAAACAGCCTTCCTGTTGGTCTTTGAATCGTGTGACAGGGTGAAATATCAGTTTCCTGTGGCAATTAACTTTGACTTTGTATTTAATATTATTTCGATGGTCCACTTAAAATTATTCTCTGAAAAACAAGTCTAAAGTTCAATAGACTTTAGATAATGGCAAAGATGATGTATTGAAACCGTTATGTCTCCTGGGAAAGTTGAATTTACCGGAAAAATAAGCACAGGTGTCCTTAGAGCCTTGAGCGTAGGTGGAAGATGCAGGTGGAGCTGAAAAATGGAAATATTGCGCTTAAGTGGGTCCACATGGGCTTCCTTGGTCACAGTCGCAGAACTAAGTCACATTGCAAGGGATGACCTCAATCTTATGATTGCGTTATCCTTATATAAAAGGGTAGACTTGCTTGCCAAACGTGTCAGTTCTCAAGAAGCTGCGAAAACAACCCAGAGGTTAAAGGCGAGAAACAGTTGAAAGCTGACAATGAAGGCCGTGAGTACCACGAAATGTTTGGTGACGCAGTAAGGGGTTTGATTATGAACCAAATACCGGTATTCTGATGACCCTGAATGGAAGGTTAGATATTATGTAAATCTTGCAATTTCCGTTAATCGTTCACGGATCTGATCCCGTCGCTCGTTAACCTATTAATAGCTGAATTAAAAAGCGGAAAACGTTACATATTTCTCAACTACGTGCTCAAATAGTTCATTGAACTTTATAAACCTTTTTCATAAATTTAAATATATGCTAGTAATATGTATCCAAGAATTATCAGTGGTCTTATTTTACTCACTAATTCTCCTCATCAGATATTAACTTTAAAATTCATTTAAGTATCAATTTAAGTGTAAACATGTTCAATTATATTTCAACTTTTCTGCGCCAATAATAAATATGTTCATTAATTTCTTGGCAACTGCAAGCGAGGTATGCCATCAGTATGAGGGATTTAAAACTTCGTCTATTTAGTGTTATAAGGAAGATTGTCTGACAAGTTAAGCAACTGAGAAAACTGAATATCTTGTAGAACATACTCTCGGGTCGTCCTCCTAATTAGGGGTTGCGTTATGTCAACCAACGTTTTGACTCTCAACTTGAACATCGTCTTCAGGGTCGATGTCATCAGCACCTAACCCGCGGGGACGATTTTGGAGTTAGACGTTGAAGCATTGATTGACACAATACAGCGATTGACGCGAAGGAAGACACGAGAAGACTTTCTGCGACTGATGCGCTGGGAAATCATCATATCTCCAGAAATATTGCTTAAAAATTGGGTAAAACTGTGTAGAGATGTTTTCCCATGCTCATAATTTGTGAAAAATCAATCTGCCAGGGGTTTGGGTTGGTACGATGGTAAAAGTATTTGCTTCTCATTCCAAGGGTCAAGGTTTGAGTCCAGGAAGTGGCGGAAAAATTAAGTGGAATTATGATGCCAACTAGGGTGTTTTCTGGAGATCATTTTAACTACAAACTCCGTCCGTCGGATGGGGTGTTAAGCTGTGGACCCCTTGGGACCTTTATTCAAGAGTTGGCTAGTGTCGACGTCACGTTTTTTCCACAATCTACTCCACTCCCCAAATAATCCATCAATCACCAGCCAACCCACCGGTCCTAATGTCGCAAATGACCTCAAGCTGTACCTCACCTCAACCTTTATTTCTTCCACAATAAATAAGGGAAAGAATTGAAATATCTCTAAATTCACTTCCTGTATTTGTTTCCTCTTAACAATACATTACTTTGCATCCGAACCGTGCAGTAATGAGGGTTAATGCTTGTTTACCCATCTGTTTGCATATATTTTAAATGATAATTTTTAACAAAAGCATGAAATTATTATTAAACCTAGCTCATGAAATGTTAGTGTTCAAACTTATTTTTTGTTCATGGTGAATAAAACACTTAGTTTAATAATCTTCCTCAGATTTATGGAATGGCACGACGCGTTTAACCACTCTGTGGCATAGTTATAATATGCCTCAGAGTGATGAAATAATTATGCCACAGAGCAGTAAAACGCGTCATGCCATAGGAATAAATCTGTGGAAGATTACTGAGTGTTTTATTCATCGTGAATATAGACAACTTCCACCAGGTCCAGCCTGGCACTGTGATGTTTATATTTTTTTGTCATTTCTCCATGCTCCACCTTATTCATCCTTGCATCCGCCATCTCCGTCTTCTTCTTCCTCGTCTACTTGCTCCGTTTGGTTTGATGCGTGCCCATCCGTCTCAACGTCACAATATGTTCCAGTTGATCCCGCTTCTCTTGTCTGCGCTGATGGCCACCTCCGCATTGGGGCAGCAGTTCTCCGTCTTCCGCGTGGCCACCTCCGGCCCCTTCGTCGTCTTCCAACGCTCCGCGCAGCTCCTTCCCCCTACCTTCATCTCGACGGCACCCCTGCTGCCGCCTCAACTGGCCCCGCCGGCCGTGTCCCTCCCTAGGCCGGCGTTCGCCCCTTCGGTGCGGCCGTCGTTCCTCACGGTCCCGCTGCCCGCACCCTTCCGGAGCCCACCGCCTGCGTCCTACGGCGTTCCCGGAGTATGAACGGTACTCCGTCCGATCACGTGAAGGGACACAAAACCCATCATCACTCCTCCCCGTGATACACCGGGAAGGACTAATTTATTGTTAATTCTTTCATAATTTAAACTTTACGTAACGACACTTTTTCTGGGTGCTGAATATAATCCTCACGCATTCTTTGACTGGAAATATTCTCAATATAGACGTGTTTTCTGTTATTTTCTGTGATTGTTGCCTATATTTAAATAGGATAATATTGTACCAAAAGTAGAAAACTAAAGAGCTACACCAAAAGCCAAATTAAGGGCTGAGATTACGTAATTTTGACCAAAATGGAGGATATAAAAAGTTGGTCAAAGCATTGGTCATGGAAAGGGTTTATTAGCTTCACCACCTCCAACCTAATAAATGTGATTTTGCCTACATTTAGATAATAAAATATTGTATTGGGGGGTAGAAAACTAAAGAGCTACACCAGAAGCCAAATTAAGGGCTGAGTTTATGTAATTTTGACCATGAAGGAGGATATAAAAAGTTGGCCAAAGCATTGGTTTTGGAAAACGTTGATTAGCTTCACTTCCTCCAATCCAATAACGTTTTTTATCCTCCTGTTTATGAACTCCCTGAAATACCCTCAACCTTCCTATAAAAGAGTAGCCGCTGCCATCAAAATGCTAATACACTGTTTTAACTATGTGAGAAATCTAAATAACATAATTGTTTGAGAATTATTTATGTTAATTTATCAAAGTATACAAATTGGGATATCTGTGTTTTATTTTAGTTTTTTTCTTGATTGTATAATCTATAATAAATATAAATGTTATGTTTATCAGTCGGAATGATTTTCCCATGATGCTTCCTTTGAATTGTTTTTTTAATTTTCACCTGACCAAAGTATATGTAATTTATTGAGAAAGAAATTAAATAATATTACGAGCTATAGCAATGTGCCATTATGTTACACAGATGATTGGTACATTCGGCAACGAGGCACATGGTGGACATATATTCACTAAAATTGGAATCTTAGTTATTCCAAAAATATGCAATTATAAATATGGTTTTAAGGTAATGCTTTTTCGAGTCCTTGTCAAATGGATTTTCCTTCGACTTATTGTCTGTGAAAATTCAGTCTTCAGTACGACATGGAATAAAGTCCACATTTGTTAATGTAATATCTGTTGTACATAAGAGTTGAAATAAATTACGATGAGCGAGCTAGGTACGATGGCGACTCTTTAGAGATGATTTTATGCCAGACGTATATCAAACTAAATAAATGTTCCAAGGAATAATGTCAAACTAAATGTTACGTTAGTATAAAACTAATATTACGTGGTAATTGTGGGTTCTCGTAACGTACCAATAACACATCTATAGCCGTATCAAATGTATCTATCTTTTGATCAATTAAGGACTACATACTTTTTTATTACTGTCGTCATTAGTCACTTTTCATTATTAATGCCTATTCATTTAATTAACATAAATTTTACGCAATGCTTACCATTCTTAAAAATTCCATTTCCAGCCCTTATCTGACTCGCAGCGATTCTGAACTTAACATTTTGTATTGTATGTTATTTTAATGTCTCAGCAATGAGAAATTTGCCTTTCAAAAGACTAAATGTATCTTTGAATTGTCATTTATTTTTTCATATTGGAAAGTGGACAGGGAGGAAATTTTGAGTAAGTTCGTCAAAAGTTCTTGAACTCTTCAGAACAATGCCTGTCATTGGTGCCTCATTATGAGCATGTGAACTTTAAGTCTCATGGTTAGGTATTAATTTTTACATTGCTTAAATGATAACCAGTTCAACTAATTACATGAAATAGATTTGGTGATTTCAATCATTTTTTCTGGAATTGTTTAAGTTGTGTTGGCGTTTGTTTGAATTGAAAGTCAAATTCCACCATCGCACAATTTAAAATGATTTTTAAGTAATTGTTCTATATTAATATTCGATAAAACCCTTACAAGTTCATCCTAATAAATAAATAAAATAGAAAAATATTCTTTTTGATTTACCCTGTAATTACAAGGCATCAAATAATATTGGTCTACTCGCACTTGACTTAACACATTCAAATTCGTGTTAAGTTGAAGTCTCATTGGCAGAGTTTGTTATGTAATGTAGAAGTTTTAATTTAAAAAAAATAATGACAGAAGAATTTATTACATTTATTTTATTATAACCAATATATTAACATGTAACAACTTCATCTTTATGATCGTATAAGCAGTATGAGTTCCGGGTTTGCATGCAAAAAATGTGCACTTATTCTTCGGTTCAGTGCACGAAACATTAATAACTATGCCGACACCATCCGGGGATGACGTAGGATCTCGTGGCATAGTTCATTGCAGTGGCGGGAATCTTTGCTTGCGAGATGACACTCCCTGCTCTTCTTCTGATGCGATTCAATAGTTCAGGAAATGCTTCGATGGCCTTCTTCCTTTGTTATCTTCCGGTTCTGCATCAAAGGGTTTCATATTCACAATCCACTAGCCATCCTAAAGAAAACAGAAAATGATTTATTATAACCTCCAAGGGAAAGGAGCTTAATGAAGACTTCTACTTCAGTTTCTACGCCATTTATTTGCCTTTTACTGCCATTTGAACTTTGAATTTTGAGTCCACCAGTGTACCACATGTTTTTGGTTCCACACATGCTTTTCCTTGCTCACTCTCTGATATAGAGCAGTATCTATGCCTTGAGTCACTTACAGCTGAATCCATCATATCAAATTCTCTTTCAATTATTCACATTTTACGTGGAGTACTTAATGATAAATTGGAGATGCTAATATCAAAGGTCTCGCAGAGTTTGCTATGCCTTTGCCATTTCTTTACGCCTAATACTTGTAGTACTATTTTATGTATACAGACAAAGAGTTTTTAAATATCACCTTAACAGTAGTATTTTAATTGCTTACGCTGTTGTAAACCGTGTGAGCACAGTTGATGATGAAATAGTTCACCTGATCAAATATCTTATAGCATAATACGTTGTTGTTTATAAAATGAATAAAAAATATATACTGGATGTTATTCACAGCCTTATTCCTATCTCCAACTTATGTACTCGACCAGGTAAAATTTTCAAATTAGTGCTTTGCACCTCAGTACTCCACACTGCACACTCAAATGTTAACTTTTCGATGCCTCATAAACAAAATATTTTTCATTTGATTTTTACCAAAGGACAAAAGATATCATTCGATTATTCAAATTTGCCAGTTAAAATCACAATCACAATCTAAATCAACATTTGGTATATGAAGTGCCAGGATACAGAGAGCAAACACACAGGCATTCTATGTTTGGCTTAGGAGTGTATCTTTACAAAAAGACAGAAAGGACCTCCTAAATATGTCTTTTTAAAACAAAGTGGAAAGAACTATAAGGGGACAATTTACGCCTGATATAATTTAAAACTCAAGCAGTTCTCTGAGAGAACTCAATTCAAGCGATCACGTGACTCATTGAGGACGCTCACTAAAACCGATATCACATAAATCCGGAACGGGTGCGGAATGCGGAACGCAGAAATGCATTTAGCCAGTCACACTCTGCCTTTCCGAAATTTCTTTGATTGTGATTGGCTAGATGTATTTCCGAGCTCCGCAATCCGCAACAGCTCCGGATACATGTGGACTCGGTTTGAAGGGACTGAGGGAATTGATAACAACTATGCAATCTGACTCACCAGCGTATTCATTTTACTCACCATTCATTTCTCCCGTCGGTGGGGTAGCTCAGAATCCGGGAGGGCCGTACTCTTGAGCTGGAATGCCTGGGATGGGTTGAAAGAAGGCGGGTTGCGGTGCGAATACGGGTTGCGGAGCGAATACGGGTTGTGGAGCGAATACGGGTTGCGGAGCGAATACAGGTTGCGGGTTGAAGAAGTTGATGGCGGAGGCGGGCGGGAAGGCAGGTGGGGGTGGAGGTGGTGGGGGCGGTGGAGGTGGGGCAGGCACTGGGACTGGGGGAGCGTAGAAGCCTGGGGGCAGGAAGGGAGGGGGAGGAGGCGGTGGCGGTGGAGGCGGTGGGGGCGGTGGAGGTGGTGGAGGTGGGGGCGGTGGTGGTGGTGGTGGTGGAGGCGGAGGCGCCGGGGGGCCGTACTCTCTTTCTGGCACGGGCACTTGCAGTGACAGCGGCAGTGGTGAAATGGCAGGGGGCAACGGTGGGGCGTAGATCTCCGCCGTCGACAGGGCAAACGCCCCCAACAGGACAAGAAGGAACTGAAACGATTCGTAGAAAATGAATATTGAAATGCATGGTAAATAACGAAAAAGTGCTGTTAGCTTTTTTACATGGAATACTACGTTTTTTCACTAAAAGTTTTCCTTTACTTTGGTCGTAAACAATTGAATACAAGCGGAAATCCTGTGGTCAAGTCATCTGCTCTGTGACCAATATATTTCCTGAGAGTGAACACTCAATATTGTGGGCATCACAGCATTTCTTTCCGCCCAACGAACACTGAAACTTACTATTGCCCTCTCATAATTTTATTCAATAATGCTATCAAATACAAAACGCCGGCCATAATTTTTTATATTTCTCACTTTGACCTGAATTAAAGATCAGATTTGACTTGATAACCAAAATGTTTGTTTATTCGTGCTCAAAATATAGTACTTCCTTTTGCTAATCATTTTTAACTATCTATAATTTATTTGAGCTATTAAAAATGAATTTGTTGATAAAACGACCACATATACCTAGTGAAAAAAGCATTTCAAGCTCATTTCCGCGTAAATAATGACTTGATCTGGTCACAAGAATGCTTAAGAATGTGAGAAATAGTGGATTTTGCAATAATTGTGGCTTTTTTGCCATAAATGGTAAGAAAATATTCAGGTGGAAAGTAAGCTGAAAAGCGCAACTAATAAGTTTGATAAAAAAGTTAAATGGAGATAAACATTGTGATCAACGACGTCGCACCGAGATATGGAAGCATGTGAAAAAGGACAGGATACGGATGAAATAAACGTTCAGAAAATAGGAAAAATGACGCATTTTATAGACATGTAAATAATCTCTCGAGAGCTGCATTTGGAAAAAGAATAATAGGTCACTAAATTTGCTCATAGATTTGAAAGAGTTCCACGGGCGTAGCGTAGAAGCGTGGAAGGCATGCGCTTAAAGTTAAAAATAATTAAGCATATGTCTTCATTTTTGCTGAATAGATAAAGCATGCTATTGGTGATTTTTTAACAACAAGTTGTATCCAAATATGGGAGTAAGAGAGTATGATTGTATGCTCTCGCACTACTCGTAAAAATTAACACTAAAACTAACCTCGTACTTTAAAAGTGGAAGATTCAGTTTGCTTCTCAAGCGTGATTCCATTTTCACTTACCGTTTTCATGTTTCTGGTTCTCTTCCTCTTTGCAAGGCTTACTTAGATCCCTGACTGGAACGGGCACCTTTGTTTGACTGACTTCACAACTGGAGAACTTTAACTTATATACTCTCGCGTTTCATTCATCGTTCCGCCGAGTATAACTTGTTTGTTTTCGGCGGAATGTGACGCTTACGTTCCGGCGGAGTTTCCATTCACACCGCCCTTTCCTACTATCAAGTGTCCCTTTGACATACAACCCGCCCCGTCACTACGGCCCGCTACCTTTCCAGTCGCATTCCTCGGCATTTCAAAAACACCGAGTCCTATTCCAAGTCGTATATTTCCCTAAGTTCACAGTTTATAGCATTTGATTGCTCTGGCCAAGTCACATGAAAAGAGGAAGTGGCCGATTGCGAAATATGTCAAGAGTCCTGGGTTTTATTCTGGTGGATATGGATACGAAAATATTTTGCTAATAATTTATGCGGATATTTCCGCATAGTTTGGATAGCCAAACCCTTTTATCATGCCACTTCTCGATGTATTCAGGAACAAGTGTATACTCTCTGTTTGGGAACTCATAACTTGTCTCTCAGATAAGGATGATGAAACCAACATGGAAGTAGGTCAAAATATCGAATCAATGTTTAATACATTTTAGAACAAAAATATCATCGTCCTTTCTTTTATCCGTTTGTTGTTTTTTTATGCGTTGGTGTAAGAAAACTTCAGAAAGCACTGAGTGGAACTCCCGCAAAACCTTTTCATTAACAATGTAAATTATCTCCTTTATGCCTACCAAAGGAATATAAGTCACTTCCAACGTGCTGTAAATCGTTTGCGTTGTATGTTTAACAGCTTATATTTGTTCCAATTCTAAATTGCTTTTCAAGTTAAAAGTCTCCAAAATAGTTGCCATCTTTTTCTTTTTTATTCCTGTCTCCAATAATTAGCCGTAAAACATTTGGCTATCTAACACATTTAAAACACCAAAATATATACAATTCAGAAAACAATTTATAGAATATCATTTTCAATTAAAAAACGGTTTTAGTATGTTACAACCCATATAACAGGCGTCGCCATTGACATGACAGTATTTCCACCGGAGAATTGACATCAGAAGACATCAAAGAAAAGACAAAGAAAGATAAGAAAAAATCGTATGCATTTCAGGTTTGTGAACCAAATCAATCCAAAGTTAATAAATTAATTCCTAAAATTGACTGATTATGCTGATGTTAAACGAAATAATTCTACAGTAAACCTTTACTTTTGCAGATCATTTGTCTAGGAAACGCATTGCCGATGCCGTCATAATGAACGCTTACGCATTTACATTTGAGTTCAGTTTCAAGCCAAATAAACAAACTAAATTTTGGACTCGTTATAGGAAAACCATTTTCCACATTAATTATTTTTAGTTCATATTCTGATATCCACTGAAATGGCATGGTAGGTTTGTCACAAGCCTTGAAAGCTGGAAAGAATGTATAAAGTAAACTGAAATTTGTAGTCAATGAATAGCGAGACATATTTCAATGCATTCGGGTGTGCTCTTTATGCACTCTGGGCCTTTATTGATGCGTAGCATTAAGAAACTCGTGGGGATCTCTGTCATTCCCTTGCCGAAAGATGAGCTCGTATTGTGGTTTTTTTAATCCTTCGTGTAGTTGGAGAGCACGGCTATTCTCCCAGTCGATCAACAGAATCGCTCCATTTAAAGTTTAGGTTAAGTCTGACGACTTCTTTCGATTTCTTTTTCGACTTGCAAGTGGCTTTCATCTTATTCCCTCCGATGGTGGCGTGAGACTATGCCTTTGCTTTTTTTTAACGGAACACTTGTTTTTTTTCTATATGATATTTTACTTCATGCATTTAATCTTTCCTTGTTATTTTCTTTTATGATCCATCGTCAATATTTCTAATATATGTTTCTCCCTCTTTAAATATAGAAGTTAGAGTAGCGCCCAGGATTAATACTTCACCCACCGCGCTAAAAATCTATTTCTGCAACTAATCAACAATGGCGGAACTCGAGCTCTTTCATTCACAAGGAGTGTATCGTGACTTTTGTATTATTTAAGCTCAAATTAAAAAGGTTCAGAAGAAATTGCTGAGGTAAAACGAAAGAACATTCGATAGCCACTTTTATTGTAACGTCTCGGTACGCGTCTTCAGCGACCAACCTAATATCGGTGGTCATTATATTTATGTAAGTAATGTTTTGATTTTTATGGGTAAGACTGGCTCGTCCTTTTTATTTCCTTTATTCCTTTCTCCTTTTGTCCTTTGTATTGTCAGAACTACCTCCGGCAGCTTGTCGATTTCTCTCTTCAATCCAAGAACTCCGATTTCGCTTAATCTTTCCGCCTAGTATGAGGTCATCAAATAATGGTGCAAGCTGATCCTGGAAAATTTGTTGATTGTTTTGAAAAAAGTGACAACTATCCTTAAATCTCATTAAATTTCAAAAATATCTTATTCAAGAATTTGCATGTTATGAATATGACGATATCCACCAGTTATTTCCTGTTTGTTTCCACCTATTGATTATAAGTGTGGCATGAGCTACTTCTTAGTGTTTTCCTTAGCTTCCAATGATGACTTATCGAATTATTTTCAATAGTATTCTAAAGGGGAGTAAAAGTTTTGATGGAACGATTCTGCTTTTCTTTTCTATCATAAAACTTATCTTTCCTCAAATTACTTCTCTCTTCGGACACGCAGTTCTCATCATGCTTAAATCTCCTTTCACCACATCTAGCAAATTTACACATTTCAACTTTCTACCCTGTTTTCCCAACATTCATCCTTCAACAATCGTCTTAAACATCCTGGCAATTAGTTTTTCTATCCACGTGTTCTCTCTTCTCCTAATACTACCAATTTAGTCCAGTCAATGGAGATTTTAACCCGTCCCAAATACATAATGTGAAACACATACTCAATGTTACCAAATTAGGAACGTTTTCAGGAATATGAAAGCCTAAGGCTCATGAGCATCACGAAAGTTGGTTTTTGAAAATCCGATGGTTTTTGCCGAGTTATGACGGATTCCGTGGGCCGGCACGATGGGATTTCATGTATTTTTCGATGGCGTGAAACATAGCAGCCCCATGGAGCGTCATAAATATAATCAATGCCATTTCCTGACGAAATAACATACTTTGGTGACAATGTATGCTACCTTTTCTGTCGAGAATTTCACATTCTTTCCCATTGTTAAATCCAATTTTGAAGACATTTGATATTTTTCGAGAAAAATGAGGAAAACTACATTTTTCTGTTTATATTCAATATTTTTTGACTTCGGAAGACCGAATTCCGGGAACCAATTTAATTCCCAATTTTATACGTCCTAAAATACTTACATGCCAATTTTCAGAGCATTAGGAATTATGTCCAATTTATAGCAAAAATATGACTCTGCGTTCTGTAATAATTACCTTCCTTTCCTCCGCTACTGTGCCGAGTACTCTCCCATTTAGATTCCTTTCTTTCCGTCCACTGAACATTACTGATCCTGCCCCGAACCCGAATCTTATCCACCGTCAATATACTCCCAATCTTCGTTCCCCGAGTCTAAGTTTTGCTTTCTTAAATGGAAAACTTAAGAAAAAACTCTCTCAATTTGTCAAGTAATTAGCGATGCATGAATTCAAGGTACTATGTAAACAATATGCGTTACATAAAAGGCGCTATTACCCGAGAATTAAAAATGCATTATTCTAGTAAGGCAAGGTCTTTCATGCAATTCAAAGAGGGAATATTGAGATATTTTGTTCAAAACCACAGATTACATCCGAAGACGATGATGGTAAGAGGCAATATGGGAAAATACTTTTTTTGCGATTATTTGCAATCTGAGTTAAAACATGAATCGGATAAATAATGCTGAAATCTAAAGTTTAGGATCAATGCCATTCTCTATCTATTTCCCGATCGTGGATAGGTTTTCCAAGATCATCTGATTCTGTTCTGATAACACTGGTCAACAATGAAAATCTTTCCGACTTGAAAATAGCTATTTTTGATTAATTTTATCATGGAAAAAACGACAATGACATTTAAAACTTTCAGTTAGCTCTTGGTTTTAAAATATAACCCATTGAAGTTATAAGGATAATTTTTACGAAATTTGATGACCGGAGAATTTGTAGGTACATTTGAGCCAGTAGTGATAAAGGTGTCTGATAAGATTTGGAGTCTAGAGATAATGTTAGTACACCAGAATGCAGGACTCATCAGTCATGCTTGCTAATGTTTTGTTCAATTTGTCATTCTTGCTAATGTTTTGTGAAATGTTTCATTCTTGCTAATGTTTTGTGACATTCGCTCTGCATAGCTTCTTACGGGTATTGAATTATATTGAATTTCTTTTAGTTTGTATGTAAATTGAAGATAATATTTATTCTTTAAAAAATCAAGTTTTTGTTTTTATTTCGGGTTAGATAGAATTCAGGATGCTACGCAATTGTCAGAACTCTCCTGACAGTTTCTTTCATTTGTGTGGTGGGGTCACATTTTCTCTCCAGATACGTCGAATTACTCCAATCATAATGACAGGATATCACCACTATTTTGGGATACAATTAGGAGATCTGGACAAGTCCTGGGCACAGCATACAATCTGCAATACATGTGCTGTGAACGTACGTGGATGGTTAAACAAAAAAGTTCGTTCAATGCCGTTTGCCGTCACAATGATTTGGAGAGAGCCTTCAAATCACATAAACGATTGCTATTTCTCCATGATACCCCCCCCCCCTCCCGCATGGTATGTCCAGAAAAAAGAAGCAGACTGTAGAATACCCCAATATCCCATCAGCCATTCGACCAGTAGCACATGGAGACAGTCTGCCTGTACCATTCCCTCCGGAAGAGTACACTCGGCAGGTAGATGTAGACGAAGACTGTGAAAGGGAGAAATCTCCTCATCCCTCATCTTCAAAGGGTACTGATTATGTGCCTGAAAATCTAACCAGTGAGCCACAAAGGTTTAGCCAGGCTGAACTAAGTGATATAATTAGAGACTTGGACCTATCTAAGACAAAGCAGAGCTCCTGGCATCAAGGCTTCAAGAACGGAATCTTCTACAACCTAATGTCA
The DNA here is from genome assembly GCA_963573305.1 of Pyrrhosoma nymphula. NCBI lineage: Eukaryota > Metazoa > Arthropoda > Insecta > Odonata > Coenagrionidae > Pyrrhosoma > Pyrrhosoma nymphula. The sequence goes on along the minus strand of OY754333.1, from coordinate 46,654,574 downwards.
AAGTGTCTGTGTACAGGAGTCGGCAAAAAGATTTTAGTCAGTTATTTAGAAAGGAAAATACTATTGTTGCCTGCTGTAACCTGAGTGGTTTGATGACAGCTTTACATTTGAAGTACAATCCAAAGGACTGGAGACTATTCATAGATTCTTCAAAGCTAAGTTTAAAAGCTGTACTTTTACTCAATGGCAACTCCCTCCCTTTAGTTGCTATATGCCATGCTGTCTATATGAAAGAAACATATGAAAACATGAAATCACTTCTGACAGGAATTCAGTACACCGACCATCAGTGGCAGATCTGTGGAGTCTTGAAGGTCATTGCAATATTGCTGGGCATGCAGTTGGAGTACACTAAGTACTGCTGCTTCCCGTGTTAGTGGGACAGTCGGGCTAGGTCATCTAACTACAAGTTAAAAGTCTAATCTAACTACAAGTCTCTCAAGGGAATCTCTGCCCCGGAAAGAAAAATGTCCAGCATGATTCTTTGGTAGAAAAAAGCAACATTCTTTTGCCACCTCTAGGTACACATAAAACGTGGATTAATGAAGAAATTTGTAAAGGGGATGGAATAGGGTGTAAATGCTTTTCAGTACCTCAGTGGACAATTTCTAAAGATCAGTGATGCTAAAGTTAAATAAAGTATCTCCATTGGCCCGCAGGCTCATCATCTTCTAAAAGATTAAAACTTCGATTAAGTTCTCTTGGCCCATGAAAAAGCAGCATGGGAAGTATTTCAGGATGTTGTGAATGGCTTCTTGGGAAATCGAAGAGTTAACAACTGCGTTGCGATATTGAACAATCTTCTAGAAACGTACCATCAATTAAGATTCAGCATGTCACATAAACTCTTTCTCTCCTACATTCTCACCTCAACTTCTTCCCTGACAACTGCCGTGCTGTGAGTGACGAACATGGAGAGCGTTTTTATCAGGAAATTTCGCAAATAGAACACAGGTATTAGGGAAACACCTCTATGCTTGCAGATTACTGTTGGACAGTGGCAAGAGACGACCCAGAAAAGGAGTACAAGTGACTGGCGAAGAGAAGATGTTCACGTGAATAAGCCCTTTTATTTGAAGTTAGTGAAGCTATAAAACCAGAATCTAATGTCAACTAAACTAATCAATACCTAATGTCACATTCTCGACCCAAAATTAGGGTAGTTTAGCTTTCTTCAGATAGGAAAGAATTTCGAAGTGTATTTTTAGTATTTCTACTTGAAATTAGTAGATCGTAAAATCTAGAGCTAACAAACAAAATCTGGTGTCACACTAGTTTTTCTCGACCCAAAATTAGGGTAGTTTAGCTATTTTGATCAAGGAAAGAATTGCAAAGTGCATTTTTGTTGAACAGCGTAATCTGCCATCGCAGCTAAACACATAGCATTTGCTTATTTAACAGGAGTTTATATACTCTTCCTTGGACTTGGGAAGATGAAATAAGTGAAAGACTTGAAATAAAGCTTGAAAAATTGGTGCTGAGACAATTAATTAGTTTCAGTAAGTTCCCACCATTATTAGACTTCCTATTTCCTAAAACGAACCCTTTTTAATACTTATTCCTCCGAAGTACGTCTTTTTCATCCAGAATGCTGCTCAGATGACAGAACTGCTCTGTTGTTTAACATTCTTTTACTGCGCAAATGTAACGCTTCCTTCGTTGAGAGGCTCTCGTCCCCTTTTTCTTACAGCTTATCGTAGTTTCATGTGTCTCACGTCCATGCATAAATATTCCCATCAGAATTCACCATTTTTTACCCTCACTTGCGTGTTTAGAGACATACATATGCATACAACCATATACCATGCATTTCTGGCGACGCGTCGAGGCATATAAAATTCCAACCACGTTGAAAGTATTATGGCAAATAATAAAACGGTATTAAGATAACAGCGGTTATATTATTGCTTTGCTCAACGTAATTTAAATGTTCATCCTTAAATATTTACCATCATAACTTCATTTATGAACACCTGTACTTCATAGTCTTCTCCGTTGTCTCAGGCAAAACTTCCACATCGTCAAAAATCCACATTCCAACGTCAAAACCTAGGTCGTTTCCAATAAATACATGTGGAATTACAAAGTTACTGCTTCTCATTCATTATTCATAGTCTTCTATCATATAGGCAATTTTTTATTTTAGGTACCATCACTTGGGACACTGCGCCCGGTTTGCCGTTAACGATCCACCGTTTAATTCAGCCAATATCCAGGGTTTTTTTTCCTTTTTTTCGCAAGTTAAATGGTGGATATAAAATCATTTTCACTTTTTAAATTAAGCCTACGTATTCAAAATTTTAAATTTTAACGTATGCTTGAATGGACTTATACGGGTGCATAAAAATCGATGTTTGTCAGTGAACAGGTGCTTGTGTAGGCTCTGGTTATGTTTCGTTTTTCACGTCACGGAGGAATAACTGCGATACCAAAAATGGAGTTTTTTTCTTTATTGAGTTTTTGACATGCGCCATAGGAATAGCATCAGCAATGTGACGATACTCCACCAACATAAGCTAAGTTTGTCTAACATTTACAGCTATGCACATAATTTATACTAAATGCATATGCCAAATTCATCGGCGATGTGCTCTTTGAGAGTAAACTTATGGATGTCGACACTATTTTGCACAGCGTTAACCGATAAAATACCATTTAAATGAATTTTCATCAATAGGAAAAAAGCCTCTTTTTTAAATGATTGAAGCTTCACCTTCAAATAATTTCCTTGTTGAAGCAACTAACTCCTGTGACGTCTCTCTTTTATGTGCGTTATACCACATATTACTGTGACTTGTTCCGCGAATTCGCATTCTGTAGCGTAATAAAGACTCACTACCACCACCGAAACAAATGCTCTCTGATTTCGCTTAATTAATCTGAAATTAATATTTACATGTATAATGCAAATTTATCTCGCTGGTGAAAACACAATCGGAGCGGTACAATCAATTAATTAATGAATAGAACAGCGTTGCATGATGACCCTGAAATGATGAACCTAGCGTAGGATCAAGTTGTAATGATATCCTCAATAGGTTAATGTAGACATTAAAGCTGTAGACATAATAGGTGAAAGTAATACATTGCATTTGTTCCACAAAAATCGAAAATATAGAATTGATTCCATATTTATCGTAAATTCTAAAAATCACCATCTCCATTAATAGTATGTTTACTTTTTCTTTCATACCATTCTTCCTTGCATGATTTCCAAGGAGCATTCGTACTTACCTGTTCAAATGGCAATCTAACCTGTCTCGTCCTTAACGGAATCATTACATTTCTTTTACATTCAATTTTAGATGACATTTTTATTTTGCAAATAGTACTTCCATATCTCCCTCTTTTGAGAGTTTCTTCAGGTTTGTCGTATTGATCTTTCCTCCCAGTTTTCTTGGTCATATTTATTTTGCAATCAAGTTTATAGTTTATGCTCTTTGCTTTATCCGGTTTTGCTCAGTTTTTACATTCCCACCGTGGTCTGCGATTCTATAATTTTTTTCGTGACTACCGTTCCTGTTATTTTTTCTCCTGCCCTCGTTCGCTCCTGTATCAATCAGTTCTTTCCACATTTCTTCTTCTCCACCCTCCTTTGCCGTCACTCACCTTCATGTCAACTAGATCCCCTAATTCCCTTTTTTTGTCTCCAGTTAAATTTTCTAAACCCCAATTTATATCAACTTTTTCCATCTTTTTTCTTCAGCATCTTTCATTACTCTTAATTGCCCCCGAATAATCACGGAAGTCTTCCTCAGCTCCCGGAGAACTTTGCGAACAAATGACGTAATTCCAAAATGTCCAGCAATGGTATACCGCAGCACCCGTGATGGTGGCTTTAACATGCACTTATCATAACCCTTTTCTTTCTCTTGCACAAATCGACTGCTTTTTCGCTACGCTCGTTTCTTTCTTACATCCCATACTCGTTTAACTCATTCCGATCTCAAAGTATGCCTTGTACTGCGTTCTCTTGTAAAATTAATTCAATATAATTCTTATTTGAATGTTGTTCTATTTTAATTTCCGATATCATCTTAAACTTCATATATTTCTTCCTTCCTTATCTACTTGTCAGCATGAAATCTTCAAAAATTACAAAATGAATTTGGCCAGCCTTAGTGTTCGATCACAATAGGTGGATTAATCCCGATGCAATTAATTTTTTATCAATTTTCGGTTCTTAGTCGACAACAATATCCCCACCTGACTTGATTTCCCCGTAACTGTAAACACTTTCGAGGATGGGAAAGATTTTCGGTTCTTAGTTGATAACAGGATCCCCGCCTTACTTGATTTCCCCGTAACTGTAAACACTTTCGAGGATGGGAAAGATTTTTACTGCAGTCTTTGTGACTAACTCGCCGCTGTACGACTCAATGTTTGAATATTTACCCAGATGACCCCGGGGCGTGGAACTAATTCTTGGAGTTTCCCTCTAACAACATCCTAAGCTGTATTGAGCTAAATGAAAATCTGTTATTCTCGAGCATTAGTCATCGTAATTTTTTCATTCTTGACCCATATCCATAAATAGCGTCGTTTTTTACCATGTATTTATACGCTGCGTTGCTATTTGAGAGACCAGAGGTAAAACATGGGCTCCTGGATAACTTCCGTGAATTAAGAGAAAGAAGAGGGTAATAGACTAAAGTATTGGTTTGTGGAAAATGAGAATAGGAAGCGAATCACAGACTTGTAAACATTGCTGTACATAAAAGTGCTCTACTTTTACTGTGTGGTAATCAAAATAGGGTATCACAGAATAAACGTAAGTTTTGGCTACATGTAAGAGGTATTCGGAATCTGAGGACTGATTGCAGTATAATTAGGGTTAGGAACGAATGATCGTGGAATAGGTTCTCCGATAAAGAGCAAATATAAAAAGAGCGTGCTTCGTTAGTTTGGCTGTTCTAAGAGAATTAATTAGATTGGAATAGTAAAACTGGTTTATGTTAGAGAAGCGAATATTATTAGATAAAGGGAAATAGAAACACCGAGGACATTTGAATGAACTTGTTGGAATAGACTCTCAAGAAGAGGAAAATTTGGAGTATAAAAACATTATATTTGGTATATAGAAATGCATGAGTGTTAAAGAAACAAAAGAGGCGTGCAAACTAAGGACATAATTGTGGAAAATTATTAAAACAGATCCAGGACTACACCTTCTAAGAACTGCGGAACTGGCCGCTAAGTAACTTTAACGGAGTCACCCGCTGACAGTCACATAATTGTGTGAAATTCACAGTGAAAAAATCATTCGCCTGGACTGGGATTCGAACCCAGATCCCCCTATTTCGCGCCGATTACTCTACCAGTTGAGCTACCCAGGCGTCATCTCCCACTGTGAATTTCATAGAGGCTTTAAGGAGCGAGATCTCTTCACAGGTACCGTGCATACAATGCCATGGAGTACCCGTTTCACACAATTGTGTGACTGTCAGCGGGTGACTCCGTTAAAGTTACTGCGGGGCCAGTTCCGCAGTTCTTTGAATTTGTCAAAGTAAACATCTTTGTGTTTAAAGTTTGGCTTTACCTCGTGGACAGTGGCGCTTAGTGCTCGCACACAGGGGTACTCCATGGCATTCTATTCACGGTGCATGTGAAGACATCTCGCTCCTTAAGGTGGATGGTCTAAAAAACCAAAGTGAACAGATTTTCTTAAAAATTTCCAAATATGTTCCTTTTTGGATATTCTATGGAATATCGAAGAAAAAAAGGGGGATCATCGACATACGTTTTGCGATAATTTAGTCTTTTAACATGGTGCCTTATGGCGCTCTCCACTCCAATAGGATAAATTACGCACTTTCTCCATTCCTACTGAACAGATTTTAACCAAAAACTGATATTATGTAGCTCTAATAGATTAAAATCTATTCTGAAAAAATCATTTAATACTATGGACTGAAATTTTTTGTAAATACGATTAAAGAATATGTATGCGAGAACTTCAAATGTCGCGCGTGGCTATGTGGAGTAAAGTTGGCAACGTGGCACACGAAAGTCCGGGACATACTAAGCAGAGACACGTGTTGCAGCGTGTTGCAGAATGGACGCTGTTGCCGGATTAAAAACGAAAGATTAAATAATTTATAGAAACATATTTTAATACTAGTTCGCATTCGAGTGACAATACATCTTCATTAAAATACTTATTTTGAATTCTATGGCCACGGGTGTGAACTTTTTTGGAAAATTAATTTCGCAAGAATGACTTACGAAATGAATCAATTCTGCATTTAAGCAAATTTATATGGCAATGTGTAAATTTAAAAGCCAATATTTCAGAATGTACTTAAGACATAAGTCATTCTTACTGAATATAATATAACTACGACCTATTTAAATTTTTAACGATCATTAAAATTTAAGTAACTAAATTTCTCAATGACGAACGATTACCCGACCAGCCACCTTAAAGCCTTCATGAAATTCACAGTGAGAGATGACGCCTGGGTAGCTTAACTGGTAGAGCAATCGGCGCGAAATAGGGGGATCTGGGCTCGAATCCCAGTCCAGGCGAATGATGTTTTCGCCGTGAATTTCACACAGTTTGAGACAAGATTCCACCGATATTTAGGCTTTTCCGACTTAGTATACCTCGAACTTGTATGTATGTCGTAACTGGAGTCTTCTTTGTCGTAACTGGAGGCCTCCAATTTCCTTACCCCAGTAGTTGAAGTTAAATTTGAAGTAACATGCCATAATGTCGTGGATTTTAAAGGATTTGTGTTTAGTAGTAAAAAAATGGCAATTTTACTATAGCGCTGGCGTCTCCATTTGAAATATATGAACTAAAAAAATTCGAATGAATTAAGTCGGCAACGTGGTTTAATGTCTTTTTGTTCAGACGTCTCAATATTTGAAGATTAATAAGTACTCGAAACCCTCATCTACAATATCCAAAATGTGTGTCGAAAAAATGATAATATTTTATGATATTATTTTTAAAGTTTTGCCAGCAAAATGCTTAACCGCTACTCCGAGAATACCCATAATTTCGTCTTTGGTGACTCGTATTAATGTGTATGAACTCCGTCCTAATCCTAATTAAAGAATAAATCGTCGAATTGTATTGTTAATTCTTAGGCCTCCTTATTGTTAATTAGGTTAATTAGGTTGATTTGAAGATTTCAGTATATCCTCGTATTCACCCCAATAGTTGTTTTAACACAATCCGACAAAATTTTCGTCACCTTCAACGCGATTACTTCTCGACATTCTCAACCTGAGGACGCTAGCAGGACAGCTGGCGAAATAGTTGACTATAATATGCAGCATACGCCGACGAAAACCTGAAAAAGATTGAATCATCGCACATTGGTTTAAACATTACTGAAATGGAATAGTAACTGTAATGGTATTTCATCTTTGTGACTTCCTATTTCATCAATTCGTACTATATGGATAGTCAGTTGCCATAAATTTGAAGCATTTGTACGGCATAATTCGTAGTAATTGGTTTTTCGTAGTTTATAAATTTAGGCATTACACACTATAGTTTATTTTTCAGAAAGAGTGGTTAAATAACTCCTGTCGTCACATTTGTTAGAAATATTTTCAAATATGAAGTAAGTCTTTACACCACATCAAGTGAAATATGCCATATATACTAAGAATTTTCTCAGGAAAGAAGAATTCGAGTTTTGCCAGCATAAATAGCTGTTCTAATTGCAATATGCTCATAGATATATAGTAATTGCGCTGAGGGAAAGACTACTAGTTCAACACTCGATCAGTAATGAATGTTATGGTGTGAAACTCTTGGGTTGTAAAATTTTGCTTAGGTTTTGAAATCTCCTTATTAGTATATTGATACTCATATGTCATAAGACAATTTTAATACTGATCGTAAAATGAATAATTATGTCTCTTACTTATGCCTATTCCAGTGCATGTTGATCTTACACACCCGTGTAATTGGAAGCTGAAAAGCATGCTCCCTCGCTGGAGTATATAACTGATAACGTTTTCCCCTTGTATTTACTAAGCACATTCCATAACACTTCAAAAAATTATTCAGAGTGAATGAAATACTTTATTCCACACAGTTCAAGTAAAGGGTGATGTCAGCTGCTGCTGAGTTTTGTATCACTTAGGCTCAATTTGCATTAATATGCAACAATTTTCATCTTTTGGAAACCAATTTTATTATAACCAATATAAAAAACATGTAATTATACAAACATCATGATTTATAAGTAGGTACAACTAGGGTAATGTTTTGATTCCGCGCTTTGGCACAAGCAATAAATGGAAAGTCATCCTCGAGCTTCGTATAATCAAAGTCAATTACACTTTGACTACCATCCATGCCCGTCCAAGAAGCAGGATTCTGGCCATTCTTATGGAATTGTTGGCATGTTCGATGGAACGTTGTTCCTCCTTTGCTGCGAACGATTTATCCGAGTTACACTTCAACATATATCGTAGTTCAGCTTCCAAATCCGTTCCATTGGGTTCCATCGTCTCAGTCGAAGGAAATCCTTACGAAAGACATAAAAATATAATCACTCACTCATTAGACATTAAAAATATGTCAGAATATGAACCCTTATGGTTCACTCCTGAAATTTTAGTTTAAAATTAGAATATCCAATCACAGAACATCCCAATACTCAAGTGAATCTCCATGCATTACTAAAATTGAGTACGTCACAGTGTGTACCTCTCGCTTTTAACATCTGTGTATGCTATTTTTTGCAGAAATAATACAGAAAAACCACCGAAGTTACCGCCACTTATATAATGAGAGAGACTCATCATCGTGTTAATGATTAAGCTGGGTCACTGGAGCTTATTTTAACTATACAGTGGGTTGATATGGTTTTGGAGTTTTTTTACACATTGCTTTTTCTGATCTAAGCTTTTTGGCTATTAGCAAATTTATCCCTTCGTTTTCAAAATAGAGACTACTACAACTTCGTTGTAGTTTATAATCGAATGATTCAATGAATTGGAAAATGATGTCCTGTGATTACCAAAAAAGCACCCAAAAAGTGCAAAATAAATAATATTAAAATAATATCAATATTTACCTGTCATAAATAATTGTATGTTTTCCAATATTGTGTTGTTGTGAAAACCAATGTTTTCACTTATGGAACAGCAACTGAAATTATACCCTGAGTGAAAGATATTCTAAGAAGGTATGGATGAAGGAATCAAGCTACACAGTAGTGTTATTTTCTAATTTAATTTTTTTATGAAATTTAATTCATCATGATTTTTCTAATAATGAAGGCATTTTAAACTCATGATGGTACATTGAGGTATGTTTCAAGTAATAAGTCTTAGCATTAAGTGTAGCAGATTTGTTTTTGTAGTTCCCAGTCCTGATATATGGTCCATCTTTGCATTTGGCTATTAAAGAGAGCGAAAATGAAAGAGTGGAATGTTAAGAAATCGGTAGTACCTTATCGTGGCACTGAATTTGAATTTCTGTATGATTTCTATTTGTAATAATTCCCCTGGGTCACATGAGGCAGTAGGTTAAGGCTACTCCTGGCTATGTTATCCGGCGAATGTACTCGCTAAACTGACCAAAATTAAATTAAATATATTGGAAATCGCGTATCCTTAAAAAAAACCATAACCTTACTTGACAGTATCTTAGGTTATAGTATCCTTGAGTTTCTTAATTCTCCTTGCTCACCTCTCCGTCGGTGGAGTAGCTCAGAATCCGGGAGGGCCGTACTCTTGGGCCGGAAAGCCCGGGACGGGTTGAAAGAAGGCAGGTTGCGGCGCGAATACGGGTTGCGGTGCGAATACGGGTTGCGGTGCGAATACGGGTTGCGGTGCGAATACGGGTTGCGGGTTGAAGAAGTTGATGGCGGAGGCGGGCGGGAAGGCTGGGGGCGGTGGGGGTGGAGGCGGTGGAGGTGGGACGGCTACGGGGACGGGGGGAGCGTAGAAGCCTGGGGGGAGGGAGGGAGGGGGAGGAGGCGGTGGAGGTGGCGGTGGAGGCGGTGGGGGTGGTGGAGGTGGAGGAGGTGGTGGTGGTGGTGGTGGTGGAGGTGGAGGCGCCGGAGGGCCGTACTCTCTTGCTGGCACGGGTACTGGCTGCGACAGCGGCGGCGACGAAATGGCAAGGGGCAACGGGGGGGCGTAGAACTGCGCTCTCGACAGGGCAACCGCCCCCAACAGGACAAGGAGGAACTGAAACGATAATTAGACATAAACAAATTTAAAAAATTATAATAATGATGAAGTGCTGATATTTTTACAGCATAAAGTGCTCAGTACCCTTGAGAAGAAGTTGGCCTATATCCGCCCAAAAATGTATTGATACATGATGCAAATGGAAAATATTTTTGGGCTAATTTTTTGCTACCGTATATTTACGGGGAATGATACATCAAATGTTTGCCTAATGATTCCTTTCCAATATTTTAAACATAAATTTCACTTATTCGGGTGCTATGGAAAATTGAAATTTTCCAAATGGAAACCGATCAGCCTTAGCGCTGAAAATTTTCTTTATTTAATCTAGCTTACGTTTTAGTCCCACGGGGCGTACGTTATTTCGTACATTACAAACCGTTGTTTAAAACCGCCTTAGAGAGTGTTGATGTGCGTAGAATATTTTCAAATTTGGCTGAGATTAAGATATACTAATACTAGAAATGCCATTGAGTTTCTTAAGCAATGAATCTGACGGATTTAATCTTATTTTTTTATTATATATCTATAATTCAATTATCTGCAAATGGTTTTTTTTCTTAGTTTCTCAAATTATTTCGGCGCATTAGTGGTAAAAAGAATTAGCTACAAATATCATAAGAACTTTTGAAATTTTTGTATCTGATAATAACACATTTTTTTAAACAAATTTATTTCAAAATTTGCTCACACAAATGATAAACACAAATATTTTAGCAAATAAATTGTTTTAAATCTAATTTTCAAGCACGTTGTAGGGAAATATCAAGCTAGAACGCAGACACGGATGAACGCATAATACATCTGTAGGTAATACTTTGCGAGAGATGTTTAACGAGATGAAATATTTACCAAAAAATTGTTAAAATAATGGGAATGCAAAATATATTTTAGTATTTATAACTACAAAACATATTTGCCAATCATTGCAGACTTAAAACTGCTCTTAACACTCGCCTTTATAGAAAAATTACTCCCCGTTTTATCACCTTGTCACCAACGCTAACAATTTTGACATTTACTGTTAGTATTCAAGTAGAGGAGGTAGCAATTTAACTTCGTTTGCTTTTGCCAAATTATAACGATGCTTTCGTTGTTTTCTGGAGCACATGAAGTGCAAGACACAGGTTTTTTTTACTTACTGTTTTCATGTTTCCAGTTTCTTTCTTCTTTTCCGAGCCGAGATACCTTATAGGAATGAACACTTTTCCTGAACTGACTTGACGAACGGAAAATGTTCCTTTATATACCCGAGCATTCCATTCATTTTCCCGCGGAGCTCATCATATTTGCGTGGAGGCACCTCATCCCCATCTAGCTTCAATGACACTGTGACACCCCCACCACCAAATCCTGAACTCCCTACGAGAACCGCGCCCACAACTCTCCAGTTCGGTGCATTCCCAGGAAATACAAAACAACGGATCCGTGTCCAAAGTTCAGATTCTCCAAATTTATCCGCGATACTTTCATATCAACGGAATTCCATTGTCATCAGATCTGCGAAAGTGATCGAACCATAGAGCCATTGATACTCTTGATTTTCGAGAAAATAAGTGAGGAAAGATTGAAAAATTGCTCGAATCACTCTAGGTTTTAAGTCGCACACACTTCGCAGCTTTGTGGTATAATAATATCGCTAATGAACTCATTGCTGTCATTATATATTTGACTTGAATTTATGGACATCGAATCAGATTTGCCAATATTGTTCAATGGAGCATCTGTTTTTTGTTTATTTTAAAGAATGATCTTTCAAGTTTCCCTTGTACCACTGACAGTGAATTTCGATTTTTTAAATGTTCTAGGAGATAGAAAGACTTACAGTGCATGCATTAAATTTCATTTTGAATATTGCAATTCAAATACAACTAGTGTTTCTTTATAATGAAAGAGCCAATTGTACACCCATGTGTAAGACTTTATAAACTTATTTTTCAATAGAAAATGTCAATATATCCAGCACAATTCCAATTGTTAAATATCACATTTGCATTTTATTTTTGAAATTATACTTCTTTGCGCCCGTTGGAGACTTTTGGGATGGGATGTTGGTCGAGAAACCGCGTCACGCTCTTTTCCGCGTCACGCTCTTTTTTGGGTGAGAAAAATCCACAATTGTACTCATTGATACGAATTCCTGGGTATTTCTAATCGAGCTAAAAGGATGAAATTTTCAGGGAAGGGTTCAAATTTGGTGTCAAGTCAGGAAAAAATCGAAAATCCCAATATTTTTCATTGGTTTCGAGTCCAGATAGGATTTTGTTTTTTAATGGGTTTAAATGGGAAAAACGAATAATTTACGTGTAGAGTAATTTTCATTCATTCATTAAAATATGAAATAATTTAGATAAAAGTTTCATTCTTAGACTGAAATGAGGCCAAAAGATCAATGCATTTACTTCTTGCAACCGATGTTTCTCTATCGATCGATAAATTGAAATATTTGAAGTTTAAACGCAAAATTAATGCAAATTTCGATCTTTTTTCATTTTCGTTGCTAAGCAATTTTTTCATTGTTCCCGAGACTTCCAGTACCTTATACGCGTGCTATAAAGATTAAACTTAAAGGAATATAACATTCTCCGTGCGTATTTCAATCGCTTTTAACGATATTATGCCTTAGAAATATACTTTTTACAATGTTTTATAATTATATACATAAACTGTTTCGTAGCTTTGACACTCCTCCATTTGCTCATGCCTACGAAATCCGTTGGGATCGCTCCAGATTCCTCCATTTTGCTTCTGAAACACTCTTTACACCTTATTCCGGGTTTCCCTCTCTCTCTGTTTTTCCAGGAAACATTAATCCTTGCACCTAGTTTCTGAAATGTACCTCGAAACTCCATTCTACAAGTCAAAACCATGTAAAATGATAATGTTCTATGATGCATTATCTCTTGGATTTTGAAATTATGAATTCAAGTACTACGCCATGTGTTTAATATGTAAATTATAATAGTTGAGATCAGCAAAAATAAAATGAAATGTGAAAATCCATAGCATTTACTTAGTTCATATTCATTGAATTTCATACTGCCAAATAACTGTAATCATGTTTAATTACAAGTATTTACTTCAAAATTGCTCAATGGCATGAAAATAAAAGGAAAAATATAGCAATTACTAAGAAGAACAAAGTACATATGTCATGGGACCATTCGTTTTATGCTATTATCTCATTATTATATTCTTAGGTCAAAAATTGACCCAGCTAAAATAATTTCCAAAAGAAGTAAGACCTTATTGCATTCGTTTTTAATGATTTACAATGTACTATCATACACTTTTCCCCTTTTGCTTGCAAACTGCAAGCACCCATTTACTCGTTTTGTACGTTCGAACTTTGAAAAGAAGTTTTGTTTAAAATAACAATATATCGAAGAGAAATATATTGAATAATAGAGAAAACATGTCTTTTATTTCATTTATATATCCTGTCTGCCTGTGTGTGTGAGCGGGTGTGTGCGACCGGCCAAAGAAGTATAACTTCCACCGTCTGGTCCGACGCAGACCACGTTTTTTTTTTATTTTCACATCGCCGAAAACAGCACTGACGGCCTTTTACATCGGGTGTTATAACATATAACAATGGACGAACACAAACACCCATGTCCTGAGTGGTGAAAATCCACTCAGGCGGGACTCGAACCCGCGACCCTCAGTTTTGCAGGCGAGGACTTTACCTATCGCCACCGGGGCCGACATTTGCTAAGTTTAGACGGTATTCATCAGGATATACGTCATAGAAATCTGTATGGGGTGATTTCTCACCCCCTAGTGGTTGCTAGATGGGAATTCGATACCAAAAACATCCAAACCCATTCTTGTCATCTCCATTTTCACATTTTCAAGTCGTCCACAGCCCCAGAGCGATCTAACTTTCCAGGAACCAACCCTAAAATGCTGCTTATGGTTCTTGACTAATGTACCCTCTGGAGTATTCCCCGCCCGGAGATACGAATCGGGAACCTCCGGAATATTTTAACCGAGAAAATTCCATCGCGACTTTTATTATAAAACATATTAGAGAAATAGTTGAAAATCTGCTCGCCTCGAAATAGTAAGCTGGTGGTTACCCGTTGCCTTTCACTTCGTAGTATTACAGCCGTTACTGCCCCTGGTTAATATTTATAAAATCTCATTTATGTATAATATGCATTAATAAAGGCTCACATATGATTCACAGTAAATGCAAGATGTAGAGTTCTCGGGTTTCCAACCCTAAATGCGATGGAAGACTACGTCGGTGCAGTTCGATGGCATCACCCAGTTGGAAACCGGAGAATTCTTAATTTTAAACATTTGCCTGAAAAATCCCTGATCTTACACTGTAAGTGTAATTTTATATTAATAATAGATATAATGCATTCGTCCTGTGATTTTACCAAAGTAGAATATAGGGCATGCCAAAAAGAAATAAATACAATGTACGCAAAATACAAGCCTCTTATACATTATAGAACCTATGAACGAACTAACTCTTTCCCCGTGAATTTTGAAGATAAATTCTTCACGAATCATACTAGGGGTCAGCTACTACTTCTCCGCCGACGTTTTGACGCGCTATTCGATAATCATTTTCACCTCTCCTGAGGTTAGAATCTTATCTTTGTACGAGAATTTACTTGGGGTTTCAATTATACAATTTTTTATCATCAGTAGGTATTACTCTTTCCACAAGAACTATCGATTACGAATATAAAGTGTGGTTGCGTACAAGGTGTGGTTACGTACAAGTATGTAAAAGCCCTTCATATCCAAACTCACCGTCACCGTCGTGGTATACCAGGCCAGTTTCAACCTAATATACAGTCAGTAAGGAATTCATCTGTACTGTAATAACTTTTAGACAGTAGAAACAGTTTTGATTGTACTTTTAAAGTTGTCATTGATATTGATACTGCGTTCTGTAATAATGAATGCATTTATTGGTTATGATAAAAGAAGTGGAAAAGCAAGTGATAATGGGTACAACACTTTTATTTCCACCACTCATAAGTGGTCCATCTCAGATCTACCGACAAGTAACTTACCAAGTAGGTTAAGCTGTCTAATTGAATTTTTCATATGTATTAGTACCCAGGAAAACTTGAGTCATGAAGTTCATTTTACATTTCAAGTTTCTTTTCTTAATTGGCGAGGATTCCACATTTATGTGCATTCTAGTTAATTGCCATCTCTTGAAAATCAATCGACGCTTCAGCGGAAGAGTTGATGAAACCAATTTTCGTCTTATGCCCATTATTTGTTTAAGCCAGACATGATTTTCACTGGATAGCTCTAAATTAAGTAATGGATTGGTTTGTTGGGATGGGGCTTACCAGTTCATCATTAAACCTCTTGTGGGGATACAAAAAATAATTATAAGAATGGTTATCTTCAAAAATAGATTTCATCCCACACTTCCACTTTTCCGCGCTTTACAAGTTTTACCCTTAAAGTATTTTATGTATATAAAGTGTTGTAAGACTTTTTTTGCGCAGTGGGCACTTGACTGGCACCTCGACCTGGTATCATAAGCGGGACTTTTGCTTTCAATTCGTTGTTCTACCACCTAGACCACATTTTAATTTATTTCAGAGAAGTTTTATTTATTTAGTCCCCGAAAATCTACCTCCAATGGCAGTTAAAATGGAAACAAATTTAATTCTTTTTGAAAGCAAGTTAAAAATGGCTAATTAAACATGATATTATTGCAATACTATTTGAAAATGCCCATGAAATTGTTTGCTTGAAAGGAAATTATTAAAATTTGTATGAAATGTGTATATTACCATTTAAAACTGAAATATTTTGTTATGTTCCTTAGCACGAAATTCTTGGTTACCCCCACACAGGTTAATAATCTTTGGGGTAACTTTTGGGGGGCTTTCTAATTTTTGGTTAAATTCAATGTACTTTGTATTTAAGAAGGAAGCAATAAATTTTTCTTATTCTTCCACTTGCAGAGCTATGCAGTTTATGAAGTTCATAAGCTTATAGATTGAGGTACATTTACATTTGCATTACACACTCACACAGTATACCCTACGTGCTGCTGCAGGGGCGTATTTCACGGGGTGTTAGGGGGCCACCCATGTCAAGGGGGAGGTGCATGGAAAAGACATTGGGAGAGGGGAAGGGCGAAAATGAATCATATGTTGACGCAGCTTTCGAGTGTCCATCTCCAGTGTTTTTGTTTGCAATCAGTAGCGGTGCGTAGGAGGGAGGAATTTTCGAACCTTTCAGTTCGGCTGTGTATCTCTTTATTCGTCATATTTTCTTTTTGTCTCTCCTTTGACTAGTCTGTTTCTTCTCTCAGTTCTATAGATGCAGTGCGTACTGAAAATAATATCCTCGGTTTCACCCTGAAACTCGTGTGATGTGAATTTTTCCAGTTTTCTTATTTTGTATCCTCCGAATCTCTAGCGGCTTCCAACCAAGTACTGTCATCACTCACACTCTGTTGGCTGGCATTAATATCACTGATTTCCTATTGTATTAAGTTGAGTCTTTATATAAACCAAAGACAATGAAACTCGCCATGAAAAAATCATTTTACTTGACCGGGATTCGAACCCGAATTCTGATTTTTAATGGCAAATTTCACTGTCATTGGTGTTTATCTTAGCACCCCTGCGCGTGACTGAGTAGCATATCATTCGTGCAATCGCAATGATTGGAAAATTGAGTCTCAATGTTACGAATCAAATATTGAGACTTCTCTATTGGCAGATGAAGTAATATTCATTGGCTTTTCGAGACAAAATAAAAATGCAAGTTAAGTTCTAATGCATTCAACCTCCTAGGCACAATTATTCAATATAACATTTGAATACCTTTGACTTGCCATTGCCTTTGACATGACAAACCTTTGGCTATTCTGTGCTAGCTGTGGAAGTTCTTCCTCAGAAATGAGGCATTTTATTAATTTAAATGAGAAGGAGTTCTGGCAAAAATTAGTCGCTGTCTAATACTTAATTTACCGTGATAATTCGGTTTTGTGAAATTTTTAACGCCGTCCAAAAAAAGGCGTCTTCCATATTACTAAGAAGATAAAGTCAATATTACAACCTTTCGTTTGATTATAATAGCCGTTCAAGTTGTTGTAATATTTGCCTTGTGAATCTAAAAAAAACTATCGTGACGTCATTTTAAAAATCTCGCTGATTTTCGCTCCACACCAAAGCTTTTGACGCCGGCCTGGGGGTTATTTTGTAATCTCACCTTTTTAATGACTCTTTGCGGGAAGGCGGGAGATCCGTTTCGCTCTCTTAATGATCGGCTCACGATCGGCCAAGGTCCGATGGTGGCTACATTTCACGTTCCTAACGACAGGTGAGATGGAACTAATTAAAGGCGAAGCCAAATGAAACGGATCAAGAGTCGAAAGATACGGATAAAGAGTCGAAAGAGCGGATGAATCAAAGAAATAGACCGGCAGTTCACCACTTGAGATCCGAAAATGGTCACACCGCCTGGGTGGCGGAGTTGAATTACGAAAAATGACGTAATTTTCCACATTATGTGACGTATTATCACCTAAGTGAGATTACAGAATAACCAACCCCCCGGATAGCCATGTAAGAAATGTGCCAGGCTGATGACTCAAGGTAGTTTGAGCGAGACATTTCCCAAGTCATAATGGGGACCATATTCGAATTTTATTTTTTAAGTAAATATTAAAAGTGAAGTAAAAAAGAAGTAAATATTGTAATTTTTATGGTTCAGAAATGAAGTCATTCGTCATATTTTCTTTTTGTCTAAAATTCTCAGTAAATTAATGATTATATCTACATAAGTCAAACTTGACACATTTTTTCAAGCCGCACGGCTAAAAAACCTTTTAAACAGCTATTTTTTGTGATTCTGTAAGAATTACTGCGGTGATTAATAGATTAATTTTTATAAATAGTTGAGAAAACATACTAACTACATACCTACCGTTAGTTTTTTGGCGAAACCTAAATCGGTGTGTTATAAATTCCTAATTTTTAAATATTCTTCCTCTGGAGCGCACAGCCGTAATTTATCCCATACAAAACAGCTTATATTTTTAGGCATATTTCTCGAAAATAAGAACAACAAGGGTTTACTATTTTGATATAATTGTAAAGATGAGAGTTTTTTATTTAAAATGAGGTCAAATTCATCAAAAATCTAGGTGAAGTGCTATTTAGTTCAAAGTATTTTATAGAAAGCGGATTCTAATCCCGGTCCGGACATGAGTACTCTACTCTTGAGACCATTGGTTAGGAGAATCGTTCCGAGTACATTGAAACAAAATTCATAAAATTCTTCTGCAAGGTTTTGATTTCGCCTCCTTGTTCAGCGGAAGCGAATGCTATCTTGGATCCGCGGATTCTCACTCGGCTTCGTGCCTTCGTACACACAGCGTCATCCTTCCTCTGTTTTCCTGCGCGAGAGCGTGGTTTGTTGATTGCAGGACTGATCCGGAAGCGAGAGAGGTTTGCGAGCGTCCCCCCCCCCCCGCCTCCCCCTGGCCCCTCACCCCCGCCCCACCGGGGCAAGGGGCGAATCCCGCCCCAGGCGTCGGATTTCCCGCGATCGCCCCACGACAGGATCCGTTCTTAACCTCTCGAGCATTCATTCATCAATTTTCGAACGGATGTTTCCAACGGACAAAGGTCTCTGCGGACATTGATTTGGACTGTGCCTCAAAAGTAGCCGTTATCTCCATTTAAGGTGGTTCCACCGTAAAATGACTTAAATGTCATTTTATTCATATTCTGTCTACTTGTAGAAAAGGTTGTCCTCTATCTGATATGAACAACAAAATAATACCTTTCCACGCTATATTCTATAATTGAACTTGAAATTACGTGGTGTTCAATGGGGGAATGAGAGAAACACGGGGAAAAATTGTATTTTTCCATAAAATACAAATGTCATTTTCGTGGAAAACTGTCAAAAGAAGGAAATAATCCAGAGAAATTGAATAAAAATAAAATACAGGCATCTTACCATCTTATTTTTCTAGTTATTGAAAAATTAATTCCGTAATTGAAGTCAAAATGCGGTAATTCGTAGGAAATGGCGCTGCAGTCGGCTCCTATGGCTAGAAAAAAGTGCTCATTTAAAATACATTCGTGGAATAATCTGCATATTTTGTACCTTACTTTTGGGTTTCTATAGGTAACGCATTGCATTAGTAAAAGCAGGATTTTTTTTATAAAATATCAAAAATGTGGAATTTAGTATTTGTTTTGACTCACACTCATGGGGAGTACCAAAGTGCTATAAATCCATGTTAGAAATTTAGTTATGGTAGTTAGAGCGAAATAGTTCCCTAGTCATAATGGAGGCCATATTCCAATTTTAATTTTTAATTTTAGCGTCTGTAAGAAGTATGAAGTAATTATTGTAATATTAACTGTGCAAACATATAGCTATATATGACAAAAATTCACAGTAATTAAATAAATATGACCACATAATTCTCTAACTTGACTCATTTTTTCACGCCGTACGGTGAAATCGCCTTCGTAATAGTTGATAAAACAAAAATTACACACTTATTTTTTTGACGAAATCTATGTGTTAATAATTCCTAATTTTTTCAACATTCTCTCTCTGGAGCGAACATCCGCAATATATCCCACTTTATGAACAGCTTACATATTTCAGCTAACTGCTCGGAAAGTATTTCGGCAAAGGGGTTAATATCATTGGGAAGATGGAAGTTTTTTCTTTAAAATGACGTCAAATTCATCAAATTCTAGGTGAATTGAGATATCGCTCAACATACCTCAAATCATTAGAGCATCTTAGTGGTACGTTGCAGGTAAAAAATCTTCTCCAAAAATCCAGTTCTGCATGCAATTATAGGAGTTGAGATTCACATAAAAGTGAACTCCTTTATATCATCAAATACTGTTAAAAGTCCACCATGATACCTACTTTGATACTGAATAATAATAAAGGCAGATATCGTCTACAATCAGTGGCTGTCTTTCTAAAAAAGAGGCCGAAATAACAAGCTCTCTGCTTAAATCTGCAGTTCATTTTATCCCTTGCTATACAAGGAAATATATCGAAGTAAATAGTAACCAATTTTTTAATGCCATTAGTGACACATTTCAAGCGAATAACCAATCGTTTCCCTTCAAATATCCGTGACATCCCGCGGTTACTCATAGACGAAACTTAAGTGGAAAAACACCTCCAAACAGACCAATCCATGCCTCTTTATCCTTGCGCTACCTGATTTGAACTTCAAATATGACGCATATAACTCAAAACCCCACTTTCCATTCCCTATTTCTCTCCTACTCTAAGAACTCTATTCATTCTCCCTCCTGTCTCTTTTCCTAGCCTTCTGCAATATTTTGATGAAAAGCTATCTCGCATGTGATGATAACTATTATATACAAACGTACCCATCATACTATTCCCTTTCAGGATAGGTACAGTTCTTAGCTCTTGCTGCTAATATATTAACCAGATAGGGCGAAATTCGCCATGAAAAAAAACATTTCACATGTCCGGGAATTGAACCCGGATATCCCAATTGCCGGTCAGGTGTGTCAGTCAGTCACACCACCAAGCCCTCTTAATTCAAGGTTAATTTCACCTGGAACGTCTCCTGTACTACAGTGTAGACTGGGGTCGAGAACAACTTGTTCATATAAACCCCAGGTTCGAATCCCGGTCAAGTCAAATGATTTTTTCACGCTGTTTCACCCTCGAGACTCAAATCACCGATGGCGGCGCTGATGTCGCATCCAAGATGGCCGCTAGAACGATGGTATCGTCTCTCTAAATGTCTCTCTAATGTTTAACTTGTTTGTTACGTAAACAAACTCCCCTTACGAAGGAAAGGCATGAAACCTCAAAGTGGAGTTACGATTTTCCACGTACGAGCACTGGAGTACAGAGCAGTTACGTTTCGAAGTAGTCTTTCTCGGGGAAAACTTTACATGTTCACTCTCCATGTCATCTCGCCGTCAACGTGAGCAAAACCCACACGAGGTAGACCACACACAGCAATGGGTGACACAATTAATGAAATAATATGTGAAATTAAATGAAATACTGGAGCAGGGTGATATGAAAATTATGGGCGAAAAGGCAGCAGGAGAGTCAAGAAAAAGGATGGGTGAGCGTTAGTGATGATAAGGCCAAGGTGATGGGAGTAGGGAAAAACAAATGTAAGGAAAGGTTGAAGAGGTAGATGTGATGGATGAAATGAAAAAATGATATGATTAGTCATGAAAATAACTGATAAAGGATGAAGAAAGAGCACAATTTGAGCACAAATCAGTTTGACAGATTTCAACCGCGATACCACACGGGAATCAAAGCCAGAACTGGGCTATACGAGCCGTAGCTACCATCGTTCCAATGTTTCGTACTTTCCCCGGTAGGGTACTTTCCTTTCGCCGAAGGTATCCTTGCACCCGTGCGCGTTACTGCATACCACATCATTTGTGCAATCGTAATGATTGGAAAAACTTGCTGTTAAAGCTATACATCTAGCTCTCTTCTAATTATACCCTCCATAATGCCCTATCATTGCGTACCTATTTTCCTCTATTACATTCATGCATTGATTCATACGCACTTTCCTATTCTTAAGGTGGTTTGAGCGAGATAGTTCCCTAGTCATAATGGAGACTATATTCAAATTTTATTTTTTTATTTCAGCGTCTGTAAGAAGTATGAAATAAATACTGTAGCCAAATTAATGACGCAAAGATATAGTTATATATGATCGAAATTCGCAGTAATTAAATAAATAAAGCTACATAATTCTCTAACTTGACTCATTTTTTCCCGCCTTACGGCTGAAAACCCTTCAAAACAGAAGGTTTATTTGCGATTCTGCCAAATTACTCTGGTGAATTATTTATTATTTTTTATAAATAGTTGAGAAAACATGCAATCTACACACCGTTAGTTTTTTGACGAAATCTAGGTGCTAGAAGTTCCTAATTTGTTTAATATTCTCCCTCTGGAGCGCACAGCCATAATCTATCCCATGTAAAACATTTTATATTTTCAGGCAAATAGCTCGACAAGTAGTTCGGCAACGGGTTGATATTTTGATATCATTGGTAGGATGAGAGTTTTTCTTTAAAATGAGGCCAAAATCATCACATTCTAGGTGAAGTGGTCTTTCACTCAAACCATCTTAAGACTCATGATATTCCTCCTCGTACGAGTATCTTCCATCACATTCATCGATGACTTTCTCGGTCTACACCTTCCTCTCACGCCATCCACTTTTCTATCATGAATCCGTTTGATATTCTACAATTAACCATTCTCTCTACCTGACCTAACCAACGGAGAACACTCCTTTCACATATGTCCACCACTGGAGCGTCCAATCCACCCCAATAATGATCATGTATGTAATATGTGATTTTCAATTAGAAGCAGTAACTTTGAAATTAGACTTCATTAATATTCTGAGTGTTCTGTGCTATTTCTACCTGATGAGGACGTGCTGCGTCGAAACCTAGATCGTTTCTAATAAATATGTGAGGAATTACAAAGTCACTGCTTCTCATTCACAATGATAAGCAAATTCCATCAAGGCCCGCCTGGGACAACGGAGAATATGTGATTTGTTCATGTATGACCAACATTTTATGTATCCAGAATGGATCATTTGTTGCTGAGGCAAGTAACCTTTGCAATTGCTCCGTCGAATCCAAATCCTCATACGGACCTTGGAGAATACTAAAATCAACGGTCTTCGCTCATGTTGCATATGATAAATAGTATATGCCGACTATATTATAAATAAGTGAGGCACGGCCGCCTGTGGTAATACCGAGCTAATATTTTGCACAAAGCGTTTTCTAGTCATATATGTTGTATTCAATTGGGTTGCAGCGCGAAAAATTAGTTGACTTTCAGACCACCCGAATATGGCATCCCTCAAGCATGCTCCAATACTATATGCTTATCTCAATATCTAACTACCTTTCCACGTTCACTCTCAATTGCTTACGCTCAGCATTCTTCCTGGAGCCCGCTACTTGCCCAGATTCATTCTAAAGACGATCAATTAGTGATATATTCCACTTCCATCACCCCTCATTACCCTCGTATTACTCATTTTACATCATTACTCATACACAAATTAAAGAACCATGTCATTGCATTAAATACAAGATTAAGAAGAATATTATATCAAATATACTACATTATTGAATTAATTCCATTTCCTGCTCTGAAATTAATATACTATGGATTAGTTGAGAACTTAATAAGATATGGTCTCACTATATGGGGAAATGTAAATAGTATGTATCATAAATTATTAATTAAAAAACAAAAGAAATTCATTAAAGTCTTGTATGGTAAGAGAGATAAAACAAACACAAATATTTAGGCATTCTGAGGTTAGACAATATATATATATATATATCATAATCCAGGACAACTGCTCCTGTAATACTTATAAAAAAATACGTTCGTTCAAAAAATATTTAAATTTTCCGTTCTGTAAGAAATTTTATTGTACCTCTGCAATGCACAAGGTATGGTAATAATACATTTAAAGTGGTTGTACCAAAAGAATTTAATCACATACCATATAGTTTAAGTACATTAACTACAAGAAATGAAGTTAAGGTTAAAATTAAAAAATGGTTGTTAGAAGATCAAAATGATGGGTCAAAGAAACCGTGTAATCGTGTATTATTTTGTTTACTAAAATCTTCATAAATATACTGGATATTTGAATATATATATAGATATGTGTACTACATGTATATATATATATATATATATATATATATATATATATATATATATGTAAATAGGGAAAAATGTATATATCAGGTAAAAATGTGGTTGCCATATTTTTATGATGTCGTGGAACCCGCTGACAAGTCCTTGGGACTTAGCGGGGCCTAAATTGTTATTTAAATAGCATTAATATGTATTAAAATGTAAATGTATTAATAATAAACACATTATTTATATTTTTTAAATTAACTCTCTTAGTCTCTCATCATACGCATTGCAATCAATCATGGTCTTACAATCGCCCCTTTGACATGTAGGTATTTTTTTCTTACCTTTACGAGGTATTACCCTCTTCCACCATTCCGTGTGCTTTCTTCTTTCTTATTTTAACTTTCATTCTGATTGATATTCTCTTCTTATAGTTGTTTAAAATGGCATCTGGATGGTTTTCCAACCCTTCACCTCCTTCCTTTCCAAAAATTACCTCTTGCGATAATTTTTTTCATTGTGAATTTACAAACTTACATAATTCCTCTATATTTATTTTGTTGGCGTGTAAACTACGGTATATCATAGTTTTAATTACTACTATACGCACTTAATTTACTTATGAAGCTGAAACCTACGTTGAAGACTCGTGAATATCGTTAGTCAACTACAGACCTTAGAATACTCTGCACATACTGCCCTCTTTCTTCGATTATGTAAGGCCTCGGGTCACTTCCATGAAATAATTAGTGTCTTGCAATTTTTAAAAACTCTTTTATTCCCTTACATAACATTGTGAAAGCATATCCATATCGTGGGTCCAGTACTATAACTAGGCAGCTCAAATTTTATCGGTTTTGTGTTATCTACATCAACGAGTTGCCAAATTAGTAAGTTTTCAAGTGCTATGATTGGACAACTAAACGATGCAAATTGAGTCACTTACCCACCAATATCCCATTACCCAATACAAGGAGGTGACATGTTGTAAGTATACAAACCTTCATTATTTCAAAAGAGTAGATATTCAGTTACCTATTTATAGTTTTGAACCCATGATATGTTGTCAATCCTGACTCAATTAGCATAATTACGTTGATTTTTTTTTAATTTTATGAAATCGATATGATCATCATAGCTAATTAGGACCTCAACGTTAACTTAACTCGCCCACCTCTTAATTGTAGAAAGTTTTCAAAAGCTAATATCTATGTAGAAGCTACTGTGATGCTTTTTGTAATCAAGGAAACTCCTTAAACAAAACTGCAGTAGATGTACTGTCCAATTAAATTTTAATGCAAATATTATACTCCACGTGTTTCGTCGTTTCTTATGGCGTCATCATCAGGTCTACACAAGTTATGTCTCCAATGGGAATATTCATACATGTGCAAAGGAAAGAGGAGGGGGATTCTTGAAAAATGAAGGAGGTAGTAGTAAGGAAGGGGGGTACGGTTGCTGGTGAATAACAGGGGGGGGTGTTGTTACGAGACATGTGACCTTCCCGAGGATTCGGGAGTGTGGCGTATTGTGGGGGGGAGGGTTCTTGTGAAATGTGGAGATAAGCAGAGGAAAGAGGAGGGGGGAAGGGAGTACAGGCTTGGGTTGCCAGGTGGACAAGGATAGAATGGGGGAGTGAACATCAAATTCTACATAATTAAAAAGTTTGATTTTCTTCTTTTTTATCTTGATAATCTCCCATTGTTCCAAGGTGTCCAGGCGTCGTCTCTTTTTCTCGTAATGGAGGATCTTCACGTCAAAGTTTGTACAAAGTTTTACAATTAATGCAGTTTTATTTGCTGTTTTATTTTGCTGTATTTAAAATGCTGTTCCACCGTATAACGCCAGAGACTGTCGAATTTATAAGGAATCTCCTGTTTCCTTTTCTACACTATTGCTTCATTATTCCTTTATTCGAATGTGATACTTTTACTTTTTCATATATGCACGTAGGTACTGACTTCAGAACTTAGCTTTTGTCTATTTTATCGTGTAGTAGAAGTAGCGAGTAGATACCTTCACTACAGTCAGTACAAATGCATTGATTGTACTCGTATTTTTTTGTTCTACCTTTTGGACAATTTTCCTCATGTTAGGGATCCATGCTCTGCATTTTAACGATGGCATTTAGCGGTTAGGAATGATTGGGCTGTGAGAGATGTTTTAGCGCTAGTTTTTTTATATTACTAGTCCTGTTCTTTTCTGTTTATAAAAGCCTCAGGAAGCTTATATAAGTCCTCACCCGTAAAAACTTTTAAAAAGTGAAACATTTTATTAATCACCAATATTAATTTAGAGTTTGCTGTTCATCTAAAGTTTCTACATTCTTGTGTGTCATCTCCAATAGTAATTTATCCGAATAATGAAACTATCTCCAACAATGTCTGTTCGGGAATGTTGTATCAGCAAAACGGATGATGTATTGGTCCAATATATTTTAACGTCACTTCGCATATTTTAAATACCTCGATAATATATATTCCAATCACTAAATGCATCTGCCAAGTAATATCGTGTTATAATAGTATTTGAAACCAGAATATTCCACTGTCGTCTTTCTTAAATGGGAGCAGAAATAAATCGGAAACATATATTGATTCCTATGATCAAAAATTAATTAAAAGCTATTTTTATGGATTTACCTTAAAAAGGGCGTGATAAATTGACTGCTGATATTGCTATAAAAATTGACATATGGTTCAAAATGTTGTGTAGTCTATGAAATGTATGTAAAAGTTGTTCATTATGTTATCCCCTACAACATTTTTATTTTTCTGTTTGCTTTTAGCTTAGAAATGTAAATATTTTATTTCTTGGATTTTTCTGCTCAACCTAAGAATCCATTAATCGATTTTCAAATAGCTTTGGTTCATATAACTTAGTGCATGTTTGGTGAATATCAAGTCATATTTCAAACCTTTGAGGTACCTTTTATTATCGTTATCTGGAAGTCCTTGTGTAGGACTGAGCGATTACCGTAAACAATCAATATCGATCAATTATAAGAATAATTGAAAATTTCATCGATTCAATTGTCGAGAATTGAAGAAATGACAATTAATTGAAGTCATTTAATTAACAGACAAAGACCACTTAATTGACATCGAAATGAGTATGAATTGACATTCCTCAATTAATTGACATCAACCAATTAGTAGACAGGACTCAATTGGATCGTGATTTTTAAAGGCTTTCCTTTGGCAATGAGAAGAATGAACGAACTAATCTGAAAAACAACAAAATAATTCAATCCGTTAGCTTTTATTAATGCACTAAAGGAGTAGATCGCTATTTGAAGACAGGCAGATGAGAACTTCAGCGTGTTCATCCGACAGACCGAAATAGCACCGATGCCGAGGGGTAGATTTAACTTTTATGAATAACACAAGAAAGTTTTTGGAGGTGGATACGGAAATATGACAGTGGCTTTCAGTATGCTTGACAGCATCTCCTTCGTATTTTCTTTCGCTGCTAACACTTCCCCTCACAATATCGTCAAAAGATTATGTCCCTATAAGACGATGGAAAACTGTTAATTCGTTATGTTCTCATGCTTAATCTTTGTCGCAATGTGTAATGTGTCATCACAGAGCAAAACAAGTGACACATTATCAAAAAATAAATAAAGTTTGAGAGATTCGTTTATAACTAAAGGTTATTTAATGCTTAGTTGTTGAACTTTTAGAAAAGAAAAGGGGTTTTAATTATTTTTGTAATTTTTTATTTACTTCAACCATTAAAAACATTCAAATCGATCGCAGACACTAATGCCTAGCGAATCGAATTTCCAGGAAACAACATGGCCGACACTCCATTCGATGCCTTCCCCATGACGCTAGGGGGAAAATATGGCCTTCCATAGGGGTCACTTCGATCGATCAAGGTGATCATGTTATCGACTGCTCACATTAAGCCATTTGTACGCTACGGTGTTGATGATATGGCATCAGCAGGATGCTTAGGCAGAGGGAGATGTTTCCAAATCCATCTGTAGCATTCCCGGAGGTCTGAAATAATATAAAAATAAAATTATGGTTGCGCAACTCAGGAGAGTAGGTTTACAGATAGACTTAGCATCAAATCATTAAGAAAAGCAAAAATGGCCTCTCCTCGAAATTAGAAGTATTTTGATTGCATTTTTCATTAATTATCCTTTCTAGAGCCTTCTCTCTCCAAGTACAAAAGTTAACACCATGCAAATCAGAGAAGAGAAAGATTGGAGGTTGATTAAATATATGCAAATGGCTAATTAAAAGGTAACATTATTATAATCAAAATACATTATCTTAGAAGAAGATGGGAATTTCGTGCGTTGTACAAATAGAAATAACAAAGTGAATTCGCATTCTTTGCAGAGCATTTTATGTTAAAAGTGGATGTGTGAGGGAATTTCTCTTGATTAAGACAAAGCAGGCACGGACGACCAACTGATGGTGAAAACTAGAAAGATGGCCATAGGGCAGTTGAGGGCACGCGGTTGGCAATTTTTCAAAGCAAATGAGTTACTGGACTACATCAAGGAGTGATTAGTTACATCAATCCCCTCACGTTTACTTAAAGCTCGTTTTTATTTTAATATTTTGCGGTTATATTATTAGAATTAAAAGAAATGAGATTTGATTGGTGACCATGGCGTGGGGCAGGAAGTTTTCTCCGCGGTAACTATGAATACTTCTGTACACCATGCTTGATTAGCCGATTTAATTGTCCAAACTGGCCGATTCCATGGGAATTCGATATTATAGCATATATTAAGCTTTTTTTCAATTATTTCAATTGAACAAAATTATGTGGTACGCAGTCACGTGCACGAGTGCGAAGGTATATACCAAAGACGGTGAAATTTGCTATGAAAAAAACATCTTAAAAATCGCAATTATTGGAAAAATTGTCAAGTTAGTCATTCTAAAGCGACAATGTTGGGTTTATTCTCCGCGACTGTGTCATATCATGCACGACAGCATATCCCTTGTTCTACAACCTAGACTGGGCACGAGAACAACTTGTTCGAATAATCCCCCACTGAACTTCCACTTGAATTAAGATGACTTGGTAGTGTAACTGACTAACTCACCTGACCGGAAATTTTTAGATCCGGGTTCGATTCCCGGTCAAGTCAAATGATTTTTTATGACGAATTTCACCGTATTTGGTGTACACATATTAAGCTGTTTACAACAGTTAAGCCATGGAAATAGATATAATCAGACACTCAATACTATGTTCTTTACATCATCGCTCAAATCAAATCCATACTATACCTGATTTTGTGCCTGATGCCTGGGGGCCGTATTCAAAGCCCGGGTGGGCCGTAAACTGACGCTGGGACTCCAACAGGGGGTGCGAATGCGGCCGGAGACCCTGCGCCAGGGGCGAATCCAGCGGGGGCGAATCCAGCGGGGGCAAATCCAGCGGGGGCAAATCCAGCGGGGGCGAATCCAGCGGGGGAGCCGGGGGCGGGGGCAAAGCCGCCGAGCGAGGCGGGGACGGGGGGGGCAAAGGCGGGCGGGAAGAGGGGGGCGGAGTTATCGATGGGGGGCAGGAGCGGGGCGGGGGCGAAGGAGACAGAGCTAGGCCTGGTGTTGCCGGGTCCCACGGAGCCCGGGGGCGGCGGTGGGGGTGGAGGTGGCGGAGCTGCTGCCCCTGCTGGCCCCGGAGGCGTGAACACCGGGGGCAGGAGGGACGGTGCTGAGCTGGCGGGGGCTGGTGGGGCGTAGATCTGCGCGCTAGCGACGGAGGCCATTGCCAATATGGCTGCTGCAAACTGTGAGGAGCGAAAAAAAAGAAAGAAATACCATGTCAAATGTTTAATCACGTGAGTTCCCTTCAATATATTCACTGTAGGCTTTGGTAATTTGATTGTGAAAAGGATTGGAGAGGTAATGCAGGCCTGCGAGGAAGGCAAGTAATGAGGAGAAGAAGTGTGAAGATCAAAGTGTTGGCTACGGAGAGGAATGAATTTGTGGCGGGGATTCAGATTAGTCAGCAAGGAAGAGTAGAGGATCAGACTTCGGTATCCGCGGAGCTCTGATGGACGTTGGTTATTCCGACTTCTGGGATTTCCGCCGCGTAGGTCCATTTTCAGGGACAACATTTCTCCGACTATCCTGCAGGCTTCCTCAGGTGACTGCGGGCTTTAGTAATTGGGACCTGAGAAAGCCTGTAAAATAGCCGGCGAAATACTAACCCTGAAAATGGAACCACGCGGCGGAAATCCCGAAGGTTGGAATAGCCAACGTGCGAGAGTTGAGGACGTAGTGAGGGGTAGAGGTGATGTTGGACGGGATGGTTGAAGGGATATAATAGGGTAAGCGCGGGAGCAGATGGTAAAGATTTGGAATATTAGGCAACATAAGAAATGTAAAATATATTAAGAATGCAGGTAAATTATGTAGCCATGTTGAGTGAAGTATATACATAATTCTGAGATGGATGAAATGAAAGAGGATTTCTAAGGCCCAATATCTAGCGAACAGATACCTTAATACCTAATGATGACTTTAGCCATTATCCAAAATAAAGTCACGTATCAGTCAGCGTGAAGAAATCTTAGCGACACCTTAGTTCCCTGCTCTGGATCAGATAATTCAGGGTTTCCATTCACATGCAATCGATTGAAACCGGTTTGCATCTAAAAAGAGTTCCCATTTGTGATAATTTGTTTTTGAAGACTAAGATTTATATTCCTTTTGAGTAAAGCACGCTGCGAAGAACTACTACATGATTTTCCTTGTCCAGAGCAGCCGTTACTACGGGAAAAACTGTACTACCAGCCATACGGGCTGTTCTTGTAAGAAGGTATTCTTATGTAACCATGAGCAATAGCAGATAAGTTTCAAAAATTGTTGAGATGTACTCGGACGTTTTGTATCTCTATTTATTTAATTATTTATTAGTTTTGACAATATATGTCTATCGTTTTATCCTATTTTCAATCTATTTATTTCATTGCCACTGAGTCTTATTAAATATTATTGTTATTATATTTTATTACTTCTATTGTATTGCAAGTTATTGTATTTTCTTACAACATGATTCATATAGGTTCTATAAGATGCTTTAATACTTCAAGGTTAATTAACTTTAGCCATAAATATTTTCCTTTCGATTAGTTTTTTTATTGAAATATTCCGGTTGTTGAATAGGGGGAAATATACGGGTAGTTCAATTTAAACAATAATGGTGTGTGCTCTTCAAGCTATTTATGGAGCATAGGCCGGATAAATTTCTAATATAGATGAGAAAACGAATGGTGATTTTAAGGCCGTTTTACACAATGAAAGATTTTGTACAAACGAATGTACGTGAGATTGTACGTTTGTTTCAACGAAATTAGAACAGGTTATATTTTCCGTTCAGGCATTGAAACATTCGCATAAGCGTTCATACAATTTTCCAATTTACACGATACATTTTGCCTCATGCAAGAGTTCACGAAAGAGTTTGTACAAACAAATGTACAGTGTAAAACGGCGTTTAGAATGACATTGTATGCTCCCTAATTATAAGTGCTAGCCATTCACGTCTGTCACTTATACTTTATACATTGAGAATTAAATGAGAGCTCTTATTCCTAAAATTCTATCATGTGAAACGTTTGACATTTCATTATCAGTTACGAAATATACCGGTCCAAAAACTATTCCCTCGCTACTTAACAGCGTACTGTTTTCTATTTATGCGGACGCATTAGACATGATAGAACAGTATCAAATTAATGTTCTCCTATTCTTAGATTACTTACGAATTTCATGGTTCCTGTATGTTTTTCAGGTCTTCCGATTGTTGGAAAGAGCTGCTTTGCTCGGATGCTGTGATGTGACTGACTTGGTGTACCAGACCCTCAGCTTTTTATAAGACTGTTCCTCTCTCCGCCATTTTCCTAACAACTCAGATGGATACAATCCTCCCCCCCCCAAGTGGATCCTTTTACTCCCCCTCTTCTTGTCGGAAAGCAGGGGTGCATCACGAGATTTAGTCAGCGTTGGATTGGCAGGATTCTATTCGCCCGCCCCCTACAGGGGAGTCCACCCCAGGCTATCCCTCTGAGTAGATGGCGTGGCTCCAGCTGAGATGATCCCAGATAGTGTGATGATGTTATTTGTTTCTCCTAAGTGTGTGAGAAAGCTTTGAGAGATGAAACAGGGGCATGAAAGCAGAGTCGGGAGCAGTCCAGACTTTCCGGCGCAAATGCCTCATTTCCATTCAATATTTTCCCGAATGTGTGTGAGGACGAGAGAATGGCTCGAGGCGTTGTTTACATTTCTTAGATTACCCTTTTTTGCACCTGCAGTCTCTGTCAGTCACAGCTTCGGGCTATTAACTGCCGAAAGTTTCCCGAAAATGGAAGCTCCTTCAAGAATCTTTTAGTTCCTGACACGTTTGTTTTTAGTTAAATTCGACATTTTTCATATTGAAATGGTTATTTTATTGTTTTTTGTTATTTTCAACAGATTTGAATTCATCCAGGAAGAGAGCCGACTATTTCTTGTCATCAGAAAAAATTACACTGCCTCGGTCCATGTAAGCTCTTGAGTAACGTAAATGCTGGAACATAACTTTGAGGTTTTTCTTAACCCACTCAACTTTAACTAAAGTAAAACTTCTTTGAATCGTTATCGGCCACTTTAATAATACATAGCTTAATTGATGGAGGTTTGGTCATGTCTTGTCGCAGTAATAAAGTTAATCCTTTGAGCCCGGAAGAAGCCTTAATAAAAAGAAAAGACATGGCCAAACCTCCATAAATTAACCAATGTATTATTAAAGTAAAACAAAACCATTGGCTGCACGGCACCGTCTCTATAGATTCATTTATTGAACAGAACTTTGGTTTGTAATTTTTCTATTTTTTTCTATTCTCTAATCATGTAATGATGGTAATGTCGTCCTATCATACCCATTTCCATTCTTACGCTTAGCAGCAACAGTAAATTCTGGTTAACTGAGTTCTGATGTTGCTTCCGAAATGACTCTCTACTGTACTACGAACAATTATTACGGCAGGAAAGTCGATATCCTTATATAAAGAATGCTGTGGTATGAAAAAATAGATATAAACATGAGGATTGTAAATCATTTAGAAATGTGTTGTACCACAGGAAAAAATACGAAGGCAAATGAAATTGAAATGGAGGACAAGAAAAAAAGTTCCTGCTATTTAGTAAATGATGAATGAAATATTGTTATTCAGCGATGACTTCGACGTATCATGACATGCGCATACGCTTAACTAGCCTTTTCATTGCATAAGCACAATGAAAAGGATCTGAAGTTGATAAAACTCATTTCTATATGTTCATTAAATTTTTTAATGTATATGTATCATTCTTATATAAAGTGATTAATTACTCAACAAGGAAGGATGAGTTTTTCGGTGCATGTATTTACATGCTTCACAAAAGTGAGTTAAATTACCATTCCAGTCCACCAGTCAGCATGGTGCATGGTGGTTTTTTCTTAACCTTTTTTCTGGAAAATGTTTACTATATGTTTCACTTCTATCGTGTAATTCATTCAGTTTTCAATTATAGATTTTAACCTTCTATTACACTCCTGGGTCAACTTTTTTTTAAATACCACCATTCAGGAAAAACGTGGTCTGCGTCGGACCAGACGGTGGAAGTTATACTTCTTTGGCCGGTCGCACACACCCGCTCACACACACAGGCAGACAGGATATATAAATGAAATAAAAGACATTTTTTCTCTATTATTCAATATATTTCTCTTCGATATATTGTTATGAGTGATTTAATTTTTATAATATACACCTATATATTATCTGTTATATACACCTATATACTATATGTACGTTTTTGTATGGTTTTTTGTACGTTCGAACTTTGAAAAGAAGCTTTGTTTAAAATAAAATCGCCCCAACCGGGAATCGAACATGTGACTCTTACGTGAAAGTCGAGTGCGCTACCGACTCACCCATCGATGCTCTTGTTCAAAGTTCGAACGTACAAAAAACCATACAAAAACGTACAACTGTGGATTTTTCTCACCCAAAAAAGAGCGTGACGCGGTTTCTCGACCAACATCCCATCCCAAAAGTCTCCAACGGGCGCAAAGAAGTATAACTTCAAAAATAAAGTTATGTAGTACATAGATATATGATTTTTACATTTACTGGCTTATGTTTTATTAATATTTTATCGCACTCTCATTTTTCATCACACGATAAACATCAAACTACCCATAATTAGTAATAAGGTAATAATTGTTTTATATGTGGAAATTTGTATTTTGTAACTGATAAATTGGCTTGCTGAGCTATGAGTTGATACATCAAGGTTTATTCCTTCCAAAACCCTGATTATACAAATAATAAGATGCTTGTTTATGGACTAATAAACTGTCGCATAATATAAAATAATTTAATCGCAGAACCAGAAACCTGAATAAGATGCTTGTTTATGGGTTTATACAGCCGAATTTAGATCTCTGTGTAATTTATTCAAGGTACTCAACCAATGAATAATGGTTGGTACAAGGAGTGCTCCTACCTACCCCCGCCCTTAGTTCAATCGCATCTGTATCATGATATACAAAACAAACTGCGAGGCAATAGTAGCTAACAAACCCAAACAGCACGATTTAGAATTATGCCGTGGGCATAGTTGTTATGCAATCGTTATTTTCACCATCTTGAGGACACTTAGCTAGATGCTGCTGATTATAGCCCTCTCCAGCTAGCTTATCCCCTTATTGTCACACCACGCTCTTTCAAAAGGTTGACAAGTTTGGTTCTGGTGTGCAAGATGACAGTAGTGGTGTGAAGATTTTGTTTATATTTAGGTGGGATTAAATTCATCTGTGTCAGTAGCCAGTAAGCATTCAAAGGAGAAACATAACTTCACATTCTTTCCTTTCTCTCGGCTATTAATTAATTCTTATTTATTACTCTCATTATTTTACATCACTTCAAAGTGACTTTTCTGTGATTTTACGATATTTCTCAGAAATTGTAACATTTACAACGGGTGGTATAGGTTAGAAAATTTGCAGTGGCGGTAAACGAATTTCATCACATGAGTGATCCCAGTGCTATCACATAACCCAGTGCTATCTATCTATATAGCTTTTGATGTATGTAGTCCTATGTATCTTTCCTGCATATACAGATATTTTCGCGCCATTGACTCTCTTGCCCAAAACAGGATAAAGGAACAATGAATCGGGGATGAATGCTAAAATAGGATATGCTACGATAGAACATGAAATTATAAAGATAAAAACCGTTTCGTCAAATAACCATAGGTGTTTAAGAAATTAAAACATAAACGACGTGTTGCATTTGCACTAAGTCCAATACTGTTGGCAATTTTAACCAGGTGAATTTATTACCATTGCTGATTTCTTTTGAAGATGGAATTTAAATTAACTTAAGAATTTTCACCCTGTTAACCAATTTCAATATCTCTGATGGAAAAAAGGACAAACTTTGCAGATTTCACTATTTAGACTTTTTTTAACTAAATAGTGAAATTTGCAAAGTTTGTCCTTTTTTCCATCATGTAAAAATTTCACACAGTTACCCCTGACATCGTTCGTTTTGTTCAATATCTCTGTTGAGTTAAGTAAAATATTTTCTATTTCCAGGTAATATTGTGAATTTTTAGTGTACGACCCACCTTTCCATGCCGTGCCCTCGGAGATATGACTTATTGGAAGGCGAAATTTTTTTTAATATCCGCAATTCAGTCAATTGACCATATAAATATTACGACAACTTATCCGTCTGGAGAAGAATAACATATCATTTTTAAGGAAATTCTTTAGTTGGACTGGATCCTTTCTGAAGGTGTTGGTTGATTGTCGGACCGATTTACATCTTTATAATTTCATGTTATATCGTATTATATTCTATTTAATCATTCATCCCCAATTCATTGTTCCTTTACTCTGTTTTTAGCAAGAGAGTCAATGGCGTGAAAATATCTGTATATGCAGGAAATATATATATAAAATTATATATATCAAAAGCTATATAGATAGATAGCACTGGGATATGTGAGATATATGTAGGCACGTGAAAACGTTTTAATGTTACCAAACCATTGAGAAGTTAAGTTAGTGACCGTCAAAGTACATACAGATCAACTGGTGTAGTTCCTCTGTTGTCGCTGGTAAGAGATTAAATATGACTTTAAGGACAACTAAAGTTTGAATTTCAAGTGTTTCTGCTAAATATCAAATACATATAAACTCGTTTTAATT
Organism: Pyrrhosoma nymphula; assembly: GCA_963573305.1. Lineage (NCBI taxonomy): Eukaryota > Metazoa > Arthropoda > Insecta > Odonata > Coenagrionidae > Pyrrhosoma > Pyrrhosoma nymphula. The sequence continues at coordinate 46,618,484 of OY754333.1, read as the reverse complement.
TTAAAATTTCAAGGTCAATGGCCTACTACCACTATAATGATAAGACGACTCTCTGGGAGTCAATTCTTTTCGGGTCCCCTATGTATATTCAATTACTATAAAAAATATCATATCATATTTTTCCCCGGGCTCTGTAAATCTTAAATTTAAAAAAATTAAACATAAATGTGGCTTGATACTATTAAGGTCATATTTCTTTTCGGAGCGTCCTGGGAAATAGACGATTTTGACGTGACTTGGGACGATGACTTACTCCTCGGGCCGATGAAATCATTTGTTTTCCAACCGCAATGAGCAAGGGGAATATTGAATCACTTGAAGGAGGAAAGCGAGCCTCCGAAATCAGGAAGAGCAACTGCTTGGAAAACAAAGTGACTCCTCACTCGGAGATGCTTCGGAGGCTTGGCGAGAAAGCTGCTTTGGAAAAAGAGATGTAGCGGGTCAGGTGTTCTCTGAAAACTTCCAATTCGTGTTTACCAAGATACACAAATGGTGTTTACCCACTCCAAAAAATCAGTGTATCAAAAGGGTTGTGATGGGCCAACTATGTGAGAGCATGAATCGCTTACCCGTGAATGAAACGTCATTTTATCTCCGATATAAAAGCGATCTCTTCTAAACATTTCATAAGCATTACCGGTGAGGTGATCGACTGACTTAGAACTAGAATAAGAAAGTGACGCTAGGCAGTCTCCCAGAATGAAGCTCGTGAGTATGATCTTAAAGAGAGATATTAAACAATTGTGCTGCCCAGTCCCCTGGGTATTATTATTGATAGCCTTCTAGCTTGTACTCTAAAGCAAAAAACTCTTTGATCTAAATTTTAGGAAATTAGAAAAATGTCACTTTGAGAGTAAAATAACTAAATAATAAATATTATAGAATAATGGCTGTATAAATGCAATACAATCCAATGCGGCATGTACGCTAAAACTTATCTCCAGTTTTTGGCCAGGTACTCAGAAAGCTGGTTTCATTTTATCAATTTCTTCCACTCTACATTTTCGGTTCATACATTCCCAATTTTTTTCTCATTCATGCGTCAGTCATATACTTAATTCATAATTCTTTTGCTTTCAGAGCGTATAACTTTCTGAGCCTTCCAGATCATTCATTGCTTTCCTAACCAACCTCATATATTTTTTATTAGGTGTATATATTTTTATATATCGTTCGGTTTCGATCCATTTTTTAGCATTTACACACCCTTTGAGGACATTTCCTCAATTTTTGCTCATCCTACTTTCTTTCGTGGCCCCCATCCTCCCCACATTATCGCTCCTAATTTTTTTAAATTAATTCCGCAAATTCTTTTCGGAAATCTATTTTAATCCATATCAAACTGACATACAATCTAGTTTTAATGCCAGAATTACAAGATATCTCATTGACGGGACGTATTTGAAACAGTCCCTTTCTCGAGCCTCGTTCTACTGTGCAAACTTCTCGAGTGAGATTTTCGAATCAATTTTTATTACTCCAGGCCGCTTCCTAAGCCACAGTTCAGTTTTGTATGCGTTATCAACGGAGTTTATTTCATACTCTATCCCTTGACCAACTACGGAATTGTTTTACGTGAATTAAACATTTATTTAAAGCAATGCAAAACTGGCCTTGATCGTAATCCCCCAGGCCCTGGCGTGAGCCCTTCATTGTTACTGCTTATATTCTTTAATGGGCCGTGATTATTATTAATAAGATGTTACAGCGGGTAATAGTAGTTTTATGGATTATAGCAGTTTGCAGTTTATATATAGGCATATTCGCCGGTTGAATATTCGTCTCTTACTTCTAATAATATCTCTCGTCAATCCCATATTAATTTTAATTCTCTTTTGCATCCAAAATGTTCATCGTCTCTCTTTCATATAATTGCAAAATGTGTATCTAATCCTTTTTTCCCTCGTATTCAGTTTTCTTCCTTTGAAATCGGCCTTTTGTATTTATTGCTTTCTCAAAACACCTCCTCCAGCTTTTCCTGATTTCTCTAAGTGACTTTACTTGTTCTCCCGCAATACATACAGCTCTTTCGAGTGCAATTACAACACGGGCAATTTCGCCAGGCTGGATGTTCTTTCCTTAATTTAGACTACGGAATTATGATTTTTTTTAGTCACCACAGTGTGTGGAGAGGTTTTGAGGTGAGCATGGGAAGTATACTCCCCTTCTAGCGCAGGCAAGGGAGTGGCAGGTAGTGGGCCCTTTTAATCCGGGATCAACATTTCCCTAGGGTAGGAGAACCGATCATTGACGAGCACTAGTGGCAATTGGCTAGAATTGTTTAATTGTTCAACTATTTTATGAGGAAATTCTGTGTGAAAACGATTAAGTGTTAAGATAGTTTGAGCGAGATATTTCCCTAGTCATACCGGAGACCATATTAAAATTTTATATTCTAATTTCAGCGTCTGTAAGAAGAGTGTAATAGATATTGTAATATTTATGGTACAAAAATATGGCTATGTATGACAAAATTTCTCAGTAATTAAATGAATATAACTACATAAATCTCCAACTTGACTCATTTTTTCACGCCATACGGCTAAAATGCCTTCAAAACAGAGAGTTTGTTTGCGATTCTGCAACAGTTACTGCGGTGATTCTTAGATTTATTTTTATAAATTGTTGAGAAGACATTCAAACTACACACCGTTAGCTCTTTGACGAAATCTAGGAGTTATAAATTCCTAATTTTTTCAATATTGTCCCTTTCGAGCTCACAGCCGTAATCTATCCCATGCAAAACAGCTTAAAATTTTAGACAAATTGCTCGAAAATTAGTTCGGCAAGGGGTTAATATTTTGATATAATTCGAAAGGAGTTAATTAGAGTTTTTCCTTTAAAAAAAGGTAAAATTCATCAAATTTTAGGTGAAGTGTTATTTCGCATCAAACTACTTTTATAACAAATTCAATAAGAAGGCGTTTAGTGCTAATCTCGCATTTCCTCCTCCTCCGCCTTGCAGTTGGTGATCCTGGCTCTGACGGCTGCAGCGGCCCACGCGGAGGTTTACGCCCCGCCGGCCCCCGCCTTCGCCCCTCCGCCTTCCGCCTTCGCCCCCTCCGGCACCGCCTCCTCCTCCTTGCTCGCCCCCACCTTCCCCCCGTCCTTCTCCGCCTTCCCCGTCCCCCTCGCTGTCTCCTCCTCACCATTCCTCCCCCTCTCCTCCACCGCTTTCCCATTCGCACCCTCACCCATCCTCACTTCCGGACTCCCCGGAGCCTCCGGGTTCGTGGGCACATCTGGTTTTCCGGGTACATCTGTATTCACGGGATTTTCGGGCGTATCCGGTGTTCCGGGCTCCCCCGGCATCTCTGGTTTTTCTGTCTCCTCCGGCTTTCCGGGATCCTCCGGCTTTCCAGGATCCTCCGGATTTCCGGGGTCCTCCGGCTTTCCGGGCTCCTTCAGCTTTCCGGGCTCCTCCGGCTTCGTTGGCTCTTCCGGGAGCGTAAGGCCGTCCTCTTCGCCGGCAGCCACCGGCGTGTCCGGTTTCCCCGGAGCCTCCGGGCCGTCCTCGACCTTCTTTTTTCAGCCGTTGCCCGCTTCCGGGTCGCATTCCAGGCCTTCCTCTTTATCCAGCCTCAGTCCGCCTGCAGGGGCGCCGGTAGATATCCCAGAGCCGCCTGTTTTGGAGCCCGTCAGAGTGCCGGCCCTCAGCTATGGGCCACCGGCAAAGCGAAAGTAGATGGCGCCAGTGGATGAGACAAGCACCAGGAGAGCCCACACAAGGTACGCCCACTGTCTTTCTATTATAGTTTGTATTTTTACAGCTAATTATTTATTAAGTGAGTGAAGCACGGTTGAATACGTACTCTTATTTTATTGGCGATTCATATCTCACAAATCAAAGATAAAAATTATTCCATCTCAACTTCATGCTTTAGTTATTATTATGTGAAAGAAATGATTTATGCATTGAATTCTAAAAATTGATCGTTTTTCTAGCGGCTAGAGAAGTGTTTATATAAGTTGCTTATCCCTGCAGAGTTTTGATCGTTGTGATTTTACGATTGGTATTCTGAAGCATTTTAATCGATCTGGAGTTTTGGCACTATTCTTGAAATTAAAATGTATAGATGGAAATCATAGCTTTGATAATTACGCAAGGAATTACGAGATTAGCTTGCAATATTGTTTCTATTTGGAGCATATTAATGTCGGCCATAGCAGTTTTGATTAAATCAAATCAATTTATCACCTAACTTACCATTTCATAAAGCTCGATCTCATATACATGATGCGTACATTATAAATTTCACATAAACAAAATATGGTGGAATGACTCACCTGTAGACCTATTGGTCAGCTAATTAAAAATCTTTCTTGCATAGCAGACTCTATGGGACCTTTCAATGTTACCTTATTATGCTGTGCTATCAACCTGTAGGTGTATCGAAAATCAATTGAACGTGATATGCGTTTGTAAAGAGATCGGTCTAAGAAACTTTCGTGTCTCCAAATAAAATGGGATTTTGATGAACATGTAGTACTCCATTATTTTAATTTTTCAGATATTCACATTGATTACTACATAATAGTATTTTTCTCCTGAGGACGCTGCAGAGAATTGTATGCATACAATTTATATAGTCAACATTATCCATTGGTATACAGTTCAAGTATATGATGTTCAAGTATATGATGAACTCATGTATTTAGTGTGTATTCTGTGCGTATATTGTAATCGTGGGGCTTGGTACTCAGTTGAATTTTGATGAATAACTTTGACAGTGGTAGGCCTACATCGTAGAAGTTCATGTTTGTATTCATGATTAATTAATATACTTTGTATATTTCTATAATTTTTTATTTGTACGACGCTTTTTCATCAATTCAAGGCATCTTCAGGTACAGAAATATTTTTTATACGTTAATTGTTGTTATAGTTACAGAGGATGAGGGGAAAAATACAAATATTCGGGCAGGGTTGAGGAAAAGAATAAAACTTTGATTAAGGGCTGGTGAGGTGGAAAAGTTTAATTTTATCGGAAAGGAGTGGGGATGGATGCGGAAACAATAATTCATTACAAAGGTTATTGGACTTTCTGATTATTTCTATTCGTTCAAGTGCGTCCATTTTCAGGCCTTTGTGAAAAAAGTGTAAAGTGTCAAGTATAAAATCGCTCGAATGATTGCCTAAATTTTTATGGTAATCACTTAATATGTTTTCAGGGGGAGTAAATACCGAAATCTCCTTTTCTCTTATTTATATAAATATTCGTTTCTAAGATGGTATTTCGAGTTCGATCCTCATAAAGGATTATGTTATTTTTCGTTGCTAACACAACGGAGTGTTGGTACATTACTTTTCGCACAAAATATTCAGAACACAATCTGAAAATAACCAGAGTCCAAGGTTCAAACAAATAAATTTGCTCCTATAAGTACCTCCCTAAAATCCATTAATATAATGTGAAATATTATTCAACATATTTTATGATTGTTTTTGGTAAGTTTCTTTTGGATTTCTGCGATTAAACTAAACCTTTTAGCAACAGTCTCGCCGTGCTAATCTGCCGGCTTCGTCAGGCATTCTAAATCAACAATGAAAAATAAATAAACAAACTTAAACGGTTATTATGTACAGCGTGATTAATTAATACTTTAGTTTTTCAACAGTCTTTTCCCCGTATAAGGAAGTTTGTAGCCATCTTCTCTGTGTAGATTGTTAGGTCTTTTTTCTATTTCACTTGCTTCCCTGTTGATCCGTGGATAGTAGCTAATATCTTTACATAAAACTTTCGCCCTTTTGATGTCAATACTGTGACCATCTAAAAGTGTGTGCTCAGCCACGCCAGAGTGATACCAATCTTTCTTCCGAATAGCTCGTTCGTGTTCCTTCAGTCTGCATCCCATGGCTCTCTTTGTCTGGCCAACATATGATTTTCCGCAACTACAGAAAATTTCGTATATGCCTTCGAACATTGTGGGAGATAATGGATCTTTATCTCCTCTAACATGATCATAAACTTTGGAGGTGGTGTTAAATCTTGTAATAATGTTATGCTTCTTCATGAGTTTAGCAATGCGATCTGTTGTTCCCGCGATGCAAGGTAGTATAACATATCCCAAAGGCTTAGATGTCTCTTTCTCCTTAGGCTTCTGATTTCTAACACTTTCAATGAATTGATAGCTATAGCCATTATCCTTCAGTGTCTCCCTTAAATGTTTTATTTCATCAATGATAGGTTAAGCTTTTAGAAAAATCTCTGGTTAATCATGCATCTTTCATGAATCTACGTATTCCCAGCCGTAGTTTTTTTTAATATGCGAATTTATTGAAAAATTTCATTACTGTTGCCTTCACTCTCCCCAAATCTTTAGATATATTTTATTTATACCATTGCATGATATATATTCCATGTTTTTTTATCATTTCAATTACATATTTTCTTACTGAATCTCATAGCTATTCGTTTATTATCTTAACGCTATGGCAGTTTTCCAGAATTGGTATGGATGCAACTACTTTGAATTTATTTTATACTTTTTTTATTACTTTTTAAGGTCGACGTTTTTAAAGTGACTCATTCATTCTCGTTTAAAATTTATGAACGATGCTATTTTGTAATAATGATACATCAATAAATTATTTTTCGTCGATGGGCCAATTAAGTTAAGCAAAATTCCAAGCAAAACTTGGTTTGAGCGAAAACTCACTTCACCTACATTTTGATTAATTTGACCTAATTTTATAGAAAAAATTTTCCGGCATTTGATTTCCAGTGGCATGAAAATAGTAAACCCTTGCCGAACTACTTTTCGAGAAATTCGCCTAACAATATAAGCTGTTTTGCTTGGGATAGATTACGGCTGTGCGCTCCAGAGGGAGAATATTGAAATAAATTAGGAATTTAAGACACCAAGAGTTCGTCAAAAAGCTACGGTGTGTAGTTTTTATGTTTTCTCAACTATTTATAAATAATAATCAATTGCTCGCCGCAGTAATTTTTCCAGAAACACAAAAAAATCCTTCTAATATGAAGACGATTTCATGGTGTGGTATGAAAAAGTTAGCCAAGTTAGAGACTTGTGAGGATATATTTATTTAATTACTGAGAAATTTGATTATATGTAACTATATTTTTGCATCATTGATATTACAATATTTATTTCACTCTTCTTACAGACGCTGAAATTAAAATATTAAATTCGAATATGGTCTCCAGTATGACTAGGGAAATATCTCGCTCAAACTACCATAACTAAATTTCTAACATGGATTTACAGCACTTTGGTACTTCCCATCACATCTCTAGGTCCCATTTATCTTTCCTGTTACATTGAAAGTTTCTCCGTCAACTCATACTTTCTATCTTCAAATCATATTTTGTTTTTCTCCGTGTTTAGCTTGTTTTCTACTTCTAATGATCGGCCCGCGTTATACTATTAGTTTTACCTTTGTCTGATTGCCTTTAGTGTCATCATGAATTAGTTTTATTTTTTTATTATTGCTGTTATCAATCCTATGGTTTGATAATGGACCCACTTAGCACCTTTTTCTCTTAACACAGTGCTTCGCGTCCAATTCTTCACAAGACGAGAGATAATTGGCAGCCAGTGCCTACTGACAACGGGCGACACGAAGAGGATCGAAGGTGCTCGCCGCGAAGACGCCGATAATGCCATCGATATATCGTGCACGCAGTGTGATCGATGAAAACCTGCCATCGCGATGTTCTTGAAATTTCTGCTCTCGCATCAGAAATTGATCGGCAACACGTATTACTCGAAATGCAAATGCATTAATGATTGGGATTTTTTTATCCATATGCTTATTTGATATTATGTAATAAATTTAACTCTATGTTCCTTATTTTTGCATTCGCATTCTTTTTTATTTTTTTTTCAATTATTGGAATAATCTGATAAAACCCTCTATGGACATGATGATCATCACATGTATTTTAACTGATAACCTGGAAATGTTGTAAGTTCGAAGTAACATGCATTTTTATGCTATAGAGTATACTCTACCGTTAAAAGCAAGGTAAATTTGAGTAACCTAAATGCAGTCAGTTTGGAATACCTGCCACTAAAATCGACTGATACACATGTTGAAAAAATACGGAGAATATACAAGTGTGAGAGTGTTTTCCAAATAAGGATATGCAATGTTTTTACTTAAGCTAAAATAATATTAACCATGCAATGAATGTAAAGTCAGTATCAAAAATTATTCTCTAATTCAATAAGTAAACTGGGTATTTGTAGGTATTGCATTTGCGTTTCGACCAAAAACAGTATTTAGTTAGTTACATATTTATTTCAACCACGAAAAAAACAAATACACTCAGGCACTTTTTGACTGATATTTTCACCAGCAACAGATTATGCGTCATTTTAATCTGTGATCTTAATTTTTAAGTGATCAATAAATATGGGCGTCCATGTTCAGCACCACTTGTTCAGTTGTTGTTCACTTAACACAATCCAAGCGCGTCCACTCAATGTTCTTGCAACTGCGGTCACTGAATTATTCTGGCTTGGATCAGCTCTGCTGACTGGTCACCGCCGTATCTGCTCAGCATCAAGAGGTCTACGGGGTAAAAAATGAACACAGTCTTTACCCAAGTCGTATATGATTACCGATATTAATTTATTAGCTGAATTACACTTCACACTTCCTTCATAACTCATCATATAAGAGGGAAAAAACAAATTGAAAACATGAGGAACTTTATTCTTTCGGGAATCTGATTAAATAAATTATAAATCTCTATCTTGAGTGAAAGTAGTTTTTAAAAGCAAAAACAAAAAACTAATGCACAAAACTCAATGCATAGCATTACTAACCAGATTAACTAAGCAAAACTAAATTTAAATGCGTTCAAGACCAAAATCTGTTTGTCAAGGAAATATGCTATAGTTGAATTCAGAAAAATTGTGCGTATTTGCTGACAAAAACAGCAATTTTCTGATTAAATTCGAATTGGAAAAGATAAATGATTGAAATATTAATATACTTCATTCTTTCATCCATTTGATAAAAAAATCTCAACCCTCCATCTTGAGCGGAAGTAATTTTAAAAAGCAAAAAATGAAACCAGTGCACAAAACCCAATACCACCAAACGGCCTCTTTTTGGGACCTTTTGGGGTCCTGAGATCTTTTTAAAATTTATTTTAATTTTCCTCCTGTCTTAAAGTATTAGTCTGCAAAATTTCAGCACGATAGGAGTAAAACTGTACATTTGTATAAAAGACAGACAGACATTCTTTTTTATGTATATAGATAACATATTTTTTTCATAATGCAGACTTAAAAATTACATGCATTCTGGAAATTAAAAATAACATTTTTTTTTAAAACCAATACTTATTTTATTAGCTAAACAGCATCGTAATATAAACGTGTTCATAGAGTCATATTTTGAGCAGCATTCTAAACTCTGAATGATCACATTGTGTGGAACTTTTAGAAGGAACCGAACAAAAACCTTGTCACTCGAAATGGAAGATAGTAAAGATAATTCCGTCTGAATATATTCCCCCCTGACTTCGTTTTCGAAGTGTTTTCGTGCAGTAGCAGAAGATCACGTGGACGCTTGCAAGTCGCCAGGAGAACGCATCCTCGGGCGTTTCCATGTTTACGCGCACGAGAAAGCTAGCAACTTCATATCAAAACAGGGTAGTTTTCCGAACTTATGCATCGTTGCTAAGATCCGGGTTGGGAAGCCAACATCAAAAACATGAGTGCTCAACAGATTTTTTAAATGCAGAGTTTGAACCTGTAACCACCCTTTATGTATTAAATTACGCCTTGGAGTACGTAAACCCAAAGATTGGATATACAATTAACGCTTATTTGAAATGAAAAAATGTTAGGTACTATAAGTTATTTACCTTTAATGTTGCTTTATGTTCTTATATTAGTCTCAGTGAAGAAATTATAAGCTTTTTAAGGTAATGCCGCGATTGTGGAGTGATTAAATCAAATACTATGTGCAGTTTACATAATACTAAGGCTATCAGCTCAAAGAGATTTTCCGATTTTTTTTTCATTTAAAATTTCAATAAATATTCATCACTGTGTGCTACTCCTCATTCTGACGGAAAAAGCTCGATGGGACAGTATTTGTAGGAAAAAATACTTCCTTAATAAGTAACATTTAAGGAATATCTGGGCTTGTTTCTTTACTTTCCTTATGGTTGATATTATTCCGTCTGTATTTGACAGCGTTTTCGTCATTTAGACCTGTTAGTTACTGGTTTAAATTTGTCTTCAACTGTAATTATCTCAATTGTTACATTAAACAATTTATTTTAATGTCAGCGCAAAATTAAGTTTCAATCCCAAAAATAAAGTTGATTAGGCACATCAATATATATATACATATATATATATATATATATATATATGTATATATATATATAAACACTTGACAGGGGGTGGGGAAAGAAAAGTAAAAAGAGAGAGAGGACCCACTGGGACGTCTCGGGCATGCAGGTCCTTCTTCAGCTGTAGAAAATTGTGATATATATATATATTCCTCACTAGCCTTTTGAATGAGTTGATTCCCATTTCATTTTCGAATGCTTAACTTTACGGACGATTATATTTTACGTAAGTGGAAAATTTGAACAATCATAAGGGATTAAATTATCACTTTCAGAGGTCTTTTTCCGAAGAAACTTAAGAATAGCATCATTCTTCTTCAACTCAAAATATCACTCTCATTGTGGATCTCTTGTGTCTAATTCCTCTTGCCTATAAGTATGTCTTGCTGGCTTCCTTACATGATGAACTTGAAGACGTTTACTCAAATCTATAGCAAAGCATTGGCAGAAAATTAAGTGAAATAAAGGTTAAGAATTGTCATGCGTGCCTTAAATATTATATTTTTCAAATTGTAAATTAATTCATCGGAACCTCCTGGCGAAATTTTATGCAAATTCTCTAATGCTGATAAAGAAAACAACTGAATATATTCTTTCGCCAATTTTCAATACAATACATCGGAATCAAGGCTGAAACGTTTTTCTCATGTCAGGGTGAATGAGAGAGACTTTTTGAACTAAGAATAGCTTATTGGAAAAATATCTAGATATAGTAGCAAAAAGTGCAAAGTAGCTTCTGTACATTTTTACCGGAAAACACTTGCAATTGCCGAGACCCTATTTTTTCCGAGACCCTATTATTAGTGCATTTTGTATTATCTGTCTTCTTGCAATGCTGACAATTTTATCAAAATGTTTCCTCGTAACTTAGAGCGTCGTGTTTTTTTTTACTTTACACCTGGCTAAAGTAACCGCTGCTCTTGAATTTAAAGGGTATTTAAACAAGTTTACCGGTAAATGACGGAAATTTTATCCGAGTTCTAAGGAAACGCAGGGGGAGTTACTGTTTTAGTTTCGGTTAAATCAACGGAATGATTTTGTTGTGCCTATCTATTCCGTTGTCGGTCGGTCGAACAAGTTGTCGGTGTCCAGGTTACACCTACTTTGGGGTCGATTAAAATGAAACGGACAAAAAATAATTTGCATAACTTCGTAGATAAGATTTTAGCTAATTTTGAACTCCTCTGCCAAGTACTCTCGTGTTTCTTTTGAAAGAAGAATAAATTGTTTAACAAAGGGAGTCAGGCTGTCGCTCTTGCACAATTTACTGCAATTTCCAATCTTATTCCCTTTGTACCCCTCCCTCATTATATAATTCTCATTTTGAGAATGTTTAGCGAATGGATTCGTTTCAAAATGATAATCCAAAATTTGCATCCTACCTCAGCGTCCTTAAAGGGTGATTCGCGGACGAGCGCTCAAAACCTCCCGGGCACTCCGTAGTCCAGAACGGGATTCCTCACAGAGGGCGTGAAAGGCGCCGACGGGACGGCCCCTGATCTCACTGGCAGGGCCGGGACCGGAGCTGGGAAAGGGGCTGGTGCTGGAACTGGAGCCGGGAACGTGACGGGAGCGGGAGCCGGGACTGGGAAGCTGCGGATCGGGAATGGTGCGGGTGCGGGGAATGGTGCGGGCGCGGGTAATGGTGCTGGTGCGGAGAACGGTGCGGGTGCGGGGAATGGTGCGGGTGCGGGGAATGGTACGGGTGCGGGTAATGGTGCGGGTGCTGGGAAGCTTCGTACGGGGAAGGGTGTTGCGAGGGGAGGTGGTGGGGCGAATATTGGGGGCTGCAGTGGGACGGTGGTGGGCTGGGGTGGGATAAGGGCTGCGAGCCGTCCCGGGAGGCCGTAAGCCGGCGGTGGAGGCGGAGGAGGTGGTGGAGGAGGCGGTGGAGGTGGAGGTGGCGGAGGCGGGGGCGGCGGGCCGTAAGCTGGTGGTGGAGGCGGCGGAGGAGGCGGTGGAGGAGGCGGTGGAGGTGGCGGGGCCGGGGGGCCGTACGTCGGTGGGGGTGGTGGAGGAGGAGGAGGAGGCGGTGGAGGCGGTGGAGGAGGAGGTGGGGGCGGTGGGCCGTAAGCCGGGGGTGGAGGGGGAGGTGGGGGAGGTGGAGGTGGAGGTGGAGGTGGAGGAGGAGGTGGTGGCGGAGGCGGTGCAGGCGGGCCGTACGTTGGCGCTGGTGGGCCGTATGCTGGCGGTGGTGGCGGAGGCGGCGGTGGAGGCGGAGGCGGGGCGTACTGGGCAGACGCCAGGGCCGCCAGCCCCAGGGCAACGAGGAGGAACTGAAAAATATAAAAATGAAATTAACAAATGTTCTTTGTCTCAGACACGCATTTGTGTTTTAATGAAAGTTTTATATGAAAATTATTTAATATTATATCTTGGCACGAAAATCGAAATTAATAAATTTTTCCATTGATAATTAACGTAAACTAACCGATGGTCTAATGAAATATACATAATTCAGACTCTCAGCTAACATCAAAACAACAAAAAAGCTTCGTCGACTGACGGTTTTCTTAAACTAGAATAATGAAACCTGACCTCATTGTGATAGATGAAAGAATATGTGGCTGCATCGATGATGCAGTGTTTTATTATCATTGTATATTTTATAAAGTAATGGTGTAGTTCACCTTGATCCGCCATCGAGATGAAGCAGAAATGTAACTAATCGAAGGGCACAGTCGGTGCAGCTGTTTTTATTTAAAGTAAAAACTATTTCCGTTCCGTGATTGTTTTCTGTGAAATATTAATACAAAGGCACTGGTGCCAGGAAACAGTCGAAAAATATGCACTCTGAAAAGTATCCAGAAACTGAGAGTGAATGTAAAATATTATTGGCTAAGAATTTTTCCTTTAAAAAACAGAGACTTGAAAAGGTGATGAGGATTAGAAAGCAATATCGAAGTTAGTGAGAACGGCAATTAAAATAATTGTAACATAAAATTGTGGTCGATAAAATTGGAATAGGAGCGACAAAAGGTCGGTTTTGAAAAATTACAATGCGTAAATAGCTGCTAAAAGTTAAATAGTAATAATATATACACGTAAAGGATAAGCTATATCGGAACAATTCAGAGGTGTGCTCGAAATTTGGATTCTAAATTTAACGGAAAAGCTATAAAAGTAAATATTGGAGCCATAAAAAATACAGAGTTAGAGTAAAGAAAACAAAGGAACTTTATGGGCAGGAATTAGGGTAAGTTATCCTAAGTAACATGGATAGGAAGTTCTTGTGCCCAGTGAATTTGAGTGTTGAAAAGGACACGGTTTTGAGTAACATGAAAGTGTAACTCTCGAAAAAGATAATATCCTGACAGAACTACTCTAGGGCTCCAGAAAAAATGAAAAGAAAATACCCATTGAACTATTTATTAGCGCTTGCCCGGAGGAAGTACGGCTATATGATGCATTTACGAATCCTTAAATATACTTTCCTATGAAGAATTAGGCAACATTATGTGAGAAAATTGAACAATAAGCTTAGCATTGGATTTTGAAAATGCCAGTCGCTATAAGGTAACGGAAGTTGCTAGCGTCACAGGATTCGTGTCAGATGTTTCAGATGAATGTTTACCATAAGAAAACAAATGCAATGAGCTTTTGAAGAGGTGGATAGGGTAGGCTTAATCTAATTATTAAAAGGAATATAGTATAGCATGCGAAAAAGCATATAAAAGTAAAATTCTATTTGAATTATATTGAGCATAAACTCCTAGGCTATGAAAAAAATTACTCAGACACAAGAAAAACTCACATAGACACTTAAACTAATGAAAATGGCGGAATTTTGGGAAAAATTGCGAGAGAAAAAATTAATATAGCTCAAATGCAATAAACCTTATGGTGAAGAACTAGGTACTCATCAAAGAAGGCTAACCATAAAAATATTTAAGGCTTTCAAGGCTTAGATTTGGAGAAGGGGGGCATTTTTATAGGTAGGCAAACGAAGTTGTTTCGAATGAGGAAGGAAATGCTATTGAAGACGAAACTTCGAAGGAGCCAGGAGTATGAAGAGGTCATAATAATAGGTAATGTATTACTGATGGAGGATGCTAAATTAAAATAATTACGCTGAGTTAAAGGGAGTGAAAGGAAAGGAATAGGTATTTTGGGCATCTTGGTGGTTAGTCAAATATGTGATTCGTTTAGAAGTAGTTAATGTAAGCCTTAATGATTTTTGTAAGGTTTCAGATGGTCTGAAGATAGCAAAATAAGACCATACTCTTGTCAACTGAACAACCTTCATCCAAAAAAACCAGTCGGATAAAATAGGATTCGTCTTGATCTGCTAACGCAAGTATCTCAGAGCTCACACCCAACATAAACTTAAAGGAACGGAGAGGAGTTAAACTCTGATATTTCGTGGGTGACTTTATTCACACGGCCATGGTAGAGCAAAATCCGATTATGATGCTGAACCGCAGCGAAACCACGGTCGCGTGAATAAGTTCAATTTTGGAATTCCAGGGGTTTTGTTCTTCTTTGTTATATCAAGATGAAATTATTCCAGTTAACCCTTAAAAAATTTATTTTACTCCCTGTAGTTTGATAGAAAGCAATTCTGAGGGTTTGGTCACTGTTTTCTCTCGCTGCTTATCATTAAGTATTTTCCTTGGCATTAATAATAAGTGAAAAGTATTTATCCGTTTAAACGAAAACACGTATGGGAAGTTCTGGTGTCGGTATTATTTCAAGTATTTTTATTGCGTCCACCAGTAATGGAAAAATGCAAATCCTTAATAAATTCAAGATTAATATAATTCGCCAATATAAGAGCGAACTATTTAAAATAACCCCATTTCACCCATGAATACGCCTACAAGCATAAAAATTTTATGGAGTGGTTGACTTTGGAATAGCAAAGAAATCTAATTAATCTTTCTTAATTTATAGCTACCGAATATGACTCCTGTAGGCTTCCACCGGTTGATGGGTGTGAAGGTATACGTCTTCCGGGTTTTCCTCCGTGTTGGTCCATCTTCTTCGAACTACAGTTTCGTCGGCGTTGCAGTCAGCTACTTCAGGTCAGTGAAGTGACCTGAAGAAGCCAACTACAACCCCGGCGAAACAGTCGCCCGATGAAGATGAACCAACGCGGAGAATAACCAGGAGGGCCTGTATCTTCAATGGCTATGACTATTTAATTATTACCTGATATTGATATTTTGACCGGCACATGTCACTGTTGGTAAGGTTATCAAAAGTTAAAAAAGTAATTAAAATAGAATCCTCGATAATTGTGCATACGGCTGTCCTTTTAGTCCTTCCTGACTTTTTTCGTGTGAAGGTCAACGCAGACTTACCAACTTCATTCCGTCGCTTCTTTCACCTCTCGGAAATGGTCCGTCTGATCCCGAACCTCTCCTGTGAAGAATCGGAATGCTTGTGAATGCTCTAGTGACGGGAGGATGTCCTTTTATACGCGTCGCATCTTCAACGCCCAAAATGTCCAGCGGACTCACAGTCCTTGCGCCACGGATGTGACGGAGGTTCCCGAAGGTACATTCCCTCACCTGAGATTATTCACCTCAGACACACTTGGGCATGGGTTGCTCTCGCCCCCCTCCCTCCCCCCCGCCTACCGTCGCCCCTGATGAGCGCCCCTTTCGCTCCAATTGGG
Organism: Pyrrhosoma nymphula; assembly: GCA_963573305.1. Classification (NCBI taxonomy): domain Eukaryota; kingdom Metazoa; phylum Arthropoda; class Insecta; order Odonata; family Coenagrionidae; genus Pyrrhosoma; species Pyrrhosoma nymphula. Next base: position 46,602,524 of record OY754333.1, on the reverse strand, counting down.
CGCCATGGGGCAGGAGGGGCGTTGGTGAGCGGGACATGCGGCACCGCCGGCACGGCACCTCGTCTCCCTTCTCCACCCGAGGCGCCGCCGCGCGAAAGAACACAAAAACATTCCAAGGGAAGGCATTTCCCACCCCGTGCGAGGAACTCCTGTGGAAAAATTTTGAACAGAAGTCTATAAGTCGTTGTGCTATGTAATAATATATTTTAAGACTTGTATCTCGAGGATAGGTCAAATATTTAAAAAACTATAACTCCTTGCCAACGTTTCGGTGTATAATTGACACCATCTTCAGGACACAAATTCCGGTGCAACAAATATTATTAATGAGGTAACATACAAAATATCACAAGTTTCAACTAACAAATCAAAGTATCATACACGTCATTACAGTATACAAATAAGAATTACCTCGGATTTAGCCAGGAACATCATATTGCAACAATCCACATCTCAAAATAAAACTGTATAATATTTATAGTTTTTAAATATTTGACATGTCCTCGAGATATAAATATTACATTCCATGAAGAGGTTGATAGTACAATACTTCATATATAATAATAATATTAATAAAACAATACAGCCAGTAATCGTAAACAATACACACAGAATTTATTGGGTCGGAGGTATAATTACAGACAAAAATATGCCATGCAATAGACGATACATAACCTTTTTAGATCAAGAAAACAATGTAACGTATCTATTAATCATAGCAGTCAGTAAGCATGATTAATGAAAAATTATTGCCAATAGTTATACCGGTATAATGCCAAAGAAATTTAAATGGAAACAGATAAATTACAATTACCAAAATTTAGCTACACTGAACTGCAAATGAAGCCTGCCACTGTCAAGTTTAGACATTGCAGTCTCTAACGTCAATAATTTATAAAAAGCATATGATGCAAATGTAAAGATTTAGCAGATGAAATAAAACAAATGTTAAAAATTAGCTCAGTCACAAAATTGCCAATAGTTATATCCTGTACCGGTGTAAATCCAAATACATTTATTGGAAACTTAAGTAAATTACAACTACCAAAACTTACCTACATAGAACTGCAAAAATCATTAGATATTACTTAGGACAGCGCATTTTGTTAGGAGATTCTAAAAACAATGAACCCGAACGGTAAAAACCATACAAAGCATTCTTGACATTCATTGCGTAAGCAGAATGGCAATGAAACCGGCGCAAAATATAGCTGAAAATAAGAAAGAGCATAATAATATTTATTTGTCCATTTAATAAACATAGCAAGCACAGCTTTACATTTCAAATAAGAAAGTAAATATTAGTAATCCCTTTTGGGAATTGCCTGTACTTGGGATACCTCAAAACAATTTACTTTGCGAATAATTGAAAATAATAAATAAATTGAGACTGAATACGTAACAATATTATATACAAGAAAAAGATTTTTTATTATATCTCAAACTGTCGCGCATACAGCTTACAGTTAGTGTTAACCATACCATTAACATAAAAACACATCTGGATTCCGCACATCAAATAACCATCTTTTTACTATGTTCAAAAATGATGTTAAAGCAATTGTACCTCTATTATCATCTGACAATCTAAGAATTAAATTTGGCCCTTTATAGATAAATGAGCGCTTGAATAGAGACGAATTGGGCTTGGATAATATATAAATTGTTGTAGATCTTAGATTTTAAGCATTGGCTTTTGGTTCTGCCTTAGGTTTATTGCCACTTCTGAGGTAGAACTACTTCAATACTTAATAAACATAAGATGGCGTAAAGGGAGTTACTGTAAATCCACAAATATGGGGAAGGACGGCTAAAATTGATATTTTCTAGCAATCAGTCTCACCATTGCTTTTTGAAGAATCAGCATCAGATTGACAGATTTTTTAAATATTAATCAATGGTCTACCTTTTACCCGTCATTGGCATTAGATAAAACTAGGGACGTGATCATATAGCGGAAATGAGAAAATCAAAGAGAAATATTTTATAAAATTTAATCTTGGCCGAATTGGCTAATAGTATCCATATTACCGTCAATATCAGGTCGCATGTAAAAACATTTTTGCTTGAAAAAGTTGATATAAGTTAATCTCGATACACTTTTTTCTATAAAAGGATGAGAGAGCCAACATGATCAGACTTCCCACGGTGAATACCAGATGAGCACTGCAATAATACACTTCGCAGTTACTTCCAACTTCAATCACATATTGGCACATCATTTTCGACAATACCGTCATCATCAATGTAAAAGGAACGAGCTTCTTTCTCCTACCACTGTAAATATTGTAAGTACGAATTCAATAAGAACTAAAAGTGAAAGTGTACGAGTTATATTTGTTTGGTTTCCATCTTAAGTCTTCTAAAAGGTTAAGCAAAGGTTGAACACATCCGCAAAGTTATAACTTAGGGTCCTAAGGATTGCATGACCCAATGCTACTTCTTTCTTCAGCTCATTTTTTTAAGCTTATTATAATTAATTAATGGTAAGCAATATCATTCTCTGAAGATTTCTTCCGGGTATTACACCGCGTAGGTCCATTGTTCAGGGACGACAGTTTCGCCGGCGTTGCAGTCGGCTTCTTCAGGTCAGTGAAGTGTGGATGCAGTATGTTGGCCGCCTTATACATCTTATCCGTAGGGGTTAGGTCACTCGTGATTGGCTGTTGCTGTTTTTCTTTTTCCCGCGCAAAACGCTTTTCCAGGCATTCGCGAGGGAATAACCATCTTCCCTATTGAAATTGTCTTCATTCTTGCTTATTTCGATGGCCTCCCGTATAAGACGTGGGAAATATCTCCTTTCTTCGGAAATTAGCTTAGCTTCTTCAAAGTTGATGTTGTGGGTAGGGCCCGTCCATGTGTGCTATGCTATGGCAGAGAGTCGTATTTGTCCGTTCTTAGTTGCCCTTTGATGCTCCATTACGCGGCACTTGAGGGATCTGGAGGTCTGCCCAATGTAGCTACTCTCTCAGCTGAAAGTAACTTCGTACACTCCGCTCTTCGACTGCATAGGTACACGGTCTTTTACTCTGACGAGAAGGCTTCTGGTCTTGGAGACCCAATTAAACCTTGTGACTACATTGCGTTTGCTGAGAGCGCGTGAAATCCTCTCTGCGGTTCCCGCAACATAGGGGATCATGGCGAACGCGGCAGGTTTCGGTCTTTCCTCCGGTGATTGGTCGTCGGTCCTTGTTAGGGCCATGTTTATTTTTCTTTCCTCCCTAAGGATGACATCTCGGTGGTAGCCATTCTTCTCCATTGTTTTCCTCAGGTGTTTCTTCTCTTTTTCCAAGTAATTCTCGTCACAAATAGTGAGGGCTCGGGGAAAAAAAGTCAGGAAGCTCTTCAAAGTGCCCTTCATCTTCCTCCATCTCCCCGGTATCCAAAATTTTTCAGTCTCTGGCGACATTCCTATCAGTCATATATGTCTCTCCTAAGCAATTTTGTAAGCTCTTTTCCGCTTTATCTATTTTCTGAAGGAGTTATGAAAATTAGATGAGCCCTGGTCTCTTTTTTTATCTTCCAAGGTGATAGATCTTGATCATAATGGCTTTTTTTATCAACCACACCCACCCTGTAATTTTTCGATTCATTGCTCTTCTATCTTCGGAACCATATCTCAGTGGACTGTTTTCATTATATAAGTAATCTTATTAGAAATAATAATTAGATCTGTGGGCCTCAGGGTACAATTTTCATACGCTCAAGGTATAATTTAATCAACTAAAATTTTTATCCCAAGCTTTCTTTGTTTCCTTTGAACAGCTGGATTTGTCCCTTGAGCCATCATCAAGCACGTGCTTTGCACGTAGTGGTCAAAACTAATTAGACGTTAACAGGAAACTAATCGCACCAGGCGTAAAATTTTCCGTTTTTTTACAATGGTCACTTTCTACTAACAATATGTTATACTGATTTAGGTGTAGTTTACGTTCAAGATATTTTATTTTGGTTTCGGCCACCATTATTACAACTTGTCATAGGATCCCTTTATTTTTTGTGGGCAATATTCATAGCTGCCAAATTTTTCCTGAAAATAAGGTCATGTGTCATTCTTCCATCTGATTGATCATCGATGATGCAAAGAGTTTAATCGCCCTACTGTATTTTCTTTAAATGCATTATTAGAATTGTACTTTGTGGCAACTATACAAATTTCACTGGTAAGTAACCGTGATAAAAGCGTAGGGAACTTATTTTTTTCAATAATTATGACGTTTCAAAGAATTCGGATCTCTTGTGTCATAAACTGTTCTCCTTTGTGTGTGGAAATGTTTACACAAAAAAGAAATTTAAAAGAATGCAAAATTAGGGTACAATATTATTCGTAATTTGGGTAAACGAGAACTCTTTAATCCATAATGGAAGATGATTATTAGTTTTAATAGAAAGAGAGCCTATTTTCTATTGCTTCTCTTCTCATGTCACGTTATTTATTTCGCTTTTGCATTCAAGATAACAGTTTTAATTTTTAATTATAGTTGTAAAAATAGAGTGGTATAGTGGCTAGCACCTGAAATTGTGAACAAAAATACATTTTTCCTTTTCCTCCCTTTCCTAGTTTCCTCCTTCAACTGTTTCTTATCGTGTAAGTACGTTTTAAAATTTATAAAGAAAATGTAGACATGTTGGTGTTTGTTCGGGTTTCCGACCGGGTCAAACTCTCCATTTCTGCCGACGTGTCGATGAACGAGTCGTTCATCATCCTCATGTGAGAACTTATCTGCACACCCTTTTTGGTATAAAAACCGGAGATTTAAAAGACTAATTAGAGATTAATTTTCTGTGCAAAACACATTCTTCTTAGCACATTTTTAGCGCCGCAGTAAAATCAATTGATGCCCCATTCATAATAAGGCATTTATAATGTTCTCTGGAGCTCGTCTATGCTATTCTCGAAGTAGTAAAAAAATCCATCTGCCTCTGACCTAAGCACTCTTGCACAAAAATGCAAGGTTTAACCCATAAATCATCTCATTTAGTTCCTCAAATGTATTGATGCATATTATGTGTTAGCGTATTTGATAATTTAATGGGAAAATGATAAAACATGCGGTAACTTAGAATGATTTCATGTGAAACAATGTGCCATGGGACTGCAATTCCGTTTGCAAATTCAGGACTTTATCTTCACCACCTCCAATTATTTCTGCTCTTTAAAATATGCCCTACGGAAAATATATTCTATCATCCAATAACCATTAGTTCTTTTGTAACATTTGAGCATTAATAGAGTAAAAATCTTCAATACATTTCTGCCAGAGTAAATACATGGAAATTGAGCTTAATCGTGGGGTATGGAAGGAAACTATTACCTACGGTATAATCAGAGTATTTAGGCTAGAATATTTCAAAATCACATCGGGTGAGATATGATTTCTTTTGGATTTTGAAATATTGATGACACAGTGGAGCTCATTACTATATCCCTATTCTCTCACTTAAATCTAGTGAGAAATGCATTTAATCCTATTAGAATTAAATATTTTTCTGAGTAGCATGGATTTCCCAAGTATAGAATAACTTAAACGGAGTAAACGAGGAATCTAAAATACCCAAGGTAGATAAAAGTAATTATGTATGTCTCCTAACCCTACAAAAATAACGCCGACCAACAATAATAGTCAACCTCAGCATTACTTTAATTCTCGTCCAAGTTAGCGTTCATGTCACAGGTTTTTTTCATGGCTATTGTGCTTGCATTATATATATTTTTGCATTTCAAGTGTTGATGATCTGGAAGATAATGAGGAAGAAACTTGAATGCTCATATTTTTGTCCTATGCCCGCGTAATACAGAAAAATCCTTTTTTAAGACGTTTCCTGATATTAACCTATTTATAACATATTTTTGTCTCACTGAACGATCAGTCGAATATTTCTACCCTGTGGTCTTCAGTCACAGTTTAATATTTCTTGGACATAACCAGTCATTTTTAAAGGCCCCTCCACCAAACTAATAATGGCGTGATATTATAATTTTCATTAGACATTTGCTTCCTCTAATGATTACCTGCATGTATCTTTTCTTTTAGTTTATTGCAACTTCTATCATACAATAAGTTGTATCCAGATCAAACTTCAGTTAATATCACATTTCATTATTTCTCAAAATACGTCACCCGACGACCGTGAAATTTGACCAATACTCATTTATGTACTTAGCGATTTTCTTTCTATAGTAACTGAGTTGGTTAATGAATATGCTATTTTTTATCTGTATTATAAGTCATGAATTGAAAGAAAAAATGCTTTGCTTCCTTTTACAGTATCATAGTTACTCCTTCTTCGCTTCCCAATTGATTGTTTTTTTCCTAAAGATGCGTCACAACACAGGCATTCCCCGTATACTCTAACAAGGCTACATTCCTGAACCCACTCATCTTTTCACTATGTTTTGGCTTTCTCACGCTTTCTTGAAAAATATTCGGCGTTTACGATGGAAACGTTAGAATCACCGGAGGGGTTGATGATTCTTTTCCTTTTCAGGTGCCGTTCTCTTTGATTTGGATCTCCGAACTTCTTTGTTTTGATGGCTAAAGTATTGCATTTCTATTATCCACTATTTTTATATGCCTTCCTTCATTTTGCACACTCTTGACTTTAGTTAGTAATGCCATCAACGAATTAATTCGTTACCACACACATAATGCAACTTGGTTTGAACTGTTTTCTCTTTATTCAAAGTAATGACTTTTGGTTTTAATTGAACTCAATACAGGTTTTTCGAATCTAAATCGAATACGAATAGCTTTTTCTTTCCAAAAAAAACTTTCTACTATCTCGAGAAATTATATATAAGTTAATCAATCAAAACTTTTTTCAGCTTAAATTATGATTGTTCATGGAAACGATAACTGACAAAAAGCTTGAAGATTTTTTAATTTATGCATTAAAAAGTTTCTTAAATATATTGTCGAACTCATGTAAAAAGCGGTTTCATAGTAATAGAAAATTCCTCAAGCCTGAGATGGCTGTATTAAAATTTATTCATTCCCAGATCTTATTAAGCCTCAAATAAAGATTATTGCATAGACCAGTATCCCCGATCGCGGATTTTTCAAAATTTATTGTAAAAATATAAGTTTATATTTAGATTCAGAAAAATGTTGAAAAATCTGAGACATTAAAAAAAATAATGAGCGAGGGAATTCTTTATCTTAGTCCTTGCAATATAAGTTTAATTTTTACCAGGTCTGTAAAAATAAAATTATTTGCCGACTTTTTAAAACTATACCCTTTAATTAGATTTCAAAGAATTATAAAGTTTTTTCAGAGTCGAAATATTTCCGCTAGGAAGATTTACAAACTAAATGATAGCATACATCACTCATGTTTGAACTTTATCGTAAAAATGACAAAACCACAATAGGTATAACATTTTAGACCCACTTTGAAAGAAAATTTGAGAAACATTCTTCATTAATGGACATCTGCATCACAAAATTGACGCAAAACGCCATTCTCTTTCGGGGTAGGTACAGGCTATTGTTTTAGGCCTAGGAAACTGGCTCTCTTCTAACAATCCTCTATTTATCGTTTATCAATCTACCTCTATCGCTTCCTTAGATTCATGAATTACTTCACACAAGCTCTCCTTTACTTAAGACTCCTAATATTCCTTATATAACTCTCAAGCGTCTCTTTCAACCATGATTTTCTTGGTCTACCGTTTTTTTATTTTTTTCTAGTTTTACCCAGTATTAAATTCTCCAAACCTCAAATTTTGTAGCTTTTTGGGCTCCGTACTGATGAGCACGCGTAACCTCAGTCAAGAGGCTAGCGCCTAATAAATTACCTAGTAGATATGAGAAATTGATTAGCCGGATGGGGCATTAAAACGGCATAAATCTCAATATTATTGTTTGTTTAATGTCATGTCTATCGTCATGCATTGGTCAAAGTCCCTCAGTATGCACTCGAAGGAATCTGAATCTCACAAACTTCTCTAAAACAGTTTCCTGTATTCGTAAAATCTTCTTCGTATCCTGTATCTTTGAGCTTTCTTTTAATATTTTTATATAGTTTTTTCAGGTTTTCTTAAGACTTGCTGTAGTTTAGAGTAGGGAAAACCTTTGACCTTTTCAACAAGATACTTTTCTTATTTTTCAAATTGTTTTACCTTTCCAACTAAAAGTGGTGTGATAAATAAAGTATTTTTATATTATGGTGGTAATGTTTGTCATTGCAAACGGGCTTTAAATTCGTCAAATGGTTACGGAATCAAGGGTTGACTCCGTAAAGGGTGATAGAATGTTTTTCGAATTTCAAAATTTGAATTTCATAGGATATTTACTCGTATCTTCAGACTAGAGTTCCCCTTAACATTTTGTTTCAAATCATAGCACTATGAAGTAGAGAAGACGGGAAATGCGATCGTATATCCTTGATTTTTCATTCCCGAATGCTTAGAAAAAAACTTGTTCGGAAATTTGGAAAATTGCTCCTCCAACCCCAACAATAATAATAATATCGCTAACATTTAATGAAAGTCTCTATGAAATTTCATGAAAAGTATAGTATGACCTATAAGTCCTATAAATATAAATAAGATATAACTATAAATTCTAAATGATTCTTAGAATATTGCCATATGAACAAATCTGCCTGGACCAGGAATCGAACCACGGACCTACCGTCGCAATGCGAATACTACGCATGTGTCGACGATACTCCAACAGAAGCTTCTCTGAGGCAGCATATCACAACATATTGACGGCATGGGATTCCGCATTTAATGGGTTAGTGGCTTTGTGGCGAACTCTCGCCATTGCCTCGACGCGGTGCCGGACAGCCCGGCGCGCGGCCTCGGCGAGCTCTCGTCAGCCACTGTCCCAGCCACGGCGCCAGACAGTATAAAACACAATGTAACACATTTGATATAAAGACACCACACCCGCTGGCTGAGTTCAGTTGTTTAGTGAAATTCGTGCCGAGCGATCGGTGGCATCTCTTGTATTTGTGTGAACACGAAATAAACACCGTACACCATCATTTGGTGTTGTCATTTCTACCGTGACTCCCACAGCTTCTTTTAAACCCTCTATTCCGTTACGTTATCATCTTTGATGGACCGTAAGGGCTTGAGTCCTGCTGTAATATCCATTAGAATTAGGAAGCTTGAGTTGCTTAATGGTATCTGCCTTGTTCCGGCAAGCTCCAGCCTCGATTCCAAGTCTGGGTGGATGTTTTTCTTTCGGCAAATTTCCGCGTATTTCGTCACCGTTATATCGGTGTAAGTGCGCAACTTCATCTAACTGATACAGTTTATCGCAGATGAAGTAGACAGTGAACGCGTTAAGCGTCCTATGCCAGATATGCAGCAGTCATGTAATTCAGGTCGACCACTCCTATCATAGAGGCTTCTTCGCACCTCTGCAAAAGACGCTTGCTCACATACGGCCTTGCCGTGAACTGGCTTTTTCTTCTTCCTCAGCTCTACAGCTCGGTGTGGGCCTTGGCTTCCTCAGTTATATGCCCCCATTCGGCTCTCCTTGCTTTCTCTCTCCATCTTCCATTCCCCCTTGTCTTCAGGTCCTCTTCAACGTTTTGCAGCCATTTTTTGCGTGGTCTTCCTCTCCTCCTACTCCCTTCCATCTTGCTATTTATTAACAATTTGGGCATTCTATACACTTTCATCCTTTCAACATGGCCCAACCATGACAGTTGCAATGACTTTGAGAACCTAATTATATCTTTCTCTTCCAATATTTCATTTATTTCATAGTTCATTCTTATTCTCCACGTTTCTCCTTCTTTTACTGGGCCATAGATTCTCATTATTTTCCTTTCAAATCTTCTTAATTTTTCTTCATCTTGTTTGGATAGGACCCATGTCTCAGCTCCATATGTAATTACTGGTCTTATCAATGTTTTATAAATCAATAATAACAAAGGCTTTACATTGGGATTCCTTCAGAGGTATCTCAACCAAATTAACCAGCTTTTGTGGAATACCATAACCTTTCAGAGCATGGATCATTTCTCTCCTATTCACACTGTCAAAAGCTTGACGAAATTCAATGAAGAGTATATGCAAATCAACGTTGTATTCGTAGCATTTCTCCATTGTTTGTCTCACTTCGAATATCTGATCAATGGTGCTTCTTTCACATCTAAAGCCTCACTGATATTCTTCTAGAACGTCTTCGGCATAGATACTTATTCGTTTCATGAGAATACTAGTGAAGTTTTTCTATGCTACATTCAGTAACATAATGCCTCTATAGTTATTGCAATTTAACTTATCACCTTTCTTAAATATTGGGTAAATCAATCCAGTTCTCCACTCTTCTGGAAGCTCCTCTGATTTCTAAATACTACAGACCAGTTGGTGTAGTGCTCCCATTAGTTCTGGGCTTCCATTTTTTATAAATTCTGCTGATATACCATCTTCTCCTGTTTCCCTGTCATTTCTTTGCCTTTTCACACTTTAAGTTACCTCCTTTATAGATGGGATCCTGCTCTACACAATGAACTAGTGGGTGCTCTTCGATTTCTGAGGATACTTCCTTATTAAGCAGTTCGTTGAAGTATTCTGCCCATCTTTCTATTATCTGATTCTCCTCCCCTATGACTTCGCCATTTTTGTTCTTACATGAGTTTTTTTTTGGGTGATAGCCTTTGCTCATGTGTTTCACTGCTTGATAGAAGTTCTTGCTTTCATTTTCATTGCTAAGCTGCTCTACAGTTTCTACCATATTTTTCAAATGCTCCTTTTTCTTTCTTTTCACTATTTTATCAGATTTTTTCCTGCTCTGTCGATATTTTTCTCTCGTTAATCTAGTCTTCCTTTGAAGAATAATGTATCTTTTCTTATTTTTCTCGTCTATTGCAGCTTTACATTAACCATTGAACCATTCTGCATTCCTTTCTAGTTTGATTTTTGCAATTGTATCATTTTCTGTTGATAAGAGATTTTTTTAATAAGAGAGATAATTTTTAATTCTTAATCCATTGCTTTTCTTATCATATTTACTTAATTTACTTTCACTAAGTAGTGATCACAGTCACACTTTGGTCCTCGTGCCGATCTTAGATCTAATATGGAGGTTGAATGCCTCCTAGAAACAATCAAATGATCTATTTGGTTCACAATTCCAGTTCCTAGCATTTTCCAGGTATATTTATGAATATTTTTATGTTCAAAACATGTTTTTTTAATAATTAGGTTGCGTGACGGAGCTAACTGGCAGAGTAGTCTTCCGTTTTCACTTGTTTCATCATGCAGGGAGTACTTTACAGCTATATTGTGTAAAAAATCTTCCTTGCCAATTTTTTAATTGAAGTCTCCAAGAATGAGAAGGGCATGATAACTTGATATTTCCTCGCATTCCTTTTCCAAGTTATCTTAGATGCTTGATTCTCTTGTTCTGAACTATCCACTGTTGGGGCAAGTGCTGATATGATGTCAATATTTCGAAATTTTCCTTTTAATGTTACCTTGCATAGTCTCTCCCCTAATGGATCAAATTTTATCACACTATTCCTTATACTAGAGTTGATCATGAAGCCAGCTCCATATAACCCAGTTCTATGGCTGGGACCACTATACACCACTGTAAAATCTTTCTTATCAATTCTGCCAGATCCTACCCATCTCACTTCATGGAGAGGTATTATATCCAAACCGTATTTAAACATTTCATTGGAAATTTCATTCATCTTTCCTGGTTTTTGCATGGTTCTTACATTCCAAGTCACTAGTTTCCGTATACTCATTGTCCGTGTCCGTTTTCCAGGTCGACATCTTAATGATCCAACATGATTCATCCGAGGCATAATTAGAGGTTTCATAGCAAATATAGTTTTTACAGGGCAGAGTTGCTAGCCCCACGCCTTACCCCCATCCTGGAGGACCGGGATTTGTGTTCAGTGTTTACTCCCCTAGAGAGGTTTGCTTCCCAGCGCATAAGAACCCCCTCTGCCCTATTGTTGTGAGGCACACTTTGTGTGGCGGTTCAGTCAAGACCTGTCCGGCAAGGGATGCCCTACCAGTAGTTAAACTACCACCGGAATAGCTCTTGACATCATAACCACACGCAATCCTCCCCGCCCGGCACATAAGGTGCCTTCGAAAAGGCGGTGCCTCAAGGGGAGGGCCGTGAATTAGCAGCCAATGTTATTTTTGAAATGTTGGAATTTTAAAATTTGAACTTTCCGGAAATCCGAAATGTATTTTCCTATTCAACTTCACAGTGTTCAGTTTCATCATAATTTTTCATGGAAATTAATTGAGATAAACATTTCTGTTAATTATTCTTATAACTGTCAGCCGTCATCTATTATTGACTCTCGGATCCCAACAATGTTCCGCCAAATGCCTGCGCCGGAGTCTCTTTTAAAACCCACTCAACGATGTTTTTTTTATGTCTCTTTGCAATTTTTTTTAGCCTTAACTGCCTTCGGTTATTTTCTGAAGCATTTTGTTTTATTAATCGAATTATTCGGCAGTTATTATGGATGAAAAATAAACGAATTGTGTTGGGAATTACTGAGAATTCTAATAAAGTTCGATTTTACCGGTCTCGATTCCCAAAATTTCCAAAGTTCCGTGAAATTATTTGTTTATGAGATGCTAATCGATCATTATTGCCATGCTCCTTTTTTTACTGACTATCAATGTTTTCGAATAATTTATCTAAATTAAATCCATCTCACTAATCCCACATTTTTCATTATTGTAATGGGCTATTACTCAACCTCTCTCACCAATAAGAATGTGAATTTCTTGAGCAATACTCAATAGGATCATTTCCTGTATCCATGCTTCCTTGTTGCGCGAGCCGTAGCAGAGAAAATCTGAGAAATCGCTGTCTCAAATAAAAATATACCTACCCTCGAAAAGTTTTATTGAAACATGTATAAAGCGATACTTTTCTGGGATAACTCACACCAATTATAATCATAGGACATGACATCAAAATGACGACTCTAAGAAGATTTGATATTGTTTCCGACTTTTGAATGTTAAACATAAATGGAATAAGTTGCAGTTCCTTGTGAAACATTATAATTTCTCAAGTTCGGATTTGTTAACTATTTAATTTAAAATAATCCATCAAACACCATTTTCCATTAATCTATTCTATTTTGCATGAAATTGCAGTTCCGAATTAGTTGATACCGTTACTTTGCATATGATCGTAGTAAGTGTTTGATTATAATTTTACTATATTCATTTCTTAATTGTTGGGACTTATATGCGCTTTAATTGTCATTACTATCTGAGTTGTCAAGGACTAACTTCATTAAATTTGGCTGGGAATGGTAATGTCTATCAAAATCATGTTGCAGGTATCCTAGGAATTAGTTAGTATAATGTGATCAAAATAAATAGGCTCAGTCTACTGATAGCCTACCGTCATCAGGATTTATATTTGGTACCTCCGCAGCATAGCTCATCCAAAATTCAGGAAATAAATGTCCTTAGGTCATCCATTAAATGTATTCAAAATATATTTCTTCGATTTTCTTATAGCCACAACATTTTTCTAAAGGTCTCTACTCTTATGCGGCTCGATACCATTTTTCGAGAATTCGGATTTTTACCCCAATTCTTACCAGCCACCCACTTTTGTGCTGATGCACTTTGGAATAGCCTACATTGTTAGGGAACGATCAAAATAGTGATCAACAGTGATGGGCTTGAAAAGATATCTCGATTTCATTCTAAAATCATTCATAATAATATGTGCTGAAATTTGGAATGGTTAAAATTAAGTGGGAATTATAAGAAGTAGGGTATCAGTCGGAGGGAAAAAGACGGGTAAGGGCAGAAGTATTTAAAAAAGATACATCACTACAAGCAACAGAAAAGACGCAGCAGAATTTGAAGGTAACATGTAAACGAGACTGTGGGTGGAAGAAATTGGGCATGAACACTATGACACTCGCACTTTCCTACCCCTAGAACGCTCGTTTTGTGTCATTTTGACTTCCCCAAAAATATAGCTATTATTATAACGAGTTTATCAGTGTTATCTAATTTAAAGTAACTTATCTGACTCATTTATTTACCAGTGAAGGCAAGTATCAGGATGGTGTCTCTCAGCGGTGAAACCTAGGTCGTATTAAAAAGCCTTTGTACGTGGAATTCACATATTTTTTTAATTTTAATCATGAAGCTTTTCCACTAACTTCTCACCTAGAGATCTTACCATCTAACTCACCAATTTTTCTGTTCTTCATTGATCTTTCTTGCTGTTCAAGAACAATATCCATTGTGAAATAATGGTTTCACCAAAGCTCTGTATAAATGTATTAATTCTTAAATTCCATGAAACCTCCAATTAGAAGTTGTTTTCTAACATTTGCAAAAATTCCTCCTCCTCTAGAAATGATTGCCTTTTATCTCAGTGTGCTGATATTTACAGGTGCATCAAAAATAATAGTGATAGTTAACCTCTGCTGTTTTTTAGTTAAAATGAAAACTTGGTTATATTCTACACAATTTTATTAATAACACGACCGGTTTCAACCTTTTCAGGTCATTCTCAAGTGTTACAATATTTGATACACAACCAATATTTGATATACAACCAATGTGATACCAACATATATATACCGCCCTGTCTGTTTTCAAATATTGTAACACTTGAGAATGACCTGAAAAGGTTGAAACCGGTCGTGTTATTAATAAAATTGTGTAGAATATAACCAAGTTTTCATTTTAACTAAAATGCATTCATTCTACGAAGTAAACTCGCAGACCATTGATTTTATAACCTCTGCTGGCATATAAGATTACTATAATTGCCTTAATCCGCAAGCTTTTACTCACCGGCTACCACCTATTATTACCACTCTTTATTGAAAATCTTGGTTACTTTGTTGTACCGCAAATAATAGAATAATGACTAAATAAGTGGCAGGTAGTGATTTCACAATTTTACTAGGTCTATAAACAAAGTAATGAGCCTAGTCTCGTGTTATTCGATCTAGCAGCTCTGCGAGGCTCCCTTTTCTAGCTACGAGGTACTCCTAGATTAGCGTCCCTTTCGTTATAGCTTAAGTTCAAGCGGCAAACCCATGTCATTAACACACGTGTAGCGAAGTGACTTCATTTTTTTGCTGCGCAATAATAAGCGAGCACTCTAACAAACAACGCTATGCGATGAAGTTTTGTTTCAAACTTGGTCACGGACACTTTTGAAAAACTTCAGCAGGCCTGATTTGTCAATATCACAGATTTTCCGCTGGCTCAAAACATTTCCAGAGGACTTAGAACCCATTGAAGAAGACCTTCGGTCAGATAGGCCTTCAACTGCAAGAAATAACGCCAATGGAGAGCAAGTCAGAGAGGTCGTTGTAACTGATCATCGGTCAACTGTCACATATACTACAGATGCACGGAATGTGAACCAAAAAAACATTTACCAAGTTTTAACCAGCGAATTGGGTATGAGAAAAATTATTTTTTTTAATAGTCCTCAGATGGGCACCATGGCTGCTGTATCACGGAAATGCGCCATTACACCCCGTCCTTTAATTTAAGGACTACGGAATTTTAGTCACGGAAACATATCCCTGCCGTCTCTCAGCCCCCATCTTAGCCTAACCTGACTCTTTGGAGTTTTCTTTCTCTTCCATAGATTGAAATAACATCTCAAAGGGCATATTTATGACTTAAACGGAATGCATGAAACAAACGGTAACCGACCAACTGAAAGCCATTGTGGTGTCTGCGATCCAGCACTGCTATGAAGAGTGGAAAAAAGTCTTAGGCACTGTATCGCTTCCCAAGGAAAGAGGACTTAGAACCCAAAAGTTGGTTTGCAGTTATATCATCAATTTTAATGCTAGCTAAAATAAATTCTCATTACTTTATTGACAGACCTCGTACACGAACACGGCCCTAAGCGATTCAACATTAGACCTTATGAAAATCGTTTCATCGCATGCATTGTAGTCACAGTCCGTGTTTATACAAGTTTTTCCCCATCAGCGCAATTTCAAAATGTTTTTCTTCCATCTCTTTCGCTTCAAGCAACCCGCACTTCCAGCCATAACAGTTAAAAGAGTTGCATATCCTACAGAAAAGCCAGCGACTTCCGCGTTGCCGATTGGCAATAGATTGTCTTTTCAAGCAAAGTTATCTTAATGGTCTTAAAATGCGAATATTCTGGGTTCTTTAGCTTAATTGTTATTTTTTAAATTTAATATTTAGCAATACCTTAATTATTGATATCATGTACAATTTTACAGCCATAAGTTTCAGAAAAGAGTGATTTGGCGTCTCTATGAGAATATATGCTGAAATTCGAGTTATGACGAGAACATTCTGTTCGACATTTATGTCAGTTTAGGCGATTATGCTAAATAACTTTGCAATGAATCATTTAAAAATCTATTATATTATTCAAGCTGCCGAGTCCCTAAAATACACTTGCGTTGCAATATAAATATCGGATGTAGTAACACTTTTTTTTAAACTTCCAAATCTTTATCTCTGCATTTTTCATAGCCCATCGCTATGGGAAAATAATTTATAGCTTTCGTCTCTGCACTAATCTCTTTAAAAATTTTGTTTTTGTGTTAAAAATAGCATAAATGCGATTTAGTCAATTGATTCGAACGTATTAAAGAGACATTAATCGATCGATTTTCTCATAATTGCTACCCATATTTCTTGCGTAGTTTGGGAAGTAGCAAATGAGTATCTACTAAGATGTGCATTGTGGTATGTATATATTCTTTTATAAATAACTATCTTAATGGATATAGAGATAATATTTACTCATTCAACTTCAATATTGTTGTTTTGCTAATGGAAATATTCATCTGATAGTAGCTTTATTTCTGAGCCAAAGCAAGAAAAGCTCGATTAAACTGCATAGGTAATTACCAAAGATTTGATTAATTCACTGATTTCACTAAATTTTCACTTAACCTCATCACCTTAGTTAATTCTTATTATACTCTTTCATTTCTTCTTCAAAGCTGAAATTTAATAATGGTAAATAAAACTACTCTTTGATGATTGAAGCTTATTAATGGCCACTCACCGTGATCACATCGGGTAAGAAAAATCTAAGATGCTGAAGAAATGGTTATGGAAACTACTATCAGTAATATAAATCATTCATTAATGTAAAGCTTATATTCTCGGGAATAAAATAATAAAGCATATTAATTAAAAATATATTTATTTACAATTGTAATAATTAATAGAGCTCTAATTCAATCTTTCAGTGTTCATAAGGGATGTGGAACCCTTGCATCCTTGCGCAATGCGTCCTTCACTTTCCCGTTTCTGGCGTAAATCTTCACCTCAAGAGACGCTAATATCGTGCAGTTCACGTTGACAAGCACTTTTGGCAGTTTGGTGATCTCACTCTTATCTCCTTTTTGCCATCAATATGGAGAAGCCTCTTCATTACTCCCGCAGAGTCGTAGGCCCCTCAAAGGAAAAACTAAAACGAAAATCACAATAAAATAGAGTTTTCTTCATGATTCAGTCAAGCAGAAAATTATGTGGTACTCAAATTTCTGCAACCTGTTGTCACAGGGAGAAACACACTTATAATTTATTTCATTAATACACTGTTATGTATTACAAAGGGAAATCCCTTTATCCGGCTTTAGAATTAGCAACGAGCCTAATGCTAAATTTATTTTTTTATTCCTCTCAATTATGAATTACTTTAGCCATAACTTTAATGTATTCATAAAAGTGTGAAACTTTACAGCATAATGACGATATTCTCAAACTATTTCTGTAAAAGTAACATTTTGCCAACAATTCGTTATCTTTCCGAATTAGAAAGTGCACCTAGTGCACTCTATGTTAGTCATCAAGGTTGATTTCATTTTTATCTCAAATTTCTAGGAGTGTTGGGTTACATTAGAGTGGTTTTTCTGACAAATGCTGACTATTAGAAGCAAAGCATCATGGAATGTTTTCTGCATTCCGGTTTATAATTTACGGTTCATTTATCAAATTTCAATTCGAATATATATATTATTGTGTATTTTTACGCGAAGTGGTCAGAGAAAACCAATTTCCAAATGCATTTAGTATAATAGCAATGTGAATCAAGTTTCCATTTTTTCCATTGACGCTTTGCCCATTTAATCCTGGCGGAATTGTCAATTGTTATCACGTGATGCATAGGGGATGAACACTTTTCTGCTTACATATTTAATAATTAAAGCGGCTCCCTCCACAGTTGTGCGCTTTTCAGAATCGGCCGGGCACTTGGTAGCTCGATGCTGGGGCCCTCACGGATGGCACGAACGACGGAGCGGCAGGCAGGGGAACGAACGTCCTCGCAACGGGAACGCCGTACACAGGAGTCGGTGGTGGAGGCGGAGGAGGAGGAGGTGGTGGAGGGGGTGGAGGGCCGTATGTGGGGGCAGGTGGGCCGTATGTGGGTGGTGGAGGCGGTGGTGGAGGAGGCGGTGGTGGAGGCGGTGGAGGACCGTACATTGGTGGAGGCGGTGGTGGAGGTGGAGGTGGTGGTGGAGGTGGAGGCGGTGGAGGAGGAGGTGGAGGCCCGTAAGTAGGTGGAGGTGGGCCGTATGTTGGCGGTGGAGGCGGAGGAGGCGGTGGTGGAGGTGGAGGCGGTGGAGGAGGTGGAGGCCCGTAAGTAGGTGGAGGTGGGCCGTATGTTGGCGGTGGAGGCGGTGGTGGAGGTGGAGGCGGTGGTGGAGGTGGAGGCGGTGGTGGAGGTGGAGGCGGTGGAGGAGGAGGTGGAGGACCGTATATAGGTGGAGGTGGGCCGTATGTTGGCGGTGAAGGCGGTGGAGGCGGAGGAGGCGGTGGTGGAGGCGGTGGTGGAGGTGGAGGAGGAGGTGGAGGCGGGGGTCCGTACGTCGGTGGAGGGGGACCGTATGTTGGAGGCGGTGGGGGTGGTGGTGGTGGAGGCGGTGGGGGTGGAGGCGGTGGTGGTGGAGGCGGTGGCCCGTAAGCGGGCTCTGGTGGAGCGTATTGTGCCGTGGCAAGGGCACACAGGCCCAAGACAGCGATAAGGAACTGCAAAGACAAGAGCGTGTGTTTTTAGAATCTCCGTTTTCAGTTTTTCGAACATACCATTGTACTTCATATTTCCAAATATATTTAAATGTGAGCCATCTCGAGGCATACTATCAATTTTTATGCTATGGTAAAAATCTAAACTTAAACATTTCGTTTAAACAATATTATTATAGACGTTTTAGGCTTATATATGCATAAGATTCTTCTAAAAGTAATTGTTTTTGTTAGGGTTTACATTGTTTCAGTTTATTATTGAAAGTTTTAAATCATTTATATGATTATTTTTTTCAGTGCATCACGGCTAACTTAAAATTATAAGTGTATCAACGAATATAACTCAAAATATGGGATTAATCACCGTGGGTAGAGCCGTTTTCAGCCCATTACTGAATTAGATTTTATTTAAGCTGGCGTAGCTGATATATAAGTGTAGTTAGGTCCTGTTTTTTTGGTCCTTGAAGGACTGGACAGTTCTCTAAATGTATATCCCATTGCTAATATCCGATTTGGTTATTGGTGCACTATATTACTGTAAATTTCGAACTTAAATGAAAAATGAATTTCATGAAAAATATTAATAATATAACCTAAAATATAATAGCCATACTAAATTGAGGCTAATTATATGGATCGTTAATCTGTTCAGATGAAAAGACCAGCAGTTGAACCATCCGCTGCCCAAATATGATTACTCTAGTTTCTCTTGGTGTTCAAAAACAATAAACGTGAGTTGAAAGGCTATGAATTCGCTGGAGCATAAATTGGTTAAAGCAATTAAATATTCACATGGTCAGATGAAACCCTATATGATCTTCCCCCGTCGATGGAGCAAAGTATGTAGAGTTCGAAATTTGCAGATACTATTTGGGAGACCAGTGTGTTAACTGTTTACGTATCACATTACGACTTCATTCTTAAAGCTAAAATTTTGACTTACCAGCTTCATGCTGCCGTGGTTTCTTGAGCTCCTTGGTAAGTTCTCCTCCGCTGTTTTTGTGGAGGACCTAGGACTGGACTGAAGAAGTCAGAGTTATTTCACCCTTTTATATGGTCACTCTCGTTCGGAAATTCAATTTTTGGTGTACATCCTTTAGAAAACCGTTTGAATTACGCAAATGTCGGTACTGGTATGTCGCTAGAGGTTTTTCCCCATCGGCGTTATTTGAAACGGCTCATCTTCCATCCCTTTCTCTTTCAACATCCCACTTTACCCGGCATAACACTTCTAAGTGCTGCCCAGAGGAATGAGCTGGTGACTTCCGCATTGCCGAAACCCTCTCGATCAGTAGTCTAAATAATTATCTTGGTGACATGGGCTGGCTTTCGGATGGTCGTTTCTTTTTTTCAATTTAACGTGAATTGATCTCATAGCTCCAGTTAAATTTAAACTGGAGAAAAATTGTTTGTGAAGAAATTAAATGGGTCTGATTATAAGGAGCAGTGCGATGTTGAAAGCCATCAATTAAAATTACTTCAGGTGTCTTTCTTCAAGCATTCTAATCGAAGCCGTCACATCATAAGCGGCCCTCAACATCCAAATGCCGACCTGTTATTCCCGCAATAAAACGATCTACTTTTTCTTTAAATGTCTATAAATAACTTTGAGAATCACCTTTACTACTAACATAAATTGAACTATTCGCCCTATAGTCGCTATTGCGATGTTATATTCTCATTCTTTACTTTTTATATGGGACACAACTTTTTTCCAATTCATCACCCTGATGAAAAATACCCTGGAAAATTGAACCCCCGTTTTTCCAAGAAAACTGAAACCCCGACTTCCCTAGAAAATATACCTCTAGGGAATAATTTACCTAGAATGCATTTCGCCAGGTAAATGCTTTTGAAAGTGAGTTGCAGTGGCTTATCGGATCTTAGTATTTTTCTTACACCAATTAATGTAGTTGACTGTGAGAGGTGAATTTTTATAGTGGTAGCACGTATATTTTATTGAGAGATATTTTATCAGTCTCATTATAATAAATTGTTATAACTCTATTGTTGTATAAATGAAACGATGCAGAATATTTGTTTTTGTTTTCATGAATATATGCTTTTTCCTCTATAGCCATTCACTCTATTCACTTCACTCAATGCAATTGCTGGTGTACTTGTTCCCATGCCTGAAGGTTTTCCCTCAAGTACGGTTTTGTTCTAGGGACGTTAATGACAAAAGCCTTTCATTTCTGAAGAAAGAAGTACTAGAAATAAAATTTCCTAGATTTTAAGAGCATTTTTTTAGGAAAGAAATTTTTTCTAAGGATTTTTCAAATTTTACCTTGCTTTTTTCTATGTTCTAGGGAATTCTTATACGTAAATTTCCATCAGGTCAGCAATTTGTCATGGTTATCTCAATATTCTACATATTAACTCCATTTCTTATGGATATCCCATTGTTCGTTTGATAACATTCCTACCTCGTTTAATGATTTTCCTTCCTTACTATCTGAGAGCCCTTCAATCCATGAACGAGGCGCAATAATTCGGATCCCACGATGCATATAATAAAATATACTATCAGAGTGGGAAATACTTAGGTACTAAGCAGCCATTTCAAGTAAAAACGATTTTCTTATTTAAGTAGGAATAGCATTATTTTGGAACTCTATATCCGTTGCTTCATTTTTCTATCATATATCGTCATTATAATTTATTAGTGAGGAAAAGAACTTACAGTACAATCCCCCCAGTCGGGAATTGTCCTCATATTCCCGCATCTTTCCTTCTCCTTTTCCTTAGCGTCACACCCGGTCACACCCTCCATTATTACCTCAGAATATTATTTTTAAGTGATTTCATGTCTTCAGTTTCTTTCAGCTCATTTGAACGTTGAAAAATTTCGCCAGGGGGCCAATTGTGTAACTTTGCTCTCAAATCTTTCGTAGATGAATCTACGCCATGTCTATTAGAAGAAATCTGTGAGGAATTTGTGAATGCGATGTTGAAAGGCTCATATCCGACCAACACTGCATTTTTATTCCATACGGTTCGGAATAATGCCACTTAGCAAAGAGGTGTCGGATTTAAGGACTCGAAAGGGATCTTCATCGTATATCAACGAAATGGTTCGTAAGTTTGCTTTGGCTCTTTTCTTGGCTGAGAAATACCACCATTTATTGTTTATTTAAGTAACATTGACAATTTACGTGTAACCTAATTTTAACTTCCTCCATATTCCAGTTTTTAGAGTTTTTTTTATTTAGCTTCGACGGCGAGAAGAGAGTGGGACTCTGTCGGCTATCGGAATTTATCATTTGCATTCAGCTACAGATACTCTGTTTTGACTCTTTTTTATTTAAGGTAATTATGATAAACATAATGAATTATGAATGAATGAAAATGAAGTAATTATGATGATATTAAATTATCTCAAGTCAAAATTATAATATTTATTTTTAAATGTTTTATAATATGAATATCGTTAAAAGAGTAATCAGAGCAGATATTGAAAGGTTTAAAAAAAACTTCTTACAATGGGACATTACAGAAATCATATCTTAAGTTACTAACAGCACTTAAAATTTATCATTCAATCGAAGAATTTAGAAAAAAGTGTGTTCTTACAGTGAATGTGAAACACTCCTTTTTGGAACTCAATGCTCATCGTTCTCGTCTTTCTGTTCACACATCTTTTGTAACATGTACATCTAATGTCTTCTAATATTTCACTTGAGAGTAAAATGCAGACCAGCATGCAGATCCACGAGGTTCTTTGTTCTCTCTTGAAATGTGGTAATGCATATCGTAAGCGCAACTTATGTTTTAGTATCGTCTTTTTTATTTGTTTTTTCCTATGTTACATTATATATTCGTATAATGTAGGGATTTAGGGCAGCAATTTCTTACATTTCCAATGAAAAACGAAAGATGTAATGAGTTACTAGTCAAACGCAAGAATATTCGACCGTGAAATCATTTTCCTTTTCTACAAATCCTTATGATTGGACGGATAAATAATTGCAAAATAGGGTTAATAAAGATCCTATGCAACTCCCTTCCTTTGATTTTTCCCACATTCATTCTTAAACATTACATATATTTTCTCAGCTACCTTTATAATTTTAAAAAATACTTATTTAAATATTACAAGTATTGACAAAATCGGCCTCTGCACAACCCCGTAGTATTCTTTTATACCTTGCGGGCAATGGTTTCATGCATGTTCACTTTTAAGAGGAATTTACCGTGGAAAGCTGCCAAGCAGCCATTAATAGGGAGATACTCATTGGGATCATTATTAGATATGCAAGATTTATAAAACACGAAAATACCTCTAATTGATTGTTTAGGATTCATCTCCGCTGTGTTTGTGTGCCGTTAAAGCTTTTTAAGACAGAAACATTCCTGAAACCTATTTCTAGGCTTAGCTACACTAAAAATGACTTTCATAATCCAGCATTAGTTAACCACAACCCATAATATTTTTTCTACCAAAGTATTCAGGAAATATATCGACATGCATAAGTTTATACATGTACCTTCAAACTCAATCTAGCTTTCGTTTTGTAGTACCTACTTAAATATGGAATTCAAAATGTTAGTGATACGCAAGTGTTTTATCATAGTAATCAATATTGTCATCGATTTACATTTATGAACAAAAGTAATACATTGAATAAAACTTTCGAAATAAAAACTACGGAGATGTTTACATTTCAATGAAAGTTGAGAATGCATAACTACATTTCCGATTCCGAAAACATTCATCAGCGCATGCGCAGATGCTTCTGCTGAGAGTATTTTTAACAACGGATGTTATTCCACACGAAAATTCGTAGGAATGTAATCAGGCTTTGCAAATGGTATCAGAATGAGTTATTCGATCGCACATCGGAATTGTTTCCGATTCTATTCCTGACGTCTTCCGTACTCCGGATTGCGTTTCGAACGGAATCACAAAGTTCGGCCCCCTGGTCAAAATATTGTTTCCCTCCACTACTGCGCACTATAAGTTTTCATTAGTTCTAAGATTCATGAAAATCGCTTTGCTTCCCTCTTCTTACTGGTTTTCCGTCAACACCCAGCCATTCCCATGCTCTTGAGGTGATAAAATAAATTTGTCCATCAAGAATCAAGCAAGCAAAAGGTTCTACTCTGTCTGAACCTTTGGTGTTGTTTTTTTATGCTGGGGTCATTTGTTTCTTCAAATACCATGTTGCTTATTGTAAGAGAAATCTAACTAATATTCTGATAAGTTTCATAGTGCCCAATAATTTAGCTCTTTGATTCTGTCTTCAATTCTCCTTTTTCCCTCTCTCTTCTGTAATATTTTTCTCAGCAAATTACCTGGAATTAATTTTTTATGACTCTAATTCTACCTCAAGCCAATCTAAACTAATTCTAATTGTCTCACAGATTGCAACCTCACACCTTTCATTTTGTGAACTCTAGTGAGAATCTTCTACGCCAATTTTTATCTTAATGGTATGTTTTCTATCGACGATTTCGTAACACTCCGTGCGAGGAAGGTATTCTGCGGTGATGTCCTTATCTTCACCACTTTCCCTCCTTTAAAATTTTGTGTTTAACAAGCACTTCCTGTGCTTAAGACGTTTTGCACTGCTCTACTCTGCCCATTTATCTTAACCTTATTTGCTCCGTATTCTCCTCATCTCTATTTATCCCAGCGTATTTCTACACTCTACAGTAGTGCTTCACATTGAGCGGAATGTTGCAGACGAAGATTACTTTCACTCAGAGTGCTACGCCGAAAAATTCACGCTCGAGATCAATATTAGCCGAACAAGATGATATAAAAATTGTTTGCTTGCACATTTACCTGTGAGCTTAGTTAATGCGGTGAAAAAGTTCCTGAGTTTTACTGCACTAATTTATAATTTGGGAAGTTTCCTTCGTTTTATCCTTTCAATGTTGAAAAGGTAATAGCGCTAGAATAGATGATATCTCATGCTATAAAGCAATAGCAATATTTTATGGATGTTATCCTGCCTTACAGCTACCTAGTGCGTCCACTAGGCTGCAAATGGGTATTCGGCCTCGATTATTGCGGTTTTTCTGCAAAATAAGCATGTTTACTTGATAAATAAGTAGTCGATGAAAATAAGTGGCCGTAAGGGGTCATTCATGGTTGAGATGGCTGAAAATGATAGGAAACCCTTAGAGGCCTATTAGCCGAGGCAACCAGACACGCCACCGGAAGTTCCACCGGTGGAACTTGTCAGTCGTGGGGCATAGAATCAAATGAGTCCTATTAGCCGTGGCAACCAGACGCGCCACCAGACTTTCCACCGAAACCAGTCGCCTGAGCCCCGCAACCGCGCCTTCCACTTTGGGTTGCTCAGCAAGGTTCCGGGGCATTGGAGTATATGTAGCCTATTAGCCGAGGCGACCAGACGCGCCACCGGTGACTGAATATTGCATGCGCGCGCCTCATACTGCCCTGACCACGACGCTCCAGGCAGACACACAATCTCAGTTCACAGTCCAAACTAGTGGTGAGTTGTTCGCTCTTGTGAATTGAATTTCTGTGTGCTAATGTGTTTTCGCCGGGGGCGGTGGTGAATGAAGATGGTGATTGCAATTTGCGAGAAGGTGAAGGTGTCGCTTGTCCAAGTGACGTAACGCATAGAAAGGAAAACTTACTAAATAACAGTAATAAAGGGCAACCGAGTAAACCTAGAGATTTATCGAAAGAATTATCAAAATTGATAGACAACACCATTTTAACTACTGCTGTGTGCTGGGTAATTTTTGAACCGATACTGGTGGTGCCACCGGTTACCTGGGTGGAGTAAACCCGAGCAACCAGACACTCCACCGGTGGAACGTCCGGTGGAGTGTCCAGGTTGCCTCGGCAGACGCAAATAGGGGACCATTGTCATGGAGGAGAATGCAGCAACCCTCCTATACATGGGTAAAGGTGGAGACCTCGTGGGTTGGTACAGCAAAAGTCTACGCTACAGGCGCGGCGTGGTGACGCATTTACCTAAACAGCTGCAGTACTGAAAGTACTGTAATGCCACATTATTATTCCGACCTCTTCAATTTTTTCCTTTAGTATAGGTTGCAATAAAAATTGCAACGAAACCCTCGCAAGTAAATTACTCCAGTGGTAAACTGATTCCCCATTTGATCTCTTGGCGGGAGACTAATTAAGAGAGTACATTAGTCAACTGTGATTAATTGAAGTTTAAAATAAGTACATGAAACCTTTGATTGCATGGAAGCTGCGGACGGCTGTAAAACCTGAATTTTAAATGAGAAGAATGAGCCTGGATGTTTTAGGTATCAGTAAATTAAATGTCCCGAAGGAAAAGGCTTGTGGTGAGGCAGTTATTGCCTTAAACTTCTCAGACGATTATGAAAAGATGGTTCTGTTCCATTCTTTCTAAATGGATGCACCATTTGGCTTTGTATTGCTATTTTTTCTTCTCATAATTTTTTTAAATTTTATTTTTTTGTCTTATCTGATAATATGCAATGTACTGTTCTGAGGAATTTCAATTCAGCTTATGTGATTTTCTTTCTTTCTCCTTGAGAGAACCCAAGTCTCACTACCGTACAGTTCTACCAGATCTTGCAATCGTTTTGTAAAACTTCAATTTAGTTTCTTCTCATGTTCCATTTTTTCAGGTTTATATGAATTATCCAATAGATATGTTTTAATGTGTTAAGTATGTTTTCGAAATCTTGGTCTGTTGTGGGAGATATTTCACTACCAAATTCATTGACATTGGACCTTTACTCTTGAGTTTTGTAATTCATGGCAATTTTTTTATGCTGTGTGTTTTCTCATTGAAATAATTAACTTTTTTTAATGGGAATTTTTTTGTCATTCCACACTTCTCTGCCATATTTTTCAGGAAAAATACTTCATCAATCATTATCTCTCCGTTATATAATAGCAACATATAGGTAATTATATAGCAACCATATGAGATCAAATTTAGCCTAAAATTGAAGTTATGCAACATTTAAAAATAAAACTGACATCTCAGATACTATAAAAGGGAATGAATAATCGCAGGTAGGTGAAGAGGTTGAAGGAAAATAAGCACCAATTGCATTGCCAGAGTACTCTAGACCAGCGATCGGCAATCAATAAGCGTATGCGTGCCACATTTCACATTAACTTTTCACTTTTCTAATCACAAGTCGGTCGTGTGCCAGCCCTAAGTTTTGGATTTTATAAGTAAAGAGGGCATAAAATTTCCTAATTTTGATTAAATGTCATTTTCTTGGCGTTTCATCTGATGTTTGAAGAAATTTCATATATAAGAAAGAATGTTTGCCTGTCTGTCTTTTGTGCAAATCTAAAGTTTTACTCCGATCGTGCTAAGATTTTTTCAGACTAATAGTTCAAGACAGAAGAAAAACTGTAGGCCATTTTAAAAATATCTCAGGGCCCCAAAAGGTCCCAAAAATGGGCCCTTAGGTAGTCTTCGCTACATAATAAGAACTTAGAAGTAGCAATTTTCCACAGATAAATATTTTAATTCGACCCGGGTTTCGATGCACTGCATCATCATCAGGTCACCTGATGATGATGAGGTGCATCAAAACCCGGGTTGAATTAAAATATTTATATGTGGAAAATTGCTACTTCTAAGTACTTATTATGTTCATATTCCACAACATCTCGCCTGATTCCTCCCCTTTCTCTTTTATGCGTATTGGGTTTTGTGCAGTGGTTTCACTTTTTAAAATTATTTCCTTTCAAGATAGAGGTTTGGGATTTTCTTTAGCAAGCGGCTGAAAGAATGAGGTTTATAATTATTTCAATCAATTATATTTTCCAATTCACATTTGTCTAAAAATCGCGTTTGTAGATAAAGAAACGCACATTTTTCTCTGAAATCAACAATAGTATATTTCCATGACAGCCAGATTAAACTGGTTAAGGTAGTTTGAGCGAAAATTCACTTCACCTAGAATTTGATGAATTTGGCCTCATTTTATAGAAAAACTCTCATCTTTCCAAAGATATCAAAATATCAACCCCATGCCGAACTACTTTTCGAGCAATTTGTCTCTAATTATATGCTGTTTAACATTGGATAGATTATGGCTGTGCGCTCCAGAGGGAGAACATTAATCAAATTAGGAACTTCTAGCACCTAGATTTCGTCAAAAAACTAACAGGATTGCAGATTGCGTGATTGCAGATTCGTAGATTGCATGTTTTCTCAACTATTTATAAAATATAATCTATTACTCACCACAGTAATTTTGCAAAAAAAACCTGAGGTTTTGAAGGGTTTTCAGCCGTTTGGCGGGAACAAATGAGTCAAGTTAGAGACTTATGTAGTGTTATTTTTTTAATTACTGAGAATTTTGGTCATATATAACTATGTATTTACGCCATTCATATTACAATATTTATTTCATACTTCTTACAGACGCTGAAATCAAAAAATAAAATTTGAATATAGTCTCCATTATGACTAGGGAACTATCTCGCTCAAACCACCTTAAGAATGCATTTTAAGACTACATAATTTCACTCAAGATAGAGAGTTAAATTTTATTTTATCAGATACCCAAATGCAAGATAATGAAGTAAGAGTGATCCCGAGCAGCGCCGGGTAATTCAGGTAATTTGTAATATAGTAAGAAAAAAAATAGAAAATGGATGGAATACCTGTGATACAAGACAGCTAATCTCAGCAAGAATTTGAACCAAATACAATGTCATCCGTTGTGAGGGAACTCAAATTCTAACAGGAAATGAAGATAAATCGAGAAGAGCTCCTTTGAAACTTTACAATGGAGAATCATTGAATAACATGATTCTGGATGTTGAAGGAGCAGTAGATGAAAATGACTCCATATATTGGAATAAGAATTTGGTGCTATAATCGCAGACCCAAAAGACAGATAGGTGGCATAGATTGATAAATGGAACCTTTATGAAAGAATTATATATTATGCAGAGTTTCCGGATTTTCAGACCGCATATTTGGCTTCTAATAGTGTAATTAAGCATCTCATAGTTAGAAAAATGGCCAATTTATATTTTAAAAATTGTAGTATTTCAATCTCATGCACTACAATAAAATTGAAATTATTGTTGTCAATTCTATGAAATATTTATGCAACGGATAGGATTTAATGTCTATGGATAATCGCTCAATAAAAGCAGATCAGTTAGTGTTAAAGGTTAACGTATTAAACAACTTTATTTAATCACAGAAACAAATACATTCACTGGTCACATCTGTGCTCACAAGGTACTCCAAATTGGTTTCAGATTAGTCACGGATTTTTACCCTCGTTAATGGCTGCTGTAGTATTCAGACACTGTTCAGCATTGATGTCATTTAACATTCAAGGGTCATGTCAATGCCCGCACTCTCTGGCTGCTTGTCACTACCTATTGTATCGTCCGCCCCATTTCTGTAGACTTTCCTTCACTGTTGAGACCTGGAATTTTAGTAGAACACATTAATTTTAATTATACCATTTATTTCCGTTACTTAATTTGTTTCTTTGAAAGGAGTAATTAATTCAGGATATATCATGAGAAGTTATAATTAACTCCTGCAAAGTGATAGATTGAGGGCGTGGTATGCATAGCGTAGACAATAGAGAAAAACGTCTTCGTCATGTAAATTATGAATGTGTTAATATTATGAATTTTTTACTAGAGTAAGTGATAAGTATGTCATCAGAAATGCTTACAATGACTAGTTGCACCCATATAATAGGTAGCATGTGGAAGACATAACTGCCACTCTTTATTTTCTATCAATTTATCAACATATTTTTGCTAGTGTTTTAAGTAATGTGCTACTGCAGTGTATTTAGCTGAAAGACGTTTTATAAACGTTACTTGTACTATCTCATACTTTCATATTTTACTTTAAACCTTTAACGTCAGATGCTGCTTTTTTTAGCGCAAGTATGGAATTCATCGGCTCCTTAGATGAAGCCTTGACGATAATCAATTTAAGTTTCCTCTCGCCGAAAATGAATGCATAAGTTTCTTCATTAAGGCAAAATACTTTCCAAGGGATAGAATTAATTGAGTGGAGTATTACCCGGAGACTCACGTCGGCGGCGCTCAGAATACAGGTGCTCCATAGTTCAAGTTTGGTGTCCGCGGGACCGGAATTGGTGCTGGAACTGGGACGGGAGCCGGAGATCGAACAACAAACGGAACAGGGGCAGGAGGGGCTAGCACTGGAGCGGAGACAGGAACCGGAGCAGGGAGAAATACCGGAACGGGAGCTGGAGGTGCTGGCACTGGAAGTGGTACCGGAGCTGGAGCAGGGGCAAAAACCGGCACAGGAGCAGGAGCGGGAACGAAAGCCCGTACAGGAACAGGAGCAGGAGCGGGAACGAATACCGGTACAGGAGCAGGAGCGGGAACGAAAGCCGGAACAGGAACAGGAGCGGGCACTGGGAAGGACCTAGTCGGTACACCATAGGAACTCCTCGGCGGAGGAGGGGGGGGTGGTGGCGGAGGGGGTGGAGGGGGCGGCGGGGGTGGGCCGTATTCTCTCCTGGGCGGGGGTGGGGGTGGGGGTGGAGGCGGGGGAGGTGGAGGCGGGGGAGGTGGAGGCGGTGGTGGAGGTGGGGGTGGCGGAGGTGGTGCTGGTGGACCGTATTCGGTCCTTGGTGGTGGTGGAGGCGGCGGGGGTGGTGGAGGCGGCGGTGGGGGTGGTGGGGGTGGTGGTGCAGGCGGGCCGTACACAGGTGCGGGCGGCGCGTACTGAGCTGACACCAGGGCGACGAGGCCCAAAACAGCGAAGAGGAGCTGGAAATAAAAAATAGGAAACTTAAAAGGATCCCGACAAAATTACCGTTGAGAGCTATGAGTCATAACTTTTTTTACTTTTACTTCATACTATAATTATTATTAACCATCTCTGATTGCATTGTACTCATATTATTCCGTAAAACAGTCTGGAGTGATCCGATTTACAACTTAAAGTATCGTCCGGGGCAGATAAAAACCATTTAAAACCGACCAATGCCGACCGAAAACCGACACCTGGGTCGGTTTTTCGCCTGCCCAGGCATGCCCTGTGTCTGTTAAGTTATGGTGGTTCGGCCCCTGAGAAACCTAATGACAAGCCAATGGCTTATCGGGATCGCAGGGGCATACGAACTACCAGAATCGGCCGCGGGTAAAAAAATAAGGTTCAAAGGTGGGCGGCCAGATTCGTGATGGGAAGTTTGAACAGAGAATCCAGTTTAGGCGCAATGGTCGTTAAATTAGGATGGAAATCCCTAAGAGAGAGGAGGAATATCCTCGACTGAAGGCCATATATTAAGCGTATCTTGGGGATACTGCCCGTGCCGATATCCCAGGGAGGAAAATATATCCGGCTTACTTCTCTAGGAAGGACCGTTTATACAAAATCGAGCCCCCCAAGCAGAGAACTAATTGGGTGAAGTTCTCATTTTTGAACAGAGGGGTGGATGACGGGAATGGTCTGGCCAAAAATGTCTTAAATCCATATAAACCCTAATATTATAAAATGCTTTAAGAAAAGACTGAAATGAAATTAAACTGTTTTATGGTATGTAAAAGTGTTTCCCTATTTTTAACAAGGAGATCTTTATTGTAAAACCTTTTTAAGTATTATGTAAGTTACCACCTGACCACATGGTCAACTTGTAGATGATATTTGCAATAACAATAATAATCAGCGGTAGAAGAATTAGCACAGCAATTCCTCATGGTAATAGATTTATTGACACGACCGGTTTCGCTGCAGAACACTATCTTAAGGTGGAAAGATGCTGCTCTGCGGCGAAATCGGTCGTGTCAATAATCTATTACCATGTGGAATTGAAGTGCTAATGCTTCTATCCCTGATATCAAGGAATGCCACCAATTAACGTCCGAAACTATCATCAAAAATAATTATGTTTAAATGCCTGAGTTGATTTTTAAAAATGCTGATTTGAATTTTTGCTGGACTTTCTACAGATGTGCTACGAAATTTTCTTGGAATAGGAGTTGATCATACACAAATGGCGTTAACGGCCACGTAACTCAATCCATAAAAGGCGACTAGGATTAGTAGAGTTGGTACTTTTCCTCGACGGGGAAATATTTCTGGGAATCTTAATGTTAACTTGCATTAACAATACATGCTACTTAATTACGTATTAACGACGCCCTTGCACTTTCCCTTTGAATGTTTTCTTTTTAATTATGATTCGTATTCTCGCCAAAAGGAAATGTTCACTGATTTTACTGAGTGTATATTATATCTTTAAAAATTACTGAGTTCATTCGCAGTAGTCTCTCACACTCCTAATTTTTGGCTCAAATATTTCATTAAGATTCCGAAGAAGGCACAATACTATTTCTAAGTGATCACCTGTAGTCTCCACAAGTTTAAATTAGCTGTCTAATGCAATTTTACTGCTAAAATATTAAACGTGTATTCTCTCCTGCTCTTTCAAATATTCAAGTCTTAAAATGAAAAAAAAACAGAAATGCGAGGGGGTTAGGTATGATTTACAACATGTCAGGCCACACAAATCCTAGTTGCTTCCCTCCGTAACTCTAGAGCATTGGTTCCCAACCTTTTTTTGATTAGTGTACCCTTTAGTCAGCCATTTAAAAAAATGGTGCCCGTTATTTTTTTTTATATTTACTATTTGTATTCTTGATGATATTTAGACCTACTCAATCCTTAATCCTCCAACCGCCGAGCACGAACTTCTAACGGTACGCGTACCACAGGTTGGAAAATGCTGCTCTGAATGAACTCTCACACAACTTACCCTCATTCTGACTTCCTTTACCGGCTATCCGACTCCTTGGAAATGCTGAGACGATTCTTGGGAGTTCAGACTGAAGTGATGTGTCCGACGCAAGCGTTCACCTTTTATACAAGGGAAGCTGTTTAGGGATTCTCATCTCAGAAGCGCTCGGCCTAATTCCATGTTCGTCTTCACTTGGGCGATCGTCTTCTTCTTCCACGCCGGGATTTCCCTTCCCGCGGCAATTGTTTTACCTTCCTCGCCACTTGCAATACTCCGGCTCTCCCGTTCCTCTCTCTATCTCTGTCTCTCCCTCTTGATCAGTCCATCGAGAGGTCACGTCTCTGCCGCCGGCACGTCATGGCGCCATCGTGACTCACCACTCCGCAAGTTCGCTTCAAAAACAAATGCGCTTACGCAGTCTTAAGTTTGCTCACTCTTGAGGAAAGGCTGAACACCGCCAGGAGTAAAACATGCATGGTAAGGAGCCGACATACTACGGTAGATCAGATCATGAGAATAAAATTGAACTAGACTGCAAAACGGGCTGATTTAAAATGTAATTTTTCCCGCGAACGATAAGAGACCATAACAACTGCCAATCAGACTTTTAACTAGGTTTGTCGACAGGTAGTAGTAGTAGTACTTCGCCTCGTGACAAGCATTAGCGATTTATGCTAATGTATTATTATTCGTAATTACACTAACTTTAGGGTACAGTGTAATGCATGCTGGTGACTACTCACCCCCTACCACACACCCTTGAGGTGGCTTGCAGGGTATTTTGTAAATGTAGTCTTTTACGGAAAAAAATTACCAAATCTTTCAAAGAATATACCTCCCATAAGTACGATAAGATTTTTTTTGTTGATTTTTTTGTTTTCGCAGTCGAACGTTCGCGTCGAAAAATAACAACTTTTGCCATCGTTGGTAATATTCAAAACGTTGTTAGCTATAAAACACTTCATAAGGGCATATTATGACCATGTGCTAAACATATCACGGCTTTTTTGACTCTGCCCGTGACGTAAATCTTAGCTTCGTCGTTAACAATGTTAACGAACACTTAAGGCC
Organism: Pyrrhosoma nymphula; assembly: GCA_963573305.1. Lineage (NCBI taxonomy): Eukaryota > Metazoa > Arthropoda > Insecta > Odonata > Coenagrionidae > Pyrrhosoma > Pyrrhosoma nymphula. Next base: position 46,568,782 of record OY754333.1, on the reverse strand, counting down.
GTTTTACTTGAGGCACATAACTGCGCAGTCTGATGTATGGGTGGATGTGCGGTTGCATCGAATAAATCGGGGACTTGCTAGAAAGACTGCGATAATGCATTAGCATAAGGTATGGAAATAGCCCCTGCGCTAATTCCGTGCCCGTGTTCTCGCAATTTCTGTACATCAAACTGCACAATTTACTCTTTGAAGCATGACTCCCTGAAGAAGAGTTAACTTCAAAAAGTTAAGAGTGCCTTGTGTGAAACATACAGCACGATACAGCCAAGAGACGTAACCCCTTTTTTTGGGCATAAAATATTTGGAAAGTTTTGCTTTTCCATTGCGTGCGAAACGTTTCATGCATTTTAATTACGATTATTTTAATAATTAAACGCTATCTTAAATACACAGGCTTCATTTGCTGTAAATTATGTGCGGATTCACAACCCTATTCGTCACACTGATAATAATTTAGTGTCTAAAGCCTGAAAGTTGTGTGAGTTTAAATTAGCAATATTCATATAAAATCAGAATTGAGTTTTACTTTTCACTCATTATCAATATAGCACCGACCATAGAAAACTCATTTATGTCATGCTGATTGGGCTGATGGTGGCACAAAATTGCCAAAAGCATTATAGCTATGTTAATTGTGTGATAAGTACCAAGTGTTTCTCGTTTAATATGAGCATAATACTTGTGTTAAAATTATAAAACACACGTCACTCCATGAAAGCGCAAGAGAATGACTTGTTTTACGGGTAAATTGTCACATGATGACTAGACTATAGAGATGTTTTGGAGGACTGCCATCGCGGATTCTACTTTCTAGTTTCCCTTATGTTTTATGCCTCGTTCTGATTCTGATCAAGAAGCCACCCAGGATCCTTTTCGGCCAGAATCACAGGATGTGAGGCGCATTCAATAACTCTGCACGTATATCGTGTGCTGTCATCACGCCCATTTATCCATCCTTCATCCCCACAACTTACAGCTACCATTCCCTTTTTGGTGTTATATTTTATTATTGGCTGGAGAGGACAATGCAATTTCTTTATCAACCGTTTTCTCCCTTACTGAAAGGGATTTTCTTGTTGGTTGACGTAGCTCGAAGGTCAGGATGTAATGGATGGACTAGGTGAGTAGGGTTGACTAGCTAGCTGCTATTTGTGTTCTATCACTCCATTATACTTTACCTCTTCTAAGCTCCAATGAAGTTTAAGATTAAAAATTAGTGATTCCACTTGTTCAGTCATAAAATATCAGTATCGTACTTTGATTTTACTGTTTCAGTTAGAGTTCTCCAAAACAATATTTCGCATTAGGTATTCTTCAAAATTTATCGATTCCAGCATTGCTCTCTTGTGTAGTATAGCGCGAAGCGCAAAGTTTAATTTTACTGTTTATAAATGCTGGTTTTTGAGCGTTTAGTCAGGAAAAAACAGCCTTTATCAATCGATTTTACTGTGGCTGAAAACCATGATGAAATGAAATTTTACTACGCCCCAAAGATAAACCGAAATAAAGTTTCTATAACAACTTGGGCTTTTCAATGTTCAAATTTCTCCCCACAAAATCTTATGCCACATTTTTTTACTAGCGAAGTACATTAAATAACTTTTCTTTACGTACAGTTAAACAGAAAAATCTTTAAACTCACGGCTATTTCTTCTACACTCCCAATAATTTTAAACGACATAAAACCGCTGTTGTAGTGTCAGAATGTCTTTTTATTCGACTTAAATCACCAATATCATCATACTCAGATTTTAATCACTTCTAAATGTAAACCTAGTTATATATTCCATGCTAGCTAATAATTCTCTACCTACGCTTAAGTTATGCGCAGCTGCTGAAACTGTTTCGTCTAGTATTAGCATGGAACTTTTACATATGAAATTCAAGTAGGGATAGGATGTACACAATCCATATATACAAAAGCGTTATATCTTAATACGTAACTAGGATGACGAATCCCAGTATATCCCTAAGGAACTTCTGCACTCGTGTTTAACTTGAATCTTAAGTTTTTCAGGGTGAGATTCAATCAGGGTGAATTTTTTTATAAAATAGATTCATAAATCAAAACCATGAATCAACGTCGACAAGAATAACACCATTTTCAATGATAGCTTTGTGTTTGAGTGGATTATGGGTGATGATTTAGTGTGTGGGAAAAGCCGCATTCTACTGCCAGCTGATTCGTGTACGAAAACTGTAATTGGATTGGCCCTCCGAGTCACGGATAGAAAAATCTCCGCCAATCCCCTACTCCGCAAACGGCAATATGTGGAATTGGGCGGGGTCCGAGGTTCGTGTTTGTGGCTCAATTTGTGAGTGATCTAGTTTTGAAATCCCCAACAAAGATTATGAAAAAGAAATGTCATCTCGTACCAAACAAAAGCTCTCCTCAGCACGAGAGGAAGCAAAGAGAATATTGTATTTGATAAACCCACTTGCTTTTAGGCAATTAAGAAAACCTTGCGTAATATCATATTTTAAATATACTCTATTGAGAGACTCCTTTTAAATCATTCATATAATTTTACCTCGTCAAAACGATTTTATTCAATTTCCTGATTTTAAGTTGCATCGATACTGCATCGTTATGGTAGACATTTGAACATTTTTCAATCGACGTCCTTTTTAAACCGTCCTCCTGGATTATTGTATTACCTATGTATAAATTGCATTTGAATCGGATTCAGAATTTAATTTCTCTCAATTTGAGGAATAGTACATCAAACACACTAAAGAAATTGATGGAGGATTGAGGATTTTGTTAAGATTTTTTTCACACATTTTGAGGAACTAAATAGAACTTCTATATAATTTGCAGGGAAAAAATATCCATGGTTGAAAATACATATTATTATAATTTCATCCACAGTATATCTTGAATTGAAGTGTGAATTAAAATTGATGGCTAAATATTGCATAGAATGCCTGACTCACATTTCAAATAGATTGAAGTGTTCAGCAGAATGGACTGTTTGCATCATATGCGTTTTCAAACGGTGAGTACCAGCGCCAAAATATCAAGATTTGAGTTTACTTTAGTTGTTACTGTAAAACCTGTACGATTTTCGGTAAATTCTTCTTTGGCTGTGAAAATGTTGCTTTAAAACTTTAATGATACAGCTAAAAATAATGGTTTAAAACATTTTCCCTCTCATAATTGGTTTTCCCGTGTATATCAATCACATTAATGATTCTTATAAAAATGGCGCCAACTTGCCAAACTTAAAGATCTTAAGCATCCGAGTTATTTAGGACAAATAAATTTATATTTTTATTCGTTAAAGCTTTAAAACTTACTTTACTTCGATTTAAAACTTACGTAACAAGGTTTCTCACTTATTTTGCATTACGTTTTTGCAGTTAATCTAACACATGGGCAGTTAACTGCTTTGCATAAAGAGCGTTATTATTATCGTGTTTCTTTTTCAATTTCATATGTATTTTATCAACCTATCAACGATTTCAACGGCCTTCACCCAGTTAAAGCGTATAAACTCCATATAGTCATCATTTCCCTGATATAAAAATAACTGAAAGTGAGGAATATTGAAAATAAAAGGTAAATGTTAGATATCTGCTAAAGTTTTGTGTTTTCTTGCAAGCCTTAAGCTCTCCATGTCTTAAGACCTTCATCACTTCAGTTTATCCACTCCCGTGATATTTTTTTAAGTTATGAACGCTGGTTAACCCGGATAGTCTATGGTCTAATTGATTTTATGTGTATACTCTTATTATTATAGAATTTATTTATGCATAGAAATGCATATCAGCGTGTGAAATGAAATCAAAATAACGGTTTGTAGCATTCTGTAAATCAATAATGCTGCAGGGACGTTTACATCAACTTCGAAAAAGTAGTTCAACTGTCTATTACATAAGTTTTGGAGAAGCTACTGTAATTTGATAATAGATGGCTGAAGCTATCAATAACTTTCCTGCTCTTCGATGCAGTATAAATAGTGAAAATTGGTGTCGGCAGTTCTCCTCGTAGGAACATTTTTTTTAAATATGCCTGAAAAGTAAGTTTGTTGAGTTTCTTCTTGTTATCATCGCCGTCATCCATATCAATAAATAGATTTTCAATGCCTTCATTTACAACCCTCCATAAATACATACAATTACTTAAAAGTAAGTTTTAGCGTGAGTAGCCAATCCCATCTCCTGCCAAAGCTAATGATAGTGTGGGAGTAAAGGTACTCAATTTTGCACAATTTACTCTGATATCCGCTTTCTTGTTCTCAAGAATTGGTCTTAAGGTGGTTTGAGCGAGATAGTTCCCTAGTCATAGTGGAGACCATATTCAAATTTTATTTTTTTATTTCAGCGTCTGTAAAAAGTACGAAATAAATATTATTGTATTAATGGCGCTAAGATATAGTTATATATGCCCAAAAATCTCAGTAATTAAATAAATAAAATATGCCTCTAACTTGACTCATTTGTTCCCGCCGAGCAGCTGAAAACCCTTCAAAACAGCAGGTTTTTTTGCGATTCTGTAAAAGCTACTCTGGTGAGTAATAGATTATTTTTTTATAAATAGATGAGAAAATATGCAATCTATATACCGTTAGTTTTTTGACGAAATATAGGTGTTATAAATTCCTATTTCCTTCAATATTCTCCCTCTGTAGCGCTCAGCCATAATCTATCCCATGTAAAACAGCTTATATTTACAGGCAAATTGCTCGAGAAGTAGTTCGGCAAGGGATTGATATTTTTATGTCATTGGAAAGATGAGAGTTGTTTCTTTAAAATTAGGTCAAATTCATCAAATTCTAGGTGAAGTGATTTTTCGCTCAAACTACCTTTGATACTCTCTCGTGGTACAAAACAGTTTTGTGACGTGATTTAAACATATTTTTGCGTCTTCGAACGTAATGGTGCATGGAAGATGACGTAAACATGAAGAAGGCATACGAGCATTTGAGTTTCCGTGCACGGGGCGACCGGAGAATATTGACAACAATTCAGCGGCCGTGAGAGGGGCGGAGGAAAGCGGAGAATTTTGGGACTTCCTATTTTCGTCTTCCTGGCATGTACACGTTCACGGCTTCGGGCGATTTTCCCCTCCATCGCGAAGCGCAAAGAGAGGGAATGCCACAGCCGGACGCACGTTTGACTGTTATTCCTCCAAACAGAAGAGGTCGTGAAAAACACAGGGACTTGAAAAACCCAACGAAACATTCATGAGTACGCACGGGATTGTGATGAAACAATATTTTTCTAGGCGCCATACAGCTAGACTAAATGATAAATTAGGGCGTTTTCCAGAAAACAAGAGACTTTACTTGGAATTGCACCCTCAATGGTAACCTTTTTACGAAAGAAAAATTCATTTTTGAGAAATAATAAACTGCGAATTATCTTTCGATTCGAGCATTTGTTTCATGTATAAGAGTTTCACTATCAACAAAATGTTTTTTTTTATGTTTTATAAGTTTATTAATTCTATTGATTGTATTGTTGCCACGAGCTGAATTAAAGAGTGTAATTTCTCACACTGAATTAAATATCTAATTGCTGAATCATTCAAGATAAGTCCATCCACGTTAAGTAAAAATGAAAAGAAAACAGCATTGATTCTAGTACTAATTAAATCGATGATCTGAAGTCTAATGGGAGGCCTAGTGGGTAGAGTGCTTGGCTACTGATCTAAGGATTTCGGGTTCAAATCCAGGTGAAGCCTTTGGACGCCCCTGAACAAAGAAAATCCTCGGAGTGCGAGGTGGCCCAGGGAAAGAACTGAAGGCCCCCCTTCCCTGAATGTGTGAAATTCACATCCGTGGCTTAGTCCGGAGTGAGCTCTACCCTCAACTATCCAAGCCAACCTTCGGGTTGAATCACTGAAAGAGTGACATCTGAAAAACTTCTTTTTACATTGTTTATTAATTCCGTGGTTTTTCTGTTATGAAAAGATGTTCAGTGGTACGTCAATCAATAGTACATATCGATTCACGGGAGAGTTTTGACAGAAACAGCTATTTCGACGGTCAGATCGTTATGCTTATTTAGTCCTATATTGCGTTTTTACGGGAAAAAAGCATTGCAGCGGCATAAATTCACCTCGATTTGAAGTGAAGTTAAGCTAAATACTGGAGAGATATTTTATTCTCCTTGCCTAAGTTTACAAATTCACTGAGCCAAGAAATGGGGAAAATGAAAATAAAACTACTCGATAGCACATTTTATGAAATGACATCCATTCAATCTTTTTTACTTACTTTCACATCAACCTGCCGAAATCATTTATCTTTCAAATTTTGCCAATTTCATAATATTCAATAATTTTTCTGGCTGTTGATGTAAATATGGACTAAAATAGTACATATGTGGGGATTATTGCATTACAAATCCGTCGCGTCGGACCCCTATGGAATTTCGGTGGTTCACTTAATCAAAACAGTCCAAATGAACGCCATGCGCTCGTATCATGCGATCAAAAATAGACCACGCTATAATTTTACTCGAATTATCGTGCACATGATTTTTCATGCGTGAAATTTTCTGTTTTACTCAAGGTATGACTATTATGCGCAAGGTAATTATATCGACCATTTGCGAGATTACTGGTGGTGTTAAATGGTCATAAATATCGTATGCAGTGACTCACCAGTCTTGGGAGTGCTAACAACCCCTGCCACGCGTCATGGTTTCGGCTCGTGAGGTAGAACAAACATGCTGAATATAAACTAAGAAGCAATTTAGAATTAATTTTCTTCTGCTTAAAAGGTCACTCATTTTTCCCCTCAACTTCATCATAGTTTATTAAGCAGATATGTTGCCATTATCGTTCTCTTCATCAGCGTTTCACAGTTTAATTATGTGGCCGAATAATTTTCTCAATCATCTTAATCTCGAGTCATGACGTATAATCAGCAGAGCTAGTTGGAATCAATTGATATAAATTTCTTATTGAATAATGTTTTAATCAGTGTTAATGTTTGTCGGCTCTGGTGGCGGCGGGGTAAAGTACCTGCCTGCTAACCCCAGGGTCGCGGGTTTGAGTACTACCTGGTTGAGTTTCTCCCCACCCAGGGCGTGGATGCATGTTAAATTCTGTTGGTTCGGTCCCTAGAAAACCTGACAACAGGCCAAAACGTATTGGGATTCCAGGAGCATACGGACCTGCAGAAACGTGCGGAACGTAAAAAAAACGAATCGTTGGCAATGTAAAGCTCAATTTCATAAATAGATATCACGAAATGTATTCTCAAAGTCATTCATCAGAATCATTAACATGTTAATAAGCATTAATAATTATAAATAAATTACTCATATTAAATTAACCGTTTTAATTATCATTCTCCCAGTTACGTTGGAAATCCACCCGATAAGCCGTGAACGAAGAAGAATATTGCGCCACATTTCAGTCAACAGCCCTAAACGTTAGCGCTAATAAGCTGCATGGACATTCGTGAAAGTCATTAGCAAATACGTAGTGCCGTAAATTATGTGCATGCTCAAAATTACTCAAGCTGAAAAGGAATGAGTGTTCTGTCAAATGAGACAAAATACTATATAATGAGGCGAAGTCCATTCGCCGTGCATTCCAAAATTTGACTAATTTCTATAGACAAGTTTTGTTTCACCTGCATTCTTTAACTTTTACTTTTTTATCAACGTAAAGTAAGTATGTGATTTGGTATTTAGGGCATTTATTCAAAATGAAATTGAAAGCATAATTTGCCCTCTCCGGTTTCTCAGATCCATTTCTTTTAACGGTGTTGTGATGGCGGTATTGGTCGTACACCTCTGAGAACTCAAGGGCAGTCAAAATGTCATCGCCTATCGCATGAGATCTTCTAAAAATAAGCAGTAACACTGTCGCTGGCGGAACGTCAAGCTATCTCCACTCCATGAGCAATGAAACCTCACTTAGCGGTTTGTTTTTCCTTCTTCCGGAAATCTTCTTTCCTTAATAACATAGCTTTTTCGATGTTGTGATCAGGACTTACAATTAGACGGTGAAAATAAATGAAACAAATAATTAAATATATTTTTTTATTTGGCAACTTAGTGCAGCTGAAACTATCTCATTATGATATGCATCATGTACCGATGGGACCAAACATGCGTCCCAACAGTTAACGAGATAATTTGGGAATATTTAATATTCAGTAGCGGTTATTATAATAGTTATTGAGGAAGGCGGATTTCCTTTTCTTCCAATTCCAGGTACAGAATATTCTTATTTTAATGCCAAATGTAGCTTAGTAATTTATAAAATGAATACTAATTGTATCTTGACGTGAATAATTGAAGTGTTTTACTAACATTCAGTAGGGGGCATTCGGGAGCATTTGAAAGGCATAATAATTATTATTTCCGTGTGGAAATCTCATGAGTAGCAATTATCTGTTCAAAACATGTTTATTTCACATTTTATATCATTCTTAACGCTGTCATTCAGTAGCACCAAGTCAATTGAAAATAACTTTGGAAACAGTGGATCGCGAAAAAGTTCAAATGAGTTACTTTCAATTTTGTTTGTAATCATTAAATCCTATTTAGCTCCATATTTCAGTAATAATTTCTCATAACGAGTTGTATCAAATCATTAATGCATTCTTCGAAGAATTACCTTTTCATTTTAGATAAAAACCATCACATTGGTAGTCAATCCCGTTGTGTTTAGCCATATTATTTCAACTACTTCATGACCTAGTAATTGAGATATTTACGCATTTTTCTGTTACTTAAGTACGCGTTCCACTAATGTCATAGTAATCTGTTGTTAGATACTTATATGCATGTTTATTTTATAACTTTGAATGCATTTTACGCTTCGGTTGCAAGGAGGTAAACCTCTAAATCTTATTCGTTTCAGGATATAACCACACAATTTCTGTTGCACTTTCTGCTATAATGGCATGTTTAAGAAGAAAGTAACATAAACTTTCTATATTTAAAGCGTAAATATTACTACCAACAGGGTATTGCCGAAATAAGAAAACTTATTAAGATTTCCAGTAGGTAGTCATCTTTACTCAAAAATAAAATAACACTGTCTGCAAAATCGACAGAAAATATAAAAATTATTCCATTTAGATGAAAATAATCTTTCCTTCCTTTTTTCTTTCACATTTTGTGATGTTCAAAGGAAAATGTTATTTCGGGTCACGAAATTTATCACTGTTGCTGAAGTAAACGGTGGCGTGGTTCAGCTTTCAATTCCGACATCATTCACGAGGCCAGCATAATTCCGAACACCTAAAAACAAAAGAATATTTTTTATGAGAGAGAAGGGTTATTACGTTTCATTTCCGTTTTATTTCAATGGAGGAAGAAACCAAAGGATTGCCAATATCTGGTTATAATATTTTGTATCTTATTTTCATATAAAATAAACAAGCTGATTGTTGCAAGTAATTATATGACAAAAACAGTTCTTTACTTTTTGTTAATCCTATTAGTAAATAGGTTATTGGGAATGTTTAAATGCTACTCAAAACATCCAGCCTGGTTGGAATTGGAGAAGAGGCTGGAAGCACCAAATGTTTTGGGAAAAAATGACCACCCGCTGAAACTAAAATTAAGGAGGCAAAAAACGAATGCTACCAAATACTCCTTCTTAAATCGTGGGGTCCTGGAATGGAATGAATTACCAGAAGAACTCACAAAACCTTTACCAAGAAATGTAAATATTTTTTCAAAATTGTTACTCATAAAAAACAAGAAGAGTGTCTGATGTTGTATGTAGGTATATGTATTTTTTAAACCTTATTATTAATTTTGTTTCAACCGAAACTAATGATATATTGCCACCAGACAATGTCTAATTGCAGTATCAGTGTAATAAATAAATTCATTCATTACAGTAATCTACCGGTTAGAGGTAGGTTGAGATGAAAGTCAGAGAATATCCAACGAACTCTTACCCGTGCTGTGCCCTTTCTACCTCTTGTATTTCTTTCTTCATCTCAGCATAAGTCCTACCTTTCTTCATCCCGTCCATTAAACCGATTCTCTTCCTTCCCCTTCCCCGCTTACCCAACATCCTTCCCTCTATCACGACCTTCAGCAAACCATCGTCCCTCATTACCCCTTCCAGCCACCTACCCTGCCTTCCCCTAATCTCATCTATAAGTTTCCTCTCCTCGCCCACCATGTCAAGCACTTCCTCATTTGTCTTCCTTTCCGTCCAACGCACCTTCTCCATCCTCCTCCACACCCACATCTCAAAAGCCTTCAGCCTATTTTCGTCTTCCTTTCTCAAGGTCCACGTTTCCGCCCCATACAACGCCACACTCCATATCAAGCTCTTTACTAGCCTCTTTTTTACATCCTTACTTAAGGTCCCCGTCATCAGCTCCCTTCTATTATTGAACGCTTCCTTCGCTAGCGCTATTCTCCTCCTAATGTCTTTGCTACTATGTCCTCTTTCTTCTAGCGTACTACCCAAGCGTACTGCCCAAGTAATTAAATTAATAAATAAATAAATAAATTAATTAATATTTTTACTGGAAGCAGCCGTTCCACGAGTGTTTGAGCAAATAATTATTCGAAGGATGGAATGAGTCCCAGCTTCTTCAAGCAATCACACTGATGCTCTGAGTTTGTAGCCTTCCCTCCTCGGATATTTTGCCTAATTTAGAATTGGTCCTTTGATCAATATATTGGCTCTAATTTCATTTTAATTCCGTCTCTATCCTTTTTACGCTCTGATGGGCTTTAAGTTTAGCACAAAATTTCCAAAGTCTCAATCCAATTCCGTTCACCTCCAGTAGCTTTAGCTTACTTGGATGTTTTCATGAATCATCGCAATAAAATAATAAATATTAATAAACGAACTAAAATTATGATTTAATCAAATTTATATAATCTTTCGAAGAAGTCACGGTCAAACTATACTCCCGGACTTATGCCTCTTTGATACATTGGTTTCTATAGTATTGTAGCGGATGAATCATCCAGAGCCTTGGCAACGGTGGCTATTGACGGGAGACGAAGAAATTAACAAGGCGGATTCAGGAAATGGTGTGTTTGGGAACGACTGTAATGTTAATGTGTATACATTTTTAGGGAAATAAATGTTTTTAAAGTGTTAAGGAAATAAGAAGAGTTGTTACGTGCGTGGGAGCAAAAACAACTCTTCTTATTTCCTTAACACTTTAAACACATTTATTTCCCTAAAAATGTATACACAGTAACATTACAGTCGTTCCCAAACACACCATTTCCCGAATCCGCCTTGTTGATTTTCCCGTCAATAGCCACCGTTGCCAAGGCTCTGGATGATTCCTCCGCTACAATATTTTTTTTACTCCTCCATATTTCTGTGTGAATTTAATTTTCTTTGTTTCTAATTAAAATGTTTATGCATGAGATAAAACGCGTTAAGCGTCCGGAAGTCGTACTTAATCACTCCAAAGATATTCAGATGATAACTCGAGCGAATTCATAAACTCGAACGATGCAATAAGTAGAATAAAATTGAACGATGCAATAAACCCAACATAAAACGGTCTTATTATGGAACTCACGGTAGTTAGTTCTCTAATTTCCCAAAAACTAAGTACATATTATTTATTATACATAGTTCCCATAAATTTTCATCCTTTATGTATCCTTCTTAAAACCTACTTTTGTTTTTTGCTCCAGTTATTTATTCCGATAAAGCCCCTAACCCATTTCCTTCGTTCGAAACTATTCGCCTGGAAAAGTGCTGGAGTAGGGTCCATGAACCATTCTGGTATTGCGGATTCACCTGCGCCTCAGGATATTACCATTGTGGCTGTGTTTTACGTTGGATTGGGTAGCATGAATGTGTTTAGTTTTCGCCATATAATTAGTTCGGACCAGCTGACCTAGCATAACACTCATTAGCACTTTTGAATCCGGCAATTAGTAAACCAGTATATAAGCTGATAATTTTTTTTCAACCACAAGGAAATGTTATCATGTATCAGGAGCAATTTTAACTTGTGCTTTTTAGCTCAAATTGGCTATAGGAGACTAGGCGTGCAACTAAAATTAATACAGGAGGCATGAAAAGTGCTTCGGTGACCTCTACTAGATTGCGAACCGAACCCCTAATCTGCGGGGAGCAAGCTCACCCATTCCCTTCCTTCGGCGATTTTCCTGAATAAGCGTAGCAAGATACTCTGCAATGTTCTAAAGCGTCAAATGTTGTTAGCCTCCATGGATAGGTGTAAATTATCAGTCTCTATGGCTACATTAATATTAAATCTGTGCGTATTATGCGTGCAAATGTCAATTGGCTAATCTTCCCAAAGAGTACGTGTACATGACAGTAAAAAAACATGATATCGTGTACATCTTCGGGCTCATGCAAATGAATTTTCTTACCATGCTACATTTTGCATAAGTATTGGCTGCAGATCATTAAGAATTTTTAAATGAAAAAAAGACAATATTGGTCGTAGATCATCCAGAATTTTTAAATAAAATCAAAAACTTATTAATGTATATCTTATCTGGGGGCCCTTGAATGGCTCCGTGAGTCTCAAAACAGTTTTCTTTGCATGTTTCTTGGATCAGAATTGTAATTCAATTCCGTATGAAAAAAGATAGAGAGCCGTAAATGATAATTGAACTTTTAAGAACGGTATCCTTGAAGGAAATGCGTCATAAAAAGAGTATTTCGTGGAGTATTGGTGCCCTCTTCGTAACAATTTAGCTTCATAATTACCCAAGGATGCGATCCGAAAGGGCACTTTATATTTAGTACCGGACCTGGGAGGCACCCGAACTCGGAGTCCCAGCCTCGGCGTCGAAGGCAACCCAACCCTTCACCGTGGCTGGTTTATGGCACTAACTGACCAGTCACTCTATAGTTTATAACTTCTAAAAGTTAAACATAAATCGCGAAATTATGTTCGTCCTTGTGTTGCACTGGTCACGCTGATAAAAATGTTTTTTTCATCGAAGTTATACGATAGGTATTCACCATTTTACGTGTTTTAATAAACCAAGCCAGTTCAATGTTACTAAAGCACGTAAAATGGTGAATATCTATCGTATAACTGCAACGAAAAAACCATTTTCATGAGCGTGACTCGTGCAACACAAAGACGAACATAATTTTGCGATTTATTTAACTTTTAGAAGTTATTAACTATAGTGTGACTATACTATAGTCAGTTGGTGTCACAAACCACCAGCGGTGAAGGGGTGGGTTGCCTTCGACGCCGAGGCTCGGACTCCGAGTTCGGGTGCCTCCCAGATCCATCACTTTACCCTATGGGATAGTTTCGTGCCTCCCAGGTCGGGAACTAAACGTAAAGTGCCTTTTCGGATCACATCCCTGTATAAATGAAATTACCTCAATGCTGGCAATCCTTTCTGCGGGTCCTCGGATGCCCTCAGCAAGAGAAGCATGCATCACCGGCCCACTCTCGACTGGAACGTGGTTGGGGCCGGTGCCACGAGGTGGGACGAATGTACGGGAAGGCCGGGGGGCCGCACCGCGGTCGCCTGTCCTTGCACCAGCGGCCGGAGGCTGGATGGGTGCGGGTGCAGGGCAGGGGGGCCGTAGGAGAGCAAGGGAGTGAGGTGGGCCTGGAGGCCGAGGGGCGGAGGGGAGAACCCTGGGCGGTGCGGGGGTGGCGGAGGTGGGGGCGGCGGAGGGGGCGGTGGAGGCGGGGGTGGTCGGTGCGGAGGCCTGCTGCCCACGATGGAAGTCTGGGTCGGCCGGAACGGAGGCACCAGCGGCAGGTTGGTCCCCAAAGGCGGAGGCAGGAGACTCGAGAAAGAGTTGAGTGCTAGGCGTTGGAAGGGGGCGGCGGGGGCCGTCTGCCGACGGAGTGCAAATCCTCCGCCAGGGACCGCGGTGACCACGGTGGAGGTGGTGCCAGCGAAGAAAGCATTGCCTGAGAAGGTCTGGAACGCCGGTGGGGCGTTCTGCTGTGTCTGGGGTGTGGCCCACACTCGGTCAAGCGAGGCCAGAGCCACCATGAACGGCAGTAGATACCACATCTGAGGTGACGATGAAACAAAAATTATCACCCATCTACATATAAAGAAAAGCCCTTGTCACTTACTCACTGACTCAGGAACGCTGTAAGATGGAGGCACAGTCACTTATATTTTAAAATGCCATTGTTCAACTGCTTGCAAGAAATTTCATAAAAGCGAGAATCATTTCTGATATGGCTCCAACTGAGCTCCCTTACATCTTGTAACGACGACAAATTCCAGTGATTCCGGCATATGTGATTACAATCAACAAGTCGCAGGGTCAGTCGTTTGACCACGTTGGACTTAAACTCCAAATAGCAGCATTCTCATTCTCGCTCTAGAAATTCCCGCAAGTGGCATTTTTTATCGAGTCCAACCCTCAGCAAGGACCACTGCTCAACAATTATTATCCATTCACACGCAATGTGAGAAATAAGCAGAAAGAAAGTAATTTTTTTACTGTTGGGAATAACCTCATTATATCAAGTGTCATTTAATTTCAATATCTTCCTTGAATAAGTGGGCGCCACGGGTGCCTATTAAAACCTGGTTAGATAGAAATACAATTTCAAAATAAAGAATTGAAAACAAAGTTTTTTGCCACAGAAAAAACATCGCTGAGTACAAAACGAGAATTCTTAATCAGCCACATTTGAAGGTTTAGGTTGAATGAAATGCCTAGGGCAGATAGATTTGTGTAATTAATAATTCTTTAGGAAATTTTGAAAGCTCGTGTAGGATACAGATAATCTTTGATAAACCAGGCATTGAACAAAAAATGCCGACAACTCCCTGCTGAGAAATTATGTCGCACGATAAGACGAACTAAAAGATATTTCGCATGATACCAGGGAAAATGGACACAATTACATGGCGTAAAATGGAAGAGTTTACACAGATAATGATGGTCGTCTATAAAACAAATCTTCGGTGTTTCGCTTATATCTACTTTACCATGCTGGCCCTTATCATTCAGTTTCATGTTGCAAAATTGATGTGATTGATCAAACGAAGAAGTTTTGACAATTTTAAATTTCTGGCTGGTTCGGAGAAATTAGTTGGATACACAGAGCGGCTAGATGAAGGCTTGAAAAGGGCCTCGAAGAGATAATTTCATGGAAAAATACAGTGATGAGAAGGAAACATGGAGATGTATCAGAAAAGGGTGTGAGACGATTGAATGTGATGAAAAAATTAGTGATAGGCAGAGAAATTGAGACTTTGGAGAAGAGAAATGCATGTCACAATGAGAGAAGATGCAGTAATGGCAATGAATACATTAGTAGAAATGTTTACCTATCATCTAGCTGCTTAACAAAATATATGGTAAATTTTTTCACCGATGTTTTTAGAGAATAGACGTTTTTCAGTGACTTCACCTCCGCCAAGTGTCGAATGGTACGTAACCTTCACAATTGGATTTAAATATAGATACTCCCATAGCATTAAAATTTTTATACTACAAGGTAAAAATTAAATTATAGCCTTAACACAGTGATTCCATTCTTTTAGAATACAGCATATACATACATGATATTATTTTTTCATGGGTAGTCGTCGATGGAACCCGTAAGCAGATATGCCTAAATATTTTAGATTAAAATTGACTGCGAACGCCTATGCTGTTGACGATAGGAAGTTATTACAACTAAATATTTTCAGCCCATGCCCTTCATTCATCAGTAGTTCGAACAATTGGTAGTGTGACATGATTGAATGAATACTTCGACACTTCTCCGTGTTTTTTACTGTGAAGCATTTATGCTTTCTTTCGATCCTCATCCACAAAGGTCCCAAGAACGCATTTTTGGGAAAAGTAACTCACCCATAAATATAGGGCCAAGATAACTCAAGTTGTTGTGCATTAAAGATGTGGCACTTAATTTACTTCTTAAAGTCTAATAAACCTTGACACCATTTAATACAATGTTACGGCTCTATCATATGGGCTCCAGTCCAAAATTATTTACGCCAAGAGCTTAACAAAACGTTAAGGACCACCCAACTGGCCGTTTGTTAAAAACTGCTTCGATAGACCAGACAGCGTGACAGAATTCCTTGAAGAAATGGGCTGAGAGCCGACAACTAGATGAATGTTAATGGCTAGGCTGCGATAGTCATGATGATTGAAATATATAGTTCTATCCCATCATTTTATTTGACAGTGAGATGAAAATGTGGAAGAGTATTCAATATTTTTATTTATTCGTCACGACTATCGTCAACTTCCACCAGGTTTAATAAAAAATACTTACCTATAACTGAGATTACTAGAAAATTTTATATTTCACGAGTTTGGTTCGGCACTTCTGATTTCACCCCTATTATGCATCTCTAGGAAGGACAAAGGTAAAACCATCAAATGGCACTTTCAATCATTCAGGTGCAAAAATGATTTCTTCCCGTGCAAAAAACACGGCTGAAACTAAAGCAGATCTATGTACTAATCTACTAAAGCATACCGACTTAATCATCTGTACTCCCTTCCAATTTCATTTTGCTGCGACATTATTATGGATGGTGTCCTCACACTTCATGTTACACGCTCTTGCATTGGTCTGCGAGGTAGTGATGGTGAATATAAATGGCTTCTCACTTGATATGATGGTATAAACCCTAATTAATTATCGCCATTGTATTCATATTTCGCACAAATAAGTGTAAATTCTCACTTATATTTTAAGTTGTGTTAAAGAGTAGAAGATTTGTCCGCTTCAGATTTTTCGATGCTAATGTACAATCTTTCAAAGTTAAAATTTATGTACACGTACCATCTCAGTCATGTTCTTCGAGTAAAATACTTATTTACGGTATTAGATAACCTGTTGATACATAATGCTGTATGATTTAATTTAAAAAAGATTTCTGTCGAAATAAATAAAGCGGAATCCAAGAAGTGCTTCATGATTTTTAATGAATGTATTTAAAATGTAGAGCATCGTGTTCACGGCAATGGTTTTAATTTAGCAAAATTCATGCTCGCTATTGAATATAACGATCACTTATCTCGATTGGTGGTTGTTTTGACTTGGTATAGCCTATTTTGGATCCGGCCGGATCACAAGTCGACCAATAGATTCGTACACGTTGGGACGGTCATTCTACATGATGAATTCTGTTGCTTTTACCCGTGGTAAAAAGAATAATTCATAAATTACTGTTAGGGATACGAAAAAATACACTCGGATAACAACAAAAACATTTTGCTTGAATGTAAAATTTGACTACTACTTATTTCAGCTTTCTTTATCAAATGTTTTCCGTGCCTTACCTTTCAAGAATCAACAGAAGAGATGAGTGTCCCGTTACTTTGAGAAGGGGGGGAACACTCCTTAACAGTTACATAATAACGGTAGGGGCCATAAATGGAAACAAAAGATGTTATGTGGTACTATGAAATCAAATTTTTATTTTCACCAATTACAGGTCAGCAAATGATATTTTGCGATAACTTGTCGTAAATGATTATGTCAGTATTTTAAAGAGTCTCAAAACGAGCTATTACGCGTAATTCTATCAGAACGACTGTTTGGCGAGCTGTTTTGTTGTGTTTATAATATAAAATATGTTTTCATTTTTGCGACTAATGTAGTGGATTTAGAGTTTTTGCTATTATTATTACAAGCATTTTAGTTATACCGGACCATAATGAAATCTTGTTACTGACTTTCCTTTTGTGAAATTTGTTCATTTGTAGGTTTGAAATGAAATCCTGAGAAATATAACTTAAAATTATTTTCGGGCGAATTGTAGTAAAAAAGTGATGTACAATTAGCGATTTCTAAAATAGTTTGGATGAAAATCAGCCCTTTCCATAGCCTCAAAATCATGTCATAATAAATGGCTCTCTGACTCACATTTCTTCTTCGTATCATATCTTAAATTAAGTGAAGTACTCTTATATGTCGTATGATTCACACGCAAAATCTATGCAATTCCTTCCTCTGTGCAATATTTTTGCACTCTCCCATGAGTGCGGAACATGAATCATGACAGGCATAATCATTTTTTTTAGTTTCCATGTTTAATGTTTCCACGGAAAATAAATAGGCATTCATTTTTGACCTGATTAGTTTTATGCACATAATGATTTTCTGGGTCCCATGTTTTCAGGTTCAACTGTGTACGTCAGCGTTAAGATGACAAACGTTTATCCTCCGTTACAGGGGGTAACCTGAAGACGCCTCCTGTAGTGGAGGAGAAAACGTCATATTAACGCTGACGCACACAGTTGAACCTGAAAACATGGAATCCAGTTCTTCAAGCCACTGAGGAAGCCTTTACTCCAACTACATCTGATGATTTATTTTGAAAAGCCTACAGCCTCATTTTTTATATGAGATTGGAGCTCATCGATCGATTGCCTGTGGACCTTATAAAAATATTTGCATAAACCTAAATGTTTAAGAATCATAAAATAGGCTCACCTTTTTCATGCCTTCCACTACTGAGTCTTCCAAGACCTTCTCACTCTATGAAATAGACTGAGTCGCGAAATGGACTAGTCGTGGTTTTATACCTATATCAGAAACACGTCCATACCAGATGTTTCCTGCACCCGATTATTGATTCTTAAGTGTATAGTGACCCTTGAAAACGATTTGTTTGTTTTCGAAAAATTTGTATCGGAATATGAGTGGAAAACTGTGTTCCCAGAGGCGATCAATGTCTTAGATTCAAACAAGAGATCGATTGCCTGTCGGTCAACGGCTCGCGATTCGCTGAATCATGAGATTCAGAGAGTCTAGAGCGTTTCCCACGGACAACGGGAGCAGGTGTCCAAAAGCACACCCGCCCAACCAACCCCACACCTCTCTTGGATGAATGAAGCGGGCAAAAAAGTCGCCTGGATAAGTCGCGGGGGGTGGGTGTGGTACCGGCCTACATTGCTCTAAGTAAACATAACCTTGTATCATATATGTATACGCTAGCCGGAGGAACCGTGTCGACTGAGCGGCACAACGTGAACAGGAAATGGAAAGCTGGCAGAAGGATTTACTCACGGAGACTTAAAAACAAATATGGACAGAGCGAGCGGAGTATGGAAAATATAGTGGAATGGAAAGGCTCGTAGGAATGCCAATAGAATGTACGCGGTCCGCTATTCGACTGCAGCTCGGAGAAAAGAATATCTATAGAAAGAACTCTTTCAATTCATCACGAAAAATGCAGCTGTATTTTTACTCGTAACCAGGTTTAATTATATTGTTCAGTGGGGGTGTCTTCCCGCCAGTCCTTCATTGATTGGTCCATGTCTCACATCCGCCGGTCCATCATGGCTTCGAAAGGGCCCATTGATTCAAACAAGAGATCTTACCGGCCCTTTCGCAGCAATCTCCACTTCAACCAGGTTTAATTATTCACAAACTTTAGAGGAAATAGCGGTTTTCATTCACATTTCTTAAGATAACTCAAAGTGTCTTACAAAAGCTTGAATCTTACCAGTCCCTACTTATGCTGTAATATCAATAATTCATAATATCTATGACAGGATACACGCTCCTTCCTCAGGCATTGTAAGACTTCTATAACTAATGACTTTGATATTCTATCTTTGGAAAATGTGGGACAATGAAACGTAAACAACCATGTAAATGCAACTCAAATCTCTATGTCGTCGAGATTGATTTAGGCGTGTATTTCCTCGTCATGTTTTGCACACCTGCTGCCTGCAACATGGTCCCAGACATTTACTTTTAACCCATTCTGCTAGTGAAAACGGAATTGTCAATTCGTGTATGTTTTGAAAAATATGCCTCCTCCAATGCTATTCATAGAATCATGCTTACATGGAATGATAAATCCGTCACTTATTTAAATGCACCTGTGAGAGATATTTCACTCCACATATTGTGCATCTCTGGACCAATCGAATCGAAATAGTTATCTCCCATGGGTCAATGTTTTGACCATGGTATTTTCTGCATATAAAACCAACTAATGAAAATAAATTTAAAATTAATGAAAGCACATTCTTAATTATATCCATCCAGCTTTCCCTTCATGTTCGGGTGTCTCTCTGAGGTGGGTTGTTTAATTAAGAACTGAAACCAAATTCCTAACTTTTTCCCACTAAGGCCTTTATCTTTTTTCTTGATAATATTCTATTTACTATCATGTTTAATTAATAATATATTGCGTTCATAACGCGTATATACAGATAAAAATTCAATTTTTCCTCGTTGAAAATCAGAAGAGATGTTTTTAATAACTAAGATTTAACTACAAAACTCAACTCTTTGCTCTGTCAACTTGCCAATGACCTTTTCTTAGACATAATATTTTATACTTCGTAATTTATGGTCTACTAACGGAATTAACCCGGCGTTTCTCGGGATCGCACTTTCTTCATAACTCATCTTATAAGAGGAGAACCGATTGAAAACATTAGAAACTTTATTCTTTCGGGTATCTGATAAATAAATTTTAACTCTCTATCTCGAGTGAGAGTAGTTTTATATAAAATTAACCACTGCACAAACCCAATTCTTAGCATTCATAATCAGCTTAAATAAGCAAAGTGAATTTTAAATGCGTTAAAGACCAAAATCTGGTTGTCAAGGAAATATGCTATTGCTGATTTCAGAGAAAAATGTGCTTTTTTTCAACTAAAAAAAGCAATTTTCACACATATATGAAATGGAAAAGATCACTTATTGAAATATTTATAAATTTCATTTTTTTAGTCATTTCATAAAAAAATCCCAACCCAATCTATCTTGTTCGAAAGTAATTTTTAAAAACAAATAGGTGAAACCACTGCACAAAACCCAATACGTAGTGTACCAAATGGTCGGCCCCATTTTGGGACCTTTTGGGGCCCTGAGATCTTTTTAAAATAGCCTACAATTATCCTCCTGCCTTGAACTATTAGTCTGCAAAATTTCTGCACGATCAGAGTAAAACTGTAGATTTTAATAAAACACAGACAAACAGACAAACATTTTTTTCTATGTATAGATATGTAAATATATTGTATCTTACCATGTGAAAGAGGGGACACAGCAGTCCAATTTTCACCCCATGTAACAAATTCATTTATATTTCTCCTGGAAAAATGCTGGAAAACACGTCATCAAATTTTTAATTTAATTTAACTTATGTGACTGCATTTGAAGCTCCTACCATAACACCCAAATCGGTCCACTGTTATTTTTTGTCATAATATTTCCTGTTCTGTCATTATTGTTTGGAATTTCAATAACTGTGAGGTTCCCAAAATAGAGTCTAATCTCAACTGCTTCCGATTGAAATGTTTTCTTATTCCATTGTAAGCACTCCGTAAAACTATTTCACAGTTATAGTTCGTAATCAGTGAGAATTATTTTTTGAAACCGTGCGTATTCATGCATTCACTCATACTGAATTAGACAATTGACAATCGGATATTTTATGGCGATGAAGAGATTAATTGAAAGTTGAAGAGATCAGGCAACCTTAACAAACCAGTTTGATTTTATCCGCGATTTTTAGGCTTGTAATACAAATAAATAAATAAATAAATAAATAAATATATATATATATATATATATATAAATTAAAACTTACAGGAGGTAGGAGAAAGAGATAAATATAAAGAATTCGTTCTTACGGGAACGTTTCGGACCGGTTGGTCCTTCGTCAGCTTTAGAAGTTTAATATTTATTTTATATATTATATTTAATATATATAATAAATATTATATATATAAGCATATATATATTATACATATATGCTTCTAAAAGCTGACGAAGGACCAACCGGTCCGAAACATTCCGTAAGAACAAATTCTTTATCTCTTTCTCCTACCTCCTGTACGTTTTATTTTATATATTTGTGGCCAATTCGCGAAAATTTCAAAAGAATATATATTTATTTATTTATTTATTTATTTATAATAAGACTTACAGGAGGCAGGAGAAAGAGATATAGATAAAAAGAATGACTTCTAAAGCTGAGGAAGGACCAACCGGTCCGAATCGTTCCGTAAGAACAAATCTTTTTGATTTATATCTCTTTCTCCTACTTCCTGTAAGTCTTATTTTATATATTTATGGCCAATTGGCGAAAATTTCACAACGAATATATATATAGTCTTTCTATGCAAAAAGTAGGTACAATAAAAATTGAAAATTTACTTTTAGAGAAATAATTACAATGTTTATTTACACATTACAAGTAACATATTAACATGATTTAGCTTTCAAATGTTTCTACATTTTAAGTAATAATTTTCCTACTTCTATGAAAGCTCAAATTTAGATTCCCTTTGCATTTTACAATGAGAAAATTAGAAAAATAAAACTTAAAGCAAAGAAAATACAAATCAATAATTCACTCACTTAGCTGTTTATCATTATGATGGCAATTAGGGCTTATGATACCTAATAATACCTCAATTAAATGTCTACCGGTTATTTTCTTCTTGTTGTGCTCTATACTACAAATTTCGATTTGCTTATATCCTGTTTCTAGGCAGTGCGCAATAAGATGCTTCAATGAAACTCGCAAATTGAAAAAGTGTATTCCCAAAACTAGTTTCGGGATGAAGCCACATGTTTGCGAAGGTATGTGCTGACATTAGTGTTGTCATTCAAAGACACAAGACTCCCAAGTATAATTCTTCCACTCCCATGAATGAAATAATATTTGCAAATAATGTTTTTATTTCTAGGAGACATTTTCTTGTCATTATTGAACTCGAATCAAATATACGAAGTTATTGCGCAGCTAAAATAGATATATCTGTTAAAGTTTAACATCATTACTGGGCACTAGTTCTTTGATTAGCTCTAATTATTTATTCACACCATTTTCCGATATATATATATATATATATATATATATATATATATATAGCTCTGTAAATCCGTAAAACCGCATGAAGATATCAACACGATCAAGTGATAAAGATTTACTCATTTACTGGTGCTGTGAGGAATCAAATACTGTTCGTAATCTATCCATCCATTCCTTCGAGTATGTCGTGTATAAATCGCTGCTTCGGACAGAAACGGTGTCTTCACACTGATGGAGCAATACGCCTAAGTGGGTTATCGCGTGACAACCAGCTCGGAATCAAAATATCACTAGAAATATCTGCTGCCACCGGGACTAGACCTCGGCCCCGCGGGCTCCAATCATCCCACCAAATCGACTCCATAAGCCCAAATCCACTCAAACGGTGGGTATTGGGGAGGTGAAGGGTGAATCTGGTACGAGTCATCTGCTATGTCCTCGGCGAATCGTGGGTAGGCTGAAGCCATGAAAATCTTCCCAGGGTACTTTGCGGATGCTTCTGTCGTCTTGTGCATCCCTAAGATCCGCAGAAGGACAGAAGATGCCACAGTCAGGAGAACAGGGGCACGCTTCAATCCGGAACACTGAGGAACGACTGTGCAACCGCCCGCGGAGAGACAGGGCCGGCCAATTGTCGTACTATCGGCCGTATGAGAAGTCCGTCCGTCGTGGCCTACTGCTTCAGCTTCGTGTCGTTGAAGGACTCACGCCAGAATAACGGGAGGGAGAAGGTGGCAGCGGCCGAGAAGATCCCACCCCTTGACGTCCATCTAGGATGAACCCTTGCGAGGATACCCTCTCGTCGACATCTCTGACGTCACTGCGAGAGGAAAAAAGAAGCAAAATAAATGAAGTATTTGTGTACAGTTCCCATGGCATCGGTGGGAGTTGGCGTGGAAGATTGATCGCGCCGCGGGCGGTGAGATAAGGAGACGCCTAATAAAATATTGCCACGGCGAATGACGTTTTCACTCATAGTTCCAATCGTATACACGTGAATCAACCGAATTGCTCTCTCATTCTTCCTCTCTTTCCTCTTCATGTTACTCCTCGTTCCCTACGCAATAACTCCCTTGTTAACATTATCAAATTCAGACTCTCAATATCCCAGCGCTCCCTATTCTTATAACGTATCCTCAAAACTTCCAACGTAAATAAAATAAAATCTTACGTAAGATTGTTTCGACCCCCTCAGTTAGACAACGTAAGAAGATACCGACTCCCCTCTCCCCTAATACATCTTATGCAATACTAGAATGGCCCATTAGGCAATAACTATAGTCCGTCCAAGATAATAACGCAGTTGAAAAATCCTGATTTGGCTTAGAAAGAAATGAAAATTAAATATTTTTTTCACTATCGTATGATTTAAATACAAAGATACAAATACAAAAAAACAAATACGCCACCGATATGGATTCTTCGGTCACGTGATTCCCTTCCCCAAACGGCATTGGACCTGTTTACTGGTTGGCTGCATTTGTAACTGCCAACTGCGCTATTATCTTGGATTAACTCTGTTCTTTGAATTTGCCTTCCCCGAAAGTGAACGACGTGATGGCTATGTACGTATGCATTAGTGGTGGCATTAAGTGTTGTCGGAGTGAAACGGGTGCAGCAGCAACTGTTTCGGTCAGACAACTGCTTCACATAACTGTTGCGTTAGCTTCATGATCGTGCCGCAGCCGCGCCGTTGCGCTATGTGCTGTGCAGCGGTAACTGATAGCTGAAGCAGACTGTTTCGTCTTCTATTCTGCTCCAGTTTCACTGCACGTGTGGCTGTGTTGCGGTTATAAAGGTACAATTTGTTGGATTTGAATCTGTTGCCTGAGATTGCTGGTTTATTCAGCCAACACATTTTCCGCCCGTCTTTGGATATTGAATTAGAACTGTGAAGTACTTATCTTTTATGAATCCAAATGAAATAGCTACTTTATTTAGTTAAAAATTTCTTATTACAGAAAATACAGAATTACCAGCCATTTTTACCACATACCAGCCAGCGCCGATCGATCGCCTGTTGTTTTGGTTTGCCTCTAGCTGTTATCCGCAACAGGGTGTTTCGCGGAACTTATTCGTTTGGAAACTGTTTTGGTTGCGAAAAAAATTGCAATGAAACTCGTGTTCTTTAAGCGCTACCACTAGTACGTATGTTAATTTTTAATAGTACAAAGAAGTTCGTATAGTTATGAATGGAAGTGTTGTTGCATTCCGTTCCACACCATTCTTTGCCATTTTGTCTGTCAACCTGTGCCTGTAAATATAAACGCAGTCAGTCAATCGTCCATAAAAAATAGCGAGGCGACCACCCCTAGTGGGAAGAAAGCCCGATAATAATTAAATCAATTGTTTTTTTATTTGCTTTTTAATACTGGGCCCATCCCTCTTTCGCTATTTTCCGTTAATCAGCTTTTGGGTATTCGTCACCAGTAGACATCTTCTTCTAATTCAAAGTTAGAAATATGCTTAGGCATAGGTAATTAAATATAAAAATAGGGCTACCTCGGGATTTCCATTCTAACAGGTATCTGCTGAAAGAAATTCAGAAAATCACTCGAGATATAATCTTGAACGAAATAAATGAATAACATAATGAATAGAATAATGTTGCCTGCATTTAATGGCCTATGCTCAACTCAAATAAGGTTCCTGTGGTGTAATTTAAGTGGAACACTGCAACAACAAGAATGAAGGAACACAAATTAAAAAAACACTAATATTAATTGCATTGAGGTATTCTGTCGATGTATAGAATAATCAGCAATATTGTGTGTTGCCAATTAATTCCTGTATTTCCTTAGCGTATAAGATTTCATGTCCTTCACGTAGGAGGGAATACGCAGCCACCTTCTGATGTGCATCCACTTGAAGTCAGGAATGTTCGGCAGGCAACGCTGATAACGATACCTTATACCCTAGCTTTGCCGTAATTGTGACGGGAACAAAGACAAAATATGTTGAAGCAAATGTAATAAAACCCACAGGTTCTGCGATCCGTTTTTTGGACTTGTATGGCCGATCCTGTCGTAAATTTTTCTATTTAGTGCCCCGTTCGCTCAGAATGCGCTGTTTCCGAGGATGTTATTTTCCATGAAATGGTTTATCTGACATTGATGTCTTGAGGACTGGCAATCATTGATAAACTCAATAAAGTGGATGCATTGTATAAAGAGTGAGGAATGTTTTGAACCTGCTAACATCCCTTATCATAAAATCAACACATGTACCAGTAACAACTCCAGCGTTGATCGTTTTATCTTACGCTAACGCCGCTATGCTACAGACGTTACACTGAAATTCATGTGGATGGGCGTATCTTCTACGTATGTCTGCTTGCAGTAACTTATACGTATTAACAAAATACATACAAGTAGTATTGAAACATTCAATACCAAGGTGAGCTCTTATCTCATATGTTTAACCTTAAGTCAGGTATATTACTAATCTAGTGTATTCATCAATATTTGCATAAGGTGGTTTGAGCGAAAAATCACTTCACATAGAATTTGATGAATTTGGCCTCATTTCAAAGAAAAAACTGTCATCTTTCCAATTATATCAAAGTATAAACCCCTTACTAAACTACTTTTTGAGCAATTTTCCTAAAAATATAAGCTATTTTACATGGGATAGATTACGGCTGTGCGCTCCAGAGGAAGCATATTAAAGAAATTAGGAACTTTTAGCGCCTAGATTTCGTAAAAAAACTAACGGTGTGTTGAGTGCATGTTTTCTCAACTATTTATAAAAATTAATCTATAACTCACCGAAGTAAGTTTTACAGGATCGCAAAACAAACTGCTGTTTTGAAGGGTTTTCAGCCGTACAGCGGGAAAAAAGTCAGGGAGTCAAGTTAGGCACTTATGTAGCTTTATTTATTTAATTACTGAGAATTTTGGTCATATATAACTATATCTTTGCCCCATTAATACTACAATATTTATTTTATACTTCTTACAGACGCTGAAATAAAAAAATGAAATTTGAATATGGTCTCCATTATGATTAGAGAACTATCTCGCTTAAACCAGCTTAAACTACCTTAATCAAGCACCATCAAAATTATTTTCGAGTTGAACCAACCTTTATCCCACGTAATCGTATGTAAGTACCACTGGGAATATTTACGCACTATGATCCAAAAATTCGATGTGATATTTCGGAAATAGTTTCACTTTTTAATATTCCCCAGAAAGTTTTGTCTTCCGACCCAGGGTTTCGACTGTTACGCAGTTATTGTCAAGGTAACTGTGTAACAGTTGAAAATATTGGTGGAAAGAAATAAAATTTTCTGTGGAATATTACAAAGTGAAATTATTTCCCTAAATTTCGCAATGTGATTCCACCAAATTAAGCCGGAAAATTTTATATGCAATTCTGTTTCCTCCTTACACACGTAAAACTATCACATATGTTTAGGCTAAAATTATGCAATATATGTGAATAAACAAAACTGTTCCCTCACAAAGTCAATATGAATGAATAGGCGTAGGCAGAGTAGGCGTAATTTACATCCAAGTTCTGTTTTGTTTTTTGCTTGTTGACGACGGAATAAGGTAATCAGAATCACCGTCGGTGAAAGGAGAAAAACGAAGACCGTTACACTGAGATGTCAGCATCGTCAAAGTCATATAGCGTCCGTGCTCCTCCGAATTAATTTCAATCTTCAGCGTTAATACAAACCAACGTTAAATGTATTCACATATGCATCGGTATGCCTTATTTACGATGGATTGCGTAGAATCTGTAACAACCATCATTCTGTTCTATGATTTGTTAATTCTCGGCTTTCATCAGCTTGAAGAGCCTACCCTTTGTTACCTGTTTCTTTTTCATTATCGCTATCATATGCAAGCTTTGTAACCTGCTTTTCTGTTTCGCTGAAGTTCTCTCTCCTTTCGTACTGTATTTTTTATTTTGATTAAGTTTGTTGCTTTTAGAATTAGAAGTAAGTAGCAGTAATTTAATTGGTGGCCATTATTACTATAGCTCTTGTTATGGGTCTCATTTCAGACCAATATGAACAACTTTCTGGAGCACCTAAAGGCACATATACATTTTAAATATATTACCTATGTATTATGACATTATTATTGTGAAACATTTTTCTTACACAGAATGAGGATGTTTGTATTGAAGATTTTCCCGATTTGCTAAATTTTGTGGCAATTTATATTTCGTTGCATCAATTTTCTTGGGGGAAATTTCTATTTCGTTTCGCAAATTTTCTTGGGGGAAATTTCTATTTCGTTGTGTAAATTTTCTTGGTCGTGTATAATAACCCCAGAAATCTTAGACGCGTGAATAAAATAATGTCTAATTATACTGATGACCTCAACTCTTGTGGATTCAATAAAGTTTTCCACAAAATATACTTTCGATAACTGTAGAGTTAAAAACATTAAATAGGTTAACATAGAACTTTTATATCTTTTACCTCCCTACAGGTTGGCGTAGTCACGTCTGGATGGGAAGATGGCAAGAGGTAGCAATAGATATGAATATAATATCGTATTAATGGAGCATTATTTTACAGATCGAATATTATCTCGATTTTTGCTAAGGATAGACTTAACTTAGTCTTTGTGAAATTTTACGTTGAATTTCAATGTATATCAAGGTTAAAATCCACAGCTTCAGGCTCTACTTTGTAGAAACTTTTAATATTCATTATAATAAAGTATGGTACTTTTCTACACATTTTTTTAAACACACTACCCGTTTCACCAATTTATAGCGTCGTCAGGTGTAGTTGTCTGTTTACATCAAGGCCTGGAAGTGGGTGGAGCTAAAGTGAAGCCGTCATCGCCGCCATCTTACCTCAGCAATTTGTGTATATCTGCACTGACGGCTACGGTCAAGAATTCATGAAAATCATTTTTAAAGTAGTTCAGTAAAACAAAGTTCCGTGTATACAATTCTACGTCACTAGGCTCTCCGACCATATAATTTTTATTTTAATACTGGAATGGCTAGGGGGTATTTTTTACATGGAATTTTATTCCATCTTTAACCCAAGTTGTAGAAAAGGAAGAATGAAGACGACAAGAAAACTTTCCAAGCAACTATTTATTTCACCACGAAACCAACAAAATTTCCGACACCATCGTACATTCGATAACAACATGTATAATGTCATCCTTAAGAATTTACAAAGAGTGGCAACTACAGATTTTTGAAAATAGCCAATCTGTTGTATTTTGATCTGTGCTCAGACTTACGGTTATTAATTGTCGATTCAGGCCCAATTACTCCAAAAGAAAGGTCTACAATGAGATTCACAAATCAGTACTGCGCTTTGTTTACGATTCGTTTAATTATGTAAGATGGCCGCGTGCGCAAGGGGTAGGCTTCAACGCATCCCTGCGGCCAGAGTGGACACTGCGTGGTTTACATATATTATATTGTTGTCGTTGTTAGATACAGAACATTGAATTTGATTTTAAAGAAAAGTTTACATTAAAAAATTACAAAAAGGAAATGAAACAAAAATGACGAGGGTAAAAAAATATTAACATGAAAATAAAAAAAAAAATTTACATATAATGCTTTGCAAAAACAATGAAATCAAGGGGTGGTGGTATGAGAAAGGTCAACGCTTTTTAACGAAAATTTTCCAGAAAGTAGTGGAAAGGTATGTGTTATTTTATTGTAATTTTACAATTCCTTCCCAAAGGTTTAAAAATGGATGCATTAGAACAAATTGAAATTATCAGGCACTCTCCAAATCTATGCAATGAGCAGCTTTTTGCACATCCCTCCCCACTACTTTCTGGAAAATTTTCGTTAAAAAGCGTTGACCTTTCTCATACCACCACCCCTTGATATTATTGTATTTGCAAAGCATTGTATGTAAATTTTTTTTTTTATATTCATATTAATATTTTTTTACCCTCCTTTGCATTTTTGTTTCATTTCCTTTTCGGAATTTTTAATGTCAACTTTACTTTAAAATCAAATTTAATGTTCTGTATCTAACAACGACAACAATCTAATATATGTAAAAAAAACAACTACATCTGACGATGCCATAAATTGGTAAAACGCGTAGTGAGTTTAAAAAAATAAAAAATAATAAGTGTAGAAAAGTGCAAAACTTTAGTATAATGAGTATTTCAAGGTGGTGAATGGGCGGATGTGGAATTTAGACACTTTAGTTGAAGGAGGAATCAACGTATTCCAGGAGTAACTTGGAATGAGGATGAAGTTATTGGAGCAGCAGTGAAACAATGGGAAGATCTAAAAATAGGGATGAAGAGACGTGTGAATGGAACAATAGGAATGGATAGATCGGGATTTAAGAATTAGGAGACTATAAGTTCAGTGAGGGATGATAAGGAATATACGAGAACAAGTGAAATGGAAGAACGCAAGCTCAGAGAAAGGTGAATGCATTCTCATATCATCAAGTACTTATTTGGCAAACTCAGGCAAGATACTATACGGGTAGGGGAAGCAAGGAAGAGAAAACAAAGCAATACTGCTAAATGGTTGCAAGTTGGAGGCAAGGAATATATCTAAGTGTTCTCATTACCGTAATCGCATCCGTAGTTGCCTTACCCTTTGTTAACACAAACTGGTCATCGCCCAAGAAGTAATTTGCTCTCATCTTTAACCTTTGATTTTAAGTACAACTTTTTCCGCGTGTGACATTAAACTAATTGCTAAACTGATTTTCTTCGCATTCTGCGGCTTTATTTCTTTCGGGATAGGGATAAAAGATATTTTCTGGAATCCTCTAGTCATATTCCCTCCTCGCAGATCCAACGAGTTTGTTCGAAAAATACTGGTGTCCTATTATTTTCTAAATTCTTTAGTAGCTCCTAAGATATATCTTTTCCATCCTAGAGATTATCTACTCGCACAGCTTTCCATGCCTTCATCTCTCGCAGTGCCTTATCTATTTCGATTTCGAGTATCTTCAGCCCGACGTTATCTTTCCTTAATGTTCTTATGATCTTTATATTTAAGTTCAAAGGTTTATTAGCTCTGTTATATAGCTCTTCCACGTATTCCATCCACATCTCCTGTATATCATTCTGTTCAATTAATATATTATTTCCTCGTTTTTCCTTAATCCTTGGTATCGTTTGCCTTCTGTTACCGCCTTCCTAACATTGTCACTTAAGCGTATGGTGCAGCTACTTTCCCCTCTCTCTGTAGCTTTTCCATTTCCTCGCATTTTCCTTTCCAACAATTTCCAATTGCCCGACTGGTTACTCACCGAAGTTATTTTTATTTATTTATTTCCATAAACCTCCTCCTGCCTAGCCCGGAGTTGATTTTGTTTCCAATTTCTGACCTCTTCTATTCTCCTAGCCATATAATGTGACTCGGCTTCTTGGCATCTGAATTGGCTTCTTGACCTCTCGTTTTTACTGACCCTATTGTTCTCTCTGCCGCGCTAACCATTCCTGTGTTCATACCGTCCCATATTTCTTCAGTTTCTCCCATTTTCATTGATTTAGGTGTTTATTTTTACCTATAATTGCCAGCTCCTATAATTTTTGTTTGAAGACCTTTGCATCTTTTCTTGTCTATGAAGGATGATTTTTTCGGGCAATGCTGCGTTTTTTTTTTCATTAAAAAAAACATCCTACCCTCACCGAAGGATAGCCATCCTCCCCTTCAATCTATGGGAGTGTATGAAGTTCCCTTCCGCTGCGGCAGAAGCTATGTGGAGTTGAGTGAGCGAGCCATCTCTCAACGGCTTAAAGAGCAAAAGAGAGCGATGGAGCAACATAAATGGGACTCATCAGCGGTCGCCGAACATTCCGCCTCAAGTCCTAGGATAATGTTCGACCAATCATGGCTCTTGGCCAAGACGCAAGAATATCATCAGCGCTTAATACGTGAGGCCATAGATATAGCCAAAAAACTTCAATAGGGAGGATGGATATATCCTGAGCCGGGTTTAGAAAGGGTTCCTGGCTCCTGCAAAAAGCCCAACGGCTAACGTCTCCCGCACAAGATTCAAGTCGGACCAACAATGGTGCAACGGAAATCGATGCTTCTCTTATATAAGACCGATCTGAAGCTGAAAAACGCTCATTCTCTTGAAAAAGCTTCCAGTACGAGAAGCGAAACGTTGAGTGTATTAAAAATGAACAAGACGTAGCATTTCCCGAAAAATCATCCTTCATAGCTCCTATTATTCTTTCCTTTAAATCCTATTTCATTCTTACTCGTTCCACCTCTTTATCTCCTGCTCTTACTTAACCTTTTGGATCTAACATCAAATCTTATAAGCGCTAAATTATGATCCGAGTCCGTATCCACCACTGGAAAGCTACTTGAGTTTTGACACGGCCCAGTACCTCTGTCTGACCATGGAGTAATCTGCTTGATTACATCATGGTCAGACAGAGCATTTCCCATGTCTACCTTAATCTGTTTTTTACCTTAATCTGATACCGAGTGACCGTTTTAAAGTGGCATTCAAAAATCCATTTGGTATGAAGAACCTTTTAGTGAACTGTAAGGACCCCATCGACCCTCAGAAGAAAAGTGTTGTTTATTTAATGGAATGCAGTGATTGCGGCGGACGGTATGTGGGACAGAAGAAAAATTTTAAAATTAGACAAACGGAGTATACAAGGGATTTTAATTTTTACGGAAGCAACTTTGCCAAACATATTTTAACCCATGGACATAAATGTGATTTTACTATCATATCTCTCCATTTTACCGATGAAAAGCGAAAGCTGAATGGTTTAGAACAACAGCTGGAGATTTAAAAAAAACATCTTGACTGTGATAAATTCCTTGTTAATGAATGTATGCTCCCGGCCTCTTCCCCCATTCTCAAAGCTTTACCCCCTCCCCTTTGTCCTCTTAGTCCGTCACCCGCAATCACCCCCTCCCCTGCCCTCCTCCCGGTTTCCTTAACCCTCACCCCCCTTTCCCCTCCCTCACTTGGCTATGTCATGTACATGTCATGTATATAAGGCTTGCGCTTCTCTTATATTTTTGCCAGATGATGATGTGAACCCACGTCGAAACCCAGGTCGAGTTTCAATAAATTTCAGTGGTATTTGTAAAAGTTGTCTTTTTCTCCCTCTTATGATGGAATACCACCAAGTAACCCTTGAAAAAGTAATTGTTAATCTGTTTGGATGGACGTTAGTTATTCCGATTTCCACCACGTGGTTCCATTTTCAGGGACAATATTTCGCCGGCTATCCTTCAGGCTTCCTCAGGTCCAAGTCCAATTTAATTGGATCTTTTAAAGTGGAATTGTTCTTGGACCTGAGAAAGCCTGCAGTATAGCCGGCGAAATATTTCCCCTGACAATGGAACCACGCAGCGGAAATCTCGGAAATCGGAATAACCAACGTCCATCCAAGCCCCGCGGAAACCTACGTCAGAATCTATTTGGATGGTTAAACCAGGCTCATGTAATTTTGTAATTTATTTCTCCTACAAAATTCAGCTGGATTCTCAATGCGGTCATTTTGTCTCTCTAGCCCATACTCTCCCACTTCATATCCATCCCTCCATTCCCCTACTACTACATTCTGATCCCCCATCACCATTATTTTTTTTCATTCCCAGGACTTCTCTAAGTACTATCTCTTCCAGGTGTTTATGCACGCCATCCACCTCTTTGTCTCTCTGTGGGCATGTGCGCCTGGACCACGGCGAAATTCGTCGGCTGTGCTTATATTTCAACCGCTAATATCCTGTCACTCACCTGTTTGCAATGCAATGTTTACTGCATTCTTCTCTAATTTTCCATTTAATACCATAGCTACTCCACGTTGTCACTAAACTCCCGCGCCATAAAGTACCCTGTAATTGTCTCCGCTATCTCTCCAGCTCACATCGTAATCCTCCTGCACATCTTTTCCCTTTCTCCATTCCCTGTTTCATATTTTCTATCGTCCCTATCCTCATCATAGTCCGAACCCTCCCAAGTTCCTATTTTTTTACTACTGCTTACCTCTTCTTCTTCTGGGTATTCTATTCAGTCGTAGTCCTTGTTTTAGCTATTTTTGTTACTGCGGAAGGACTTCGCGGGATGATGACCGCCAAGGTATTGCCTCCCCCGCTGCCAGGCACGACACCCGCCCTAGTGAGCGGCGTTCCGTAATTGTCAGAATTAAATACTCTAAAATTAATTAACATTTTTTTCGGTTACTCTTAAATAAAATTTCCTTCCATGTTCAGATAAATAAGTAGTTGGGGGAATTATTCCCCATAGCCTTTCCCAAATACCCTTTAAATCTTAAGGTGACACCATCACGTAAACAATTTTTCGTCTGGTTCCTACCCGTCGACCTATCTGGCATGGGTGGCCCCTCCGAGAGAAATGATTATTGCACCAACAAGTACAGCTCTAGGGGTCATTGGAACGTGCAAGCCCGTCTACTGCCTCAAGGTCCTAGTCCAAGGAAAGGTAAAGAATTAAAATCAAAATGCAAATTGCATTCATGTGCCTTTAAGGTATAGTTTGAGCGAGATATT
The DNA here is from genome assembly GCA_963573305.1 of Pyrrhosoma nymphula. Classification (NCBI taxonomy): domain Eukaryota; kingdom Metazoa; phylum Arthropoda; class Insecta; order Odonata; family Coenagrionidae; genus Pyrrhosoma; species Pyrrhosoma nymphula. The sequence continues at coordinate 46,534,615 of OY754333.1, read as the reverse complement.
TCCCTAGTCATAATGGAAATCGTATTAGAATTTTATTTTTTTAATATAAGCATCAGTAAGAAGTATGAAGTAAATATTATAACATTAATGGCGCAACAATATAGTTATCTAAGACAAAAAGTCTCAGCAAATAAATAAATTAATCGACTTAAGTCTCAAACTTGACTCATTTTTTCACGCCGTACGGCTAAAAAGTCTTCATAACAGCAGGTTTTTTGTGCAATTCTGTAAACTTTACTGCGGTGAGTGATTAATTATTTTTTTAATAGTTGAGAAAGCATTCAAACTACACACAGTTAGTGTTTTGTCGAATTGTAGGTGCTATTAATTCCTAATTATTTCAATATCCCCTCTCTGGAGCGCACAGCCGTAATCAATCTAATGAAAAACAGCTAATATTTTGAGGCAAGTTGCTCGAAAAGTAGTTCGGCAAGGGGTATATATTTTGATACCATTGGAAAGATGAGTTTTTTTCTTTTAAATGAGGTCAAATTCATCAAATTCCAGGTGAAGTGATTTTTCTCTCAAACTACCTTAAAAGCTGGTTGTGGAATTTTTTTTAGAAAATCGTTAAATTAAGAGAAATCTTTCGCGAAAAAAAAACTATAATTTTCTGCCTTCCGTCGTCGTTGGGGATCTTTGCGATCGCTGTCGCGTAGCGGGCGAAAGAGTTTGCGATAGCAGGGAAGAGTAAATAGAGGAGCAGTCGATCGCGTAAGCCTGTGTTTGCACACGAGAGCGTGGGATCTGGGATGGTGGCTGGATAATGAAGCGATTCACGGTGCGGCAGATGGTCGGGAGACTTGTTCGCTCCTATTATCGCATACCCCTTTCCTTTCATTGATACCTATTTTAGGACCCTCGTGCGGGCGATAAAGATAGTTCGCTGGCACCCACATGTGATGGCACTGCACGGATCTCTCGCATCAATTGACGCTTCCGCATTTACGATAGATTCCGTCTCCTCAAAAGTTAAGGTGGTTTGAGCGAGATAGTTCCCTAGTCATAATGGAGACCATATTCATATTTTATTTTTTTATTTCAGCGTCTGTAAGAAGTATGAAATAAATATTTTAATATTAATGTCGCAAGGATATAACTATATATGACCAAAATTCTCGATAATTAAATACAATCAGCTATATAAGTCTCTAACTTGACTCATTTTTTCCCGCCGTATGGCTGAAAACCCTTAAAACCGGCAGGTTTTTTTGCGATTCTGTAAAAATTACTGAGGTGAGTAATAGATTATTTTTTATAAATAGTTGAGAAAACATGCACTCAACACACCGTCAGTTTTTTGACGAAATCTAGGTGCTAGAAGTTCCTAATTTTTTCAATATTCTCCCTCTGGAGCGCACAGCCATAATCTATCCCATGTAAAACAGCTTACCTTTTTAAGCAAATTGCTTGAAAAGTAGTTCGGTAAGGAGTTAATATTTTGATATCATTGAAAAGATGGGAGTTTTATCTTTAAAATGAAGTCCAATTTATCAAATTCTAGGTGAAGTGATTTTTCGCTCAAACTACCACAGTGAACTTGCGCACTCAGAGTAAATAGCCTACTGCGCTTGCTGAGTAATCAGTATCTCTACGCCAAAGACGGTGAAATTTGCCATAAAAAAAAACATTTTACTTGATTAGGATTCGAACCCGATTCTCTCAATTGTCGGTCAGGTGTGTTAGCCAGTTACACTGAGCTGATTTTAGCTGGTTAACACACCTGACCGGAAAATGGGAGATCCGGGTTCGAATCCCGGTCAAGTCAAATGATTTTTTTCATGGGGAATCTCACCGTCTTTAGTAAACTGTTCGTTAGTGTATAACTTCACAACACAGTGCCTGAATGCGTATCACATCATTTGTGCAATGTGTGCAATGGTTGTAAAATCACTATTTCGCTAAATTTCGCATCTTAAATAGACATAAATTTGCCAAATGAAATTTTGATTTTGTGTGACTTTGAAAAATTTCCTTAGTACAGGAGCAAATTCGGTTTTTGTTATAGTCATTGATGAATACACCAATTTAATCTTATTTGTCCTATAAATAATCTATGATTTTTTCTTGTTTATTAAAGGTAGATATTAGTAAGTTGCGGTTAAAATTTTGCTCATTTAGTTTCTTCATAATGCTTACTTTTAGTGAAAACGCCTGCTGTAACTTCAACTCACATGATGGTTATGCACATATGTGTACGTTAGCTGTTTCAACTAATTAAAACCCGTAAATTATAGCGTATTGGTCTGCCTTCCTTGCCCATAATGCGATGGAGCTAATTATCGCTAAATTTCACTCGAAATAATTAGGGAATAATAATCTTTCTTATGTTAACATCTCGATATTTTCAGCAATATAATGGAAATCAGCTGACGACTTTTCAGCTTGACAACTTTTCTCCTTTGGAAAATGAAGAAAATAATTCTGACCAGGGCACATAGGCATGTAGGGTAAAGTTGCGTTCTACGTTTGCCTTTTTAATAGAACCCTTTCGCAATATCATCAAATCATTTCATTCAATAAACGCATCATTGAAGGAAGTCATAAAAGGTCGTGAACGACACCCTATCACTAACTCTCTTTAGAATTTCTGGAAGTTCTCCTCATAGGTAAAATGAAGGAGTGAATTCAAGGAGATGTCCGATAAATAATTAACGAAGTACACAGACACCATGAAAATACTGAATACGCCCCTCAAGCCGGCAACAGGGAGAGCGACTGGATAGAGGTAACCAGAATAATAGCACGGAAGCATTTATAGGCAACTCGGGAAGGTTATCGGCAGTACAATCTATACATTTAAGAAAAGCCCTTGTCACTCACTCACTGACTCAGGAACGCTGAAAGATGGAACCACAATCACTTAATTTTTTAAAATGCCGTTATTCAACTGCTTGCAAGAAATTTCATAAAATCGAGAATCATTTCTGATTTGGCTCCGACTGAGGTTGTCTCAGTCGGAGCCAAACGCTCCCTTTCATCTTGCGACGATGACAATAATCAGTGATTTGGGAATATGCGATTACAATCAACAAGTCGTAGGGTCAGTCGTTTGATCACGTTGGACTCCAATTCCAAACAGCAGTATCCCAACACGGACAACTGTACGTTGCTCCCTCTCGCTCGAGAAATTCCCACCAAGTGGAATTATTTATCGAGGAGCCCAACCCTCAGCAAGGACCACTGCTCAACGATAAACACCAATTCACACGCAATGTGAAAATAAACGGAGAGAATGTAATTATTTTAGTGTTGATATTAAACTCATGATATCAAGTGTCCTTTAATTTCAATATCATCCTTGAATAAGTGGGCGCCGCGAGCGTCTTTTAAAAACGAGTTCACAAATATTAAAATTACTAATATCTAACGTTTAACGGATATTCAGTAACATTCTCATATTCCAAACTTTTAATTTCTTTCGATGTTGCGGTGTACTACAGCAAATGTGCAAAATCATTTTGTTGTTGGTGTTCCGCTTGAAGCCTCTACATCAGTTTGCTCGTCAATCGAAGGAACGCACAAACTGATTATGATGCTGCTCCTTACGAAGGCCTAGAAAAGGAACCTGAGGCTGAGGAACGAAATGAAGCTTTTACAGACTCGCTTGCTACTGCTTACTGTTTCTCTTTCTGTTTACTCTTTTCATCCAAGAAATAAAAGTGGAGGATCATCTCAGCCACGATCGCAAGAGAATTTAAATTTTCACTCGAGAAGGTGGCATTGGAATCTTCTGGAATGTTCCACTCGGATTCCTCCCTTGCTGATCAAGATGTTTTCGAGTGATACTGAGAAAACTGGAGAAGCATGGGGGTTGCTTCTTGGAATCTAAACATTGATTGACCGATTAAGTCGAAGACAAGGCGGGAAATAATATATGCCAAAAATATGGAAACGACGCCTAGATTTCAGCCTGCAAGAAGAATCTATTAGGTGCATTTATTCATCCGTTGTTCAAAAGCAGAAATAATGGTAAACAGCTATGACCCCTTCCAGCTATTCCAAAACTTCGTGGTTCTCCTGAGAGAGGCTCGTTGCCCCACCCGTAAGAACATATTTCTTATCGTCAGGCAACTATCAAAGTCGAAAGAATATGATGACGATACAGCTCGATTTTAAACGACATGGCTAGCTTCATAAGTTAAATACTATATGATTATTTTCAATGACCAATTCTCCATAAAACATTTAATATATGATTATTACAGTGGAGCTGTAGTTAGCGAGCCGGATTTCTGTCCACAAGAAAGGTTTGACTTTGCTTAACAAATCACGGTGAATGTTTAGTTCGGTCGTAAAAACATTGCAAATTTATAATCACTTGCTAAAGAACATTAATCACAATGAAAATTCATATTTCTAATGGGAAAACTGGGGTATTTAAGTTACGAATATAACTATTTTGCGTCTCTCTGATGTCTAAGTCTCTGGATACTTTACTTCTATGCAATCTGATTGCATATAAGGAATTAATGCTATAACGGGAATCCGAATTTTGGCTATCGGAAGCAACTTGCTTATTAGCAGGTAAAAGAGAGTTGCGGTCGTTAGTTCGTCCCTCCAAATGAGAGAAAGGATTCATTCCGTGACTTAGGATTTGCGACCAAATGGCAAAGCCCGTGTAAAGTTACATGGCGATGATCAACGGATCCAAGTTAAACCTTGCGGATTAAGAGAATAAAGGAAAATCGTACACCCTTATTTTCGGAAATACGATGATTAGTCCGACATTATCCGAACATCTTCAATGAATGGTGAGATGAATTTTCATTCGAATCATTAGACTAAAATAAATTCGTGGTCGTAGGCACCGTTTTTTGCAACTTTTGCGAGCTGATTATAAAATTATTCCTATTTCATTTCCTCGTTGATTGAAGCCTTATTGATTTCCACTTTTATAACATAATGTTCTACCAAATCGTACACGCAGAGCCTTGCTCATGGTTCCTCGGCCGTGCTGCACTATTCAAGTGTCATTCTAAGAGGCGAGTTCGATGGCCGTGCACTGACGTTTTATCGATCACTATCGTTCAACAGAATGAGTGCGGTTGTTCCTTTTCCTTCGAAAGTCTTGAGCAGTACCGTTAACTCTGTGGGTTTAAGGAATTCCGACCGCGAGAATTTCGATGCGTAGATTGCTGCGAGCGATACAAGGGAAGCATTACTATGACGAGACACTTTCACGAAATATATTGGAAACAAGGGAAAAATGTTTGGGTATCGATTGCTCGGCTAAGACGCTGCGACAAAGATTATATACACAGAAAACCATGAACCAACGTTTTCTCTTCGACTTAAGGCGGTTCTTTGCTAAAGATTGTGCAGCTTGATTTTCAATTAATAACACTAAGGTAGTGTAACGTTTGAAATTAACCTCCCCCCCCCCCCCGCACACGCTTAATGCATGCACGGCACCGTCATGCTTGCTTCATAATAGTTATACCCGATCGGATGAAACCGAAGTCACGTAGTGATAGCGTGGGAATGGGTCACCCAGCATACGTCCATCCGCCGTTTCCGTACCCCGTAATCAAATTGATCTTAAAGACGCATCCTCGTCAAATCTTCCTTAGAACATTAGTCAATATTGGATAAATGGACGGGGCCGAAAGGGAAAGAAGAGTTACGAGAAAACATTCGGTGGCCTTAATAAAGTGAATCAAACGTTATGCACCAAAGACGGTGAAGTTTGCCATGAAAACATCATTTGCCTTGACCGGGATTCGAACCCGGATCTCCCAATTGCCGATCACGTGTGTTAGCCAGTTACACCACCAAACCATTTTAATTCAAGGCGAATTTCGCACCCGTGCGCGTGACTGCGTACCACATCATTTGTGCAACCGCAATGATTGGAAAAATTGTTAAGTTAGTCGTACTAGAAGCGAAAATATTGGGTTTATTCTCTTCGACTATGGTATATCATGCACGTCAACGTCTCCTGTGCTACAATGTAGACTGGGAACGAGAACATCTTGTTCTTAAAAACCTCCACTGAAATTCGTCTTGAATTAAGATTACTTGGTGGTTTAACTGGCTAAAGCCCGTTTCATACGATACTTGATCCAGCAAAAGGACGAGGATACTCGCTAGCATGATAGCTTTCCAGTACCGTGTGATATAGAACCAGCATGCTGGCTAACAAGCATGATAGCTATTATACTCGCTGGGCTACTTGATTCGTAATTGATGCGGTACTAGTTTGCTACTAGCTCCCAGTAGGACCTAGTAGCCGTCGACCAATCACGTTAGCTTTTACAGTCGCAGTGCGATCGTCACTCTTTTTTTAATCAGCTCCTCACTTTATCGCGGGTGTTACGCGCTCTTTGGCTGTGAAAATGTGCGGTTAAAATGTCGCGACAATCCCTGCTGTTACTGCAGCAGCCAAAAGTCTCCTTCTTTCATGGAAATTTTCCATTTTATTTTAACAGTAAGCGACAGTATCGCTTCATCGCAAGCACAAGTTCAATGATTGTGTGAAACCTTCTATCACGGTTTCTATCACACTGGGTTCCGTCCTCAATATCAAGTACCAGCTACCATACTAGGTCTTGTGCTGGATCAAGCATCGTGTGAAACGAGCTTAACACACCTGACAAGCAATTGAGAGGTCCGGGTTTGGATCCCGGTCAAGACAAATGATTTGTTCATGGCGAATTTCTCCGTCTTTGGTGGATAACTTCACACCCGACCACGTGACTGCGTATACACAGTCATTGGTGCAACCGCAATGACTGTAAAATTGAATCAAACGTACCTGTAAGCGTTCGCCCCCGGGAGTAAGAGGTGATTGATTCCCCTCTACGATTCCGGTCCGTCCTCCAACTGTTGCTCCTGGCACCCTCAGCGTTCCACGAGCCAGAAGAAGGGTAAGAGGTGTCCCGGAGACAGGGGAAGTAGCCTCGCAGCCGACGCCAGACCCTGGAACAGCCATAGAGAGCAGCCATTTGAGAGAGCAAGCATTTGGTCATCAGAAGCATTGCGTCAAAAATAAGATTGTACCACTTATGCTCTTTATTTGTAGATTTGGGATATCTTCCTTTAAAACACTTGTATGTATGCTTAAGGTATGGAAATCACTTTATGCTATGGGTGGTCGCTTGCCAATTCTCTCCAAAGGCCCATTGAAGTAAAATATTAGAGATAAAGACATGTCCATTAAGTTAGCCAAAAACTGTTTTCAAGCGAACGCTTGTTTGCAAGGGATCAAATGTGCTAAAAATACTGTCTGAAGAATTAAGGAATGTGAAACCTTGTGAAACATTTCTTCAGTTGGTTAAACCATGGACGTTGGCTGACAATGAGCGAAAACTGAAAAAAAAGCTTTTCATATCGACTAAATTTTGAAAAGATAAATTTGACAATTATATTTGTATGAATTTAATTAATTTTCATTTTAACCCTTTATCATCATATATTGTATATTTTTTGTACATTTATTTTTATACATTTTTTTGGTGTGATACTGTTTAGCAATGTTTGCCATTTTCATTTCAGCCACCTCGGCACAGGTTTCTCCTTGGTGCCGAACTAAAACTTTTTCATGGCCGTAACACAAACATCTGAGAGGGTGAACGCTGGTAAATTAAACTATAAAGATGATGAACGCTAATAAATTACTTTTCGGCGTTTTAGTCCTCGATGATCCATGTTTAGTGGGCGATATGTCGCCGGCTTTCCAGTCGGCTTCTTCCTGTTGCTTAACTGAAGAGATTTACTGCAGCTAACCTGGAGAAAACGTCTGGTCACTTCAACTGACCTGAAGAGGTTAACTGGATCGCCGGCGAAATATCGTCCTCTGAATATGGGAGACCGTGGAAGACAATCCGTAATCCTCCCACACCGTCCGTGGGCTAGTTATCTTATTCTCGAGAAAGGGGAGTCGGTTACTGCATTATTACTGTTTCAACTGTAATCGCTACTCGAAGATTTCTCCACAAAAATACCTACTTCATTAGGACTGTGTACAAAGTTAATTACTCTCCCGAGTCGCATGGCTCCAAGAGTGTATTTTGTAATGCATTCATTACCGACGAGTATCCCGAAAAGAAATGTAAACTCATAATTAACATAGCTTAGTACTTTTCTACAATTTGTTTATTATTGCACGAGCGTTTCGCCGCTTTATGGCATCGTAAGGTTTACAAAGTATAATATGCATAAGTTTGTAATTTCAGTTTGTTATTGTGGTTGTAGTTACGGAGGAGGAGGGGAGGAAAAATGAAAGACACGATGATTAAGGGCTGGTGAGGCGGGAAAGATTAATTTTATCTGAAAGAAGGGGGGAGGGATGCGGAAATAATAATTCGTTGCAAAGGTATTTTGACTGTCTGATAATTTCTAATTGTTCCAGTGCGTCCATTTGCAGACCTTTGTCAATGACGTGTCAAATTTCGGGTATAAAATCGCTCGTGTGATTGTTATCCAAAAGGTGTTTGGCAAACTGTGAGGTGGAATCCATATTTCTGTAACATCTGGCGTGTTCTTAGATGCGTGTACTAAAACTACTACCAGTCTAGCCGATTTATGCCATATTGCAACTATTGCATTTAATTTTATAAATACCAGAATTGAGGAGTCTATCTTATCTTAAACTTATGTATATCATACTTTGTAAACCTGACGATGCCGTAAAGCGGCGAAACGCGTCGTGAATTAATAAAAAATTGTAGAAAATCACTAATTTAAGTAAATTATGAGTACTAGTAACTTCTACGAAGTAAAGCCTTCAGCAGTCAAGTATAGAAATGTCAAATTTTGCCTTGGTTTGGTTAGGTAACTGGTGGCTGGGAGATAACAGTGATTGAAAAGTCAGATGAAGGTGGTGGGTTACTTTCGTATGACAGTAGATTTGTACATATAGCACATTCAGAACCCATAAACGTCATTGTTTATAATATGAAAATCTCAAAAGAAGATTTTTCGCATTTTTAAAATACGGTGGAAAAAATGGTAATACATACTTACGAAGAACCGTAATTGGCATTTTTGTGCGACCAATACAATTATATTATTTTTGCTCTTCTTTAATGAGTGCGCAAATATTCAAGTTATGATGATAAGACCATGATGTAGAACGTTATGAGAAGATTAATATTGTATTTTTTACGAACGCGAAGAAGAATTTTCACATTTAAAACACGGTGGAAAAAATTGAAATGCCTACGAAAAGCTATCATTGGCATTTTTGTGCGACCAATACAGTGATGTTATTTCAGTCTTTCTTTGATGAGAGCTAAAATATCCAAGTTATGATGATAACGCCAGGATGTGGAACGTTATGAGAAGATTAATGTTGTAATTTTTTACGAAGACGGCAACAGGGATACTTTCACACAACGGCCAAAATCATTGGAGAAAAAGTAAAACACGATATGTTTGCGCATCTTCTTAGTTTTATCTCTCACCTCCATGAGAGATGTGCAAAAGATCTCCTGAAGTTCTTGCCGAAGGCGCAGTACAGCAAGAAGTTAATTCCGAAGTTGGTGCAGTAGAGCACATGGGCGACATTTTGCGGGGTTTCCAAGTGTCTCACGTCTTCATCATTGAAAGCGTTGTTCGGCGAGGAAGACTGGAAGAAAATTAATTGGTTCAATGGACATCATGGGCATCGTATCATTCACGCAACAGAAGATAATTATGCGCTTCTAAGAAACGACGAAGCATAGAAAAGAGTGGAAGAGGAGAAAACCATACATTTCACTCCAAGGAAAAGGAAAACCCAATTGGGTAGGGCACACCCTGAGACACAGCTAACTCGCAAAAGAGAATCACACATATAAAGCTATAATTGTCTTTATTTAAAATAGTAATCATATGTTTCGCCCTGGGTTAGATTTTAAGGAACCAACGTTTCAACAGGTGACTGAGCCGTCATCATTATGGTCACGGTCTTAGTATTCCAAGATCGTGATTATGGTTAAGTCTGGCAGCGAAGAAATTGACGGTAATAGAGTGTGTTTCAGGAGGAATTGCGCAACTTCTGGAGGAGGTAGGGGAGGTGATTTTAAGTATTTTTTGTCCTGTAAAATGGAGTCGCAACTCCTTAGTTGCCGAGCTATGGCAACGCAAACATTTCTTATAAGCATTTTGCAGTTAACTTTAAAATGCCAGAAGGCAGTGGCGTTCAGCAATACCAATCTAGAAAAACTGTTCTCTGTTGTACTTGAAATTTGTATCTTTCTTTTCCTGTCGAAGTTTATACTTATTGCTTCTAATATTCAAGACAGCAACATTTCTCTTTTTTGAAAATGTTTTTTTATCGCTTTTACATTTTCAATGATACGAAAACATTTTTTAGAACAATAAAAAAATTATCAATTTTAATTTTACTTCTTAACTTGGTAAATTTATTTTCCTTCATTAATTTTTGCGGAGATATTGAACTTTTAATCGTACCGTTACATAAGCGCATGTTTGGCGGTTCTCTTCCATGCATGTAACTCGCATTCATTAACCGAAAAAGATAAATTGACTTTATCATTCTATGGTTACCATTTCTTTTTAAATGTATCGAAAGGAATATTCAACAACTGAAGCCCAGGTGGTTGTCTTTTTGTGGACTAACGGAAGTAAACAATCCTATGCACTGTAAAAAAAATAGACTTTGGATATGAATAATAAATGGCATTATAAAATGAAATGATCTCAGAAAACGAACCTGATGGTAAATTGTACATTAGATATCTCCGAATACTTTTCAAATTGCATTCTGAATCACGGATAGTTATTGTTGTCACGGCATAAAATGTAATGATCTCAGAAAACGAACCTGACGGTAAATTGTACATTAGATATCTCCGAAAACTTTTCAAATTGCACTCTGAATCACGGATAGTTATTGTTTCCAGTTCATGAGTTTGAACATTTTGGTTAAAAAAATTAGATTCATTAATATATAGAGGTAAAAACGCTGTAAACCGATGGAAATTCGTGTTCATGGATAAGCACTTTCAGTGAATACCGCGTTAATGATGTCATTAGCAGCACATTGCGCCTCCTGTAACTAACGATGGGATGAGAATAAGGAAGTTGAGCCTAGTGTAACTCTTGTTCTGATAGGTCGGGCATTGGATTCAAGGCAGTCACTTCTCCGCCTTGAGCCTGTTACAATATCCCATTGTCATTCTGCTCAAATGACCTTTCATCCATCTATTTACGCTGTTATTGTAACACATCTACGTTTTAGAGCTAATTTAATCATGTCTAAGTCCATATTTTCATTTTATCAGATACAACGACTATTTCTTGCCCTAAACTTGCATAAATTACATATCTATCAGTGAATTTCGCGTATTTGCAACGCATTCCTTTTCCCATGTTAGTTTTTTTTACTGCTTTTGACTTTTTTCGTCGAGTACATACACCAATAATTCTTAAATTATCCCAGACGTGCACATATCTTTATCTCCTTAATGTTCTCATAGTCGCTCGGTATAATACACTCCTTTTTTAAACGATATGTAAATTCCGAGTTTTTCTTGGCCCTGAATTGGTCACTTCACTCCAAAGATGATGACGGAGTATGCCATTGAAACTTCGAAGTTTTCACCTCTCAATTTAGTTTTTTTTACTTATAACTCCCAACTCATGCTCCTTTACCACTGTTTTTATTTATATACTTCGTTGTATAAATGACCCAACCACATTTACAACATTGGAGGAAGAGAATATATTATCTCAGTCTCACCTTTGTAAAACGATTGTCATCATTATTATACCTCAAGTGCGAATAAATAGTTGATTGCAAAACCCCACGAACACATTAGCACATATAACGAACCTTCAACGAGGACTAATGCCGAAAAAATATTTTATTTAGCGATAAGTGTCATAGGGTATTGGATTTTTTCACCATGAGCTAAGGTTTAAGTCCCGTAATTGATGAAATTTTTTAATCAAACCCAGGTTCCTACTTGAATGGGGTACGGTGAGCGCTTCAATTTCGGTACCTTCTTCGTCTGTCGCCTAAGACGTAGAGGTCGGCGACTTTCGGTAAGAGTGAGCTAATATCGACACCAGACTTGCTTGTTATCTGTGCTACAGTGCCTAAAAACAGCACCTTTAACAAACCACCGACCTCCATTCATTACTCAATGGACATAAATCTACATACAACATTGTGTACAATGTCCCTTGTGATGCGTCCCTATTAGAATTACACCCTGACTTTTTCACTGCACGTGAAGTAAAGCTTTCTAAATTTCTTGATATATGAAAGATCTATGGCTTTCCCGGCGTATAGCGATGTTGGTGGTTGTTCGGGTTTCCGACCGGGTCAAACTCTGCCATTTCGGCCGACGTTTCGATGAATGACTCGTTCACCATACTCAGGGCATGAGGATGATGAACGACTCGTCCATTGAAACGTCGGCAGAAATAGAGAGTTTGACCCGGTTGGAAACTCGAACAACCACCAGCAGTTCTCGATATCTATCAATAAAAACTCAATGTGTTCACTTCGTGAGTTTTTCATTCCAAATATTCCTTGGCTGAAGCCCTCCATTGCCCTACTCTAAATGTCCTTCTCTTGCGCTATCCTACGTCTTTGGTCACCCTTGATCTCCCTTCGCTAAGTTGAAATAACTATCCCCCTGACCTCTTCAATTTGATTGCGTGGTTTTCATGGGCCATCGAGTAACACGGTGAGAACTTCTCAGATACGAATCGGCACTCATTTCAGTCATCCACTCAATCAGTAGGTATCAGTTCATATATCCTTCCCATTGCTCTGACAGCACGTCCATCCAGTGTTTTCATTGTGATAAATGTCACTTTTTACATTTATCTCCAACATTGGTTTCAACTGATTTCCTTATGATGGAATCGAAGGGCGCTGATAAACTCTTCAGATAGTTGATCAATAAAAATTTCTACGACGCAGGCTGAGAT